>OX327692.1:10000000-12443923 GCA_946807835.1 Ailanthus altissimus | reverse complement strand
AAGTAATTCATGCAAGAATGAATGTAGAACATACAATTTATTTTCTCGAAATAGAAAAACATCATACAAATAGAACTTCTCACTCACCTTCTTAGTACAAAGTTTAAACAAATCACCGAAATAAAAACTCCTTAATGTACTCAAATCCAAGTAAGTTAGCATCAAAGGTTGAAAGAAAAGTGTACCTGCATGATACTGCATCGGCAGGTATATTTTTCCTTACTTTGTAATTGATCACATAAGGGAATGTTTGGCATGGCATCTGTTCAACTTATGCTTCCCCTTCAAATGCTTCAAAGATTCGTGATCCGTATAAATCACAAACTCTTTCAGCCATAGGTAATGCTGTCAAGTCTCTAGAGTTTGAACTAATGCATATAATTCTTTATTGTAAGTGAGAAATTTTTGGGTTGACCCACTCAATTTCACTAAAGTATGCAACCGGTCTTTCCTATTGCATCAACACACCTCCGATACCTATACCTAAAGCATCACACTCAATTTCAAATGTTTTAGTGAAATTAGGTAAAACAAGTAAATGTGTATTAGTTAATTTTTCTTTGATGAGCTTGAATGCTTGTTCTTGCTCCTCTCTCCACTTAAATTGAACGTTATTCTTAATTATGAACCAAGCTATGGAAGCTTTTTACTTGATTCACCGAAGTAGGCGTTAGCCAATCGTGAATTGCCTTCACCTTTTCCTCGTCAATCTCAATCCGTTTAATACGTACAACAAAACTAAGAAACACAAACTTATATATGCAAAAGGTACATTTCTTAAGGTTAGCAAACAAAGTTTCTTTCTTTAAACCTCTAAAACAAGTTTTAAGTGTTCAACATGATCGTCCAGGTTTTTGCTATATATCAGGATATCATCAAAGCAGACAACTACAAATTTGCCAATGAAAATACGCAAAATACGGTTCATAAGTCTCATGAAAGTATTAGGTGTAATAGTTAATCTCAAGGCATAAATAACCACTTGATATGATCCACACCAAGAAATTGAGAATGTTGTGGATCAAGAAAGATTTCAAGACCATCTAAAAACATATTTATATGAATTTGTAACCCGTTGCTTATATTAAAGTAAGAACCTTGGTATAGTAAAGACACCATAATTAATTATGGAACGATAGATTGATAAGTTAAAAGAGAACACCACAGAAATTATTCCAATAAGTTCAAAGAGTTTCAAAAGAACCAAAGGGTATTTTCTAGATCAAATTGCTGAATTCTTTCCTTTCATCCCTCATGTATTTAAAGTGAACACTTGGGATGCTAGCATTTATTAAATATTTAATGACAACTTAAATTCTACTAACTACTAACTAATACCAATAAGGCTTTATTTTAAACTACATTTCAAAATTTGCAGCTTATAACAATAAATGCAGCCACGGGCTTCAATTTAAAACTACTAACTACCAGTTACCAACAACTAAGACTTTATTTCAAGCATTAAAACTACTGTCATAATTGTTATTGTATGTTCCTAAAAGCTTTTAATCACTTTGGTTACTTACATGGGCTACTGTGCTACTGTTCTTCTCATTCCCTAACACTTAATGAGTTTTGGGTAATTACTAATTTGGAAAACTACACTCAATCCACTTAAGTTGTGATTTGAGGAATTTCTTCTAAATTATTCAAAAGCATGAATAATGAAAATCTAACATTGTGGAACACGTGGAATATCTTCCTTGGGTTTCCATGAATTCACCTCAACGCAAATATTTTGAATCAATCCATTGAGAGTTTTCTTAAACCTTTTAGCTTAAGCTTTTTTAACTCGACCAAGTGGAACTTGAATAGGATATGCATTTTATTTATTGGCCATGCCCTCATCATTCCCTTCTCTTTTGAAAATGATTTGTCCTAAAAATCATCACCTACATCAAAAGGACTTAAATCAGTAACATTGAAAGTGACACTAACATTGTACTCACTTGGCAAATCTAACTTATATGCATTGTCATTGATGTGCTCAAGTACTTGAAAAGGTCCATCACCTTTTAGAAGTAACTTAGATCGCCTTTGTGCTGGAAATCTTTTTTTTTCATATATGCAACCAAACTATCCGGGTTCAAAAAATAATTGTCGAGGCCCTTTATTAGCTTATTTTGCATATTGTTCCATCCTCCTCTCAATGTTGAGTCTTGCTTTCTCCTTTATCTACTTCACAAATTCAGCTAGTTTCTTTCCATTTAAGTTAGCACGTTCAGACAAAGGTAATGACGTTAAATCTAATGGAGTTAAAGGATTAAAACTGTAAAACAATTTCAAATTGTGAAAACTTAGTAACAGAATGAATAATACAATTATAAGCAAACTGAACATGTGGTAAACATTCTTCCCAAGTTTTGATATTCTTTTAATTTTAGCCTAAAACAAATTAGACAAAATCCTGTTTACTACTTCAGTCTAACCATCAATTTTTGGGTGACAAGTAAAAAATAACAACCTAATTCCTAACATACACCACAAAGTTTTCCAAAATTAACTCAAGAGCTTAGCATCTTTATCCAAAACTATTGTTCTAGGTATACCATGTAATCTTATAATTTCTCTAAAGAACAAGTTAGCAACATGTGAAGCATTATCGATTTTGTGACATAGAATAAAATGTGTCATTTTAGAACATCTATCCACAACCACACAAATTGAATCTTTACTACGTTTAGACCTAGGAAAACCTAAAACAAAATCCATCAAAATATAAATCCAAGGCTCATTAAGAATAGACAGTGGCCTATATTTGACAAATCTACTACAAAATCTCTCAACATCTCTTTTCATGTGTGGCCACTAGAAGTGTTCTTACAAAATGGCTAATGTCTTAGCAACTCCAAAGTGTCACATTAACCCTCCACCATGGGATTCCATTACCAATAAATCACACAAAGAAAAATTCGGCGCACATAATTTATTTTTCCAAAACAAGAAGCCCTCGTGCCTAAAGAACTTACCTACTATGTTCTTCTCACAAGTCCAAAACTCCTCACAAAAATCATGGTCTAAAGGATACAATTATTTAATATGCTCAAAACTAAGTAATTTTTAATTAAGAGTAGAAATTAATACGTACTTTCGAGAAATTGCATCGGCAACAATGTTTTCCATACTTTGCTTGTATCAGATGATATATGAAAATGTCTTAATGAATTCCACCCATCATGCATGTCACCTATTCAACTTGTGTTGGCCTTTCAAATGCTTCAAGGACTCATGAACAATGTGAAATCACAAACTCTTTAGGTGAAAGGTAATGTTACCATATTTTCAAAGCTCGAACCAACACATACAATTTTTTATCACAAATAAGGTATTTTAAGGTTATCCCACTGAAATATGCTATTAGTCTTCCTCCTTACATAAGAATTACGCCTATACCCACATTCAACTTCAAATGTTCTAGTAAAATCAGGCAAAGCAAGTAAATGAGCATGAGTTAATTTTTCCTTGATCTATTGGAACGCCTTCTCTTGTTTGTCTTCCCATTTGAATCCAACATTCTTCTTGATGACTTCGATAAGTAGTGCGGTGATGTTATTAAAGACGTTCACAAACCTCCTATAAAAACTAGTGATTTATGAAATCTACGAACATAACCTGCACTCGTGGGACTCGGTCATTCCTAAATCACATGGAACTTCTCTTCTTCAACATATATTCCTTATGCACTCACAACAAAACCCAAAAACACAAGCTTAACAGTGCAATAGATGCACTTTTTCAAGTTAGCAAATTACTTCTCTTTTTCTAAGTACATCTAAAACTAATTTTAAATGCATAACATGATCATCCAAGTTTTTGCTATAAATAAGAATATTATCAAAATTAACAACAATAAAGCTGCCTATGAAAGCACGCAAGACATTGTTCATTAATCTTATAAAATTACTTGGTGCATTAGTTAATTCAAATGACATAACTAACCACTCATATAAACCATATTTCATTTTAAAAGCAGTTTTACATTCATCGCCCTTTTTCATTCTTATTTGATGATACCCATTCTTTAAATCAATCTTAGAAAATACACAAGCACCATGCAATTCATCTAATTTGTCATCTAAGTGAGGAATAGGATGATAATTCTTTACCGTTATATTGTTGACTACTCGACAATCAATGTACATTCTTCACGTTTCATCCTTCTTAGGAACCAAAATCACTAGCTCGGCGCACGGACTCGTACTTTTCCTTATGTACACTTTTTCCATCAATTCACTAACCTGCCTTTATAGCTCCTTTGTCTCATTGGGATTGCTTCAATAGGCTTATCGATTTGGAAAGGAAGCACCGAGTAAGAAATCGATTTGATGTTCAATTCCTCGAATAGGAAGTAAACCATGTGCAATCTCCTTCAGATTGACATCAGCAAACTCTTGCAAAAGAGAAACAACTGAATGAGGTAGAGACGGGTAAAGTTTGTTAGTATTTAAGTACAATTATTGGCTGATCTAAAAACATTGTTGTTTTTATTTAACTCGATTTTGCAAAGAAGTTTTATTTTCTTTCTACTTTTCTCTCAATGGTCGAATTTGTCCTCTTGTTTTCTCTCTCATTTTTCTCAGCCTATCTTTTATTTTCTTTTTTATTTTCACTTGTTTTCTTTTCTCACTTTCTTTCTTTTGATCACTCTCTTTTTGTAATCTCATTTGATCTTCATAGATCTGCTTTGGTGACAAAGGGACTAGAGTGATTGTCCTTTGATTAAACACAAATAAGTATTTGTTAGTGAAACTATCTTACTTAACACGTCAATCAAATTACCATGGTCAACTTAATAACAAGTGTCCAGCTTGCACGAAACTACATCACACAAAACTTCATCTTCATATTTTCTTATGCGAAAGTAAACTAACACCTGTTTAGTAACCACTGTCATTGATCCATTGCAATTTGTAAGTTTAGGATGTTTAATTGTTGGCAGTGCTAATTTCTCCACCATTGTAGTGTTAGCAACATTAGTACAACTACCTGCATTAATAATCACACTACATACCTTGTTTTGCATGTGAAATCTAGTATTAAAGATGTTTTCTCACTGCACTTTGTCATCTTCTTTGACTTGCATACTTAGAATTCTCCTTGCAACCAACTATTCTCCTTAGACAGCGTACTCCTCATCATCCACGTCCTTCAATGGTGGCATAGATTCGGTGTCATCTTCATCACTGTATTCAATCTCACTATTATCTCGCAATATCACAACTTTTTTGTTTAGACATTGACTTGCTATGGGACCCCTACCTTGGCATTTAAAACACTTAATATCACGATTCCTAGTAGAGGAAGAATTAGATTTACCTTGATTTCCATGGCTTACTTCTCCTCTTTCTTTATAAAATTCAGCCTCTATGATGAAACTAAGCTAGGGTTTTGTCGTGTACTACTACCCCTTCGCTTTAGTTGGTTCTCAATTTTGATAGCCATGTGCACCATATCTTCCAATTCCACATAATGTTGCAATTCCACCGAATTAGTAATTTCTCGGTTCAAACCAACCAAAAACTTAGCCATATTAGCCTTTCAGTCTTCCTCTACATTCGTTCGGATCATAGTAATTTCCATCTCCTTATAATAATCCTCCACACATCAATTATCATGTGTAAGACTTTGCAATTTTTATAAAACTCACGATAGTATTGGCTTGGAACAAACCATCTCATCATGGTTTTTATTTCCTACCAAGTCTTTATCGAACATTCTCTATTTCTCTTCCTGTTAAATACTAGTTGATCCCACTAAACAATCGCATAATCAAAAAATTTAATGAATGCAAGTTTTACCTTTTTAAGCTTGGAATAATTATGACAATCAAATACTAATTTTATCTTCTTCTCCCATTCAAGGTAAGTTTCTATATCATTTTTGCCTTGAAAGATGGAATTTTCATCTTTATTGATTCCTAACTCTTCTAAATCGCCCACCATATCTCCTATTACCAATAATTGAATCCCGATCATCTTCTTCATCAAAACTATCTCCATAATACTCTTCAAATTTAACTCTCATTTCCCTAGGTTGACCCCTCTCTCTCCTAAGCATTAGGAGTGTTTTTGGCTACTTCAAATATACATTCTCTACCCGATCTATCCATTCATGAACATTTTTCATCTCTGTTTTCAACACTCTCCTTATCTCACTCATTAAAGCTTCTATAAGAAACTTTAGATCAACCTTTTTTGACATATTTCCAGAAGTATTTTTTTTTTTTTGTTATCTTACATGTTTATTGTAAAACAAAGTTAGAGAAACAAAAAAAAAAACCTCGCACACTCCCTCATATGATTCACTTAAAGAATGATTCACTCAACTTTCTCTCGTGTTTCATACAAAATTAGATTGGCTTTTACCCTCTAATGTGCTCATCACTCTTAACTTATTTTTGCTCATTGTAATCCTCTATAAATTTTTATCAAACTAATCAAACAAATATCACAATTTCCAGCAACAATTCACTAAGAACTCACCAAGAGAAATTCGAATTTAAAGGCTTAGAAAACAAGATTGTGTCACAGATTTAAGTTTTTTTTTGGAGCAAGAAATTCAGATTTATGAAATTGAAAAAGAACAAAAATATGTAAAATTGAAATAGGAATTATAAAAGTTGAATCGCAAACCTGCAACTAGTGCTAAGCTCTGATACCAACTAATAAGATCCATGCTAAGAAACTGAGAAAGACGTGGATCAAGAAAGACTCTAAGACCGTCTAGAAATAGATTTGTATAAACCATGACCCGTTGCTTAAATTGAAGCAAGAATCTTAGTATAATGAAAAAGCCACAATTAATTATGAATGTTTTGATTGATAAGTCGAAGGAGAACGCCACGAAAATTATTCCAATAAGTTCAAAGAGTTCTAAGAAAACCAAAGAAATTTTTTTCTTAATCCAATTGTTGAATAATTTCCTCTTATCCTTCATGTATTTATAAAGAACACTTGGGATGCCAGCATTTATTACAACATTTAAGGACAACTTAAAACTACTAACTATTAACTACCACTAACAATTGAGGCTTTTTATTTCAAACACACTGTTAAATATTGCAACTACTATCATAAATGCAATTGCAGGCTAAAGCTTCTCACCACATAAGCTGTTACTAGAAAATTGAATAGCTTCTAAAAATGTAATGGCCATTAATGAAAATGTCCATCATTTTTCTAAACACTTGATGAGTCAAAATTGAGTAAAAATCAATTTAGAGTATTTCTTAGGCCTCAATGAACTCACCTCAGCCTAATTGTTTTGAATCAATCCATTGAGAGTTTTCTTGAATCTTTTACTTCGAGCCCTTATAACTGGACCAATTGGAACTTAAATAGGATCTGCATTCCATTTGTTAGTCGTGCTATTATCAGTATCCACTCTTGAGATTGATCTTAGAAAACACACAAGACTCATATAGTTCATCTAACATATCATCTAATTTTGGAATAGGATGGTAACACTTTACCATAATGTTGTTGATGGCTCAACAATCAATACACATTCTCCATATCCCATACTTCTTAGACACTAGTATCATCGAAACAGTGCAAGGACTCATGCTCTCTCTAACAAGCCCCTTTTTTATCAACTCGTTAACCTGCCGTATAAGTTCCTTCGTCTCCTCAGAATTATTTCTATAGGCTGGTCAGTTTGGAATTGTTGCACCGGGTATAAAATTAATTTAATATTTAATTCGTCGAATTAAAGGTAAGCCTGGAGGCACCTCCTTGGGAAAGACATCATCAAATTTCTATAAAAAAGAAATATTACTGCTCGACAAAGATCCAGTAAGATTGTTAGTATACAAAAGAGTCTCCTTGTATGTAAGTACTATAAAGGGCTATTGTGAAAATAAAGCTCTCTTGATCTCATTAATTGTTTTTTGCAATATAGTTATATTTTTCTTCTCTTGCACCCACCAAGGCTACAACTTTCTCATTTTCCCTCTCACCCTCTTTCATCCTTTTGTCTTTCGTCTTTTTCTCTCCTCTCTTTTTCTTTTCTCTCAGCTTTAGCCTATATCTCTTTTTTAAATCTCTTTTTACTCGCTTTTTGCATCTTGAGTTGGTCTTTAAGAACTTGTTTTGTAGTTAATGGTATAAATGTTATAGGTTACGTTTTTTGTGATAAAAGAGTACTTGTTGGTATAACCGTCATACATGATTTGCCGATCGCGTATGCATAGGTACCATATTGCAAAGCACCTCATCTTTGTACTTGCAAATAGGAAACGCCACCAACACTTATTTTGTTACTATGACTTCTCTCTAATTGTTTAGCCATTTAAGTCAGTACGGTTGTGGATGTTTCAAGATAGGTAGCCCTAATTTCTCCACTAATTCGGTGTTGGCAAAATTCGTGCAACTTCCACTATTAATTATAACGTTGTAAACTTTGTTGTTCATAAAACTTCGAGTATAGAACAAGTTCTCCTATTGATTATTTCCTTCTTCCTTAACCCGTGAGCTGTGAGCTCGTCTTACCAGCAATGATTCTCCTTCCATCATGTATTGCCCTTAATAGTCATCTTCAAGAGGTGGCATGTCATCTACTTCGTCTTCTTGCTTATCTTCTGACTCAATCTCTCCTTAAGCGTTGATCACCATCATCTTATTATTCAGACATTGGCTAGCTATATATCCCTTGCCTTGGCATTTAAAGCACTAAATGTCATGGTTTTTAGAATTGGTGGATTCGATTTTACCTTGTTTCAACATCACAGCTCTTTTGGCATCCATAGATGGCTCAGACTTTCCTACTTAATTGTTGAAACTTTGTCTTGTTTAGGGGTTGGTCTCCATGAGGTTGTGGCAGCCGTGCTTGATCCCCTCCTAGCCATATTCCTTCACTTCAATTGCTGCTCAACTTTGATGGATTAGTGCACCATATCCATCAACTCCATATAATGTTGCATCTCCATCACGTCTACTATATCTCGAATTAAGCCATGCAAGAACCTAGCCATGGTGGCTTCTCTGTCCTCCTCTACACTCGCTCAAATCCTAGCAACCCTATCTCTTTGTAATATTCATCAACTCTCTTGGATCCTTGAGTTAGACTATGTAACATATTATATAACTCCCGATGGTAGTAGCTAGAAATGAAGCATCTTTTTATGATGGCCTTCATCTCATTCCACATCTCAATAGGTTGTTCGTGATTTATGCTCATTTTCTTCAACAATTGATCCTACCAAACAATAGCATAGTCAATGAATTCAATTTTACCTTTTCGCCCTCAGAGTAGTTGTGGCAATCGAAAATCATCTCTATCTTTATTTCCTATTCTAGAAAAGCCTCAGGGTCATTTTTACATTAATGTTTCGCAAGTCATCACCCCCTCTAAAGACTTTATCTCTATAACTATACCAAAATCTACCCTGGTTCATTGTTGGTTCATCCAGCTCTGCAACTCATCTTCAAATTCAGTAACTTCCCATTATACCCCTAGTTGAACTTGCCTAGGTGGTTTACCAATGGGAGCATTTTGATGCTACCCCTAGTTGCATTATTTCCAACCTATCCATCCTTTTATGAATTTGCTCTAATTCTGTCCTCATCATCCGCCTCATCTCGCCCAACAATACTTGCAGTTGTAGGTTTAGGATGGTTGGTTGTTGTACCTCTCCGATTGAGTTTTATTCTTGATTATGAGACATGTTTAGAATCTGCAAAACACAGTTGAGGACTTCATAAGTACTCCCTCACATTTTTCACTCACGAGGATTCATTCACTCTCATGTTTGGCACTCAAATGACTTTTCACCCTTAACAAACTCAAGAAAAATCCAGATTTAAGTGGCACTTCAAGATAAGAAGCAACCGAGACAAGTCATAAAATTCAAGAAGCAATCCTTACGAAACTAATGCAAACCATCAACATGGCAAAGACGGTTCAAGAATAAGAGTTTTGAATTTATTTTAGGAATGAAATTGATAAAGGACGGTTCCAGAGTAAGAGATTGTTGAAAGACAGTTCAAAATTCAAAATTCCAATGTATATAAATTTGCAACAATTTTCTGATTTCCTTTTTTTCCTTTTCTTTCTTTTCTTTCTTTTTTTTCACCTTTTTTTTTATTAGAAACTAGAAATAAGAAATCTAAATTTATAACAAATTAGGGTTTCAAAATAAAATGTAGCCACAATTAGGGTTTTCTTAACCAAAATAATTCACGCAAGATTCAATCTGCCAAGAAGGAACGAACAAGAAGGAATAAGGATGAATGAAGGAGGATTCAGTGAGCAAGGAACTCTAGAGTAGTTAAAGGGATAATTCAAACTTTCCTTGAAACCAAAGCTTTGATACCAACTAATATAAACCCGCTAATGATGTGCCAAAACCCAACACCAAAACATGGAATCGAACCCCAAGATCTTCAAGTCACAAGTTTGATGAATCTTAACCAGTGACCTAGCAAGGCAAGAACCAAGACTACAGCTAGGTAGAGGATACCATACCAAGAAACCTAAAGACACTCAAGAATTAAAGTGGTAAGTCTAGTTTTTAGAACGCTACAAGAATAATCCTAATAAGTTCAAAGACCTTTCAAGAATGAAATAACAATACAAAAACTCTCTAATATTATTATGGAATGAATAGTTGAATCCCCACAATAAAAAAAAGCCATTATAGAATGAATAGGCTGTAAAATCGTACTACAAGCTTAATTCTAAAAGTGAAAGAATCCTAATACATCAAAACTTCTATATTTAAATCTGTATCAATTCTCCAAAATTTGAAAAGCAATTAAACCTCTAGAAAACTTGCCTATATCAAATTTAAATCTGAAATTAATATCTTGGGCCTTCCAAAAGCTTTGTAGATCTTCAAATTGGCTCTTTTAGAACCTTAATCATAGTGATTAGGTTTCTTTGAATCTATTTTGGACTTATTTGAAATGGATTTGGACTTATGCTGGGGCTCCATGTGCTTGCCATCTGATAAGGGCAAATTTGTCATATATTTTCTCATGTTTTTATTATTGATATTTTATGATTTTATGAGAATAGATGGCTATTTATGTGCATTATTGTTAATTGTAGGGACTTGAACGAAATTTAAAGAAAGAACGCAAAAGGAGCGAAAACAGGGACTAAAATGCAAAGTTTTCAAAGTATGAGTCCAGCGCCCCCGCGCCACAAGTATTTTCGCCCCAGCTCTGAAATAGTGATCGAAATAAGAAAAACGACCTGCTTAAGTCGCGTCTAGCGCCCCGGCGCCCAATAGTCACCGCGCCAGCGATGATCCATAGCCCCAGCGCTATCAACATACCGCGCCAGCGGTGAAGCCGTTTTCATGCAGCGCCCCAGCGCCAAGATCCTACCGCTCCAGCTGTAATAGCTTTTTCACGCCTCGCCTCAGCGACAGATGGATAGCGCGCCAGCGGTAGTGCGAGTCCTAGTCCGACAAGAATTGAGATTTTCAAGCTCAAATCAATCCCTATAAAAAGCCACTCGTTCCCAGCCTTCAGGAATTAATCCAAGACGACCCAAGAGCACCAAGAATACAGAGCACAAGTCTTGGAGAGCAATAGGAGCTTAATTGAAGCAACTTTAGAGAGAGATAAAAGACATTCTTCGGCATCAAGAGTTCCTAGGCAGCGCAATTAAGAGCAATTCGACGTCTATATCGGTTTGCTAATAATTGTATCATGATTTATAATTATTTTTACTGCTGTTCTCTTGTAGCCATGAGCTAACTTATTTTCTAGGGTTAATATTTGAACTCAATATGTGTGCTTAATTGCCATATCTTTTAGTATTTAATAAACTTAGTCATTTATTATTTAAATTACTTGTGTTTAATGCTTCAATATATCTGGCCAATATATGGTGAATGAATTGGTAATATTTTGATAAACTCGGAAGAGGAATCAATATATTTAGACCTAGGTAATTTGATGCATGATTGTAGAGTAACATTCAATGTTGCATATGCAAGTTTCAACTTAGGATAGAAATATACCTAATTGGCATGTATGATCAATAAGACCTAATCTTAATGAATCTTAATTTATTACAAGTACCATAGGAATATAGGTATTTGGTAAATTAAGGTATACTTGCATGACCTTGGAAGAGGCTTGTGAATACATTAGTGTCTTGATCAATAATAAAGACTAAGTGAGTTAAATATTAGAGGATTAATCATTAGAAACATATTGAGGGATAATATTAATCCTAGGTTTTCTCTACATTGCTATCACCTAATTTTCTTTACATTGTGTTTTTGTTTTATATTTCTTACATTCAGTCTTAGATTTTTATTTTTTTGAATAATTATTAGGAAGATATAATTTTAGTAATTGGTTTAAAAAGAAGAAACTATCCCTGTGGGTTCGACATCCGACTAATTAGTCTCTTTATTACTTACATACGATAGTGTATACTTGCACTTAATTTATGATATAGAATTATCGCATCACCATCTCACCAACTTCTTTAAATTTGTTGGCTCTAAGTCTTGTGATTGGCCCAATTAGCAAGCTTAACGGATCACGTGATTATTGGCCTTGAGCCCTTCCAAACCCATGTGTGAGTTATTTTTCTTGTATGCGTATAGGTTGTGTAGCTTTATTTGCATCATAAGTTAAAATTGGGCCTATGAGAGAAATGAACTTTACATATCGAAATCGCATACCGAAGGGAGGAAGGAGTGGTGCAATTAAGCCTTCCCTTCTGTCCTTCATCTCCCTCCTCTTTACTTTGCTAGCATCGTATTAGCAAGTTGAATAAGCTTTAAAGGGCCAATTTGAGATACTTTTGGCAGCCAGAGTGCATCAAAGCCCTTGAAATAAATTATTTGGACTAATCAAGAAGGCCTTTAAAAGGGTTTTTCTGGGGATTTTCATGTCAACTTTGTTTTAACTTTGCTAGTTTTCCTTTTCAACTCGTGAGCACTTACCATTATCAATAGCGTAAGTTGATCCAGCTGATGCGTGAGTTCCAACTCAAGTACCTATTTATTTATTTTACCTAAATTCAATTCAAATTTCAGATAGTGATTACACTAATTCTTTCATAAAAGAATGATTAGTCAAGAGCTGAGCGACAGAAAGATCGGGACTTTCTAGGACTTTGTATCCCAATAAAGTTTCATTAATCATTTAGCCAAAGTTACACATCCTTAAGAGTCATTGCTTGAGAAGGGATAGCTGTTAGGGACTAGAGCGGGAAACTACATTCACATTCAAAATATAATTTTCATAGAAATTAATTACCTCACTTTGTGTTTAAAAAAAAGCTTTCAAAATTAGTTCAAATGTTACCAAAACAATCAACACAACATTTTAAGGAAAGTAGTAAGTTTTCAATAAAAAAAAATAATGACCTCATTTTAATTAATGAACGTTTCATTGCAAAATTATTTTTCCAAAATTTGCACAAAAGTTTTCAAAACAACCAAAACGGTGTTTTGAGCAAAATCTAAGTCTTATAAGAAGTTTTGTGCAAGTTCTGAGAAAACATTTTCGTGAAAAAACATTCATGAATCAAAAAGTGTTTGTTATTTTTTTTATTAAACTTATTTTTTTAACTCAAAACATCATGTTGGTTGTTTTGGTAACTATTAACAAGTTTTAGAAAAATATTTTTGTGAAGAATAGTTCGTGACACAAATGCTTAGAACATCGTGTAAATTATTTTTTAACTTTTGCGTAAGTTCCAAAAAAAATATATTTTTTGCGATAAAAAGTTCATGACATAAAATAGATCGTTATTTTTTCTATGAAAACTTAAAGTTTAGATTAGAGCTCCTTCTTGATGTGGTTTTGGCAAGTTTTAAATAGTTTCTTTTGGTGACAATAAATTTCATTTCAGAAAATGAGGCTGTTATTTTTCTATGGAAATTTATATATTAGCTCAGAACACTATATTGGTTGTTTTTGTAATGTTTAAGCAAGTTCCAAAAAAATATTTTTCACAATAAAAATTTTTTGACGCAAAACTAGGTTGTTATATTTTTTGTGAAAACTTATATTTTGGCCTAGAACACCATGTTGGTTATTTTGCTAAATTTTGAGCAAGATCCAGAAAAACCTTTTTCACAACGAAAAGGTCATCAAAGTAAAGTGACATCATTGTGATGAAAATTGAAAATCTTAAATTTATTTAATTAATCTAATTTATCAATTAAATCAACCTAAACAATAACAAACAAGAGCTAAACTCACTAAAAGATAATTATCTAGGGTATAGACTCATCCCCTAGTATTTCATTGGATTAATTAACCACTTAGTTAATCTCCTAATATAAGCTAGTGACTCAGACACTAATCTTATCACAAGCCTCTGTCGATGATCGAGTGACTATATTACGAATTCTAACACTTACCTATATATCTATGGTAATCAAATTAGAATGTAATTCGTTAAGATCAAGTCTAAATTTTGCCATATATGCCACCTAGGTATATTTCTATCTTAGATGAACTCATAGTTGTTACTGTATGATCATACATCAAACTATCATAGGCTAAACACATAAATCTCTTTGTCAAGTTCATCATGGTTCCTTAATCATTCAAAATATTGGCCAGATATAATGAAAGAATTAAGATCAAGATAAAATGAATCAATTATTATAATTAAGTTTACAAACTAAGAATAAATGAAATCCAACTACATACTACGTTCATATAGTCTAACTCTAAAATAACAAGTTTAGCTTATCACAAATCAAGAATATCAAACCAATCCATGAATAACAGCAAGGACAAGAACGTCTCTAAATCTTGACTTGAAGTTTGAATCTTGATTTCTTGACTTTGATATTTGATTTTGTGTTGTGAATTCTTTTTCTAAAGTTTTACCTCTCTAAAGTTTATGTTTTGACTCTTAAAAGTGTGCTTTTATAGGTATTAAAAACCCTATGGTCGTCAATGAGGAGTCCAAATCATGTTAAGAGACCAAAAATAAAGAAAATTAAACTTTCTCGCATAAGGGCTGCTGCCCTGGGTTTTGGGCACTGCAACCCTGACATTCTGTCCCCACGGTGGTACCTGAATCCTGATGCTTGCATATTTTGAGCATAAATTCTTTGTTTTACATCCATTCGCCTCTTGTTTATTCCTATATGTTACATTTTCTATCATGCATCTATTTATGATAAAAAAAAACACAATTAAATAACCAAATATATATAAATTGGAGCAAAATACAAAAGTTGAGGACTAAATATACTAGTGCATGAACTCCCTTATCAAATACCCCTAAACTTAAGACTTTATTCATCCTCGAGCAAAACAAAGACAAACGATCACAACTTATTCTTGACTCCTAAGTAAAACTAAAAACTAAAAATGAGCTCCATCATGCATCTATTTTTAAAATGCAATACACAACTTTTAATGATTCATTCTACCATTCATAAAGCCCTTCATTTTCTCCTATAAATGATCACTTGTGCATATCTGTAATAAGCAAGTAATTAGTCAAATGAAACTTAAATTTACTTAATACTTAAGAAAGCACATAAGGATGATGTCTTGGTATATTGCAATTAATAACATACCATAAGTTTGCTGTTTATACTATTTTCCACTAATATACACATGTCTAAGGATCTATTTAGAACTTTAATTAACTTATAATTTAAGGCTAGGGTCAAAGTAAGATATAAAGATATATAAATATAAAGTTTAAGTCACACCATGAACACTTAACTTTATATAGAAACCTCTTGATTTTTTTTTCTCCTTGATTTATCTCCTCCTCCAAACTTATTGTATTCCCATCTTTCTTTTAATCATTCCTTTGCAAAGAATTTCTTATTTTTCTTAAGCTGGGGTTATTATGCATTTAAACACTTTATTTTCTTTTCATCTTTTTTTTGTACTCCTAAACTTAGATTAATATACACCTTCAAGACTTATTGATTTTCATTCATTACCCTTTTAACACATATAACCTTTTTCCTTTAAGAATATTTCTAAGTAAACTCAAGATTTATGGTGCTAGCGATAGATTTTAGGATAAATAAGTAAAATGTTTTACGGCTTGTAATGTGGTTAAATAGAAAAAGTGGGTAATTAGGCTCAAACGGGGTGACTAGAAAAGGCTCAATTGTTATAAAAGATAGCCTAATATCATTTTTCTATTTATGTGATTCCTAAGATTTCACCTCAAGTAGTAATCAAGCAAGTTCTAGAATGTTGGTCTTCGAAACTGTGGTGTACTACTTAAGCATAAAGTATTTCTAAGCAAAAAATTCAGCTATTACATATTTATTTCAATGTGCTCATAGATAAGTTGATAAAAAAGAGTCGAAATCAGTTCAAGATTCATGATATAAGAATTATTTCAGCACCTATTATTTCTTAAAAACTTATAAAAATAAATTCAGCCAATATTCTAATTCTTATCATGGACTAATGATCATCTTCTCAACCAAAACGTAACACTAATAAAAAAAATAACCCCACAAGACAACCACTCAAATCATACAGCAAAATAAACAAAGGAAAATATGTTTCCCACCCCCAAACTTAAATTAGACATTGTCCTCAATGTCTAAAAATAAATTTAAGAGTAAAAAACTCTCTAGTAAATGAAGTTATAGCAATGCAGCGTTGTTGTCTCTTAATACGACTGCGATGTACGTTTGGTCCTAACACTTGCAATTGTTCGTAATGCTTCCTTGAATGTTTATCTTATTGATTTATTCCTACAATGAAAAGACACTAACATAACTAATACCGAAAATAAGCTAATAAAAATAAAAATTACTTGTGTTGACTCCTAAGAAGCACTTGATTTAAAGACGTTGGCTTGGCGAAGCTCTTTCTACACTTATAGAGGATCAAAGTCAATGGTGGAAGCATCTTTGTATATGAGCTTGTTAGGCTTCCTTTCTTTCGACTTCCACATCTTCTTTATTAGATCTTGGATAGTAACTTGCTCCACTTTCTTGTACTTTTGCGAAAAGACTTGAATCTTAGACCAATGAAGTGATTCTTTTATGCCATTCTCTTCAATCCTCTCTTGTCTAGGCTTCTCTTTCTTCTTTTTCTCCTATGCCTTAACACTTTTTTTTATATGAGGATTCAACATCTTTATGTCTTTAAGCTCTTGGGCATTTGGTTGCACCATATTAATACTTCAGTAGTCAAGTAATATAGCCTACATAGGTATATTATGCTATTTGTGACTAGTAATTTATGTTGTGTTGTCACTTTTCTGCATCTTAAAATGTTGCTGCACTTTAGTACCAATTTTTATACTTTTTTTATTGAAATTTTGTACTTTCTAAGATTCTGCACTATTTTTTAGACTGGTATACTATTGATTTTCTGTTTCAGCACTTGTTTGACACCTCCCTAGCCTTTAAGGAAAGGAAAAGGCAGTCTATATAGATGCACTTCATTTTTCTACAATTCCTTCTCCTTTTTACTTGATGGTAATGGTGTGGATGTGTTCTCTTGTAAAATCTTACTACTTCTCAAGTTAATGGCTTGACATTACTTTATATTCCCTCTTGGATTTGTCTTAGTATTGTTTGGTAGAGTGCCTTGAGGTCTACTATTAATTGCAGCAGCAAGTTGGCCCATTTAGACCTCTAAATTCTTTAAGGATGCTAAATGGTTCTATAAGATGGCATCATTGGACTTTATATATTGCATAAACATGTCTTTTAATGTCGGCTTCATCTCTTGTGGTGGTAGAAATCCTGGGGGATTCATTGGTCTAGATGGCTCCTCTTGGTTGTAATGCCAAGAGAAGTTTGAATGATCTCTTCACCCCAGATTATAAAAGTTTGATTGTGGGTTAGGTGGTTGTCGGTTAAAATTGCCCGCAAAATTTGCTTCCATGCACCGCTCATTCATGTGGTTATCACCATAAAAGTCATATATCACTTGTTAGGTTTTAACAGCGTTCAATGCATCAAACTTCTTGGATAATAAGGTGATTGCGCTGTCAATGCATTGAATACGTCAATCTCATATACACGATGACTCTCTTGGATGTAACTCTCTTAGCTTGCCATTGGTAACTATTTGATATCATCTCTTCCAAAAGATCATAAGCCTCATCTATAAACTTATTCATTAAAGCCTCTCCAATAGCAGCATTCACAATGGTCCTTAAATGGCCTATTAATCTATTATAAAACGTTTGGACTAATTGACATTTAGGGACTCCATAATGAGGGCACTTCCTTAACCTATCATTTTGTTAAGTTTATCATGATTCCTTAATCATTCAAAATATTAGCCAGATATAATGAAAGCATTAAGATCAAGATAGAATGAATCAATTATAATAATTAAGTTCATAAACTAAAAATCAATGAAATCCAATTACATACTAGGTTCGCATAGTCTAACCCTAGAATAGCAAGTTTAGCATATCATAAAATCAAGAGTATCAAACTAATCCATGAATAACAAGCAAGAACAAGAACATAATAATAAGAAAAGAGAAGAAAAACTAAGCAAAAAGAGGTTCTTTTTTCACAATTTTAACTTGAAGCTTGAATCTTGATCTTGAGTTCTTGGCTTTGATATTTGATTTTGTGTCATAAATTCTTTTTTTAAGTTTTTGCCTCTTTAAAGTATATATTTTGGCTCTTAACATTGTGCTATTATAGGTATTAGAAACCATAAGGTCGTGGCCATGGGTTCTAAGCTCCACGGCACTAAGATTCTATCCCTATGGCCACAGTCATGGGCTTTGGGCGCTGCGGCCCCAGCTGAGTCTTGGTGCTTACGTATTTTGAGCGTAACTTTTTTTTTTTATGTCAAATTTGCCTTCCGTTAATTCTTATACGTCATCTTTTCCGTTATGCATCTATAGATGATTAAAAAAAATACACTTAAATAGCCAAATATCTATAAATTAAAGCAAAATATGAAAGTTAGGGACTAAATATACTAATGCATGTACAACCCTATCTTTAATTTTCTATAAAAACATATATTTTGACTCAAAACACCATGGTGGTTATTTTGCAAACTTTGAGCAAGTTTCGAGAAAATATTTTCCCGACAATGACGTATTTATTTTTCCTATAATAAATATATATATTTTGGCTCAAAGCATCATTTTTTTGTTTTGGAAAAATTTTGAGCAAGTTCCAGGAAAATAATTTTGTGACAAAATGTTCGTGTTGCAAAATAAGTTCTTTAATTCTCTACGAAACTTATTTATTGGCTTAGAACACCATGCTAGTTGTTTTGGTAAATTTTAAGTTTCGAAAATAAATTTTTGCGATGAAATGTTTAAGACAAAAGAAAGGCCATTATTTTTCTATGAGAACTTATATTTTAGCTTAGAATACCATTTTTGTATATTTTTCTAGGGATTTTAACAATTTTATTTTCACGATAAAAAGTTCGTAACTAAAAGTAAGGTCGAGATGTTTTGCTGGAAACTTATATTTTGGCTCAGATACTGTGTTGGTTGATTTTGTGACTTTTGAGGGAGTTTTGAAAAAATATTTTTTGCAACCAAAAATTATGTGATGCATAATGAGATTATTAGTTTTTAATAAAAAATTATATTTTGGCTCAGAACACCATGTTGGTTATTTTAAAAAAAAAAATCTAAAAAAAAGTTTTTGCCACAAAAAGTTTTTGACACAAAATTAGGTCGTTTTGTTTCCACAAAATTTTGTATTTTGGCTTGGAAAATTGTGTTGCTTGTTTTGGTAACTTTTGAACAACTTAAAAATATTTTTCACAATTAAAAGTTCGTGATGAAGAATGAGGTTATTATTTTACAATGGGATTTATATTTTGGCTCAAAACACCATGTTGGTTATTTTGAAAACTTTTAAGCAAGTTCTAAAAAATGGTAAAGAATATTTGGACCCCCAAAATACAGTGAAAGTGATAGTTTACTCACTTTGTTTTTAAATTTTTTTTTTCCTTTTTCTTATTGCTAATTTATATTGTTGACAACTTTTACTTTCATTCAATTTAAAAATATGGGTAATTCTATCATATTTAACAAAATAATTACTAAAGAAGTGGTAAAAATGAGTAATTTTAAAAATAGGGTGAGTAAACTGTCACTTTTACTATAACATATGGGTCTAATTGTGCTTTGTCCTCCAAAAAAGTTTTTTTTGTGACAAAACATTCGTGATGCAAAATGAAAACATTAATTTTTTAATAAAAAAATAAAATTTTGGCTTAGAACATCGTGTTGGCAGCTTTGGTAACTTTTGAGCGAGTTCCAAAAAAATATTTTTTGTGATGAAATGTTTGTGACAAATTGAGATTTTTATTTTTCCATAAAAACTTGCATTTTGGCTTAAAATACTATGTTGGTTATTTTGGTAACTTTTGAGCAACCGAAAAAATATTATTCGCCATAAAAAGTTTGTGATGCAAAATTAGATCATTATTTTTCTAAGAAAACTTATATTTTTGTTGATAATATCGTGTATGTGTAGTTTTGGTGAGTTAGAATCAATTTCTTTTTGCAATAAAAATTCTAATGAAATTTGAGGTCATTATTTATATGAAAACTTATTTTTTGGCTTAGAAAACTATGTTGGTTATTTGGTGACTTTTGAGAAAGTTCTAGAGAAATAATTTTTGCGATAAAAATTTGTGACACAAAATGAGGTTGTTATTTTTCTATAAAAATTTATATTATTACCTAGTACACCATGTTGATTGTTCTAGTAAGCTTTGAGAAAGTTCTAAATAAGTTCTAAACAAGCACCAAAAGGTTTAAATGATAACCCAACCTAAGAAGAACAATGATAGAGACTTAAGTTCTGCCAGATCTTTGGTGCACATTCTTCATCACGAAAAAGAAAAGTCCAGCCACCACTCTAAACCAATTTGCAGATGCTTATACCTTTTGCTTTAACCCTTGATTTGTTCACCAAGTATACCTGTTTAATCCCTAAACTAATTTGACGATACTCAACAAAAGCTCTATGATTCAACTATAAATACTAAGCTAATCAAATAATTGTGACTCAAATATATGGACTTAGTTTGTACCTTGTTCAGCACAGTAAACTCATAAGCGAAATGGCCTATCTTGCAAGTTATTTTAGGCTTGTCCTTCTTACTAATGTGCTTTTTAATAGTAAGCTTTTCTTGAACTAGAATATATTGCTTCCCCTTTTAGAAAGCCTTACTCCCTTTTTGTGCTTAAAACCTAAAGCCTTATGTTAGCTAGATTAAGTAATATAAAGTTCACTAGAACCTTTAGTCACATTTCAGTGTTCATCTTCTACCCCAAGATGACCTTAGATATCACTAAATGTCTTGATATTATCATTATGTGTCATATTACTTGTCATATGCTTCCTGGTATCAAGAAGAGGTCTTATGACTATCTAAACTTGCTTCTCATAAATCAATTCATGTCCAATATTATTTAGCTCACAATCAGATTCGACATCTCCTTAAAATACTTTCTCAATATATGCTTTTGGCACTTCTAATTTGAGTCAGATATAATTATAAGCCCCTAAGCTTGGTAGTCAAAATACCACCAAACTTTTCCTTTAAGGTAAGCCATATCCATGAGTTGTCTCATACTCCTCAAACTCATACATAAGGTCATCTTGCATGCAACTTAGCAAGATGATGTAAGCATTCTTATTCTTTCCCTTCCAGGTTTCATAAACTTCTATGTCCTTTTTATGTTGAGCAGAAGTACCATGCGGCGGTTCGATATTGATGTTTACGAGAGTATTAAGAGTCTTCTTGCTCTTCAAGGTTGTAATGAACCTTCAATGTCAAATGTCATCATGGCACTGTTCAGTTTCTCTCCCTTGTTCAATTCAGCTACAACATTTTAAGTTATTGTCATTTCTATTAAACAAAATAATGCAGATATATTAAAACAACGTTAGCATAATTTGTCATTACACAAAATTTCTACTTTGCTTCAAAACAAAACTAAAAAAATGATTAGATTCAAAAAGTTATCAAGTCTTCTATCATCAATATTATCCTTTTCAAGTATTAAACTATCATTATTCTAGTCTACTACACAAAATATTTATTCTATTTGTTTACTCCCATAGAATTTTAACTAAACTATAACTCCCACTTGCAAAATAAAACATATATATATATAGGCATATTATTCTAGACATTTAATAATAATAAACATCACATGTCTAAAAAATAATCATGTTCATTAGCAGCGAAATATGAAAAAAAATAAGAAAAGACAATAATCAATTATTTATAGAAGCATTTTTCTAAAAACTGAAATATTATCTAAGAGTCTTTTATTCACTTTTATTTAATGTCGGGGCACCTTTATAGACTCATTTTTCCTCAATAATAAATTTTTACTCATTTCTTAGTACCAAAATGTATCAAAGCAATAAGAGAGTTTATTAAGCTGAACTATTTTTTTTTTCTCTGCCAAACATTATATTGTGTTCTTCGACTAGCACTATCTTACAAATAAATTACTTCATTGCTCCCGATAGTTAACACTATCTCCCCGCGCCGATGTTTTTGTTGCGTCATTTTTTGATGATCAAATCTTGGATGGGTCTTGGGCCATTGGACCCCTGGTAGGATCATAGGCCAATTAATATGCAATTTATTTATCATATATTCTATGAGACAATGATAGTTCCTGTCCAAATAGAGACATTTTCTAAAAGAAAATAAGGTGGAAATATGGTTTGTCCCATCAAATGGCTAATAGCACAATAATTTCAAAACTTCTGGGTATCCCAATTTGTTGGTGGCTCTCTCTCTTGCACAAACTAGTTACTGTAAAATTAAAGTACATGTTTTCTTTTTCCTTGATAGAGAAAGAACTTGAAAAATATTCAGGAACACGCGGCACATGTAATGAGAGACATAATAAATATTTTATTAATAGTAATTATATTGTTAGCAGTTAAAATTTTTAGCAACAACCTATGTGATGAGAAGCTTCTAGAAGCTTGGAACAATATTTATAATAATAGTTGCAATGTTTGATAATGTATTTAAAATTAGGCCTTAATTATTGATAATAATTGATAATTAATAGTTTTAAGTTGCATTAAATGTTGTAATAAATACTGGCATTCAAAGTGTTTACTATAAATACATAAGGGATAAGAGAAAAATTTTGAGAGTGATTGATTAAATATTCAGAAACAAATACTTAAAGTTTGCAAAAACTTGATTTTGAGTTAGGCTTAGCCAATCTCAAATTTTTGTTTTTGTTGAACAATATCAACAACCTTCATCTTTCTGAATGAAATCACGACCTCATCAGCGCTCGTTTTAAATATAAAAAAATCATTGATTAACTTCTCAATTTTTCTCCGAATTTAAATGTTGGTTTTAAAAGATTTAAATAAACTAGCCATCTTAGGTTGCAAATTAGATAATACTTCTGCACATTATTTATTACAATACGCAAAGACATAAACATCACATAAACTTTGAGGTACGATTTTAGACTTCGGCGAGTATGAGTAACATACTTTACTAGAAGTATCCTTGATTTCAAAATGGGTTCGCTATCTAATCCCTAATAAAAGGGATCTCTAAATTGGTGCAACTGGAATTAAATCCTTTATTCTCAAATTGTTGAGTTCGTTATATCCAATTCCCATATGTAAATTGGTATCACCACGAAGGACTGGTTATTTCAATTGCTACCCCAATTTGGAATTGCATTTGTTAATTTCTAAACATCTTGAATTGGAACTTACTGCTTTTTCACTTAAGGACTTACTGGCTACTCGCCGAAGTCTATAATCATACCTCGAAGTTTCACAACAGAAAATTGTTCTATTTTTACATAGCAAGAGATAAGTTTACAACATCGTCTCTAAGCTAATATTACAATTAGTACTGATGTCAGCACCGCTTGCTCATGTTCAACTCCATCCACCCATATATGGAATACACACTCCCAACATTGCAAGAAGTACCTCACCATTATTGTCATTGTTTTCACTCAGAAACGAAACGCTAAAGATTCTGTAGAAAAGTATCCATTGCTAGAGGATGCTCAATTGAGAATTGAATTATAGGTATGTCCCAACTCACCTATTCAACTTCTTAGATTGTAGGCAAGCTTGGAAAATTTCCTGTGTTACTAAAATGTTAAATAATTCCAGTTGCATCAATTTGAAGAGTATAAAGCATATTAAGGAAAAGAGATCCTAGCGAAACTCCTTGATTTATGTTTTCTAAAATTATTATCCACGACTGTCACCAGTAAACATGCAATTTGAAGAAATACAATATAATGGGGTCTCCTTTGATGGGTTAGAAAATTTGGCAAACTATTATTAGTTCTAAAAAATTCCCCCCTAATTTCTAGCACATTATGAATTATAGGCCAACGTCAAGGTTGGTGGGATTTAGTTTTATCCCCAGAAGCTCCAGAAGAAATTCTATCTCTGCTGCATTTTCTACAAATTTTTATGATCAAATTTCAAACGAGTCATGGGCCATTGGCCCTTTGGTGGGATCTACAAGTTTGTTACCAAGAGACTGAATAAACAAATTTGTATAATTATTTTGCTCAATGACATGTTTAAATATCTCTATTGTCGCTGGTTAATTGACATTTAAAATAGTCTTATTTTTCTAGTAGACAGTTCGCTTTTTAGGACACAACATTAGTCAGGGGTCAACTATCCCTATATCGTGCTATTTAGCCACCAACAAATTGAGATATTTCTTAGAAGTTTTGATTGACTCAGTTACTTCTAATACCTTTTCATAGAAGTACCTATTTTTCGGAAACATGAAATGACAAAAGTGATCTTGCACATAAATCGAATTTCAACGGATCCATCATAATGATCTATAATAATAGACGGTTGAGTAATCCAAGAGCGATTAATTTACAATTGATTTATATTCTGTAAGATAATGAATAGTTTCTGTCTGTCCTTTTGAGACCACCACCAGATGTTACTAAAAAATTGACTTCAAAATTTTGAAGATAAATTTTTAAAATTGTGAGCATATCGTTTCTCCTGATAGTTTATAGTCAACCAGCAATTTGCTGCCATCGGGCTGTATTGAGTACTTGAGTGAAATAGTGTAGTCTCTCCTTGTACACTTAATTTAGAGACTCTTGAGGGAATTAAAGCTAGTACTAGTTCAACTTAAGTAGTAAAACCTGTTTATTGAGTGAAAATTCCACCATACCAAAGGAAAAAATGGTGTCATCAATTCATCCTCCACCAGTTTTTTAATAGTTCAATAATTTTGCTGAGTTGGATTTCAAGTTCCTGAAGTGAAACAAATTAATTTCTGGACTAAAAGTCCTCTTCAAACAAATGAGTCCAAGACAGTAATACTGTCATCCTCGAAAGAACCACTTCTAGAGAAGTACAAAACCAGTGACTTTTAGGATCGACGCGGGGAAGTGGATATGTATTTTATGTAATAATTTGTGGAATAAAATATGTTTATACCTTTACGTATTGTAATAAATAATGTGCAGAAGTTTCACAACCGAAAATTAAACTAACTTTCAATATGGCTCTCATACCAACTGGTCTTTTTCTATCCCAAAACGCATTAGGAAAGTTTGAACATACCTTGTTTTCTAACTGAAGTTGAAATTCAGCTTCTGCTTTTCCAAAATTTGATATGAAGAGTGGAACAAACCAAGCAATGAGGAAGCAAATACATTTAGCAAATTAGAACAGAAAACAAGCACAGAAATTTAAGATACCAATCAAAGTAAACAAGCTGCCTACATGTTTCTGGTGACGGTCGGGGATAATAAATCTTCTGGCCCAAGGATTTATAAAACAAAGCAAAATTGAATAGAACTAATTGAAACAAAAGCAAAGCAGAACAGACAAACAACACAGATGTTTAAAAAATTCTTCAAACGCACAAAAGCTTCTCTTAATGTAGTTGAAGAGAATACCAAATACACCACTACATAAGTTAAAATGGTGTCATACCACAAAATTTGGCTTATTTGCCGAATTTTTACATAGCAAGAGATAAGTTTACATCAATGCTTCTAAACTATTACTACTATTAGTACTGATGTTAGCATAGCTTGCTTTTGTCGGCATCGCTTTTGGGTCCTTAATTTGAGTTGCCTTTTATAGACTAAGTGATGAGGGTATGACCAACAAATGGAATGTAGATCTTATTCAAGTTCCACTTGGTCCAGTTTTAAGAGCTTGAGCTAAAAGGTTCAAGAAAACTCTCAATAGAATAATTCAAAATATTTGAGCTGAGGTAAATTCATGGAGGCCCAAGGAAAATATTCCAAAAGGTTGGATTTTTATTATTCAAGTTTTGGAATAATCTAGAAGAAATTTCTCAAATCACAAAGTGAATGGATTGAGTGGAGTTTCCTAAATTAGTGATAACTCAATTTTGACTCATCAAGTGTTGGAGAATGAAGGGAACATCAGCACAGTAGCCCATGTGAGCAACCCAAGTGGTTAGAAGCTTTTGAGAGCTTGCAATAACATTTATGATAGTAGTTGTAATGTTTGAAATAGAGCCATAGTTATTGGTGGTATCTGGTAATTAGAAGTTTCAAATTGAAGCTTACGGCTACTTTTATTGTTGTAGTTGCAAAGTTTGAAAAACAGTTTAAAATAAAGCCTTATTAGTAATAGTTGATAGTTAGTAGTTTTTAAGTTGTCATTAAATATTGTAATAAATGCTGGCATCGCAAGTGTTCACTATAAATACATGAGAGATATGAGGAAAACACTCAGTAATTTGATTAAGAAAATTCTTTTTTATTCTTTTAGAACTCTTTGAACTTATCGAAACAATTTTTCGTGGCATTCTTCTTCAACTTATCAATCAATCCTTCCATAATTGATTGTGGCATCTTTATTATACCAAGGTTCTTGCTTAAATTTAACAACGGGTCGTGATTTCATACAAATCTATTTTTAGACGATCTTTGAGTCTTTCTTGATCCATAACTTTCTTAGTTGCTTGGCGTCAATCGCATTATTTGGTATTAAAGCTTGGCACTAGTTGCAGGTTTGCCTACATTTTTTATTTAAAAAAGTTAAAATAAGGTGACATTGAGATTTAACTCTTGAAATTCTTATTTCAATTTTACATCTTTCTTTTTCCTTTTCAATTCTACAAATCTGAATTACTTGCTCCAAAAAGACATTCTTAAATTCGTGACGCAATTTGTTTTCTAAGCCTTTAAATTCGAATTTCTTTTAGTAAGTTCTTGGTGAATTGTTATTGAAAATTGTGATATTTGTTTAATTAGTTTGATAAGAACCTATAGAGGAATACTACTAGTGAAAAAAGGCAAAAGTGGTGAGCACATATGAAGGTAAATGCCAATATGATTTTATATAAAATACAAGTGAAAGTTGAGTGAAATCATTCTTTGAGTGAAACATGTGAAAGAATGTGCGAGGTTCTTTTTTTTTTTTTTTGTTTCTCTAACTTTATTTTGTAGCAAATATGTTAGACAATAAGAACAAAAATACTTTCGAAAATGCATCAGAAGAGGTTGATCTAAAGTTTCTCATGGAAGTTTTAGTGGATGAGATGAGAAGAGTATTAAAAGCGAAGATGGAACATGTTTATGAATAGATAGATCAGGTAGAGAATGCATGTTTAGAGTAGCCATAAAACAATCCTAATATGCGTAGGAGAGGGAGAGTTTAACCTAGGAAAGTGAGAGTTGAAACTAAAGAGTGTTATGGGGACAATATTGATGAAGAAAATGACCAGGATCCAATTTTTGGTATTAAGAGATATGGTGGGTGGTTTAGAGAAGCTAGGAATTAGAAAGATAATAACTTAGGTAGTACTAAGATGAAAATTCATTTTAAGGCAAAAACGATCCAGAAGCTTACCTTGAGTGGGAGAAGAAGATAGAATTAATATTTGATTCTCACAATTATTCTGAGCTTAAAAAGATAAAACTTGCAGCCATTGAATTTTCTGCTTATGCAATTGTTTAGTGAGATCAACTAATGTTAAACAAGAAGAAAAATAGAGAGCATCCGATCGAAGACTTGGGAGAAAATGAAAACCATGATGAGGAGACAGTTTGTTCCAAGCCATTACAACCGTGAGTACACCAAAACTTACAAAGTCTTACATAAGTTAATCAAAGTATGGAGGATTATTATAAGGAGATAGAAATCGCTATGATTCGAGTGAATAAAGAAGAAGACCGAAAGGCTACTATGGCCAGCTTTTTGGTTGGTTTGAACTAAGAAATTGCTAATTCAGTGAAATTACAACATTACGTGGAGTTGAAAGATTTGGTGCACATGGCTATCAAAATTGAGAACCAACTCAAGAGGAGAGGCAGCACTACACTACAAAACCCTAGCTTGGTGTCATTATAGAGGCCAAATTTTATAAAGAAAGAGGAGAAGCAAACCACTAATGTCAAGCTTAAAATCAAGCAAAAACAAGAAGCGATCAGCCATGAAAATCAAGGTAAATCTAATTCTTTCACCATTCAGATTCGTGATATTAGGTGTTTTAAATACCAAGGAAGGGGTTACATAGCAAGTTAATGTCCAAAAAAAGAGATATGATATTGCAAGATAATGGTGAGATTGAATCCGATGACGAAGATGACACTGATCTATACCACCATTAGAGGACGTGGAAAATGAGGAATACGCTGTACAAGGAGAATTATTGGTTGCGAAGAGAGTTCTAAGTTTACAGGTCAGAGTAGATGATGAAGTACAGGGAGAAAACATCTTTTCTACTAGTTGTCACGTGCAAAACAAGGTATGTAGTGTGATTATTGATGTAGGTAGTTGTACTAAAGTTGCTAGCACTACAATGGTGGAGAAATTAGGGCTGCCAATAATTAAACATCCTCGACCTTACAAATTGCAATGGCTTAATGACAGTGGTGAGGTGAGGGTTACTAAATAGGTGTTAGTTTCCTTCCCTGTCGAAAACTATGAAGATGAAGTTTTGTGTGATGTAGTTCAGATGCAAGCTAGACACTTGTTACTAGGTCGACTATGGCAAATTAATCGGTGCGTTAAGCATGATGGTTTCACTAACAAATACTCATTTTTGCTTAATCAAAGGATAATCCCTCTAGTCCCTTTATCACCAAAGTAGGTTTATAAAGATCAAGTGAAATTACAAAAAGAGGGTAATCAAAAGAACAAGAGTAAGAAAAAGAAAACAAGTGAAAATCAAAAAGAGAAAAGAAGAGAGGCCGAGAAAAATGAGAGAGAAAACAAGAGGATAGATTTGGCCATTAAGAGAAAAGTAGAGAAAAGCAAACTTCTATGCAAAAGCGAGTAAAATAAAAATAGCGATGTTTTTAAATCAGCCAATAATTGTAATTTCATACAAAGAGGCGTACTTAAACACTAACCAACTTGATTGGTCTCTGCCTAGTTCAGTTGTTTATCTTTTTCAAGAGTTTGATGATGTCTTTTCGTAGGAGATTCTACCTAGTTTACCTCCTATTCGAGGAATTGAACATTAAGATTTTGTACCCGGTGCTTCCATTCCAAACTGACCAAGCTATTGAAGCAATCCTAAGGAGGGAAAGGAACTATAAAGGCAGTTAGTGAATTGATGGAAAATGGATATATAAGGGAAAGTATGAGTCTGTGCACCGTGCTAATGAGTTTGGTTCCTATGAAGGATGGAATGTGGAGAATACGCATTGATTGTTGAGCAGTAAATAATAAAACGATAACATATCATCATCTTATCCCTCGCTTAGGTGATATGTTAGATTAATTGGTGTTTGTGTATTTTTTAAGATTGATTTAACAAGTAGGTATCATCAAATAAGAATGAAAGAGGGCGATTAATGAAAAACTGCTTTTAAAATGAAATATGGTTTATATAAGTGGTTAGTTATGCCATTTGAATTAACTAACACACCGAGTAGTTTTATGCAATTAATGAACCATGTCTTGTATACTTTCATAGGCAGGTTTGTTGTTGTTAATTTTGACGATATTCTCATTTATAGGGAAATTTTGGATGATCATGTTGTGCATTTAAAATCAGTTTTTGATGTACTTAAAAAAGATAAGTTATTTGCTAACTTGAAGAAGTGCACATTTTGCACCAATAAACTTGTGTTTCTTGGTTTTTTTGTGAGTGCACAAGGAATACAGAATTGATGAAATAATATTTGTGAGAGTTTTCTCTTAAGTTCTTTAAAGAACTTTTATTAGAACTTATTAAGATTTCATCTTGTGGCGTTCCTTCAGACTTATCACTCATAACTTCTTAACAATCTTGAGTGTGGCATCTACAATCTTCTTATACCTCTAGTTCTTATCTATTATAGATAACGGGTCATGGTTCTTATTTTTATTTATCTAAAAATCTGAATTAGAACGATCCTTGGCAAAAAAAACCTAATTGAGCGTCGGTTCTCACTTTTCTTTGTGAGGTTCGTATCACTAAGGTGATCCTCAAAAGCTTAGTTCTAGTTTTTTCATAGCAAGAGATAATTCTTCAAACTCATACAAGCTTCTTTTAATGTAGTTGAAGAGAATAACAAATACACCATTACCGAAGGTAAAATGGTATCCTTTGCAGTTGCTCTTTATCTCCAACAAATTGATTTTGGTTATTCCCTCAATTCTAATAAAATGCAACTGGATCGAGTATGTATAAGTTGGCAATTAATATACAATTGATTTATAATATATTTTGTAAGACAGTGAATAGTTTGTCCAAATAAAGACTTTTCTCAAAGAAGATAAATGAGAGACTACAATATTTTAAACTAACCTTAAAAAATTAGACTTGTCAGCTCCTTTAGTCAAGAGTCAATTATCCCTATTGATTGTGCTATAGAATTCACAAGAAAATTTCCTAATGAAATAAGGCATAAAAAGCAACAGCAACTTTTTTATTTCGTATTATTTTATGAAGTACCATGGATTGTTAGGCAAACCTATGATTTGTCTGATCAAACGGTTAATAGTCAAAGTTCTTTATCTATTTCAAAGTTGTTAGCTTTAAGCATATTATAATATTAAAGTATCCCATATCCAAAGTGGTTGGGCTAATTGTTAAATTCTTTCCTGAAATCAAGGATATTTTAGTGAAGTATGTACTCTTAATAAAGAGACTCTTGAGGGAATTAAAGCTAATTCTATCATAGGTCCACCTAACAATCATCGGTATTTTGTAAAATGGTATGAAATAAAGAATTGCATCCTCTAAAACACAGAAATAGTTCCAATATAGAAACTCATTTGCAGAACTGGATAATTCCATAAATCTCACCTTATGCGATGTACAAAAGGGGATCATTTCTATCCAAATCGGACTATTGTTCGGGATTCTTACCGATCTTGATCAAAATTTAATCTAACTACTCCATCTGGGTGTTCTGTAATTAGTGATGGTTGAGCCATCTTAAGTTTTTCTAAAGGTACTACATTAGGTACTCTCTAAACGTATGAAACTTCATCTGGGAAAACCAAATAGTGTTAGTTGTTTTCATAATTTTTTAGCAAGTTTAGCAATTACATTTTTTGCGACAAAAAGTTTGTAATGAAAAATGAGGTTGTAATTTTTATATGAAAACTTAAATTTTGGCTCAAAACAGCATGTGGTTTGATTTAGTAACTTTTGAGAAAGTTTTGAAAAGTCATTTATTGCAACTAAAAATTCATGACAGAAAATTCTGTGGAAATTTCACTATCAATTTTGCTCGATTCCTCTGAGAAACCAAGTAACCCTATTCCTTCCGATATGAGATACTCTGATATTATGATGCTAAAAGTTTATAGCTTTGAAATAGATAAAGAACTTTTAAAAATGACCCTAATTTTAACACTGTATAAGGTGAGGTTTCTAGAATTGTCTAGTTTTGTAAATGAGAGTTGAGATGATTCATCTTCTGAAAGTTTGTAAATTCTGCCATTTCACTATCAGTTTCATCTAACAAGGCTACCATTGAAGCCTATTTGAGACCTTCATCTTGGACTGGAGAAATTTTTAGATTTTATTATTGTTTAAATTGACGATGTATTAATCAGAAGTTTTACTTTCAATTCTACCAATTACTTTTTGACAGTGTTAATTTCAATGTTAAGTTCATAGGTATTGAGTTCTTTGAAAGATTTATTCTGAAACTTATCTATGATGGCTCTCTTAAAATTTTTTATCACTAAGGTAATTTTCATAGGAGATTAGGGTTTTAACCTTGATAGATATAGAGAATTATAGGATTGATATGTTTGACCTCACCTTTTTCAACTTCTTTGATTGTTTACCAAGAGACTTGATAAAGAAAATTGTATAATTATCTTGCTTAATGACATGGTTAAGCATCTCAACTATCGCTGGTTTTGATACTTCTCTAGATGTGGCTTTTAAAAGGACAGATTCGCTCCCTTTAGCAAAGCATTTATTAAGCATATACATTCATCATCTTCTTTTGTGCCCTAACAATTGTCTTTACTCTCTTCAGTAGAGAGTTGAGATGATTCATTTTTAAAATTTCATAAAATTCTTCCATTTCAATATCAGTTTCATCCAACAAGGTTACCATTAAAGCCTTTTTGAGGTCTTCATCTTTAATTAGAGAAATTTTCTCTTTTGTATGACAATTTGATGTATAGTGTCCATTTTTTCCACACTTATAACAAGTAGGAATCCTTTTAGACCCTTTATTGGGTCTGGGTCACTTATGAGGAGTTGTATTGAAGCGTTTATAGTTTATATATGGCTTTTTGAAGTTTGGCTTCCATTTGAAGTGTCTTGTAATAAATTTTTTATATTTAGGTTTTTGAAGAACCTTTTGGTACTCCATAGACTGAATTGTTGTATTTATAGTTACAAATTTCTAAACATACCTTGATTATCACAGAAGCTAATTCTCCATAAGAGTAATTAATATATAAAATTTGACCTCCATGTCTTTCTCTTAGCTTCATTTTGAGCATTAGCTTTGGAATTCCATCAACAAAACATTCTTTCCAATAGTTTGCATTAGCATCTATTCTAGCAAATACTTTAGAAAAGAATACATATATCTATACCACTTGAATAGGACATAGATGGACATCTCAAATTATTGAGTTGATCATATCCGATTCCCATATATAAATTGGTATCACCAACAAAGTGCTTAATTATAGAATATATTAGTGTATTAACTGCATCTTTCTCAATTTGAGGTTTTTGTATTATTTGTCCTGATGCGTCTTGTATGGTAATAATTTTTTTTTTAACAACTGATAAAATTTCTTCTTAAGCTTTAGATGAGATGGCTATTTTATTTAATCTTTTAAATCCAGACCATGTTCTGTGTATCGAGTGGAAATTCCACCATCAATTGTGCCTGATTCCTCCGAGAAACCAAGCAAGCCTACTTCTTCAGATTTGAGCAAAATAATTATACAAATTTGTTTTGAAAATTTCATTTTAGCCTTTATAGTTTTCTTAAAACATGTTTAATAACCTAAAAAAAAGTTAGAAAACCTAACAAACACTCCCTTACATGTTTTCTCTTTAGATTAATAGAACTCACACTTGTGTTTACTCAAATTTATCTTTTACACTCTTATGAGCTCACATTCTCTTGGCTTTTTTCACTATTTGGTCGCCTATTTAGTTCTTTATTGAACTAAATAAACTATTCAAAACTACTTTGTAACAATCCAAACTTCACAAATTAGATCACTAAGAATGAGAATGGGTTAATCACAAAAAATAAAGAATAAGCAGAATTTAAGAAGCAAAGAGAAGAATGAAAAAGAAAAATGGTTTTTCACTCAATTTAGGGTTGTTAGTTTTTTTTTAGGCTGAATTGCAAAAAATAAGTAGAATAGCAAACAACAATTAAATTAATTCAGATTTCTATACTCTCTTCTTTTTTTAGTTCATAATTCATAATAGTAACTTAAAATCATGAATCTGAATTTTTTTTCCATACTTCTTTTTCTAAATTTTTTTTGAGTTTTTTTCCTTAATTTTTTTTACTTATATGTAATGATAAATAACAAAACTTGAATGAATTAGGGTGAAGAAATCGGTAAAAGTTGACGTCAAGAAGAAATAAAGATAATAAGTTATAGATTCAAGAGGATAGAATAATCGATGCAAAATTTAAAAGAAGCAAAAACAATGAAAATATAGGATAGATAAAACTTGACTTAGAGTCTAAACTTTGATACCAACTGATATGAACCTTACAAAGATAAGTGAGATCCAATGCTCAATGAGGTTACTTTGTCAGGGATTGTTCTAATTCAGATTCGCAAACAAACAAAAATAAAGAACATTGACTCGTTATCTATAAAGAGATAAGGACAAAAGGTACAAGAAATTATGGTAGACACCACACTCAAGAAAGATAAGAAAGATTGTGAGTGATAATTCAAAGATAAATATCGCAAGAAGAAATCTTGATAAGTTTTGAAAAGTTCTTTGAAGAACCAAAAGAAAACTCTCACTATTATTAATGTTAAAATTCTGAATTCTCCTTAGGGCTACAAGACCTCATATAGCCAATTTTACCAAGAGCATAAAAGAAAAAACTAAATCAATTCCTAAGTCATAGTAGGAATTGATTACAAAAATAGGAAATTAATAACAAGCATATTAAGGAAACAAATATTTATATGTCCTTGTTTCAAAATTTAACTTAAGAATAAAAAAAGAAAACGAAGAAAATAAGGATCTTATAATGCCACGTGAACAGTAAGTAATGTGTGAACAGTGATGCATAAACAGTGACACCAGATCTTCTTCTTAAATTGATATTCGTTAGATCTTTCTCCCGAAATTGATATGTGCCTTATTTTTTTCTTCATGTAAATTACTCCAGATCACGTAAACAAACTTGAATAACAACAACAAGGCATTGATAATCTTGAACACTCAATTCGGTCAAATTAGTAAATTGAACAAAGCAAGAATTTGAGATGAGCCGTATTAACCCATTTAATGCTTCCTTCATTTTCTTGGTTCTTGCCCTTGTCATTGTATCCCCATAAATGCTTAATGGATCTTGTGAAGCTTTGACAACCTGATTTGCATCACCTGAAATTGAGGATACTTCTAGTGAAGTACTCTTAATAAAGAGACTCTTGAGGAAATTAAAGCTAGTTCTAGTTCAACTCAAATGGTGAAACCTGTGTAACGAGTGGAAATTCCACCATTAATTATGCTTGATTCCTCCAAGAAAATAAGTAGCCCTACTCCTTTGGATGTAGGATACTCTAAAATTATAATGCTTAAAGCTAATAGCTTTGAAATAGATAAAGAACTTTTGAAAAAGCATTTCAATTCAGAGAAAAATCAAGAAGTTAAACAACGGTTTTTAAGTTCTTTCTCTGAAAAGGAAAAAGAACAATATCATCAACTATACATAAAATTTATGTATCAAATGGAAAATCATTACAATTTTTTTCTGGTTCTTAGAGCATATGTTTAGGCTTGAAAAGAAAGAAATTTTCAAGCACACACAAGCTTCTCTTAATGTAGTTGAAGAAAATACCAACCACTATCGAAGGCAAAATGGTGTCATCAATTCATCTTCCCCCAGTTCTTTTAGAAATTACTAAATGGAGCAAAGCTGTCCCATTTAAAGCCACTTCTAGAAAAAGTATCAAAACCAGTGATATTAGAAATACTTAACCATGTTATTGAGCAAATTTATTTTACAAATTTATCTATCCCGTTTCTTGGTAAACAACTTGTAGATGATAATTTGCTCTGAACTAAAAGTCCTCTTCAAATAAATGAATCCAAGAAAGTAATACTGTCATGATCAAAAGAAGCCCCTACAACCAAACAAGAAGTTAAACCTATCCTTTTGAGACCACCACCAAATATTACTGGAAAATTTTGCCTCCAAAATTTTGACAATAGATTTCTAGAAGAATTGTAGTCTAGAATTAAGGATTTATCTCTTTATGATAAAAAGGTCAGAAAATAGACTGTTCAATTAAATGTTCTTTTCAAAAGAGATCTAGCGGATGCCTATAAAAAAAATAAAAAGAATGTTAAATGTAGTCCATCCTAATAGGGATAAGGAAGCATTAACTTTTATCGTTAATAAGCTCAGCCAGAAGAAGAACTATTATCCACAACTATCACTAGTAAACTTTCAATTTGAAGAAATGTAATAAGATGAGGTCTCCTTTAATGGGTCCTCTTTGGTTGAATAGAATATTATGGTTTGATAGAGTCTCAAATTACAATACTCTTAAAGCATATGCTGATCTATGCAACAACATCAAATGTCAAAGAAAATTCAAATTAACATATTGCTTCGATCATAGTAACAAGATTTGTAGGCTAACTTTAAGGTTGGTGGGATTCAGTTTTATCACCTAAAGCTCAAGAAGAAATTATATCAATTGTTAAAATAACTTGAAGATAGAGGAGCTAGATTTAGAGATAAGATTGATAACAACTTAGGAAGCACTAAGATGAAGATTTTATCTTTCCAAGGTAAAAATGATCCTGAAGCGTATTTGGAGTGGAAGAAAAAGATAGAGTTGGTATTTGATTGTCATAACTACTTTGAATTGAGAAAAGTAAAATTGGTCACCGTAGCATTTACTAACTATGTTATCATTTGGTGGGATTAACTTATTTTAAGTAGGAGACTAAATTGTAAAAGATCCATTAAGACATGGGAAGAGATGAAGGCTATTATGAGGAGACGATTCATTCTAAGTCACTATTATAGAGACTTATTTCAGAAGTTACAAAGCCTTACTCAATTGTCCAAAAGTGTTGAAGACTACCACAAAGAAATGTAAATAACCATGATTCAAGCTAATGTGTAGGAGGACCAAGAAGCTACTTTGGCTATGTTCCTAGTTCGTTTGAACCGTGAAATTACAAATGTGGTGGAGTTACAAAATTATGTTTAGTTGAATGACATGGTGTACATGGCCATAAAATTAGAACAGCAATTGAAGAAGATGGGTTTTATACAAATTTGCCAAAATTCGAGTTCTTCTTCAACTTGGAAGCTGAATTGGAGCAAAATGGATGAAAAGCTTAATTTTAAGCCTAAGGCCGAAACCTTCAAAAATAACAAAAATGGAGGCACACCAAATAAAGGTAAAATCTGATTCCTAACCTTCTAGAAATAGAGATATCAAATACTAAGTATTTAGGAATAAGTTATATTGCATATCAATGCCCAAACAAAAGAGTGATGATATTGAAAGGTGATGGTGATATTAAGACCGAAGGTGAAACTGATAATAAGCCCATGCCACCTTTGGAGGATGTAAGTGCCATTGAGTATCCGGCTGATGGAGAGCTTTTGGTTACAAGAAGAGCTCTTAGTTTTCAAATCAAAGAAGATGAAAAGGTACAATTTGATAACATTTTTCATACTTAATGCCATGTTAATAATAAGGTATGTAGTGGGAGGAGTTGTACTAATGTAGCTAGCACTAGTTTGGTGGAAAATTTGAATTTGATAACTTTGAAACATCTTAAGTCATATAAGTTGTAAAGGTTGTATAATTTTGGAGAAATTAAAGTAAATAAACATGTGTTGGTTTCATTCTCAATTGAAAAGTATAAGGATGAGGTTTTGTATGATATAGTGACAATGCATGCTAGTATATTCTTTTGGGGGGACCAGACAATATTATAGGCATGTAATTCATGATGGTTACACCAATAGGTACTCTTTTGTACTTAGTGAAAAATCAATTACTCTTGTACCTTTAACCCCAAGACAAGTGTATAAAGATCAAGAAAAGTTCAAAATGGAGAGTGATATGAAAAAGAAGAGCGAGAGTTCAAAAGTAACAGGTTGAAACAAAAAAGAAAGAAAAAGAGAGTGAAAAAAAGAAAGTTTCGGTTAGTAAGAAAAGAAAAAAGATAAAAAAAAAAGTAAATTTTTATGCAAGAGAGAGTGATATAACAAAAAAAAAACTTTGTTTTTAAATCAGCATATGATTGTACTTTTGTACAAAGAGGTTTGTTTTAATACTAGTGTTGTTATTTCTTTTTTACAAAAATTTGATAATGTGTTTTTCGAATAGATATATAATGGTTTACCACCAATAAGGAGAATCAATTATTAAATTAACTTTTTACCCGAAACATCAATTCCAAATATGCCATCCTATAGAAGTAATCATGAGGAGATAAAGGAACTTCAAATGCAAGTTAGTGAGCTCATAAAGAAAATGGGTATGTGCATAAAAGCATTAGTCCTTATGCAGTTCCAGTATTACTTATAACTAAGAAGGATGTGTCATAGAGGATGTGTGTAGATTACTGCACTATCAATAATATCATTGTAAAGTATAGACATCTCACTCTTAAATTAGATTATATGGTTGATGAATTGCATGGTTCATGTGTTTTTATCAAACTTGATTTTTAAGTGTGGATATCATCAGCTTAGGATTAAAGAAGGTGATGAATTAAAAACTGCATTTTAAATAAATTATAGTTTATATAAGTGATTAATTAAGTCATTTGGGTTAACTAATGCACCTAATACTTTCATAAGATTAATGAATCATGTTTTGCATGCTATTATTGAGAAATTTGTGATTGTATACTTTGATGATATTTTGATATATAGTAAAAACTTAGATGAGTATGTGGAACATTTAAAACTTGTTTTAGATGTTTTAAGAAAAAATTGTTTGCTACCCTAAAATATTGTACCTTTTGCACGGATAAGCTTGTATTTCTTGGGTTTATTATTAGTGCCAAAAGAATTAAGGTAGATGAAGAAAAGGTTAAAGCAATCTAACATTGGCCAAAACCTACAAGTGTGGGTCATATTAAAAGTTTTTATAGTTTGACTAGTTTGTATAGAAGATTTGTGAAAGATTTTAGTAATTTAGCCGCACCTTTGACTGAAGTTATAAAAACGAATGTAAGTTTTTAAATGGGGTAACAAACAAGAAAAGACATTTAATTTGCTTTACCCAACTTCACTAAAACTTTTGAAATTGAGTGTGATGCTTGAAGAATAGTTATTGGAGCTTTACTAATGCAAGAAAAACGTCCCATTGTGTATTTTAATGAGAAGTTAAGTAGAACAGACTTAAATTATCTTACATATCATAAGTGATTTATGCATTATTTATGGAATTAGAAACTTGGTAGCATTATCTTTGGCCAAAAAAAATTTTAATTCATATGGATCATGAATCATTGAAACATTTGAAAGGTCAATATAAGCTAAACAAGTAGCATGCCAAGTGGGTGGAATTCATTGAAACATTTTCTTATGTGATCAAGTACAAGCAAAGTAAAGAAACACATTGTGGCTAATGCAATATCTCGAAGGTATGCCTTACTTCTACTTTAGATGCAAAATTATTAAGTTTTGAATATATTAAAGACTTGTATATTAACGACTCTGATTTTGGTAATGTATTAAATTCATGTGAGAAAGCGGTGTTTGGCAATTTTTTTTAGGCATAATGAGTTTATATTTAGAGAAAATAAGTTATGTATACATAAATGTTCATTACGTTAATTGCTCATAAAACTGATGATGCATTCATATATTGCTGACTTGTTTTTCAAAGAGATTGTAAGATTGCATGACACACCTAAGACGATTGCTTTAGATAAGGATGCAAAGTTCTTAAGTTATTTTTGAAAGACTTTGTAAGGTAAGTTAGGAACAAAACTTTTATTTTCTATTACTTGTCATCCATAATTTGATGGACAAACTGAAGTAATTAATAGGACTTTATCTATTTTGTTATATGCTATAATATAATAGAACTTGAAAACATGGAAAGAGTGTTTGTTGCATGTAGAGTTTGCATATAATAGGAGTGTACATTCAACAACTAAGTTTTCACCTTTTAAAATTATGTATGGCTTTAATCCATTAAATTTTTTGAATCTAACTCATTTACTTATTGATAAGGGCAAATTTGTCATATATTTTCTCATGTTTTTATTATTGATATTTTATGATTTTATGAGAATAGATGGCTATTTATGTGCATTATTGTTATTTATAGGGACTTGAACAAAATTTAAAGAAAGAACGCAAAAGGAGCGAAAACAGGGACTAAAATGCAAAGTTTTCAAATTATGAGTTCAGCGCCCCCGCGCCACAAGTATTTTCGCCCCAGCTCTGAAATAGTGATCGAAATAAGAAAAACGACCTGATTAAGTCGCGTCTAGAGCCCCAGCGGCAGATAGTCACCGCCCCAGCGACGATACAGCGCCCCAGCGCCAAGATCCCACCGCTCCAGCGGTAATAGCTTTTTCACTCGTCGCCCCAGCGACAACTGCATAGCGCGCCAGCGGTAGCACGAGTCCTAATCCGACGAGAATTGAGATTTTTAAGCTCAAATCAATCCCTATATAAAGCCACTCGTTCCCAGCCTTCAAGAATCAATCCAAGACGACCCAAGAGCACCAAGAATATAGAGCACGAGTCTTGGAGAGCAATAGGAGCTTAATTGAAGCAACTTTAGAGAGAGATACAAGACGTTCTTCGGCATCAAGAGTTCCTAGGCAGCGCAATTAAGAGCAATTCGACATCTATATCGGTTTGCTAATAATTGTATCATGATTTATAATTATTTTTACTGCTGTTCTCTTGTAGCCATGAGCTAACTTATTTTCTAGGGTTAATATTTGAACTCAATATGTGTGCTTAATTGCCATATCTTTTAATATTTAATCAACTTAGTCATTTATTATTTAAATTACTTGTGTTTAATGCTTCAATATATCTGGCCAATATATGGTGAATGAGTTGGTAATATTATTGATAAACTCGGAAGAGGAATCATAATATTTAGACCTAGGTAATTTGATACATGATTGTAGAGTAACATTCAATGTTGCATATGCAAGTTTCAACTTAGGATAGGAATATACCTAATTGGCATGTATGATCAATAAGACCTAATCTTAATGAATCTTAATTTATTACAAGTACCATAGGAATATAGGTATTTGGTAAACTAAGATATACTTGCATGACCTTGGAAGAGGCTTGTGAATACATTAGTGTCTTGATCAATAATAAAGACTAAGTGAGTTAAATATTAAAGGATTAATCATTAGAAACATATTGAGGGATAATATTAATCCTAGGTTTTCTCTACGTTGCTATCTTTAAATCTCATTGCATTGTGTTTTTACTTTTATATTTTTCTACATTCATTCTTGAATTTTTATTTTTCTGAATAATTATTAGGAAGACATAATTTTAGTAATTGGTTAATAAGAAGAAATTATCCCTGTGGGTTCGACATCCGACTTATTTAGTCTCTTTATTACTTGCATACGATAGTGTATACTTGCACTTAATTTATGATATAGAAATATCGCATCACTTATGAATGAGCGTGTTAATTTATATGGGAAGAAGAAAGCTAACTTTGTTAGGCACATCTATGAAAAAGCACAACGAAACATTTGAAGGAGAACTAAATAATAAAAGGCGTAAAAAAGTTATTTGAATTGGGTGATTAGGTTTAGTTACATATAAGTAAGGAATGGTTTCTCATTCAAAGCTATTTTAAACTACTTTCAAAGGGAGATAAACCATTTCCAAGTGATTGAAAGAATTAATGACAACCCTTACAAGTTAGAATTTTCAATTGAGTATAATGAAAATGCAAGTTTTAATTTTGTTGATTTGTCTCCTTTTGATGTAGGTGAAGATTTAAGGAAAAATCCTTTTCAAGAGAGGGAGAATGATGCGAATTAGGTTTTCAAAGCTTTATAAGATCTGTTAAGCATTTATGGGGGTTCAATGACATTGGCAAGAACCAAGAAAATGAAGGAAGCATTAAATGTGCTAATTAAGCACATCTCAAATTCGTGCTTTGTCTGAGACACTAATGTGACCGAATTTAGTGTTCAAGTTGATCAATGCCTTGTCAATATTATTCAAGTTTCATTAAGTGATCTTGAGTAATCTACATGTAGAACAAAATTAGGCGCCTATAAATTTAGGAAGAAAGATCTGACGGATATCAATTTAGGAAGGAAGATCTGGCCATCACTGTTCAGGCAGCTTTATAAGATCCTTATTTTCTTTGTTTCTTTTTTTTTATTCTTAAGTTTAATTTAGAAACAATGATACATAAATATTTGTTTCCTTAATATGCTTGTTATTTCTTTCCTATTTTTGTAATCAATTCCTACAATGACTTAGGATTTGATTTAATTTTTCTTTTTATGCTCTTGATAAAATTGGCTATATAAAATCTTGTAGCCCTAAAGGGAATTCAGAGTTTTAACATTAATAATAGTGAGAGTTTTCTCTTGGTTCTTCAAAGAACTTTTAATTAAGAATTAATTATGATTTCTTTTTGTGACGTCCATCTTTAACTTATCACTCACAATTTTTTTCTTCTTTCTTGAGTGTGGCCTTTACCATAATTGCTTATACCTTTGATTCTTATATCTTTATAAATAACGGGTCAAAGTTCTTTTGAAAGTGCGATGTGTATAGGGTGAGTGTGTACATTTAATTTCAATTTACACACTTCATATGCATAAATGAGTGCAGCAAAATATTAACAAACTTCTCATTACACTAATGATATATTAGGAAACTCACTCTCAAAATGTGCTTTGCACAGTTCTAGTCTAAGAATAGGTAGGATCCTTTGAGCTAGAATGGTAGCCTTCTTTTTCATTGGAATATATATTGAAGCAACACTTGCTTCACAATTGCTCTCAACCAACTCTATCTATTTTTACTAAGCACTGTACTTTTACTCACTTGTAAAATACATGAAATAAGGATGGCTATTTATAGCCATTCCTGCCTCACATTCGGCCATTAAGGGTTAAATAAGTGGCCAAGCATGACAATGCAAAATTTTGCATTGTCATGCTTCTTAAATTTGATGAATAGCCTTTAAACATATGTTGGCCGATTATAAGAAGAGTTAGTGGCCATTTGATAATTCATCAATTTGTTTTAAGGCCAGCACATGCTAAATGATAAAGCTTAAATTAAATGAAATAATGGGAACATGCCACCTTTTGCTTATTATCTTTCATTTGGTCGAATTATTGGCTCCTCGTTCGATGAATTACAAATAATTCATTTAGCAACATTTAACTATTAACAATTAAAAGGGCCATTCAAATCATGCCACGTGTTATGTCATTACAAATTAGTGGCATGACATACAACTGCCAATAGAAAGGATAAAATGACAAGTCCCACTTGCCAAAATCTCGAGCATAACACTCAAATCTTATCATCTCTCTGAGAGACTCTAAAATAATTTTGACTTTTCGAGAACTTTTCAGATTAAGCTATTCAATCCAGTGCGCTACCCCAGTGCATAATGAGTATATTTCATATAGTGAGACTTTTTAGGTTCACACCTATTTTTTCTTAGAAAACTCTTTCGTAAGTCCATAAATAATGCCCCACACACATATTATGGAAATAAAAAAAAAATAGTGTGTTGAACCTTACAAGTTGAGATTAATACATATTTGTATAATCAATCCGTCATTTATATCCTGGAAGAGCTGAGACATAGTTCATTACCATTAAGTCTCCATATACTAAACTCTAGAACTTATCTCCAGATTTGTATTCTCATAAACAACATCCATAAATATTTTTGCGATATTATTTCTCACACGAAAAACACTTTCCCAGGTTAGTTACTTATGGACATAAGATTTTTTAGAACACAACCTTGGATACATCTGGATATACAACTCATACATATGAGTTGATGGATCATATATTTAAACACACCGGACTCTATGAGTATCAGATCATATCCAGTGACACCCAATGGTTAGACCATGAAAGGTTTCTAACATGTGCGAAACCTAAATATGATGGATCACTCACAAACCCACCGTGGTGCTTAGGTCCAAGGATAAAAAATACTATTTAACTCAAAAGGATCCTCTATTTACGACTTTATGAGATGTTTATTGGAGATCCTAATTGAGTCTGTTCAGTACCCAATCCTTACTGAATACCAGTATGTCTATACGAGCTTCTATTAAACTTATTGTCTACTAAGACTAACCTTTGGACCATCCAAATATAGACATACATTAATCTATATTGAATGAGGTTTTCACCAATAGACCCACATCAATAAAAATAGATCAGGAACATAATTTTTTAGACATACTTGCAAATGACATTTCTTAGCACTATTTATAACTATTTGCAACTATGTCATTGCTAATATACCCTAGAGTCTTTGTCCCATTTTAGGCAAGGCTCTAACTCCTTAGATTTTGCTGACTCTTATAAACTACTAATCTTAGTAGTGCTAACTTTTAGCAATTATAACTCTCAGCATTGCTAACTCTTAATCCCGATCTAAACACTTTTAGGCCAGATCTGAACTCCTTTAGATCATACAATATCAAAAATGTTATAAGTATCTTACCATATATATATATTTAATATTAACGATTTTGTTCAAAATGTTTATTGTATAAATATTAAATAATTAATATACATACAATTTAGAATGGCACATAAGCATTATTTTCAACAACTTTGCCTTTGTTTGTTTGCAAATCTGAATTAGAACAATCCTGAGCCAAGGAACCTCATTAAGCGTCGGGTCTCACTTTTCTTGGTGAGGTTCAAGTTACCAAACCACTATGTGGACTTAGTAATCAACCTATTGTCAATTATCGAATTTAAGTAGAACCAAATATGCACCTGTTCCACTTGAACCTAGAAGAACAAATCTTGCTCTAGTATTAAAATTTGAGATTGATGAGCATTTTCTCATATAATAAGTTGACTGAAAAGTTCGTCCAACATTTTTTATGGGCCTAAGAGAAGGCTAAAGATCCCCAACAGCTACGGCAACTCAAGAAAAGTCAAACTGGGAGTTTAAGGAGCTTCATAGGCCAATTTCACCAAGAAGTGATTTAGCTTGGGGTGTTAAATATGTCGATTGCCTTAGAAACACTTAAGGAATGATTGAAGCTAAGCTAATTCTAGTATTACTTGTTTGAGAATCTAACCATGATTTATGAGGTTGCCTATGAACAAGCACCCTGGTACAAAGAGAAGGAGGTAAAAAAGAAATTAGCTGCAACAAACACTTAAAGAAAGGTGAACAGTCGAGAGCCTGGAAAATCTTCTGATAGTTTGAGAATAGTGGGGTAAAACACTGCCAAGGATGACAAACTATACTCAGAGAGACTGGCCCCTATAGTAGAATAAGGGGGCAGAATGAGGAAGTCTCCCTCTAAATGCCAAGAGTTCAAAAGGAAAGATTCATCCCCTTATCATCTCATTGGTAGTTGTATTCTAGGCCATTAAGGAAAAAGACCTATATAAGCCAAGAACTTCCTTGATCATGCTCAAGAAGTAGAATAAGAACTTGAGGTATGAATATCACCAAGAACATGGCCACACTATCAATAATTGTAGACCATTAAGGCACCAAGTAAACCATCTGACATGGAATAGGTATCTAAAAGTATTTAAAGCTAACCTAGAGAAGAAAGAGCCTCAGCTGACCAAGAATCTGGAAGTCAGGAACTCTTCTTGACTAGATATGACTATGATAATCTCAAGAGGCCCCATACTTGCTAGAGATTCAAATAGGCAGAGAAAAAACTATCCTAGTATTCATTTGTGGGACGCCAAGTAATGTGCAACACCTCAATCGCTAAAAAGCCTATGGTTTAAGCAGTTCCCATCAAGTTCTCTACAGATGATGCACGAGGCGTTAGTTACCTGCATGATGATGCATTAGTAGTGATTGTACAAATAGCTAGAATAAAGGTAAACTAAGTACTCATCAACATAAGAAGCTCAGGTGACAAAATATTCAAGGAGACATTATACGAGTTTGGCAGCTGGAACCTAAAGATGGAGAAGATGTAGACCATACTATACGATTTTGGAAATGGTTGCATCATGTCACCTGGGGTATTAGTTTGCCCATGTCTCTAGGAGAAAAGACCTATGGTAAACCATGATGATAAATTTTATAGTGGTCAAACAAGCAATGTTCTACAAAGTTATACAGGGTAGACATTTTATGAGAATTTAAATACAGCCATGTCCATTCACTATCTAAAATTAAATTTCCTAATTAGAGAAGGAGTAGGGATTATTTATAGAGATCAGAAGGCAGTGAAGAACTACTACGAGACCTCATCTAAAAAAATGTCTGCATATCAACAATGGACCCAAGAGAAGAGAATAAGTTCAAGTCCTTAAGCTAGTAGCAGAATTATTATCAGTAACCATTAAACCTACATCACCCAATAAGGTGGTAAATATTTACAATTGGAACGAAAGATTAAAAAAAAGCTAAGTGAACTAGTTAAAGAGTTCTCCAACATCTTCGCATGGCCACACGAAGACATACCGATAATATATCTCACCTTGATATCTCATATGCTAACTATTGATTCATCTTTCAAGTTGATTAAGAAAAGTGATGAGCTTTCAAAGAGGAGAGGAATGAAACTGTCGTAGCTGAGATTGAAAAGCTCTTAGCAGTAAGATTCTTCTAAGAACTCTAAATGGTTGGATAATTGATGCGATATTTCTATATCATAAATTAAGTGCAAGTATACACTATCGTATGCAAGTAATAAAGAGACTAAATAAGTCGGATGTCGAACCCACAGGGATAATTCTTTCTTTTTAACCAATTACTAAAATTATATCTTCCTAATAATTATTCAGATAAATAAAAACCTAAGAATGAATGTAAAAAATATAAAAGTAAAAACACAATGCAATGAGATTTAAAGATAGCAATGTAGAGAAAACCTAGGATTAATATTATCCCTCAATATGTTTCTAATGATTAATCCTCTAATATTTAACTCACTTAATCTTTATTATTGATCAAGACACTAATGTATTCACAAGCCTCTTCCAAGGTCATACAAGTATACCCTAATTTACCAAATACCTATATTCCTATGGTACTTGTAATAAATTAAGATTCATTAAGATTAGGTCTTATTGATCATACATGCCAATTAGGTATATTCCTATCCTAAGTTGAAACTTGCATATGCAACATTGAATGTTACTCTACAATCATGCATCAAATTACCTAGGTCTAAATATATTGATTCCTCTTCCGAGTTTATCAAAATATTACCAATTCATTCACCATATATTGGCCAGATATATTGAAACATTAAACACAAGTAATTTAAATAATAAATGACTAAGTTTATTAAATACTAAAGGATATGGCGATTTAAGCGCACATATTGAGTTCAAATATTAACCCTAGAAAATAAGTTAGCTCATGGCTACAAGAGAACAGCAGTAAAAATAATTATAAATCATGATACAATTATTAGCAAACCAATATAGATGTCGAATTGCTCTTAATTGCGCTGCCTAGGAACTCTTGATGCCGAAGAACGTCTTGTATCTCTCTCTAAAGTTGCTTCAATTAAGCTCCTATTGCTCTCCAAGACTCGTGCTCTGTATTCTTGGTGCTCTTAGGTCGTCTTGGATTCTTCCTTGAAGGTTGGGAACGAGTGGCTTTTTATAGGGATTGATTTGAGCTTGAAAATCTCAATTCTCGTCGGATTAGAACTCGCACTACCGCTGGCGCGCTATGCAGTTGTCGCTGGGGCGACGCGTGAAAAAGCTATTACCACTGGAGCGGTGGGATCTTGGCGCTGGGGCGGTGACTATCTGCCGCTGGGGCTCTAAACGCGACTTAATCAGGTCGTTTTTCTTATTTCGATCACTATTTCAGAGCTGGGGCGAAAATACTTGTGGCGCGGGGGCGCTGGACTCATAATTTGAAAACTTTGCATTTTAGTCCCTGTTTTCGCTCCTTTTGCGTTCTTTCTTTAAATTTCGTTCAAGTCCCTATAAATAACAATAATGCACATAAATAGCCATCTATTCTCATAAAATCATAAAATATCAATAATAAAAACATGAGAAAATATATGACAAATTTGCCCTTATCAATAATGTTGTGATAGTCAAAAAAGCTAATGGGTAATGGAGAATGTGCGTGGAATTCATGAATTTGAATAAGGTATACCTTAAAGACAACTTTCCACTTCCAAAGATAAACCAGTTAGTGGACTTTATTGATGGGCACACGCTCCTTAATTTCATGGATAATTTCTCAAGATACAACTAGATTAAGATGTTTCCTCCTGACTAGGAGAAGAAATCTTCATTACCCATAAGGGGACCTACTACTATCACATCATGAAATTTGGGCTAAAGAATGTAGGAACCACCCATTAGAGGCTCTTAAACAAGTTGTTTAAACTACTGATCTAGAAGAGTATGGATTTGTACATAGATGGCATAATTGCACAATCAGTTTAGCCCAAGAATCATATGGATGACCTGAGGAAAGATAATATGAAGTTGAATCTTGAGAAGTGTGCCTTCGAGGTCAAATCGGAGAAATGTTTGGAATTTATGGTGAGCTAAAGAGGAATCAAGGCCAATTCAAATGAAGTTCGAGAAATCCTAGAGATGAAGTCCCTGATCAGTGTTCAAAAAATTCAAAGGCTAACAGATCAAATTGCTGCTATTAATAGATTCTTTTCTAAAGTTACTAATAAATATTTTGAATTTTTTCAAGTTATCAAAAGTAAAAAGAAGATGAAGCCTCTCCATTATAAATTTTCTTAAACGAGGTTGAATAGTGTTAATGAATTTTTCTCTTACAAAAGTAAAATAATTGAGAAATGTCAAAGATCACTCTAATTTTGTTTATTCTATGAGATTAAAGGATATTTCCGATTCAATTTTTTCCGTCACAATTTTTGTTTCATAGTCAATTTGATAAGAAGTGTGAATTTGGAAAAAATTAAAAAATTAAAAAAAAATTTGCAAATTTCTTGCCCTTGTCCATGTTTCTATCCTGTTGCCCATCTCGGGTCGGAGGAGGACATAGAGGACAAAGGGTGGGTGCCTGGATGGAGAGAAAAGAGAGTGAAGAAAATAGAATTCTTATCATTTTTTTGTTAATTAAAAAAAGCTCGTCTTCTATGTTGTCCCTCTTTAAACCCTTCATTCCAATCACGTGATAAAACCTGTTTGCTTGATTAATTTTGTGAAAATTTAGAGGACAGACTAGAGAATACGTCAAAAGGAAGGGGAAGAAATAGGCTTTAAAAATGCCATTATACCATAATCCAGGAAAATAAAATTGGGGATCCAAGTCCAAATAAGTGGAACACATTTCATTAGCTTTTGAGAGCCTAGTTCCATTGATTTTTAGTGTTTCCTTGTCTGCAAGTGCACATCCATAAAGGCAGCGTTAAATACAAGGATGAATAAACTTGCAAGACAAAATACTGCTATGTTTTTATTGATCAGGCAAAATCAAGACAATAGAAGTTCCATGATTTTTTTTTTTTTAAAGGGTGAGAGAATTTATCATTGCATGACTAAGATAAACTGTTAGTATGTCCAGCTCCAACCCCTGCATACCATTAATTGCTTTGCCAACAAAGTTTTTCCTAAGATACATCTGCTTCATGAGATAATTACTGGAAATATTAGAAAAACCTAGATTTCAACAGAAAAACAAATGATCGTAATGGACACCTAAATCTTCAAGCAGGAGTTCTAACAAACCCACCACTGCTAGCCAAATAATTTCTTACTATCATTATAAGTTCCACAAACAGTCTCATCAACCAGGCTAACAAAATACACGATCATTCATCTTCACTATCATTATAAGTCTCCACTTCATCCATAGTAGGCTCGTTGGCACATGATTTCTCGCTTGAAATGTGCGCAGAAGCGTTAGATCCCAAGTTCTCATTCTCAACCTCAATTTCTGGAATTGTTGGATCACAGAGTGATTTGTAATCAATTGATTGCAACAAGTTGAAGTATGCATATTTGATATCAAATTGCATGTCATACCCTGCAACACATGCTTTAATTCATGCCTTACATCTGATGTGATTATAACTCTTAAACTAACTAGGGCAGAAAAAAGAAGCTTCAGTCTTACAATAGTTAATGGCGATCGTGCATCCATTGTCATCTGGACTCTGTGTAACATGATGAAACCACATGCTTGGCCTGCAGATTGACCTCAGAGTTATGATCTGCTTTTCAAAAACAAAATTAATCTAGAGCCAGTTGCTTTTCAACCTCCTTTCAGCTTCTAACATAAAACCAATAATCTTCCTTCCCTGTACTAACATTTGTTACAATTAAACTATTTGTTATCATTCCAAGAGCATCTACATGTCTTTATTGGCTCGCTTCTCATTGTATACTGAAGACAAAAACTCCAAATGAAAGGTATAGAGGTGTCTTGCTTTCCGAGAAGCTTGGAAGATAATAGAATCTTTTCACTAAAACCATCCATGCTACATTCAGATAGACAAGAATAATAGAAGCAACGAAAATCCTATTGTATGTTTCTGAGAGAAAATTCCTAATATGGCTGTGTAACAACTATAGCAAAGAAAGAAACTTCCAGCTAATGTATTAAGACAATGAAATTGAGGAATGATAATAAATCAAAATTTTGCCATTATACAAAGTCGAGCAGTAAAGCAAGGAGAACCAATACAGGTAACCATAATCAATATAGGAAGAAAGATATTTAGGCAGCCACATATTAAATTTGTTCATATAGATTTAGCTGAAGTTATTTTAGTTCATGCATGGTTTGAGTTGGACCAAAAGACATTTTTTATTTCAATTTCCAAAGAGGAGACTGAAAATCTCATCAGCGACTTCAATAAAACTAATTTCTTAGAGAGAAGTTTGCAAAACTTTTAGCATTAAAACAACAAATCACAGAACTTGAAAACTTTCAGTATTCATACTTTGTCCACATATTTGCAGTATCCTAAATCATAGATGTAGATTGTCCACATTTTTGCAGTATCCTAAATCAAAGATGTATTCTCTTTTAATAATTCTGGAACTATGATAAAACAAAACAAAAAAAAAATTCTGAAACTAGAGAAAGTTTGTTTGCTGTGTAGTTAATCAAATGGGGATATAAATAATTATATAATGAAGATGTTACTTCACAGGCCTATTGCTTTTTCGAATCTTGCACATGGTTTTGTCAGAAGGTTTATGCCCCCCCCCCCCCCCCCCCCCCCTCTGTATTGGTACAACGAGAAGGCTTTATTTGTATACTGAAAACAGTAATACGTTAATGTATCTATATATAACAGTAAATTTTCATACTTCATAGAACTTTTTTGATAAATAAGGATATTAGCATTATCTTGACTCAGGAATATTTTTATTTTGTGGATAAAATTTGGCATCTTCATAATATAATTGATATAAAATGGATGTCTATGGAAATGCAACACAGGCTACAGCACCCATCCCATACACAAACAAATATAAAACTCAATCCTCTCTAATGTTGGTATTATGATGATTGATCTCCAGAACTCTCACTCCAATGCAAGCAATCAACACAACTAAGCTACCCCCTCAAATGCAGTTGCTCATAACATAACTGTGAACATCCAATTTCATCGAAGTCTCAGTATTTGCTATTTCCTTCAAAAACAAATTTAAAGGCAACCCCTGAAGATAAAATTAAAATGAAAAGATATATAAATCTTACAAGTAGAGAATCTCTCCCGCATTCACAGTACATTGAAATGGTTTAGGCCCATTAAAATACAATGGGAATTTAGCCATTTCAGTTTCTTTGTTCTCTGAAGATGGGTAAGGATTCACACTACACCAAGGCACATATCTCACTGGCTCCTCCAGTTCCAACGTAAACTGCCCCAGATCCTACAAAGAATAACTACATTCATGATTCCACATATAATAATAATTATTATTAAAAATATTTAGTGTATGTTTTAGGATTGAGGTCACGGTTGTTGTGGATAGAATCACTAACTAACAGTCAAGTATAAGTCGGGGATGTTTGGCAACAATAGCTGCAAAATAAAAGTGGGTATTTACCAAAACACTTCAGCAAGTTAAGTCCAAACACAAGAATTACAAAGATATCCTTTTCCTTAAAAATATTGAAATAACCTGGGAATAGGAGTAATGAGCAGCAGGATACTGACGAATGTACATACGATGGACATCGGTGGGAGGAAGAAGGAGAAAATGCTTTTGACCAGAAACAACAGCGTAGAGATTCTCATAATGATCTTTATGAAAGGAAGTCTCAGACAGATGATTCCCAATCCAAAGATTTACAGCCTCAGGATAACACCCCAATGCCTCAGTAGCCCAAGAAATATGTCCATCACAATCAGAAGCCAAAGCCAAAAACTCACTTCGGAAGCAGTCGTTTTGTTGCTGTAAGTATGCCACCACTTTCCCATATTGTGAATTAGATACGAGCTCAAGTGCTGCATCAAAGGGCAAGCGCTCGACGTGGGCAGAAGCGAAACAGAGAGAATGTGAAGATGGGTGGGGGACGAGTGAGTCAGCGTGGCCATTGGGTGAGAGATGGACGGAGACTGGGGAGGAAGAAAGGGTTTTGGAGAGATATGAGGAGGGTTGCGTCCAAAGAGAAAAAGCAGGCCAGTGGCGAATGGCGTTCTTAATGATACAGGGTTTGTTTTGGGAGACATAATCTCTTAGAAATTGAAGTGGTGTTGGTGGTGCGTCAAGGCGCTCCACTCTTGTGCTGTTGTTGCCTAGGCTAAGCTCCCTCACTTCCTCCCATAATTTCTTCACTTCTTTCATTTCTATACTCACACTCACCTTCCGTTGATTTGAGCTCCGGCCTCCGGGATTTTGACTTTAGCCCATTTTTAGGGTTGCGATTTGAGACGAAAATTAAATTATTATTTTTTTAATCTAAAAAAAATTATTTTTTATTTTTTAAAAGTTATTCATATTTTTTCAATTAATTTGTTTTCTAAACTTTAATATTAAAGTTAGACATTTGCATTTTGATAATATTAAGTTTTTAACAGTTAAGTTTGATTGTTTAGATGGACTATTTATACTTTTAACTCTTAAATTTGTTTTTTGAAAATCTCTTAAAATTATTATTATACACATTTTTATTTTTTTTGTTAGACTAAAAATCTAACTAATTTTTTCTTTTGTGTATAATTATTTATCTAAGATTAATTTCATCATTAAAAAAAAATAGAAAAAGAACATTTTAGTTTTGGAATATGACCTAATATCTAATTTTATTTTTAAAATTTAAAATTATCTAATTTTGTCTCTAAAATTTTAAATTATTTAAATTTATTCTTTTTTGTTAGTCAATAATCATTAAATATAACGAAAAAGTTTATTTTTTTAGTACAATGACATTTTTAACCATGCTAAAATTTAAGTGTTAATTATTATTTTTACTTGTCAATAAATGGTTGATCATTAAAAAAAAAAAGACATGTGGTACATTTGAATAAGATCAATTTTAATATTTAATATTTAAATATATTTTTAAAACATAAATTATTTTAAAAAAAGAACCTTGCATTGGTAGCAGAAATTTGGCAATAGTAGGCCACTGTCGTCCACCGGACTCCAATAAAAAAAATTATCAAAATTTATATCATTGAACTCTGTTTTGTGTGATTTATATAATGGCGGAGTAATTTTTGACCAAAAAAATAAAATCAGAAGTTGACTAAATATGGTTAAAGGGCAGTGGCCACTGCCGTTTGCAGTCAAACGGGGAAGCGGTGCACGTCACCGTCATCCCGTTTGACAGTGAACCCTATCACGTGGTGAGGGTGGCAGCCACTACCGTCTATCATAAAACGGTACGATGGTGACGTGCACCGCCACACCATTTTACTATGACCGTCGTCTTATAGTGGAGGGCGACAGCCATTGCCATCTATCGTAAAACAGGGCGGCAATAACTTGCACTACTATTGTCGTTTGATAGATCAGCGGCCAATCTATCAAACGGGAGGTAGCGGTGAATGTCACCGCCACCCTATTTGACAGCGAACGACATTTTGGTTTTTTTTTTTATAAAAAAAAATGACCTCGCCATAATGTAGATCACAAAAAGCGAAGTTTAATGATATAAATTTTGATAATTTTTATAGTTCAAGCTAATATAATTAAAAAAAATTATTTATTTAATAATAAATTATTATTTGACACGTGTCAGAGTATTTAAATATCTTCTTATTAAGTTACGATTTTACTCTTTAATAATCAGATCTATGGTAATTGACTTAACGAAGAGGAATAAAATTGGGTAATTTAAACTTTTAAAGATAAAATTTGGTATTATACTATATTCCAAGAACAAAAATGTCATTTTCTCTTAAATATTTTAAAGTAATATATAATAAATAAAAGAAAGCACATATACCATTTTTTATTTTTATTATTTTCATAAATATTTAAGTCAAATTAAGATTTTTTTTAGATTTCAGACTAAAAATTATAGCACGTTTATGTCTTTTTTATTTAAAATTTGAAGTGGTCTAAAATTTATGTATTTGTTTTTTTTAATGTAAATTCTGAATCTAACTTATTTTAAGATATCCAGACAATTGGCTGTGTTTGTTTGTTTGTTTTTTTTGTTTTCAACTTATCACTTAATATAAGACTCTTTTTTTTCAGTCTTAATAAACTACTTCAATTTTAATAGTTAAAAATGTATTTATAGCGTTCATTCATTTCTCATGCTTTAAAAACCTAATTTTATTTTATTATTAAGTATTTCCATTTTCAATTATTTTTTAGATTATAATATATTTGAGTAAATTAGTCTCCATAAATTTGAATGTGATATATGTTTATTTTTCTTTTTAAACGTCTATAAATATTAAGTTGTTTATTTTTACAAACTAAAAATATCTTTAAAATTACTATGTTAACATACATGTCATTTTAATTGCAATATAAGTGCATTACATTTTGAAAATATTTTTAAATCAAACACTTCACAAGATGTAAATAAAATAACTTGAATCTTATCGAAAAACTATTGATTTTTCTAGCTTAAAATTTATAAAAATTAGGAAAAAATTGAAAATATATTGTTAGGGAGTACTTGTGGGACAAGTGGCCTGCCCCAAGTTCGCTTCATGGCCACTCAAACTCTTCTTTTAGAACACAATTTGGCCTAAAGGAGAGATGTGTCAATGTGCTGAGCAAGGGTCAGAACCTAAATACACCTTGTACTTTAGTTGTATGACATGTCTAAAGTGACCCACCTAAGGGTCCACATCAGCATTAATTCTAGAAAAAATACGTCAGCTGGGCTGAAGCATGTCCGTGTCAGTGTTAGGCCCTGTGATCAAAGTGCATCTCAACCAAGCTAATGTAGCTCCCACATCGACCTCCACGTCATTATCAGGTTTTACCAAAACTTGCCAAGTAAGCCTTATTTCGAGACAACTAGATAAAGGGATAAAAATCAGTGTAGAGGTGTAATCTTGAAGGAGCCATTGCCATGTCAGCCTTGCCCAAAGCTTTGTCACTCATTAAGCAAAGATTAGGGCTTGTCTGAAATTAGGTGAGGCAAGCCCAGACTAGCTGCAACTCCAAACATCAACATTGAGGAGCATGTGTTATCAGATCACCCTCACACTTGACTCCCATACAAAAGTCCCCAATTAGAGGAAACTTAGTACTTTACAGACCAGGAAGCCTAATTACTAAAAGGCCTCAGATCTCAATGTTTCTCCAAAGTGCCTTTAGTTAGATAGAAATTCTCTTATAACTTATTGCTATGTGTCACCTTAAGGGCACTTTCTAAGCTACATTTCCTTATAACGCTCAAGATATATCACTAAAATAAATTTTAAACAAAAACCTAGCTAATACAACACACTAAAAAGTAAGAAAAGTATATTTTTCCCTTTTCTCTAACTCTTTCTAAGGAAAAAACTTTAGTTAAGTAGCAACTACTAAAGTTGCCACCTAATTTGAGCGTTAGAGGGCTATCACAAACTACCTTATTGGTGCTTACCTCTGAACAAGCATTTTTTATACTCAACAGATCTTAATAACATCCCTAGTTACTCTAAACTCTACGCCCCACTTTCCACCACACACTAGATGACCTTGATGGTTCAACCTATCAATCTTAGATTAGTCCCTATTTCAACAATTTCTTAATACATAGGGCTATGACTATTTACCCTAATATTAATGATGTTATTTGTGAGGAACGCTGAGGAAAGGGCAACCCTAGTGCTTTACCAAGTATAAATAGGCAAGAATTTGTTATGGTTTTTGCTATGTCCGAAATATTAAGAGAAACTGAGTATTTAACTAAAAAGCCACCCATAGAAAAAGTTGTTGAAGTCCTAAATGAGCCTATACAAAGATTTCTCAAACATACTCAGGGGAGAACACTTTCTGAGCGCTCAATAGGCATATTGATGATGATGATGCACTAGTCACCATAAAGTAGTCAAGGAGTTCGCTAAAGAGATGTGCTATACAATAACCAACATCACTGACAATTGACAAAGAATGGAGAAAGATGTTAGAGGGCACAACCAGTCGCCGTTCATACTCATCAAGATAGATCTTATAGCCATTTCTCTTAAAAGACACAACACAATAGACAGGCTATCAAAAGTAAGTCCCAAGCTTACCCTAGTAGGTTAGGAAGCGCCAAGGATTATGGATGAAAGAGCCATTCAAAGGTGAATTATAAGACTCCCTAAATGTTACACATTGAGCTTGCAAAGAGGTTAAGGCCACTAAGTTAAACAATGCAACCACCTAACTATTGAGGAAGGTTGATAAACTTCAACATGAGCTAGAGGATATCCGTAAGGTAAAAGACGTAATGGTGACTCTATCTCCTGTGGTGGAGGCCAGATCTCCCTCTATTACTAGTATCAGAAATGCTCATTTGCCCCTGAAGTTTAGGATGCCATAGCTAGTTAACTACTGGTGTGCTGTCGCAGGTAACTAAAAATAAACCATATACTCCTAGAAATACTTGTACTAGTACGAGTAAGAATTGTTCTTACGGAGAGTATCTAGCCTAGATTTGTGCTACACGAATAAGGATGAGGGGTTTGAGTATAACAAAAATAATTTTAAGAAAAATAACTAAGGAACAATTCAAATTGAAGTGTTGAAATCAATCAAAAGAACAAACCTCAGTCTAAGTCAATATCCACCATCGAAATTTAACAATTGATCACTGATGCAAGTATGTATCAATTCACACTTTGAATATTCACCGTTGGAACTATTTTCTTATCTCTCCTTAGTTGTAGTTAATTAGAAAACAGATAATCTAATTAACCCAAACTACTAAACAACCCAAGACAAGCATTAAAGGTTTAATCTAGTAACAACCTTAAGAATTAGAGAGATCGATGAAGCTAAACAACACAAGCATAAGCGGTTGCATTTAATTTAGTCAAACGTTCTTCTTAAGATCTAATAATATTTGAAGCAGCAAATTATTAAATCTTAGTTGCTTCAAAAATCAGAGGGATCAAATAATTATGAATTTGATATTTAATATAGCAGTAGATTTCAATGAATAATAAACTAGTAGGTCTCCTAGTAATTAAACAAGACAATCATGAAAATAGGCACAGAAGAACATCCAATACTCAAAACATAAATTGAACAATAAAAAAAAAATAGATCTCACAGTTTTATTGATTTCGAGGCTTTTATTTCCTTTGACCAATTATAAAAGTTTAGCCACGCAAACTATGATTAAAACTTGAAGGAGAAATTAGAGAAGAAAGTGAGAGAGAGGCATGTATGAAGTCTGCCCTATTCTCTCCTCCTTTACATGTTATTTATGGTATTAGAAGCCTACAAGATATCCTAAGAATATTTTAAATACTATCCTAAAATAATAGCATCCAAATCTAATTAATTAAAGAAAATATTAAAAATAAAATAAAGTTATAATATAACTAGGATATTGGAGTTTCTACCTAGAATTTTTGTCTACCAAGTCTAAAAACTTCCTAAAATAAATCACATACTTAGGGACATTCTAGAACGTTAACAGTGTAGGTACAGCAATTTTAAGCCTAATGTTGACCTTGATGTAGCCAATATCTCTCAAAAATCAAAATATTAAGTTATAGAGTTTTTTATTCTCGTTCTATAGCATCTTGAATCATCTCAATTGGAGCTCAAATAAGAGAGTTATGCCCAGATTATGAAGCAATGTCGAAATTGTCGAAAATCGCCCAATTAGCTTCGTTTTGCACTTAACACCTCCATTTGCATCCTAGATCAAAATATAAAAATAATGAGTACATTTAGGCACCAAATAAGTATAAAATACTAAACATTAAGGGAGAAAAATATAACTTTTTTCATTCTCATCAAATTCCCTAGCACTTAACTTTTGCTCGTCCTTGGGCAAAACTTAAATTTACTTTCCTAAAAACACCAAGATTGCAACGCCATCAACAAAAATAGCCAAGCTCTTCAGAACTCATAATATATCATGAACAAACATTCTTAAACAACTTACAATTAATCAGTAAGCATTTTCACTCAAAGATGAAGTAAACTAAAATGTAGACCCTTACGAAAATAAACACTCGACTCTTATATGTTTAAAGAGTATGTGTTTCGCTCAATTTCATTCCAATGGAAATGATCTACCATAGGCTTATATATTTACTCAATCTCCATCATTGGGATCATATGCATAACACAAATCATAAGGATATTTCAAGGGCTATAACAGGGTTTAGGATTAAGGTGGAAAATATTTGGGAATATAGCTCAAAAGCCATCAAAACTAGTGGAGCAAAAATAAATTAACTCAAGCTCGAATATATAAGACATGTAAAACCAATCACTCCATTCAGCAACTTCTTCAATTTGGCTTTAAAGCATTTAAACCATGTAAAACTCTTTCATTGAAAAAGAGATCGTTCAAAGAAATACTTTTTGTTTGTAGTAGGGAATAATCTTTTGCAACAGCTTCCACCTTTATATATATCACATATAAACAAACCCCTTTCTTAGAATTTTAGGAGGAATTATGAGCATGGATAGTTTGTAACATTAAAAGTAATTTCCTCCATCACTCCCATTCTCTTTTTTTTTTTCCCACTAACATTACATCAACAATAGAACTCACGATTTGAGAATGAAAACATGTTCCATTTCACAAGTCATAGCCATACCACAAATTCAGACACCCTCACATTTATTTCTTGCACACCCATACATATTATAATGATGAACAATGCTCCACTAGCTTTACGACTTGGGTAAAGGTATTGCCTTTTGGGTTTAAAGCTTGTAATGTGGGTTCACAATAAAAAATAATAATAAAGCTCAAAGGGGTTCAACAACAGGAAAAATTAATTACAAGGTAGGCTATCTTATATAGCTTATAACAAAGAGGGCCTTAATCATGTTCATGCATATATGTGTCAATATGACCTTGAAAGAGAATCAAGGCAAGTTCTAGATAAACAAATCTATGGAAGAATATCTCATATGAAAGAAAATAGTGAGACTGATATGGATGTGTCAGTTTAAAGGCTCAAAATCTCATCAGCTCTTGTCTACTAAATTTAGTCACTATAATTCTCAAGGAAAATAACTAGACTAATTAATTCTAAGTTGGAAGATTACTTATTCAATCATGTTATGAATTTTTCAAGCTTAATTGAATCTTGCTCATGACATACACAACTAAATATTATTGAAAACCATAAAAACAAATAGAGAACTCTTTTTTTTAAAAAAAAAAAACTGCAAAATTAAAACATAACCTAAATCCCCTCCCCCAAACTTAAAACTTACATCATCCCCAATGTAAGGTAAAATGCAAAGACAAGGAAAAAAATAATCAAAACATAAATACAAAGAAAAACGAACTCAATGCTTTGTTTATTGTCGTTGGCTTGACTAAAATGCTTCATTCTTTAATTAGTATAAATCGAATCCTCAAGGTCTAATTTTGACATATTCTCTATTTGGAAACCTTCATAAAAAGGCTTAAGTCTATAGCCAATCACTTTGAACACTTTGAAAGTTGCTAAAATTTGAATTTCAACTACAACATGAGGAAAAACATTAGTAACAACAAAAAGGACCAATCCAACGAGAACTCAACTTACCCAAAAACAAACGAAGTTGTGTATTGTATAGAATGACTTTTTAACCAACTTTAAACTCCTTCCTAGAGATTATCTTGTCATGAAAAGCCTTTATCTTTTCCTTGTAAATCCTTACACTCTCATAGGCATCATTGTGAATTTCCTTTAACTCTTATAGTTGCAACTTCCTGTATTCTCCACTTTCATCTATTTTCATGTTGAAACTTTTGATAGCCAAATATGCCTTGTATTCTAACGCAACTAAAAGGTTACATGGTTTTCCAAACACGAACTAATAAGGTGACAACCAATGGGCATCTTATATACAATCCTATACACCTACAAAGCATCACCTAAGCACAAACTCCAATATTTTCTACTTGGATTGACTGTCTTTTCAATAATGGATTGATCTCTAGATTTGACACTTTCACTTGTCCTTTAGTTTATGGATGATAGGTAGTTGACACCTTGTGGGTCGCATAGTACTTTCTCAACAAAGTTTCCACAGTTCAATTGCAAAAATAAGTGCCTCGATCATTTATTAGAGCTTTTAAAATTCCAAACCTAAAGAATATGTTAGACTTGATAAAATTTGTAACAACTTTAGAATCATCAATCTTGATAGTTTTAGCTTCTACCCTTTTTGAGACATAATCAACAGCAAGTAAAATATAAACATAACTGAAAGATACAGGGAATGGTCCTATGAAATCGATGCCCCAAACATAAAAAATTTCGTAAAATAGTATAGGAGTTTATGGCATCTCATCCTTTGGGATATATTACCTTTCTTTTGATAATGATCGCATGACTTACAAAAAGAATATGAATCTCAGAATAAAGACGGCTAATAAAAATTACATTTTAGTACTTTTCTTGCCGTCCACTCAGATTCAAATTGACCTCCACAAGTATAAGAATGACAAAAGGTAAGAATAGAAATAATTTCATTTTCAAGAACGCACATTCTTATCACTTGATCTGCATAATACTTCTATAAGTATGGGTCATCCCACACATAATATATAGCATCACTCTTGATCTTATCTATTTAAGCCTTAGATAAACCTTTGTATACCAACATATTAATATTGGCATACCAAGGTAATGTTACACTCGCGAAGAATAATTGCTTGTCTGGGAATATTTCTTGCAGATAAAGTTCATCCTCTATATGAACTAAATGACTCAAATGATCTGCGACACAATTTTCTATCCCTCTTTTATCTTTTATCTCTAAATCAAATTCATTCAAGAGAAGTATCCATCTTATTAATCTTGGTTTTTCCTTTTTCTTCGTCGTCAAATAACGAAGAGCTGCATGATCAGAGTAAACAATGACTTTAGTACCAAGCAAATAAGATCGAAACTTTTCCAAAGTAAAAACAATAATTAAAAGTTCTTTTTCTATAGTAGAATAATTTCTCTAAGCATCATTCAAAATATTTGAAGCATAATAAATAGCATGAGATTCTTTTTCAATTCTTTGATTCAAAGCAACACCTACTGCATAATCACTTGCATCGCACATTATCTCGAAAGAAACATTCTAGTTAGGAGGCTGGATAACTGAGGTAGAAGTCAATAGTTCATTCATCTTATCAAATACCTTTTTACACACCTCATCAAACTCAAAAGCCACATCCTTTTGTAGTAACTTGCATAGAGGTAATGTTATTTTGGAGAAGTTCTTGATGAATCTTCGGTAAAAACCTACATGTTCAAGAAAAGAATGAACTTCCCGCACACTAGTGGGATAAGGTAAAGATTGAATAATATCAACTTTAGCTTTATCTACCTTAATTCCCGAAATGAAATAACATGACCCAAAACTATACCTTAGTAAACCGTAAAATGAGATTTTTCAGAATTTAACACAAGGTTAGTTTTTATGCATCATTGAAGAACAAGTATAAGGTTATGCAAACAATTATCAAAAGAGTCTCCATAAATTATGAAATCATTCATAAATACTTCTATGATATGCTTAATATAATCTAAAATTATGCTAACCATACACCTTTAGAAAGAAGCTGGGGCATTGCATAGGCCAAAAGGCGTGGAACGATATACAAAAGTCCCAATTAAGCATGTAAAAGTTATATTTTCTTGATCCTCTAGAGCAATTTTAATATGAAAATAACCTGAATAACCATCAAGGAAACAATAGTAAGAATGACCAACTAACTTTCAAGCATTTAATCAATAAATGGTAAAGGGAAGTGGTCATTACGGGTTACAACATTTAATTTTTTATAATATATACAAACTCGCCATCCATTCTGAACACAAGTAAGAACTAACTCATCATTTTAATTTTTTACAATAGTTATTCTAGTCTTTTTAGGAACCACTTGAACCAGGCTAACCTAATTGCTATCTGAAATAGGATAAATCACTCAAACTTTAAGAAGTTTGAGGATCTCTTTCTTTATTACTTCCATCATAGGCGGGTTCAATCTTCTTTGTAGTTGACGAAAAGGTTTTGCTCCCTCTTCAAGTAAGATACAATGCATGCATGTAGACAGGGTAATTTCTTTAATATCCATAATTGTCCAACCAATAACTGTCTTATACTCCTTAAGGACTTAAACAAGTTTTTTTTTTTATGATAAATTAAGTTTACAAGAGATGATCATTGGTAATGTTCCTCTATCTCCAAAGAACACGTACTTGAGGTGATTGGGGAGAGGCTCCAAATCTGAAATAGGGGCCTGCAAAATAGAGGGTAAAGGTCCCTCGTTAGAAACTAGTAATGTAATATAAGAAATGTTGCCTGACTACTGTAACTTCAGAAAATTATTCGATGCTGCAATAGTTTCTTATAAATCAGTACTCAAGGTTTACTCGTCATTCTCTTTCTTAAGATGTTACTATTGGCAACTTCTAATTCATCTTTTCCACTAAGTTCAAAAAATTCATGTCCTAAAGAATCAATCACATCAATAGAATAATCATGATTGTCATCACCAAGATATTTCATGGCATTATAAGTGTTAAACTTAATAATTTCACCATCAAATTCCATTGTAATTATGCCACTATGAACATCTATCTTAGGTTGGATGTCTTTAAGAATGGTCTTCTTAACAAAATAGGAGTAATTGGATCACTATTCTCTGTATCAAGCACATAGAAATCAGTAGGGAAAACAAAATCATTAACTTGTACAAGAACATCCTCAACTACACCCTTAGGATATGTATTAGATTTATCAGCCAATTGAATCATAACACTAGCTTTATTCAAAGGTTCAAGTTTTAAAAAAGCATATATAAAATATGGCATGACATTGATAGAAGCTCTTAAATTTATTATAGCCTTCTAAAGTCTAGTGTTACCTATCATACAAGGAATAGTAAACATATTTGGATCTTTGTACTTCACAGGGAGTTTTCTTTGAATATCGGCGAAAATATTCTTCCCTACTCTGACATTTACATCCTTTAAATTTTCATTTGCTCTTAATTGTACACAGTTCTTTCAGGAATTTAGCATAATGAGAATTGGTTTAATAGCATCTAAAAGTGGAATATTTACCTCGCATCTACGAAAAGTCTCATATAAATCTTTATTTTGCTTATCTTTTTTAGATTCTACTAAAGTTTGAGGAAAATGAGGTATTGATGTATAATTAGAAAGAGGCAGAAACTTACACTTAGGTACGTCATTGTCATTGGGAATGTGTTTGTCTGCAACAACATTTTTGTACTCTTCTTGGTTTGACAATGTAAGGGCTGCCTTTACTAGAATCTCAACCTCTTTGCCACTTTTCAAAATGATTGCACTTGCATTTTCTCTTGGATTTACTACAGTTTGAGAGGGTAATTTCCCTAAACTTTGTTCCTCTAGCCGACTAATTGCGGTTGCCATTTGGGCATCTGATTGTCCAAATTTTTAATACTAGCCTTCACTTCTTATTGAAATTATTTTGTCTTCTATTGAAATTATAAAGTATTAGTGGCACGAGACTTAACAATATCTTCTAAAGACATACTAGAATTAGAAGTTTGGCCCGGTTGTTGTCTAGGGGGGTATGGTTACTTATATTGCTGGCAACTTAGGTGGGTTTGAGTTGCGAGCTTATTTACTTGTGGATTTCTATAGCTAAGGTTGGGGTGACCCCTCTATCCTGGGTTATACGTACTTGAATAGGGATCATACTTTATTTGCAGTTGTCCAAAAAAACCACTCACCGTATTCACTTGCTTAATGGGCTCCACTTGAAGAGTTGGGCATATATCAGTTGGATGCCCTACTACAGAACAAATCCCACAAGCCTTCGTCGTTTGCATATTACTACAGGTATTTGATGAACAAGAGAAGTTAAACTTGTAATTTGTTGTTCATGGGAGAAAATATTTACCTCATTAACATGCTTTGATGCAGGGTTAAGCCTAGTGCCATATTGTTGAGAATTGGTCACCATATTTGTAATCGCGTTTCTCGTGGGATCGAGAGTTTTATTCACTAAAGCTCCTTCACTAGCGGCATCAATCATACTCTTATCAGTGGTTAGAAGGCTCTTATAGAAATACTGGATAAATAGTTGCTCACTAATTTGATAATGGGGCCAACTTGCATATAGTTTATTAAAACGTTCTCAATATTCATGTAGGGACTCTCCGTTATACTGCCTTACATTACAAATTTCATTTCAAATATTGGCCGCCCTTGAAGCAGGGAAATATTTCTCCAAAAATAACCATTCATCTCGTTCCATGTGGTAATACTCTTTGAGGGTAGATAATAGAGTTAATCTTTAGCCGAATCCTTCAAAGAAAATGGAAAGGCTCTTAATTTAATTTGATCTTCAGTCACCCTGGTGGGTTTCATACTTATGCATACCATATGAAGCTCCTTTAGATGCTTGTGGAGATCTTCACCTATAAGGCCATGAAAAGTGGGCAAGTGATGTATTAGTCTATATTTTAATTCAAAAGTAGTAGTAGCATCTAAAGTAGGGAATGTTATGCATAATGATTGTTGATTCAAATCAAAGACGGCAAGCTCTTTCAAAGTTTGATTTTCAACCACAACTTCCTTCTCTTTTAAATTAGAATCGCTAGTAAGTAGGGAATTAAGAGCTAGATCATTCTCTTCATAATTTCTTAGAGTTTCCCTCCTTAACCTGTGCAAAGGTATCTCTATTTTTGGATCGCATTGCAAATCACATTGATTAGAAGATCGAGTTACAATCATAAACAATCAAGAAAACTCTAATAAACCATGAAAAATAAATCAGGAAAAAAATTAGAGTAATGAAAATAAATACAAATTCTACCCTAAAACATAAACAATTGAGGTGATTGTTTTTTGAAAATTTCAAGAATGAAATAAGGATCACAAGAAGCACAAAAGTCAACTAAAATCACCCCCCCACATGGGAGAAATGGTGCCAAAATTAGGTTTGCTATCATAAGCAATCAAAATGAACCCTATACTCCTAAATATACATATAGTAGTGCGAGTAAGGATCATTCCCATGGAGAATGTCTAGCCTAACTTTATGCTCTATGAACAAGGATAGGGGTTTGAGTATAACAAAAACAAATTTTAAGAAAAACAACTAAGGAACAATTCAAAATGAAGTATTGAAATCACTTAAAAGAATAAACCTTGGTCTAAATCAACGTCCACCATTGGAATTTGATAATTAATCATCAATGCATGTATGTATCAATTCACACTTTGAATATTCACTGTTGGAATTATTTTCCTATCTCTCCTTAGTCGTAGTTAATTAAAAATTAGATGATCTAATTAACCTTAACTATTAAACAACCTAAGTCAAGCGCTAAAGGTTTAATCTAGTAGCAGCCTTAAGAATTAAAGAGATTGATGAAGTTAAACAACTCGTACAAGTGGTTGCATTTGATTTAGTTAAGCATTCCTCTTAAGATTTAATACTTTTTTATGCAACAAATCATTAAATCTTAGCTGCTTCATAAATTAGAGGGATTAAACAATTACGAATTTGATATCTAATTTAGCAGTAGATTGTAATGAATAATAAACTAGTAGGCCTTCTAGTAATTAAACAAGACAATCATGAAAATATGCACAAAAGAACATCTGATACTCAAAATATAAATTGAACAATAGAAAAAAAATAGATCTCACAATTTTATTGATTCCAAAGCTTCCATTTCTTTTAACCAATTATTAGCCACGCAAGGTCATGATGAAAACTTGAAGGAGAAATTGGAGACAAAAGGGAAAGAGAGAGAGAGAGAGGGAGGCATGTATGAAGTCTGCTTTATTCTTTCCTCCTTTATATGTTATTTATCATATGTGAAGCTTACAAGATATCTTAAGAATATTCTAAATACTATCATAAAATAATAGCATCCAAATCTGATTAAGAAAAATATTAAAAATAAAATAAAGTCCTAATATAACTATGATATTGGTGTTTCAAATTGGAATTTTCATGCACCAGGTTTGGAAACTTACTAAAATAAATCGTATATTAGAATTGCAGGCTTAAGAAAGTTCCAAAACGTCAATAGTGCAGTGCAACAACTTCAAGCCTGATTTAGACCTTGATGAATCCAATATCTATCAAAATGAAAAACATTAAAGTTTTAGATATTTGTCCTCTCGCTCCATAGCATTTTGAATCATCTCAGTTGAAGCTTAGATGAGAAGGTTATGCCTAGATTGTAAACCGATGTGGAAACTGTTGAAAATCGCTCATTTAGCTTCATTTTTCATTTAATGCCTCCATTTGCATCCTGGATCAAAATATAAGAATAATGAGTACATTTAAAAAAAGACTAAACATTAAGAGAGAAAAATATGACATTTTACATTCCCATCAAGTACGAGAGAAAAAATGACCTGATAGCTCATTAGAACTATACCAAGATTACATGTTGATTCAATGTGTAAATAATAATGTGATGTGTCATTTGTTTCCTCACACTCTGTACTGTACAATGAAAACATGTTTTAAAAGCCTAGAGCCTGAGTCTGTGTACAGCTTTGATTAGCTCTTCAAAGCTTTTGTCTTCTAATTCCAGTATACTCAGGACATACCTAAAGAACCTTCAACATTTAAGTACATTAAGCAAGAAGAATTTGAGTCATTAAAGGAATTTATTTGAAGGTTTTATAAAGAAGTCACTGACATGGGTGTCTTCGATGCTAAAGAGACACTCATATGTTTTTTTTAGAAAAATCTTAAGTTGGGAAAGCTATAGTTTGCTTTCCAAAAGTTAAGGCCTAATTCTCCAATGTTAAAGCCATAAAGTATATTGAAATAGATGATAAATTTCACTTCAAGAACTAGAAGAAGAAAATGAGAAACTTTAACTTGATGAGAGCTAAGCAGCCCTCAATGCTGCCCCTAATGTTAAAAAAGCCTTATCCATGAGAGGACCAAGCTTCTATAAGGTTGCATTCATTGTCTTAGTTTAGTCAATAGAACTCACCACATACCCTTAAAGTCTTTAGGTTCCTATCCTACAGCCTATTGAACACTTTAAGAGGAAACATCTTCTTTGCCATAAAAAACAAAGAGTGGCTTTAAAAGCCAACAACCGTAAGGGGAAGCCCAGACCAAAGAAGTAAGTGGAAGTATTGTAACTTCAATAAGAGGTACAGACATAGCAAAATATTTATCCATGATGGAGTTTAGTATGTAGATCACATCAAATAAGGCATAAAATATGTCTGCTAATCAAAAGGCATGGCCATTACTATTACTAGCCAACCATCTTGTATAATTTCATAAAATATGCTAAGGAGTGTTGGGCTTGTAGAAACATAGACCAATGCAATGTGTACTAGCTTTATAATTGCATCCGATCCTAAAGACTTTGCACCTCGACATTTTGATCCCTTGTTTCCTACTTATAATGCTTTACCAAGTCTTACCAACCATCAATTTGTTAAATTTGTTCACCGTGTCTGAGATGTCAAAAGAAACTGGTCCTTGACTAGAAACCGACTTATATAAAAACATTTCAAGGACTTAAATGAACCTATGTAGAGATTCCTCAAGCCTACTCGAAGGAATACCTCTAAAACACTCAAAGGTCAAACTGATAAAGATCCACTGGCCACTATGAAGTAGTTTGACGAGTTTTCTGTAGAGATTTACCAGACGATGACCAATCTCATCAATGGTTGAAAAAGGACAGATAAGGATGTCAATGTATAAACTTAGCCAGTTGCCACCCATAATCATCATGACAGATAAACAAATTCATTGCTCTTAGGAGCCTCAACGTATTAGACAAGCCACCAAGAGCAAGTCCCATACTTACCTCAGTAAAAAAACCTCAGATCCACCTATGAGAGTGGAACAAGAAGTGACAAAGACGATGGACGAAAGAAACTATTTAAAGATGACTTTTAAGACTTCTTGAACACCAAGCACTAAGTTTGCAAGGAGGGAGAGGCCATTAAAGTAGAAAATATTGCTGCTAAGCTCTTGGTAGGGCTTGAAAAGCTTTATTAAGAGCTAAAAGGCATGTTACAGGTAAGGGAAACAATGATAAACCTTTTCCTATAGTAGAGACTATAATTTTTTTTAATTTTTTAATTTTTTAATATTATAAACGTCTTTGCCCCTAAGTTTATAATGTCATAATTGGCTAGCTATGAGAGCAAGACCGACCTAGTAACCCACTTAGAACTATATATGGATGATGATGCTATATGCTATTTGTGTCCCTGTGTCTAGTAGGCGATGAGAGCTTAGTTTCGAACCTTGAAACTTAGGTTGATGTATGGTTGTGATAAACTTTCTGAACCTTTTTATTTTCCATTTTCAATATGCTCAGGACAAACTTAAGAACCTCTTAACACTAATGTATGTTAGACAAGGAAACTTTAAGTCACTGTAGGACTTTGTTTAGTGTTTTCGTAAGCATTTATAGAAATTTGTGTCTTTGGAGCTATGGAGAAACTCATTAACTTTTAAAAAAGCTTCAAGCCAAGGAAGTCGTGGTTCACATTTCAGAGTTAAAGCCTAATATATATGGTGAGGCTTATGCTAAGGCCTTGAAGTAGATTGAGATACACAAAAAGTTTCTCATGAATAGACAAGAAGAGAATAGGAGAGGCTTTAGGAATAAGGAAATACTAAGGAGAGTGAAGCAACCCTCAGTGCTACCCCTTATTCTGAGAAGATTCAATCTATAAGAGGACACAACTTCACTGAGATTGCCATCATCACCCAAGTTTAGCTAATATAACCTATAGCTGGTTAGCTATAAAAGCAGGATTGACCTAGTAACCTACAAGATTAATGTCATCTCAAGGTAAATGGCTAATAAGGGCATAAATGTTATATATTTTTATCCTCATTTTACATATAAATTATCAATTTTTATAAAAATAGAAGGCTATTTATGTGCTTAATTGCTTATCTTGGAGCAAAAGTATAAAAATTAGAGTTAAAACAAAAAAAAAGACTAAATTGCAAAGAAAAGGAAATATCGGCTTAACACATTGGCAATGAAGAAGAGAATGCGCCAGCATTCAGACTTTCAAGAACGTCTAACGTTATGAAGGCAACGCCTTAGCATTGATGCGATTCTTAGACTGGATAAGAATACTACTCCAAGACTTCAATCAATACCTATATAAAGTTCACTCGTCCTAGCCTCTAAAAAACATAAGAGAATAAACAACACAAGTCTTTCAGAGCAATTTTAGAGAGAGAAATAAGAGCAATTCAAGCAAGCAAGAGATTGATGGTGAATTTTTGTCGCATCAATCAACTGTAATTCAATGTCTATATTGGTTTGCTTTTGGTTGTATAATGTTTATTTTATTTTTCAGCCATAATTTTCTAGTATTCAGAAACTAAATTTATTTTCTAGGGTTATTATTTGAACTCAATATGTGTGTTTAATTGTTGGATCTTTTCCATATTTATTTGAACTCAATTCTTTATTACTCAAATTATTTATTCTTAATGTTTCATTATATTTAGCCAAAATTGTGATTGAATTGGGAATACTTTGATAAATTTTAAAGAGGCATCATTGTATTTAGACTTTAATAATTTGGTACATGATTATAAAGAGATCTACAAGTTCTAAGTTATGATGGAGTTATACCTAATTGGCATGTATGGTTAATAAGACTTATCTTTACTAAATCTTGATATATTGCAATTGCAATTACCATTAAGGTATAGATATTTGATGAATTGAGATATTCTTACTTGACCTTCAGAGACGCTTGTGAATACATTAGTATTTTGACTAATAATAAGAATGATTAATCTTTAAAAAATATATTGAAGGATAATATTAACCCTAAGCTTTCTCTATATGGCTATCTTTTTGATTTATTTGAGTTGTTTTCTCTATTTTCATCACTTTTATTAGTTTATTTAATTTTTTACAATTTAAAGATTTGATTTTTTGGGTAATTACTTGAAAGACATAATTTTAATACTTGGTTGAGAATATTATTTATTTTTGTGGATTTGACATCCAACTTTATAGTCCCTTTTATTACTTGTTACAATAGCGTACACTTGTGTTTAATTTTATGCTAGGCTAGAAATCTCACATCAAGTTTTTGGGTTTGTTACTGGGTATAATATTTGATTTCCATCAACATTAATACCAATCTTTCTTGTTTTTACTTTAGATTTTTTTAGTTTAATTATTTATTTTTGTTTTGCTTTTTTAGGTTGCTTTAATGGTTCATGCAATGATCTAAAAGTGAAGACTTTAATGAGTTTGATCCCAAAATCGAAAGAAATTTGAGAAGAATATAAAGAAAACAAAGTTAAGTCAGCACCATGGAGAATTAAGTACACAACCCACCTGTTGGAGAGCCTAAATCGCTAAGGTAGTATATTGTCCCTGTAGCCAATGGAATTTATTCAAGCATCCAAAGTCCAACCATCCAAGCAAACAACTTTGAGATCAAGTCAAGTACTATTTAAATGCTCAAAGATTTAGTTCGATTCAGTGGCTTACCCATAATGATCCAAACGAGCACATAATCAACTTTTTAGAGATATGTGACACTCTTAAATACAATCAAGTATCCAATAATACGATCTAACTACGATTGTTTTCATTTTTCTTAAGAGAGAAGGCAAAGAGCTAATTGATGTTACTACCAATTGGATCTATAGCTATATGGGATGATCTTGCTCAAAATTTTATTACTAAGTTCTTCCCACCAATAAAACAGCAAAGATAAAAAATGCATCACTTCTTTTGTGTAATTTGATGTGGAATCACTATATGAGGCTTGGGAGCGATTTAAAGACATGCTTAGGAAATGCCCATATCCTGAAGTACCAAAGTGGTTATTTGTTCAAACCTTCTACAATGGGTTAATAGGGCACTTAAGAATTATAATAGATGTCACAACTAAAGATGCTCTAATGAATAAATCAATTGATAAGGCATATGATCTACTTAAATAGATAGCTTCTAATAGTTATCAATGACTTGCAGAGAGAGCAAGATCAAGAAAAGTTGCTGATGTACATGAGATAGATGTCTTGACCACATTAACCACCCAAGTCAATCTCTTATCCAAGTAATTAAATACTTTGAGATCAATGTAATCAAGAACTAACTAACCACCTGTGATTTCTATGGAGATAATTACATTGATAAAAAGTGTATGGAGACAACAATACGAGGGGAATTACAACTGTAACAACCTAAATTCTAACTTTTACAATCTAGGATGGAGGAATCATCTTAATTTCTCATAAAGCAACAACCAAGGGCAACACTTTAAACCTTTGAATCCTCCTGGATTTCAAGTTCAACCTCAACAAGAGAAGAAAACCACTTTAGATGAGATGTTTATGCAATGCATGAAGCAAACTGATGCATTACTCCAAAGTCAATCCAATCTCCTATAAAGTAAAGTAGCATCCTTTAGAACCTTGAAAAATCAAATTGGAAAACTCTTCAACCATGAACAATCATCCACAATGAGCTCTACCAAGCAACATTAAGGTCAATCAAAGGGAGAACACAACAAAGCTATCTCGTTGAGGAGTGGTAAAGAATTGCAAGATCAAGATAGAGAATCTCTAAAGAAATAAAATAATAAAAAGGGGCCACAAGAATAGATGAAGAAAAAGAAAGAGAAAATGAAGAAGAGAAAGAAAAGTAAGTATGGCAGCCCAATGAGTAAGCATAGCATCCACCACCACCTTTTTCTCAAAGACAACAAAGTAAAAGTTAGATAAGCAATTTTCTAAATTTTTAGAAATATTTAAGAAATTACATATTAATCATCCTTTTACAAACGCACTTGAACAAATTCCTAGCTATGTGAAGATTATGAAAGACATTCTCCCAAGGAAGAAATGACTAAATAATTTTGAGATAGTGGCATTGATAGAGGAGTGTAGTGTTATCCTTCAAAAAAAGCTACCTCTTAAGTTAAAAGATCCCATGAGCTTTATCATACCATGCACCATTGGAAACCACGACTTTGGAAAAGTATTATTTGATATAAACAAGCATAAATCTCATGCCACTTTCTATCTATAACAAATTGGTATTGAGAGAAGCAAAGCTTACCAATGTAATAACTTGTCGATCGATCCCTTACCTATCCTAAGAGAGTTATTGGGGATGTGCTAGTAAGGTAGATAAATTCATTTTCCTTGCTGACTTCATTGTTCTTGGCATTGAGGAAGATCGAGAAATCGTCATCATTTTGGGGTCGACCATTCTTAGTCATCGGTTGGACATTTATTAATGTACAGAGGGGTGAGTTAACAATAAGAGTACAAGATAAAGCAGTGAAATTCAAAGTTTTCAAAGAAATCAAATTGCCTATGGAGAATGAAAACTGTTTCCAAATTAATATGACACATCCAAATAAAAAAACATCACCTTACACTATTAAAAGAAATGGATGTGGTGCATCCTTGCATAAAAAATGAAAGCAAAACAGAATGAAAAAAAAAAAAAAGCATGACTTACATTACAAAGAAAAATTAAAAATAATGGTCAAAATAACTCCACCTTCTAGCCCAAGATTGAAATCTTCCTAAAAAAGGCATAAAACAAGTTAGTCGAATCCATTATTAAAAGCTTAATCATGAGGCTATGGAAGTCTAAGAAGAGGAGTACCAATATCTGCTTTGATCCATCATCAGAACAAAGAAATATGATGCAAGCCGACGACATTAAATTAAGCGTTACTTAGGAGGCAACCCAAGGTAAGTATTATATTATAGTTTATTTTTCTTAGTTATCTAATGTCATTGATTAGTGTTTCAGCGTCATAAATATAAAAAAGAATGAAAAAGAAGCCAACATTATGATATTCTTTATAAACCGTTGTCGAGTTAAACACTAGGTCGTAGCATTTATCACATTATTGCCCTAATGTTCTCCACGTTATCATGCCAACGACAATTCTAACAAGTAACTACTGGAGTGATAATAAAAGAAAGCCCTAGTGTTAGTTCATCACCTCGGCCATACATGCCAAATGCTAAAGCGACACAGTTTTGTTGACGTATTTTAGGGTGTATGCATGTGATTGTGTACATATTGAAAAAATAAAATTATGCATCATATACATGAATTTGGCAGCGGAATTTATCAAGTAATCAATATATACACATGTAGTTCAATTCTTAATAATTTAAGAATACAGAAACATACCTTTGAAGACCTCCAATGAAGATTTCCAATTCCAAATATCCTTACTCCAAGTTTGAGCTCACCTTGAAGTGCACTCTTGTCCAATTCTAGTTCACAACAATCCGGTGGGATTGTGAAGCTAGAATAGCAGCAGTATGATCTCCAGCAACAAGGTTTTGATTATAGAAAGAAAAATATAAAATATTTATTTTTCTTTCTCCTTTGGTTTTTCTCACAAGTTTTTGTTCTTTTGAAAACCTCTCTAAAAAACCAACTCTTCTTTTTCCTCTCAACCTTTTCACGAATTTTCATTTACTCTCATGTTAACACAATTGAAACTCAACTATTTTAGTGGTTACAACAACTTCACAAGTGCCACCAAAATTAGATTAAGTGGCCAACTACCAAAACTATTTTTGGTGGCCATTTTAATGGTCTAATAAAATTAACCATTAATTACAAAATGGTGCTCTACTAAATTTAGTTTATTTTTCTCAAATGAGGTATGTCTTCCATTTAGGAATAAAATAATAAATAAATAAAATCATATTTTATTTATTTAAATAACATTTATTTAATTATTCAAAAACTATTTGAATAATTAATATTTATTTTATTTGATTTTACTAACATGGTAAATGGTTGAATTCATGGTAAAACAATTCATACAATAAAATTGTGCCACTTGTTAATATCTAATTAGTTAACAACTCTTGTCAACTAATTAAATAATATACTTAACATTTAAGTTTAAACAAGTGCACAACCCGAGGAACCCTGAAACATATTTTCGGTTTGCTGGAATTTCTAAGATGGAACTGTTCAATCCAGTGCACAACGAGTACACTTCATATTGTGAGACTCTCTAGGTCCACGCCCGAATTGTCATAGAGAATTTCTTCATATGTCCGTGAACGATGCCCCACACACACGTTACGGATATTACAAAGCGGCGCGTTAAACCATACAAGTTGAGGTTATAACATATTCATATAATCCCTCCATCATTTATATCCGAGTAGAGCAGAGATATAATCAACACTGTCAAATCTCCATATGCCCGACTGAAAGCTTATCTCTTGAATTGTATTTCAATAAATAATATTCCCAAATACTTTTGTAATATTATTTATCCCTAGGGTTAAACTCTTTTCCCGGGAATTATTGCTTATGGCCATAAGACTTTCTGATATACAATCTATAGAGTATTAGGATATAATATTCACCCAAATGAGTTGATGGATCCCATATCTATGCACACTAGACTCCATGAGCATCGGACCATACCCAGCGACACTATATTGACAAGACGGATCAATAATAAAGCACTACCTCATAATGTATTATTGTTTAATCTGATTAAAAGAGATTTTTTACTCTTTTTTATTTTTTTTAGTATCACAAAGATTTAATCTCCATCTCATGGAGAGATAATTCTTAATTATACATTAATTTTGTGTAAACACAACGAACCCCAACCAGTACGGCTCCCATTGTATTTACCATCATAGAAAAAATGATCCCGGTTTATAATACAACCTAATAACTCCTATCATTGTATCTCATAAACTCCCACATGATTAACATAATATTTTAAACAATTTAAAACATAATTAGAGTGAGTGTCGCCGACATCACAGTGCTAGACCCACCGTATGGCAGCACTGGGAGGACATAGCTCCCAGCGCCATGGCGCCCAACTTCTGGTGCTGCGGCGCTTAACAGCCAATATTGTGGCACTGGAGGTCACACCTCCAGCATTGTAATGCTCAGTGTCTATCGCTACGACGCGAATTCCAGAATCGGTGCTTAAGCGCCTATGTTCTTGGAGCTGGGGAGCCCAGCACTTGACGCTGTAGTGCTAGGGCTTGGAAGCTCTAGCGCTGCGGCGTTAGCTACCCAGTGCCCCGGCGTTGAGCTATCATGGCCATGGCACTCCGGTGCTCCCAACCTTTGGTATACCCAATTCAACAACTTGAAATGCACTTTTTGAGCATCGAAACATCACCAACAATAATTTTACACTCAAAACACCCAATATCAACTTAAATATGCTATGATACCATTTTGTGAGTGATTTTAAACCTATGGTGCATGCATGTGAGTTTGTGTCTATCATTCAAATATAGCATATGTATCACATACATACATGCGCAGTGGATGAGTGAAATATAAATTACTCAATGATAAACACAAACGAACTTTTACATGTTATCTCATAAATCTTGAACTTTTACTTCAAGATTGAGAAATAGTACCTTGTCAAGCCTTTGGTATATGGTCGAACCGGAGTACCCGCCTTGAAACAACCCGTTCATAATTCTAGTTCCTCAACACAGTAGGCTTGAGGAAGCTAGAATAGCAGCTTTTCCAGGAAAGTATTCAACTCTTGAATCCTTGTTTCTACCTTGTAGTATAGGTGAGTTATATTTTTGTGATCTCAACACTTGAGAGAATTTTTTAACACTTGGCCAAATTCACTTCTCTCTCTCATATACTCCCATTGGCCGAATTTCTTTATTAATTGAGCAACTAATTACTTTTTTATTTGTTTATTATTTTCTTTAATTTTCTCACCTAATGGCATCCATTATCTAGGTCAATATTTGCCATTAGTGTTTTGTTTATTATTGTTTATAATAAACAAAATGAAAATAAAACAAAATAGAAAATCATTTAAATGAAATTGGCTTTAATCTAGGCCAAATGAGAAAATACTTTCTCATTATTAAGAAATATCTTAAGGCCTACCATTAACAAATACCACCCATTTATACATATCATATCATTTAATTAATATTAAACAAAACACATGCCAATTTAACTAAAAAATTAATTGTTTGATTTCAATTTAAATAATAATATCATATAATATTACTATTATTATTTTATTTGATATACATTTTAATGAATAAAATAATGATATTATTTGCCCAACAAATAAGGTTATTTTGGTAATTTCTAAATTAAACGATAATTGGCCCACATGTGCCATGTGTCAACATCCCATTAGTTAACAACTAATTGTTAACTAATTGATGTACTTAACTCTTATTTTTTGACACGTGCACGAATGGAGGGAGACTGAAGTAAATGTTCGGTGTGCTGAAATTTTCTGGATCGAACTATTTAATCTGGTATGTTGTTCTAGTTCACAATGAGTACACTTCATATTACGCAACTCTCTAGGTCCACTCCCGATTTGTTAAACAGAATTCTTCTGTGAGTCTGAGATTGATGCCCCACGCACACGTCACGGATAGTACAAATCAGTGCAGTAGATCATACAAGTTGAGGTCATAGCGCATACGTATAATCCTTCCACCAATTATATCCTGGAAGAGCAGGGATATAGTTCACTACTGTCAAATCCCTATGTGCTCATCCGTGAACTTATGTCTAGACACGTATCTTGATAAACAATATATGCAAACACTTTTATAATATTGTTTAACCCTGTAAGAAACTCTTTTCCTTGGTTTGTTGCTTATAGCTATAAGACTTTCTAAGATATAGTCTCTGAGCATCCAAATATATAACTCATCCATATGAGCTGACGGATTCCATATCTGTACACATCAAACTCCATAAGCATCGGACTATGCCCAGCGACACCCATCGGTCACACCATGAAAGGTCTATGACATGCATGGAACCAACGTATGATGAATCACTTACTAGCTCACCGTGGTACTCAAGTCAAAGGACCATGTATACTACTCAACTCGAAAGGACCTTCCATTGACTACTTCATGGGATGTCTATTGGGGTCCTCGTTAAGTTTGTTTAGTATTCAGTTCTTACTGAACACCTGTATGCTATACGAACTTCTAGTAAGTCCATGGTTAGCTAAGAACAACCATCTAAACCATCTAGGTATAGTATACACTGGTTTATGTAAAATGATTCCATCGATAGACCTACATTGGTGAATTAAGACCAGGAATATATAATTTGAGAATAGACTTACATAATAACATTTCTTAGCGCCTATTGCAACTCTTTCAACTATGTTATTACTAATGTATTGTCAGGTCTTTGTATCGTTACAGAGAAGATTCTAACTTTTAGACTTCACTGATTATTATAACATGTTAACTCTTTAGCATAATTTTTAGTGATGCTAACTATTGACATTGATCTAAACATTTTTAAACCAAATCTGAACTCCTTCAGATCATGTAATATCTGTAGCGTCAATAGCATTGAACTATTTAATATAGTAATTAGCAATTTAACAAATAGTGAACTGTATAAATATTATAAAATAAAATATTCATACAATAATAAGATGGCACATGAGCACAAATTTCAACAACAATATAGTCTAAGGAATAAAGATACCACAAGAGAAAAAAATACGTTAAAAGGAAATTTCAATTGGTAAAGTAATTTTATGCAAAATAGTGAAGTCATAGTATCCAAGATTGCATTCGTAAAAAATCTAGTGAATATATTCACCAACTCATTGCCAACAAAGTGTTTTAAACTCATATGGATGATATATGGGTTCAATAGATACTCGATTAACACAGAAGTGTCTAATTGTATGGAGATAAAAATAGAACCAAATGAATTAAAGTTAGTTACATTCATAAACTAAAGACTCAAGGTTAGATAATCAATTTCAAGGGTAACTTTGAAATTAATCTGATACTGTTTCGAAAGGAATTACTAGGCAATTTTTATATTGCTAGAAAACTATATGGGTCTAGTTCTAAATCATTTTTACAGTATATGAGTCTAAGTTTTCTAGAGTAGGTTGAAGCCTAATAACCAAGAGAAGAAAATACGTTAAGAGGAAATTTCAATTGGTATAGTAATTTTATGCAAAATAGTGAGGTCATAGTATTCAAGATTGCATTCGTAAAAAATCTAGTGAATTTATTCATCAAGTCTTTGCCAAGAAAGAGTTTTAAACTTATATGGATGATATATGGGTTCAATAGATACTCGACTAACACAGGAGTGTCTAATTGCATGGAGCTAAAAATAGAACCAAATGAATTAAAGTTAGTTACATTCATAAACTAAAGACTCAAGGTTAGATAATCAATTTCAAGGGTAACTTTGGAATTAATCTGATACTGTTTCAAAAGGAATTACTAGGCAATCTTTATATTGCTAGAAAACTATGTGGGTCTAGTTCTAAATCATTTTTACAGTATATGAATCTAAGTTTTCTAGAGTAGGTTGAAGCCTAATAACTAAAAGAAGGTCAATTAGCTAGTAGGTGAGCCAAATCTTGACAACTTGCAAGAATTGAAGACTTTTCTTTCCATCCAAGACTTAAGGACATGCTTTGTTGAATTATAGCATATTATGTTTGAATTTTGATACTTCTTTTATTGTGTTAGTTGTATTTGCAGACTTTTGGATGTAAGGATAGTTGTAAGTCTAAGTTGTTGTCCTTTGAAATTTGTAAACTCTCAGCCACCAAGTTTGAATGTTGTAATGAGTGCTTTACAGTAGACATCCCAAGAGGTTCTATAAATACCATGAGGGATGAGAGGAGAAGGGCAAAGAGTGAATTTTAAATTACTTGTATGTGGGAGAGTTCTCTTATGAGAGTTTCTTTATTTAACTCTGTATCTCTTGGGTGGATTCCTTAGAGTGGTGAATTTAAGAGCTCTGTATCTCTTGTAGGATTCTTTAGGTGGTGAATTATTCTATATCCCACTATTTTCCTCTTAAGTGGTGAGCTTGATTTTGTACCATTTTCACTTTATCAGTGTTTGAATTTATTTTAATAAAAGTGGTGTGTTTGTTTTCATTCTTTCAATCTTGTTGTATTCTCTTTTAAACACTTGAGCCTGCATCATTGACGTACTTTAGGGCAAGTGAGATATTGTTAGACATGTAATGTTATATTGTGCCTCAAAGCATGTATAACAATATTTTATTTGATTAATAATTTTATTCTTATATATGTTTGAGCATACATTGATGAGCCTATTGTTGGGATTTGTGTTTACGTGCCGTCCCTTTATGTATGAATATTTGTTTACTATTTATACTAGTATTATTATTTCATTAAATCGCTAATTATATTTATATATGGTAAAATACTTGTAACATTTCAGACATTGTACGATCTGAAAGAGTTCAGATTTGGTCTAAATGAGTTTAGATCAGTGCTAAGAATTAGCACCGCTGAGAGTTATAAATGCTAAGAGTTTGCACTGATAAGAGTTATCAGGTTATAAGAGTCAGCAATATCTAAAGAGTTAGAGCCTTGTCTGAAATAGGACAAAAACCTAAGAATATATTAGTAATGACATAGTTGCAAAGAGTTACAAATAGTTCTAGAAAATGTCATTATGCAAATATGTTCTCAAATATTATGTTCCTGATCTATCTTCACTGATGCTAATCTGTCAGTGACTACCTTAATAAATATATAGATTGGTGTATGTCTATATCTGGATGGTGCAGATGGTTAGTCTTAGCAAACCATGAGTTGAGTGGAAGCTCGTATAGAGATACAGGTATTCAGTAAGAATTGAATATTGAACAGACTCACAAAAATCTCCAATAGACATCCTATAAAGCCATCAATGGAGGGTCTTTCGAGTTGAGTAGTATTCGTGGTCCTTTGACCTGAGTGCCACGTTGGGCTTGTGAGTGATCCACCATACTTTGGTTCCACACATGTCAGAAATCTTTCATGGTCTGATCGCTGGGTGTCGCTGGGTATGGTCCGATGCTCATGGAGTCTAGTGTGCATAGATATGGGATCCATCAACTCATTTGGGTGAATATTATATCCTAATACTCTATAGATTGTATATCAGAAAGTCTTATGGCCATAAGCAATAATTCCCGGGAAAAGAGTTTAACCCTAGGGATAAATAATATTACAAAAGTATTTGGGAATATTATTTATTGAAATACAATTCAAGAGATAAGCTTTCAGTCGGGCATATGGAGATTTGACGGTGTTGATTATATCTCTGCTCTACTCAGATATAAATGATGGAGGGATTATATGAATATGTTATAACCTCAACTTGTATGGTAAATACAATGGGAGCCGTACTGGTTGGGGTTCGTTGTGTTTACACAAAATTAATGTATGATTAAGAATTATCTCTCCATGAGATGGAGATTAAATCTTTGTGATACTAAAAAAATAAAAAATAAAAAAGAGTAAAAAATCTCTTTTAATCAGATTAAACAATAATACATTATGAGATAGTGCTTTATTATTGATCCGTCTTGTCAATATGGTGTTAGCTGTATTATATCGCTCTTTCCCAAGATCGCTACAGTGTGAGGATTTTGGTTAGTATGATTTAGACTATACTGGTTAAACATGAGATGAGGCAAATATATGCGAAAGTATTGCCTTAGATCGCTACAGTGTGCGGACAGTACCGGTAGCATATATCTGATAATTGATAAGTTAATCTGAAATACACTTACCCTAGATCGCTACAGTGTGCAGATAATGTGTATTTAAAATCAAGAGTAAGAGTTGCATGAGATGCAATTAACAATCGTTGTCTACCTATTGGGTTTACAAAGGCCTAGATCGCTATAGTGTGTGGCCCGAGTAAAATGCCAATGGGGTCCACTTCTCCCTGTATAGTTTAAAATAGTTTAAATTGTCGTTATCCCGTTTTGAGAGATTAGAGGGATTATGTAAAATAGTGGGAGAACATTTGAAATTAAAAAATGTATAAATATTATACCCATGATTTAAAATGTATTATTAACGATTTAATGATATTTTTAGCTTACATCTCCTAATATTATTTTATTTGACTTGTGTAAGCTAGGATGATATCTTCAAATCCTTTGGTGTGTATACTGGATGCACACCAACTCAAAGGTGCCAAGAATTTTTTTGACTGGTACATGAATCTCAGAATTGTTCAGGATTCAGAAAGATTGGGATATTTTATTGACCAAAAGATGCCCAGATGTGTTTCTGAGGATGCTACGGAGGAAGAAAATGTGACATATCAGAAATGGTTGGATGACGATTTAAAAGTTAAATCGTACATCCTTGCCTCAATGTCCACTGAGCTACAGTGAGAGCATGTCCACATGAAAAGTGCCAGTAGCATTATGCTCTATCTTAGGGAGCTCTTTGGTGATCGACCCCAAATTGAGAACTATAGGGTCGCCAAAGCGTTGTTTCAGGCAAAGCTCCCTGAGGGCAGTCCAATGAGTCCTCATGTTCTCAAGATGATAGGATTAATCAAGAGGCTTAACTCTATGGACATCTCTTTGAGCAATAACCTGGGGAACAATTTGATTCTCCAATCATTGCCTGGGTCATATGCATAGTTCATCATAAACTTCAATATGCAAAGAATGACCTTTACTTATGCTGATATTCAGAATATGCTGAAGACAACGGATGAGGACGTGCATAAAGAAGGCTTGACCCTCTTTATTTAGGTGCTTCATCTTCTACTCCAAGGGCTTCTAGAAAGTTTAAAGGGAAGAAGAAAAGAAATGTGAGGCACACACCCAAGATGGATCTTTAGCGGCAATAAATATCCAAACCATTGGAGAAATCGAAAGCGAAAGGCAAATGCTTTCATTACGGTGAGGATGAGCACTGGAAACGCAACTGCCCCAAATATCTTACCATTGTGAAAATGACTCCCTCAGGTATTATCTTTCCCATTATTGACATTTCTTCAGCATTTGATGCTAGTATTGGCTGGGTATCAGATATTGCAAGTTCTTCTCATATCTACAATATGTTGCAGGGTCTGAAGGAAGTAAAATTACTACAGTCGAGAGAGGTACAGCTTTAAGTAGGAAATGATGATCTCCTACGGGTCAAGTCTGTAGGACATTATGATTTGATTATCCATTGTAATAAAATTGTTGTACTTCGTAACTGTTATTTTGTGCCTACTATGATCAGACGGATTATCTTTATTCCTGTACTTGACAGTTAAGGTATCATATGTATATTAAGAACCGTTTTTTATATTTATGTGATATGTTTGATGTTTTATTAGCTGAGTGTTACTTAATTGATGGGCATTATATTTTAGATACAACGAGAAATGTCATAAATGTATAGGGCAGCACTAGTAATAGTGCAGAAGCTTTAAATGATACTCAATTGTGGCACATAAGATTGGGTCATATAAGTGTGAGATGCCTAACTTGTCTGGTTAAGAATGGTCAGATACCTGATCTAACCATAGAATCTTATCCAGTTTGTGAATCTTGTATTCAAGGGAAAATGACTAAATCTCTATTCACTAGTGTTGGATATCATGCCGCTGATTTATTGGAACTAATACATAGTGATATATGCGGTCCAATGAATTATGCTGCAATGGGTGAATTTTGATACTTTATTACCTTTATTGATGATTTATCACGATATGAGTATATGTTTCTTATGAAACACAAGTCAGAAACCTTTGAAAAATTCAAAGAGTTCAGACTTGAGGTAGAGAAACAAACTGGAATGTATGTTAAATACTTTCGATCAGATTGAGGCGGTGAGTACATGAGCAGTGAATTCTCTGATTATTTAAAGAAGAATGAGATTCTAGCTTAATATAATCCTTCAGGTACTCTGTAACACATTGGTGTGTCGAAGAGGAGGAATCAGACTTTATTGGATATGGTCTGATCGATGATGAGCTTCACCAATCTACCTGAATATCTTTAGGGTTATGCTTTAGAAAATACTGCTCATATATTGAACAGAGTTCCATCTAAAGCTGTTCCAACCACTCCACATGAGATGTTGAATGGAAAAAAAACCAAGTCTTAAATACTTTAAGATTTAGGGTTGTCTTGCTTATGTAAAAGTTACGCAACAGGATAAACTTGCACCCAAGGGGTACAAGTACCAGTTCGTTGGGTATCCAAAAAATTCAATGGGATACCAATTCTATGATATTGAGGAGTGAAATATGTTTGTTTCTCGATTTGTCACTTTTCTTGAGAAAGATTTTCTTATGGATCGTGGAGGTTGTAGAAAGATTGTGCTTGATGAAGCCAATCATAATGAACATTAAACCGAGATGGAACTTCAAAATTAATTGAGCGGAATACCTTTAACACGCCCTCTACGTAGGTCTGAAAGGATGTCCAGGCCACCTACTAAGTATAGTCAGATGCCTGAAGGTGTACTTGGAGTTTTCTTAGTGGAAGAGAACGATCCTTTAACTTATAAAGATGCGATGTTAGAAATCGACTCGGGAAAGTGGCAATGAAGTCATGAAATTCGAAATTGATTCAATTTATCACAATCAAGTCTGGAACTTGGTTGAGCTTCCTAAAGGAATAGTTATTATCAATTGTAAATAAATTTACAAGCAGAAGCATGGGCTCAATGAAAAGGCAGAGACCTTCAAAGCCTGACTAGTTGCAAAAGGTTATTCTCAATGATCTGGAATTGATTATGAGAAAACCTTTGCACCAGTAGCGATGTTGAAGTCAATACGAATTTTATTAGCTATTGCTGCATATTGTGACTATGAGATATGGCAGATGGATGTAAAGACTACATTCTTGAATGAATATCTCGAGAAAGAGATATATATGGAACAGCCTGAAGGTTTTGCATCTAGCCAATCCACAGGTTTAGTGTGTAAACTAAAGAAGTCCATTTATAGGCTTAAGCAGGCTTCCCGGAGTTGGAACCTTCATTTTGATGAGGTAATAAAAGGATCTGGTTTTCTAAAAAATGATGAGGAATTATGTGTGTATAAAAAGGTCAGTGGGAGCATGGTTGTCTTCTTAATTCTCTACGTGGATGACATACTAATCATTGAGAATGATATCGGTATGTTACAATCAGTCAAGAGTTATCTAAACAAAACTTCTCCATGAAAGATTTGGGAGAGGCTTCCTATATACTGGGTATAAAGATTTATAGAGATAGAGCTAGGAAGCTAATAGGACTCTCCCAATCATCATACATCGATAATGTCCTAGAAAGGTATAACTTTACTAACTGTAAGATAGCTAATGTACATTTCAGACATGACATTCATCTTTCGAGGAGAATGACTTCTCACACAGAAGATGAAAGAGTTAGAATGTCTAAAATGCCATATGCATCAGCTATAGGCAGCTTGATGTATGCTATAATATACACGAGAGTTGACATCAGCATGGTTGTAAGTGTTACTAGCTGGTACTAATCTAATCCAAGTGACAGCCATTGGATGGCAGTCAAACATGTCCTCAAATGCCTTAAGGGTACAAAGGATAAGTTTCTCATTTATGGAGAAAGTGATTTGCAAGTTAAGGGATACATAAATTCAGATTTTCAGTCTGATCCAGATGATAGAAAGTCTACATCTGAATATGTATTTATCCTCAACGGTGTTGTAGTGAGCTGGAAGAGCACCAAATAGGGATCCACAGTTGATTCAACAACTAAAGCGAAATACATTGCAACCTCTGAGGTAGCAAAGGCAACAATGTGGATACACAAGTTTGTCGCCGAGCTCGATGGATCCTATCCCTTTATTATACGACAACAACGGAGTCATTATACAAGAAAAAGAGTTAAGAGCGCACCAAAGATCTAAACATATGGAGAGGAAATAACACATAATTAGAGAAATCTTGGTTAGGAGAGATGTAATAATTTGTAGAGTTGACTCTGTAAATAATGTAGCGGACCCACTGACTAAGGCCTTAACTCCATGGTGTTTGAGAAATACATGGAGTCTATGGGTATAAGATACCACTATGAATGGCACTAAAGTAGGTAGGATTTTATTGGGATTTATGCTCACGTGCCATCCTATTGTTGTATGAATATTTTTTTTTATAATATTTATATAGTTCATTATTTATTAAATCACTAATTACTATTATTAAATAGTTCAATGCTTGTGACGCTACAGATATTATATGATTTGAAGGAATTCAGATTTGGTTTAAGAAAGTTTAGATCAATGCCAATAGTTAACATCATTGAAAACTATAAATGCTAAAGAGTTAGCATGTTATATTAATCAATGAAGTTTAAAAGTTAGAATGTTCTATATAATGGTACAAAGACCTGAGAATACATTAGTAATAACATAGTTGCAAGAGTTGCAATAGGTGTAAGAAATGTTATTATGTAAGTCTATTCTCAAATTATATGTTCTTGGTATTAATTCATCGATGCAGGTCTATCAGTAGAATCCTTTTACATAGGTCAGTGTATACTATACCTAGATGGTCTAGATGGTTGTTTTTATTTAACCATGGACTTACCAAAAGTTCGTATAGCATACAGGTGTTCAGTAAGGACTGAATACTGAACAGACTCAACGAGGACCCCAATAGACATCCTATGAAGCAGTCAATGAAAGGTCCTCTTGAGTTGAGTAGTATACATGGTCCTTTGACCTGAGTACCACGGTGGGCTTGTAAGTGATCCATCATACTTTAGTTTCACGTATGTCACAGACCTTTCATGGTGTGACCGCTGGGTGTTACTGGATATGGTCTAATGCTTATGGAGTCCGGTGTGTACAGATATGGAATTTTTCGCTCACATGAATGAGTTATATATCTGGATGCTCAAAGACTGTATCTTAGAAAGTCTTATGGCCATAAGCAACAAACCCAGGAAAAGAGTTTCTTACAGGGTTAATCAATATTGTAAAAGTGTTTGCATATATTGTTTATCAAGATACGTGTCTAGACATAAGTTCACGGATGAGCACATAGGGATTTGATGGTAGTGATCTATATCCCTGCTCTTCCAAGATATGATTGACGGAAGGATTATACGTATGCACTATGACCTTAACTTGTATGATCTACTACACTGATTTGTAATATCCGTGACATATGCGTGGGGCATCGATCTCATATTCACAAAATAATTTTGTTTGACAAATCGGGAGTGGACCTAGAGAGTCTCGCAATATGAAGTGTACATATTGTGCACTAGAACAGTGTACCGGATTGAATAGTGCGATCCAGAAAATTCCAGTACACCAGACATTTACTTCAGTCTCCCTCTATTTGTGCACGTGTCAAACTTAAGAGTTAAGTACATCAATTAGTTAACAATTAGTTGTTGACCAATGGGATGTTGACACATGGCACATATGGGCCAATTATTGTTTGATTTAGAAATTATCAAAATGACCTTATTTGTTGGACAAATAATATCATTATTTTATTCATTAAAATGTATATTGAATAAAATAATAATATATGATATTATTATTATTTAAATTGAAATCAAACAATTAATGTTTTAATTTAAATTGGTATGTGTTTCTACCATGATTTAATATGATTAAATTCTTTGTTTAATATTAATTAAATGATATGATAAGTATAAATGGGTGGCATTTGTTAATAGTAGGCCTTAAGATGTTTCTTAATAATGAGAAAATATTTTCTTATTTGGCCTGGATTAAGGCCAAGTTCATTTAAATGATTTTTTATTTTATTTTGTTTTTATTTGGTTTATTGTAAACAATAATAAATAAAACACTAATGGTAAACATTGACCTAGATAATGGATGCCATTAGATAAGAAAATAAAAAAAAATAATAAACAAATAAAAAAGCAATTAGTTGCTCAATTAATCAAGAAATTCAGCCAATGAGAGTATAGGAGAGAGAGAAATGAATTTGGCTAAGTGTTAGAAAATTCTCTCAAGTGTTGAGAGCACCAAAACACAAATGTTCCATTTTTCCTCTTCCATTTTTGTTACCCATACTACAAGGTAGAAATAAGGATTCAAGAGTTGAATCATTTGTTGAAAAAGCTATTATTCTTGCTTCCTCAAGCCTACCGTGTTGAGGAACTAGAATTGTGAACAGGTTGCTTCAAGGCGGGTACTCTGGTTCGACCATATACCAAAGGCTTGACAACGTACTATTTCTCAATCTTGAAGTATTTCACATTTATGAGATAACATGTAAAAGTTTATTTGTGTTTATCATTGAGTAATTTATATTTCGCTCATCCGCTGCGCATGTATGTATGTATTACATATGTTATATTTGAATGATAGACACAAGCCCACATGCATGCACCTCAGGTTTAAAATCAGTCATAATTATTACCCTATTATTGTCACAATAAAAAACAATAAGCATCTAAGTACTAGGTAGTACTTCAAGCTTTATGAGGAACTTTCAGAACTATAGAACCGCTTTTACAGCTTTATATGCAGCTACATATTTAGCATCCATAATAGAGTTGTAATACATAAATGTTTTGCTATTCTCTAACTTATAGCCCTTTTACCCACGGTAAACATATCTCTGGGTATTCTTATCTACTTAGATTTCTAAATCTATAATTCTAATAGGTACAAGATTTCCACTGGAATATACAAGCATCTAATCTTTTATTTTTTGAAGGTATTTAAATATATGTTTTACTATAGTCCAATATTCTAGTCTTGAATCTAATTGATAGTTGTTAACCATTCAAACTAAATAACAAATATATGGTATAGTACATAACATATATACACGAGACTTTTTATAGCTAATGCATAAAGATTCCTTCCTTATATGATCTATATCTTTAAAGTGTTTTAAGACACCAATACTTAAATAGATCTATCCCACGTCTAAAAGAAAGTAATCCTTTTTTTTAATCCTGCATAGCCAACTTTGACCATAATTTTGTTAATTCATTAATACTTTAATCCCAAGGATGTTACTAGATTTTTCTAGATCATTGATATTAAAATGGTTAGATAACCATATTTTACTCGATGATAACGCTTCTACATCATTCTTAATTAGTAGTATATCATTTATATACTGGACTATAAAAGTTACCAATCAACCAATTATCTTCTAGTACATACATGGTTTATTAGAATTTTGATCACAACCAAATGCTTTGATTGCTTGGTCAAATTTGATGTTCTAAGAAGTTTATGCTTATTTAAGCCTATAGATAGGCTTTTGTAGTTTACAGACCATATGCTCTCGGCCTATAGCTATAAAACCATCTAGTTATATCATATAGATACTTTGTTCAAAATTGCCATTAAGAAAGGCGGTATTGGCATCCATTTGCCAAATCTTATAATCAAGATTTGCTACAATGGATACGAGAATTTTGATAGACTTATGCATGGTTATCAGTGAAAAAGTCTCCTCATAATCGATACCCTTATTCTAAATGTACCCATTTTGTAACAAGCCTAGCCTTGAAGGTTTTCACCTCCCCGTCTACCCCTATCTTTCTCTTATAGACCTATGTATATGCTATGGTTTTATCTTTAAGGTCTTTCTACTAGTTCTTAAACTTTATTGGAATATATTGAATCCATCTCTGATTTCATAGCTCTACACCAATGGTTTATATCTATATCAACCATTCCTTCATCATAACTAATAGGGTCTAGTTCATGTTCATTAATGACTACCTATAAAGACTCTTTAATTAAATGCACTTAATTGGATGTCTAATAGTCCTCTTATTATGATAAAATACTAGTGGTTATCACTCTTATAATTGGCTCTATGAATTATTACTTCATCATAACTAATGGTATCTAGTTCATATTTATTAGAAAATACCTGTAAAGACTTTCTAATTATTATATATCTAGCTTGACGTCTAATAATCATCCAACTATGATAAAGTATCGATGGTTGTTGCTCTGGATTTGGCTTTATCAACCAGTTTTTTATCCTAGCTTGTGGGATCTAGTTTATATTTATTAGAAACTGTTTGTAAAGACTTTTTAATTAACGTATATCTAGTTAGACATCTAATAGTCCTCCCACTATGATAAAGTACCTATGGTTGTTGCTTTGCAACTAGCTTTACATAGCTACTATAATCTAGATTGGGAACTAATTGATGCGAATCAGGCTACCAAAGTTTCACAAGATCCGTTGAGTATCCATGGAGGTCTAATGACAAAGACAAGAACTAAGAAAATGACGGAAGCTTTAAATGGGCTAATTGAGCACATCTCAAATTCATGCTTTATTCAAGATGCTAATGTAATTGAATTGAATGTTTAAGATGATTGATAAGGCGTAATTGTATAAACTATTTTATCTTCCTAACTTGATATTTGTTCAATTTATCTCAATAATTGGGCTATTTATGCATATTAATGTTGTTTTATAGGTTTAAGCATTATCGGAGCAAAAATACCGGAAAACGGACGCAAATGAGAGCATTAGAGATAAAAATACAAATGGTGGCACTGTTTGCTACAGTACCACTGGTTGCTACAGTGCAGCGCCGCAGCACTAGATTTGAGCGCCGCGGCACCAATTGCAGAAAGTGAGCGCCGCGGCATTGAATCGCAACGCCGCGGCGCCGGGACCTGGACAGCAAAAGTTGACAGGTTGCTGAAAATCAGGAAACCCAAAAGCAACCCTAAGTGCGCCCTAATTCCGTGCTCTTACCTATATATTTGCTCAAAAACTTACATTTTGGGAGGAGACTCCAGTTGGGACAGCAGCTGGAAACATAAAAGAAACAGTTAACTTCTAAGTTTGGAGAAATCAAAGAGGAGGAAAGCAAGCTTTAACTTCAAGGACATTTGACAGGGATGTCTTCTTTGCTTTGATTCTTTACTTGTTGTAAGATGTTTAGTTTATATGTATTGATGGAATTAGCTTTAAGATTGTGTAGTTTAATGATGAGCTAATTTCATTAATCTAGGATTACATCCTTGAACTCATTATGTTATTGATTTTAGCTCTCTCTTTTATGGTATTAATTCAGCTTTTGATATATTCATTGTGCTTGTGCTTAATACTATTTGATTACTTGGCCAGTAGTTAAATTGATCTAGAAATGCTTAAATAAACTTGACAAAGGCATTTAGGTATTCAGTCTCAAGCATATTGATGCATGATCATAGTGTAGTACACTTGAGTTTCATATGAGATAGACATATACTTATAAGGCATGTATGGCTCATAAAACTTGTGCTTAATGAATTTTGTTCAATTTATTTATCATAGACATATAGATATTTGATTGGATAGAATATATTTGCTTGACCTGCAAAAGAGGCTTGTGATGTGTTAAGTGTTTTGGTCAATATATCAAGTTGAGAACCAATAGACCTAAAAGAGATTCTGCTGAATTTATTTGCATAATGGGGGATAGTTTGTAATCCTAGGATTTCTCATATTGAATTTAACTTATTGGTAATTTAGTTTATCACTTAGCATAATTAAGTTGTTCTTTTACTTGAGTAGTTTAATCTCATACATTAAATCATTTTCTGGATAATAGTAGAAAGACACCATTTCAGTACTTAAATTAGAAAAGATAATTCATTCTCTGTGGGATCGACACTTTTCTCATCATATATTACTTGTTGCGACAACGTGCACTTACGCTAATTTGTGTTATAGAAAACACACAACAAGTTTTTGGCGCCGTTGCCGGGGATTGAAATTTTTTTCTTTTATTTTAATACTGATACAAGTCTTTTCTCCTGTTAATTCAGATTTTTGTTTTTGTTTATAGAAATTTCAGGTGTGTATGAGACGTTCCAAGAGCGTTGATCTAGCATACTTTGATCCTGAAATTGAGAGGACACTAAGAAGATTACGATGAGACCAAAACCAAGTGACTAGTATAGAAGAGCAAAACCAGAATGTTTGTGCAAAGCCAAGAGCTTTAAGAGACTATGCAGTTCCTTGGGTGAATGGCATACACTCAAGCATTCGCAGGCCAAATATCAATGCTAATAATTTTGAAATCAAGCTGGGAACTATCCAAATGCTTAAAGAATCAGTGCAGTTCAGCGGCTTCCCGAATGATGATCCCAACGAGCATATCACAAATTTCTTAGAAATTTGTGACACATTCAAATACAATGGCGTGTCAAATGATGCCATAAGACTCAGGTTGTTTCCATTCTCCTTGAGGGATAAAGCAAAAAGTTGGTTAATATCATCACCATCCGGTTCAATAACAACATGGGATGATTTGGCACAAAAGTTCTTAGCCAAGTTCTTCCCACCGGCCAAAACTGCAAAGATGCGTAATGATATTACCTTTTTTGTACAACATGAGTCAGAATCATTGTATGAATCATGGGAGAGATTTAAGGATATGCTGAGAAAGTGTCCACATCATGGAGTTCCCAAATGGTTGTTGGTGCAAACATTTTATAATGGATTGGTGGGACATTTAAGAATGATTGTAGATGCAGCAGCTGGAGGGGCGTTAATGAGCAAGTCCACAGATGTGGCATATGACTTGTTGGAAGAAATAGCCTTCAACAGCTACCAATGGCCATCAGAAAGAGTGAATCCAAGAAAAGTTGCTGGTGTGCATGAAATTGATGCACTCACTTCCTTGACAGCACAAGTTAGTTTGTTGGCTAAGAAGATGGATACACTTGGAGTCAATGCAGTAAAAAGCCAACCACCAACTTGTGATTTTTGTGGAGATAATCACCAAAATGGTCTATGCATGGAGACAACACAATATGTAGGGAGTTACAATCGGCAGCAGCATAATCCCAACTCGAATTTTTACAATCCGGGGTGGAGGAATCATCCAAATTTTTCTTGGAATAATAATAACCAAGGGCAATCCTCAAAATCCATGAGTCCACCCGGATTTCAAATGCAGCGGCAGCAGTAACAATTTCAGCAAGAAAAGAAACCTGGTGTTGAGGAATTATTAATTCAATACATAAGGCAAACTGACCAACTTTTACAAAGCCAATCAGCATCTCTTCGCACCTTAGAAAACCAAGTTGGTTAATTAGCTTCTGCAATGAACAACCGTCCTCAAGGGTCGCTACCAAGTAACACAGAAGTTAATCCAAAAGGTGATAGAGAGCAATGCAAAACAGTAACATTAAGAAGCGGTAAAGAAATGCAAAACATTGTGGGAAGACCTAAACCATCAGCAAATGCAGAAAATTCTGCAGATAAAGAAAATGCAGAAAATTCTCCAAATGCAGAAAATGCTGCAGAAAATTCTACAGATGCAGAAAGTGCAGAAAATTCTGCAAAGAGGAATGAAAAACAAGAAGATGGTGCAGAAAAAGGAAAGGTTATACAGAAAGAGAAGGTGCAACCTTACAGACCACTACCATTTCTTCAGCGACTACAGAAGCAAAAGCAAGAGAAGCAGTTTACGAAGTTTCTGGAAATTTTTAAGAAACTGCACATTAACATACCATTTGCAGATGCATTAGAGCAAATGCCTAGCTATGTTAAATTCATGAAGGACATTCTTTCAAGGAAAAAGAAGCTGGACGAGTATGAAATTGTAGCATTGACAGAAGAATGCAGTGCAATATTGCAGAAAAAATTGCCTCCAAAGCTCAAGGATCCAGGAAGTTTTACCATTCCATGCACAATCGGAAACCGGTATTTTGGTAAAGCTTTATGTGATCTAGGGGCCAACATAAATTTGATGCCCTTGTCTATCTACAACCAGCTAGGATTGGGGGAAGCCAAGCCTAAAAATGTTACTTACAACTTGCAGATCGTTCACTCACATACCCTAAAGGTGTGATTGAAGATGTGTTAGTTAAGGTAGATAAATTTATATTCCCAGCTGACTTCATTGTGTTGGATATGGAAGAGGATCTTGAAATTCCAATCATTTTGGGAAGACCTTTCTTAGCTACAGGTAGAACTTTGATTGATGTCCAAAAGGGAGAACTTACTATGAGAGTGCAAGATGAAGAGGTGACGTTTAATGTGTTCAAAGCTATGAAATTTCCCAAAGAAGTAGATGAATGTTACTGCATCAACATTATTGACAGAAAGATTCAAAGGATTTTCAACAACCACTCCAGCCAAGACTCTCTAGAAAATGCAGTCATGAATGGGAATGAAGTGGAAGATCAGGGAGCACTGGAGTATCTCAATGCTTTGAATTCTACACCCCATCTAGAGCACAAGAGTTTCAGATTTGAAGTGCTTGAAGAATCAAAAAATATGGAAGCAAGAACCAAACCTTCGACAGAAAAACCGCCAACACTTGAGCTCAAACCCTTGCCTAACCATTTACGGTATGCATTCCTCGGTCCATCCTCAACACTTCCTGTAATAATATCTGCTACATTGAATGAAACGCAAGAAGAGAAGTTGCTTAGAATACTGCGGAAGTACAAGAAGGCATTGGGATGGACAATTGCAGACATCAAAGGAATCAGTCCCTCATTCTGCATGCATAAGATATTGTTAGAAGATGAGCAAACGTCTTCGATTGAGCACCAAAGAAGGTTGAACCCAGTGATGAAAGAAGTAGTAAAGAAAGAGATTATTAAGTGGCTTGATGCATGAATTATTTACCCAATTTCTGACAGCTCATGGGTAAGTCCAGTTCAATGTGTACCAAAGAAGGGTGGAATCACTGTCATAGCTAATTCAAGCAATGAACTACTTCCAACACGTACAGTAACTGGATGGAGAGTGTGTATGGATTACAGAAAGTTGAACAAAGCCACAAGGAATGATCATTTTCCATTGCCCTTCATCGATCAGATGCTGGATAGACTTTCAGGGCATGAATTTTACTGCTTTTTGGATGGCTATTCTGGCTACAATCAGATAGCTATAGCACCAGAAGATCAAGAAAAGACTACCTTCACTTGCCCATACGGTACATTTGCATTCCGAAGGATGCCTTTCGGATTATGCAACGCACCCGCAACGTTTCAACGATGCATGATAGTAATCTTTTCTGATATTGTGGAACAATTCTTGGAAGTATTTATGGACGATTTCTCAATTTTTGGGGATTCGTTTGATGTATGTTTGAAGAACTTAGCATTTGTGCTACAGAGATGTGAAGAAACCAACTTGGTACTGAATTGGGAAAAGTGCCACTTCATGGTGAATGAGGGAATTGTCTTGGGACATAAGATCTCTTCAAGAGGAATAGAAGTTGACAGAGCAAAAATTGAAGCCATTGAGAAGTTGCCACCACCAGCAAATGTTAAGGGAGTAAGAAGTTTCCTTGGTCATGCAGGCTTTTATAGAAGATTCATAAAAGACTTTTCACAAATTTCTAAGCCGTTGTGTAGCTTGTTGGCGAAGGATGCAAAATTCATCTTTGATCAAGCATGTAACGATGCATTTGAGGTGTTGAAAAGGAAGCTTATTTCAGCCCCAGTCATTGTCGCACCAGATTGGACCATGCCCTTCGAAGTAATGTGTGACGCTAGTGATATTGCGGTAGGTGCAGTATTGGGGCAACGCAAAAGCAAGGTGTTCCACACCATTTATTATGCAAGCAAAACTTTGAATGATGCTCAGAATAATTATACCACTACTGAGAAAGAGTTGTTGGCTGTTGTATTTGCCTTTGACAAGTTCAGAGCATATTTAATTGGTGTTAAGGTGACAGTCTTTACAGATCATTCTGCTATCAAGTATTTGATTAGCAAGAAAGAGGCGAAACCAAGACTGATCAGATGAGTGCTATTGTTGCAAGAATTTGATTTGGAAATCAAGGACAAGAAAGGTTCAGAAAATCAGGTGGCAGACCATTTATCTCGCTTAGAGGGTGGACAACAAACTGATGATGAGACATTAATTAATGATTCCTTTCCGGATGAGCAACTCTTGTTAGTGGAAAACCTCAGTCTACCATGGTATGCAGATTATGTCAACTACTTGGCCAGCGGAATCCTTCCTCCGGACTTGAGTTACCAGCAGAAGAAGAAGTTCCTGCATGATGTCAAATCATATTTCTGGGATGAACCCCTTTTGTTCAAGCAATGTGCAGATCAAATGATTCGAAGATGTGTGCCAAAGAAAGAAACTGAAGACATACTCATGCATTGTCATTCATCCGATTATGCTGGACATTTTCGCGGAGACAAAACAGCTTCAAAGGTATTGCAATCTGGTTTTTATTGGCCTTCTTTATTTAAAGATGCACATTTTTTTGTTTTAAGATGTGACAGGTGCCAAAGAGCAGGAAACATATCAAAAAAGCAAGAAATGCCTCTACAAAACATATTAGAAGTTGAAAATTTTGATGTTTGGGGGATTGACTTCATGGGACCATTCATTCCATCAAATAGTCAGAAATACATTCTATTGGCTGTTGATTATGTGTCTAAGTGGGTCGAAGCAGTTGCCTCGCCAACTAATGATGCAAAGGTGGTGTTGCGATTTCTGAGGAAGAATATACTCACCCGTTTTGGTACACCACGAGCAATCGTCAGTGACGAGGGATCGCATTTTTGTAATAAATCATTCTCCGCACTGCTTCAGAAATATGGAGTTAAACATAAGATCGCCACTGCCTATCATCCACAAACAAATGGACAAGCTGAGGTTTCCAATCGAAAAGTGAAGAGAATCCTTGAGAAGGTAGTCAAGCCAAATCGCAAGGATTGGGCAATAAGGCTTGATGACGCAATCTGGGCATATCGTACAGCATACAAAACGCCCATTAGTACGTCACCATATCAGTTGATATTTGGCAAATCATGTCATTTGCCTGTGGAGTTAGAACATAAGGCCTATTGGGCAATCAAGTCATTAAATTTTGACTTGCCAGTAATTGGTGAGAAAAGAATGAAGCAACTGAATGAATTGGATGAATTTCGGCTACAAGCATATGAGAATGCGAAGCTTTACAAAGAAAAGGTGAAAAGATGGCATGACAAAAGAATAGCACAACGCTCATTTGAAACCAATCAGCAGGTACTATTGTTTAATTCCCGACTCAAGTTATTCCCTGGGAAGCTCAAATCTAGATGGTCTGGTCCATTTAGAGTAGCCAAAGTATACCCGCACGGAGCTGTTGATATTGAAGATGAAGAAAAAGGAATAACTTTTAAGGTAAATGGCCAACGTCTCAAGCATTACTATGGAGGAGATTTCAACCGTCAAAGTACCTACATTATGTTTGTGGAATCAGAGTGATTCACAAGCATAATGTCTAGCCAGAGACGAAAAAGCAGGCACTAGTTGGGAGGCAACCCAAGGTAAATATGTGTTGCATTAGTATTGGCATTTATTATTTAAAAAAAAAAAATTTGCAAGGAACGAGCGTCACGGCACTCAAATTGAGCGCCGCGGTGCCACTTCCAGAGACTCAGCGCCGCAGCACTGGAATCCAGTGTTGCAGTGCTGGAACCTGGGAATTTCCCAAGCGCCAGCGCCGCGGCGCTGTAGCGAAAAAAAAAAAAAAAGGGGCATTTGCCCCGATTTTTCCCCATTTCTCATGCTCTCTCTCTCTTGCTAACCCTAGAATTTCTCAACCCTCTCAACCCACCCCAATTCACAATCTCAAATCCAACCTTACCCATTAAATTTTTAGCTAAAATCAACATCAAAACACACTCTAAACATCATTTCACACACTTCATCATCACAAATTCTATCAAATTGCATTTTCCACAACAAATTAACAAAGTTCCCCCAATCTCAAATTTCGGTGGATTAAACTCACAAGGTAAACAATCTTGTCTCTAATCTCTTATTTTACATTAATTCTTTCTTTATTCTACTTCCATTATGCAATTGTTGGATTAATTTGTGAGTAGTAAAATGAAAGCTTTGTGTTTAACCTTGAATTCTTGCATTGAATTATGATGGAATTGTGTTGAGATTATGTTGGATTTGTGTTGAGATTATGATGGAATTATATTGAGATTATGTTGGATTTATGTTGGCATTATGTTGGATTTGTGTTGAGTTTATGTTGAAATTGTGTTGGAATTATATTGAAATGATGTTGGATTTGTGTTGGCATTGTGTTGGAATTATGTGAGAATTGTGAAGACTTAATTCGTTATTCTATGTGTAGCAATTTTTAGCCAATTTGATTGGAGTGTGGACTTGTGACACTTAAGGAGATTGGTGGAGGGGTTTTAGTTGGCAAATTGGTGTTCTTAGCAAAATGGCTCCTAAGAAAATGAAAACCACCAAAATGGCCTCACCTAGTTTTGACAGCAGCAAGTTTGTCTCCTTAGAAGCATCTGAACGTTATGATAAATCGATTGTGAAGCGATCGACTATTCCTGAGCGAGGCTTTAACCTTTTAGAGGGAAGTTATCCCAGTATAGCAAGAGTCATTAAATCTAGGGGATGAAAGAAATTGTGCACTCAGCCGGGAGAGGCTGTACTACCAATGGTGCGAGAATTTTATACGAATATTCAGGAACATTCAAACTTGCTGGTATATGTGAGAGGTAAGCAGGTAGCTATTGACTGTGCCAGCATCAACAAATTCCTTAAAACACCATCAATCGGGGATGATGATTTTCACAAGATGCTACGAGAGCCGAATTATGAGGAAATCATTAGACAGTTATGCTCCACCGAGGCAGAATGGAAACTGGGTGGTCCTCTTCCGATATCTTTCTCAGCAAAATACATGGGCAAGGATGAGAAAACATGGCATTATTTTATTGGGGCACGACTAATGCCTGTCAAACATTTCAGCAGTGTAAACAAGCAACGTGCAGTCTTGTTATATGCCATCATGACAGGAAAATCTATTGATGTTGGGCGAGTGATCAAGAATAGCATTCTTCATTGCAGTGAAAGCAACAAGCTCGGGTTATACTGCCCTTCTCTAATTACAGCATTATGTGCTCAAGCTGGAGTCAAGTGGATTTCTTCGGAGGAGATATTACATCCTGGCCACGCTATAACCTCTAGCACGGTGACCAACGTGCACGCTCGTTGTGGCCAAAGTGGGCATAGGTCCAGGGCACCTACGCGACCATCATCGCAAGCATCTTCCTCTTCCAATCCTGAGGCAGTACAATCTCGGTTGGATGAAATTGAGCGGCAGATTGTGGCACATCAGCAGCAGTTCATTGCCCATCAACAATGGTGTGCTCAGTGGGTTGCTATACAGGCAGCCCATTTTGGAATAGATATTTCCTCACTCTCACAACATCCAGTTTACACTGCGCCACCACCAGCTGAGTTGAATGATGATGCTGATGATGGCATCAACCCTGAGGATGCAGATGCAGATGCTGACAGAAATAGTGAAGATGAGGATGCGACAGCAACAGATGACGACTAAAGCCCGGACTCTATTTCAGGGGAGTCTTTCTATGTTTTTTTTTTGTCTTATGTTTCTTTTTGTTTTGCCATGAGGACATGTCGGATATTAAGTTTGGGGGACAGGGAAACGCTTTCCCATTTGTTCTGTTTTTAGTTGTGTTTATTTATGTGTTTTGTTTTTAATTCTGTTTTTAGTTGTTTGTTTTGCATAATTTTTTTTGTTTTGTTTGTTTTCTTTCATTTTAGTGTTCAATTGTGGGTTGGTTGAATGATTAGTAGTCAATGATATGAAATAGAAACATGATTTCAAATGCTATGTTCTTTTGGAAACAATGAATGTTGTAATTGTTTACTTGGTAATCTAGGACAAGTTCAGCTTCACTTTGTGACCACTTGATATTTCAAGCACATAGTTAGAATTATTTAGTTTTATGCTTACTTAGAAGACTTTTATGCACTACAAGAATAAATATGGTCTCAAGAACACGCTAGAACTTGTTTGAGCATCACTCAAGGCGAAATCCTAGGGCATACATAATTAAGGATATGATTTTAGGCCATCTTTGGACCGATTGAGCCTTTCAAGCCAACCTATGTATAATTTTGACCGTAGTCACCCCCGTTGAGCCTAATTATCATTTTTTCTTGCTAACTATATCATTACCTTAGCCTTTACTTTTATTATCCTTCATAGTACCCATCACACCATAAGTATAGCACTTCTTTTAAAGAGTTGTGTGAACTTTTATAAATGAAGGGGTGAATTAAAAAAGAGCTATGGGTTTGGTTATAAATGTTGGTTGTTCAAATATGAAAAGCTAAAGTTTGGGGGTATAGTGACTTATATATAAAAAAAAAAAAAAAAGCGAAAAGAAAAATTGAGTTTGCTATACCCCTAGTTTAAATGAAAAGAAAAGAAGAGCAACAAAATAGCTAGAGAATCAAAGAAATAAGTTTGGGGGAAATTGGGTGGAAAACAATGGTTGGGTTTGAGTAACCTCAAGAGGAATGTGTGTTTATGGTGTAAGTTGAGCCAAAATCGATCCATTTTATCATACCCTCACCCTAGCCATGCATTACAAGCTAACTAAAGTCCTATTTGATCCTTGATTATGTGTGTGCCTACATTAGTGGAGAGTGATGCGAAAAACAAGCATATGGAGTGTTAAATAAAAACAAAATTCTCATAGAGACCATTTCATTATCTTATGTGCATAAACTAATCCGAGCGCATGCTACTAATGATTTTAGCTATTCACACACACACCAAGTAGGTCACTTGTGGGTATGAATAAGTGTTGGATTAACATGTTGAACAGTTAAGATGTTTAGAATTTCCTTGAGAATAGTAGTCATGAGAAATTTTTGAGATAAATTACTAATCGTTTGCCAACCCAATGTTTTATATCTTTTTATTGTTTGTTGTCATTTTTTGTGTTGTCCGTGTGCTCTTTTACTCGAGGACGAGCAAGTATTTAAGTTTGGGGGTATTTGATAAGGCGTAATTGTATAAACTATTTTATCTTTCTAACTTGATATTTGTTCAATTTATCTCAATAATTGGGCTATTTATGCATATTAATGTTGTTTTATAGGTTTAAGCATTATCGGAGCAAAAATACCAGAAAACGGACGCAAATGAGAGCATTAGAGATAAAAATACAAATGGTGGCACTGTTTGCTACAGTACCACTGGTTGCTACAGTGCAACGCCGCAGCACTGGATTTGAGAGCCGCGGCGCCAATTGCAGAAAGTGAGCGCCGCGGCATTGAATCGCAGCGCTGCGGCGCCGGGACCTGGACAGCAAAAGTTGACAGGTTGCTGAAAATCAGGAAACTCAAAAGCAACCCTAAGTGCGCCCTAATTCTGTGCTCTTACCTATATATTTGCTCAAAAACTTACATTTTGGGAGGAGACTCCAGTTGGGACAGCAGCTGGAAACACAAAAGAAACGCCTAACTTCTAAGTTTGGAGAAATCAAAGAGGAGGAAAGTAAGCTTTAACTTCAAGGACATTTGACAGGGATGTCTTCTTTGCTTTGATTCTTTACTTGTTGTAAGATGTTTAGTTTATATGTATTGATGGAATTAGCTTCAAGATTGTGTAGTTTAATGATGAGCTAATTTCATTAATCTAGGATTACATCCTTGAACTCATTATGTGATTGATTTTAGCTCTCTCTTTTATGGTATTAATTCAGCTTTTGATATATTCATTGTGCTTGTGCTTAATGCTATTTGATTACTTGGCCAGTAGTTAAATTGATCTAGAAATGCTTAAATAAACTTGACAAAGGCATTTAGGTATTCAGTCTCAAGCATATTGATGCATGATCATAGTGTAGTACACTTGAGTTTTATATGAGATAGACATATACTCATAAGGCATGTATGGCTCATAAAACTTGTGCTTAATGAATTTTGTTCAATTTATTTATCATAGACATATAGATATTTGATTGGATAGAATATATTTTCTTGACCTGCAAAAGAGGCTTGTGATGTGTTAAGTGTTTTGGTCAATATATCAAGTTGAGAACCAATAGACCTAAAAGAGATTCTGCTGAATTTATTTGCATAATGGGGGATAGTTTGTAATCCTAGGATTTCTCATATTGAATTTAACTTGTTGGTAATTTAGTTTATCACTTAGCATAATTAAGTTGTTCTTTTACTTGAGTAGTTTAATCTCATACATTAAATCATTTTCTGGATAATAGTAGAAAGACACCATTTCAGTACTTAAATTAGAAAAGATAATTCATTCTCTGTGGGATCGACACTTTTCTCATCATATATTACTTGTTGCGACAACGTGCACTTGCGCTAATTTGTGTTATAGAAAACACACAACAATGATCAATGCCTTATCAATGTTATTCAAGTTTTTTTAAGTGATCTGGAGTAATTTACATAAAGAACAAATAAGACGCACATCAATTTAGGAAGAAAGATCTGTCGTATATCGATTTAGGAAGAAAAATTTGGCGTAATTCACACAATACTGTTGACACGGCTTTATTAGATCCTTATTTTATTTATTTATCTTAAGGTTATATTTAGAAACAAAGATGCATAAATATTTATTTCTTTAATATGCTTGTTATTTATTTTTCCTTTTTGTAATCAATTACGATTACTAATATGACCTAGGATTTGATTTATTTTTTCCTTTTATACTTTTAGTATATTTGGCTATATAAGGTCTTGTAACCCTAAAGGGAATAAAGAGTTTATGACATTAATATTAGTGAGAGTTTTTTCTTGGTTCTTTAAAGAACTTTTTAGTACTTATCAAGATTTCTTATTGTGGCATTTATCCTTGACTTATCACTCACAATTTTTCTCATCTTTCTTGAGTGTGGCGTCTACCCTAATTTCTTATACCTTTGATTCTTATCTCTTTATAGATAACGAGTCAAGGTCCTTCTTTTTATTTTTTTTATAAATATGAATTAGAGAGATTATTGGCAAAGAACCTCATTAAGTATTGGGTCTCACTTTTCTTTGTGAGGTTCACATTACTAACTTTATTAAATTTCTCAAGCACAATATTAGAGTTCCCAAATAACTCAATAAGAAATATCTTACTTATAGACTTGAAGTCTTTCGCATGGTGTTCCTCAAGGAAAATTGCATTCTTGTTCTCAAATATTTCTCTATCCTAAGGATCATAAAAAGATCCCCTCTACACTTAGGATAGTGAGATAAACATATATATTTTCAACTTAGATTTTTAACTTATCCACCTTTTCTTTTCAACACTTGTGCGAGACAATCCTATATTTATACATGACACCAACTCGTTTCATGACCCATACACATTTTCAAAGTTGTTTTAGGAACTGACCCATATGGAACCAAGTTAAGAAGATATATGGCTGCTTTCAAGGCATAACCCTAGAACGAGATGGGTAGAGTTGAATAACTTATCATTTACCTTACCATTTCAAGAAGAGTTTTATTTATCTTTTTTGTTACACCATTTTCTTAAGGTGACCATAGTGCAGTCAAATAAGACAATATCCATTTCTCTCAAATAGGTTTGATGCTCATTATAGAGGTATTCGTTACATTGACCAGATCGAGTGCCTTTATCTGTTCTCCTAATTATCTTTTCACATCTGCTTGAAACTTTTTGAATTTATCAAATATCTTAGACTATGTCACTTTAAGTACACATAACCAAATCTAGAATAATCCTTAATAAAAGTTATAAAATATTCATAATCTCATCTAGCTTATGTGCTTTATGGTATTGGAAATGGTTCTTATGTGTCATTCTAATATTGTATCAATATTAATTGTTTAATATTTATACAATAAGCATTTTGAATAAACTCATTAATATTAAATATATATGGTAAAATACTTGTAACATTTCAGACATTGTATGATCTGAAGAGTTCAGATTTGGTCTAAAGGAGTTTAGACTAGGGTTAAGAGTTAGCAACGTTGAGAGCTATAATTGTTAAGAGTTAGCAGATTATAAGAGTCAACGAAATTTAAAGAGTTAAAGTCTTGTCTGAAATGGGACAAATACCCTAAAATATATATTAAATTATACAATTGGTGCAATTAATAATTATCTTCATACATAAAAAAATTATACATGTAATATAAAACAAGGCCTCTTTGATACCAGTTGTTGGCATAAAAAATTCTTTTTAGTAAAATAAATGCAGTGAAAATCAAATCGTCTTATTTATAATTACATGTATAGGAATATGAGATTACCTCAATTCCTCACTTTGATAAATCTTGAATTGAATGGCTACAATCTTATCTATTATCTTCAATCCTCAAACTTATACATGTGAGCATGTGGGCATGTGGATCTTTCCGCGTACTCAAAGCTGAGAGAAGAAGAGTAACCTTAGCCTAATTCTTTTTTCATAATACGTAAAAAAATTATTCTTATTGTTCTGATCTTTTACTACGCCCTACTTGCCATAAATAAGCATCTTTCTTGAGTATTTAGAGTTTGATTAAAATTTAGATTAGTAGAGGGATGCAAGACTCATGGACTTCCTAACTCTAATTTAAAAAGCCTAGTCTAATCATGTTATATACCAGTACTTTTAAGTTAACCCTAAACTATTCTTCTAAAAGCCGAATGTTGAACTTTAGTCATCCATGTTAAATAAATAAAAGCCTATTTTAATTTAAAACTTTTTAATTAAATTAAGCTTTGCCTTAGAATAATAATTACTTGATTGACCTTCTCATTTATATCCAAAATTAAAATTAACCTATGAAAAACTGTTTTACCTCTTTAATTACTTATTTACCCTTAAATCATTGAATGCTTTAATGATTATTTTTTTTAATATGTCTAAATTAATAAATAAATTTACAAATAAATATTAGTATTCAATAAATAATTTATTGACTAAACTGCAGCCACAAATTTAAATAATCAACTACTGCAAATAGCTTAAGTGACTATTATTAATTAAATTCTTTCATACAAATATATGTTCTTACGATCTATAAAATTTTTCGAATTATTATCGAGCATGTCTTATGTGGGCTTATGCTGATTTTTCTTGGAATTTCTTTCTTACCCTTTCTGTCGAGCTTTCCTTAAAGGGTTCTCACCTTTATGCTTTGTAAGTTTCATAATATTTTTGTGATATGAGTATACAGGGATAAATAAGTCCAACATGAATATGCGTTTCATGAAAAGCGAAAAATTCAATTACATAATGAAAATTAACCATGGTAATGATTGGCTTTCAATCACTGCATTCTTTACATGCGAGTACTTGTAAAATTTCGTAGAATTTACTTTCTTATCTTGCCTAAACATATAAAAATTTTGAAGACATTTTATATAATATATTTCTACATCTCATAGAAAACTTGCAGACTTTTGTGGAATAGTTTTTGCTTCTCATTGAATATGTGTAAATTCTTAGTCTCTGCGTCATATTCATAGACGAAGTTCTAGCCAATTTTTGATACTGACCACAACTGAATTTGAAAAAGTGACCAACAAACACAATGTTGGAGATTTAATAAACCTTTTCAAAAGTCCAAGAATCAGCTCAATCAAACTTTTCTACTGAAAGATGGTTGAATTAGCGAGGAGTGTTCATATACCAGACTTTCATAGGACACAATTTAATAAATCAAATTGGCATCTATTCCAGTTTTAACAAAGCTAGCACTAAATTTGGCAAACTCACCAACAGAAATTACTAGAAATTTATTAATAAACTTTTTGTCCATCCAAGATTCATCCAGTCGGATTTGCATATTTACGAAACAATGTTCATAATTCCAAAATGCAAGTTAGCTATTCACGGTGGCTGGCGGCTATCTTAATTTTAGTGGTAAAAGTATCTTTGAAAAGTGATCAACATATGATTTTTCGGCAATCAAGGTTTCAATGCCGTAAGAATCATCTCCATATTATTATTAAAGTTATGTCTGAATTACCGAAGGGTGATTTTATATGTCCATAGTAGTTGTCACAAGGTTTTTTTTTTGAGATGTGGCAAACCATGTGATGGCGCTAGTCTTTTCAATCAATTAGTTCTCTTATCAATGCACAGCGAAGGCTAGGCGTACCGGTGCACTAATTTTTGTTAGTAGCAACAAGAAGAAAGAAGAAATGACCGGCATGTTAGTTTTACAAATGACACACTAGAAAAGATTATTACATGCTAATTGCTATCGCCTCGAGACTTATTCTTCACTCTCTCAGATTGAATGAATTTTTCAATGTCTTAGAAGAGCAACTCTCCGAGTATTTATAGATAAAATTGTGTAACCAACACCTCTTGGTTATTAAGTAATTAACGCATTAAAGTACATATTTGTTAAGAGATTTAGTCACAATTTAATATTTAGAATGTCGCTAATTTTATCATTTTTGTGTTTTTAAATTTGAAATAAAGTATTGTTCTTAAATTGTGATTAATAAATACTATTTGCATAGGTTTAGTAGAAATAGACATAACTTTCAATGTAAAAATCAAAATGAAGAAATTCTTGAACCTAGAGAAGTATGACTCAATCTTACACAAACTTAAAGAACAATCAGAAAGTCAAATCTAACATTTGGGGGGCCAAAATTAGGATATAACAGAACTGGATTACAACTTTGGCTTAGTTTGACCTATCTCCCATACTCGGACTATATTTCACAAAATACATCTCCAATCAGTATAATTCTTAAAGTTGGGAACTACTGAGTCAATTATCTACAACTCTTCTATTGACATCAAAGTCCAACACAATCGTTATCATAGTCCAAATTGGGTTACAAATTCGTAAAAAGATTGTTGGTCAAAATCTAATGTAGCTTTGATATTTTGACCATAGATCATAGAATATTAATCCAAATTGCATGAATCTGGTGGATATGGAAAGAAGAGACAAATTTTACTACTTTTATATTGACTACAAAGGCTAATGCAATCATCTTTATTGTAAAAAATGTGCTACAATTAGGTGAAGAGCTGGTGACCGAAATTATTAAAAATTGAAGTCACACTAAACATGTTTCCATTCATTTCCTATATAAGAACACGTTTATGAGGCTAATGGACCTTTTTTACACTTCAAAATTCTCTCAAATACTTTTTTCTTTAATAATCATAAGAATGAATTGTAAGCTAGGCTAAAGTTCTTGGCAAGACTAGAGTTGAACTTCTATATGTAATAAATCTACTTCTAAACTTTGATTCTTTGTTAAGAGCTACAATGTTTATAAGTTTATTGGTGTCTAAACACTTATCTATTACTTTTCTATAATCTAGAGGTTATAATTCTCTTGTCTCATATATTTTTATTTATGCTTTATGTTGACATATTTTAGGGTGTATGCATGTGATTGTGTACATATTGAAAAATTAAAATTATGCATCATATACATGAATTTGGCAGCGGAATTTATCAAGTAATCTGTTCTTTGAAAAACTCTCTCAAAACCAACTCTTCTTTTTCCTCTCAACACTTGCACGAATTTTTATTTTCTCTCTTGTTAACACACTTGAAAATCAATCATTTTTAGTGGTTACCACACTTCACAAGTGCTCCACCAAAATTAGATTAAGTGGCCAACTACCAAAATAAATTTTTGTGGCCATTTTAATGGTCTAATAAAATTAACCATTAATCATAAAATGGTGCTCCACTAAATTTAGTTTATGTTTCTCAAATTAGGTATGTCTTCCATTTAGGAATAAAATAACAAATAAATAAAATCATATTTTATTTATTTAAATAAAATTTATTTAATTATTCAAAAACCATTTGAATAATTAATATTTACCTTATTTGATTTTACTAACATGGTAAATGGTTGAATTCATAGTAAAACAATTCATACAATAAAATAGTGCCACTTGTTAATATCTAATTAGTTAATAACTCTTGTCAACTAATTAAATAATATACTTAACATTTAAGTTTAAACAAGTGCACAACCCAAGGAACCCCGAAATATATTTTTGGTTTGCTGGAATTTCTAGGATGGAACTGTTCAATCCATTATGCTGCCCCAGTGCACAACGAGTACACTTCATATTGTGAGACTCTAGGTCCACGCCCGAATTATCATATAGAACTCCTCCATACGTCCATGAATGATGCCCCACACATACGTTACGGATATTATAAAGTGGCTCGTTAAACCATACAAGTTGAGGTTATAACATATTCATATAATCCCTCCATCATTTATATTCGAGTAGAGTAGAGATATAGATCAACACTATCAAATCTCCATATGCCCGACTGAAAGCTTATCTCTTGAATTGTATTTCAATAAATAATATTTCCAAACACTTTTATAATATTATTTATCCCTAGGGTTAAACTCTTTTCCCGAGAATTATTGCTTATGGCCATAAGACTTTCTGAAATATAATCTATAGAGTATCAGGATATAATACTCACCCAAATGAGCTGATGGATCCCATATCTATGCACACCGGACTCCATGAGCATCGGACCATACCCAGTGACACCCAGCAGTCAGACCATGAAAGGTTTCTGTCATATATGGAACCAAAGTATGGTGGATCACTCATAAGCCCACCATGGCACTCAGGTCAAAGGATCACAAATACTACTCAACTTGAAATATCCTCTATTGATGGCTTTATGGGATGTCTATTGGAGATCTTTGTGAGTCTGTTCAGTATTCAGTCCTTACTGAATACCTGTACTCTATACGAGCTTTCACTAAACTCATGGTTTGCTAAGAATAACCATCTGGACCATCCAGATATAGACATACACTAATCTATATATTTGTTAAAGTATTCACTGACAGACCTGCATCAGTGAAGATAGATCAGGAACATAATATTTGAGAACATATTTACATAATGACATTTTCTATCACTATTTACAACTCTTTGCAATTATGTCATTACTAATACATTCTTAGGTTTTTGTCCCATTTCAGATAAGGCTCTAACTCTTTAGATATCGCTGACTCTTATAACCTGGTAACTCTTATTAGTGCAAACTCTTAGCATTTATAACTCTCAGCGTTGCTAATTCTTAACATTGATCTAAACTCATTTAGACCAGATCTGAACTCTTTCAGATCGTACAATGTCTGAAACATTACAAGCATCTTACCATATATAAATATAATTAGCGATTTATTGAAATAATAACACTAGTATAAATATTAAACAAATATTCATACATAATGGGATGGCACGTAAGTACAAATCCCAAAACTTTATTTATGTAATTCTTGTCAAATTATAATTGTTACTGGTACATCATTTTATACGTTGATCTTTTACTGCAATATTGTTATTGGAAATATTATCGATCTTGGATAACTTGTAAAGACAAAAATTATTTGATATTGAAGTTAATCTTTTACTGCAATATTGTTAAAATGATATATTGTCGATCCTTGATAACTTGTATAGATGAACATGATTTGTTAATATTGTTTGGAAAGAGTTTATTCACTTCAAATACATTTATTATCAAATGTGCCACATTATAAATATTTTTCGATTGATTATTTAGGATGTGAAACTTTCAATTGAGTTATAATTATTGAATTAAAGTATACAATAGATTTATGAATCATATTAGTGATTCTCGAAGCCTTGCTTACATCATCATAGACTTCTCTCATAATTCATATACAATTCTATCTCAGCCACATAAATCAAATAGCTAATTTTCTCATTTGTTATTGTTTTACTATTTTTATTTCTCTAACATAATTTTTCGAAAGCTTGCTAATGGGATCGACACCTCAATTTATACTGTAATAACTGCATTATATTTTGAGCGTAAACAAAATTTGGCGTTGTTACCGGAGAGGCACACTAGGCGAAAGTAGGTTGTGTCTATCACTTTTTTATTCATGTGTTTCCTAGGATTTTATCTTAAGTGGTAATTAAAGAAAAGTTCCAGAGTATCGGTCTTTCAAAAGTGTTGTGTACTCTCTAAAGCATAGGTATCTCTAAGTAATAGTTATAACAATCTATAATTATAAAGTGCTAAACAAGAATGATGATTATAAATAAGGTCGAACATGTTCCTAAACTTAGATAACCAAAATTGTCTCAAGTATTTATCATTTCCTATAGATTTGTAAAAAATAAATTCAACCGTGTATTCTGATGCGGATTAGGTTGCCAAAAAAAATTACAAAGTCCATTGAACATCCATGTGTGATGGGGAACAACAGCGCAAAGGCCTATGTGATATGAAGTCTCAATTTTGGTAGTTGTTAGTAGTTTTAAGTTACTATTAATTGTTGTAATAAGTGTTAGCATTCCAAGTGCCTAGTTTATTAGTAGTAGTTGATAGTTAGTAGTTATAGGTTTTTATTAATTGTTGTAATAAGTGCTGAAATCCTAAGTGCCTAAATTATTGGTAGTAGTTGGTAGTTAGTAGTTTTAAGTTGTCATTAGTTGCTGTAATAAATGCTAGACATCCTAAGAGGTCTCTATAAATATATGAGAGATGAGGGAGAATTGATAATATTAATGTTGAGAGTTTTCCTTAAGTTATTCAAAGAACTTTTATTAGAACTTATCAAGATTTCATATTGTGGGGCTCTTTCAGACTTATCACTCAAAACTTCTTATCTATCTTGAGTGTGGCATCTACTGTCTTCTTATACATTTGGTCATTATCTTTGATAGATAATGGGTCAAGGTTCTTATTTTTGTTTATACAAAAATCTGAATTAAAATGATCCTTAGCAAAGGAACCTCATTGAGCATCGGGTCTCACTTTTCTTTGTGAGGTTCACATCATTTGGTATTAGAGCTTAGGCTCTAATCAACAAACATGTTAAACAACAAGGACAAAAATTCTTCCAAATTTGCATCGAAAAAGGTTGATTCAAAGTTTCACATAAAAGATTTAATGGGTGAGATGTGAAAAATGTTGAAAGTAGAGTTAGAGTAAGTTCATAAACGGATATATAAATTTGAATCTAGAACACAAAGGGTACAGACACCTAGAGTTCCTAATGTGTGATTTTAAGATAAGCGTGCTACCATGAATTATGATGGCATTGATGATGATGCTTGGGATAAATTGTTGAATATGGCAAAAAAGATAGATAAACAACTAAGTAGGAAGAGTTCCACAGGATATGTCCAAAACTCTAGTTTCGTATCATCTTTGCAACTAGATTGGAGTAAAAAAGATGACCAAGCTGATTCTAATTTCAATACAGAACCAACTAAAGGCCAAAACGTGGGAAGCAGCCAAGGTCATATTGTATCTCAATGTCCAAATCAAAGTGCATTAATTCTAAGCGATAAAAATGTCATTGAAACTAAAAGCAAGTTAGATCATGAACCTATGCCACCGTTGGAATATGCAAGTGATGGAATAGAGTGCCTAGTAGATGGTAAGGTAATGGTTACTAAGCATAAATTAAGTTTGAAAACTAAAGAAGATGAAATGGAATTTGTTGCTGTATTTCCTGAAGAGATACCTAATACTTTACCACTAATAAGGGAAATCGAGCATCAATTCAACTTTATACCTAGAGCATTAATTTCAAATATTACAACCTATAGAAGTAATCTCAATGAGATAAAGGAACTTCAAATACAGATTTGTGAGCTCATAGAGAAGAGGTATGTGTGTAAGAGCATAAATCATCCTGCCATACCATTATTGCTTGTGCCTAAGACTGATAGATTATGGAAGACGTGTGTTAATTACTGTGCTATCAAAAATACCACTTCAAAGTTCAAGAAAGTTGTATTTAATCCCGGTAAAGATTTGAGGATAAATCCTTTTCAAGAGAAAGGGAATGATGCGAACTAGGTTGCCAAAAAAAATTACAAGGTCAATTGAACATCCATGTGTCATAGGGAATAGCAGCATAACAGTCTATGTGATATGAAGTCTCAATATTGGTAGTTGTTAGTGGTTATAAGTTACTATTAATTGTTGTAATAAGTGCTTGCATTCCAAGTGCCTAGTTTATTGGTAGTAGTTTATAGTTAGTAGTTGTAAGTTTTCATTAATTGTTGTAATAAGTATTAGAATCCCAAGTGCCTAAATTATTGGTAGTAGTTAGTAGTTTTAAGTTGTCATTAGTTGCTGTAATAAATACTAGACATTTCAAGAGGTCTCTATAAATATATGAGAGATGAGGGAGAACGAAAATAAAATTGATAATATTAATGTTGAGAGTTTTCTCTTAAGTTCTTCAAAGAACTTTTATTAGAAGTTATCAAGATTTCATCTTGTGGCCTTCTTTTAGACTTATCACTTACAACATCTCATCTATCTTGAGTGTGGCGTCTACTACCTTCTTATACATTTGGTTCTTATCTTTGATAGATAATGGGTCAAGGTTCTTATTTTTTTTTATACAAAAATCTGAATTAGAACGATCCTTGGCAAAGGAACCTCATTGAGCGCCGGGTCTCACTTTTCTTTGTGAGGTTTACATCATATTCTTTTTCTTGTCATAGTCCAATGATCATCTTAACAGCCTAACAACTAAAAGTAAAAAAACAAATTAACCCGCAAGACAATCAATTAAATCATGCAGCAAAAATAAACAAATAAGAAAGTGTTTTCCACCCCAAAACTTAAATTAAACATTATCCCCAATGTCAAAAAATAAACTTAAAAGTAAGAGAAACTCCCCTAGTAAAACAAGTTGAAGCACTGTAGTGGGTTTGTATAATAATGCGAATGTAGTGTCCTTTGCTTTAGATGTTTGCAAATGCTCATGTTGCTTTCCTTGAGTGTTTGACTTGCTGTTTTATTCCTAAAAAAAATAAACTAACATAACTAAAATTAAAAATAAATTACTTCAGTTGCCTCCCAATAAGCGCTTGATTGAATGTCATCGACTTGACGTCTTCTTTCTTGACTCATAGAGGATCAAACTACATATCAGCGGTATCACACTTATGGAACTTTAATCTGTGTCTAAGAGCATGTATTCCTCTTCTTTGACTTCTATAGCTCCATGAAAGTTTTTTGTAAACACGGTCCTACCCTCTTTGATTTGAGGCTTATTGAAAAAATTTTAATCTTAGACCAGAATATTGCACCTCGTTGGCTAATATTAATCTGTTTCTCCATTATATTACCATGCCCCTTCTTCTTTTTTAACTTGCACAATTTTGTATGAGTTTGTAGTTGACGGGCTTCTATTAATTTTACTTTAGAATGTAGTGGTAGATCTTCAGAATTACCATGTCAATCTTGAAATATTAAGAGATATTGCTAGAAAATTACTGATGTTCAAGGTTCTTCTCTTGGAGTCTTTGTAGGAAATGTGGTTGTGAAATATATGGATTGTCTTTGCTTTGAAGTGCCACTAATTCCTTTTCTTCTGCAGTTGACTCTTTTTCATTTTTCTTTGTTGCTCTATCATAGTTCTCTTTAATTAGAGATGTTTCGACAGCTGTTGACAATTCTTGTTCAGCCTTTAAGGTGATTGCTTGGCATTACTCTTTATTTCCTTTTAGATTCACCTCTGTGTTATTGGTTAATGGGCCTTATGGATGATTGTTTAATGATGTGGCTAATTAGCCTACTTGTATCTCTAACATCCTTAAAGAGGCTATTTGGCTTTGAAGGGCATTTGTCTGCTTCATGTATTGCATAAACATCTCCTTTAGGCCTAATTTCTCTTCAATCTGCTATTGAGGTTGTGTTGGCTGCTATGAGGGTCTACTCAATTTGAATTATAGAAGTTGGTATAGGGATTGTTCTGTTGTACTTGATAGTTCTCTATGTAGTGCATAGGCTTCATGCATTGGCCATTTAGATGGTTCTCACCACAAAAATCACAAGTGGTGGGTTGTCTCTTAATAGCATTAGCTCTAATGGTATCCAAATTTTTTGTCAATAGGTTGATTTGTGTAGCTAATGAGATAAGTGCCCATTCATTATATGTGTTTGTAATTCTTCTTGGGTTTGTTCTCTCTACTAGCCATTGATAATTATTAGATGTCATCTCCTCAAGCATATTATATGCTTGGTTAGTTGACTTGTTCATTAGTGCTCCCCTTGTTGCGGCATCTATTATGGTCTTTACTTGCCCCATCAAGCCATTATAGAGCATCTGCACAACTAACCACTTTAGAATCCCATGATGTGGACATCTCCTCATCATATCTTTTATATCGCTCCTATGCTTCATAAAATGTTTTTAAGTCATACTGCATGAAAGAAGTGATATCATTCCTCATCTTTACTATCTTAGCTGGTAGAAAGAATTTAGATATAAATTTTTGGACCAAGTCATCCTATGTTATAATTGATCCTAATAGTAGTGACATCAGCCAACTCTTCACCTTATCTCGAAGTGAAAAAGAAATATCTGTAATTGTACTACATCATCTGAGACTCCACATATTTGAACAAATCATAAATCTCTAAAAAATTTATGATATGTTTATTCGGATCATCATATGGATGTCCACTAATCTGAACTGAGTCTTTCAACATTTGAATTATTTTCGGCTGAATTTCAAAATAATTAGCATTTATTGTAGGGATAGAATAATCTCTCAAAGATCTATGTTCTCTACTTACTGCTGAAACTGAAATTGATAGGCCATGATATAGTTATGAAATGTATTGAAAAAAAAAACAAAAACAAAAAGAATTGAAAAGCAGCTGTACAAAAAATTAAAAAAAAAGGACTTATATGAAAAATAAAATAACAAAATTTTGAATTAAAAACAAGAAAGATTGGTACTAATATTGGTGAAAATAAAATATTATTCTTGGCAACGGTGCCAAAAACTTGATGTGATATTTTTATATCTTAAAATCAAGTGCAAGTATAGGCTATCATAACAAGTAATAAAATGACTTTTAAATTCGAATGTCAAACCCACAAGGATAATTTTTATTTCCTACCAAGTACTAAAATTATATCTTTCTTGTAATTATTCAGAAAAAATAAATCTTAATTTTGCAATAATTTAAGTAAAATAAAAACGCAGAAAATAAATGACATAACTTAAATAAAATAAGAAAATAGCAATATAGAGAAAGCTTAGGATTAATTACTATCCTTCAATATGTTTTCTAATGATTAATCTTTTTAATATTTATATACTTCAATTCTTATTACTGGTCAAGACACTAATATATTCACAAGCCTCTCCCAAGATCATGTAAATATATCATAATTTATTAGATACCCATATTCCTATGGTACTTGTAATAAATTAAGATTCATTAAGAACAAATCTTATTGACTATACATGCCAATTAAGTATATTCTTATCCTAATTCGAAACTTGCATATGCAACATTGAATATTACTCTACAATTATGCATCGAATTATCTAGGTCTAAATACAATGATGCCTCTTCCGAGTTTATTAAAGTATTACCAAAGCATTCACAATATTGATCAGATATAATAAAGTATTAAGAACAAATAATTTGAAAAATGAAGAATTGAGTACAAATAATATTAAAAAGATCCAACAATTAACCTCATATTTTGAGTTCAAGTAATAACCTTAGAAAATAAATTTAGCTCATGATAACAAGAGAATTATGACTGAAAAATAAAATAAATATATTACAATCAAAAGCAAGTCAATATAGACGTCAATTTGCAATTGGTTGATATGCTAAAGATTCGTCAATAATCTCTTGCTTCTTTGAATTTTTCTTGCTTCTCTTTCTAAAAATTGCTCTTCTTCAATGTGTTATAGCTCTAAGAGCCCTAAGTTGTGTGTTCTTTGAGGTCTCAAATGAGTGGCCGTTATATAGAGATAGATTGGAGTCTTAGAGTTGTATTTCTTTTATGTTTAGGAACAATAACACTGTTCACCGTTGCAATGAACACTGTTCATTGCTGAGGCCAAAATATTGTGGCACGGTAGTGTTTAGGGCACTGTTCATGCAACACTGTTAATAGTATACTGTTTACTTGGCATTGCAGCGAGGTGTCTTGGGTGCTGGGGCACTGAAAGTTTTGTTAGGGCAAAATATTGTTCACCGCTTCAGCAATATACAGTAGTAAATAATTGTTCCTTGAATATTGTAGCGATTACTGTCATTTTAGGAAATTTGAAGAGGTAGTGTCCACCTTCCATAGCTAACTTGAGGCCATAGACACTGTTAGGCTTAAATTCTTTCTTGTTTCTCTGAAAGAAAAAGCAAAGAGTTGCCTTTTCTCTTTGAGACCGAGGTCTATAGGTACTTAGACATAAATGACCTATGCATTTTTCAATAAATACTTCCGACAACACAAAACTAATGGCCAAAAAAGACAAATTTCTTCCTTCTTCCAAAAGACAATGAAACCCTATATCAAGCTTAGGAAAGGTTTAAAAAGTTGTTAAATCTGTGCCCTCACCATAAGTATGAAAATTGGCATTTAGTTAGCTATTTATATAAGGGACTCACAATTAGAGAATACCAATTTATTGAGATGATGTGTAATGGAGAGTTTCTTCACAAAGATCTTGAAGAAGCCATAGAATTTCTTTGGCAGAGTAGGTAAGTGCAGTGATTGAACAAAAGACACCACCTAAGTATAACGACACCTAAGTATAAAGACCCAAGATGTCCCACAATCTCCTGTCAAATTGGAACATATGAGTGTTTAAGCATTGTTGGACTTAAGAGTAATCTAAATTTGATGCCTTATTCTATTTACTTGTAATTGGGACTTGGTGAGATTAAACTTACATTTATAGTCCTATAATTAGCTAACTGATCAACAAAGAAACCATGGGGAATAGTGAAAGATATTTTGTTACAAATTGATAAATTCTATTACCCTGTTGATTTCTTGTTTTAGATACTCATTGTGTGGTTAACATAGAGTCTAAAATTTCTCTTATTTTAGGGAGACCTTTTCATGCCACTGTTAACGCTTTTATTAATTGCAGAAATGGTCTAATGAAATTATCATTTAGGAATATGACTCTTGAGGTAAACATTTTTCATATTAGTAAGTAACCACAAGAAGAAGACAAATGCTATTATTCATAAATGATAGACATATTTGTAACGGAGGAAGCTTATAAAACCCATGACTCTGATTCTTTAAAAAACCTCTTTAATTCTAATTTTGAAGTATTGTGTTATTCTAATGACACAACTGATGTATTTAGTATTTTTTACTTATAGGATAAAGGGACTCAATTTTGATAGCCACACTTTGAAGAGTTGCCGCGAGGGAAGGAAAGACCAAAACTATCAAACTTCAAGACACCACAAGTTGAGCTTTCTCCACTACCCAAAGGCTTGAAACACAAATTATTCAGTCTAGGTGATAGATTTCTTATCATCATTTCTTATGAACTTAGTGCTGAATAAGAGAAAAAATTGATAAAATTATTAAAAGAACATAAGTTTGCGCTAGGTTAGACTATAGTTGATATTAAAGGAATTCTCCATTAATATGCTCCCATAGAATTCATTTAGAAGAAGGTGCCTAACCTCGTAGAGACCCTTAAAGAAGACTTAACCCAACAATAAAAGAGGTAATAAAGAAAGAGGTCTTGAAACTATTAGATTCATATATAATCTACCTAATTTCTGATGGTCAATAGGTAAGTCCAACTCAAGTAGTTCCTAAGAAATCTAGGGTTACTATGGTTGAAAATGAGAATGGGATACCTGCTTCAACTAGTGTAGTTAGTGGTTGGTGAATGTATATTGATTATAGAAAAGTAAACACAGCCACCAAGAAAGACTATTTTCCATTGTCTTTTATCGACCAAATCTTAGAACATATAACTAGCTATCCTTTTTATTGCTGTCTTGATGGATATTCAGGATACTACTAGATTGAGATAGCTATAGAAGATCAAGAAAAAACCATTTTTATATGCTCTTTTCATGATTATGCTTTTCGTAGATTGCCATTTGAATTATGTAATGTACCAGCTACTTTTCGATGTTATATGATGAGTATTTTCTCAGATATGGTTGAAAATTGCATGAACGTTTTTTTGGATAAAAAGACTATTTTTTGTGATTTTGTTATTTATGTCTACTTAACTTAAAAGCTATTTTGAGTAGGTGTGAAGAAAAAGAAGTTGTGCTAAACTGGGAGAAATATTACTTCATGGTATCTTTAGGGATCATTTTGAGGCATATTATATCTAAAAGAGGGATAGAGATTTACAAGGCCAAAATTGAATTGATCTCTAAATTACCTACGCCTAAAATAGAAAAAGATATCCGATTTTTTCTAAGACATGTTAGCTTTTATAGGAGATTTATACACAAAATATCTGCCATATTTAAACTATTTTGTAAGCTTCTACTAAAAGATGCTGAATTCACATGGACACAAGAGTGAGGAGGCATTCTGAACACTCATTGCCAAGCTCACCATCGCTTCCATCATGTAATCACTGGATTGGAACTTCCCATTCTAGATTATGTGTGATGTGAGTAACTATGTTGTAGGAGCAGTTCTTGGGCAACAAAAAGAGGGAAAATACTTTGTTGTCTATTATGTTAGTAGGACTTTGAATAATGCTAAATGAGTTATTGTACTACTAAAAAATAACTATTAGCTATTTTTTTTTTCCTTATACAAATTTCTTTCTTATTTTATTGGTTAATCTATTATTGTGTTTACTGACGATGCAGCCTTTAAGTACCTTCTTTTTAAGAAGGATGCTAAAGCCCGTTTAATTAGGTAGATCCTTCTTTTGCAGAAATTTGATATAACTATTAAAGACAAGAAGGGTGTCGAAAATGTTATTACAAAATATTTATCCTTCCTTGAGTTTAATGACTCCACTGATGTTCCATCTATTCGAGATGATTTTTCTGATGAACATCTTTTTGCTATAAGCCAAGTACCTTGGTACACACATATCATAAATTACGTGATTTGTGGAGAAGTTCCATTAAATTGAAGTGCATAAGATAAGCGTAAGTTCTTGGTTGAAGTATGTAATTTTTATTGGGATGATCCTTATCTTTTCAAATATTGTCCTGACCAAAGTATGAGACGTTACATTCCTGAAAGTGAAGTTACTAGTGTCTTAAATTTTTTCTATAGTGGTGCTTGTGGTGGTTATTTTTCTATGAAAAAGATAGCTGCAAAATGTTTACATTTTGGTATCTACTAACCCACTTTGTTCAAAGACGCTAACAATTTTTGTCTTTCTTGTAAAAGATTTCAAAAGTTAGGTGCTATATCTCGAAGACATATGATGTCTCTTAACCCTATTCTGGTTATTGAGATATTTGATTGTTGGGTATCAATTTTATGAGCCTTTTTCCCTCATCTTTTGGTTACCTTTACATTCTTCTAACTGTTGACTATGTATCAAAATAGGTGGAGGCTATAGCTTGTCGTGCTAATGATAACATAACTATGGTAAACTTATTTAAAAGAAAATATGTTATCTAGGTATGGTACACCATATGTCATCATTAATGGCCAAGGAACACATTTCTGTAACCGTTCTTTTAAAGTTTTGATGCACATGTATGGTGTTCTTCATAAAGTTTCTATAGCATACCATCCGCAGACAAATGAACAAGTCGAGCTAGCAAATAGAAAGGTTAAATATATTTTAAAAAAGATGGTTAACATAAATATTAGTGTCTCTACACCGTACTAATACATTATAGACATATCAGACTATATATAAAACTATATTAGAAATGTCTCCATACTAACTTGTCTATAGAAAAGTATGTTATTTATCTGTTGAGCTTGAGCATAAAACTTACTAGGCTATCAAAGTCTTTAACTTTGATATGAGCGTTGTAGGTCTTTAGAGAAAGTTATAATTGTTAGAAATAGAAGAGCTACAAAATAATGCATATAATAACTCAAAGATTTACAAAGCTAAGATGAAAGTGGCTCATGACAAACAAATCTCAAGAAAATACTTCAAGCCAAATCAATGTGTTTATCTTTATGATTCTAGATTACATTTACACCCTGAAAAGTTGAGATCTCGATGGACTGGTCCATTTGTGGTAAGGCATGTTTTTTTCAATAGTGTTGTCGAAATCCAAGACCCAACTGATAGGCAAATTTTCAAAGTAAATGGACGGCAGTTGAAAAGCTATATGAAATAGGTATATCACTCTATGTACCTTAAGGAGATCCTTCTTATGGATCCTGTTTATCATTATTGATCAGGTTCAATCTCTCTGTACCATATTTTATATTTTATCCATATTTTATGTTTTGACTTTTTATTTTGCTTTTGGGTTCTTTCATATTTCATTTTCTTTCTTTAATTTTTTTTTTCTCTTTGATGTAATTTTGTTTCCTAATTAAGTGGCAAATACGGTACTCCGTGGCTATTAAAGTCGGTTTTTCAATTCCCTAAAAACTATCACCCAAACAAACCGTTCATTCACTGCTTCTTTTTTCTTTCATTTATTTCAAAATGGATATCATTCTTGCCAACCTTAAAGAACATTTTCCTTCACTACCCCTAAATGCTCTACTAAATATTTACAAAGCATAGTTTGAAAGCCTAAGGCTATTAATGTTGAGGAATATACATGCAGATATTTGTTGGTTAATTGATGCAAAGGTTCAATTATTTGATGAGTTTGCAAATGATTTCGTTTCTTTTATGCCCGATCTAGGAAGAAATTCTTATGCCAAAAGACGAAGAGAAAAAGGTTACAAGTTTATCAAAAATTTGCTTGATGAAATTGTAACCAGAGTTGTCATTATTTAGAATTTGTATCTAGGAATAGAGAAGATAAAATTCAGTTCATTATGGATGGACTGAGTAAAGAGTCCTTGGATAATATCATAATGACTCTTGAGATGCATCCTTATGGGCTCGTGCAACATGAGCTTTTTAATTTATAGAACAAATTCAAAAATGAGCATCAACGATGTAAAACCCGATTACTATTAATAGTGTAGATACCTAGATTTTGATATAAAGCGATAAAGAAATTGTAGGGTTACCCGATTTCAACCCTATTAGAAATATTTTTGTGGTGCATGTGAGAGTTATTAAACATAAATTGGTAATTTCATAGTCAACTAAGGAATCAGACGGTTATGGAATTTTTTTGGAATTGTTTTTCTATTGGCTTGGATAAGGAAATTTTAATTTAACACATAGATTTTCATATAAGTGTTATGCATGGAACAAGCCTTTGTTAAGAAACACAATTCATGTGTTAGAAAATGGACCAATTAGAGATAAGTTGATGGATTGCCAAGTTGGAAGCCAAGTTTAGTTCCTTTGACTATTCTAACCAAATAATTAGAAAGGAACCAATTAAATACTCTCATTTCTAACCAATGGTGTCTTTGATATTTAGAATTTAGTTGAGAGGTAAATTGGACATTTTAGAGTTCACTATAAGGTAAATAGGTGTTGGAAAATTTGTTATAAAATGAAAAGCAAAAATTGAAACAAAAAAGGAGTTATCAGTAAAAATTGGAGATAAAAAGGGGAGAGTGCAGATTCATTTCCAACAGTATAATTTGAGGATTTTTCATGATTTTTCATGCATGATCATGCTAAAATCAAGCTAAGCTCAAGTTCCTAAGGTTAATAGATCATGCAATAGTGAAAATTCCAAGGAAAAGAGGTAAGAAAACATCATTTAATGATGGTGGTATATGATTTTTCAAGATTATTTCAATTAATTTCTTTGCTTGAATTATTGATTTAGATTTGAGTTGAATTCAAGTGTGGAGCTCAAAAGAGACACCAAACTAAAGGAATTAATAAGGTATTAATTAGGGTTTTGTGTGATTTTGATGTAGATACTTCAATTGAATGTTATTAGGACATTAGAATCAAATTGACATGAATTGAATGCCATTGGAATAAAAAATCGAGAAAAAAATTGTGTTGGGTGAGAAGGGTAATTTCAGCCACTTTAGGGATTTTAGGATTTGAGTTGTGTTTTGGTTCAATTGTTGTGTATGAATGATTTCTTGTGTCAATTGGTTGTCATATGGATGATGGAAAATTAAGAATAAAGTAAGGGGGACATAATTGTCCATTCTTAGTAAGGTGAAGGGAAATTATGTCCAACCGAATTATTGGAGTGTTAAGCAATTTTATGGCATCGGATAATGAATTAAACAAGATTGAATTTTATAAAAATGAAAAAAATGGAAAGTGGAGTCCATTTGGGCTTTGTAAGCAAATTAGAGCACTTACCAGTTTAGGTGTAATTTTAGCATTAGTAAAGATTTTAAATGTCAATTGTGGCATGTAGGTGAAGGAAACCAAGAGTGGTAAAAGAAGGAAAATTTTCAGAGAAGAATTAAGCTTAGAGCATTTTGTAAGTAGAAATCTGTAATTGTTTATCTTTCATTTAATATGTTTCAGTAGATTGGAGTTTTATGTTTTATGTGATTTTAAATGCATAAGCATGATTTACAGTTTTTGGTATACTATTATAATTATGAATTTCTATGTTCAGTTTGATAAACAGTTTTTAAAGTTATTAAATAGTTTTCAAAGGCCATTGGTACCCTTAGATTTACAATGTGGTGATAGTTTAAGACCAGGACGGTATATCCCATACGCATGGGCAAGTATTGGGGGGTGTATCATTAACTCTAAGGAGTCGGGTTGTCGAGTTATGTGAGTCACTCTATTTTTATAGGGTATTGTCTCGCTATATACAGGTGATGTAGAATTCCACTGCATAGCCAGTGAGATGTCTTTAGATGTCACAGTGGGTGTTGCTAGTTTAGACGTCCCGTGACCTACTCACATTGTACGGTGCTAGTTTAATCGTTGCGTGAGTATAGAGCTATAGGGTTGCCATTTAGTATAGTTTAGAAAGAAAATGGCCGAGCGAGGGTTTTAGCAGGTTTTGAGTTACCAAACGCATATCATGTATTTATATGTATACATATTAGCTACTATGTTTAATAGATTCTGGCAATTATTTACTATACCTTTAATAGGCTTTTTATAAGAAGATAATTTTTATGGATCCTATAGTACATTTGGGAGCAAATTTTCCCTTTCTACCTGTGCTAACCTATAACTTGTCCTGATAGAACTCTCGTTGCACTTCCTCAACAATTGGTTGTGCACTTAGTCTCTGAATCTAATCAATTGCAATTTAGTTCTATGTTTAAACGCCCAAAGCAAATTTTCCCTTTCTTATTGTGCTAACCTGTCGCTTGTCCCGATAAAACTCCATTGCAGTTCCTCAACAATTGGTTGTGCACTCAATCCCTGAATCTGATCAGTTGCAATTTAGTTATTTGTTGAAATAATGTAATCGCAAACGCCTAGTTGTGCAAAAACTATGCTTATTTTTAACTTTTTTTTATTAAAAAAAATCTATCAAAAGTAAATTAATTGTAATATTTAGAAAAAAAAACTATTTTGGTCCATACTTTTACACCAATTTAGTCTTTGCTTTTTTAATATATACTATATTAGTCTTTATAAGTACATTTTTGATAATGTTTTATTATTATTTTCATCTTTGAACAATTATTATTTTTGTTCATAAATTAATATGGTATATATTAAAAAAATAAGAACTAAATTAGTATATATTCATAAAATTAGAGACTAAAATAATTTTTTCTCTAATATTTATGTTCTATTCAAAATTCTTATAATTTTAAATAGAATAATAACTATAAAAGTCTGTAACTGGTGGCCAATTCACTTTTGGTGGTAAAGATTAGAGGTAACAATTTCAATAAATGAAATGTGTGTGAAATCTGAAGAGGATATAACAACATATTTGTGGATACAACTTAGATTTGCTTAATAGTGTGAATCATATATCAATTGATTTTTTTTGAAAGATTTATTCAATTCTTTTTGTTCTTTAAATGAATTACTTGATTTGATACTTATACATAATTTAACATGGATACATAAGATTTCATTCAAGTAAATCAACAAGATTAGAAACAAATTCTATTTGTTTATTGTTTGAACTATAATGATTTTTTTTTGTTTTCTTTTTCTTTTTACATAATCTTAAATAAATTTAGGTTATATGTTGAAGCGGAAGCACACAAACAAACAATATCACTCAAGAAAATAGTGTAGAACAAGTAATTAAGGAATTAAAGAGAGAAAAAGGTAGAAGAAGAACACACATAAAATTACGTGGTTCGACAACTTGCCTACATCCACGGTGGATTAAAATCACTCTTTTTATTATTAAATCTCAAAGGCACTTCACAAAGCACACCTTTTACAAGAAGGACTAACAAAGAAACACTCTCTCTTGTAACTAGGGATTTTTTTCTCACTAACAATCACAAAGTATGTATAAATCACAAAGATTTCTTCAATGATCATTAAGATGTATTTACAAGCGAATAGAAAGCCTTTATATAGGCTTTAGGATGTCTTAGGTTTGCCCTAAACATGTAGGAGTCGTACTAAGGAGTCCTAAAATAAGTGGGAGACAAAATAGGTAAGTATTAAAACGGGAAACTATTCCTTGCCCAGCACCACGGCGCTCAGCACCTCACACCACTGCGCTTATATTCTATTCTAGGCACCGCGGCGCTCATACCTGGGCACTGAACCTTCGTCTTTCATCTCCTTTCACGTCCGTCTTTGATCCTCGCATACTCTACACAGTTGACTTGCTCTCCAAATCATATCCCGATGATTTTTAATCAATATTCTCACAAATCCTTCCTTAATTCAAAATCATCTACAAAAGTAACTCAATCTCTCATCTCTGCATCTTCGGTCATCCTTACAAAAGTAGTGACTCCGGTTAAGTCCTTGAATAGGATGAACTTAATCGAGGACAATGGCTTAGTCAACATATTAGTAGGGTTTTTAGACGACGCTATCTTCGTTAGGCTAACTTCACCACTTTGGATAATCTCTCAAATGTAATGAGCCGCACATCAATGTGTTTCGACCTCTCGTGGAACACTTGATGCTTGCTTAGGTGTATGACACTTTGGCTACCATAATATACATCGGTGTTTACATCTTCACTATCCAATACCTCTATGCATATGCCTTTCAACCATACAGCCTCTTTAATAGCTTCACTAACAGCTATATACTTCACCTCTGTGGTAGATAGTATAAGCATATATTGTAGAACTGATCTCCAACATACACTACACCCAAACACTGTGAATACGTAGCCCGTCAACGATCTTCTCTTGTCTAGATCACCTGCATAATCTGAGTCTACATATCCTCTTCCCATTTCACTGCTCTCCCCATCCCTTTTATACATCAACCTGTGATTCGATGTCCCCTTGGGATATCTCAAAATTTACTTCACTACAAGCTAGTAATCCTTACCCGAATTTTCCATGTATCTACTTACCATACTCACAGCCTGTGCTATGTCTAGTCTTGTGTAAACAATTACATACATGATGCTCCTCATAGTACTTGCATACGGTACTTTACTCATCTATCATTTCTCCTCTTCTGATATTGGTGACTATGTTGTTGAAAGTCTGAAATACATGGCCAAAGAAGTAGAAACAACCTTTGTATTGGACATACCAAACTTCTCTAGAATTTTGAGTATATATCGTTGTTGGGACAAAAAGATAACATATGTTATTTCCCTCATGATATCTAGACCCAATATTCTTTTTCCTGCTCTTAAATCCTTCATATTAAACTCGCAACTTAACTGCTTCTTGAGCTTTTATATTTCTTCCAATTTTTTACACGCGATCAACATATCATCGATGTATAGAAGTAAATACATCATCCAACAACTTATGTTCTTGAAGTATATGCATCCGTCATACTTCTACTAAATCCACAAGCCATCATAACTCATCAAATCTCATATACCACTGTCTAGGTGATTGCTTTAACCTATATAACGACTTCTTTAGCAAATAAGTACAATCTTCCTTTTCGGGCTCCTCGAACCCTTATAGTCGTGCCATGTAATCGTCTTTTCAAGCTTTCCATGGAAAAAACTGTCTTTACATCCATATGCTCTATATGTAAATCAAGATTTGCACACATGGCTAACGAAACCCTAATGGATGTGTGCTTGACGACTGAAGAGAAAATTTCATATAAGTCAACTCCCTCTCTCTGAGTAAAACTTTGTACAACTAACCTAGCCTTAAATCTTGTAGACTCTATCCTTGGTATCCCCTTCTTTATTTTATACACCCACTTGTACCCAACTAGTTCTTTTGAGGTCTCTCCACCAATGTCCAAGTATTGTTCTTTCAAAGAGAACTAATCTCTTTTTCCATAGCCTACTGTCATTCTTTCTTGTTTTCACTCTTTATAGCCTCACTATATATTCTAGGCTCATCATACTGAAGAGTGTAAGTAGAATTAAAAGCATGAGCAACTAGAGCTACTTGTACATACCTGATTGGTGGGTTTATCATTCTCTTTAACCTATCTTTGGCTAGTTAGTACTCTTCAAGTTCCATCTCATGAGTCCTAGTCTTTCTTTGGGCAGACTTGAAGGAACTCTTCGGTGTTTTTGGTTTTTCTTCAAGGATGTCTTTGTTGAAATACTGATTTTGGGGAATGTTAGATTTACTCTCAGTCTCTACTTCAACTTCTATTGACTCGGGTACTAAGTCTTTCTTGGGCACAGGTTCTTCTTTCTAATCTTCTTGGGAAGATTTCATCATAGTCATCTCATCGAATGTCGCATCACAGCTTATGATACTCCTTGGTGATGTCAGGTCTTTACACCACACTTTGTATCTTTTCACTCATTCGGGATATCCTATGAATACCCCTTTGATGACTTTAAGTTCCAACTTCCCCTCCTTAACATGTACAAAGTCATGGCAACCAAATATTTTGATGTGGTCATACTTTGGAGGATTGCCAGACCATTTCTCTTCTGGCGTCTTGAAGTCAATTGCTGAGGAGGGACCTCTACTAATCAAATAAGTTACAGTCACTACAACTTTCCCCCAAAATGCCTTGGACATCTTTACATTGGTAAGCATGCATCTAACCCTTTCAAGTAAAGTTTTATTCATCCTCTCAACTATGCCATTCTACTATAGTGTTGATCTTACCATTCTATGCCTTACAATCCCATGCTTGGCACAAAATCCATCAAACTCTTTATTGCAAAACTCGAGACCATTATCAATTCTTAACCCTTTTGCCAGTCTGATTCTCAATAAGAGCCTTCCAAGTCTTGAACACATTAAATGCTTGATCCTTACTCTTCAACATATAGACCCACAGTTTCCTTGATATGCAACATCATTACCCATTAACAACTTACCACCATTAATGGGTTGAAAATTTACAAACCAAGACTTGTGTGGGCACATGTGAAAAGTACAACTAGAATCAAGAACCCATTGTTCAATATTCTTACCATTAGTAGCGACGAGTGTTTTTGCGCTGTCATAGTTATCATCATAGGATAGTATAATATCTGCTTTCTTCTTGTCATGTGCTTTCTTTTCTGGACAATCCTTTATGAAGTGCCCCTCTTTCTTGCAGCAATATCACTTCCTAGGAGTCCTAAATTTTGAGCTTAAGCCCCTTTTCCTTCCTCTTATAGATAAACGTTCTGCATTGCCCTCAATCTACTTCCCTAGTAACTTTGAGTTTAATGACGATTTCACATTGCTTATCGTTAAACTCTCTCTGCCGTAGAGTAGCGTATCAACAAAACTCTTATAACTCTTGGGGAGTAAACTCAACAGGATAATTGCTCTATCTTCATATTCTATCTTGATGTTGATGGACTCAAGATTAAGAATAATGTTATTGAAGGCATCTATATTATCTTTCATTAGCGTTCCCTCTAACATGGATAGCTGATACAACTTCTTCTTTAAATACAATCTGTTGGCCAACGATTTTTGCATATAAAAATAGTCAAGCTTCTTCTAAAGACCAATTACCGTTATCTCACCTGCTACTTTCCTCAGTACTTCATCGCTCAACGATAGAATAATTATGCTGTGAGCTCTTTCTTGATTGTCCATTTTTTCTACTTTACATAACTCTAGCGTCTTCTCTTCTTTACTAGATGGAGCTGTAGTCTCCTTTAATGTGGAGCCTAATCATTGGCTCACCAATAACGCCTTTACCTTTATCTTCCACAGATTTAAGTTATTTGTACCATTAAATTTCTCTACCTTATATTTGGGTGTGGCCATGTCTGCTTAGAACCAACCTTTGATATCAGTAAGTTAAAGCAGAAGATGAAATAGCTCTGATATCACTTATAAGTAGTCTATAAATCACACATATCTCTATATTGGTATGATATTGTCCACTTTGAGCCTAAGCCTTCATGGTTTTGCTTTTGGGCTCTACCCAAAAGGACTCATACCAATGGAGATATAGTCACTCCTTTTATACCCATGATCTTTCTTATTTCTTTGCAATTTGGGATTTTGTTTGCTTCTTTAATATTATAAAATCTTTGACGAATATCTTACACGAATTTGTGTTCTAAATGAACATGTGTTTAAAATGATTTGACCCGATTTTATTACCATGAAATTAATAATGTTTTTTTAACGATTTGGCAAATCAAGACAATTAAACATGAATTCAATTCAAAATTTTTAGTGGGTGATGCTAATTAAATTTTTTTAATATTCGTGTCATTTTTCTTGACTAAATTCACTAATTCAAATAGAATTCATGTTAGATGGATGAATTATGATCCTTATTGCCATCTACCAAAAGAATTTGGATAAGTTATGAACATATAAATTATCACCTCGGGAATCAAATTTCTAACGATTCAAGAAGGCTGGTAATTGGATCTGTATAATAAAAGTTATGGCTACATAAGAGAGTGCTCATTTTTTCAAGATGCAAGTTGGCTATTACTTACGATTTGAGATAATAGTGTTTTTTCACTTGTTTGGAAATAGAGCAAACATGAAAAATCGTGTGTAAGCATCTTCAATTGTTTTTTATTTTATGAATGGGATCACTGTTAGGGCGATATTGAGAGATCATGATGGGTCAGAATTCTACTGACTACAATAGTTCTTGCACTGACATGGTAAGTAGTATAGAGATATGGTACTGGCTTAGAAAATGGGTCTCAACCTCTTCACCTTTATAAATTCAAAAGTAAGGCCCACTAAGTTTCTGAAGATCTTCTAGAGTCTAAGAAACCTGATGTTGTGACTTTTCTCTAACTGTTTCAGAAAAAAAGTAGATTTCTTTACTATAATCATGACCTTAAACTATGAGATGCAGGGGAGCCAGGCTTGCAATGTATGCTATACTAGGTAAGTGCAAGCGCACGTTATCGTATCAAGTAATATAGGATTTAAGTTCAGATATCGTTCCTATATAGAGTATTCAATCTATTTCTATCAATCAATTACTAAAATAATGTCTACTCAACTTTCATTTAGAGAATTCTAAAATATGAAACTTAATTAATTAACCTAATTCTATTAAATTAAACTAAATCTAAATAGAAAATGAACAAAGAGATAAATTCACCAATTGATAATAATCTAGGATTTAAACTTATTACCTAGTATTTCATGAGATTCATTAACATTCTTAGTTAGTCCCCTAATACAAATTGATTGGCTTAGACACTAATCTCATCACAAGTCTCTATCGATGGTCAAATGACTATATTATGCATTCTAACAACTACTTATATGTCTATGGTAATCAGAATAGAATGTAATTTATTAAGATCAACTCAAAATCATACTATACTTGCCATTTAGGTATATATTTATCTTACATGGAACTCATAGTTGTTACCCTATGATCATGCATCAAAATATCATAAACTAAATACATGAATCCATCAGTCGAGTTTATCATGGTTCCTAAATCATTCACAATATTTATTAAATGTAATAAAATCAATAAACACAAGATAGAATTAATCAATTATATGTATTAAGTTTGTAAAGTACGAATAAATTGAAATCTAATTCTATACTAGGTTCAAAAGTCCACCCGAAAAATAAAAACTTAGGTCATGGTAAAATAAAGAGTTCTAGAGTTTATCAAGAATAATATCATGATAATCATAAAAACCTAAAAAGATAAAGAGTTGATGAGATAAAACTAATTTTTCTGCAGTTTTTAATCTTCTACTCTTCTTAATCCTCTAAAAATGCCTATCTCTCTGCTTCTCTCTCCTCTTGATTCTTGAATTAGACATTTTGATCTTTTTATTATAGGTTTATGATTTCAAATTAAGGTAAAACATCAAATACAAATTAGATTAGGATTATTGTTCACAAGTTACTGTTCACGCGCATTGTTCATGAGTTCATGTTCACGTAGCGTCGTGGCACTAGATTTTGGGCGTTAGGGCTCTGTACACATTGTTTTGAGTGCCATTTCTGGGCGCTACGGCATTGGTACTGTAGCATATTATTTTAGCCATATACTGTAATAGGGGTACTATAGCATTTTAATGTTTTTGGCTTATTTTTATTAGATTTTTATCCATTTTTGTTCCATTGACTGAAAACCTACAAAATAGTAATAAAATAAATAAAAATCTAAATAATATTAATTTCAATAAACAAATATTAAGTTTGGAAGATGAAAATATTAGACCTAATTAACCCTATCAAATACCCCTAAACTTAAGACTTTACTAGTACTCGAGTAAAACAAGAAGAAACAATCACAACTTATTATTGACTTTAAATGAAAACAAACTAAACAAGTCTCGGTTGATTTAGATGATCATATTCAAAGTCTCAAAGTCTGTCAAATGGCACAAGTCTTTTTAGAACGTAATAGACAACTTTCAATAATTCATTCTACTAGTCATCAAGTTCTTCATTTTCCTCTATAAATGATCATTTTGTGTGTGTGTGTGTGTGTGCAATAAACAAGTAATTAGTCAAATGAAACTTAAATTTACTTAATAACTTAAGAAAGCACATAAAGATGATGTTTTGGCATAATTTAATTCATAATATTACCATAAGCTTGTTCTTCATACTACTCTCCACTAATGTAGAAATACACATATTTAGGGATCTATTCAAAAATTTATTTAGCTTGTAACGTAAGGTTAAGGTCAAGGAGTGATATAAAGATATATGAATATGAAGCGTAACTTACACCATGAACACTTAACTTTACTTAAAACTTTTTTTATCTTTTCTCCTTGATTTATCTTTTCCCCAGACTTATGATATTCCTATATTTCTTTTAATAGATTTTGTAAAAACTTTCTTCTTTTTCTGAAGCTGGGGGTATTTATGCATTTAAACACTTTTTTTCTCTCTTTTTCTATATACCCCTAAACTTAGATTAATATGCACCTTTAAGACTTATTGCCTTTCATTGCATTACCATTTTTACACATACAACATTTTTTTCTTTTACAATTATTTCTAAGTAAACTCAAGGTTTATGGTGTTACCGGTAGATTTTATGATAAATAAGTAAAAATTCTTGCCGCTTATAATGTGGTTAAATAGAAAAAGTGGGTAATTAGGCTCAAACGAGGATAAGGTAGGTTATAAAAGGCTCAATCGGTCCAAAAATGGCCTAATGTCATTTCTTTATTCATGTGATTCCTAGGATTTCGCATCAAGCAAGTTCTAGAGTGTTGGTCTTCGAGACTATGGTGTACAGTAACTTAAGCATGAATATCTCTAAGCAAAAATTTCAACTAATACATACTTAATTCAATGTACTTCAAGAATAAGTGATAAAAAATAAGATTAAACTCAGTCCAAGATTCATGATATAAGAATTATCTCAAGCAGCTATTATTTCCTAGAGACTTATGAAAATAAATTTAGCCAATATTTTAATTCTTATTATAGACTAATGATTATCATCTCAACCAAAGCTTAACTACTAAAAAAAAATTCACCACACAAGATAAGCAATCAATATAAGCAACAAAATAAACATAGGTAAGTGTTTTCTACCCCTATACTTAAATTAGACATTGTCCTCAATGTCGAACAATAAACTTAAAAGTAAAAAAAACTCCCCTGATAAAAGAAGTTGAAACATTGCAGCATTGTTGTCTATTGATTAGAGTGCGGTGTTCTTTTGCTCTTAACGCATGTAATTGCTCTTATTACTTCCTTGAATGCTTCTCTTGCTAATTTATTCCTAAAAAGAAAAGAAACTAGCATAACTTAAACTGAAAATAAGTTGAAAAAAATAAAAATTACTTGGGTTGCCTTCTAAGAATCGCTTGATTTAACGTTATTAGCTTAGTTGGGTTTTTTCTACGGATCAAAGTTAATAGTAGAAGGTTTCTTGTATGTGATCTTCTTGGCTTTCCTCTCTTTTGGTTTTCACAACTTCTTGATTAAGCTAAAGAGTAGTAGCTTGCGCTTCATTCTTCCTGTGCTTAGCTGAAAAGATTTGAATCTTAGACCGGTGAAGTAGTTCTCTTGCGCCCTTCTCTTTGATCCTCTCTTTAATGCATTGCTCTTTCTTCTCTTCTTATGCCTTAACGCCTTTTTTTTTTATGTGAGGGTTAACATCTCTATGTCTTTGAGCCTGCTTGATGTTTATGTGTACTACATCAATGCTATCATAGTCTTTACTCTTAGTCAGCTACTTAATCTCCTTAAAGAGTTTGAATGTCGTAGTGTCATCTTGTACCCTTATAGTCATCTCTCCTTTTAAACATCAATGACCGTATATCCTATAGCTAGGAAGGGTCTTCTAAGGATGATGAAGATCTCATTGTCTTCTTTTATGTCTAGAACAATAAAATCTACAGGAAAAATAAACTTATCCACCTTTACTAGCACTTCCTCTATAGTTTCTTTTAGACAGGTGAAGGAGTGATCAGTGAGTTGAAGTGTATTATATTGATTAGTTTTGCTTCACTCAAACATAACTTGTTGTAGATGGAGAGGGGCATGAGATTGATACTAGCTCTAAGATTGCATAGAGCCTTACTAAGGTTATAATTGCCAATAAAGCATAGTATGATAAATCTCTTGGGATCTTTGAGCTTAAGAGGTAGTTTCTTCTAAAGAATAGCACTACACTCCTCTGTCAATGCTACAGTTTCATAATCCTCTAGCCTCGTCTTCTTTGAAAGGACACTCTTCATGAGCTTGACGTAGCTAGGTATTTGTTTAAGTGCATCTACAAAAGGTATATTGATATGTAATTTCTTAAACATTTCAAGAAATTTAGAGAATTGCTTATCTAATTTCTTTTTTTGTAGCCTTTCAGGGAATGGTAGAGGTGGAGTGAATGATTGCATGGGCTATTTATGCATATTAGGACTGGTATTTTTTGCTGAGTTGTCACTTTTCTGCACATCACAATTTGTTTGCACTTGTATACCAGTTTCTGCACTTTTTCTTACAGAATATTCTACATTTGTATGCTACCCATCTTTAGTTTCTACACTTTTTGGACTACTCTGCTGTATATTTTCAATTTCTGCACTTGTGTTCTACCTCTTTGGTATTTTAGAAAAAGGAATAGAAGGTCTATATAGCTGCACATCTTCTACACTTCCTTCTCCTTCATAATTGATGGTAATGGTTTGGATGTGTTGTCATATAAGATCTTACCACTCCTCAAGTTAATGGCTTAGCATTGCTCTACATTTCTTCTTGGATTTGCATCAATGTCACTTTGTAGAGTGCCTCGGGGGCGCTTATTAATGGTTACAATAAGTTTTCCTAATTGAACCTCAAAGTTCTTCAATAATACTGAATGATTCTACAAGATAGTGTCATTCAACTTCATATATTGCATGAACATCTCTTTCAATGTCAATTTCTTCTCTTGCGATTACTGAAAATCAGGGGGATTCATTGGTCTGACTGACTCCTCTTGGTTGTTATGCCAAAAGAAGTTAAAATGAACTCTGCACCCTGAATTGTAGAAGTTTAATTATGGGTTAGGTTATTGTTAGTAAAAATTGCTCACAAAATTTGCTTCCATGCACTGTCTATTCATGTGGTTATCACTATAAAAGTCACTTATCACTTGTTGGGATTTGACGATGTTCAATGCATCAATATTCTTGGACAATGAATTAATTTGCACTGTCAATGCAAGTCACCGATGTATGCATTGAATGTATCAATCTCATATACACCAATGACTTTTTTAGGTATTGATAAGGGCAAATTTGTCATATATTTTCTCATGTTTTTATTATTGATATTTTATGATTTTATGAGAATAGATGGCTATTTATGTGCATTATTGTTATTTATAGGGACTTGAACGAAAATAGGGACTAAAATGCAAATTTTTCAAAGTATGTGTCTATCGCCCCCGCGCTACAAGAATTGTCGCCCCAGCGCTGAAATAGTGATCGAAATAAGAAAAACGACCTGCTTAAGTCGCTTCTAGCGCCCCAGCGCCGAAGAGTCACTGCGCCAGCGACGCTCCATCGCCCCAGCACTATCAACATACCGCGCCAGCGGTGAAGCCGTTTTCATGCAGCGCCCCAGCGCCAGGATCCCACCTAATAGCTTTTTCACGCGTCGCCCCAGCGACAGATGCATAGCGCGCCAGCGGTAGTGCGAGTCCTAGTCCGATGAGAATTGAGATTTTCAAGCTCATATCAATCCCTATAAAAAGTCACTCGTTCCCAACCTTCAAGAAGGAATCCAAGACGACCCAAGAGCACCAAGAACACAGAGCACGAGTCTTGGAGAGCAATAGGAGCTTAATTGAAGCAACTTTAGAGAGAGATACAAGACGTTCTTCGGCATCAAGAGTTCCTAGGCAGCGCAATTAAGAGTAATTCGACGTCTATATCGGTTTGCTAATAATTGTATCATGATTTATAATTATTTTTACTGTTGTTCTCTTGTAGCCATGAGCTAACTTATTTTCTAGGGTTAATATTTGAACTCAATATGTGCGCTTAAATTGCCATATCCTTTAGTATTTAATAAACTTAGTCATTTATTATTTAAATTACTTGTGTTTAATGCTTCAATATATCTAGCAAATATATGGTGAATGAATTGGTAATATTTTGATAAACTTGGAAGAGGAATCAATATATTTAGACCTAGGTAATTTGATGCATGATTGTAGAGTAACATTCAATGTTGCATATGCAAGTTTCAACTTAGGATGAGAATATACCTAATTGGCATGTATGATCAATAAGACCTAATCTTAATGAATCTTAATTTATTACAAGTACCATAGGAATATAGGTATTTGGTAAACTAAGGTATACTTGCATGACCTTGGAAGAGGCTTGTGAATACATTAGTGTCTTGATCAATAATAAAGACTAAGTGAGTTAAATATTAGAGAATTAATCATTAGAAACATATTGAGGGATAATATTAATCCTAGGTTTTCTCTACATTGCTATCTTCCTATTCTCTTTGCATTGTGTTTTTACTTTTATATTTTGTACATTCATTCTTAGGTTTTTATTTATCTGAATAATTATTAGGAAGATATAATTTTAGTAATTGGTTAAAAAGAAAACATTATCCCTGTGGGTTCGACATCCGACTTATTTAGTCTCTTTATTACTTGCATACGATAGTGTATACTTGCACTTAATTTATGATATAGAAATATCGCATCAGGTATAACTCTTTATGTTGGCCATTGGTAACTATTTGATGTCATCTCTTTCAATAGATCATAAGTCTCATATATGGACTTATTCATTATAACTCCTCTAGCAGCGGCATCTACAATGGTCCTTAAATAGCCTATTAGTCTGTTATAGAACGTTTGGATTAATAGCTATTTAGGGACACCATGGTGAGAAAACTTCTTCAACATGTCCTTGAAGCGTTCCTATGCCTCATACAATGATGCTTCATCAATCTAACTAAATAAGGTGATGTCATTCCTCATATTTGCTATCTTTACTAGTGGAAAAAACTTGGCTAAAAGCTTATATGCTAGGTCATCCCACGTCGATATGGATCCGAATGGCAATGACATTAACCAACTCTTGGCTCTGTCCTTTAGGGGAAAGGGAATAATCTAAGTAGTATGGCATCGTCTGAGACTCTGTTTTACTTGAAAGTATTACAAATTTTTAAAAACTTTTATAATATGCTTGTTGGGATCATCATTAGGAGCTTTGCTGAACTGTACAAATTATTTTAGCATTTGAATCGTACTCGGCTTAATTTTAAAATTGTTGGCGTTGATGGTTGGTTGCCGAATACTAGATTAAACACCATTTGTAGTTGGGACAACATACTTTTTTAAAGCTCTTTGTGGTATTATGGGCTCAAATACTAGATTATTGATGTGATCGTTATTTTCCTTCATGTCTAAATATCACTGCATTGTTCACGTCGAAGGTTTTGTAATGTTCTTTCGATCTCAAGATTAAAAGAACTTAAGTCAACACTTTTTACCCTTTACATAAACATTTAAAGCAAAAAATTAAAAACAAATCAAAGCAAAAAAAAGAAGATAAAAACAAAAAATAAATATCTGAATTAAAAGTAAGTAGTTTGGTATTAGTATTGATCTAAGAATAGAAAGGAATAATCCTCTGTAACGGTGCCAAAAAAACTTGATGTATGTTATACTAGCTAAATGCAAGCGCACGCTATCGTATCAAGTAATATATTATTTAAGCCCAGATATCGTTCCCACAGGGCTTATTCGATCTATTTCTATCAACCATTACTAAATTATGTCTACTCAGCTTTTATTCAGAGAAATCTAAAATAAAAAACTTAATTAATTAACCTAATTCTATCAAATTAAGCTAAATCAAAATAGCAAACAAATAAAAATATAAATTCACCAATTGACAATAATCTAGGGTTTAGACTTATCTCATAGTATTTTATTAGATTCATTAACCTTCTTAGTTAATCTTTGAATACAAATTGATTGACTTAGACACTAATTTCATCACAAACCTCTATTGATGGTCAAGTGATTATATTACGCATTCTAATAACTACCTATATGTCTATGAAAATCAGAATAAAATGTAATTTATTAAGATTAAGTCTAAATCATACCATACATGTTATTTAAGTAATGTCTATCCTACATGGAACTCATAGTTATTACCCTATGATCATGTATCAAACTATCATATGCTAAACACATGAATCCATCTATCGGGTTCATCATAGTTCCTCAATCATTCATAATATTGGCTAGATATAATGAAAGCAATAAATATAAGATAGAATGAATCAACTATATATATTATAATCATAAACTAAGAATCAATGAAATCCAATTACATACTAAATTCAAAAGTCTAACCCTAGAAATAAAAGTTTAAGTCATGGTGAAATAAATAGTTCTAGAAGCTTATTAAGAATAATATCATAAAAATCATAGAAAACTAGAAAGATAAAGAGTTAAAGAGATAAAATTAATTTATCTAAAGTCTTCAATCTTCTAGTCTTCTTGATCCTTCAAAACTCGCTCTTTCTTTTTCTTCTTCATTCATTAATTAGGTTTTTTGATCTTCTATTATAGGCTTATGTCTTCAAATTATGATAAAACATCGAATACAAGTCAGATTAATATTACTGTTCACAAACTACTATTAAGACAACTGTTCATGCAGCGCCGTGGCACTGTACACACTGTTTTGAGCACCGTTTTTTAGCACTACAATGCTGGTACTATAGCCATATACTATAGTAGGGTACTATAGCATTTTGATATTTTTGACTTATTTTCATTAGATTTTCATCTTTATTTGATCCATTGACGTAAAAGCTGCGAAATAACAACAAAATACATAAAAAAACTAAATAATATTAATTTTAACATACAAATATTAAACTTGAAAGATGGAAATATTAGACTTAATTAATCCCTATCAGCTTGCACAATAAACAATAGAGAGGACACATATCTTAAGGTAACGTGTATATGTGTATGGATAATGCAGGTTTAATAGAGATGTTTCCTATGTAAATGATAACTAGGCTTTAAGGCAATAAGAACCTAGTTGAAGATGGCTAGAAGGAATGCGCCTTGTAGGCTTGTTGTATATGATTGAGCAAAGGTATATATGAATATGAATCCCATGATATATCAAGTAATATGGTACTATGTTATAAAAACTGTCTTAAGAATAGAACTAAAGTTTATTTTTCTTAGGACTCCAGGTTATAGTCTACGGCCAAAAGACAGTAAAGACCTATATTTTAGGGCTTTAAGGTGTTTTTTTTTTGTGGCAATGAAGGATGCAAAGGTGCCTAAGCAAGTGGATTAGTTATGAGTTTTCAACATTAGAAAATGAATTTTGGGTTGTGGACAATGAATGATGAAACTCATGTTTATCAACTAGAGGTTGACATGCAAAACAATGATGAATAACGAGTAGAGGTCACAAGATCTATTTAATGGTCTTTAATGATGCTGAATAAAGATAGGTGATGATGATTTACATGGAATGCAATAAATTTTATAGGGTTTATTAGAGTTTCTATTAGATTAAAACACTTTTTGTGACTTATATCCTTTTAAAATCTTTCATAACTAATGAGTTATAATCTTATTAAGATAGAAAAATGAAATTTTCAAATAAAAATAAGTGGTATACTAATTCTAATCCAAATAAATAATTATTACAATTGAGTTATTAAGTAGAAATAGATAAATTACAAATTTTAATTTAAAAAGAACTCTAAGTGTCAATTGATATGTTTATTAGGATTGTATCTCTCCCTTATCATCATTAATATATGCTTTCTAATATTTTAGGTTAAGTAATCTTAAGTGGGCCTTAACAGTGGGGTCTATATACTTTAGGTTTTAGTGCAATCCTATACTTATAAACTATGATCCACAATTTGAGTCCCATTAAAGTGGCTTGGCCCACATAATTTGCCTTACTAAACATACTTAAACACGTGCAGACTTTGGACTTGTGCATTTGGATTCTTTTTTACAACAATATTAAGCCAATTTGATCATACGAGCTATGCGTATGAGCGAGATATATCGTAGGATCAATATATCATCCTCCTTATGGCTTGGTTAGGTTGTTCTTACGCTTTTACGACTTGATTTTGCTTGGTATTTAGATGAAATTTTACCATTAATCCTTGAGTAACGGTTAGTTCTTTTTGTTCTTACTATTGTTTTGCTTTTGAAATTTTGAATTCACTAGCTATTGTTTTCACTAAGCAAAAGTAGTAATTAATCTAATGGCTAGTAAAATTTAAATAACTGTCAGCCACCGCTCCTTGTCTTTCCCTGTTACAAAAGGGCCGATTGAGCCACATTTTCTCTTTTTATATCTTCATTCTCTTTTGAAAATCTTATTTTTTTTACTTTCCACACGTTCTTTTCTTTTTGGCTCTTGGATTTCATTCTTCTTTATTCTTTTCTTACTTTAGCCCACATCAAGGCTTTATCCTTAGGGTTTATTCTATATTCTCCCGCGGTCCCTTGTTAGTAATTAGTGAGTATTTGATTGAGGTTGTTCTTTTTTTTTGTTGTTGTAAAAAAGATTTCTTTGGCCTAATTTTTATAACAAAGTTTCATTGTTGTCCTTTTCTCCATGGCTGCTTATTTAAGGCAATAATTTTATATTTCCCTTGCATCTTTATTTTGTTGTCGATTTCTTTGATTACGGCAAAAAGAAAAGATTATTTAACTGAATGAAAATTCTTAGGGGTTAGCTTGTCATACCTGGGAGAGTCTTAGATTTCTTGCATTTGTAGTTGTGACCATGTTTCCTTTGTGGCTTGGTAGGAAAAGATGGCATCTTCTTCAAAGGCGAAAAAGTCTTCCTCTAATAAGAAGGTTTTAAATGGGTGTTCAACCATCTTTTTAACGCAGATGAGTCTTTACTAACCCCTGTTATAATCTCGTGCTAGTTCCTTGGGTAATGAGAATATTTCTGTGAAACAATTGGAGAGTTAATCCATCCTGGCTCTATCATTCGCCTGCGTCTAGCATGAGGTAACTTCAGGCCATGCCTATATATTTTAGGGTGACTTCGAACCCTACGTCTAAATGGGCTGATTGAGTAGCCCATGAATGTGGAGATGAGAGGTTGTAAGAGTGCTGAATCTAGAGTGGTTTGTTGACAGTCGTCTTCTCCTCTCGCTAATCAAAAGTGATGGGACTGGTGTTCCTTATGACAACTAGTTCACAAATTGAGTACGATGTCCCATACTTTTATCATGACTTAAGGAAAGTTTACTCCACTTTAGAGGACGTATTTGTCATATATTTTCTATTACTGTATAGATATTCTTATATTTAGATAGAGTTTCCCTTATTTTATGGTCATTCTCAAACTTATAATTTAAAATTTAACACTTTTATAAATTTAACACAAGTAATAATACTTTCAAACTTTTCATGTCTCATCTACAATTTATAACTATAACTATTAATATCAAATGAAAATATATTTATAAACGATTCATTAATAATTTTCTTAAGTGTCTAGGATAAAGTTAAAGACATTATGGCACCAAATGCCTAAAAATAGAATAATATATTTTCAAAGTCTAAAAGTACAATATAATAAATTCCTTTAAGTATAAAAAGATAAAGAAAATTCATGTCTTATATAGGTTACAAAATAACTTAAAGTACCATCACATGACCAATCTCAACTAGTCTTTGAGTTAAAAAAGTTTACAATCTTTTGAGAGGAAAAAAGTGAAGGGAGGTGAATTTTCACAAACCCACTGAGTGGAAAATTTTTAAATAAATGAGAAACATAATGGAGATAATAAAAAAAATAAATAAATAAACTTTTATACTACCTTAATAAGTATAATATAAATATTCTAAAAATTTCGTTAGAATCATTAAATTCTATTTTGTTCATGCTAAATATGGAAGTTTCTCAAATCTAACATAATCTTGCAAATGATTTTCATATATTAGTTCATATGTAATACATGTCATAGAATTTAAATAATTTTGTAAAACTTTACACTAAACTAGTACTAAAAACAAATATCGTTGTACCCAAAATACTTTTTAGATAGAGCGTTGGATGTATTCATCTCTATCTCATTTCATATCCTTGTCTTATGCATGCATATAGCAAAATGGCTCATAAAGAGTAAAACACTTATACATTCGACCACCCAAAGCCTCTATGTGTGTATAGATGGGTCAAAATTTATAAATCTAAAGGAAGAGGGCACTTCTTAGTGATTTGAAAACCACTTTTGTTTATGCAATTGTAAACTCATAAAATATTATCTCATACTTAATATTTTAATCTCATAAATCATTTAAACATATTTTTATGAATATGGATGATCTATAATGTCACTTACAAATGTTTGAGGAGTAAAACAATAATATGAATGAGTTTTTCATAATGTAAATAAATACTTGAATTAAATATATCCAAAAAATCAATTAATTACGTAAATTAAGTAATTTAACTAGAAATTAAATATTTATCATGCTTCATGGGCTTTATAAAATGATATATAATAAATAAAATCTTTAATATGAGAATAAACTATATGTGTGTGTGTGTGTGTGTGTATATATATATATATATATATATAAATATAAATTTCATTCACAAAAGTGATGACACAAAGTAAAAATGCTTTCTTGGGACACATCACGTATGAGAACCCCTTATAAATAAGAGAAAATATACAATTATTCACAAAAGTAGAAATTAATACCTGAATCGATATTTCTAAATAAAAATCTATTAAACAAAATGATAACACAACAAGTTACATATATCAACTTGTGGAATCGATTCGGACTTTGTGGCTTAGGGTTCAAGTTGTTTTGTCTATCTTATATAGGTCATAAAATGGAGAAAAATATAAATTAGGCTAATAATATAGTGAAATTCAAAATTAGCCCCTAATTAAAGGGTTAGAATTTTTTGAAAACTTAAATTCCTCCCTTTCCATGAAATCTAACTCTCTAATATATATATATATATATATATAAATGAAAACCTTAATTTAGAGTGATGATCTTTCTCCCAAAAGCTCTAACACACTCTCTTACACTAACTTGCTTTCTTTAAAACTTCAAATACCTAAATTCCTCTCTAATGGAAAAGATTTCAACATTCTAGGGTTCCAAATCTTGCTTAAACCATCACCAACATCAAAATACCTCAAAAGAATACTTACATAAGCAAAAAAAAAAAAGGTAGAGAAATTAATTGGAAAATGGCCATATATTTACTCTTTCTCTCGGCAATGACAACCTCCAAGCCAAAATTTTCCCTTTTTCATTCTTTTATTGATTAAAAAAGGATGTAAAGCTTTTTGGGCTTTTTTAACAAGTGTGATTAATAGTTTTTGTTCTAAAAGGCATGGCCCATTATAATTCTTTCCCTTATAAAAATTTCATCCTCAAAATTTAAAATACTTGATGAGAAAATATGTGAATATTGTGCTCCCATTAAATCCTTACGCTCTTGAGTAGCCTCTTCCTTTGCATTATTTTTTTTATATAATCTTCACTAAGGAAATGGTTTTGGAATGTAAGACTTATTGCTTCCTTTCTAATATCTTAATTGATTCCTCTTCATAGGTCAAATCTACCCTTAGTTAAACAGGTTGTTATTCTAACATGTGACTTGGGTCATACATGTACTTTTGGAGCATTAAGACATGTAGCACATTATGGATTCTTGATAGCTCCAATGGTAAAGCTAAGTGCTAGGCAACTCTACCAACACGCTCTACAATCTCATACAGACCACTATATCGTAAGCTTAACTTACCATACTTCTCAAAGCGAAGAACACCATTCTAAGGATAGATTCATAGAAACACTCAGTTTTTAACATTAAATTTAAGATTTCTTTCACGTTTGTCTGTATAACTCTTATGTCTATCCTACCTAATGCCTTCTATAAGCTAAGCCAGAATTTAGATGTAAAATGGGGATCTCAATTTGAAACTATAGATAAGGGTGCTTCACGAAGACATACTACCCCTGCCGCATAAATACTAGATAACTTATTAAGTGAATAAGTAACCTTGAGAGGCAAGAAATGAGTAGACTTTATGAGATGATCAATAATCACCCATACATTATCATAACCCCTCTAAGCCCTATTATAGAATCTATAGTAATATGCTCTAATTTCCACATAGAAATAGGAAGCAGTTAGAAAAATTCCGCAGGCATCTGATTCTCACCCTTGATCTCATGACAAACCAAACACTGAGACACAAATTCACTAATCTCTCTCTTTATACTATGCCATAAATAATAAACTCTCAAGGTACAATACATCTTCGTACTATCCAGATGCATGGCATAAACTGAACAATGAGCTTCTTCTATTATCTCATTTTTTAAATATTCTATATGAGGTACATAAAGTCTGCTGCCCATGGTTAGAGTCTTATCATCTCTCTCCATGAAATCAGCTCGTAAGCTTTTTTTTACATCATCTATCAACTTCATTAACTGAGGGTTTGTATTTCTTGGACTTTATCAACTATGGTAGGTCTGACCCAAAAATTAGTTATCAAGGCTTTAAAATTAAAAACTTATAGCTCAATTGTCAGAGATGTCAACTCAATCAACAAAGGCATCCATGTCACTCTCAAATAAGCAATAGAACTATAAGATTTTCTACTAAGTGCATCAGCTACCATATTTGCTTTGTCTGAGTGGTAGTTGATGGTACACTTATAATCCTTGATCAACTCAATCCATCTTCACTGTCTCAAATTCAGGTTCTTCTATTTAAGCAGATACTTAAGACTCTTGAGATCAGCGAAAATCTGGAAAGTCACTCAATATAAGTAATGCCTCCACGTCTTAAATGCAAATACTACAACTGCAAGCTCTAAATTATGTGTTAAGTAGTTTAGCTTATGTTTCTTAATTTGCCTAGAAGCATAAGCCACTACCTTACTATGTTGCATCAATACACAACCTAACCCTTGTCTAAAGGTATTGATGCATACCACAAACCCCTTATTACTAGATAAAAGAGTAAGTACTAGTGCTGAATCTAATCTTGCCTTGAGTTCTTAAAAACGCTTTTCATAATACTTATTCTATGCAAACTTAACATTCTTATGGGTCAACTATGTCAACGGGCTAGCTATCTTAGAGAACCCCTTTACGAACCTATGATAGTAACTATCCAAGTAAAAAAAAAACTCTTAACCTCTATTACATTAATAGGTCGCTCCCAATTCACCACTACCTCAATCTTCTAATGGTTTACTTAAATGCCCTCAACTAATATCACATGGCACAAGAATACAACTACATCGAGCCAAAACTAAATTTGTTTTTTTAACTTTGCATAAAGTTACTTATCCCTTAAGATCTATAAAAAAAACCATAAATGCTTTGTATACTCTTCTTCACTCAAAGAATATACCAAGATATCAATAAACACAATTATAAATCAATTAAAGTAGGGATAAAACATTCTATTCATCAAGTTCATAAAAGTTGCTAAGGCATTTGTTAACCCAAATGGCATCACCAAGAATTTATAATGTCCATAATAGGTCTAAAATCAGTCTTAAGAATATTGGCTTCTTGATCCTAAGCTGATGATAACATAACTGTAGATCTATCTTATAAAAGACCTTTGTGCCCTAGAGTTGATTAAACAAGTCATCAATACATGAGAGTGGATACGTGTTGCATATTATGACATTGTGCAATTAGCGATAATCAATGTAAAGTTTGAAATATTCCATCCTACTTCTTAATGACCAGAGCTCCCTATGGAGTTACACTAGGTCTAACAAACTCTTTATCCACCAACTCTTGTAATTGAACCTTAATTTCCTTCAATTTTACTAGAGCCATTTTTAGCAAGTAATGAATCTTTAATGGGTATAGCAACAATTAAGCCATAATCTAGTAGTCTCAACTCTCTGTTTGAATGCATGAAAAAGGAATGAGAAATAAAGCAATGCCTAGATCTTAGGTCAATGAGAATATAAGCCTTATGACCAAAAATAGATAACATACTCATAACAACATCTGGTGTAGCCCATGACTCTTTTTCTGGACATAATGGTATCTTCACTCTTTGGTGACTTTTAATTGTGTTGTTATAAGGTTTTGTTAAGCTACTTGTGATAATTACCACCAATTATTCGTGACGACATTTACAAGTATGAGCTATTTTGGTGTATTTGATTTTTTTTTTATGCCTTTTATGCTAGAGGGTTTTTTCTTCTAACTGATTTGTGTTGTATAAGCGCATCATGATAGCACAATTATGTTGGGATTTGTGCTTACGTGCCATCCCATAATGTAAAAATACATAGTGATTGTATTTATACAATTATTATTTCTAATAAAATTGTTAATATTATTTTTATTAAATGGTAAGATGCTTGTAACGTTTTAGACATTGTATGATCTGAAGGAGTTCAGATTTGGTCTAAAAGAGTTTAGACCAGGGCTAAGAGTTAGCAACGCTAATAGTTATAAACACTAAGAGTTAGTGGTACTAAGAGTTAGCAAAATCTAAGGAGTTAGAGCCTTGTCTGAAATGGGACAATGACTTGAGAATATATTAGTAATGACATAGCTGCAAGGAGTTGCAGATGGTGCTAAGAAATGTCATTATGCAAGTATGTTCTCAAACATAATGTTCCTGATCTAATTTCATCAATGCGGGTCTATCGGTGAAACCCATTAATATAGATTAGTGTATGTTTATATCTGGATGGTCTAGATGGTTAGTCTTAGCAAACCATGAGCTTAGTAGGAAGCTCGTATAGAGATGTAGGTATTCAGTAAGGACTGGATATTGAACAGACTCATGAAGACATCTAATAGACATCTCATAAAGCCGTCAATGGAAGGTCTTCCGAGTTGAGTAGTATTTGTGGTCCTTTGACCTGAGCGCCATGGTGGGCTTGTGAGTGATCCACCATGCTTTGGTTCCACACATGTCAGAAACCTTTCATAGTCTAACCGCTGGGTGTCGCTGGGTATGGTCCGATGCTCATGGAGTTCGGTGTGCGTAGATATGGGATCCATCAGCTCATATGAGTGGGTTGTATATCCTAATGCTCTGAGATTGTATTTCAGAAAGTCTTGTGGCCGCAAGCACAAACCTCGGAAAAGATATTCCGGAAGAATAAACAATATTACAAAAGTGTTTGTGGATATTGTTGTATGAAATATAAATCTGGAGATAAGTTTGTGGTTGAGCAAATAGAGATTTGACGGTGATGATCTATATCTCTGCTCTTCAATGATATAAATGATGGAAGGATTATACGAATATGCAATAACCTCAACTTGCATGGTCTAACACGCTAATTTGTAATATCCGTAACGTGTGTGTGAGGCATCGTTCACGGACGTATGGAGGAGCTCCATATGACAAATTAGGTGTGGACTTAGAGAGTCTCACAATATGAAGTATACTCGTTGTGCACTGGGGTAGCGGATTGGATTGAATAGTTCGATCCAATAAATTTCAGCAAAAGAGAACGATTGTTTAGGGATCCCTCGGATTGTACATTTTTCAAGACTTAATTGTTAAGTACATCACTTAATTAATTAACAAGGGTTGTTAATTAATAGAATATTGACAAATGGTAAAATTTGTTCCATGATTTAATTTTACCATTTTACCATTTAACCTTGGTAGTAATAATTAGTTAACAAACGTTGTTAACCAATAGGATGATGACAAATGGCAAGATCTAAGCCCTTCATTTTATTTCATGATATATTAATAAAATAATATAAAATAGTTTTTGATTTATTTTATTATATTAATTAAATAATCAAAAATAGTTTTTGATTTATTTATTATATACTTTTAATGCACTAAACATTATTATATAATTTATTGCATTAATTTTGTTTAAATGAATTTAAATATTATCCTATTATGAATGGTGGAGGTCTTTATGTATTAATGTAATATTGTAGGCCATTAAATGAATTTTTGTTCATTTGGTTTCACATGATGGCCGGCCATTTTCTTTGATAATGGAGGGAATACTTCTTGTTGTAATGATAATGTATCATGCATTAATAAAATAATAATAGCAATTGATTATTTTATTGTAACAAGAATTGAAACAAAAATGAAGGCATGTTCATTTTTGCAAGGTGACATCCGGCCATGTTTTTCAAGAGGTGGGTGGAGCACTTGAAATGTAATCAAGTGTTTCAACCACTATAGTAATAATGGGTAGTCATTATTATTGTTGAGTGGAGCACTTCTTGAAAGAAATTGAATTTTTTATGATAACAAAAATGAAACAAAACAATGGAAGGCAATTCATTCTTGAAGGGATGGAGAATTCGGCCAAGTGCAAGGGAGAGAGAAAGAGGGAAGAAAATAGCTTTGTCTTGTTTTTCCTTTCAAGAGTTAAAGGACTTGTGTGTGAAATTTTTTCTGGTTTTTACTCATCTTACACACTTGGATAATTCTTCAATGACAAAGAAAAATAATAGTTGTTGTATTAGTAAAGTGTTACTAACAAGAACAAAAGAAACTTCATCTTCTTCTCCTTTCATGGATGGCTAATCCATATTCATGTTTATGAAACAAGAATATGTATTCAAAGAGGTTGAATACAAGTTGCTGAAAAATTCTAAAGTTACCATTCTAGCTCCATAATCCCACCAAATGTTATGGACTAGAATTGTTCAACATATACTTCAAGGTGAGCTCTTCACATGGATTGGTGAAATACTTGAAGAATTTGTAAAGCTACCTTCATTAGGTAAGTATTTTACATTATGTTATAATACAATATTGTTCATCATTTATTATTGTATAATTGTTATACTTATGCATATATGTGATATATGTTGAAATTGTTAAAATGGGTGTATTTTGTTAATATGCTTCCGTTGCGCATATGATAATTTTTGAAATTACGTATACACTCGGATTATCACACACTTTATCATACAACACCCAACAAATTATATGTCTTTTGTATGGCTTATACTAGTGCCTTTGCTGTAATGTATTGCTCTTAGTATTACCTGCATGATAACTCTCATAGTTTATATAAACATGTATTCAAATAGTAAAGATAGTGCCTTTCTTCCCTTTTAAATCTTGGGGTGACCTCACCCTTTATAACCTGGAGCTTATTGTCTAAGGTTTAGTTGACTTGCTTAAGACAGGTGTAGTCATCCACTTGTGGTGGCACCTATAGCCTATGCTAGCATCTTGGTTGTATCTGAGCTTTCTTGGTTACTTTTATGTCGTAACAATGTTGAATATTCATATAGAATATCTCTTGCAAGTTTCTTCTTATGTACTTTTGCCATAAGGGTTCTTATTATGGGAACATCGGAATACAAGGTTCTTCGTTAGAACTATTCTACAAAGGCTTCTCTTTTACGGACAACAATAATAAGGCATCTTGTATAGGAATCGTCCATGAAGGCTTCTTCACAGGGACAACTCTGTGGAGGTATCTCACAAGGGAACCCTACTATAAAGGTCAGACATACATAGGAAGACATAGGAATCTTTTGTAGGATTGTGCCATGAATGTATCTATACAACCTTCTTGTACAGGTTTTTATATACCTAGGAAAATGTGGACATCCCATGGGATACTTTATATAAGGCAACCCAGCTAATGCGGGCATCCACAGAAAAATTTTACATGTAGGCCTATATAGGACATTGCCTATATAAGCATTCGAAAGATTACGAGTAATCAATACTGTATAGATTTTTTAGAACAACACAAACTTCTATGATATCCATAGGAAGCTTCTATTAGACTCTTTCCATACAAAGTCTCTAGTATAATATAGACTTCCATGTCTAATGATTGATTGTTAGACTTTCACTTCTTTTTGAAGCAAGAGTTGACATTTTGACATTGGGTGCTATGCGAAGGGAAGTTCAAATCCTAATGTAGTCTCTTATGTTTTATATTAGGTCGTGGACATCAAATCATATGTTGTTCGTTGAATTATGTTTTATTCCAAGTGAAGTATGACATTGTAAGAGGTAATTTGCTTGGTCTAAAGGCCAAGGCTTAGTCATCCACCTTGTGAATGGACAATTTTCTTGTGTACAACGTCAAGGCTAGGGTTTTAGTTGTCTACTTTGTGAGTGAGCATCTTACTTGGGCACAACGCCAAGGTATTGGTTTTATCCATTCACTTTGTTATTGGGAATCTTACTTGGGTACAATGCGTAGGCAAGGATTTTAGCCATCTACTTTATAAGTGGGCATTTACTTGGGTATAGCATTAAGGCAAGGGTTTTAGCCATCCTCTTTATAAGTGGGCATCCCATGTGTTTCGGTTGTACATGGGGCATGAGGTATTTAGCAATCACTTAAGGAATAATGTTAGCTTTTATTGCTCTTGACAAATGAAAGGCTTTTATAAAGCTTTTATTTAGCCTAAATGTACATATCACACTTATTGAAGGAAACACTAATACTTAGTTATAATAATGCTTAAGCCATTTGCGATTGATGGGGTCGTGAAACACCTTTCCTTCTATAGTGACCAAGTGGAAGTAACAATTACCATAGGCCTCCTTGTCAATTATATGGGCCTTCCCATTGTGGTGTGAACTTAGAAGGTAGAGACATGTTTTTCTTAACATGCTTAGCCACTCTAAGTGATTTGTCTATTTATATTTCATACATAACCTTTAAATATATAATTGTTAGTTATTTATTTTATTTTCATAATGTTATTTTTTTAAACAGTAAAATAAATAAAGATGCAAAGGAAGCGACTTAAAGACAAGCCAATTAGGGAATCTGAGTGAAGTCTTGCAATTTATTTTAGAAAGTGCCCACAAATAAAGAAAGCCTTATGAACTTAGGAATGGCATTTTCCTATTTAAATTGGAAGTTTAAAGGAAAAGGGAAAGAAAAAGAGTTCAATTTGACTTTAATTAGGAAATTAAATTCTTGCATATGATATTTTCTTATCTAAATTAGAATAGAAAATTCCATGGCCAAATTATATATAAATAATAGGCTGTATGAGGTAATTGAGAGAAGGAAAAAAGAAGAAGAAAATGAGGGAAAAAAGGGGAAAAGAAAAAGGAAAAAGGGCAATGTTTAGAGGCAACTTGGATCCTGGAAGCTTTCAAGTTTTCTTTCCTTCCTGTGGCTAGTTTTATTCATTCTATTTCTCCTAATTTAATAATGTCTTTCAATTTTTTTATATTGAGATTGAGGATGAAACTCTATTTGATGAAGTAGTTCTTCTTTTATTAAATTAATTCCCTTTGTTTGTTATTTAATGTCAATAGTTCTTATTTCTTAAGAATAATTGAATTAAAATTTTTTTCAGAGCAAAGGACATTTTTACCCCAATAGTATAGTTTAATAGACAGTTTTACCCTAAATTAATTTTTAATACTCGATTTTGCCCCAATCAGTTAACTTTTGCCATTAGTTTTAACGGTTGAAGGGTAAAAGAGTAATCTAATCATAAAAAAAATTACACTTTCGACACGTGGCATAATCTTACCCATTCATTATTTTTTGAACACATGGCATAATCTCATTTATTAGTTTAATTTAATTTAATTTTAAAAGATAAACTTTCATAAAAGGATATGTGTCACAATGTAATTAGTTACTTTGGACACGTATCAATATTAATTGGTTTATAATTATATTAACTAATTTTTAAATGATTTAAATTCAATAAAATTAACAAAAATTAAAAATAGAGTTGGACGGTCACCGAATAATGGCAGTCGGCCGGTCGCTGTTTTCCAGCAACGGCAATAACAAATGATCAAATTTATATCATTAGACTCCATTTTTTATGATCTACATAATGGTGTGGTTATTTTTGACAAAACAATGCCAAAAAAATAATCAAAGTGGGTGGAGAAGGGCAGCCGTCGCCGGCTGCCATCAAAAGAAGGGGCGATGACTTACACCGTCCCCACTTATAGATGATTTCACCACCCCTACTTATAGATAGATCAGCCGTCGATTTATCAATAGATGGGGGTGGTGCAAGTCACTGCCCCTTCTTTCAACGACGGTCGCCTCTTTCAACCCACTTTGGCCATTTTCTAACCTTTTATGCAAAATATGATTACACCATTGTATATATCAGTAAAAATAGAGTCTAATGATATAAAATGGATAATTCTTTACTATCCCAACGTTGCCAAAAATTTGTGGTCGGCGATCGACCGGTTTCCATTTTTCGATAACAGTGCAAATTTTTTTTATTAATTTATTAAACATTAATATAGGGACACGTGTTTAAATTATATGGTAACATGTCCATTCCTACATTTTTTTTAAATTCTATTAATAATGAGGGTAAAATAGTAAATGACTATTAAGAATAAATTTTTCATCCAAAAAAATGACAAAAAGTGATAGATTAATTGGTTTATAATTATATTAAATACTTTTTAAATAATTTAAATTCAACAAAAATTAAAAATAGAGTTTGAGAGTCACCGAAAAATGGTAGTTGGCCGGCTGCAATTTTATAGCGATACTCCGGCAATAAAAAATAATCAAATTTACATCATTATATTCTATTTTTTATGATCTACACAATGATGTGGTCATTTTTGACCAAAAAAAAATGCCAGAAAATAGTCAAAGTGGGTGGAGAAGAGCAGCCGCTGCCGGCTGCCATCCAAAAAAGGGGCGATGACTTACACCGCCCTCACCTATAGATAGATTGCACCACCCCCACCTATAGATAGATTAGCCGCCGATCTATCAATAGGTAGGGGTGGCAAGTCACCGCCCCCTCTTTCGATGGTGGTTGCCCCTTTCAACCCACTTTGGCCGTTTTCTGGCCTTTTATGCCAATTATGATCACACCATTGTGTATATCAGTAAAAATAGAGTCTAATGATATAAAATAGATAAAGTTTTACTACCCCAATATCACCAAAAAATGGTGGTCGGCGATCGGCCGGTTGCCATTTTTCAATGACAATGCATTTTTTTATTAATAATTAACCAATTATATTGTGACACGTGTTCAAATTATATGGTAACACATGTCCATTCCTACATTTGTTTTAAATTCTATTAATAACAAGGGTAAAATAGTAAATGACTATTAAGAATAAATTTTTCATCCAAATAAACGACAAAATGTGATAGATTATGACAATTTTGGGTATTAAAAATTATTTTAGGATAAAAGTGTTTATTAGGCCATACTATTGGGGTACGTATGACCTTTGCCCTTCTTTTCGTCATTAATATCAAGTATTTTTGATAGTTAGGAACTTGCTTAATTATTCTATGCTTGAAACTTTAATGATCAACTTTAATTCTTTATTTTTTTATTATTTTATTGAATTGATACATAGAATACTTAAGAATAAAATTAAGTGAAGCGAAGAAGAGCCCATCTAAAATTAATTAATTTGTGCACAATGCTATATCCATGAGATGATAATAGATTAATTTCGACGTGTCACTTTAATTTGTGAAATTAATTGATAAATAAGAGGATTACTAAGTTAAATAGTAGTGGATTCTAATATCTTGGTAATTTTAATCACTTGAATTTAAAAGTTTTACTTATTTGCTTTAATTTTTGTAATTTCATTAGTTTAATTTTTTCCAAACAAATCTATTTCTCTTTTAAAACTAGGTTAGAATTATCTTTACTTAAATTAGATTAGTCTTTCTTAATTTTAAACAGTCCCTGTGAGTTTGACCTTGTTGTTCACTTTTCTATATTCCCATAAATTCGTGTGCTCGTGAGTACAATTAAAATTTGCACAATACTTAGTACTAGGTTACTCACGTTGATTCTCCTATCCTTGATAGACTCAACATATGCTTCGATTATTCTATGCTGGTAAAGTGTTTAACGCCTTTGGGTGCCTTCTCACTTTTCATCTATGGCCTCTAGTTTTTCCATGAGGTTAGTTGTAGGTATCGAGGAATTAGTTTATGAAAGCATTACTTTCGTGTTGGGCAGGGATAACTCGATTGGTATTATAACCTTAGACCATATATAAGGGTGTAGGAAGAGTAACTAATAGCTTCACATGGCGATGTTCTGTAAGCCCTTGTGTATTGTACATGCTCCAATCTACATAGTATTTGTGAACCATTTTTCCAAGTACTTTCAACAAAGGTTTTGTTAGTTGCCTTGGTTTAGCCATTGCCTAGGGATATTATAGCATGGAGTGTTTGTAAGGGGTGGTACTAGGGCGGGTTAGGGCAGGAATCACAATGCCCACCCCATACCTGAATGATGTGAGAATTTTCATACCCATCCTATACCCAATATATAATTCGAATTTGAATTAGGAGATTCCCAAGTAGGGATGGGGATCCCTACAGGTACTCTATACCCGATTTATTTTTTAATTTCTTAAATTCTCTTTTATTTGTATCGATTTAATTTTGGAAAATAGTTTTTCACTGTGTATAATCATAATATACTAAAAATTAATTGTAAACATCACATAAAAATATAAACTACATTGAGTCTTCAAGTCTTCAACTACTGATTTAAAAATCTATAACATGAATTAAAATCCAAAAATCACAAAAATTCATGGTTTCTTTGAACTTTGACATTAAAATTATCATACTTCATTTGTAATCCAAATATTAAGTCTCTATTATGATTCATCGCAAACCTACAACACAAAATAAAAAACAATTTGAGTTAAATGAGTGATGACTAAGAAACTAAAACTGGTACTAAAATCATTTATCTCTTTTATTTGTTCTTCTTCATCTTCTTTTTCTTCCTCAACAAATGAGTTCACTTAAATTTAGAAGCAAGAGTCTAATATTAAATGTAATTAAAAAAATAAAGAAAGGAATTAAAAATAAAAAATGAAGAAGAATTAAAAATCATTTACGTTTTTATTTGTTCTTTGGTTATTAATACTAGTTTTTTTTTTATTTTGTTTTTAAATTCGATTTTTGGGGCGAGTATAGAAAAATTAACTTATTCCTAAACTCAACTCAAATTTAATTCAGATTTGTATTACTATACCCAAACCCACCCTATTCTAAAAAAATGCCTAAAATACAAATCCAATTACTTCACTTTTGGGGTGGGTCCCCCCCCAAGGCTTTAACCCCATGGGGAATTCTGCCATCCTAAAGTGTTTGTGCTTGATGTCATATCATCCCAAGGTGGCATCAACTTGCTAGTTTGCAAAGGGTGTGCCATTATCATTGATGATCTTGTATAAGATATCGTTATGGCATATGATGTGCTCTGATAAGAAATTGGATATGATAGTGCTAGTTAATTTCCTTAAGGGCACGATCTCGACCTATTTAGAGAAATAATTAGTGGCTACCAGTATCTAGATGTACCCTCTAGCAGGTAGATTGATTGGCCTTGCCAGATCTAGACCCTAGGTATGAAGTGACCAAGGCTTCGTCATATCTTAAAAAGTTGTTAGAGGTTAGCATGGGTCTGGCGAGTATAACACTTTTTGACGAAGTTTTTGGCATCACATGCATGTTAGGCTAGTATTAACTAATTTCTAGCATGCGATAATACAACTTTCACTTTCCTTGGTGTTTCCCACATTTCTTAATGTGGGTTTCATGTAGTACTTTTTCTGTGAAACCAAAACACCTTAAGGTCTCTTCTTTTAGGCTCTTTCGAAATAAGATCCCACTTTCCACAAACTACCACTTCACATTTATTTGAGCTTGTGTGTATTTATGGATGTTTTGGGTAACATGTCTTTCAAAAGGTACTTTATGTTGGGTACTCACTAATCTTCACCAGTTGTGGTTCTGGACACTTCTTCTTTATGCATTATAGGCTAATAATTAGGGTAGACAACTTGTATGGTGTGCGTTTGCTTTCTCATATCTAACCAATAGTATAGAGCCTTTTGCGTCTTTCTGTAAATGTTGGTGATAAGTTCAATGTTGCAATTAAAGTGATTTCTATTGTACAATAGTTTTAACCCTTTCACTTATGGGTATAGCTTGTGAGCATTCCTTTAAGGGTTCTTTTGTAAGATTCCATAACTAAATGTATAGTCTTAGAGAATCTTAAGGCATAATTTCTCACCTGGGTTTTACAAAGCTCGCTTAATGGGCTCGTGCTAATCATTGGCTTGATAAATATCTTGTTGTTTGTGTTGGAACTGGTGCTTACGTGCCATTCCAATATTGTATGAATATTAATTTTCAATATTTATACAATAAATATTTTGAATAAAAATTGTTAATATCATATTTATATGGTATAATGCTTATAACATTACAAACACTGTTTGATATGAAAGAGTTCAAAACTGGTCTAAAGGAGTTTAGACCAAAACTAATAGCTAGCAAAACTGAAAGTTATAAATGCTAAGAGTTAACACTGTTAAGAGTTAGCAGGTTATAAGAGTCAGCGAGCTCTAAAGAGTTAGAACCTTGTCTATAATGGGACAAAAACCTGAGAGTATACTTGTAATGACAAAGTTGCAAAGAATTGCAATAGGTGCTAAAAAATATTATTATGTAAGTATGTCTCAAACATAATGTTCCTAATCTATAATTCACCAATGCGAGTCTATCAGTGAATTCACTTTATATAGATTAGTGTATGTCTATATCTGACTGGTTCAGATGGTTATTCTTAACTGACCATGAGCTTAGAGCTTGTATAGGCATATGGGTATCCAGTCAGGACTGGATACTAAACTGACTCACGAAGACCTTAATAGATATCCTATGAAGCTGTCAAAGGAAGGTCCTCTCGAGTTGAGTAGTATTCATGGTCCTTTGACCTGAGCGCCACGATGGTCTTGTGAATGATCCATTATGCTTTGGTTCCACATATGTCAGAGACCATTCATAGTCTGACCGCTAAGTGTCGCTGGGTATAGTTCGATGCTCATGGAGTTCGGTGTGCATAGATACGGGATCCGTCAGCTTATATAAGTAAGTTGTTTATCCGATGCTCCAAGATTGTATTTCAAAAAGTCTTGTGGCCACTAGCAAAAACTCGGGAAAAAATTTTTCCACAGGGTTAAACAATATAGCAAAAGTGTTTGCATATATTATTTATCGAGATACGAATCTGGAGATAAGATTATGGATGAGCAAATGGGGATTTGACGGTACTGAAATCTCCTCCATAGTAATGCTTGAGACGTTGGCCATTTACCTTAAAAGTTATTCCTTTTTCTTCATCTTCAATATCAACAGCTCCGTGCGGGTATACTTTGGCTACTCTAAATGGACCAGACCATCTAGATTTGAGCTTCCCAGGGAATAACTTGAGTCGGGAATTAAACAATTGTACCTACTGATTGGTTTCAAATGAGCGTTGTGCTATTCTTTTGTCATGCCATCGTTTCACCGTTTCTTTGTAAAGCTTCGCGTTCTCATATGCTTGTAGCCGAAATTCATCCAATTCATTCAGTTGCTGCATTCTTTTCTCACCAATTGCTGGCAAGTCAAAATTTAATGACTTGATTGCCCAATAGGCCTTATGTTCTAACTCCACAGGCAAATGACATGATTTGCCAAATATCAACTGATATGGTGACGTACCAATGGGCATTTTGTATGCTGTACGATATGCCCAGATTGCGTCATCAAGCCTTATTGCCCAATCCTTGCGATTTGGCATGACTACCTTCTCAAGGATTCTCTTCACTTCTCGATTGGAAACCTCTGCTTGTCCATTTGTTTGTGGATGATAGGCAGTGGCGATCTTGTGTTTAACTCCATATTTCTGAAGCAGTGCAGAGAATGATTTATTACAAAAATACGATCCCTCGTCACTGACGATTGCTCGTGGTGTACCGAAACGGGTGAGTATATTCTTTCTCAGAAATCGCAACACCACCTTTGCATCATTAGTTGGCAAGGCAACTGCTTCGACCCACTTGGACACATAATCAACAGCCAATAGAATGTATTTCTGACCATTTGATGGAATGAATGGTCCCATGAAGTCAATCCCCCAAACATCAAAAATTTCAACTTCTAATATGTTTTGCAGAGGCATTTCTTGCTTTTTTGATATGCTTCCTGCTCTTTGGCACCTGTCACATCTTAAAACAAAAAAATGTGCATCTTTAAATAAAGAAGGCCAATAAAAACCAGATTGCAATACCTTTGAAGCTGTTTTGTCTCCGCGAAAATGTCCAGCATAATCGGATGAATGACAATGCATGAGTATGTCTTCAGTTTCTTCCTCTGGCACACATCTTCGAATCATTTGATCTGCACATTGCTTGAACAAAAGGGGTTCATCCCAGAAATATTATTTGACATCATGCAGGAACTTCTTCTTCTGCTGGTAACTCAAGTCGGGAGGAAGGATTCCGCTGGCCAAGTAGTTGACATAATCTGCATACCATGGTAGACTGAGGTTTTCCACTAACAAGAGTTGCTCATCCGGAAAGGAATCATTAATTAATGTCTCATCATCAGTTTGTTGTCCACCCTCTAAGCGACATAAATGGTCTGCCACCTGATTTTCCGAACCTTTCTTGTCCTTGATTTCCAAATCAAATTCTTGCAGTAATAGCACCCATCTGATCAGTCTTGGTTTCGCCTCTTTCTTGCTAATCAAATACTTGATAGCAGAATGATCTGTAAAGACTGTCACCTTAACACCAATTAAATATGCTCTGAACTTGTCAAAGGCAAATACAACAGCTAACAACTCTTTCTCGGTAGTGGTATAATTATTCTGAGCATCATTCAAAGTTTTGCTTGCATAATAAATGGTGTGGAAAACCTTGCTTTTGCGTTGCCCCAATACTGCACCTACTGCAATATCACTAGCGTCACACATTACTTCGAAGGGCATGGTCCAATCTGGTGCGACAATGCCTGGGGCTGAAATAAGCTTTCTTTTCAACACCTCAAATGCATCGTTACATGCTTGATCAAAGATGAATTTTACATCCTTCCCCAACAAGCTACACAACGGCTTAGAAATTTGTGAAAAGTCTTTTATGAATCTTCTATAAAAGCCTGCATGACCAAGGAAACTTCTTACTCCCTTAACATTTGCTGGTGGTGGCAACTTCTCAATGGCTTCAATTTTTGCTCTGTCAACTTCTATTCCTCTTGAAGAGATCTTATGTCCCAAGACAATTCCCTCCTTCACCATGAAGTGGCACTTTTCCCAATTCAGTACCAAGTTGGTTTCTTCACATCTCTGTAGCACAAATGCTAAGTTCTTCAAACATACATCAAACGAATCCCCAAAAATTGAGAAATCGTCCATAAACACTTCCAAGAATTGTTCCACAATATCAGAAAAGATTGCTATCATGCATCATTGAAATGTTGCGGGTGCGTTGCATAATTCGAAAGGCATCCTTCGGAATGCAAATGTACCGTATGGGCAAGTGAAGGTAGTCTTTTCTTGATCTTCTGGTGCTATAGCTATCTGATTGTAGCCAGAATAGCCATCCAAAAAGCAGTAAAATTCATGCCCTGAAAGTCTATCCAGCATCTGATCGATGAAGGGCAATGGAAAATGATCCTTCCTTGTGGCTTTGTTCAACTTTCTGTAATCCATACACACTCTCCATCCAGTTACTGTATGTGTTGGAAGTAGTTCATTGCTTGAATTAGCTATGACAGTGATTCCACCCTCCTTTGGTACACATTGAACTGGACTTACCCATGAGCTGTCAGAAATTGGGTAAATAATTCCTGCATCAAGCCACTTAATAATCTCTTTCTTTACTACTTCTTTCATCACTGGGTTCAGCCTTCTTTGGTGCTCAATCGAAGACGTTTGCTCATCTTCTAATAATATCTTATGCATGCAGAATGAAGGATTGATTCCTTTGATGTCTGCAATTGTTTATCCCAATGCCTTCTTGTACTTCCGCAGTATTCTAAGCAACTTCTCTTCTTGCGTTTCATTCAATGTAGTAGATATTATTACAGGAAGTGTTGAGGATGGACCGAGGAATGTATACCGTAAATGGTTAGGCAAGGGTTTGAGCTCAAGTGTTGGCGGTTTTTCTGTCGAAGGTTTGGTTCTTGCTTTCATATTTTCTAATTCTTCAAGCACTTCAAATCTGAAACTCTTGTGCTCTAGGTAGGGTGTAGAATTCAAAGCATTGAGATACTCCAGTGCTCCCTGATCTTCCACTTCATTCCCATTCATGACTGCATTTTCTAGAGAGTCTTGGCTGGAGTGGTTGTTGAAAATCCTTTGAATCTCTCTGTCAATAATGTTGATGCAGTAACATTCATCTGCTTCTTTGGGAAATTTCATAGCTTTGAACACATTAAACGTCACATCTTCATCTTGCACTCTTATAGTAAGTTCTCCCTTTTGGACATCAATCAAAGTTCTACCGGTAGCTAAGAAAGGTCTTCCCAAAATGATTGGAATTTCAAGATCCTCTTCCATATCCAACACAATGAAGTCAGCTGGGAATATAAATTTATCTACCTTAACTAACACATCTTCAATCACACCTTTAGGGTATGTGAGTGAACGATCTACAAGTTGTAAAGTAACATTTGTAGGCTTGGCTTCCCTCAATCCTAGCTGGTTGTAGATAGACAAAGGCATCAAATTTATGCTGGCCCCTAGATCACATAAAGCTTTACCAAAATACCGGTTTCCGATTGTGCATGGAATGGTAAAACTTCCTGGATCCTTGAGCTTTGGAGGCAATTTTTTCTGCAATATTGCACTGCATTCTTCTGTCAATGCTACAATTTCATACTCGTCCAGCTTCTTTTTCCTTGAAAGAATGTCCTTCATGAATTTAACATAGCTAGGCATTTGCTCTAATGCATCTGCAAATGGTATGTTAATGTGCAGTTTCTTAAAAATTTCCAGAAACTTTGTAAACTGCTTCTCTTGCTTTTGCTTCTGTAGTCGCTGAGGAAATGGTGGTGGTCTGTAAAGCTGCACCTTCTCTTTCTGTATAACCTTTTCTTTTACTACACTATCTTCTTGTTTTTCATTCCTCTTTGCAGAATTTTCTACACTTTCTGCATCTGCAGAATTTTCTGCAGCATTTTCTGCATTTGGAGAATTTTCTGCATTTTCTGTATCTGCAAACTTTTCTGCATTTGCTGATGGTTTAGGTCTTCCCATAATTTTTTGCATTTCTTTACCGCTTCTTAATGTTACTGTTTTGCAATGTTCTCTATCACCTTTTGGATTAACTTCTGTGTTACTCGGTAGTGACCCTTGAGGACGGTTGTTCATTGTAGAAGCTAATTGACCAACTTGGTTTTCTAAGGTGCGAAGAGATGCTGATTGGCTTTGCAAAAGTTGGTCAGTTTGCCTTATGTATTGAATTAACAATTCCTCAACACCAGGTTTCTTTTCTTGCTGAAATTGTTGCTGCTGTCGCTGCATTTGAAATCCGGGTGGACTCATAGATTTTGAGGATTGCCCTTGGTTATTATTATTCCAAGAAAAATTTGGATGATTCCTCCACCCTGGATTGTAAAAATTCGAGTTGGGATTATACTGCTGCCGATTGTAACTCCCTACATATTGTGCTGTCTCCATGCATAGACCATTTTGGTGATTATCTCCACAAAAATCACAAGTTGGTGGTTGGCTTTTTACTGCATTGACTCCAAGTGTATCCATCTTCTTAGCCAACAAACTAACTTATGCTGTCAAGGAAGTAAGTGCATCAATTTCATGCACACCAGCAACTTTTCTTGGATTCACTCTTTCTGATGGCCATTGGTAGCTGTTGAAGGCTATTTCTTCCAACAAGTCATATGCCACATCTGTGGACTTGCTCATTAACGCCCCTTCAGCTGCTGCATCTACAATCATTCTTAAATGTCCCACTAATCCATTATAAAATGTTTGCACCAACAACCATTTGGGAACTCCATGATGTGGACACTTTCTCAGCATATCCTTAAATCTCTCCCATGATTCATACAATGATTCTGACTCATGTTGTACAAAAGAGGTAATATCATTACGCATCTTTGCAGTTTTGGCCGGTGGGAAGAACTTGGCTAAGAAATTTTGTGCCAAATCATCCCATGTTGTTATTGAACCAGATGGTGATGATATTAACCAACTTTTTGCTTTGTCCCTCAAGGAGAATGGAAACAACCTGAGTCTTATGGCATCATCTGACACACCATTGTATTTGAATGTGTCACAAATTTCTAAGAAATTTGTGATATGCTCATTGGGATCATCATTCGGGAAGCCGCTGAACTGCACTAATTCTTTAAGCATTTGAATAGTCCCTGGCTTGATTTCAAAATTATTAGCATTGATATTTGGCCTGCGAATGCTTGAGTGTATACCATTCACCCAAGGAACTGCATAGTCTCTTAAGGCTCTTGGCTCTGCACAAACATTCTGGTTTTGCTCTTCCATGCTAGTCACTTGGTTCTGGTCTCGTCGTAATCTTTTTAGTGTCCTCTCAATTTCAGGATCAAAGTATGCTAGATCAACGCTCTTGGAACGTCTCACACACCTGAAATTTATATAAACAAAAACAGAAATCTGAATTAACAGGAGAAAAGACTTGTATCAGTATTAAAATAAAAAAAAATTTTCATTCCCCGGCAACGGCGGTAAAAACTTGTTGTGTGTTTTCTATAACACAAATTAGCGCAAGTGCACGTTGTCGCAACAAGTAATATATGATGAGAAAAGTGTCGATCCCACAGAGAATGATTTGTCTTTTCTAGTTTAAGTACTGAAATGGTGTCTTTCTACTATTATCCAGAAAATGATTTAATGTATGAGATTAAACTACTCAAGTAAAAGAACAACTTAATTATGCTAAGTGATAAACTAAATTACCAACAAGTTAAATTCAATATGAGAAATCCTAGGATTACAAACTATCCCCCATTATGCAAATAAATTCAGCAGAATCTCTTTTAGGTCTATTGGTTCTAAACTTGATATATTGACCAAAACACTTAACACATCACAAGCCTCTTTTGCAGGTCAAGCAAATATATTCTATCCAATCAAATATCTATATGTCTATGATAAATAAATTGAACAAAATTCATTAAGTACAAGTTTTATAAGCCATACATGCCTTATAAGTATATGTCTATCTCATATGAAACTCAAGTGTACTACACTATGATCATGCATCAATATGCTTAAGACTGAATACCTAAATGCCTTTGTCAAGTTTATTTAAGCATTTCTAGATCAATTTAACTACTGGCCAAGTAATCAAATAGCATTAAGCACAAGCACAATGAATATATCAAAAGCTGAATTAATACCATAAAAGAGAGAGCTAAAATTAATCACATAATGAGTTCAAGGATGTAATCCTAGATTAATGAAATTAGCTCATCATTAAACTACACAATCTTGAAGCTAATTTCATCAATACATGTAAACTAAACATCTTACAACAAGTAAAGAATCAAAGCAAAGAAGACATCCCTGTCAAATGTCTTTGAAGTTGAAGCTTGCTTTCCTCCTCTTTGATTTCTCCAAACTTAGAAGTTAGGTGTTTCTTTTGTGTTTCCAGCTGCTGTCCCAACTGGAGTCTCTTCCAAAATGTAAGTTTTAAGCAAATATATAGGTAAGAGCACGGAATTAGGGCGCACTTAGGGTTGCTTTTGGGTTTCCTGATTTGCAGCAACCTGTCAACTTTTGCTGTCCAGGTCCCGGCGCCGCGGCATTGAGATTCAATGCCGCGGCGCTCACTTTTTGCAATTGGCGCCGTGGCGCTGAAATCCAATGCTGCAGTGCTGCACTATAGTAAAAGTGGTACTGTAGCAACACAGTGCCTCCATTTGTATTTTTATCCCTAATGCTCCCATTTGCGTCCGTTTTCTGGTATTTTTGCTCCGATAATGCTTAAACCTATAAAACAACATTAATATGCATAAATAGCTAAATTATTGAGATAAATTGAACAAATATCAAGTTAGGAAGATAAAATAGTTTATACAATTACGCCTTATCAACGGACAGTGCCATAAGATTGATGCTAGCTCCTATATCACAAAGTGCCTTTCCAAAATTGTAGTTTTCAATTGAGCATGGTATGGTGAAGCTCCCAGGATCTTTGAGCTTTGGAGGTAGCTTTTTTAGAAGGATGACGCTACACTCCTCTGTCAGTGCCACAGTTTTAAAGTTGTCGATTCTTCTTCTCTTTGATAGAATATCCTTTATGAATCTCATATAGCTCAGTATTTGCTTCAATGCATCTGCAAAAGGAAGATTTATATGTAATTTCTTAAAGACATCAAGAATTTAGAGAATTAATTATCTAGTTTCTTCTTTTGCAGTCTCTGAGAAAATTGAGATGGTAGAGTGAACGACTATGTGGGTTACTTCTACAGGTTGTTATTGGTATCTTCTAATGCATTTTCATTTTCTTGTTCTTGTACTTGAATACCAACTTTTGTGCTTTTATGTGTTTTGGCACTTTTCTCTTGACTTCTTAGTTGTTGTAATCTCTAAGAAAATGGTATAGATGGCTTATATGGTTGCACATCATCTTGTTGGACCATTGTTTCCTTTCTCTTTGACTCTGAAGGTGGTGGTTGGGGTATGTTATTATGTAAGATCTTACACCACTTTTTAAAGGGATGACTTAACACTGCTTTACATTTCCTCTTAGATTGACTTCGGTGTTACTTGGTAGAATTCCTTGAGGGTGATTATTCATTGTTGTAGTGAGTTGTCCTACTTGATTCTTCAAGGCTCTAAATGAAGCTACTTGACTTTAAAGAAGTGCGTCCATTTTCTTTATGTATTGTAAGGATATATCTTCTATGTTTGCTTTTCTCTTATCTGGTTTGCGATTGAAAGCTAGAAGAAGCATTGGCATGATGTCATTGGTTATTGTTCTTCCCTGAGAAGTTGGAGTGATTCCTTCATCCAAGGTTGTATAAATTTTAGTAAGGATTGTTGTTGTTGAAGTCCTCTATATATTGAGCAGTCTCTATGCATGTCTATTAGCATGATTGCCTCCACAGAAATCACAAGTGATGGGTTGTCTCTTAACGGCATTAACTCTCAAGTTAATTATTTGGTCAAAAGGTTGACTTTGAAGGATAATGTGGTCAAAGTATCTACTTCATGTAGCCCCGCGATTTTTCTTGTTGTTTTTCTTTTGGTAGGCCATTGATAGGCATTGAATGCCATTTCATCTAGTAGTCATAAGTGTCATCGGTGGATGTATTCATGAGTGCTCCTCCAGCTGTTGCTTTTATTATCGTTCTGAATTGATAAGTTAATCTACTATAAAATATTTGTACAAGTAACCATTTTAGGACTCCATGATGAGGATATTTTCTTTGCATATCTTTGTATCTCTCTCATGCCTCATAAAGAGATTCTCTATCTAGTTGGAGGAATAATGTGATGTCATTTCTCATCTTGGTAGTTTTGGCAAGTGAAAAAAATTTGGCGAGGAACTTTTGTGCAAGATCATCCTATAAGCTATGGATCCCGATGGAAGTGATAGTAACTAAGTATTTGCTTTGTCTCTTAATGAAAATGGAAATAATCGTAGTCGGATTACATCCTCAGACACTCCATTGTATTTGAATGTGTCGCAAATCTCCAAGAAGTTGATGATGTGCATGTTTGAATCGCCATTGTGTAGTATGCTAAATTATATCAAATCATTGAGCATTTGAATTGTGCTTGGCTTGATCTCGAAGTTGTTAGCTTAAATAGTTGGTCTTTGAATGCTTGAATGGATTCCATTGACTAGGGGAACAACATATTCCTTTAGTGGTCTTGCTACATTATTCTAGTAATTATTCAGGAAAATAAAATCTAAGAATGAATTTGAAAAATATAAAAGCAATGATACAATGTAAAGAGATTTAAAAGATAGTAATATAGAGAAAACTTAGGGTTAATACTATCCCTCAATATGCTTCCTAATGATTAATCTTCTAATATTTCATTTTCTTAGTTTTTGTTGTTGATCAAGACACTAATGTATTCATAGCCTCTCTCAAGGTCATGCAAGTATACTTTAATGTATCAAATACCTATATTCAATGGTACTTGTAATAAATTAAGATTCATTAAGATTAAGTCTTATTGATCATATATGCCATTTAAGTATATTCTTATCCTAATTTGAAACTTGCATATGCAATATTAAATGTTACTCCACAATCATGCATCAAATTACCTAAGTCTAAATATAATGATTCCTCTTTCGAGTTTATTAAAAATATTATCAATTCATTCCCCATATATTGGACAAATATATTGAAGCATTAAGTACAAGTAGGTTGAATAATAAAGAACTAAGTTTATTGAATATTAGAAAGATATGACAATTAAGTGCTCTTATTTAGTTCAAGTATAACCCTAGAAAGAAAATTTAGTTCATGGCTACAAGAGAACATTGGCAAAAATAATAAGAAATCATGATACAATCAATAGCAACCCGATATAGACATCGAATTGGTCTTGATTGCATTGCCTAAAAACTTTTGATGCCGAAGAACGCCTTGAATTTCTCTCTATGGATGCTTTCATTATGCTCCAATTGCTCTCTAATACTTGTGTTGTGTGTTCTTGATGTTCTTGGATGATCTTTAAAGGTTGAGGATGAGTGGCATTTTATAGGGATTAATTTAAGCTTGAAATCTCTAATTCTTATCAGGTCAGAAATCTCGTTGTCGCTGGGGCATTGCGTGTAAAAAGCTGTATTGCTGGAGCGGTGAAGGTCTAGAGCTAGAGCATTGGGCTATCACTAGAGCAGTGGTACGCCAGTGCTGGGGCAAAAATGCCCGTCTTCAATAGGTCATTTTTCTAATTTTCTCATTTTGATTACTGTTCCAATGTTGGGTCGCAAATCCTTGTGGCGCTGAGGTAGTAGGTCCATATTTTGAAAGGTTTGCATTTCATTCAAGTCCTTATAAATAAATCATAATGCACATAAATAGTCATTTATTATCATAAAATAATAAAATATCAAGATAAAAATATGAGAAAATATATAACAAATATGCCCTTATTAATTATTAGCTTCTTAACTTCCTTTTTAACAAGGCTGCTTAATTGGCTTAACTCCAGGTTGTACATTAAGTGCATGGGAAACTATTTGAGGGTCTAATCCTGACATGTCTTGGTATCCTTAAGCAAAGACATCGTTGTAACATTTTTAATAGGTTGACCAATGATGCTATTTCTTTAGTTGAAAGCTTAAAGATTACAAACTTGGGCTTTGTTACGTCAATGCTTAGGTCCACCTGCTTCTAGCTTTTCTAGTATAGTTAAATAGTGTCTTGCATTTAACTAGGAGCAAGAGGCACTTTGTCCTTTGTGGCCATAGGCATTATTATATTCATAGAAAGATTTATATAGAAAAGCTTTCTTCCTTATGGTTTTGGGACCCATCATTCTAGGTGGGTTAGGCCCCACAAACTATAATAAATGATAAACAACACGTCCAATAAGTGCCTGCTTCTAATAGTAAGGGCATTTTAACCTGGTCATTCTAAAGAGTGTTTGGCCTTTGTTCGAGCATGCCACCTTAAAAAATCCTTCCTTATGTTTCTTATTTTTGTCTTTTTAGAGATCAAAATTGTAGGGCTTACTATGCTTGCCAATCCTCGATAGTGTTGTTCCATTTAGCCTTGTCAGTATATTACTTAGGCTAACATTGAACTTATCCTAGCCTGAGCATTTATAAAGTAGCTCTCTTTTTTATGAAAAGGAATTAGGTTAGTCGTAATTTTAAATTGTTTTCTTTCGATTCGACCTTTAACCCACTAGTGATATAATGACACGACTAGTTTGTACATGTTTAGCTATAGCCTGCCGAGTAGTATATAGTATATGGACTCGACATTCATTATGTGGAATAAAGTTAGAGTATGCAGTAGCCATACCTTTAAGTTTATTTGTATGATACCCTCGGATTATTCAGCTATATTGCCAAACTTAGAAACTTAAATTTATATCCTCTCAATACGACTAGCAGGATTTGGGGTTGCTTGTAGTACAACTGCAAGTATGATATTGGTCAAAGCTCTTATATTTGTTGGTTTAGAAGATGCCAGTTGTCTAAGTAATGTGTTTCCATATTGTGTATAGTGAAAACTATGGTATTTCTTGGTTTTTTAAATAAGCTTGACCAATTTGAGCCTTAGTCACGTAACACTATTATCTATATTGTACGAAAATCTCAATAAGTGCATTAGTGGCAGCTTTGTGCGCTTCAAGTTATACCTTAACTTCTAGAGACTAGTCTTTGATTTTTCAATGACTTAACCTTTGAAGCTATTAATAATGCATGGAAGGGTGATTAAATGTCTGAAGCAAATGGCATAGATTTATAATTTTTTCTCTTTTTCGGTCAAAGCCTTTCTTGGTGAGTAAGGTCATACAAATTCGTAAAGTATCCATTGATTAAGAGAGACATTCACCTTTTTTCACTCAATGGAATGGGTTGTTCCTTAGTGTTTTCCCTATCAGTCGTTTGTCATATGGCTTAGTTAGGTTATCTATATACATGGCTTGTGGATATGACTTTTTCTTTTTATTGTGTCGCCATTACCTACTAGTAAGACTTTGACTAATAAAGCAATTCTTTTAGCAGCCTCTACAAGCTTAATGAATGAGATAATTTTGATATTTTCAAGGTGGACTCGATATTCACTCAGCATATTGCTAACACAAATCTCTACAAAGCTCTTCCTTGCCTTTCTATTTGTAGCAATCTAATGCTAGATCTTCAACCAAAGGCTTGGAGTAGCCTTGCTTGAGTTAAGTTGGATTATTATCACAACGCAAGCGAATATATTGCTATGTGTGTGCTTTTTTGAAAGTACAAGTACCTACTATTGTTGGTAAGTAATATAATGATGAAGGGTATCAATCCTATAAGGACTTTACGTGTTCTTTTAAACTAAGTACTAAAATTGTTCCTCTTGCTTTTATCTAGACATTCTTAAAATTAATATTTAAAAACTAATATTATCACTAAATTTACCATCCTAAAATGTGCAAGCAAGAACACTATAAAAATCAATGAATGAGTATATCTAGGATTATAGTTGTCCCCTAAATATGTTCTTCCAAATGATATTACCCCGAATGTTAATCTCTTAGTAATTATTGGTCACAACACAACACTCATTGCGAGCCTTTTCCAATGGTCAAGCTATTATACCCTAACGTATCCATTACTTATATTCCATGGTAATATGATTAAGCTAAGATTCATTAATTACAAGTTGTTTTAACCATGAACACCAATTAGATATATTTTCTATCCTATTTCAAAACTTACGACTATTGCATCGCAATCATGCATCAATTTTTCATAAGCTATTCATTAAGATGTCTTTTCCAAATTTATCCCAATGAACCGAAAATCATTAGACAATTGGCCAACTAAATCAATACCATTAAGGATAGACAAATTAAATTAAGTTCATAACATTCAAGGACAGTAATATATATAATCATATACTTGGGTTCAAAACTACAATCTTAAACAATAGATTTAATTCAACATAATGAAAAAGAGATAAATAAATAAAATAAAATCACAAAACAACCAATTCCAAACAACATAGAGTGGGGATGATGAAAATCCAAGGCAACTTTTGGTCTTGGTTGAATAATCCTTTTGATAGTGCCTAAAGGATACATGTATATGATTGTGTAATCATTGAATCATAAAATGCATGCCATAGATACATTGCATAGCATAATTGAAATCTGATTTCCTATTCAATAATAAAACACTGAATGTAAGTCTATTATATTAATAGAATGTTAGAAACTCATCCTTGAAGACAATTTGGTAAAGTTTTAATTTCTGAGTCTCACACGAAAGTTAATTCATGAACAATTCAAGTTCCCAACAATGGTGGAATCACATAATCTAAAATGGTAGCTTGATCAAATTCCCAGTAGGCTTAGATTGAAAAACTCTTGTTCTCCATCTTTCTCAAAATATGGCAAAAAATGGCTTAAGGACCAAAATGCAACAATTACAAACTTGTTTCTCTGGCCATGTAACACACACATACACAAATGAAACAATTGCATTTGTTTTATTTCCTTTGAATTTTGCAAGGTGACACTTGCCAAACCAAAAACCAAGCATAAGCTATGCAAGTTGCCAAATGTCCACTTAATAAGCCATCCTCAATGCCATTGTCACACAAAAAGGCATGCATGATGCTACTTGTCAAAATTTCATTAGTTAACAATAATAACCAATAAAATATAGGCTTAACTCTTAAGCTTTTGACAAGTGTGCTTGCCAAGAGATCTTGAAAAAAAAAATCACTTTTTGAAATTTTCCCAGATCGAACTGTTAGATCCAATCCGCTACCAAGTGCTCAACGAGTACACTTTATATTGTGAGATTCTCTAGGTTCACACCTATATGTCTTATAAAAGTCTTTCATATATCCATGAACAATGCCTCATACACACGTTATAGATATTACAGAATGGCGCGTTAAACCTTATAAGTTGAGATTAACTATATATGTATAGTCCATGTGTCACCAATATCGCGAAAGAGCAAAGACAAAGATCATTACCATCAGATCTCAATATACTTGACCATGAACTTATCTCTAGATTTGTATTTTCATAAACAATATTCGCAAATTCCTTTGTAATACTGTTTAACCCTATAGAAACTCTTTTTTCAGGCTTTATGCTTATGGTCAGAAAACTTCCTAAAATATAATCTCAGAGCATTAAGATATACAACTCACTTATATAACTTGACGAATCCCATATCAACGCACACCAGACTCTATGAGCAGTGAACAAACTCAACAACATCGGAGGTTACAATAATACTAATATGGATTGGATATTATAATTTTACCCCTCCTTAAAACATTTTCGCCCTCGAAATTTAAATTGTACCTGGCTCGAAGAGGTGGGGATATTGTACTCGCATCTAATCTTCACGTTCCTACGTGGCTTCTTCTACTCCATAGTTCATCTATAACACATTCACTAAGGGAATGATTTTATTATGAAGCACTTGCTCTTTCTAGTCTAGGATTTACACAGGTTTCTCTTTGTAGGTCAAATTCTCAATCAATTTTACTAACTGTTCCTTTAGGATGTGCGAAGGATCTGCTAAATACTTGCGAAGCATGGAAATGTGAAACACATCATGGATTTTAGCCAGATCTTTTGGTAAATGCAGACAATATGTTACCTCACAAACTCTTTTAACTATCTCGTACGGCCCAATGTATTGGGGACTCAGCTTTCCTCGCTTTCTGAATCTTAGTACTCCATTCTATGACGATATCTTTAAAAAAACCTTATTACTAATCTGAAACTTCAAGTCTCTTCTCTTGTTATCTGTATAACTCTTCTGTTTATCATTAGCTATTTTCAATCTCTGCCTGATAACTTGAATATTTTTCAAAGTAATCTGGACAATTTCTAAGCCGATCAGCTTCCTTTCACTTACCTCATCCCAACAAACTGGAGTTCTATACTTCTTTCTATACAATACTTCATATGGTGCCATCCTGATGCTAGTCTGGTAGCTATTATTATAGACGAACTCCATTAGCGACAGATGAGTATCCCACTTGCCTTTAAATTCCATAACATACACTCTAAGCATATCCTCGAGTATCTGAATTATCCATTCAGACTGGCCATCTGTCTGTAGATGAAAGGCAGTACTGAAACTCAATCTAGTGCCTAGAACTTTCTATAAGTTAGGCCAAAATCAAGAAGTGAACCATAGATCCCTGTTAGACACAATGGATATTAGAACACCATGGAGTCGTACCACCTCATCTACGTACAATTGGGCCATTTTATCTAAAGAATAATTGCTTCTAATGGGTAGGAAATGGACAGATTTTGTCACTCTATCAACAATTACCCATGTTGCCTCTCTGGCTATGCAGAAGTCCTACCACGAAGTCCATCGTTATTTTATCCTATTTTCAGTCCACAATTGGAAGGGGTTGCAAGAGCCCTGCAGGTTTCTGATGTTTAGCCTTTACTTGCTGGCAAGTTAGGCATTTTGAGACAAATTCTACTATATCTTTCTTCATGTCCTTCCATCAGTAGTGCTTTTTTAGGGTACGATACATCTTTATGCTCCTCAGATGCATAGCAAAAGTAGAAGAATGAACTTCTTCCATAATCTCTCTTCTTAACTCATTTACATCCGAAACACATAATCTCTGACCCAAGGTTACCACACCATCCTCAGTTACTAAAAGATCATTCTGCTGCCGATACTCAATTTCACCTTTCAATTTAACTACCTATGGATCTTGAGTCTGTAGTGCTCTGATCCAATCAACCAGTATTGGACGGACCTGAAATATGGCTAATAGTGCTTCCAAATTTGACAATTCTAATTTTACACCCAAATACCTTAATTATATCAACATTGATAGATATGTGACCTTCAAGTAAGCTATTGAACCGACACGCTTTCTGCTAAGAGCATCTGTTACCACATTAGTTTTTCTCGGATGGTTCCAGGAAGCACTCATAATCTTTAATAAACTTCAGCCATCTTCACTGCCTCATATTCAATTCTTTCTAAGTGAACAAATACTGCAAGCTCTTATGGTCCGTAGAGATCTTATAAGGAACCCCATACAAATAATGCCTCCAAATTCTTAGAGAAAAAATTACTATAGCTAGTTCTAGGTCGTGTGTAGGATAATTATGTTCATGCTTCTTTAATTTTTTGGAAGCATAGGCTATTATTTTCTCCTTCTACATCAGCACACAACCTAGACCCTGTCTAGAAGCATCACAATTTATGATAAATTCGTCCTTCCCCGACGAAAGTGTAAGCATTAGGGCTGAAGTCAACCTTCGCTTTAGCTCTTTGAAACTCTGCTGGCATGCTTCCTATTATACAAAGTTCTCTTCTTTTTGGGTTAGTTTAGTCAGATAAGTAGCTACCTTTAAGAATCGCTCTACAAACTTCCTATAATATCCAGCCAAACCCAAGAAACTACGGTCCTCCGTCACATTTGTAGGCTGTCTCTAATTTACTATAGCTTCAATCTTCTGGGATCTATTGTTGCCCCTTCTGCAGAGATTACATGCCCAAAAAATGCAACCCTATCTAGCCAGAACTGACATTTTACTGAGTTTGGCGTACAACTGATGCTCCCTTAAGGTTTGCAAAACAATTCTCAGTTGTTCTGCGTGCTTTTCCTCATTACTTGAATAAACTAGTATATCATTAATAAATACTATCATAAACCGATCTAAATAGGATTGAAAAGCTCTGTTCATGAGATTCATAAAAGCGGCTTGGGCATTAGTTAGCCCAAAAGGCATAATTAAGAATTCATAATGCCCATATCTGGTCCTAAAGGCCGTCTTGGGAACATCTTCCCCCCGAATTTTTAGTTGATGATAGCTTGACCTCAGATCTATCTTGGAAAATACTCTGGCCCCCTGTAGTTGATCAAACAAATAATTAATTCTTGAAAATGGATATTGATTACGCACTGTTACTTTATTCAGTTCCATGTAATTAATGTATAATCTCATACTTCTATCTTTTTTCTTTACAAACAAAACTGGTGCTCCCCAATGAGAAGTACTCGGTCTGATAAAACCCTTATTCACCAACTCTTCTAGCTGAACCTTTAGTTCTTTCAATTTTGAAGGAGCCATTCTATAGGGTGCTTTGGAAATTGGTTGCATTCTAGAGGCTACTTCTATTTTAAACTCTATCTCTCTATCTGGAAGTAAGCCTGGAATATCATTTGGGAATACATCCAGAAACTCCCTAACCACTAGAATATCCTCCAATTTCATTTCACCGTCTCTTAAATCTATGGCATAGACTAAGTATCCCTAACATAACTTCTGAAGCATATTTCTTGCCCTCATTACCGACACCATACTGGCGGGAAGTGATTTTTGCATATCACAGAAAATGACTTCCATTCCCCCCGAGCTACATATTCTAACTTCTTTCCGGAAATAATCCACTGAGGCCCGATATTTAGATAACCAATTTATCCCCAAAATCACATCAAAATCACTGATGGCCAGCACAATCAAATCCGCCATAAACTCTTGGCCCTCAATACTGATTTTATTACCCCTATACACCCTTTTTGCTACAATGGAGTCTCTTGTAGGAAGAGATACTACTACCGCACAATCTAATAACTGGGCACTATACTAGCATTAGCAGCAAACTCCATAGAAATAAAAGAATGGGTCACTCCATGATCTATCAGTATATAAGCATCTTGATCAAAATTTGACATCGTACCTGTCACAACCTCTAGGGCCGCATCCGCCTCCTGCTGGGTCACTACAAATATCCTAGCCTGGGTATGAGGTCTGTCCTCCGGATGTCCTCCTCGATCGGCTCCCCTATTAGGCTGGCTCGAGCTACTCACCATTCTAAATTGGGGACCGCCTCGAATCTGTCTTCGGCTACCACTAGTTTATCCCGGAGCTGGTGGTCTATCTTCTGGCTTACTGCTAGCTCCATCATTCGGGCAATCTCTCATATAGTGGCCCTTTTGACCATACGTATAACAACCGGTAGTCCCTTTCCTATAATCTCTCGAATGGGCCTTGCCACATTTATTACACATTGAAAAATTCTTCCAACTCTCCTTAGTGCTTCAGAATTTGGCAGATGGTTGCCTAATGGAAGCTTGACTAGATTGAGCTCCTTGGCTTAGTTTTTAACAGCTAGACCATGTAGATCTCCCCCTTGTTCTTGTGAATTTACTAGGTTCTCTTTGAGAACCATCTGACCAACCCTTTTTTTGGCCTTGCTGTTTTGGTTTAGGAATGGTCGCCATACTTCTTTCAACTCGAGTTACACCTTCCACTAATGCTTTATACTGAGCATGGGCTACCAATACCACGTATGCCTTGATTTGAGGATTGAGACCCACTGCAAACCGATTAGCCTTCTGCTCTTTATTATTAGCTATGAAGGGAATGACATGGAGGAGCTCTAAAAACTTCTTCTCATACTCTGCCACTGAGAGAGAACCTTGTTCCAGCTTGAAGAACTTTTCTATCTTCGCATCTTTATAACTTTTGGGGTAGAACTTATTCAGAAATTCTTCTTTTGAAAAGTGCCTAAGATACCCCATCGGCATTCCTCATTTGCAAGGCCCTCCACCAATCTTTCGCTCATTCTTTCAACAGAAATGTGGAGTATACCACCATTGGTTCTTCAGTACATCTAATAACTTGTAAATTTCTTCATTATTCTCTAACTAGGATAGGGCTCTCTTAGGGTCTCCTATACTATACAGAAATGTAGAGTATACCACATTTGGTTCTTCAGTACACTCCTATCTCTCTCAATTGCTGGATTAATGTTGCTAGTATCTGGGCCATCTGAGTTATATTCAGGTTTCCACCCTCTAGCTCGGCAGGCTAAGATGACTCAAAAGGGGTTTGAGGCGTAGGAATATTTACTGACTCATTCTCTTGCTCCTCTTGAGATGCAAGAGCCTCCGCAGCTATTCTCCTAGTGCATGATCCTCCACTACGATGTAATTTTCTATGAATTTAGTGATGCAAATGATTATTAAATGTATAAAATTCAATTTACTAAACTTAGAAAAATATGCATGCAATTTTAAAAATCTCATTCTAAAAATTAACTTTTTAACTAAAACTTTAAAAACCACGCTTTGATACCACTCTGATAGGACTCGCATTAAGACCCTCTACTGTAGATCCCAGTGGCTCTGTTAGGCACCCCGATGGAAGTTCATCAGAATTTAACTAGGTAAGTTAAGAAATTCTGCGAAGCGAACCCTTTTTTAGTTCTTACTATTATTGAGAAAATCTTGGAATATACATGGAAATGACATCTTAATTTTAAAAAAAAATGGGCAGAGTTTCCCCAATTTTTCTTCAAAATTCAATACAAAGCCTACAAAGAAATTGCACTTCTAATTTAAACACTTCTCAATATTACCAAATAAAACCTCTGGTCTTTTCCAAAATCAATCCAACTCAACTCAATAATTTCATTAAAATCATAAAACTGGCACACTTATAAAAAGTAAAAACGATCATTATAATATCGAAACCTTTTCGTGTTTATCCAAAACATATGTATAATACACATGCCTATAACTACTATGCAAAAAGTAAAAAAAGTGCTATTTAGCACATTTACATTACAAAGTGATCTTCAGATTTGGCCTACTAATCAGTAGTAGGAGAATCAGCAACTTGCATACTGGGACCTATACCTAGAAAGGAGGTTTAGAAAACATAAAACACAAAACGAGTGAGCTAAAGAAGCTCAGTAAGTGTCTTTAAGATTTTGAATTAAAATAAAATTCTGCATAAATATTAAATTATAAACGATATGCATAATTCATGTTTCTAAAACTTGTATAAAGTTGTAAAATGGTTTCTAACATTATATGTCGATGAAATCTTGCCGAGCGGGTTTCATTTACATCTTCGAAAAATAATATCCAAAATCTATACAACATAATAACTAGTATATGTATATAAACGCATAATATGCAGTCAGTAGATTGAAAACTAGTGAAGTCCACGCTCGGCCATTTTCTTTCTAAACTGTACCAATGATAACTTTAAAGCTCTATACTCACACAATGAACCCTAAAGCTCTATACTCACGCAGCGACTCAACTAGTACAGCACACGTGAGCAGGTCACGGGACATCTCACTGGCTATGCAGCAGAATCTTACATCACCTACATATAGCGAGACAATAACTTGTACACATAGAGCGACTCACATGACTCGACAACCTGACTTCTTGAAGTTAGTGACACTGCCCAAATACTTGCCATGTGTACGAGATATATTAGCCGGGTCTAATACCATCACCACCACTATAATTTGAGGGTACTAATGGGCTTTGAAACAAATATAGTAATTTTAAAGCTGTTTCTTAAACCGAACATGTAAAAGCATATCTATGGATATATATCAAAATCATAAATCATGTTTATACATTAAAAGCATATAAAATATACATTTTTATTATGTGGAAACATAATAAACGAAAGATAAAGAAAATGATAGATTTTCACTCACAACCGCTCCGAGCTCAATTTCGCTCCCGATTTTTACTCCCGTTACCGGTCTTGATTTTCTTCACCTACACGCCATAATGACATTTAGAACTAATTCAAACATTAGAATCTCATTTAACTACTAAACGCCCTAATCGACATACAAAGCCCGGATGGATACTACTTTTTGATTTTTATTTACGAAGTCATTTAATCTAATCTAACTCACCATCCGACGCCTTGTAAATTTCTTAACACCCTATAACTTTGGTTGGACATAATTTTCCTTCACCTTACCAAAATGGACAATTATGTCCAAATTTCTTCATTTTTGATTTTTTCATCAACCATATACATTCAATATACATAAGGCACCATTTATACACAACAACTCAACCCTAACTCGCATAAAGTGCCAGAATTTCACCCTACGTTCCAACACATTTCTTTTCTCAATTTCTTATTTCAATTACATCTAAATCAAGCCAACTTCGTTCTAATGCCCTAATTACAACCAATTGAAGTCTCTACATCAAAATCACCAAAAACCATAATTCTGACCTTTCCAATTTCTTCAATTTGATGACTCCTTCAAGCTCCACACTAGAATTCAACTCAATCTAAACCAAGAATACACACAAGAACATCAATTGAAACAATCTTAAAAGTTCACATATCAACCTCATAAAACAATGCTTTTCTTACGTCGTTTTCTTGGATTTTCACTAATGGAGGCTTCAATTGAGCTTAGGAACTTATACTTGACCTTATTATAGCTTGATTAAGCATGAAAAAAAATGGAAATTTCACTATAGCAGCACCACTCTTCTCTTGCACGATTTTTGCTTCTCTTTTGCTCTAAATATTATGTTTTAAACTCTTGAAATTTCTACACACTTCTACTATATATATATAGTGCTCCCTCAATTGCCCAATTTTCCCCTCAATTTACTCTAAATTTCTAATTTGCCATTAGTTGGAAACTAAGTATGTAATTGGTTCCTTTGTAACTATTTAGTTAGAATAGTCAAAGGAACTAACTACAATTCCTAACTTGGCAATCCATGAAATTGTCTCTAATTGGTCCATTCTCTAATATATGGATTGTGTTTCTCAATAATGGCTTGTTCCACACATAACCCTTAAATGAAAATTCATGTGATAAATTAAATTTCTTTTTTTAAGCCAATAGAGAAAAATTCCAAAAATATTTTGGGGTTGTCTGACGCTTCGACTGAGTGTGAAATTACCAAATTAGGTCTAATATCTCTTATGCGCACCATAGAAAAAATATATTTCTTATAGGGTTAGAATCAGGTAACCCCATGGTGTCTTCATTACTCTATACCAAAATTTAGACGCGAATACTATTAATAGGGATTGGATATTATACTGCGTTATCACATAACACCCCAGCATGACAAAATACAACACCAATGTATCAATTCAAGTGCATAGAACACCCTAGTGCCAAAAATGAAATGCCTTGGCATTAAGCTAGTGTCACCAACACCCTTGTATTCGTTTTGATGCTTTGAATACCCCAACGTCACATACCCAATGCCCTAGCATTCATCTAACCATTATGAATGCCCCCGTGCTAAGCATGCAATGCCTTAGCTTTCCTTTGAACAATATCCGGGTTCTGCACTATCAACACCTAAAAATGTCGTACCCGTTGTTCCTAAGCATCCTAAATAACTCAAATATACTTCAATTAATCCAGAAACACACAAACATGCTCTGATACCACTCTAATAGTGCCTAAAGGATACATGCATGTAATTATGTAATCACTGAATCATAAAATGCATGTCATACATACATTGTGTAGCGAAATTGAAATCTAATTTCCTATTCAACAATTACACACTGAATGTAAGTCTATTACATTAACAGAATGACAGGCACTCACCCTTGAAGACGATTTGGTGAAGTTTTAATTTTTAAATCTCACATAGAAGTGGATTTGTGAATAATTATAGTTCCCAACATCTGTGAGATTGCAGACTCTAGAATGGTAGCTTGATCAAATTTTCAGTAGGCTCAGATAAAATAATTATTGTTCTCTCTCTCTCTCTGTGAAAATGTAACAAAAAATAGCTCAAGGACCAAAATGCAACAATTGTAAACTTGTTTCTCTTTGGTAGTGTAACATACACACACAAATGAAACAATTTCTTTTGTTTTATTTCCTTTAACTTTTGTAAGGTGACACTTGTCAAGAACCAAGCATAAGTGATAAGGTCAAATTTGTCATATATTTTCTCATATTTTTACTATCGATATTTTATTATTTTATGAGAATAGATGGCTATTTATGTGCTTTATTGTTATTTATAGGAACTTGAACAAACTTTAAAGAAAGAATACAAAAGGAGCGAAAACAGCGACTAAAATGCAAAGTTTTCAAAGTATGTGTCCATCGCCCTAGTGCCACGAGGATTATCGCCCCAGCGCTGGAATAGTGATCAAAATAAGGAAAACGACCTGTTTAAGTCGCATATGACGCCCCAGTGCCAGACCTTCATCGCATCAGCGACTGGATAGCGCTCTAGTGCCATCAACCCACCGCTCCAGTGGTGAAGCCTTTTTCACGCGTCGCCGCAGCGATAACTACATAGTGTCCCAGTGGTAGCGCGAGTCCTAATCCGACAAGAATTGAGATTTGCAAGCCCATATTAATCCCTATAAAAATCCATTCGTTCCCAGCCTTTAAGATAAAACCAAGAGCAACCTAGAGCAATTCAAGAACACTAAGAATACAGAGTTCGAGTCTTGGAGAGCAATAGGAGTTTAATTGAAGCAACCTTAGAGAGAGATTCAAGGCATTCTTCGACATCAAGAGATCTTAGGCAGTGCAATCAAGAGCAATTCGACGTCTATATTGGTTTGCTATTGATTGTATCATGATTTATTATTATTTTTGCTACTATTCTCTTGTAGCCATGAGCTAAACTTATTTTCTAGGGTTAATACTTAAACTTAATATGTGTGCTTAATTGCTATATCTTTAGAATATTTAATAAACTTAGTTCTTTGATATTTAAATTACTTGATCTTAATGCTTCAATATATTTGGCCAATATATAGTGAATGAGTTGGTAATATTATTGATAAACTCGGAAGAGGAATCATAATATTTAGACATAGGTAATATGATGCATGATTGTAGAGTAACATTCAATGTTGCATATGCAAGTTTCAATTTAGGATAGGAATATACCTAATTGACATGTATGATTAATAAGACCTAATCTTAATGAATCTTAATTTATTACAAATACCATAGGAATATAGGTATTTGGTAAATTAAGGTATACTTGCATGACCTTGGAAGAGGCTTGTGAATACATTAGTGTCTTGATCAATAAAAAAGACTAAAGGAGTTAAATATTAGAAGATTAATCATTAGAAAGCATATTGAGGAATAATATTAAACCTAAGTTTTCTCTATATTGCTATCACTTAAATCTCTTTGTCTTGTGTTTTTACTTTTATATTTTCTATATTCATTCTTAGATTTTTATTTTTCTGAATAATTATTAGGAAGGCATAATTTTAGTAATTGGTTAAAAAGAAGAAATTATCCCTGTGGGTTCGACATCCGACTTATTTAGTCTCTTTATTACTTGCATACGATAGTGTATACTTGCACTTAATTTAAGATATAGAAATATCGCATCAATAAGCTATGTAAGTTGCCAAGTGTCCACTTAATAAGCCATGTATAATGACATTTGTCACACAAATAGTCATGCATAAAGCCACTTATCAAAATTTCATTAGTTAGCAACTTTAACTATTAAAATATAGGCTTAACTTTTAAGCTTTTGACAAATGTGCTTGTCGAGAGATCCTAAAACAAATTTCACTTTTTGAAAATTTTTTCAGTGCTCAACTAGTATACTTTATATTGTGAGACTCTTTGGGTTCACACCTATTTATCTTACGAAATTCATCTATATGTCTATGAATGATGCCCCACACACATGTTATAAATATTACAAAATGGACTATACAAGTTGAGGTTAACTATATACATATAGTCCCTCTACCATTTATGTCCCAGAAGACAGAGACATAGATCATCACCGTCAAATCTCTATATGATCAACCATGAACTTATCTACAGATTTTTATTTCTATAAATAATATTCACAAATTCTTTTATGATATTGTCTGACCCTATGAAAAACTCTTTTTTGGAGTTTATGCTCGTGACCACAAGACTTCGTGAAATACAATCTCGAAGCATCGGGATATATAATTCACCCATATAAGCTGAAGGATCCTATATATATGGACATGAACTTAATAAACATTGCACCATACCCAATGACACCTAGAGGTCAGACTATGAATGGTCTCTGACATGTGCGTAATCAAAGTATGGTGGATCACTCATAAAGCCCACTATGACATTCAGGTTAAAGGATCATAAATACTACGCAACTCGAGAAGACCTTCTATTAATGGCTCTTTGGGATGTCTATTAGAGGTCCTATTGAGTCTGTTCAGCACCCAGTCCTTACTGAACACCTAGATGCCTATACGAGCTTCTATTAAGTCTATGATCTTGTAAGACTAACCATATGGACAATCCAAATATAGACACACATTGATCGGCAAGCATAGATCAGGAATGATGTCTACGAGAACATACTATATAATGACATTTCTTAGCACCATTCGCAACTTTTTGTAACTATGTTATTACTAATTTACTTCCAAGTTTTTATCCCATTTCAGACAAGGTTCTAACTCTTAGAATGCTAACTCTTAGTGCTGACCTAAACTCTTTCAGATCTACAATATCTAAAAAGTAACAAGCTTAATACCATGCAATTAATAATTAACAATCTATTAAAATGTTCATTGTATAAATATTAAATAAATAAATATTTATACAAAATAAAATGACACGTAAACACCATCTCCAACATGTTCTTGTAGTCACCAACACTTTGATTATGTTATTCTTTTCTCCAAATGTTTTCAAGTGTTATTTACTTTATGGTTATACGAAAAAGGATAGATTTTTAGCTTAAGACAACCAACTTTGAAAGAAAAACAAAGTTGAAACGTCCAAGCTCTCTTGCCTCTTCCAAAAAATTGAGTTTTTATAATACAGAGATAACCATAATGCTACGGTGTTTCTCTTAGACCGATGAGGCATTCTCTAACTTTATCATATGAACACTGTAGCATTCAATATCTCCATCATTGGGGCGTTCTTGATGTGGTTGCAATGCTGATGGGACATGGGGACGCTACCCTAGATTTTATAGTGTTGACCATGCTCACGCAACAATGTTGGTCCTCTGTATGAATGCTAGGACATTCATCCATTATTATGAATGCTAGCGCATTGAAGAGAAGAATGTCGAGTCGTTTTTAATGTTTGGCTCTTCTTTCTGAATCTTCACTATTTGGCTCCAATTTTTAATGTTTTCCTTCCAATTTCTTTAACTTTATTCATTTTATGATTCTCTTAAAAAATTAAAACTTGAATGCATAAACAGCATGAAATTACTTAAGAATGAGTAAGTTTCTAAGTTAAAATAGGGCCAAAACATATGGCTAAATCACACTTATCTAATTTTCCCAAACTTAATTTATTGCTCATCCTTGAGCAATATGAAAGAGAAAGAGAAACACGCTAAAGAAAAGGTATTGCTAACTAGCTAAAATGAAATATAAAAAAAAGAACAAATAATTATAAACATAAGACAACTCATTTCTCTAAAAGACTGCCCCACTTAACTTTGTCTCCTCTAAAATTGATAAATAGCTCTCAATATCCCTAAACACCACCATTAAGCATTTTGTTTCCCACCTATAAATGATCAACCATATGTTTGTGAATTAAACGAGTCTTAATTGAATTTTTACCTAGATTGGCTTAAATACTTAAGATTGAACAAAAAATTTTGTCTCGGAATACTTTTATTTACAAATACAACCATAAGTTGATTTTTCATACAACTCACCACTTATATAGAAAAACACACCAATAGGGATCGATTAGACTTTTTGTAGGTTGTAATGTATGGCTAAGGTCAAGGTGAGTTATTTGGATAAGATTTCCACTAAATTTACACCATGAACACTAAGCCCACTTAGCTTATAATAGAACTTGTTACCCTTACTTTAAATTTTCCCCAAAACTAAAACCTTTGCTCCAAAACTACTTTTATTTATCAAGACAACTTTTTAAAAATAAAAAGTAAATAAAACTAACTCAACATCACTCCCTTAAACTTGGAGTCATTTCTAAACTAAACTTAGCATTCACTTGCCAATTTTTATTTAATTTTTCTAATTTTTTTTTCACTTTTTCACCACTTAATTTAACACAATCCAAATATTTCTTGATGAGCTCAATGTTCATGATGTTAAAGGTGTTTATGGTATTTACATTCATGGCTTAGGCTTGTAATATGTTTTTTCAATAAAAATGGTGGTTCAAGCTCAAATGGGGTGACTAAGGATCAATGTAAACTTGGGGTAGGCTAAAAAGTTCAAACAGTCCAAAAACAACCAATTTCCTTTCCTTAATCATATGTTTCCTAGGATTTCATCTCGAGTTGTAATCAAACTAGTTCTAGTATGCCTAGTCATTGAAACTGAAGTGTACTACTTAAGTATGAACTTTTCTAAGTAATAATTCAACCAACACAAGCTTAATTAAGTGCTTAATAATTGGTAATCACCACAAGGTCAAAATCAGTCCAGGTATTGGTGCATGAATCATTTCAAGCATAAATATTTTCTAAAGAGTTGAACAATTAAGCTATTTAGTCAATTATTATCATAAACTAGCAAACATCAACATACCCCAACACATGAAACATATCAATAAACAACACAAGATGTTTAAGTGAAAACCAAATCATAGTACTCATGCTTTTCTTTTTTACTATAAAAGACATAAACTATATAATAACAGAGATAAAGTTATAAACTATAAAATAAAAGAAACACAAAACAAGGATTGAATTATAATCATTGGATAATCATAAGAAGTGTTTCCCTACCCTAGCATAGAATCAAACACGGTTCTCATGGAGAAAACAAAAAAATGGAATAAAAACATTTCGCTAAAAATTTAAGGATCTCTGGTTAAGTCGTCCAGGTCTAAAATGGTAAGGCCTAGATCCTCTCGTATAGGTGTCTTTTCATCATCTACTAGTAGTGGTGGTAGTAGGGTTGGATATGATGGTTGCATTGACAGGACGTGGTAGTTATCGACCCCTTAACGAGCGACTAGTTGTATCCATTAGTACTGACAATCTCTAAAGTCTTTGAACTCCAATAGAAATGGTGCTATGTCCTTTCTCTGTATCTCTAATTGGGATCTAGTCGTGCCAATCTATCCTGGATTATCATGCTCCTCAATGATGAGGTTGTTGCTACTGGAGATGACTATAAGGGATCTGTTGGCTCAACTACTAGAGCAAATGCTACTTGCAGTGCTGGCTAGCTTTGGCTCTCAACTGTTTGTAACTTCTGAAATTGCTACAGTTAATCACTCGAGCTACTAGTATAAGATCCTCGTGTACCTGACAGTGAACCTTAACACGAGCACAAAGAGCTATAATCAATAAGGGTAGACCTAAATTGTTATAGGCTAGCCAAGAGCAAGCCAAGATCATCTCTTGCAAAATCTACATAACTGTTGACTAATTGCCTAGTCATAATGAAGTAAAAAAGCACTAATCTAGTCTTGGTGATGTCACTCGTGCGCATTACCAACATTATTTTCACAGCAATGAAAACATACCATGCCTTAGCATTCTTAGTTACAATTCTCAATTTGAAGATCATTGAAAAACCACTCGTAGTCCTTCATTCTGTCTCTGGCTGGCAGAGGGTCTAGATGATGAACCTATTGTCTAGATCTCATGTCATATCGGAGTATTTGGCACGTCTGTTGATGGCTTAAATAATGCATTAATGGTGTTGTAGTCAAATGCCACCATTCTCCTACGAACCCTCACTCTGTATACTTGGTGCTCCTCAACATTAGCATAGAATTCATTCACATTTAGAACCATCCTCGTTTTCAAAGACTCGTAGAAGCTCTCTCATCTCCTATCAGATTTATCTTGATACCAAGGAAGTCTCACTCCTTATAGTTGAAGCCTTGCTCTACTATGATGGATTTACAAAATATTGTGTTGGAATATCGATCAGCTATTTTCTGTGACACGAAGTGTGACATCTTGAAGGTTAGGCTCCTTGCTACTGTGGTTTGGCTTTTTTTGGGTGCTATTATAAAACAATTAAGGTATAGTTAGGTTAATTTTAGGTATGGGTGATTTGGGTGAAATGTGGTTATTTTGGTGTTTATTTGATGTTTTGATATAGGAAAAAGGTTTCTTGTGTGGTTGGTAAAGTATTTTGGGTGTTGGATTAAGTAGGCTTTAGATAGATTTGAGCTTGGATGTAGAAAGGTAAGAGTGGTTTTTAGAGTGAATGTGAGAAAACTGGCCAAAATAATGCCTTTAAGGTAATTTTCGACTGAACACAACTATGTTCTTCTTAAAACACAAAGGCGTTCATCACCATTACATGAAAAGTAATTACTGTCATAGGCATTATTTATATGAACAGTACCGCAGTGCCAATTCGAGCAAAAGCTTGGCACTGCAGCGCCAATTGATGAAAAAATCTTAATTTTGCCCCAATTTTACCCTAATTTTGGACCTATGAAAGAAGAGTTAAAGGTGTCATTTAAAGGAGAGGAGAAGAGCACGAAATAGAGAAAGAAACAAGGAATTTTAGTGAGAGAAACACATTAGAGCTTGAATTTGAACAATATCATTGAAGATTGAAGGCTTCCCAAGTTTGTCCAACTAGTTTTTTCTTTTTCTCTACTTCATTTACATTTATTTTAAGTTTGTAATTGTGTTTTATGTTGATTTGAACATGAGTACTTTTATGAACATTTGGATGGATATAATTGGATATTTCCCTATTGATTGCTAGATTATATGTTCTAGGGCTTGATGGAACTCTATTGAACACTATTTTATGTTGATTTTGTTATGTGGTTAATGAATGCATAAAATTGGATGTTAATCACTAATGATAAAAAGTATAGGAATAATAGAGGAAAATCAAGTCCCTAGAACCCGTTGCCATAGAACTCTCATATCTTTAATTTACCAAATTATTTAGTTTTAAGCATTTTTAATTCTAGAATTCAACTTATCCTTTAGATTCACTTAGATAAAGTTAGATTGCCAATACTGTAGTACTTAAAATTAATTTAGGATCCAATCCTCGTAGAACGATACTCATTCATCATTGTATTACTTGATCACAACCCATGCACTTGCAATTTCAATTCGTGAATATATAATTTTGCAAATACTAGGTTATAGAAGTTAGAGTTGAGGTTGTTCTAATTTCTATTGTACCCAATAACCAATAAGATGATTATCTCTATAGAAGTCATAAATAGCCAACTAGCTATTTACTGTGTTCACTCATAATGCATCAACCTTCTTAGTGAGAAAGCTAACTTGTGCTATCAAAGATGTTAAAGCATTAACCTCATGTACACTAGCTACCTTCTTTAGATTCACTATCTTAATTGGAAACTAATAATTGCTGGCTGCCATTTCCTCAAACAAATCATAACCCTCATCTATGAATTCATTAATTAATGCTCATTTAGTTGTTGTATCAACAATAGTTCTCAACTAACCCGCAAGCCCATTGTAAAATGTTTGCACCAACAACCATTTAAGGACTCTATGATGTAGGCACTTTCTCAACATATCTTAAACTTTTCCCATGCCTTATACAATAACTCTTTATCATGTTACACAAAGGAAGTGATATCATTCCTCATCCTAGCTGTCTTAGCAGGTGAAAAATATTTGGCTAAAAACTTTCGTTCCAAATCATCCAAAGTAGTAATTGATCCTGATGGCAATGACATTAACTCAATGAAAAATGAAACATTCTCAATCTAATTGCATCATTTGACACCCCATTGGATCTAAATATTTCAAAAATCTCAAGAAAGTTCATTATATACTCATTTGAGTTAACATTGGGAAGGCCACCAAATTACAAAGTCCTTCAGCATTTGAATAGTACTCGACTTTATCTAAAAGTTGTTGGCAGTTATTATAGGCCTCTAAATGCTAGGATTAATTCCATCAACCAATGGCACTACATATTCTCTCAAAGTCCTTAGACTACAATTATGAGATTATAATCTTAATAAACCATAGTGTTTCTCTAAGCCCGCTCTGACGAATTTTTAAAGTTTTTTCTATTTTAGAATTAAAAAAAAAAGGCTCAAATCACCACTTCGTGATCTACACATGCACTACTCCTGCGAAAAGTAACAATAAAGTGAAGCTAAACAAAGTAAAACAAAAACAAAATTTGAATTAAAAACAAGATAGACTAGTATTAATATTGGCAAAGAAATAACAAAGTCACTGACAACGGCACCAAAAATATGTTGCAACACAAGCGAATATATGCTATGTATGATTTTTTTAAGTGCAAGTTTACGTTATTGTTAGTAAGTAAAATAATGATGAGGGGTATCAATCCCATGTAATCTTTACGTGTTCTCCTAAACCAAGTACTAAAATTTCTTATCTTTATCTAGACAATTTGGTTCTTAAAATTGAAGTTTAAAAACTAATATTATCACTAAATTTACCAACCTGAAATGTGCAAGCAAAAACACTATAAAGCAATAAATTATTATATCTAGGATTATAGTTATCCCTCAAATATATTCTCCCAAATAATATTACCTTGAGTGTTAATCCCTTAGTAATTATTGGTCACAACACGATACTCATCACAAGCCTTTTTGGATGGTCAAGCGATTATATCATAACTTATCCACTACCTATAATCCTATAGTAATGCGATTATGATAAGATTTATTAAGCACAAGTTGTTTTAACCATACATGTCAATTAGGTATATTCCTATCCTAATTCAAAACTTATGACTACCACATCGCAATCGTGCTTCAATTTTTCCTAAGCTATTTATTAAGATGCATTTCTTAAGTTTATCCCAATAAACCAAAAATCATTCGACAACTGGCTAGGTAAATTGAAAGCATTAAGAATAGACAAACTGAATTAAAACTAAGTTTATAACATTTAAGGATAATAATATGTATAGTCATATACTTGGGTTCGAAACTACAATCCTAGACAATAGATTTAGTTCAATATAATGAAAGAGAGATAACTAAATACAATAAAAATCATAAAACAACTAGTTCCAAACCACATAGAGTAAAGATGTGAAAATTCAAAACAACTTTTGGTCTTAGCTGAATTATCATTCTCGTAGACACCAGCTATTTAATTATGTTGCTCTTCTCCCCAAATATTTTCAAGTGTTATTTACTTTGTGTTTGCATAAAAAGTAATGTATTTTTTGCTTAGACGATGTACTTTGAAGGGAAAATGAAGTTGAAATGTCCAAGCTCTCTTGTTTCTTCCAAGAAGTGAGTTTTTATGGTACCAAGGATAACTATAATGCTGCGATGTTTTCTTTAGAATACTGGGAGTTCTCCAACTTTATCATACGAACGTTATAGCATTCAATATCAACAATTCAAGGGCGTTCTTGACACAGTTACGATGCTAAGGAACATGAAGCGTTGGATGCCTTAGATTTCATATGAATACTAGGGCATCATAAATTAGAACACTAAGGCTTTCATCTATTGTTATGAATGCTGGCATGTTGAAGAGGAGAACGTAAAGGCATTCATCACTTATCTTCACTCCTTATTCTGAATCTTTACCTTTAGCCCTAAATTTTTTAATATTTTTCCTCTTAACTCCATCAATTCTATGATTTCTCCTACAAAATTAACTTTAATACATAAATATCATTAAAATACTTAAGAACAAGCAAGTTTCTAAGTTACAATAGGGCCAAATCAGATGACTAAATCACACTAATCAATTTTAATGATTCTTTCCTCGCTTTGAAAATCCTTCTTGTAAAACTTTGATGCCATTTCTTCCCAGGTAAGGATGGATCCTACAAATAGCAAGGCATACAAGAGAACTGAGAATTCCTTGAGCCCTAAGTTTTTATTATTAGTATATACCCTAAGAAAGTTGATAAACCTCTCAATATGTTATTTGGGATTACCTTTCTTATCGTTGAATAAGGAAAATAATGGTGATCGTAGCCCTTGGTATATAACATCTTAAGAATTCGGCTAGGTATGCCAAGAAAGTGACATATTACACGTTTTCTATAAGGTTACTATAACTAGCTTGATTAATCATTGTTAAGATATTATACCATGTGAAGCAGAAGGCTACCGGTTTGCAGTGGGTCTCAATCCTCAGATTAAGGCGTACGTGGTCTCAGCAGCCCACACTCAGTATGGAGTATTGGTCAAAGCTGAAACTCGGGTTGAAAGAAGCATGGCTACCATCCCTAAACCGAAACAGCAGGGCCAAAAAAAAGGTTGGTCAAGTAGTTCTCGAGGAGGGCCGAGTAAATTCACACGAACAGAGGAGAGATCTTCATGGTCCAGCAGTTAAAAACCAAGCCAAGGAGCTCAATCCAGTCAAGCTTTCGTTCTGCAACCATCCGCCAAATTTCGAAGCACTAAAGAGAGTTGGAAGAATTTTTCGGTGTATAATAAATGCGGTAAGGCCCATCCGGGGGATTGTAAGAAGGGGACTACCGGTTGTTATAAGTGTGGTCAAAAGGGTTACTACATGAGAGATTGCTTGAATGATGGAGCTAGCAGTAAGCCAAAAGATAGACCACTAGCTCCGAGATAAACTAGTGGCGGCTGAGGGCAGATTCAAGGCGGTCCCCAATTCAAAAGGCCGAGCACCTCGAGTTAGCCTAGTAGGGGATTCGATCGAGGAAGATCATCCGAAGGACTGTAAGGTAGACCGCATACCCAAGCTAGGGTATTTGTAGTGACACAGTATGAGGCAGATGCGACCCCAGAAGTTGTGACAAGTACGATGTCAATTTTTGATCGAGATGTTTATGCACTGATAGATCCTAGAGCAACCCATTCTTTTACTTCTATGGAGTTTGCTGCAAATGCTAGTATAGTCCTCCAGTTATTAGATTGTGCAGTAGCAGTGTCTCTTCCTACAAGAGACTCCATTGTAGCGGAAAGAGTGTATAGGGGTAGTAAAATCAATATTGAGAGCCAAAAGTTTATAGCGGATTTGATTGTGCTGGCTATCAATGAGTTTGATGTGATTTTAGGGATGGATTGGTTGTCTAAATATCGGGCTTTAGTGGATTGCTTCCGGAAAGAAGTTAGATTATGCAGCCCAGGCGAAACAGAAGTTATTTTTCGTGGGGTGCGAAAATCACTTTCTGCCAGTATGGTGTCAGTAATGAGGGCAAGAAAGATGCTTTGGAAGTCATGTCATGGGTACTTAGTCTATGCCATAGACGCAAGAGACGGTGGAACGAAATTAGAGGATATTCCAGTGGTTAGGGAGTTTCTGGATGTTTTCCCAAAGGATCTTCCGAGCTTGCCTCTAGATAGAGAGATAGAGTTTAAAATAGAAGTAGCTCCTGAAACTCAACTAACTTTCAAAGCACCCTATACAATGGCTCCTCCAAAATTGAAAAAACTGAAGGTTCAGCTAGAAGAGTTGGTGAATAAGGGTTTCATCAGACCGAGTACTTCTCTTTGGGGGGCACCGAATTTGTTTATAAAGAAGAAATATGAAAGTATGAGATTATGCATTGATTACAGGGAACTGAATAAAGTAACAGTGCGTAATCAATATCCACTTTCGAGAATTGACGATTTGTTTGATCAGCTACAAGGAGCCAGAGTATTTTCCAAGATAGATTTGAGGTCAAGCTTGTTGGAGCTGGTGCTCACATACCATTCCAATATTGTATGAATATTAATTGTTAATATTTATACAATAAACATTTCGAATAAAGATTGTTAATATCATATTAATATGGTATAATGCTTGTAACATTACAGACATTGTTTGATTTGAAAGAGTTCAGATCTGGTCTAAAAGAGTTTAGACCAGAACTAATACTTAGCAAAGCTGAGAGTTATAAATGCTACGAGTTAGCACTGTTAAGAGTTAGCAGGTTATAAGAGTCAGCGAGGTCTAAGAGTTAGAACCTTATCTATAATAGGACAAAGGAGCATACTTGTAATGATATAGTTGCAAAGAGTTGCAATAGGTGTTAAAAAATATCATTATATAAGTGTGTCTTAAAGATAACGTTCCTGATCTATAATTACCAATGCGGGTCTATCGGTGATTCACTTTATATAGATTAGTGTATGTCTATATCTGACTGGTTCAGATGGTTGTTCTTAGCTGACCATGAGCTTAGAGCTTGTATAGGCATGCGGGTATCCAGTCAGGACTGGATACTGAACAGACTCATGAGGACCCCAATAGATATCCTATGAAACCATCAAAGGAAGGTCCTCTCAAGTTGAGTAGTATTCGTGGTCCTTTGACCTGAGTGCCACGGTGGTCTTGTGAGTGATCCATCAAACTTTGGTTCCACATATGTCAGAGACCTTTCATGGTCTGACCGCTATGTGTCGTTGGGTATGGTCCGATGCTCATGGAGTCCGGTATACGTAGATACGGGATCCGTCAGCTTACGTAGGTAAGTTGTATATCCGATGCTCCGAGATTATATTTCATAAAGTCTTGTGGCCACAAGCATAAACCCGGGAAAAGAGTTTCCCACAGGGTTAAACAATATAGCAAAAGTGTTTGCGTATATTGTTTATCGAGATACGAATCTGGAGATAAGATTATGGATGAGCAAATGGGGATTTGATGGTGCTGATCTATATCCCCGCACATCCATAGTATAAATGATGGAAGGATTATACGTATACGTTATGACCTCAACTTGTATGGTCTAACACGCTGATTTGTAATATTCGTAACGTGTGCGTGGGGCATCGATTACGGATTAATGGAATAGTTTCATTTGACAAATCGGGTGTGGACCTAGAGAGTCCCAATATGAAATGTACTCTTTGAGCACTTGGGCAGTGTACCGTATTGAATTGTTCAATACAGTATAATTCAGCAATTTACTAAGGTTAAGTTAACTAAAGTATATGGTTAAATGGTGGGACCCACTTTAGGTTAACATAGTAACCTAGTAAGGATATAATAGTAATTTCACTTTATGATTATTTAATTGTTAAATAATAAAAATAAATATTTATTTATTTAATTGTTAAATAAATGATTTAACTTAACTAAGGTTAAAGGTTAACCATATGGTTAAGTTAGTTAACTTTACTTAATGGTTAAGTAAAGGTTAACCTAACCATGGTTAAGTTAGTTAACTATGGTTAGAATAATTAAATATTTATTAACTTAAAGGTTAAGTTAAAATAATCTAACTATGGTTAAATATTAACTAAGGTTAGGTTAAGCCAAATGAAATGCAAATGAAATTCAAATTAGTTTGGAATTAATGCATTAGTATATAAAGTGAAATGAAATTCAAAATTCATAATTGGTTTAGATTTTAGGTTTTGCATTTTGGGAGCCATTTCAATTTGAGAAATTGAAATTCTTTGTTTTGTGTTTTAAGTGTTAGAACAACAAAATAAATTAGAAAAATGGTTACTAAATGCAATAACTAAAAAGGAGATTTGTTTTATTTATTAAAGAGTTGAATAAAAGGAAAAACAAATTTAATTAAGTTAAATAGTTTAACTTTGAAAAATGTTTAAGAGTTAAACACATATGTTGGATTAAGATGCTGCCATTCTAGACAATCAAACCCACCCTTATTGATTGCTAGGATTGATCAAAGATTCATTTCATGGTGGACTTTAAGCAAAATTAATCCAAAGGCTTCATTGGTAATATTTTCTCAATATCGAATTTTCAGTTTAATCAAATATGTATTTTCTGTGTTCATTGTATATAATCTTCCGCTGTGCACATGTATGTATGAGATATGTATATTGTTTGTATGATGAACACAACCCACATGCAAGTACCCTAGTAATTTGACAACACCCCAACAAGGCTATTATCAATTGAAGATCTTAGAGGAAGATGTTCCTAAGACGGCCTTTAGGACCCGATATGGGCATTTATGAATTCTTGATTATGCCTTTTGGGCTGACTAATGCCCTAGCTGCTTTTATGGATCTCATGAATAGAGTTTTTCGATCCTATTTAGATTAGTTTGTGATAGTATTTATTGATGATATACTGATTTATTCAAGTAGTGAGGAAGAGCATGCATAACAATAGAGGATAGTTTTGCAAACCTTAAGGGAGCATCAGCTGTACGCCAAACTTAGTAAATGTCAGTTCTGGATAGAGTTGCATTTTTGGGGCATGTAATCTCTGCAGAAGGGGTACAGTAGATCCCCAGAATATTGAAGCAATAGTGAATTGGAGACAACCTACGAACGTGATGGAGGTTCGTAGTTTCTTGGGTTTGGCTGGGTATTACAGGAAGTTTGTAGAGGGATTCTTAAACATAGCCGCTCCTCTGACTAAACTAACTTGGAAAAAAGAGATGTTTGTATGGTCAGAAGCATGCCAGCAGAGTTTCGAAGAGTTAAAGCGAAGGTTGACTTCGGCCCCAGTGCTTACACTTCCATTAGGGAATGACAGATTTACCATATATTGTAATGCTTCCAGGCAAGGTCTAGGTTGTGTACTGATGCAGAAGGAGAAAGTAATAGCCTATGCTTCCAGACAATTAAAGAAGCATGAACAGAATTATCCTACACATAACCTAGAATTAGCTACAATAGTTTTTGCTCTAAGAATTTAGAGGCATTATTTATATGGGGTTCCTTGCAAGATCTTTACAAATCATAAGAGCCTGCAGTACTTGTTCACCCAGAAAGAATTGAATATGAGGCAGAGAAGGTGGCTGGAGCTTATTAAAGATTATGAGTGCACACTAGAGTACCATTCAAAAAAAGCTAATGCGGTAATAGATGCTCTCAGTAGAAGGCCTATCGGTTCAATAGCTCACTTGAAGGTCGTATATCTATCAATGTTGGTCGAAATGAGGTCGTTAGGTGTAAAATCAAAATTGTCAGATTCGGGAGCATTATTAGCCATATTTCAGGTCCGTCTAATATTGGTTGATCGGATCAAAGAACTACAGACTCAAGATCCACAGGTAGTTAAATTAAAGGGTGAAATTGAGTCTGGGCGGTGAAAGGATCTTTCAGTGACAGAGGATGGTGTAGTAACCTTGGGCTGGAGGATATATGTTCCAGATGTAAATGAGTTAAGAAGAGAGATTATGGAAAAAGCTCATTCTTCTACATATGTTATGCGTCCGGGGAGTACAAAGATGTACCGTACCCTAAAAGAGCACTACTGGTGGAAGGGCATGAAGAAAGATATAGCTGAATTTGTCTTGAGATGCCTAACTTGCCAACAAGTAAAGGCTGAGCATCAGAAATTTACTAGGCTCTTGTAACCCTTTTCGATTTCGGAGTGGAAATAGGAAAGAATAACAATGGACTTCGTGGTAGGACTTCCGCGTAGCCAGAGAGGCAATGATGCAATATGGGTAATTGTTGATAGGCTGAGGAAATCTGCCCATTTTCTACCCATTAGAAGCAATTATTCTTTAGATAAATTGGCCCAGTTGTACATAGATGAGGTGGTACGACTCCATGGAGTTCCAGTATCCATTGTGTCAGATAGGGATCCACGGTTCACTTTTCGATTTTGGCCCAGATTACAGAAAGATCTAGGCACAAAATTGAGTTTTAGTACAGCCTTTCATCCACAGACGGATAGTCAATCTAAGCGGATAATTTAGACACGAAGATGTACTTAGAGCGTGTGTTATGGAGTTTAAAGGGAATTTGGATACTCATCTGCTTCTAATGGAGTTCGCCTATAATAATAGGTACTAGACTAGCATTGGGATGGCACCATATGAAGCATTGTATGGAAGAAAGTGAAGAACTCCAGTTTGTTGGAATGAGGTAGGTGAAAGAAAGCTAATCGGCCTAGAAAATGTCCAGATTACTTCAAAAAAGATTCAACTTATCAGGTAGAGATTGAAAATAGCTAATGATAGAAAGAAAAGTTATGCAAATAACAGGAGAAGAGACTTGGAGTTTGAGATCGGTGATAAGGTCTTTCTGAAGATATTGCCATGGAAAGGAGTACTAAGATTCGGAAAGCGAGGAAAGCTGAGTCCCCGATATATTGGGCCGTACGAGATAGTTGAAAGAGTTAAAGATGTGGCATATCATTTACGGTTACTCGAAGATCTGGCTAGATCCATGATGTGTTTCACATTTCCATGCTTCACAAGTATATAGCAGATCCTTCGCACATCTTGAGGGAACAATTAGTAGAATTGAACTAAAACTTGACTTATGAAGAGAAGCCTGTGTAAATTCTAGACCGAAAAGAGTAAGTACTTCATAATAAAAGTATTCCCTTATTGAAGGTTTAATGGATGAACCATAAAGTAGAAGAAGCCACGTGGGAATGTGAAGATCAGATGCGAGTACAACATCCCCACCTTTTTTAAACAGGTATGATTTAAATTTCGAGGATGAAATTTTTAACGAGGGGTGAAAACGTATCTAGAGATAAACTCACGGATGAGCATATAGAGAATTGATGGTCATAATTTATATATCTACTCCTCCAGGATATAAATAAATAAGGGATTATATGGATATGGTTGACTTTAACTTGAATCGTCCAACACTCCATTCTGTAATATCCGTAACGTGTGTGTGGGGTATTGTTCACGAACTTACGAAAGTGTTCCATAAGATAAACGGAGGTGAACTTAAAGAGTCTCACAATATAAAGTGTACTCATTGAGCATGAAGGTAACGAGACGGATCATACAAATTGATCCGGGAAGATTTCAGAAAGTAGGATACATTTTAGGACCTATTGCAAATAGGTCCCTATTACATGGAAAAGTGCAAATGCACACATGGCATCCATGCATAGCCTTTTGTATGACAAATAGCATCATGTATGGACATGCATGTGACAAATGTCAACCATACAAAGTGTTTACATGGATGAGTGGCATTTGTCACTCATGCATAAGCCTATATGGCATTACATGGCTGCATGTCTGACATGTGGCCATTTAAATATCTTAGGCCATTTAAAAACAAATGAAAAGAGTTCATTTGTTGGTGAATTCATTATTGAATGAAAAAAATTCATGCATTGTATTTGAGAGAAAATAGCAACTTTGAGAAAGTTTCATTTTTATCCCTAAATACCATTTTAACCGTTTGATGCTTCAACCAATTCAAGAATTGAGTTGTTTGTTGATTCATGTACAAAATATTGATAAAAGGCTACTATTCTAACTACTCTAATCCCATAAAATATTGGAGTCTAGAATTGTTCAAGAAAGGACTTCATTGTGAGCTCAACAAGCTTTAAAGTTTAACAATCTTCACCGAATCATCTATAAGGGTATGTATTCCATTCTAGTACTATTGTTTATTCAGTTATAGTGTGTATATATTGATTATATTGTTTTTATTCTGTTGCGTAATGTATGTTGGACATGCATTTTGAATTTTTTAACATGTACACAATCACATATATACACCCTTTAATGGACTAACACTTCAATAATTCAAAATATTGGCTAGATATAATAAAAGCATTAATGATCAAGATAGAATGAATCAATTATATATATTAAGTTCATAAACTAAGAATCAATAAAATTCAATTACATACTAAGGTCAATAGTTTAACCCTAGATAAGCAATGTTTATCTCATCACAAACCCAAGAGTATCAAATCAATCCATGTATAACAGGAAGAGTAAGAACATAATGATAAGAAAAGAAAAGAAAAACTAATCAATAAGATGAATTGATGTGCTTCTCTCTCATATTTGACTTGAAGCTTGAATCTTGAACTTAAATCTTCAATCTTAGCTTTGATCTCTTAATTTTGTGTTATGAATTGTTTCATTAAGTTTTGCCTCTTTAAAAGTCCATGTTTTGGCTCATAAAAGAGTGCTTTTATATGTATAAGAAACCTAGGGTTGAGGGCCTTCAATTCTAAGTCAAAATAAGACATTTAGGAAGGTCGTTTATTAGTCACACGGGTGCTATAGCGCTAAGACCTAGAACGTGATGGGCGTAGGTGGCTGGTTGGGCACTGTGGAGCCCAAGTCCAGCCCTAGGTTCAGGTGCTCTCATATTTTGAGTGCAACTTCTTTGTTTCTCATCCAATTTGCCTCCTATATCACACCCTAGATCTGAAAAGATTTGACACGTGACATAACTTATACTTATTTTAATGATGTGCACTTATAATTAATATTGCATAAAGTTTTAAACTTAAATTCCAAATAGAAATTCTTAGTAAGTTAGTAGTAACTCTAACATGAAATGAAACCATAAACATACTTAGTGGAATATAAACCAAATACAATCACACTTAATAAAATAATGCATAAATACTTATTCAATATACTTATCTCAAACTATATGTCCACCAATTAACACCTAGCAATTAAGGAACCTAGGGAACCAAGTGACAACAGAAGCCTTTCCAAATCTGCATTGTACTTTAGATACCTAAAATCATGATAAGCTATAATAAGTATAAACCTCTATAAGTATACTAGTTTTTTTATATATCAAAATATATATATATACATATGAGCAATGCATAGGCATGATATGCTATGATGAATCAAAATTATAATCTTGTCAAATTGTCAAGTAAACGCTTACACATTCTATCAAAATATATAATAGGAATACCATCACCCAACTACTACTTCGTAGGACTTCACATCAGTGACATACCATATGAGAAGAATAGAATAAGTAGGGTTTAGATTACACACAAATAATACTTATGCCTGAAGGTAAGAAGAGCCAAACCCTTACCTTGATCATCGGTGAGTCCTCCTACATGTACCAATATGCCACCACACGAATGTGATGACTCACTCTTTCTTTAGGCACTATAGGATCCTTCCTACATATGAAACACATAACACATATCAATCCTAAAGGAAGAACCACACATAAAGGCTCTAAAAATCACATAAGGTGCCTACTAAGTAAATAATAAGTTCAAGCATCCTAAAAACACAAAACATATTTCACGAACATATTCCACTTCAAAGCTTTTTTTTAAACACATTTCATTTTGAAAACTCACTTTCATACACATGTATATTATATATGTCCATATTCAATGTCAATGCTCACATTCAAAAACATATGTCTTTTATATTTTATATCAAAATACACTTTAGCTTAACGTCAATATATCTTAAAATACATTTACAAAATTATGCATAAATAATTACTATATTTTTTATGATTCCAATAAACGTCTAGATATATAAAAAAATCACTCTACCAAATTTCATAATTTTCAGAGGTGGTTTGTGTTGAGATTTGTGCTTACGTGCCATTCCATTATGTATAAATATTTAACTATAATATTTATAAAATTAAAATTTCTAATAAAACCATTAATATTATTAATTATTAAATGGTAAGATGCTTGTAACGTTTCAGATATTGTATGATCCGAAAAGTTCTGATTGATCTAAATGAGTTTAGATCAGTGCTAAGAGTTAGCAACGTTAAATGTTATAAGTGTTAAGAGTTAGCAGTACTAAGAGTTAGTAGGTTATAAGAGTTAGCAAAATTTAAAGAGTTAGCCTTGTCTGAAATGGGACAAAGACTTGAGAATATATTAGTAATGACGTAGCTGCAAAGAGTTGCAGATGATACTAGAAAATGTCATTATGCAAGTATGTTCTCAAACACTATATTCCTAATTTAATTTCATCGATACGGGTCTATCATTGAAATCTAATAATATAGATTGGTGTATGTCTATATTTGTATGGTTCAGATGGTTAGTCTTAACAAACTATTAGCTCAGTAGAAGCTCGTATAGAGATACATGTATCCAGTGAGGATTGGGTACTGAACAGACTCACGAAGCCCTTCAATAGACATCTCATAAGACCATTAATAGAAAGTTTTCTGAGTTGAGTAGTATTCATAGTCCTTTGACCTGAGCACTACAGTAGGCTTGTGAGTGATCCACCATACTTTGGTTCCACATATGTCAGAAACCTGTTATGGTTTGACTGCTGGATGTCGCTGGGTATGGTCTGACTATTTGGTGTCGCTGGGTATGGTCCGATGCTCATAGAATCCGTTGTACGTAGATATGGGATCTGTCAACTCACATGAGTGAGTTGTATATCTTGATACTCCGAGATTGTATTTTAGGAAATCTTATGGCCACGTGTATAAACCCTGAGAATAATTTCTATAGGGTTAAAAAATATCGCAAAAATGTTTGCAGATATTGTTTATGGAAATACAAATCTGGAGATAAATTCAAGGTTGGGCAAAAAGAGATTTGATGGTGATGATCTATATCTCTGCTCTTCCAGGATATCAATGACGGAGGGAGTATACATATGTGTTATAACCTCAACTTGTATGGTTTAACTTGTTGCTTTGTAATATCCGTAAAGTGCATGTAGGGCATCATTCATGGACGTATGGAGGAGTTCTATATGACAAATTGGGCATGAACCTAGAGAGTCTCACAATATGAAATGTACTCGTTGCGTACTAGGGTAGCAGACTGGATTCAATAATTTGATCCAGAAAATTCTAGCAAACTAGATATTTGTTTAGAGATCCCTTGGGATGTGCATTTGTTAAGACTTAATTGTTAAGTACATCATATAATTAGTTCACATAAGTTGTTAACTAATAGGATGTTGACAAGTGGCATAATTTGGTCCATAAATTATTTTTACCTTAAATTGACCTATTAATCTTGCTAGTAAAAATAATTAAGGTAAAATAATTATTCAAAATTATTTTGAATAATTAATTAAATATTATATATAATGATTGTTATTATAAATGTCAATGAGGGTACAAACAATTATTATTATGACCTATTAATAATGGCACGATATTATGAATGATGGAATATCATTAAAGTAAAGTTTATAAACTTATAAAAATTAAAATATTTTAATTTTTATTTAGGTAATTATATTACACTAGCATAATAATAAAAGAAAATGAAAATGTCATTTTTAATTTTATTTGTGTTAATTAATAGTGTTGTAAATTTATTCAATGGATAAACACTAGTAAAAAGAAAAAATATTGGTAGCCAACAAAATTAATGGGTAGGCCATTTATTGCTTTTTGGTGGAGAAACAAAACAAATGAAATTAAGTGAAAGTGGTTCAACCACTAAACAAAAAAAAGGAGAGGATTTGATTTGATCAATTCTCTCTCAATTTTTATCATCCGGCCATGTCAACGAAAAGCGAGAAAATTAAGAAGCAAAAATAATTTTTAGACAAGAGTTAGATAAAAACATGCTTTAGTGAAAAATAGTTTAAAAGGAGTTATGCAAGAGTTGCATAAAATAATCTATTTTCTTGAAAATAAATATGTATGTGTTGAAAGAGTTTAAACACATGCTGCTGGAAATTAATCAAAGCTACCATTCTAGCTCTATAATCCCACCGGACTAGAATTGTTCAAGGGTAGACTTCAAGATGAGCTCCAAAATTTGAATTCTTCATCGAAGTTCCTCAAAGGTATGTTTCTACAATCTTAACTTGTTTATAATTCAGTTTACATGTGCACATATTGATTATATGTTTAATTCCACTGAAGTTCAAATATGTGAGACATTTATTTAAGTTTTTCAACATATACACAATCACATGCATACACCCAAAAATACTTTAACAGTTTAGTCATTCAAATAATTTTCGTTGTTTAATCATACTTTAAAGAAGGACAGAATCCAAAAACCTAAGGTTAGATTCGAAAAATCACTAAAAAATCATTCATGGTATTTTTGAATGAATCAAAATTTTATATGATCCTCTAGATCTATATTGTAATTTAGAATAAAGATCTTAGCACAACGCATGACAGAAAATGTAACCTAATTTTCGAAATGTAATACTGTCATGAACAGAACCTGTAAACTTTATTGATTCTTATCTTATACTATATACTAGTGGTTCTTTTAATCAATGACTCTTTAAATTCAAGCCTAATAACCCTAGAACAATCAATTCAGAATCTAATCCCTTATTTTTTTTAATATTTTCATAAAATTGCTCTAAAGTAATTAATAGCATCAAGAACAATTTAAAGGATTAAAATTTTACCTCTTTATCTCCAAAATTTTCTTCTTCTTTTTCTCTTCCTCTCTTTTATTTTCTAAAAGGGTGGCTTGACCTAAACAAGTGTTTAGGATTAAAAAATGTATATTTTTATACTAACAGGCTAATTTTATTATTTGTAAATTAGCCATATAACTTTTCAAGTATTACAATTTAATCTTAAAATAAATCTAAATTTTTGCAAATACCCCAAATACTAAAAGTTAGACTTTAATCTATACAACCAATACTAATAACAATACATAATTCAAGTATCACCCACATACAAATAAAATACAAATATTATATATATTTATATATTTAAATATTTATTCTTACCAATTATAAATAAGTAGTTATTATATCCTGTTTGTTCCTAATGTTACATTTTTTGTTATGCACCTATTTATGATAAAACAAATGTAATTAAATAGTGAAAAAGTCATAAATTAGAACAAATCTCTTATTCAGAGTACTAAATGTACTAGTGCTTTTACGCTCCTATCACCCACTCAACAAGTCAATATCCACTACCATGATCATTTGTTTATAGGCCTCGATGTTTGGACCCGCATTGAAGAGGCATAAGTTTTATTAAGTTCACGAGACCACCCACTAAACGAATCAATATCCACTGCCATGATCATTTGTTTATAGGCCTCGAGGTTTAGACCCGCATTGGAGAGGTATAAGTTTTATCAAGTTTTATAAGTTTTGGGGAGGAGATAAATCAAGGAGAAAAGATAAAGAAGTTCTATTTAAAGTTAAGTATTAATGGTGTGATTGGAGCTTCATATATATCTTTATATCCCACCTTGACTTTGGCTTTACATTACAAGCTAAATAGATCCCTAGACATGTGTATTTCTACATTAGAGGAGAGTAGTATGAACAACAAGCTTATAGTAGTATTATTGAATTATGCTGAGACATCATCTTTATGTACTTTATTAAGTTTTATGTAAATCTAAGTTTCTTTTGATTCATTACTTGCTTATTGCGCACACACACAAGTGATCAATTATAAGGGAGAATGAAAATCTTGATGAATGATGTGATGATTTATTGAAGGTTGTTTATTGAGCTCTAAAAAGACTTGTACATTTCACAACCTTTAAAATAATAATTATGAGCATCTAATATACCGACCTTTTTTTTATAGTTTTTAGTATTTATTTGGAATCAATAAGTTATGATATTTGTCCCTTTTTTTCTCTAGGACGAGTAAAGTCTTAAGTATAAGAGTATTTTCTAGGGGCGTAAAAGTACTAATATGATTAGTACTCAGAAGCTTTGCTCTAATTTATAAAGTTTTGGCTATTTAATTGTGTTTTTTATCATAAATTCGTGCACGATGGAAAATGTAATGTTTAGGAACAAATGAGAAACAAACCGGATGAGAAATGAATAAGTTGCGCTCAAATATGAGAGCGCTTGATCCTAGGGATAGGCATCGTAGCGCCCAAGGTAGAGACTTGGATGCTACAACACCTATACGCCCTCTATTAACTCAAGTTTTTCAGGTCTTAGTGTCGAGGCGCTCGTACGACATATAAAAGACCTTTCTAAATTTCCTATTTTAACTTGGATTTGAAGGTTCTCGGCCCTAAGGTTTCTCATACCTATAAAAATACTTTTTTATGAGCCAAACACAGACTTTTAGAGAGAAAAAACTTAGAGAAATAATTCACAACATAAAATTAAAGATCAAATCTAAAATTGAAGATTCAAGTTTAAAAACCAAGTTTCAATTCAAGATTGCGAAAGAAGCAACCCAAGGAGTCACATTGATTAGTTTTGCTTTTATTTTCTTATTATTATGTTCTTGTTCTTGCTGTTATTCATGGATTAGTTTGATACTCTTGGTTTAGTGATGAGCTAAACTTGTTTTATCTAGATTTAGACTATGTGAACTTAGTATGTAGTTAGATTTCATTGATTATTAGTTTATGAACTTAATACACTATAATTCATTCATTCTTTCTTGTGTTTAATGCTTTCATTATATCTGGCCAATATTATGGATAATTGAGGAACCATGATGAACTTGACAGAGGGATTTATATGTTTAGCCTATGATAGTTTGATGCATAATCATAGGGTAACAATTATGAATTCTATGTAGGATAGATATATACCTAGATAGCATGTATGGTATGATTTAGACCTATTCTTAATGAATTATAATCCCATCTGATTATTATAGACATATAGGTAGTTGTTAGAATGCGTAATATAGTCACTCAACCATCGATAGAGACTTATGATGAGATTAGAGTTTAAGCCAATCAATTTATTTTAAAGGATTAATTAAGAAGATTAATGAATCTAGTGAAATACTAGGGGATAAGTCAAAACTTTAGGTTACTATCAATTGGTGAATTTATCTATTTGTTTGATTGTTATTTAGTTTTAGTTTAATTAATAGAATTAGGTTAATTCATTAAGTTTCAAATTTTAGATTTCTCTAAATAAAAGTTAAGTAGATATAATTTTAGTACTTGATTGATGGAATTAAATCATATAGTCCCTATGGGAATGAAATCTAGACTTAAATCCTATATTTCTTGCGCTTAGCTAGTATAGCATACATCAGTGGGTTGTGTGCTTGAAAATGTTTGACCCATGTGTTGGAATTAAATAGCATAACTTTTAATTTTATTGAGTTAGAAGACTATTAGAATTAAGGTAATCATATAAGGGTAGCGTAATGCATGTATAGATAAATAAGTTAGATATGGATATCAACTTGATTGTGTATGCATAAGATCTCATTTGACGCTCGAAAGAAATAACGATAATAGTTTTAAACCCTTAATTAATGAAATTTCTAGAATAGTTATTACTCACTAATCATAAAGAACATGAAAAAGGTAGAGTGAAATTAAGAACCTAGAACCCTTTTACCATAGAATTCTTACCTCATTGAATTGTTAAATTGTTTAGTTTAACCATCTTTAATTTTCCTTACCACCTTAGTGTTTAAATTATCCTAGATAAGGTAAAGTTCTTAACAGCAGAGTAATTAGCATTAATTTAGTGCATCAATTCTTATGAAAACAATACTCACTTGTTACTTTATTACTTACTCATAACTCGTGCACTTGAAATTTTATTCACGCGTGTCTAATTTCATAAACAAATTTTTGGCATTATTGTTGGAGATTATTTTATCTTGAATTGTTTTTCTAATATTATGGATAATAAACTTAATTTTAATTTAATCATTTATTTATTTTTTGTTCTCATTAAGTTTTTGGTTATTGTGGGTGTTTTGAAATTTATAAGAAGAGCTCGCAGCTTAGAGCTTTTGCCTTTTGATCTAAAAGTTAAACGCACTTTATGGAGGCTTAGGATAGAAAGAGGAAATCAAGCTCATGTAATGGCCAATGACAACAACAACCACTAACCTCAGGCCTTGTGGGACTATTTCAAACCCATGGTCAATAAGAACTATTTGGGGATCTGACATCAAGGGGTTTAAGCCAACAATTTCAAATAGAAGCCTGCCTTTATTAATATGGTGCAATAAAATAAGTATGGAGGTTTGCCAAGCGAGGACCCAAAATGTTCATCTTACTATATTCTTGGAGATATATGACACCATAAATGAACGGGGTTTCAGATGATGTTGTTAGACTACACTTGTTCCTTTTCTCTCTTAGGTACAAGGTGAGAGGTTGACTTCAATTTTTGCAACTGGGGAGTATTACGACATAGGAAGAATTAGCCCAAAGGTTTCTTATTAAATTTTTCCCACCATCAAAGACTTCTTAACTCTGGAGAGAGATTGCACAATTATAACAGTTAGACGTTGAGCCACTCTATAACGCATGAGAGAGGTTCAAGGATCTTATTAGGAGGTGCCCTCAATATGGATACAAAGATTGGTTCCAATATAACTCTTTTACAATAAACTAAATGGAACTAAACTATTATAGATGTGGTGATGGGTGGTACTTTGTTGTTGAAAACCGTGAATGAAGCTCAAGTTTTGTTGGAGGAAATGGCATACAACAACTACATATGGCCTAATGAGAGGTATATGTTAAGGAAAATGCATAAAGTTGACCCAATAATTGCACTATTAGCTCAAATCTCGGCATTGGCCAATTAAATTTCTACATTCAATACTAGAGGAGCTTCAACAAGTAAGGATTTGACTATAGTAGCAAATATATCCTACACCAGTAAAGGGAGTGATCTAGAATAAGTGCAATATGTCACCAATCAAAATTTCAACTACCGAAGTAACAACTTGCCTACACAATACCATCCAGGGCTCTGAAATCATGAGAATTTCTCTTATTGTAACACAAGAAATGTTCTACAATCGTCATTGAGGTTTAATCAACTGATAGTTGAAAAGAAACCCTCATTAGAAGACGTTTTATGTACTTTTATTATTAGGGCAAAAGAAAGATTCAACAAAGATGAGGCCCAGCTTGACAACATCGAGACACATTGCACCCACAAGAATGCTACATTGAAGTCACTAGAGGTACAAGTTAGTCAACTTACCAATGCAATTAAGGATCAATCTTTCAGAAAGTTCCCAAGTGACATGAAGGCTACTCTAAATGAGCAATGTAAAGCCATACTCTTAGAAGTGTAAAGAAGTAGAAGCTTTAGAGAAAAAAATGGTTGAAGGTGAAGAGAGAAAAGTTGAACCTGAATAACAAAAGGTGAATTCAAAGCCTAACTTTATTTCTTTCTTGGATAACCCTTCTATCATTACCCCACTATTGTCATACCCTCAACGCTTCCAAAAGAAGAGGTTAAATGCTCAATTATCCAATTTCCTTAAGATCTATAAAAAGATTCACATTAATATTACCTTTTAACGAAAGTTGTCTCACAAGTTGAAGGATCTGAGTAGCTTCACCATCCCTATACTATTAAGGAGTATACTTTTGAGAATGCCATATATGCTTTTAGAGCAAGTGTCAATCTTATATCTTTATCCATATTTTGAAAATTGGGTCAGGAGAGGTGAAACCCACCATAATTTTCTTACAAATGGCAGATTGGTCTCTCACTTATCTATGGGGCATCATTGAAGATGTGTTAGTCAAAGTTGATAAATTAATCCCATTAGTAGATTATGTCATTCTTGATATGGAGGAATACCAAAAGGATTTAATCATTTTTGGTCGGTCATTCTTAGCTACCATAAGGGTTTTTATTGCCATGGAGAGAGGAGAGATGAAAATGAGAGTGCAAGATAAAGAGGTAACATTTAAGGTCTTCAAGGAATTAAAGTTGTCAAATAACTCTGAAGAATGCTTAAGAATTAACAAACATGAATCCAGATGGAAAATAACATGCCTCATTTTGGAAGGAGATAGATGACATTCAACCACAAGTCACGAAAAGACAATATTGCACCGAACAAAGAAGAAGATAAGGTAAGGCAAGATCATCGTGAAAAAGTAATCAAATATTGACCATCGAGGTTTATTCTTTTGGCCAAGATTAAATCTATTTTTGGGAAAACTTAACATAAGAATATTAGGGTCATTTATTGATGATCATCTTATAAAGCTTTAGAAATCGAGGAAAGAAATTGATAAGGTCATTGAGCACACAATGAACACTACAATAGAGGAGTGTTGCATAGGAAAAATGCCTCCAAAGTGCGATTTGATCCCCTATAAATCTGAAAAATATCAAGCCGAAGACATTAAATCTAGCACTTTTTAAGAGGCAACCAAAGTGAATTTTAATTTTTAATTTCAATCTTAGTTTTTAATATTTCTTCTTTCTTGTAGTGTATTAAAATAGTAAGTCAGCATCTTATAAAGAATGAAAAAAAGGAGCAGAAGTAGAGCCAATGAGGTGCAGCCCAAAGGAGCTCAAACTAAAGCAATTGGAGGAACTTGACAGTAAGTGGCACCTAGCCACTCAACCTTCTACTCACCCACATCCACCATTAAGCTCCTTTGAACAACCCTCCCCCTAATCATCCTTACACCCTTCGAATACCAAATTATCACCAAATTCCACCTCAAACAACATCAAACTTCATATTTTAGAAAGTATCACTCAAGGGTTTTTAGGCATCAACTCAAGCAATAACTTTAGCCATCCATCGTCTACGAAGGAAGTTGTTTTTACTCACTCTTACCTTTTTCATTGTGGACAATGTCAATTTTAAGTTTGTGGGAGAATAACACTATTCGGTGTTCATTTTTCATGTTTGATCATGCTTACTCTTTATAACTATTGGTCTTAGTTATTTTGTTTTGCATGTAATATTTTATATTTTCATTGTTAGTCATAGATTAGTTAAATGATTAGTAGTCAATGATATGAATTAGAAATATGATTTCAATTGCTATTGTCTCTTGGAAACAATAAATGTTGTGATTGTTTGCACGCATAATCTAAAGACAAGTTTGACTTCATTTTATGATCGCTTAATCTTTAAAGCACGTAGTTAAGATCATCCAATTTTTATGCTTACTTAAAAGACATTTATGCATAACAAGAATACTTAGGGTCTCCAAAACACACTAGAATTTATTTAAGCATTACTTATTACGAAATTCTAAGGCATACATAATCTAATAAATGATTTTAGGCTATCTTTGAATCTATTGAGCCTTTCAAGCTAACCATTGTATAGTTTTACCTATAGTTACCCCCGTTAGGCCTAATATCCTTTTTTCTTTGCTACCAACAATAATTCGTGAGCTTTAGTTTAATAATCTTTCTTAATACCCATCACATTATGAGTATAGCACTCATTTTTAGAGAGTTGTGTGAGCTATAAGTTTTTGAAAAAGAAAAAGTGAATAAAAAAAGGAGTTATAGGTTTGGTTATAGATTTTGGTTGTTTTAATATTGTATGAGCTTAAATTTGGAGGTATAGTGGCTTATTTCTATTCTAAAAAAATCAAAATAAAAAAATAATAAATGTGTAGTTTGAATTTGCTATGCCCCTAACTTAGAAAATGAAAAGATGAATAAAAAATAGTAAAGGAATCAAAGAAATAAGTTTTAACAGAAATCAGGTAGAAAATAAATGGTTTGTTTTGAGTAATCTCTAGAGGATTGTGTTTTTATAGTGTGAGTTGAGCTGAGATATATATACTTTACCCTAACCTCACCTTAACCATACATTATAAGTAAGATAAAGTCTTATTTGATCTTTAATTACATGTGTGCCTACATTAGTTGAGAGTAATACGAAAAATAAGCCTGTAGAGTATTAATTAAATAGAAACTCATGTTGACCAATTCAAATTGACTTGTGTGCATAAACTAATCCGAGTGTATGTGACTAATGTTACTAACTATACACACACGCACCAAGTAAATCACTTGTGGTTAAAACAAGTATTGGATTGACATGTTGAACTATTATGACATATAGAATTTCCTTGAGATTGGTAGTCATGAGAAAGTTTTTAGATAATTTGCAAATATTTGCAGACTCGATGTTTAGTGTCTTCTGGTAGTTTGTTTTTAAAGTTCTTAATCGTGTCTCCTTGCTCAAGGATGAGCAATTATTTAAGTTTGGAGGAGTTTAAAAAACGTATTGTATACATAATATAGTATCTCTCATAACTTGATGTTTTCTTGTTTTGAGTATAAATGTCCGACCTTTTATATGTGTTAATGTCATTTTATAGGTTTAATGTTAACAATGCTATTTAGGGTAAAAATATAAGGAAAAGACCTAAATTGCTCAATTTGAATAGTGACAATGAATGTTGAAAAGTAAACTGTAACATGAGAATAGTGAAAGTGAATAGTGCGTCGCAGCTTTAATTTGAGCAGCTACTCTTTCCAAGTCATGGCCCTAAACTGAATTTAAAATTTATGCCATAATTTGAAGTCTATAAATTAGAACCTTTGAGCTACTTCTCATATCATTAAAGGGAAGCACAAAAAACACAAGGGAGAAATACTTGAATTCAAATTTCAAAAGGAGAAAAAATGTCTCAAAGGTTTTTCGAGGATCATTGTAGGCACTTAAAGGAGTGACGCCTTGGAGACATTCTTTCTCCTCTTCAAATTTGAATTTCAAGTATTTCTCCCTTGTGTTTTTTCTGCCTCTTTTTGATATGAGAAGTGGCTTAAATGAGTGAACCTTTGAGTCACTTCTCATATCATTAAAGGGAGGCACAAAAAACACAAAGGAGAAATACTTAAAATTCAAATTTGAAGAGGAGAAAGAATATTTCTACGACTTCTCGAGGATCATTGTAGGCACTTAAAAGAGTGAAGCCTTGGAGATAACCCCAAAATTCAGTTTTCTCTTTTCCTTTTGTTTTTTCTCTTTTGTTTGAAGTTTGTAAGTGTGAATTTATTTGTATAAACATGTTTGCATTTATGAATTTTTTGATAATCTTGGTTTTATGCTTAGTTATGGTTGGATTTATTTGTGCCAAAACATTGATGTAGCTTAATTTATGCCATATTTAGATGATTTAGAGTATTATTGTTTAATTCATTTATATTTTTCTATGCTTAATGCTTCTAAGTGATTGGAAAATGAATTGGTTGTCACTGATCTATGAATTAATGCTCGGGATTGATTGACTTATTTATCAGATTTGAAAAATATAGCCTTAGGTTGTCATTGAGTCGGGAGGCTAATAACACTTTGATAGTCATAAAGGTTGCTCAATGATTGTATGTGATGCGTACCAAGTGTTCAATGAATGGTATAAGAACAATGTGATATTATGCCTAGGATCTTGATAAGGCGTAATTATATCTAATACGTTATTTTGTTTTTAACTTAACATTAGCTCAATTTATCTCAATAATTTAGCAAATTATAGGTTTAGAAGCTAACAGAGTGAATGCGTTGATGTCGGATGAATTGGGATAAAAATAGAGAAAGTGACCAAAAAAATTATCTGAGGCCACAGCCTTCATATCCAAGAGTCCAAGGCCATGGCATCCAAACCTTGAGGTCGCAACATCCATCTTCAAGAGCCTGAGGTTATTGCATCCAAACACTAAGGCCACGACATCTATCTTTGAGAGCCCAAGGCCACGACATCTAAACCGTGATGTCGTGGTCATAGGTTACAGAGTAGCAAACGTTGACTTTTAAAGGGCAAAGTTATCCTATATTTTTACAACCCTGAGCCTATAAAACATCAACTATCGAGCCAAAAATAAATTGAGCTGCAGAGAACACGAAAATAAACATATGATTTGGACTTTAAAGTAAGAACAACCACTGTTACATTAAGAGATTTTCTATTCTCTTCAGTTTTGTTTTTTCTATTGGTTCTAATATGTATAATGATGTTGTTAATTGCTCTAAACTTATGTTTCCATTCATGAACTAAGTTTTATTATTAGAATTACAATTTGAACTCAATATGTAGTTTGGATTAATTATTTTCCCTTATTCATTATGTTAGTATTGAATTGTTTAATTTATTCTATGCTTAATACTTCTATTACAAGACAATTAATTAAAACAAATTGGGAACCTTAATAAAACTTGGAAAAAAGAATTTTATGTTGACCATGGATGAATTGATGTATAATTATAGTGAAGCCTTGAGTTTCAAACAAGATAGGAAAAACTCATATGACATATATAACCACTTAAAGAACTTGCACTTAATGATTCTTATTTCAATTTGATTATCGTAGGAATATAAATAATTGATTGAATGAGATATATTCACTTGACCATCGAAAGAGGCTTGCGAAAATATTCAAGTTCTTAGTTAGCAATTCATATTGATAGTTTTAAGGGGAGTAATTAGATTCAAGTGAAGTATTGAGGGATAATTATAATCCTTGGCATTTTAGTATTGGTGCTATCATGTTTGTTCTCTTGGCTCAGTATTAGTTTTGATATCTATATCTTGAATTATCAACATTTAAATAAGAGTGTGAGAATATAATTTTTAGTACTAGCGAGTAGTAATAATAATTACTTGTGGGATCAATACTTTACTCATCATTTATTACTTGTTACAATAATGTGCACTTGCGTTTAAAGTATATATATACAAAATGCATAATAGATCTTATTGGACACTCAGGGAGAGATAGTGAGATTAATCTTTGAATAATTAATTTAAGCGTTTCGTAATGCATGTATAGGTAGACAAGTTAGATAGGAACTTGAATGCATAGTATCTCATTTGGCACTTGGGAGAGGTAATGAGATAGGTCTTAATCCCTTGATTAATGAATTGAATGAAATTGGTAAATAGGAAAAATAAAAAGAATAGAGTAAATTCAATACCCAAGGATCCCATTTTTCACAGATTCACTATTTTACAAGATTATTATTTTTAATTGTTACCTTCTTAATCGCTTAATTTAGGTTGTTATTTTAATTTTCCTTAGTTATTTCAATTAAATTAAGTTGCCTAGATAAAATCAAGTTGCGAAAACCTATAGTACTTAGTGTAAATTTGAAAGATTAATCCTCATGGGAACAATACTCATACTTATCACTTTAGTACTTACTCACAACCCCTACAATTGCAGTTAATATTTGCGTGTGTTAGTTTCACAAACATCTTTTAACCAATCGTAATTTGGGTTTTGTTGAATGATATCAATATATTTGCATTTTTGTGAATGACACCATGAGCCTATTAATGCTTGTCCTACATTATATATATTAGAGATGGTACTTATGTGCCATTCCAAATCATGTATGAATATTTATTTAATATTTATGCAATAAACATCTATATTAAAATCATTAATTATTAATTTATAATAAGAAGCTTATAGCTTTTCAGACACTATAGATTTAAAGAAGTTTAGATCTGATCCAATGAAGTTTGGGTCAATGCTAAGTGATTAACATCCAAAGAGTTAAAATCTTATTTGAAATTAGGACAAATTCTTGAGAATATATTAGTAATAACATAGTTGTAAGGAGTTACAAATGGTGCTAAGAAATGTCATTATGCAGTATGTTCTTGAAAATATCAGTCTTGATCCATGGTAGCCAACACAGGTCAGTTTGTATTCCTTTTAGATTAGTGTATGTGTATATTTGAATTGATCATGCTTTGATTTGACACATATCAGAGACCTTTTATAGTTTGACCTTTGGGTGTCATTGGGTATGGTCCGATGCTGATAGAGCCTGGTGTACATAGATAAGAGATTCGTCAGCTTATATGGGTGAGTTGTATGTTCGGATGCTCCGAGATAGTATTTTAGAAAGTCTTATGGCAATAAGTAGAGACCTCGAAAAAGGAGATTACTGTAGCGTTGAACAATATCGCAAAAGAGTTTAAAGGATATTGTTTACAAAAGAACGAATCTAGAGATAAGTTCACGGTCAAGCCTATAGAGATTTGATGGTGATAATCTATATCTCTGCTCTTCTAGAATATAGGTGACGGAAGGATTATACGGATATGGTTGACCTTAACTTATATAGTTCAATGCTCTGTTTTATAATATCCATAACGTGTATGTGGGGCAACGTTCACGACTTGCGGAAGAGTTTTGTAAGACAAGCAGGTGTGAAATTAAGGAGTCTCACAATATGAAGCATACTCGTTTAGCACTAGGAATATTTTAAAAATTAAGATATGTATTAGGACCTCTCTGAAAAGTGAGAAACATAGTTTACAAATATTATAAATAGGTCCCTATTGAGTAGAAAAAGAATATGCACACATGACATCCATGCATGACCATTTGTGTGACAAATGGTAGTATGCATGAAATTGTATGTGACAAAATGTCAAACATACAAAATATTTACATAGATAACATAAGTGACATTTGTCATTCATGCAATGCCTTGCATGGTCAAATAAGACTTCATGTTAGATATGTGTCAACATGGGAAGTCTTGGACTTAATAAATTAAATGAAAGAGTTTCATTTGATAGGTAATTGGATTTTGAGTGCAAATTTTGAACAAAAAAATAGAGAGAAAAAATATAACTTTGAAAAAGTTACATTTTAATCCAAAAATACAATTCTCGAGCATTTGATGCAAGAGCTAGTTTAAGTGTTGAACTTAATTTAACTCTTATATAAAATTATGAAAAAACAACTACCATTCTAGCTACTCTAATTCCACGCAAAGTTAAAGATTAGAATTATTCAAAGAATCATTTCAAGGTGAGCTTTAAAGCTTCAGTCTTCACTGAATCGTCTACAAGGGTATATATTCGATTCTTATATTGTATTTTATATGTTTAAAATATGTATGTGTTGATTAAAATGCTTAATTTCGCTGCAATTATGTATGTGAGATATGCATTAGAAAAATTATAACATATACACAATTCATGCATGCACCTGTAATGCACTTTAACAATATACCCCTTACATATATTTTCTCTCTACACTAAAAGTTTCAAACTCTCTCTCTAAAAAATACTCTAGAATTTGATTATAAAAATGATTAGATTATGAATAAATAAGTGAAAGACGAGTGTATTATGATGTAGTGGAGTTGTATAGAAAAATAAGATGAATAGAAATAAATATCTAAAATAATTTGAGAAATTTAAAAAATCTGATAATTGATAGATCGAAAAAGGTTTTGCATAAGAAAGCCTTACGTGAAATGGCTTTTTTTTTTAAAAAAAAAAATTATTTAATAATAACAATTGATGAGTGTATTAATATTATTTCTCTCTATAGTCATAGCAATCATGTAATATTTAATCATAACAATCACATTTTTTAAATAGTCCATTGTGTTAAATTATTTTATATTCGTTTAGTGATGAACACGAACATGATATGTTTAATGTTGTCTTTTATCGAAAAACTTTTACTTTTACATTGGATCAAGTCTGCATGAATGTTTTAGCAACGTGGTAAGAAACATTATTCAACTTCATTTTTTTTATATGTATAAATTATGGTTACCAATTGTTATGATTAAATAAAATTCAAATAATTAAAATAAAAAGAGTCATCTCGAGGCTTTCTCTTGCGCAAGAAAGCACTGCATGAAGTTTTTCTTCAATCCACTAGTTCTCAGATTTTTCAAAATTTTTGATTTTTTTTTCAGATTTTCACTCTCATCATCTTATTTCTCTCCACAACTTTACCACAATACAATATATCCGTTTTAACTTATTTTACTTATAATCTAATTATTTTTACAATCTAATTTTAATGTGTTTTTTTATAGAGAGAGTTTAAAACTTTTAGTGGAGAAAGAAAATATATGTCAACGTTATAATTGTCTAATTATTTACTTCTTAACTACAAAATATTTGTGACTAAAAAGGAAAATGACTTGAAAATATGGACCATTTCTAAAACATTTCCTATTTCTTTTATAAGGCTGAAGAGAATTATAATTGAGTTAAAGAGAAAGATGGGCAAATCGCAGAGCCAATATTTTAGACTTCGCCACTTTGCCCTTATTTATATGTTTGAAGAATTTTCAATAACGGATGAGTCCTTTATATAAACACAAATGTGTCTTTTGAAAGATACATCATTAAAGAGTCACAAAGTTTTCTCTTGAAAGACACATTATTAAAGAGACACAATGGCGCCTCTTAGAAATAATACAACCTTATACATTTTGTAAATGGATATAAAATATTCACGTCATTATTTATAAATAGATACAACCATTCATGGCACCATTCTATTAAATGGTAATAGTTCAATTTGGACCATTGATCAAATTAAAAATTTGATCTAGTGGCCGCAAATGAAGAGGTGTGTGTGAACCGTCTATCCCAAATAAAAGTGTACATAAACATCTATAAATAGGAGTCTTGTTTAGGCTATTTTAATATCACCTAAGATTCCTACATCTTAATTTTCTCCCACTAAATAGGAAAAAGGAATTAAGCATATTTTCTTCATATTTTTATGTTTTAAATTCTCAAGTATTTTGTTCTATGCAGAAACAAAACATTGAATCTTAGTAGGATTATAAAGTTCAAGGGTATTCAGGTTTTCTTTGGTCTGAGGTATAACACAAGCAAACATAAATATATAGTACTTTATTGTATCATAGAGGCATATTTGCTTAACCCATGTGCATATCTTGATTGGTGCGGGTAAATAACGTCTTAAGGAAAGCAAATATCTGTAATGTGTCTTGAAGTACATATTTATTTCTATAGATTTAATATAATTTCTTTTTCTTTATACCTAAATGTTTATACTCATTTTCTATTAAATAAAGTTTTCATTGTTAACTCTTTATTTTTCCCCGTATTATATATATATACACACATATACATACACATATATATAAATATTCTAACAATCTTAAGACGTTATTTCTCAACAATGGCATTAATTTCATCTCTTTGACAATTCACAACAGATTTTCTCAATTTACAGCAATTTGATGGTGGTAACTTTCCACGTTGGCAGAAAAAGTTATATTTTCTATTAGCAAGCTTTAACATTGTCCATGTTCTCTCTACTCCAAGACATGACATGAGAATAAGGCATTAGCAGAGATAAAAGCATGCAAAAGTGGGAACAAGATACTACGTAGGCAAAGGACACATTTGTAATGCAATGACTGATGCTCTTTTTGATCAATATCACAACAAGCCCACAACCAAAGAAATATAAGATGCATTGGATACTAAGTACATGAAGGAAGATGCAACAAGTAAGAAATTCTTAGCTTCTAAATTTTTTCAGTACAAAATGATTGATAGGCATGTGGTTGAACAATATCAGGAAATTTTACACTTTCTTAATAAGTTCAACTAATATAATATGAAAATGGATGCGTCAATTACTGCTTCTTCTTTTTTTGTTTATCTCAACCTATTGTTTCCAACAACAAACAATTCAACTTGATGATTATGAGATAACTAAATTTTGGAGTTAATAATTTGGTACCATTTATAGGAAGTAAAAAAAAGTCATAAAAATTAATTATAGAGATTAATAATTCAAAAACTAACAACATGCACGCAGAAGTCCAAAAAAAAAGAAAAAGCGAAGACAACAAGCAACGCGGCAAAATAAAAGAAAATAAGCTGTTATTGCCATGTACACAACAAAAGAGAGAAAGAGAACCCCATGAACGCAACATCATAAAGCACCAAGCAAAAAGAAAAATTGTTGCCGCCAAGGTTCAAACCTCAGTAGCAAATATTAAAATCAAGCGGATCGTGGCATAGGGGCTGCCAATAGACTCGTGATGATAGAAGATGGAGAATGAATTTATAAAAGCCTGAAATCTTAAAAAAAAAAAAACCAAAAATTGAACAAGGAAATGTTGCTGCCAAGAGTTGAACCAAGGCTGCCGTCTAGCTAGATAAATGCTCAATCATCAGAGCCAACAAAGTGTTTTTTGGCTAAAAGGTGCAATTAAAAGTCATAAAGTCACTTTTCGATCAATCTCTCTCTTTCTCGTTAATCTCGTTGCTTCCGATCCTCCACCGCGTTCCGCCAAGCCAACCAACCAAAGTTCACCGTTTCGCCACGTTATCTGGACAAGCTCACTGTCACCCCCCTCTCTCTCTCCCAAATTCAATCTTTTGAAGTGTCCATGCAGCTTCTTCATGGAACATGGAACAAACAACAAAGAATGAGCAAAAGCTGAGGATACAACGTTCAAATTTGGTGCCAACCAGAGAAAGTAGAAGCCTGTTGTGCTAGGCATGAGAAGAAGACAAAGAGCTAGGGCAACCTCAAGATAATATCATTCAACCCCTTTTTGTTTCAAAATATTTAAATGTGGCCCAGCTACTTCCATCGTTTGTAGAGAGACCTCTGGCAGCATACTTTTTACATTCAGACCCCTCTAAGTTTCCAAAATCTAATTCCAACCAATATATTTTCAAAGCTGTACAGTATGGCCCTTGGTAGAAATAGGCCTTCTACTAATTCAAGAACCTCCTTATCAAAATATGAGAACCTCCTCATCAAAATTCAAGGATCTTATTAAATTCGACAACCTCTCCCAAAGGCCGCCTAATTGATAGTATGCTATATTAGGGTGAGAGTGTACATTTTAATTTTAATTTACATATTACATATGCATAATAAACGCAACGGAATATAAATCAAACTGGGTGCGATTCCTTGAGCTAGAATGATAGCCTTCTTTTCTTATTTGAAATTTTAATTGAAGCAACACTTGCTTCACTTGTTTTTGTCTCTTGGCACTATTTATATATATTGCTATTCTTGGTTACTTAAAACATAAATGAAGTGAAGATGGTTATTTATAGCCATTCTTACCTCAAATGCAAAATATTTGCATTGTCATGCTTCTTTAAAATGATGAATAACTAGTAAATATGTGCAGGATAAGTGGCCAAATGATATTTGTTTTAAAGGCATGTCATGCTTAATTCAAAAGCATGACAATGCCATTAAATTTAAATGGTAAATAAGAATTTAACAGCTCATGCTTTAAGCTGAGAAAGAAAAACCAAGAGGATATTTAACAAATTCAAATGGCCACCACATGCTAAATTATAAATTAACAATTGCCACCATTTGAATATTTGGCTTCTTATGTCATGAATTGCAATTCATTTTTTTGTCCAATATAGTGGTCGAATTGCATTTGATACCATTATCTAATAAAATAATTTATTTAGCCAACAATAGTAAAACAAATAGGATAATTAAATCATGCCATGTGTCATGCCATTATAAATCAATGGCTTGACATGTGCCGTCCATTGGAAATGATAAAGTAGCAAGTCTTATTTGTTGAGATTCTGGCTTAATACTTAAACCTTGTCATCTCTCTGAGAGATCTTGAAATAATTCTTACTTTACCGAGAACTTTCTGGATCAATCAATTTGATCCAGTGCGCTACCCCAGTGCACAACGAGTACACTCCATATAGTGAGACTCTCTAGGTTCACACCTATTTTATCTTACGGAACTCTTCTGTAAGTCAATAAAAGTTGCTCCATTTACACGTTATGAAAATAACAAAACAACGTATTGAACCATACAAGTTAAGATTAATATATACTCGTATAATCTCTCTATCATATATATCCTAGAAGAGTGGAGACATAGATCATCAACATCAAGTCTCCATATGCTCAACCCTAGAACTTATCTCCAGATTCGTATTCCTATAAATAATATCAGCAAACACTTTTGCGATATTGCTTTTCTCACGAGAAATACTTTCCTGAGTTTATTACTTATGGCTATAAGATTTTTCGGAACACAATATGGGAGCATTTGGATATAATACTCACTCATATGAGCTAATGGATCCATATCTATACACATCGGACTCTATGAGCATCAGTCCATATCCAATGACACCTATTGATCAAACCATGAAAAGTCTCTGACATGTATGAAACCCAAGTATAATGAATCATGCACAAGCCCACTGTGGTACTCAAGTCCAGGGACCATGAATACTACTCAACTCGAAAGGATCATCAATTGATGATTTTATGGGATGTCTATTAGAGATCTTAATTGAGTTTGTTCAATGCCTAGTTCTCACTGAATACCTGCATATCTATACGAGCTTCTACTAAGCTCATAGTCTGCTAATGATTAACCATCTGGACCATCCAAATATAGACATATACTAATTTATATAAAATAGGGTTTTCACTGACAGACCCGCATCAATGAAAATAGATTAGGAATATAACGTTTGAGAAGATACTTGCACAATGACATTTCTTGACACTATTTACAATCACTTGTAACTATGCCATTACTAGTATGCCATCGGGTCTTTGTCCTATTTCAGACACGCCTTTAACTCTTTAGATTTCCCTGACACTTTTAACTTGCTAACTTTCAACAGTTATAATTCTTAGCACAACTGACTCTTAGCACTAATCCAAACTCGCTTGAATCAAATTTGAACTCCTTTAAATTATACAGTGTCTGAAATATTACAAGTATCTTACCATATAATTAAAATTAATTAGCGATTTAATGAAACATTTATTATATAAATAAATAAAATATCTATACAAAATAAGATAGCACTTAAGCATAAATTCCAACAAACTCTCACTTGCTCTAATGTCATTCATTATGGTATCTTATACCTAATGACTTCACTTGTTTCTCAAACGCTTTAGAAGTTAATGCTTTTATTAGTAGGTCCACTACATTATTTACAAAGTTAACTCTATAAAATACAACATCTTCTTTAACCAAGATCTCTCTAACTATATGGTATTTTTTCTCCACATGCTTAGATCTCTTGTGTGCTCTTGGCTCTTTTGTGTACGATGGCTTCGTTACTATCACAAAATAATGGGATAAGATCTTTTGAACTTGGGACTATTTTGAGTTCTGCGATAAATTTACATATCCACACTACTTCTTTTGCTACTTCTAAGGTGGAAATATACCTGCCTGTTTTTGTAGAATCAATTGTGAATCCTTGTTTGATACTCTTCCAACTTATTGTGGCATCATTGAGAATAAATACATATCCAAATATAGACTTTCTATCAACTGGATCAGATTAAAATTTTAAATCTGTGTATCCTCTTACCTATAAGTCACTATCTCTATATATTATAAACTTGTCCTTTGTACCCTTAAGGTATTTAAGGACATGTTTGACTGTCATCCAATGGTTGTCACTTAGATCAGACTGATATCGGCTAGTAACATTTATAGCCATACTAATATCAAGTCTTTTATACATCATGGCATACATCAAGCTTCTAACAACTTATGCATTTAGGATGTTAGACATTCTAACCTTTTCATCTTCCGTCTGAGGACACATCTTCCTCAAAAGATGATGTCATGTCTAAAAGGTACATTAACTATCTTACAATTACTAATATTATACCTTTCCGAGACATTGTTAATGTACATAGATTAAGATAATCCTATTAGCCTCATAACTCTATAAAGCTTTATACCTATTATATAGGAAACCTCTCCCAAATCTTTTATGATAAGTTCTTACTAAAATAACTTTTAACTAATTGTAACAAACCGATATCATTTTTAATAATCAGTATGTCATCCATATAAAGAATTAAGAAGACAATCAATCTTTCTCCCATTGGCCTTTAATACACACAAGCTTCCTCTTCATTTTTTATGAAACTAGAGCCTCTGATTACCTCATCAAAATGAATATTCCAGCTTCGAGAGGCCCATTTAGGTCTATAAATGGACTTCTTTAATTTGCATACTATACCAGAGGTTAAGTTGGATGTAAACCTTCTTGTTGCTATATGTATATCTCTTCCTCAAGATATCCATTTAGAAATGCTGTTTTTACATCCATTTACCAAATTTCAAAGTCATAATATACAGTAATAGCCAATAATATTCAAATTGACTTGAGTATCACTACTGGTACAAAGGTTTCCTTATAATCAATGCTAGATCATTGAGTATAATATTTTGGTACTAGTCGGGCTTTAAAGGTTTCTACCTTCCTATTGGGCCCACACTTTAGGTTGTAAACCCATTTACAACCGATAAGAACTATGCCTTTGGGAAGCTTAACTAAGTCCCAAACTTTATTATGATGCATTGAGTCAATTTTGAATTTCATGGCACCTTGCCATTTTCTCGAATCAATATCCAATATTGCTTCTCTGTATGTTAAAGGATCATTTTCTTCAAGTAAGAAAACCTTAGGGGCACCTTCAGATATCATAACATTCCTTTTAGGTGCCCTTGATATCCTTTGTAACCTACACAGAAAGTGTGTGAAAGGTATTCTGATCGATTGAGCATGTGGTTCCAACGTTGGTTTATTTTTATTCTGATTAACTTCATCAAGTTCAATTTTCTACAATCCCTACGATCCATAAGAAATTGTTCCTTTAGAAAATAGACATTTCAAGCAATGAACACACTTTGTTCCTCAGGATCATAGAATAGGTATCTTATAAAATGCTTGGGATAGCCAATGAACTGATACTTGTATGTACTGGGTGCAAGTTTATCATATTGTATAACTTTTACATAAGCAGGAAAGCTCTAAATATTAAAGTATTTAAGATTCAAATTCCTTATAGTCCATATCTGATAAAAAGTAGAGGGAACAACTTTAGATGGAACTCTGTTCAAAATATGAGTAGTAGTTTCTAGAGCATATCTCTACAGATATACCATGAGATTATTGAAGCTCATCATAAATTGAACTATATCTAATAAAGTCCAATTCATACTCTCTAAACACCATTGTATTGCGGAGTAGCTGGAGGATTATATTGAGCGAGAATCTCATTCTCCTTTAAATAATTTAAGAATTCACTACTCATACACTCTCTGATCCCATTTTTCTTTAAATAATTCAAGAATTCATTACTCATGTACTCTTCGTCTCGATCTGATTGAAGACATTTAATGTACATGCTAATTTGTTTCTCTACTTCGAATCAAATTTTTTTGAACTTTTCAAATGTTTCCGACTTGTGTTTCCTAAGAAACACATATCCATATCGTGACAGATGATTAATAAAGATTATGAAGTATCAAAATCCACCATCGCAACGTAATTCATTGAACCACAAATATCACTATGTACAAGTTTCAATAAATCAATAGCACAGTATCTAGCACCAGTGAAATGAGATTTGGTCATTTTTCCTTGATTACAAGATTCACAAACTAAATAAGGTTCTATAGTTAGATCAGGTATCTGATCATCCTTAACTAGCCGGGATAGGCGTATAATACTTATATGAGCTAATCTCATTTACCACAATTCTGTCTCATTTAAAGTTCCTGAACTACTAGCAGTATTTATCTATACATTCATAACATTTCATGTTGTATCTAATATATAGTACTCATTAACTAATTGACATTCAGTTAACAAAATATCATACATATAATATAAACATAGGGAACGGTTTCGTATATACATATGATAACCTTCACTGTTAAGTACATGAAGAGATACAATCTATCTCAAAATATGAGGTACATACAAGTAATTATATAGTATAAGTGTTCTATTACAATTAAGAAATAAATCAAAATAGCTTTAACCTGAAGGAAATTGCCATTTCCAACATGAAGCTAAACTTCTCATAGCTGCAACCATATAATTTTCCTCAGAACTTGCAATATATTGCAGATGTGAGAAGGACAAGTGGTATCTAATACCCAATCAGAACTAGCATCTTATGCTAAAGAAATGTCAATAATAGGTAAACATATACCTAAGGTCTTCTTCTTAACAGTGGTAAGGTATTTTAGACAGTTCCTCTTCTAGTGCCTGTCTTCGCTGTAATGAAAATATTTTCCCTTTGCATTTTCTTTCTTTTGTGGCTTGGATATCGGTCACTTCTGAGGACCCACATTGGGTGTTTTCTTCTTTTTCTTTCTCTTAGGCTTTCTAGATGCCTTTGGGGTAGAAGATGAAGCACCTTGAACATAGAGAGACAATTTCACTTTGTTTATATCCTCATGTGCTATCTTTAACATATTGTGAAGATCAGTATAAGTAAGGTCAGTCTTTGCATATTGAAGTTCATTATGAATTGTACAAAAGACTTCAGAAGCGACTGGAGAATCAAACTATTCCACAGTGAATTGTTCAACGTTATATCCATGGTCTCCAACCTCTTAATTTATGAGATCATCTTGAAGATATGGGGACTAACAGGACTACCCTCTGGAAGTCTACACTGAAAGAGCGATTTGGAAATCCTATAGATTTTAACTTGACATCGATCGCCAAATAGCTCATTTAGATGGAGTATAATGCAATTAGCATCATCCATAGAGGTGAGGATGTAAGATTTTAACTTCTAAATCATCATTCAACCATTTTTAATAAGTCTCTCTCTCTTTTGAAGTGGCCTTATTAGAAATGCTACAGGGCATGCACTAACCAATAACAATCTAAGTTTTTCAGAATTCAGAACTACTCTGAGATTCATAAGCTAATCAGAATAGTTAGTTAGGATCAAGTATGCGTGCCAATGAGTTAGATGAAACCATTATTTATTTACAAAACAAAATAAAATATATTAGCAAAAAATATTTCATTTGCTAATAATTAACATTTTAGATCATGGGTATAACATTTACAAAATTTTTAATTTAAAGACGTCATTCCACTGCTTTACGTAATCCCCAAAATCTCTCAAAAGGAAGAATGAAAGTTTAAACTCTTTTAAAATTTACAGTAAGAAGTAGACCTTATTGGCATTTTACTTCAGCCTTACACATTAGCAATATTAGCCATTGTAAAACTTGAAAGGTAGACAACTCTTGTCAATTGTATCTCATATAACTCTTACCATTGATCCTTAATATACTTTATCCTTACGCTTTAGCAATATTGGTTAAGTGTATTCTAAATTAACTTGTCAATGATCAAATATATGTTACTTATACTACTCTCAGGCTTTAGCAATATTAGGCAATACGTTCGCATATATTTACCTCATCTAATGTTTAACCGTCATAGTCTAAATCACACCGAGCAAATTCTTATGCTTTAGCAATATTGGAAAAGACCGAAGTGACTTGTCTAACACCGTATTGACAAGATAGATCAACGTATAACATTAACTTATAATGAAACACTTTCAATCTAATTAAGAGGGATTTTATACTCTTGTCCACATCTCATTAGGATGTGATTCAAATCATACATTTTTTTTTTTTGCAAGCACAACTAACCCCCTACCAATAAGGCTCCCATTATAATTTTTAGCATGACAAAATAAAGCATAATTTATAATATAATTATAAACAATAATAAATATTTTAAAACAATTTAAAAATAAACAATTAGAGTAATGAATGTAATTACAACTTTTTTTAGGTTCTTGCTTCTGCGATGCTGAAGGCCTAGCCTCCGGTATCATAGTTCCAACCTTTACAGCACTTCAGTGCTAGGGTCCCTACCCTAGCACAGCGGCATTGGGTCAGTGGTGCTGCGGCACTATAGTACTGATGGCCTTGTGCCGCAGCGGCATCCCTTTCAACTGCATCCCAATTACGCATTTTTTAAATATTTGAATTATATAATCAGCAGCTCCAGCACATCCTAATTACACTATAGACATTTTGATTATACACAAACAGTACATAATTATGCGCTCTGATACCAATGTGATAGGTACTTAAGGTGAGAGCGTATATTTTAATTTTAATTTATACATTACACATGCATAATAAACGCAGCAGAATATAAATTAAACATCTCATTACACTAATGAGATATTAGGAAACTCACCCTTGAAGCGTGCTTTGCACAGTTCTAAATGAGGACTGGGTGGGATTCCTTAATCTAGAATAATAACCTTCTTTTCTAAACTGAAATTTTAATTGAAGCAACACTTGCTTCACTTTTTGTCTCTTAGCACTATTTATATAGATTGCTATTCTTGCTTACTTGAAAAACAAATAAAGTGATTATGGCTATTTATAGCCATTCGTGCCTCACATTCAGCCAATAAGGCTCAAGAGAGTGCCCAAGCATGGCATTGCAAAATATTTACATTGTCATGCTTCTTTAAGATGATGAATAACCATGAAATATATGCAAGATATATGTACAGGATAAATTGCCGAATGACCTTTGTTTTAAAGGCATGTCATGCTTAATTCAAAAGCATGATAATGCCATTAACTTTAAATGGTAAATGAGAGTTTAAGAGCTCATGCTTTAAGCATGAGAAAGAAAAACCAAGATAATATTTAACAAATTCAAATGGCCACCATATGTTAAATAATAACTTAACAATTGCCACCACTTAATATTTGGTCAAATATTTAGCTTCTCATGTCATGAATTGCAATTCATTTGTTTGCCCAAAATAGTGGTCGAATTACAATTTATACCATTATCTAATAAAATAATTTATTTGGCCAACAATAACAAATCAAATGGGCCAATCAAATCATGTCATGTATCACACCATTACAAATTAATGGTATGATATGTGGCATCTTTTAGAAAAGATAAAGTGACAAGTTCCACTTGCCGAGATCCTGAGCTTAACACTTAAATTATATCATCTCCTTGAGAGACTTTGAAATAATTCTGACTTTACTAGAAACTTTCCAAATCAAACAATTTGATCCAGTGCGCCACCCCAGTGACAATGAGTACACTCCATATAGTGAGACTCACTAGGTTCACATCCGTTTTTTCTCTCATAGAACTATTTCATAAGTCTATAAACGATGTCCCATACACAAGTTATGGAAATAACAAAACAACATATTGGAGCATCTGGATATAATACTTACCCATATAAGCTAAACAGGTGAGTATTATATCTAGATGTCTATTCTTTAAAAGTTCACACCCATTTTATCTCACAAAACTCTTTCATAAGTCCATAAACAATGTCTCATACACAAGTTATGGAAATAAAAAAATATATGTTAGAGTATCTAGATATAATACTCACCCATATAAACTGACGAATTCCACATCTACACACACCAGACTCTATGAGCATCAGACCACACCCAACGATACCCAGCGGTCTGATCATGAAAAGTTTTTGACATATGTAGAACTTAAGTATAGTGGATCACTCACCCACTGTGGTGCTCAAGTTAGGGACCAAGAATACTACTCAACTTTAAAGGATCCTCCATTGATGGCTTTATAGGATGTTTATTAGAGATCCTAATTGAGTTTGTTCAATACCCAATCCTCACTGAATACCTACATATCTATACGAGCTTCCACTAAGCTCATGGTCTGCAAATGATGAACCATCTGGACATCTAAATATAGATATATACTAATCTATATAAAATAGGATTTTCACTGATAGACCCGCATCAATGAAAATAGATTAGAAATATAATGTTCTAGAAGATACTTGCAGAATAACATTTCTTGGTACTATTTACAACCGTTTGTAACTCTATGCCATTACTAGTATACCATCGGGTCTTTGTCCCATTTCAGATAATGCTCTAACTCTTTAGATTTCGCTGACACTTTTAATTTGCTAACTTTTAACAGTTATAATTTTCAACGAAGCTAACTCTTAGCACTGATCCAAACTCATTTGAACCAAATTTGAACTCCTTCAAATCATATAGTGTCTGAAATGTTATAAACATCTTACCATATAATTAAAATTAATTAGCGATTTAATGAAATATTTATTATATAAATAAATAAAATATTTATACAAAATAGGATGGCACGTAAGCTCAAATCCCAACACTAAGTCCTCGAGGTAGCCTAAGTTCTTCTCAAGGCCACTTAAGTCCTTTAGAGGCCACCTAAATCCTCATAGAGGCTACCTAATTCCTCCTCGATTCTACCTAAGTCCTCTTTGAGTTTGCCTAAGTCCTCCCTAAGGCCACTTAGGTCCTTCCAAACGTTGCCTAAGTTCTCTTAAAGGCACACTGAGTTCTTATAAAAGGTTGCCTAAGTTCTTTTAGAGGCTACCTGAGTTCTTCTAATGGTCAATTGAGTTCTACTAGAAGTCACCTAAGTCCTCTTAAAGGTTGTCTAAGTCATCTCAGAAGCCATATAAGTCATTTATAAGGCTATCTAAGTCCTTAACGAGACAGCCTAAGTCCTCCAAGAGGTCCTTTAAACCCTTATCAAGGCTCTGCTTGAGAGGTGAAATTAGTAAGTCTAGTTTACAAGGACCAAAGAATTTTCCCATGAAGCTTAAAGAATCGGCCCATGAGGCCTAAAGATTCTGTAACGACGCCTAAAAAAATCTCAATCTATGAGACCTATAGATGACCTTAACCAAGACAATGCCCTCAAATCATGGGCACCCTCTCTTAGCTGGTTAAAACAATATTCAAAAGCCGACTACCTTGTTCAATTAGTTCCAAAGGAAAGATGATCTACAATATCTAAGCTAATAAAAATAATGGTCTAAGCCTAGCTACCTTGTTCGATTAGACTCTAAAGAAGAAAGGACAATCTAAAATCTCCAAGCTGATCAGAACAATAGTCAAAACCTAGCTTCCTGTACGATAAGACTTAAAAGGAGAAAAGATAATCTACATCATCAGAGCTAGTTAAAACAATGGTCGAAATCCTCTACCCTATTTGGTTAGACTTCCAAAGAAGACCTATGCTCTATTCGAGTTGGTTAGAGCAATGGTCAAAGCCGGCTACCCTACTCGGTCAAACCCACAACTTTTAAAGCTGATCAAAACAGTAGTCGTAACCCAATTATCCTTTGCAATAAGACTCTAAACAAGTGAAAATAATCCCTACTTATATCGAGTTGAGGAAGCTCAAAATATGACCACCTTGAAAGATCAAAGAAAATTCTTAAAAAAGATTTAAATTACAAGAGACATAAAGAGTTGTGAATAAAGTCAAGCTTATAAAGAAAAAAGCCCTTCTGTGAAAGGTAAAATCATGAAAATCCCTCTACAAAGGGTAAAGATTATGAAAAAAGAAATCCCTCTACAAAAGGCAAAATTTATTAAAGTTCCCTATACAAAGGATAAACATCATGAAAAATCCCTCTATAATGGGCAAAGATTATAAAAAAAATACCACTACAAAAGGCAAACATTACTAAAAATCTCTTTGCAAAAGGTAAGATTACTTGAAAATTCCCTCAACGAGGAGTAAGATTACTAGAGACTCCCTATAAATAGCAATCTCTATTTCATCAAGAGACTTGTAAGGCTCACATGGGTTCAACTTTAGGATGCCAGAGGCCATTAAGTGCATAAAATTTATGCAGGGTCCAACTCTAGAACGTTAGAGGTCTATTAGATGCGTACAAATCGAGTGGGGTTCATCTCTAGGGCGTTAGAGGCTCGTAAGGCACATATAGGTTGTAGGCCTATAAGGCTTAGGCGGGTACTCTTGAGTAAAGATAGTTGCCTATATAAAAATGTAAATCCTCATTAAAGGCACAAAGTCCTCACTTGAAGATTGAGGCCACTTTATGCCATAATGCTCAAATTTTAGCCCATAGTACTCAATTTCTTATTCTCTCTCAACCAGTGGAGCTTATATTTTAGCCTATAGTACCCGAATTATCATTCTCTTTCAGCTCATGGAGCTTGAATATTATTATAAGGCACCTTATGCTAATATTAACACTTTTGGTGTTTGAGTTTTTGTTCATTTTTAGTATACTAGTGATCAACTTCTAATATTTAACTTATACTTATGAAGCAACTTGCATTTAACACAAAGTAAAAGCCCCAACAATAACTAGCATTGCCATGAGAAACTTTGGATAAAAAAAAAAGAATGAAAGCACCGAGACCTATTAGCTAATGGCACTAACATCTCAGGCTTTGATCCTCTCCCTCGATAAAATGCAACATCGAGTATGAAAACATCCTTAAGTTGGCCAACAATACTCAACCCTAGAAAAGGTCTAAATTACTAGCCTTTACAAAGAGCAAAATTATTGGAAAATCCCTATAAAAAAAAATTCTTAAAGGCCCCTATAAGGGACAATCCCCACCTCGATCAAAGACCTTTAACAGCCGTCTAAGAAAAAAACCACCAGGTATTTACTTTATCTCAATATCTTTGAAAATCACTTCAAAATATATCAAACCTAAAGATAAACCCTTGGATCGAGGATTAAAAGTTCTAGGATGCCTCATAAAGTCATCAAACCAAGGATCTAATTGAAGGCACAACCAAAGAGCCATCTCAATCCAAGGACAACTATAAAATTTCTAGTGTTAAAACGTTACTACTGAAAACTAAAAGACTCTTATTTCTCCTTGAATTTAGGTGGGCCCAATTTATTACAAGGCCAAAAAAGACTCTTATAGGTAAAAAGAGAAATACCTTATTTCAAGTAGAATTCTATAAAAAAAATCCTAAACAAAAAGGGGAATTGCCATTAATATTTTGACAAAACTCTAATAGGAGAAGATAATTAGAAAAGTATTATAATATCCTAATTTTATTCAAATTCTATGACCCGTATACTCTTACTACCTTATAAATAAGGAAAAATCAAATAAATGGGGCATCATAAATCATTCACCATTTATGATCTAAGAGAGAAGGATCAATTCTCACTCTAGAAAAGAGGAACAACATACTTATTATTTTTTTGGGGGGTGGGGGGTTATTCATAAAGGACATTGCTTCCATGTATCTCTACTTTAAAAAATAATATTTTATAATACATTCAAGAAAGCCGAAGAGGCTCATGAAAATGGAGGTAGGCTCATATTGAGTTGAACCACTATGAATTCTGTATGCTTATTGATGCGATATTTCTATATCATAAATTAAGTGCAAGTATACATTATCGTATACAAGTAATAAAGAGACTAAATAAGTCGGATGTCGAACCCACAGGGATAATTGTTTCTTTTTAACCAATTATTAAAATTATATCTTCCTAATAATTATTCAGATAAATAAAAACCTAAGAATGAATGTAGAAAATATAAAAGTAAAAACACAATGCAAAGAGAATAAGAAGATAGCAATATAGAAAAACCTAGGATTAATATTATCCCTCAATATGCTTTTTAATGATTAATCCTCTAATATTTAACTCACTTAGTATTTATTATTGATCAAGACGCTAATGTATTCACAAGCCTCTTCCAAGGTCATGCAAGTATACCCTAATTTACCAAATACCTATATTCCTATGGTACTTGCAATAAATTAGGATTCATGAAGATTAGGACTTATTGATCATACATGCCAATTAGGTATATTCCTATCCTAAGTTGAAACTTGCATATGTAATATTGAATATTACTCTACAATCATACATCAAATTACCTAGGTCTAAATATTATGATTCCTCTTCCGAGTTTATCAATAATATTACCAACTCATTCACCATATATTGGCCAGATATATTGAAGCATTAAACACAAGTAATTTAAATAATAAAGGACTAAGTTTATTAAATACTAAAAAGATAAAGCAAGTTAAGCGCACATATTGAGTTCAAATATTAACCCTAAAAAATAAATTAGCTCATGGCTACAAGAGAACAGCAGTAAAAATAATTATAAATCATGATACAATTATTATCAAACCGATATAGACGTCGAATTGCTCTTAATTGCGCTGCCTAGGAACTCTTGATGCCGAAGAACGTCTTGTATCTCTCTCCAAAGTTGCTTCAATTAAGCTCCTATTGCTCTCCAAGACTCGTGCTCTGTATTCTTAGTGCTCTTGGGTCGTCTTGGATTCTTTCTTGAAGGCTGGGAACGAGCGGCTTTATATAGGGATTGATATGAGCTTGAAAATCTCAATTCTCGTCGGACTAGGACTCGCACTACCGCTGACGCGCTATGCATTTGTCGCTGGGGTGACGCGTGAAAAAGCTATTACCGCTGGAGCGGTGGTATCTTGGAGCTGGGGCGCTGCATGAAAACGGCTTCACCGCTGGCGCGGTATGTTAATAGCGCTGGGGCTATGGAGCGTCGTTGGCGCGGTGACTCTTCGGCGCTGGGGCGCTAGACGCGACTTAAGCAGGTCGTTTTTCTTATTTCAATCACTATTTCAGCGCTGGGGCGAAAATACTTATGGCGCGGGGGCGCTGGACTCATAATTTGAAAACTTTGCATTTTAGTCCCTGTTTTCGCTCCTTTTACATTCTTTAAATTTCGTTCAAGTCCCTATAAATAATAATAATGCACATAAATAGTCATCTATTCTCATAAAACCATAAAATATCAATAATAAAAATATGAAAAAATATATGACAAATTTGCCCTTATCACTTATTATTTTTTCTTATTATTTTTGTTAATCTCAACCTATGGTTTCCAACTCATTAACTCTGAGATGACCAAATTTTAAGGTCAACAATAAACTTCCTCCTTATTGAAAAGACTATAAGAAAAGCCTTAAACATAAAAATGAGGATATTAGTCTTGATGACTTGGGCCAATTTCTTCACATTGGAGAAGAACTTAAACTTAATAATCTAGGGGAGCATCCCACAATGTCCTCTGAGATTAGTATGATAGAAGAAGGAAAAGAGTTTTAAAAAATCTCATCAATCAAAGGCAATGGAGAAAGAAAGTTTGATTTTAACAAGAGTCAAAATAATAAGAAAACTAAGGGTGCTTGCCACCATTGCAGTAAACCTGGCCATTTTAAAAGAGATTGTCCAACTCTTAAAGAAATAAAATGGAGGTTCAACAACAAATTTCATGGCCATGATATTTGAGATCAATATACTTGAAGATAATAATGCATGGTGAATAGATTCTGCTACAACCAAGCATGTGTGTAAGAATCGAAGTCTTTACACATCTTATAAAATTGTGGAGGATGGAAGTGTGCTTTAGATGGGAGATTCATCTACTGTTGCAATTAAAGGAAATGGTAATGTGCAACAGAAATTCATTTTTGGAAAATCTCTAACACTAATTGATGTTTATCATGTACTTAATGTTAGGAAAAATCTTGTATCAAGTAGCATTTAATAAGTTTGGCTTCAAACTTGTTTTGAGTAAGAAAACAATTATATTGTCAAAGGGGACCAAACTTTATTGGAAAAGGATACGTGTATGATAGAATGTTTAAACTCATGATTTATATGAAAAATTTTCTTTTGTTTATATGTTAACTCATTATTTTCATGACACAATTGTTTTCGACATGTTAAGGTTAAAAGATTACATGACATGGCAAACTTAGAATTTACTCCTAAGCATGATAATGATATGCACGAAAAATGTATTATGTGAGCACAAATACAAATCACAATTTCTTTTTCAAAAATTGAAAGAAACTTCTTTGTTTCATTTAATTCATTGTGATGTATGTATTATACATAGTACACCTACTAGAAGAGGTAAAGAATATTCTATAACATTCCACTACATGAAAATAAGAATACGGTAAGAGATAAAATTTATCATAAAGTTAATTTTATAATAGATTCTATTTATAATCTAAAGCGGAGGCACAAATTTATAATAGATGGTAAAGCGGAAGCACACAAACAAGCAAAATAATTCACCCAAGTAATATAATAATGCAGATTAAGTTATTAAGAAATAAAGAGAGAAAGGGGTAGAAGAAGAACACACAAAGAATTACGTGGTTCGGTAACTTGCCTACATCTACGACGGATCAAGATCACACTCTTCACTTATTATGAATCACAAGGCAACCATAAAGTATGCCTATTACAAGAAAGATTACAAAGAAAACTCTCTCTTGCCCTCTAGGGATTTTCTCTCACAAAGAACCACAAAGATTATCACTAAAATTGTTGTTGATCACCAAGATGTGTTTACGAGCCAATTGATAACCTTTATATAGGCTTTAGGACAACCTAAATTTACCCTATACGTGTGGGAGTCGTATTAGGGAGTCCTAAAATGAGTGGGAGGCAAAATAAAGAAGTTTTCTTATTTTGGGATACTGTTCCCGTCTCCAGCGCCACGGCGCTGGGGGCTCATCGCTGCAGTGCTGGCGCGCTTCTGCTGAGCGCTGCGGCGCTAGCTTCCTCGCACTGCGGCACTCAGGTTCTAGAATTGGCGCCGCAGTGCCCACGCCTGGTGGCCGCGGCATTAGCGCCTGGTGTGCCCTTCTTTATTTTTTGCCTCTTTTCGTATTCGTCTTTGATCCGTGTGCACCCTATGCACTTGGCTTGATCTCTAAATCATATTTCGATGATTTTCAATCAATAATCTCACAAATCCCCTCCTTGATTCAAAATCATCCACAAAGTAACTCGATCTCTCATTTTCGCATCTTCAGTCACCCTCACAAAGTAGTGACTCCGATTAAGTCCTTGCATAGGACGAACTTAACAGAGGGTAGTGGCTTAATCAAATATATCAGCAGGGTTTCTAGATGATGTTATCTTTGTTAGACTAACTTCACCACTTTGGACAATCTCACGAATGTAATGGAGCCTCACATCAATGTGCTTTGACATCTCATGGAACACTTGATGCTTGCTTAGGTGTATGGCACTCTGGCTATCACAATACACACCGGTGTTCACATCTTCACTAGTCAATATCTCTGCGCATATGCCTTTTAACCACTTGACCTACTTGATAGCTTCACCAACAGCTATGTACTCTGCCTCTGTGGTATATAGTGTAACCACGTGTTATAGAACTGATCTCCAACACACACTACACCCAAACACTGTGAATACGTAGCTCGTCAACGATCTTCTCTTGTCAAGATCACCTGCATAATCTGAGTCTACGTACCCTCTTACCATTTCATTGCTATCCTCATCCCTCTTATACACTAACCCGTGATTTAACGTTCCCTTGAGATAGATCAGAATCCACTTTACTGCAAGCTAGTGATCTTTTTCCAGATTCGCCATGTATCTACTCACCACACTCACAGCCTGTGCTATGTCTGGTATTGTGTAAACCATTGCATACATGATGCTCCTCATAGCGCTTGCATACGGTACTTTGCTCATCTGCAATTTTTCCTTATTGGATGTCGGCGACTGTGCTGTTGAAAGTCTGAAATGCATGGCCAAAGGAGTAGAGACAGCCTTCGCATTTGACATACCAAACTTCTCCAAAGTTTTGACTATATATCGCTGTTGGGACAAGAAGATAACATCTTTTCTTTCCCTCACAATACCCATACCCAAAATTCTCTTTGCTACTCCCAAATTCTTCATTTCAAACTCACCACTCAACTGCTTCTTGAGCTTCTGTATTTCTTCCATGTTCTTGCACGCAATCAACATATCATCAACATATAGAAGCAAATACATCATCCCATAACTTATGCTCTTGAAGTACACGCATCCGTCATACTTGCTCCTACTAAAATCACAAGCCATCATAAACTCGTCAAATCTCCTATACCACTGTCTAGGTGATTGCTTTAACCCATACAATGACTTCTTTAGCAAACAAGCATGATCTTCTTTTTTAGACTCTTCAAACCCTTGCGGCTATGCCATGTATATCGTTTCTTCAAGCTCTCCATGTAGAAAAGCTGTCTTTACATCCATCTGCTCTATATGTAAATCAAGGTTTGCACACATGGCTAACAAAATCCTAATAGATGTGTGCTTGACAACTGGAGAGAATATCTCATGAAAATCGACTCCCTCTCTCTGAGTAAAACCTTGTGCTACTAACCTAGCCTTGAATCTCATAGGCTCAATCCTCGGTATCCCCTCCTTCACCTTATACACCCACTTACACCCGACTAGTTTCTTTTGAGGTCTCTCCACCAACTTTCAGGTATTGTTCTTCCTAAGAAAATAAATTTCTTCTTCCATGGCATGCTGCCATTCTTTCTTGTTTTCACTCTTCATAGCCTCACCATATGTTCTAGGCTCATCATATTCAAGAGTGTAAGTAGAATTAAAAGCATGAGCAACTAGGTCTGCTTATGCATACCTGACTAGTGGGTTGATCGTTCTCCTTAGCCTGTCTCTAGCAAGTTGGTACTTTTCAAGTTCCAACTCAGGAGTTCTAGTCTTCTTTTTGGTGGACTTGGAGGAACTCGCAGGTGTTCTTGGTTCATCTTCAAGGATCTTCTTATTGAAGTGTTAATCTAGGGGCATATCAGATCCATGTTCAGGCTCTACTTCAACTTCTATTGACTCGGGTGCTGAGTCTTCCTTGGACACAGGTTCTTCTTTCTCATCTTCTTGAGAGGTTTTTAGCATCGTCATTTCATCGAACGTCACATCACAGCTTATGATACTCCTTGGTGGTGTTAATTTTTACACCACACCTTGTATCCTTTCACTCCTTTGGGATATCCTATGAATACCCCTTTGATAGCTCTAGGTTCTAACTTCCCCTCCTTAACATGTACAAAGGCAGGGCAACCAAATATTCTGAGGTGGTCATACTTTGGAGGATTGCCAGACCATTTCTCTTCTGGCGTCTTGAAGTCAATTGCTGATGAGGGACTTCTATTGATCAAGTAAGCTGCCGTTACTATGACTTCTCCCCAGAATTTCTTGGACATCTTCGCATTGGTAAGCATGCATCTAACCCTTTCAAGTAGGGTCATGTTCATCCTCTTAGCTACCCCATTCTGCTGCGGTGTTGATCTTACCGTTCTATGCCTTGTAATCCCATGCTTGGCACAAAACCCATCAAACTATCTGTTGCAAAATTCGAGGTCGTTGTCAGTTCTCAACCTCTTCACTCTTTTGCCAGTTTGATTCTCAACAAGAGCCTTCCAAGTCTTGAACACATCAAATACTTGATCTTCAACACATAGACCCATAGCTTCCTCGAATAGTCATCAATCAAGCTGAGAAAATACCTGGCACCACTACGAGTAGCTGTCTGAGCTGGTCCCCAAAGATCCGAATGTATGTAGTTAAGAGTCCCCTTAGTCTTGTGCTCGCCGATACTGAACCTCACTCTATGTGCTTTCCCAAGCACACAATGCTCACAAAACGCTAAGGGCTAGAACTTATCCTCACTAAACGCCTTTTGACTATATAACTCCTTTAGGTGTGCCAGTCTAAGATGCCACAACTTGGTTTGCATACTCTCATCATCTACAGAGAATAGTGCAGACCCACTCACGACTTCACCCTTAAGCACATAAACACCTTTGTGCTTCTCTCATCTCATCACCACTATGGAACCTTTCAAAACTCTTAAAATCCCTCTATCGATCCTGAAGGAACACCCATTCTGGTCTAAAGTCCCTAGTGAGATCAAGTTTCTCTTCAAGTCAGGAACATACCTAACATCTATCAACTCTCTCACTCGCCCATCATGTAGTCTAAGCTTAACACTACCAATTCCCATCATCTAACATGCAACATCATTACTCATTAAGACCTTACCACTACTAATGGGCTGAAAATTTGTAAACCAAAACTTGTGCGGGCACATATGAAAAGTACAACCAGAATCAAGAACCCATTGGTCAGAGTTCTTACCATCAGTAGTGACAAATGTCTCTGCGCTGTCATAGCTATCATCATAGGCAAGCGCAGCATCCGCTTTCTTCTTATTCTGTGCTTTCTTCTCAGGACAGTCCTTTATGAAGTGCCTCTCTTTCTTGCAGCAATAGCACTTCCTAGGAGTCTTAAACTTCGACCTTGAGCCTTTTTTCTTTCCATCTCTATATGAGGGCCTTCCTCTTACAAATAGACTTTTTGCATTGCCCTCAGTCTACTTTCTTAATAACTTTGAGTTTAATGATGATTCCACATCACTCATCGTTAAACTCTCTCTGCCATAGAGTAATGTATCAACAAAACTCTTATAGCTCTTGGGGAGTGAACTCAGCAGGATAATTACTCTATCTTCATCTTCTATTTTGATGTTGATAGCTCAAGATCAAGGATGATCTTATTGAAGGCGTCTATATGATCTTTCATCGGCGTCCCCTCTGACATGGACAGCTAATACAGCTTCTTCTTTATATGTAATCTATTGGCCAACGATTTCCTCATATAAAGAGAGTCAAGCTTCTTCCAAAAACCTATTGTCGTCGTCTCACCTGCTACTTCCCTTAGTACTTCATCGCTCAATGACAGAACAATTATGCTATGAGCTCTTTCTTGAATGTCCCTTCTTTCTGCTTCTGCTCTAGATGACTCTGGCATTTTCTCTTCATCACTAGATGGAGCTACAGTCTCCTCTAATGCCGAACCAAGCCTTTGGCTCACCAACAATGCCTTAACCTTCATCTTCCACAGATTGAAGTCATTCGTATCGTTGAATTTCTCTACCTCATACTTGGGTGTGGCCATGTCTGCTTAGAACCAAAGATCTGATACCAGTTTGTTGAAGCAGAAGCACACAAACAAGCAAAACAATTCACCCAAGTAATATAATAATGCAGAACAAGTTATTAAGAAATAAAGAGAGAAAGGGATAGAAGAAGAACACACAAAGAATTACGTGGTTCGGCAACTTGCCTACATCAACGACGGATCAAGATTACACTCTTCACTTATTATGAATCACAAGGCAACCACAAAGTATGCCTATTACAAGAAAGATCGCAAAGAAAACTCTCTCTTGCCCTCTAGGGATTTTCTCTTACAAAGAACCACAAAGATTATCACTAAGATTGTTGTTGATCACCAAGATGTGTTTACAAGCCAATTGATAGCCTTTATATAGACTTTGGGACAACTTAGGTTTACCCTATACGTGTAGGAGTCGTATTAGGGAGTCCTAAAATGAGTGAGAGATGAAATAAGGAAGTTTTCTTATTTCGGGATACTGTTCCCATCTCCAGCACCGCGGCGTTGGGCGCTCATCGCTGTGGCACTGGCGCGCTTCTGCTGAGCGCTACGGCACTGGCTTCCTGGCGCTGCGGCGCTCAGGTTCTGGAATTGGCACCGCGGTGCCCACGCCTGGTCGCTGCAACGCTGGTGCTTAGTGCGCCCTTATTCATTTTTTGCCTCCGTTCGCATCCGTCTTCGATCTGTGCGCACCCTACGTACTTGGCTTGATCTCCAAATCATATTGTAATATTCTTTTTGTTAAATGACAATTACATTTACATACGACAGATGATGTGACGTTATTATGTTAGATGATGTCACAAATAACATAACAAATAATGTTTTGATGATGTCATTTAGTTAATGACGGAAATTTATTACAATTTAGTGATAGATTTATATTATTAAATGATGATAGTTTATATTTTTATTTATAATAATGAAATTATATTTTTATTTATATTTTTCTAATTAATTTTTATATTAAAATTTATATTTTATTTATTATTACTTTTATATTTATATTTATATATTAATTTATTAAGTAATTAAAAAAATTATAGAAATAAAAAAAATAAAATGTTATACATCAATATTATATTTCCTACTTCAGAATTGGAACTAAATTAAAACAAGTATAAAAGATAAATTAAAAAAAAAAATTTATTGGACAAATTTTATTAAACTTAGGTCTAATCACTAACCCAAAAACTCAATTTTGTAAGAACCTAAAAATATGAATGACAATTAGCTATACACATGGGGAAAAAATAATAAGATAAATATAAATTGTCATTAATTACTTTGCTTTTGCATTTGAGTTGTTCTTGCAATTGGACCAATGTCTGGATTAGATTTGTCAATTTCCTCTACTCCTTTTGCTCTTCTGCATCAAAATCCTTCCTGAATAACAAAGACCATATATCAAAATGGGCACAGAACCATGCTAAGCAGATGTTAAACAGATGTAGTAGATTATAAGAAAGAATGACAACCCCAGTGGCATCCCAAAAAGGAAAAAGAAAGCAGAAATTAAAATACAAACTGATGCACATAATGTATCTATTTTTTAAAACCCCATCAAACCAAATGTTGAAAGCATCGAAGACTAGGAACATAAACCAAAATGATTCAATAGTAAGCCTTTTATAGTTTGACATAACTATAAATTAAATTTATATCTATAAAAATATAACTTAAGATCTATCATGTCAAATTATCAAAATAGGATATTGAGAAAAAATATATATGTGGAATCCATAGTGATTAGAACTTGCAGATTAGCAGTCTTGAATAGGAGCTACATGTATAATGAACTTCCACAGTCAAATCTATGTAAACTTAATGGGGTTCTCTCTCTATGATAGAAAAATAGAAGAAGAGCATGCGTATATTAATTTGACTTGAGGACCACAACCTTAAAAGAGATTTTTATATACTATGTTAAATTATGATCCCATCACTCATAATCCAACTAGTATTGCGTTTTTACACATAACAAGCCCATATCAAATTAAATGTCAACAAAGTCCAATAAGATATATCCCAAATAGATAACTTAAATTGGCTCTTATTTAAGATAGCTCGTAATGTATAATTATTGTTAATATGTGAGCCTACATAAAGAAAATCATAAAACCTCACAATCTCCCACTTGGGCCACATGTCAGTAGGAAATAATTATACATACCTTAGTGTGCACAATAAATACTATCTTATCTTGAAACATCTTCTTAGATACAATCTGGTCCATTAACTATATCAATATGAGATCAAAGCGACATTCATTGCATATATTCGCAACTAGACCCATCAATGGTCATTATCTCATATAATTAATTGTTGGGGTGCCGATTTATCCCGGTTCACAACCTAAACCTATTGGGTGTGTGCATGTGGTACACATGTCCATTTACAATTCATATACATATACATCTAATACATACATATACGCATCATAAATGCAACATAAGCTGAAAATCTAATTTCTTAAAAATGAACACGATAAATTTTATTCATTACGCTAACGAACAAAATATAAAATATATTAATCAAATTAATATTAATGATTGAGAATATTACCTATCAAGCCTTTGGAACGAATTTGTAGCTAGAGTACCACATGAAATCGACTTGTTGGCAGTTCTAGGACTTAACATGGTGGGCTTGAGTCGCTAGAACAACAGCCTATAGTTTTCCAATAATAATTTAACATTTAAACCGTTGGATTAACTCTTAATCCCAAAAGCCTAACACTTAGACAATATTAATTTTGTTCTTGATGTATTCAACACTTTTTAGTCGCTAGAACAACAGCTTATATTTTTTCAGTATCAGTTTAACACTTAAACCATTGGATTAACTCTCAATCCCAATAGCCTAACACTTAGACAATATTAATTTTGTTCTTGATGTATTTAACACTTAAATTCATCAAAACAAATAACTCAAATGCAACAATGATGGCCTTTTGTTTAAAAGAAAAAGATGAATAATAAAATAATTTTTGCTATCAAGTTTTTTGTTATTTTTAACACTTAAAAACTTAAAACAAAAACAATTTTCCTTACCTTCAAAATTGGTTGGCCATCTTGTTTTGCTTTAAAGGAGAAATTGAAAACCATTTTCATCTTCATCTTCGTCTATAGCCAATAGCCATACTTGAGCTCTCATCTTCTCCTCTTTCATAGTTTGAATGAAGAACCAAAAAATGAATTAAGAAGAACTATCCACACAACACATGGTCGGTAACTCTTTTAGCTTTCATCATTTTGTTTGTTCAAAGACAAAATGAATTCAATGGCAACTACCCACATACATCATGGCTAGCCACCTTTCCCATTCAATATTCATCAAATGAATATATATTAATAATAATATGAAATATATTATCTTTTGATTAACATATTATTATTAAATGAATTTGGCTTATCAAATAAACCAAATATGTGTCCAACAATTGGACAGAATGTAATGGCCGCCAACTCTTGTCTTTGACAAGAAAATTATCATTCAAGTTCTTTAGGTTTCATTTAATTTCTCTTTTAAGTAACATTTACTTTAACTTAATTATTTGATTAATAATTTTATTAAGCAATTAAGTCCTCAATAAAATATTTGCTTTAATAATTTAACCATGAGCTAATAATTAACTCTAGTCAAATTAACTAATCACTTAACTCTTAAGTGATAACAAATATTTTTATTATTTAATACTTAAATAATCAATTAAGGAAAATAACCTTCAAGCCTTTAATTAACCCAATGTGGGTCCACAATACCCGTTACTTGAGTCAATTAATCGAAGACTCATAATACGCTATGTGTCATTATTTAATTAGTCAACAACACTTATTAACTAATTATTGTACTTCACATTTAAGTATTGACACGCACGCATTCCGAGGGTTCCTGAAATAAATATTCAATTATGCTAAAAATTACCAGATTGAAAATTCAATCTAGTACATTGCCTAGTGTACAACGAGTATACTTCATATTACAGGACTCTCTATGTCCACGTCCGATTTGTCAAATAGAACTATTCCATAGTATGTGATCAATGCTCCACACACACGTCATAGATATTACAAATCAGCGTGTTAGACCATACAAGTTGAGGTCACAACTCATACATATAATCCTTCTATCATCTATATCGTGGATGTGCGGGGATATAGATCAGCACCGGCAAATCCACGTATGCCCATCCATGAACTTATTTCCAGATTTGTTTTTTTCAAGAACAATATACACAAACACGTTTATTATATTGTTCAATCCTTTGGGAAACACTTTTCCCGGGTTAGTACTCATTGCCACGAGATTTACAAAAATACAATCTCAGAGCATCTAGATATACTACTCCCCTATGAGAGCTAATGAATCCTATATCTGTACACATCGAACTCCATAAGCATCAGACCATAGCCAACGACACATAGCGGTCACACCATAAAAGGTCTGTGATATGTATAGAACCAAATATGGTGGATCGCTTATAAATCCACCGTGGCACTCAAGTCAAAGGACCACTTATACTACTCAACTCGAGAGGACTCATAATTGACGGTTTCATAGGATGTCTATTAGCGTCCTTGTGAGTCTGTTCAGTATTCAGTCCTGACTAAATACCCATAAACATTTACGAGCTTCCAGTAAGCTCCTGGTTAGCTAAGAACAACCATCTATACAATATAGATATAGCATACACTGATCTTTATAAAGGGAGATCCACTAACAGATATACATCGGTGAAAGCAGATAAGGAATATTATGTTTGAGAATGTACTTGCATAATGACATCTCCTAGCACCTATTGTAACTCTTTACAACTATGTCATTACTGGTATACCCTTAGGTCTTTATCCTATTATAGACAAAGATCTAATCTTTTAGATCTGACTAACTCTTATAACCGGCTTACTCTTAGTAGTACTAACTGTTAGTATAAATATAACACTCATCTTTGCTAATTCTTAGCATTGGTCTAAACTTCTTTAGACCAGATCTAAACTCCTTCGATCATACAATGTCTATAATGTAACAAGCATTGTACCATATATTTATATTATATTAACGATTATAAAAAATATTTATTGTATAAATATTAAATAATTTAATATTCATAAGTATTAGAATGGCACATAAGCACCAACTCCAACATTAATGACATAGATCAAATATGGATGTTTAGTATGAAAATTAAATGAAATGTGATCTCAAATATGTCTATTTCTATCTGGTCCTACTTTATAACTCTAACAAGTTAAATACTTTGTAACTTTATGCAAAGCCATAATAAAAAGTAACAAATAATTTCTAAACTCTATGCAAAACTATAGTAGAAAGTGCAACATTATTTAAGAATTTTAACAAACCATCAAACTTTATTCTATAGAAAATAAGCCATAAGTGTGTCTTTAACCAAATGACCATTAAAAGACAAACTCTCACTATTCATGTATATCATCAAATAATACAACACTCATATGAGCAACATGCTCATGAAACACCTTGGGCAGTAACCCTCTGGTGAGTAAATCCATAATCAGTTTATACAATTTGTTCTATTGACACTTGTTAACTCTAAACTCTTTCTTTAACTATTAGAAACTTGAAGTTGATGTACTTAAACTTTAAAGAGCTTCTATTGTTATAGGTATACATCATTACGGCTTTATTATCATGATAAATTTTCAATTATTTTTCAATGCCATTGACAATACGCAGCCCCGTGATAAAGTTCCACAACCATATCCCATGATTTGATGCCTTAAAATAAGCTATAAACTCAACTACTATAATCGAAGAAGTTAGAAGTGTCTACTTAGAACTCTTTTAGAAAATAGCTCATTGAGCTAAAGTATATTTATATAAACTGATGTGGATCTCTTACTATCTAGGCATCCAACAAAATTGGAGTCGGAATACCTCATGATTTCTAATCTTTTTGATATCATATATGTGAGCATATAATCTTTTGTTCTCTATAAATACCGCATAACTAGTTTGGTTACTTTCTAATGATCCACCTTAGGGTTACTCAAATATCTGCCTAGAATTTTAATAATGTATACAATATCTGGACACGTACACTTTTGAACATACATAAAATCCCTACTACTAATGTATAAGGGAATTTCTACATCTCTTTCTGTTCAATCTTATTCTTAAAGCACTGATCGAGACTAAACTTATCACCCTTAACAATGGGCATACCTCTTGGAGTATAGTTCTTTATGCTATACCTACAAAGCACCTTATTGATATAGTTATTTTATGATAGTTCAAAGATACCTCGAGTGTGATCTCATATATCTAGATCTCCAATACAAAAGATGCATCCCCAAGATCTTTCATCTCAAAATTGCTTTATAGAAATCTCTTGATTTTGTGCAATAAGCCTATATCGCTACTTACTAATAGTATGTCATTGACATATAAAATCTAAAAAATAAACTTACTCCCACTGAACTTCTGATATAAATTCATCAACTGATTTTTCTCAAAATCAAATGATATAATCACTTGATCAAACTTATAATACCATTCATGGGATGCTTGCTTAAGATCATATATGGACTTCTTTAATTTGCAGACCATATTCTTTTAGTCTCCAGACATAAGGTTTTCTAGTTACACTATATATCATTTCCTCAATATCACAATTGTGAAATATAGTTTTTATGTCTATTTGATGTAGCTCTAAATCAAAATGAGCTACAAATGCTATGATGATTCTAAAAGACTCTTTCATTAATATTGGAGAGAAAGCTTTTTTATAATCAATGCCTTCCTTTTGAGTGAAATTTTTGGTAACGAGATGCATTTTATATCTTTTGATGTTGCTTTTTGAATCTCCCTTAGTCTTAAATATCCATTTACAACCAATGAGTTTTTGTACCTTTAGGCAACTCGACAAGATCCCAAACATCATTGTCTCTCATGGATTTTATCTCATCCTTTATGGCCTCAATTTACTCATGTTCTTAGAGATAGACAATAAAATCATCTGAAATCACACTTCTTCTTTCTCTTATGAATCTTCTCAATGGCACATGTTTTTAAGGTTGTTGAGGTTGCTCTTGATGAACAACAGTAAATTCTTTATTTTGGATTAGGAGCTCCTATATATTGTCTTGTATTTTTGAATCATCGTTTTGAATTATGTCAAAAAAGAAGTCTAATAATTTTCAATAGCAACCATAGGAAGAGAAATAAATTCATCTTCAAAGACAATATCCCTAATAATATGCCTTATCTCCCCCTAAACTCAACATCGTAAAACATTTTAGCATTCCCGTCTCAAAAAAAGATTTACTTGAGGGAATATAAAATTTAAAATCTCTTGATTTTTTAAAATATCCAATAAAATAGTACTTAACTGTTCTTGAGTCTATTTTTTTTTATTAAGCTTGTATGGCCTAACCTCAGCTAAATAACCCCAGACATGCAAGTACCTAATACTAGACTTTTTACTAGTTCACAACTCATACGAAATTTTAGATACTACTTTACTTGGAACTTTATTAACTGCAATATTTAGTACTTCTCCTCAGAGTGATTCAAGTAAAGAAGAATGACTAATCATACGTCTCACCGTATTTTTAAGTGTTCGGTTTCATCTCTCAGCAACACTATTTATGCTTAATTTTCTAGGCATTGTGTATTATGAGATGATGTCACACTCCTCTAGGAATTTAGCAAAAAAGGTAATAGACATTGTTCACTTGATTTGTCATATCTTCTATAGTATTCACCACAACGGTCAAATTTGGCAGCTTAATTTTCTTACCAAGTTGATTTTCAACTTATGCTTTGAAAACATTAAACACGTTTAGAGATTGAGACTTCTCATAAATCAATTAAAAGTACCCAAAATAAGAATAGCTATCAATGAACATAATAAAATACTATTGGCCATTCCAAGAAGCTAAGGGAATGGTCCATAAATATCAATATTTATTAGGTTTAAGACACTATTGATCTCACCTAATTTTTTATTATTTGTCTATTTTTCCTTAATATTCAATACAGACTTTAAAATCTATTAAATTAAGAGAATCACGAATTTCATCTAACACAAGTCTTACTATTCTCTATTTAAAGATATGTTCTAAATGTTTGTGCCATAACATAACGGAATTCTCATCAGTTTATATTCTCATTGTACCATATTTACTAACATGCAAGGATTCATTAAAAAACACATGAGTATCTAATTTATAAAGATTTTCAATTAGAAAACTAATACCAATAAGATTTGAATTTTGAAAGAAACTAACTTATTGTTTATGATTGAACAAGAATATCCTAATTTGTCCAAACTAGAAATAGAAAATATATTCTATCTAAATGATAGTACACAATAAGTCTCATCTAAATCCAAATAATATTTGGCCTCTAATTGTAATTTAAACGATCCTCTGGCCTCTATAAGAGTTGCATTGTCATTTTTCACTTAGATGCATCTTTCAGCATCAATTGGAAATCGGCTTTTAAGACAACCTTGCATAGACACACTTTTGTGAGTAGTTGCACCTGCATTTATCCACAAAGTGTTTTTAGGTACAAAAACTAAATTAACTTCTAAACAAACAAAGTTGTGAAGTGTACATTTCTTAACACACCATTTGGCATACTTGGGACAATTCTTCTTCACATGACCAGCCTTTTTACAGAAGAAACAAGTGATGACCGAATCTTGTTTCTTTTGCACCTTATTATATAAAGTCTCCATTATAGTTTTTCTTATTTTATTCCTTTTATTTTTATTTATTTTTCATATTTTTAACCTTATCTTGAGAAATACTTGCTAAGTGAGCTCTTTTAGTCTTTTCCTGCCTTAATTTATCTTCTTATTGCATACCATATAAAATGAGCTCATTAAGAGTCCATTTAATCTTTTGGGTGTTTGAACCTACTTTAAATTAACTATAGCGTGCAAGAAGAGATATCAAAACCAGATGCACAAGCAAGTCATTAAACAACTTTAGTGCCCTTAGTTCTAAAGCGAGATTAGACATATTATGATGTACTCCTTTATATTCTATTTGTCATTATACTTTATTGAAACAAGCTTAGTTAGTAGCGTACTTGTCTAAGCCTTTTATTTTTGGCAAAGCGTTGTTCAAGTTTCTCAAAAAAAATTTAGCATTTTCTTTCTAAAAACATAGTGCCTTAAACATAGTAATGAACTTTATATTGGCATATATAGTAGAAGCAGATAAAATTTACAGAGAACATATAATAAAACAACAAGCTGGCAATCATGTCATTATTTTAAGCATATACATGTAAGACATAAATGAACATACAAAAGTGGATCCCATCGAGAGATACTTAGCACAACATTGATATTTAGTCTTTGGACATAAATATCAACTGTAAGTAGTACTTTTAATAGAGTAATTAAATGTTGATAATAAATCTTGCTAGAAATAAGCATTTCTATGGACTGACTTATTGTATGCATGGAAAATTTGATAATTATCATACAATTATTACTGCAAATATGCCTATTATTTAGCCAAAACATAATCCTCTTTGGGCCGATTATTTTTTGCATAAACAATAAACATATTCATTTTAATATCCCAAAATAAAGAAATCTACATAACAAGGGTTATTTTGGCAACATGTTATTTCAATCAATTTATTTCAAAATATAAGACAAGTAGTGCAAAGAAACAATAATTGAATGCCCATAAATAAAAAAATTAAGTTTTTCTTATGCACTAAAGTGGCATGTGGCGCCAAGGACATTGTGGTTACAATGTTGCTAATGGTTCAAAATAGGGTCAATGATCATTGGGTCAAATTCAAATGGGTTAAATTTTGGGTTGGATCTCCATAATTGAAAACCCTCTAAATTTGGAACCTAAATTTTCTAACTTTGAATTTAAAAATACCCAAAAATAGTCCATAAATAAATTTGGGTCAAAATTAGGACCATTTACGAATGTTTCAAATTTTTTAGGCCAAACTATAATTACTTAAAGTTAGAAGGGATTGAATGAGAAAGGTTAATTACATTAGGACCTATATACAAATATTACAAACTTTTATGGTTAAATTATAATTATCTAAAACTTTAAAGGGCTATGTGAAAAAAATACTCTTAGGGCCTAATTATAAATTTTCTAAACTTTTATGGTTAAAATATAATTAAAAAAACTAAGAGGGGTCTATTTGATATTTACCAAACAAAAACCCTAATCCATACTTTCTCACGTGCACCACCACAACTTCTTCTTTTTTTTATTAATAATAAATATAAATAAGAATTAAAAAAAATTCTAAATTATTTAAGCACGCAAAAAACACTAAGTTGAATCTAAATTTTAATATTTTTCATTTTTAATTCTTAAAATTAATGATCTTTAACTATATTTAAACTCTTAAAATCACAATGTAAACCATAAATTTAATGCTTTTCCAAAACAAAAATCATGAAAAATTCTTGCATATAATATCTTTACCCTGAATAATCATATTGGAAAGATATTCAAAAAATAAATATATGTATTAATAATCCTAATAATTTAACATGATTTCTGCTCTAATACCACTTGTTAAATATAACCATAGATTAGATTTATACCCATATAAAGATAAGTCAAGATCGATCACATCAAATTATCAAGATGGATGTTGAGAAAAATATACCTGAGGAATCCATGATGATTAAAACTTGAAGAGAAACCTTGAATAAGAACCAAGAGTATTATGGTCTTTCACAGTTAAATCTATGTAGGCTAAATGAGGTTCTCTCTCTGTGATGGAAAAAGAGGAGAATAGCACTACGTGTATTGATTTGACTTGGGGACCACAACCCTAAAAGAGGTCTTTATATACTATGTTAAATTATGATCTCATCACTCATAATCCAACAAGTATTGGGTTTTTGCATATAACAAGCCTATATCAAATTAGATATCTCCAAAGCCTAATAAGATATAGCCCAAATAGATCACTTAAATTGGCTCTTATTTAAGATAGCCTATAATATATAATTATTGTTAATATATGAGCCCACTTAAAGAAAATAATAAAACCTAACACTTATATCACATCATCTAAAAAGAAACATTGCAAACACACTCAATAAAAATCTAATTACTCATACGTAATCAAGTTAGAAACTTTCACTCAAATGAACTGTAGTTAAATTGAACCATGGCCATAACTTACTTTGGCTTCAATATTCTAACTCGATGCCTGTATAAACTAAACTTTACTTTAGAACCTTTTCAACATATTTCTCTATTGAGAACTCAATCAAAGTAGTGCCATAAAACATCCTTTTGTCTGCTAAATGATGGGGTAACCTCAGACTACTAACCTACAATAGTCAACAACTACTCAAACAAAACAGAATTTATCCTTTAATTACTCTACTAAGATGGTTTCATAAGTCCACACCATAATAATTAACAAACATACGATTCCCCAAAATCTAGAATAGAAATCTAGTTCTTTTGGATTCAGACAAGCAAACAGACCAGCCATGAATCATAGGTATGATATTAAAGGCATAAAATTATATAATTAATAAACACCAGCTATAACTTTATATTCAAGCTTCCATAAGAGTGTGAAGTATGCATGCTTGTAATGTATGATGCAGGGACTCTAATTTGAGAAGAAGTTAAAAGGTGAGGAAAATTATATCAAACTTCCACCAAAGTTATAATGCTTTAATTTCAATTGATGGGATTGCTTTCAAAATAAGATCATATTGGATAGTGGGTTAGATGTTGATAGAGAGCAATGATGCAAAAGAAAAGAATGATAAATAATGTAGCTACGAAGAAACTACAATGTATAAGTTGAAAATTTCTCATATTCATTAAAGTTGTTGGAATCGGTAATTCAATAATTATGTACGGGTATGAATTGAGATGAATACCAAAAAAAGAATCTTCAAGAAGTCAAAAATGCTTTGGATATATAAGGAAGGAGCAAGACAGAGAGTTGAAAGTAAGGAGGAGCAAACAAAAGGCGGGCAGTAACTTCAAGTCTCAACGCTGCAGTGCCAGTTGTGCAGTGCTCGGTGCTAGAGATAGAAGCACTTGTATCGCGGTGTTGGCCATGTAACGTCGCAATGCTGGATTGGGTCACACCAACTCTATGGCACCTAGTTTCGAGAACTTTTGTGTTTGGCTCAAATTCAACTTCATTGAGGGGGTTTCGGACTCCTACAAGTATGAACTCTTATTATAACTAGGTTTAAGTTTCTAAAGACTTAATAAGCATTATATAAACCCTTGTAAACACTTAAAATTGATCAAGCAATAAAGAGAGACTCTAAGCGAGATTAAAGAGTTAGGTAGACATTAAGTGCTTATGTGGATTAGGGTGAAACCATTATGGGCGTTTATTATTCTTGTGTGAACCTTCGTACACCAAATAGATTCCTTTAAAAGCTTTTTATTTTGTTTTTTCCATGTAATCTGATGTGCCCTGATCTTCAAATTGGATTATTCAGAATAAAAATAAAACTAATTTTTAAGATGAGGTTGTTGTCTGATTTTTATTAGTCTTTTCTTTAAGTGTTTAGGTTGAATTGTAACAAGTAAATGGTAAATCAGATGGAGGATAGAACTAAAAAGAAGCCTTGATAAGTCAATGGATGCCACAAGGATCAATTTAGGATTTTGACGCCACACTCTTGATGATCAAAGAGTGATAAGTCAGTAACTATCTTCAAGAGCTGAAAAACTTAAGAAGATAAATTTTGAGAGAAAGTTCTTTTTTTGCGTGCATGAAATTCAAGAATAAAGCAACTACCTCTATAAGACTTTAAGATGCCTTATATAGGCTTACAAGATGAGGAGAAACCCTAATATTACCTAATGAACTTAAAAAGCCAAAAACAAGCCCAATCTGACTTAACATTTTAAAATAAAGCTAAATAAGTTCAAAATGGCCAAAATACATAAAATAAAGAGAAATAAGTGAAGTAATAAAAACAGGAACCTAAGAAGCAAATTAAGCCCAATAGCATGGAAAAAAAGCTCACAGCTGCCTCCTTAAGCCCAATGTCACCACACGCGTCTAAATCACGTCCCAATCTATAATTGAAGACAAATAAACACCTTTAGCTCATTTCTATTCAGATTGCAAGCTTTTAAGCCCATAAAAGCTTCAATAGCTCCAATTTGACTACTTATGGCCTTTTGAAGCTGTTTGGCCTTAGCTCTTGTTAATTGACCATCTGAAACCTCTTTTATGCTCAGCTCACCTTCTTGAGTTAATTTAGAACCTTCATGATGTACATCATCACCCCTAGGTAGAGAATAATTTTCCCTCAAATTAGAATCTTCTGGATCTTCCAAATAAGGAGATAAATCCTTCACATTAAAAGTGGTTGATACATTGTAATCATTAGGAAGATCAACTTTGTAAGCATTATTATTCATCTTCTAAACAATCCGAAAAAGTTCATCAACTCTTAGCATCAACTTGGACTTCCGCTTACTAGGAAATCTTCCCTTGCTAAGATGAATTCAAACAAGATTACCAGGTTCAAAGCTAATCATTTTTCATCCTTTATTAGCATACTTAACATAATTAGTTGTTTTCTCCTCAACATGAATTCGAACTTGCTCATGAAGCTTCTTCATCAATTTTGCCTTCTTAACCCCATCTATAGATGTTCTCTCATCAATTTGAATAGGAACAAGGTCAATAGGAACAAATGGGTTAAATCCATACATAATCTTAAATGGTGAAAATTTTGTAGCCCCATATACATTACAGTTGTGTGCAAACTCTACAATAGGCAAACAAGTATCTCAACTCTTTAAGTTCTTGTTAATAATGGCCCATAATAAAGAAGATAGAGTACGGTTCACTACCTCAATTTTTCCATTAGTTTATGGATGACAAGTACTATTGAAAAGCAACTTCGTTCCAAGCTTCTTCCAAAGAGTCTTCCAAAAATAGCTTAAGAATTTTGTATCGCGATCAGAGACAATGCTTTTAGGGATGCCATACAAATGTACAATTTTTCTAAAAAATAAATTAGCAATATAAATAGCATCGTCAATTTTGTTACAAGGAATAAAGTGTGACATTTTGGAGAACTGATCAACCACAACCATCACTGAATCTTTCCCACGTTGTGTTCTAGGTAATCCAAGCATAAAATCCATACTAATATCCATCCATGGTTGCTCTGGGATAGGTAAAGGCATATATAGTCTATATGCATTCTCTTTACCTTTAGCTTTCTTGCAAATTACACATCTTTCAACAACTTTATGAATATCCCGCAACTTATTAGTCCAAAAGAAGTGTTGTTTCAGTAGCTCATAAATTTTCTTCTCCCCAAAATGACCACTAAGACTACCCCAATGAGCCTTACGCATAAACAACTCACGCAGAGATCCTGAAGGTATACACATCTGCCCAATTTGAACAACTACCCATCATGCATAAAGAAACCATCACAAGCTCCTTTAGCACATTTAGACATCATATTAGCAAAGTATGAATCACTTGTATATTGTTCTTTCACCTGTTCAAAATCCCAAAGCCTTACATTTAACATAGAAATTAATGCATACCTCCTAGAAAGAGCATCAACAATGACATTAGTTTGCCCCTTCTTGTATTTTATGACATATAAAAATGGCTCCATAAACTCTAGCCATTTGGCATGTCTTCTATTCAGCTTGTTCTGCCCTTTAAAATAGTTTAACGATTCATGGTCAGTATGAATAATGAACTCTTTAGGTAATAGGTAATGTTGCTATACCTCTAGAGCCTGAATCAATGCATAAAACTCTTTATTATAAATAGAGTAGTTTAAACGTGCTCCATTCAGCTTCTCACTAAAGAATACAATTGGCCTTTTTTTCTTGTATCAAAACAGCCCCAATACCAAGCCCTGAAGCATCACACTCTATTTCAAATGTTTTAGCAAAATCAGCAAGTGCCAAAATAGGAGCAGAACATAATTGTTCTTTATTCAGTTCAAATGCCTATTGTGTATTCTCATTCCACCTAAACTCATTCCCCTTTTTCAATCACTCTGTCATAGGTGTAACAATAGGACTAAAGTCTTTAATAAATTTCCTATAGAAAGAGGCTAAACCATGAAAACTTCCTACCTCAGCAACACTAGTAGGTTTAGGGCAATCACGAATTGCCTTAACCTTCTCCTCATCAACTTTAATTCCACTACCAGAAACAGCATACCCAAGAAAGATAACACTATCTTGGCAGAAATAACACTTCTTGAGTTTTCCATACAACTTAGCATTATGCAAGGTCTTAAATACAGCCCTAAGATGCCTTACATGATTATTAAAAGTTTTACTATAGATCAAGATATCATCAAAATAGACCACAACAAATAGCCCAATACACTTTCTCAAAACATGATTCATAAGCCTCATAAATGTACTAGGTGCATTAGAAAGCCCAAACGGCATCATCATCCACTTATATAATCTATGCTTAGTTTTAAAGGTTGTTTTCCATTCATCACCTTCTTTCATCCTAATTTGATGATATCCACTCATCAAATTAACTTTAGAAAAATAAATAGCACCATACAATTCATCAAGCATATCATCAAGTCTAGGAATAGGGAATCGATACTTAACCGTTATCTTGTTGATAGCCTGATTGTCCACACACATTCTTATAGTGTCATTCTTCTTTAGAACAAGCAAAGTAGGCACTGAACAAGGACTAAGTGACTTAAGCATATAGCCCCTCTCTAAGAGCTCACCAACCTGCCTTTTGATCTCCTTTGCTTCATCCTGATTACATCTATATGCTGGTCTATTAGGAAGTAAAGCTCCAAGCACCAAATCAATTTAATGCTCTATCCTTCGAATTTGTGGTAATCCCAATGGCAGCTCTTCTGGAAATACATCTTTGAACTCTTTAAGCAACTCCACAACCTGCCTTGGAAAATCCAAACCCTCCACTTGCAATAAAAGCTTTGCCCAAGCCATGAAAACAACCCCCACAAAAGCTAGTGCTTGCTCAACATCTTCCTTTTTGGTTAACATTAGCCCTTTACCCAATTTTTACCATCTTCCTTTGATTCCGCAACTGATCTTCTCTAACTTATTGAGAACTTAAAGGAATCAAATTCACCTTCCTCCCATTCAGCACAAATGAATAGGTGTTCTTTCGCCCATTATAAGTCACATCATTATCAAATTACCATGGATATCCTAATAACACATGACTAACTGCCATAGGAACCACATCACATAAAACCTCATTATGAAAGGTTTTAATAGAGAACGAAACACGAACCTGCCTTGTAACCTGAATCTCCCCCTTATCATTAAGCCAATGCAATTTGTATAATTTTAGATGTAGAACAGTAGTTAATCCCAATTTCTCCACTAAAGTAGTGGATGCAACATTAATACAACTACCATTATCAATGATCATAGCACAAACCTTATCTCAGATTTGACATCTTGTATGAAAAATGTTTTCACATTTTTCCAAACCAATATCAACTTCAGCATTCAAAATCCATTGAATTACTAATAAATTTCCCTCTATTAGCTCAAGATTCTCTTCTTGTTCAGTCACTTCTACTTCAGATTCATCTTCCATTTCAACCTCATCTTCACTTACAAGCTCTCTATGCTTTCCATGTAGAACCATCACCCTTTTATTTGGACATTTAGAAGCAATATGCCCATTTCCCAAGCACTTGAAACACTTGATGTCTCGAGATCTCCTAGAAGTTGAGGTTTAAATACCTTCTTCTTTCCCTTCAAAGAACCTGAACTAGCACTCCCCTTGCTAAACTCCACTTTCTCATCCCGTTTAGGTGTATTCCATGTCCAGGAAGGTAAAGAAACAACCTTTGTATTACTTGATGGAGTTGACCTCATATGGATACCCCTTTTTTTTTGCTGTCTTTCAGATTTAGTTGCAAGTTTTATGACATCCTCAAGAAATATGAACGGTTGTAACTCAACAACATTAGCTATGTCTCTCCTCAATCCATCAAGAAATCTAGCTATTGTTTGCTCTTGAGGTTCATTCAAATCACAACGACTCAGTAACAACTCAAATTCTTTCACATACTCTTCCACACTTAAGGAACCTTGTCGCAAATTCTGGAGTTTGATGTATAATTCTTGTTTATAGTAATCCAGAACAAATCTCTTCTTCATTAATCTTTTTATAAGTGGCCAACTAGTAACTTCTTCTTCTTCATCCCTTCTTCACTATGCTTTTAAGTTTTCCCACCACAAAAGTGCATAATTGGTAAATTCAAGTGATGCTACCTTACACTTCTTTGCCTCAGGGTACTCATGCCAATCAAACACCATTTCTACCTTCTGAACCCATTCAAGATACTCCTCAGGATAACTAATACCTCTAAATGGTGGTATATTAAGTTTGATACCACTAGTAGGGTCATTTTACTGCCTCCTTATCCTACTCCTATCTTTAGCTTCATCATCCCTATTTGGCTCATCTCTAGCATCCCCTAGGTCATTCCGATGTACCCTATGCCCTACCTGCCTTTGTTAGGGTTGCAAAGTATTTCTTTGCATCATTTCTATAATTGTAGCGAGTTGTCCACGAATTTCAGTAATCTCACCCCGAAATTCATCATGAGCTCGTTGTAAGCCTATAACTTGAGCTTATTCTAAACTCAGTCCCTTTGGTACTCTATTTGTATCATTTCAGTCATTATTAACAAAAACCCAAACAAGTATGAATAATGAACAACACAAACAGTAGCTAAAACACACTTCTCAAACTGAATTTTCACAAATTCAGTAAATAAAATCAGATAGCAATAATTGATTCAAATTCAAAATTTCTAGGTTCAAGAATAACTCAACTCAACCAAATCATCTCCAGTCCATAAACTACTAAGAATTAATTTTAATGCTGCAGAGTTACAATTCAAAACTACTAACCTCAAATATTAGAGACCCAACCTGATGAATAACCCGATAATACTATATAAAACAAAAACAGCAAGAAACCTTTAATGGCTAAAACTTCAGTTTGCACACTGAAATCCTATGCTCTGATACCAAGATAATGTGCCCTGATATTCAAATTGGATTATTCAGAATAAAAAACAAAAACTGATTTTTTAAGATGAGGTTGTTGTCTGATTTTTATTGGTCTTTTCTTTAAGTGTTTAGGTTGAATTGTAATAAGTAAATGGTAAATCAGATGGAGGATAGAACTAAAAAGAAGCCTTGATAAGTCAATGGATGCCACAAGGATCAATTTAAGATTTTGACGCCACACTCTTGATGATCAAAGAGTGATAAGTCAGTAACTATCTTTAAGAGCTGAAAAACTTGAGAAGATAAATTTTGAGAGAAAAATTCTTTTTTTGCGTGCATGAAATTCAAGAATAAAGCAACTACCTCTATAAGACTTTAAGATGCCTTATATAGGCTTACAAGATGAGGGGAAACCCTAATATATACCTAATGAACTTAAAATGCCCAAAACAAGCCCAATCTGACTTAACATTTTAAAATAAAGCTAAATAAGTTCAAAATGGCCAAAATACATAAAATGAAGAGAGATAAGTGAAGTACTAAAAATAGGAACATAAGAAGCAAATTAAGCCCAATAACATGAAAAGAAAGCCCCTAACTGCCTCCTTAAGCCCAACGTCACCACACGCCTCTAAATCATGTCCCAATCTCTAATTGAAGACAAATAAACACCTTTAACTCATTTTCATTCAGATCACAAGCTTCTAAGCCCATAGAAGCTTCAATAGCTCCAATTTGACTATTTATGGCCTTTTGAAGCTGTTTGGCCTTAGCTCTTGTTATTAGACCATCTGAAACCTCTTTTATGCTCAGCTCACCTTTTTGAGTTGATTTAGAACCTTCATGATGCACATCATAATCTCTAAAGTAGTTAATAAGAGAGTTTAAGATCCCTTGATCCATCGTAGATATAGGGTTTTGCCAAACTATGTAAATTAGTTGTGTGTGTTCTAATTTGATCTAATTCTTATTTTCTTGCTCTTAAATTTGTTAAAGATCTTACGCTTGCACAAACAAAGTGGTATTAGACTAATCTTTTGGTGAGATTAATGCTAAACTTAATTTCATCCTCTTCAACAAAAGCATATATAGTGACGAATAAATAGATAACGTTTATTCAAAATTCACTAAAAGTATATTTTAAAACTATCTATCAAGGAGGAGAGAAATGGCACCTTGTTATTATCAAATTTTCATAAACGGGTAAATTATATGGGTACTTATAGACAGTCCCACCTTTCTCTACAAGCCACAAAGCTATTGTTCTCTCATGGCACTAAAAGAAATAACAGAGTAAGAGAAAAATGACATCCCACTAAAATTCTAATGAAAATTTAAAATCACATTCCACCAAGCATATGAGCAAAAATAGTAGAAATAGTTTTAATAACCTTTATTGTTGTTTGGTTGTACATAATCAAGTATATATGCCAGCCCAGAAGAGCATTTAGTACAAGATTTAAGGAGACTAGCAACGATCTAGAAATGACCTGAAATGAGACATGGTAAATAAAATCGAAGCAAACAATGGCATCAAAATTAAGAACAAAATGACAAAGAATGGTTGGTAACAAATATAAACACTGATGAAAAATATAAACAAAGGCCAATTAAACATCAATAAATGATATTGTTGGGATTTATACTTACGTTCCATCCCATTTTGTATAAATATTTTTATTTATACAATTAATGTTTTATTCAATCGCTAATTATATTTAATATAGGTAAGATACTTGTAACAATTCAGACATTGTATGATCTGAAGGAGTTTAGATCTGGTTCAAAGAAGTTTAGACCAATACTAAGAGTTGGCTATGCTGAAAGTTATAATTACTAAGAGTTAGTACTGCTAATAGTTAGCAAGTTATAAGAGTCAGCGAAATCTAAAGTGTTAAAGCATTGTCTAAAATGGGACAAAGACTCAAGGGTATACTAACAATAATATAATTGCTAAGAGTTACAAATTGTACTAAGAAATGTCATTGTGTAAGTATATTTTCAAACATTATGTTCCTGATCTATTTTCACTAATGCGGGTCTGTCGGTGAAAACCTTATTTAAATAGATCAATGTATGTCTATATCTAGATGGTCCAGATCGTTAATCTTAGCAGACCATAAACTTAGTAGAAGTTCGTATAGACATGCGGGTATTTAGTTAGGACTGAGTACTGAACAAGCTCAATTAGGATCTCCAATAGACATCCTATATAACCGTCAATTGATGATCCTTTCGGGTTGAGTAATATTCATGATCCCTAAACCTGAGCACCATGGTGGACTTATAAGTGATCCATCATACTTAGGTTCCACACATGTCAAAGATATTTTATGGTTTGACAGTGATGATCTATGTCTTCGCTCTTCCAGGATATAAATGACGGAGGGACTATACGAAAATGTATTGACCTTAACTTGTATGGTTTAATACATTGTTTTGTTATTTCCATAATATATGTGTAGGGCATCGTTTATGAACTTATGGAAGAGTTCTGTAAGATAAAACAAGTGTGAACCTAGAGAGTCTCAGTATAAGAAATGTACTTGTTGTACATTAGGGTAGCACACCGGATTGAATAGTTCAATCTAAGATATTCTCAGAAAATCAAAATTATTTTAGGGTCTCTCGGGGAGATCATAGGGTTTAAGTATTAAGCTTAGGATCTTGGTAAATAAGACTTGCCACTTTAACCCTTTTATTAATTATCACATATCATGCCATTAATTTGTTAGGGCATAACACGTGGCATAATTTTATTGGTCCAATTTATTAAGTGTTAATATTATATTGGACAAAAGGTTGTCATTGATATTTTACTTATAAAGAATTTGAAAGTTGAAATTCATTTCCGTCTAAAGTAATTTTGAAGCTAAGAGGTGGCAGCATAAGAAACATGTAATGGCCACCAAATGCTTTTTTTATTTGGCCAATTTTTGAGCAAATGATTAAGCTTGACATGTCTTTATACGATACATGCTTAGGCCATCAATCTTCATCAAATTTGGCTACTTAACTTTCAAATTGATTCATCTTTGTTTGCAAAGCAAGGATTCAATTGATTCTTGTTAAGCTTACAAATGACCAACGAATGTTGGCCTTTCATTGGCAAAAAATGAGGTAGCCTTGTTACTCGTCGCATGCTAGGGCTGTCCAGGCTCTAATACCGTTGTATTGAAAACTCAGTGCCGCGGTGCCAAGGTAGCGACCCTAGCACTATAGCACTATAAAGGTTTGTACTGCGATACTGAAGATTGGGCCTTCAACATCACTATATCAAAAACCTTAGAAAAGTTGTAATTACATTAATTACTATGATTATTTATTTTTAAATTTTTTATTTTATGTAATTCATAAATTGTTATAATTATTACATTATAAACTGTGCTACTTTTATTTGTGCTAGAAACCATAATGGAAGCCCTACTGGTATGAGTTAGTTGTGCTTCCATAAAACAAATGTGTGATTTGGAATCATGTCCTCATTAGATGCAAACAAGAGTTTAAAATCTCATTTAATCAGATTGAAAGTGTTTCATTATAAGATAATGTTACACGGTGATCTGTCTTATCAATACGGTGTTAGATAAGTTAGTGATTAATGAATTGAACGAAATACTAAATAGAAACAATATAGGAAGAATAGAATGAAATTAATACTCTAGGATCCCATTTGTATAGAATTCACCATATTGCATGATTATCATTGTTGTTAGATTATATATTCTAGGCCTTGATGGAACTCTATTGAATAATATATGTTGATGTTGTTTTGTAATTAATGACTATTTTGTGTTATTCATTTATGCTTTTTATGCGCTTCATGCTTCTAATTGCATTAGGAAATGGATTTGATGATTTAAACATTTGGGTTATGTGCTTGGAAACGTTTGATCCATATATTGGTTGTAAACGGCATAGCTTTGAGTTTGTTGAGTTGGGAGACTAATGAATTTAGGGTAATCGTGTAAGAGTAGCTTAATGCTGTTGGGTTGTGTTGGGTTTAGGGTAGTACAAATAAAAAACTTAGGGTGCTTTGCATGTGGATTGTGTTCATCATACAAACAATATACATATCTCATACATACATGTGCACAGCGGAAGATTAAATATAATGAACACAGAAAATAACATTTGATTAAACTTAAATTCGAAATTGAGAAATATCACCAATGAAGCCTTTGGATTAATTTTCTTTGAAGTCCACCATGAAATGAATCTTTGATCAATTCTAGCAATCAACAAGGGTGGGTTTGATTGTCTAGAATGGCAGCATCTTAATCCAGCATATGTGTTTAACTCTTAAACATTTTACAAAGTTAAACTATTTAACTTAATTAAATTTGTTTTTCCTTTTATTCAACTCTTGAATAAATAAAACAAATCTTATTTTTAGTTATTACATTTAGTAACCATTAATTCAATTTGTTTTGTTGTTCTAACACTTAAAACACAAAACAAACAATTTCAATTTCTCAAATTGAATTGGCTCCCAAAAATGCAAAACATATAAACTAAAAACTTTTTTGATTTTCAATTTCATTTCACTTTATATACAAATGCATTAATTCCAAACTAATTTGAATTTCATTTGCATTTCATTTGGCTTAACCTAACCTTAGTTAACATTTAACCATAGTTAGATTACTTTAACTTAACCTTTAAGTTAATAAATATTTAATTAATTTAACCATAGTTAACTAACTTAACCATGGTTAGGTTAACCTTTACTTAACCATTAAGTAAAGTTAACTAACTTAACCTTATGGTTAACTTTTAACCTTAGTTAAGTTAAATCATTTATTTAACAATTAAACAAATAAATATTTATTTTAATTATTTAACAATTAAATAATCATAAAGTGAAATTACTTTTATATCCTTACTCGGTTACCAAGTTAACCTAAAGTGGGTCCCACCATTTAACCATATACTTTAGTTAACGTAACCTTAGTAATTGCTGAATTATACTGTATTGAACAATTCAATACGGTACACTGCCCAAGTGCTCAAAGAGTACATTTCATATTGGGACTCTCTAGGTCTACACCCGATTTGTCAAATGGAACTATTCCATTAATCCGTAATCGATGCCCCACGCACACGTTACGAATATTACAAATCAGCGTGTCAGACCATACAAGTTGAGGTCATAACGTATACGTATAATCCTTCCATCATTTATACCCTGGATGTGCGGGGATATAGATCAGCACCATCAAATCCCCATTTGCTCATCCAATAATCTTATCTCCAGATTCGTATCTCGATAAACAATATACGCAAACATTTTTGCTATATTGTTTAACCCTGTGGGAAACTCTTTTCCCGGGTTTATGCTTGTGGCCACAAGACTTTATGAAATACAATCTAGGAGCATCGGATATACAACTTACCTACGTAAGCTGATGGATCCCGTATCTACGCACACCGGACTCCATGAGCATCGGACCATACCCAGCGACACATAGCGGTCAGACCATGAAAGGTCTCTGACATATGTGGAACCAAAGCATGATGGATCACTCACAAGACCACCGTGGCGCTCAGGTCAAAGGACCACGATTACTACTCAACTCGAGAGGACCTTCCTTTGACGGTTTCATAGGATATCTATTGGGGTCCTCATAAGTCTGTTCAGCATCCAGTCTTGACTGGATACCCGCATGTCTATACAAGCTCTAAGCTCATGGTCAGCTAAGAACAACCATCTGAACCAGTCAGATATAGACATACACTAATCTATATATTGTGAATTCACCGATAGACCCGCATTGATGATCATAGATCAGGAACATTATATTTGAGACATACTTACATAATGATATTTCTTAGCACCTATTGCAACTCTTTGCAACTATATCATTATAAGTATACTCTCAGGTCTTTATCCCATTATAGACAAAGTTCTAACTCTTTAGACCTCGCTGACTCTTATAAACTGATAACTATTAACAGTGCTAACCATTAGCATTTATAACTCTCAGCTTTGATAACTATTAGTTCTGATCTAAACTCCTTTAGACCAGATCTGAACTATTTCAGATCAAACAATGTCTGTAATGTTACAAGCATTTTACCATATTAATATGATATTAACAATCTTTATTCGAAATGTTTATTGTATAAATATTAACAATTAATATTCATACAATATTGGAATGGCACGTGAGCACCAGCTCCAACAAATGCATGTATGTATAACAGGTTAGATTGGGATATCAACTTAGTTGTATATGCATAGTATGTCATTCGACACTCGGGAGAGGGAATGAGATTAATCATACATCCTGGACTAATGAATGCATAAAATTGTTTATTGATCACTAATGATAAAGACAATAAGAATAATAGAGGGAAATTAAGTCCCTAGAACCCCGCTGCCATAGATCTCTCATATCTCCATTTTACCAAGTATTTAGTTTTAAGCTTTCTTTAATTCAATAATTCAACTTATCATTTAGATAAACCTAGATAAAGTTAGGTTGCCAACATTATAGTACTTAGCATTAATTTAGGACACAATCCTTATGGGAACAATACTTACTCATCACTTTATTACTTGCTCACGACTCATGCACTTGCGGTTACAAATTCCTATATGTATAATTTTGCAAATAGAAACAATATCGTAAAAGTATTTATAGATATTATTTATCGGAATACGTATCTGGAGAAAAGTTTTAGTGTTGAGCATATGGATACTTGACGGTGATGATCTATGTCTCTGTACTTCCAGGATATAAATGATGGAGGGATTATACGAATATTTATTAACCTCAATTTGTATAATTCAACACGCTGTTTTGTTATTTTCATAATGTGTGTGTGGGGCATCATTTATGGACTAATGGAAAAGTTTCATAAGACAAAATGGGTGTGAAGGGAGTTTTACTATATAAAATATACTCGTTGTGTACTATGGTAGCGCATCAGATTGAATAGTTCAATCTCAGAGTCTCTCGGGAAGTTCATAAGGTTTAAATGTTAAGCCCGGGATCTCGACAATGGGACTTGCTACTTTAACCTTTTTATTGGTTGCCACATATCATGTCATTAATTTATTAAGGTATGATACGTGACATAATTTTATTGGTCTAATTTATTAAGTGTTAATATTATATTGGCCAAAGGGTTATCATTGATATTTTACTTATAAAGAATTTGAAAGTTAAAATTCATTTCCGTCTAAAGTAATTTTGAAGCCAAGAGGTGGCAGCATAAGAAACATGTAATAACCACCAAATGCTTTTTTATTTGGCCAATTTTTAAACAAATGATTAAGCTTGACGTGTCTTAATATTATACATGCTTAGGCCACTAATCTTCATCAAATTTGGCCACTTAAATTTCAAATAGATTCATCTTTGTTTGCAAAGAATGACAAGGATTCAATTGATCTTTATCAGGCTTACAAATAGCCAACGAATGTTGGCCTTTCATTGGCAAAATATGAGGTGGCTTTGGCTATAAATAGCCACCCTTTTTTTTTTTTATCTTTTTTGTTTCAATGCATTTGAAGGCTAGTTAAAAACAAAGATAGTTAATTGTAAGTTTTAGAATACATCAGTTAAAGTTTCGTGAGGCATTTTGTAGCAAAAGTTGCTTCAACCAAAATATTTCGACGAGTAACAAGGTTATCGTTCTAGCTCAAAAGAACCCATCGAGTCGTCAATTAGAACTATACAAAGTACGCTTTAAGGGTGAGTTCCATAATATCTCATTATTGTAATGAGATATATTTTTTAATTTTTTATGTTTCATTGCTCGTAATTATACATGTGATGTGTAATTAAAATTAAAATATACACGCTCACACCACACACAGCACACATTCAGATATTTATATATAAGACTATAATTTTTATTCCTCTATCAATAAAATATTTTTAAAGGTTCAAGCAATATCCCTGAATTGGTAGTGGCTTTTTCATAACAATAGCTAAAATCATATTTCTTTTCCAATTAGCCAAAGATATCCCTTGGTATCCGCCAAGAAGTGATGTGAACCTTACAAAAAAAATTAAGACCTAACGCTGAATGAGGTTCATTGTCAAGATTATTCTAATTCATATTCATAAACAAATAAAATCAAAGAACCTTAACCCGTTACCTATAAAGAGGTAAAAACCAAAGGTGTAAGAAACTAGGGTAGACTCCACACTCAAGACGATGAGAAATATTGTTAGTGATAAGTCAAAGATGAACGCCATAAGAAGAAATCATGATAAATTCTGAAAAGTTCTTTGAAGAACCAAGAGAAAACCCTCACTATTATTAATGTTAAAACTCTAAATTCTCATTAGAGTTACAAGACTTTATATAACCAATTTTACTAAGAGAATAAAAGGAAAAAACTAAATCAAATCCTAAGTCATAGTTGAAATTAATTACAAAAATAAGAAATAAATAAGAAGCATATTAAAGAAAAAAATACTTATGTATCCTTGTTTCTAAATTTAACCTAAAACAAAAAGGAAACAAAAACAATAAGGATCTAATAAAGCCGTGTGAACAGTAACATATAAACAGTGATGCCAGATCTTCATTTTCAAATTGATATCTGCTAGATCTTACTTTCTAAATTAATATGCACCTTATTTTGTTCTTCATGTAAATTATTTTAGATCACTTGAAGAAACTTGAATAACATTGATAAGGCATTGATCATCTTGAACACTCAATTCGGTTAGATTAGTGTCTTTAACAAAGCATGAATTTAAGATGTGCTTTATTAGCTCATTTAATGCTTCCTTCATTTTCTTAGTTCTTGCCCTTGCCATTGGACCCCATAGATACTTAATAGATCTTGTGAAGCTTTGATAACCTAATTCGTATCATTTTCCTTCTCTTTAAAAGGATTTGTCCTCAAATCTTAACCTAAGTCAAAATGATACAAATCAGCAACATTAAAACTTACACTTACATTATACTCACGTGGAAGGTCTAACTTGTAGGTGTTGTCATTGATCCAATTGTTGGGTTATGTGGTGTAGGGTGGTACAAATAAAACTTAAGGTTCTTGCATGTAGGTTTGTGTTCATCATACAAACAATATACATATCTCATACATACATGTGCACAGCGGAAGATTGAATACAATGAACACAGAAAATAACATTTTATTTAATCTGAAATTCGAGATTGAGAAAATCACCAATGAAGCCTTTGGATTAATTTTCTTTGAAGTCCACCATGAAATGAATCTTTGATCAATTCTAGCAATCAACAAGGGTGGGTTTGATTGTCTAGAATGGCAGCATCTTAATCCAGCATATGTGTTTAACTCTTAAACATTTTACAAAGTTAAACCATTTAACTTAATTAAATTTGTTTTTCCTTTTATTCAACTCTTGAATAAATAAAACAAATCTTGTTTTTAGTTATTACATTTAGTAACCATTAATTCAATTTGTTTTGTTGTTCTAACATTTAAAACACAAAACAAACAATTTCAATTTCTCAAATTGAATTGGCTCCCAAAATGCAAAACCTAAAAAACTAAATCCTTTTTTGAATTTCAATTTCATTTCACTTTATATACAAATGAATTAATTCCAAACTAATTTGAATTTCATTTGCATTTCATTTGGCTTAACCTAACCTTAGTTAACATTTAACCTTAGTTAGATTATTTTAACTTAACCTTTAAGTTAATAAATATTTAATTAATTTAACCATAGTTAACTAACTTAACCATGGTTAGGTTAACCTTTACTTAACCTTTAAGTAAGGTTAACTTAACTTAACCACTTGGTTAACTTTTAACCTTAGTTATGTTAAATTAATTTATTTAACAATTAAATAAATAAATATTTATTTTAATTATTTAACAATTAAATAATCATAAAGTGAAATTACTATTATATCCTTACTCGGTTACCAAGTTAACCTAAAGTGGGTCCCACCAATTTAACCACATACTTTAGTTAACGTAACCTTAGTAATTGCTGAATTATACTGTATTGAACAATTCAATACGGTACACTGCCCAAGTGCTCAAAGAGTACATTTCATATTGGGACTCTCTAGGTCTACACCCGATTTGTCAAATGGAACTGTTCCATTAATCCGTAATCGATGCCCCACGCACACGTTACGAATATTACAAATCAGCGTGTCAGACCATACAAGTTGAGGTCATAACGTATACGTATAATCCTTCCATCATTTATATCCTGGATGTGCAGGGATATAGATCAGCACCGTCAAATCCCTATTTGCTCATCCATAATCTTATCTCCAGATTCGTATCTCGATAAACAATATACGCAAACACTTTTGCTATATTGTTTAACCCTTTGGGAAACTCTTTTCCCGGGTTTATGCTTGTGGCCACAAGACTTTATGAAATACAATCTCGGAGCATCGGATATACAACTTACCTACGTAAGCTGACGGATCCCGTATCTACGCGCACCGGACTCCATGAGCATCGGACCATACCCAGCGACACATAGCGGTCAGACCATGAAAGGTCTCTGACATATGTGGAACCAAAGCATGATGGATCACTCACAAGACCACCGTGGCGCTCAGGTCAAAGGACCACGAATACTACTCAACTCGAGAGGACCTTCCTTTGACGGTGTCATAGGATATCTATTGGGGTCCTCATAAGTCTGTTCAGTATCCAGTCCTGACTGGATACCCGCATGCCTATACAAGCTCTAAGCTCATGGTCAGCTAAGAACAACCATCTGAACCAGTCAGATATAGACATACACTAATCTATGTAAAGTGAATCACCGATAGACCCGCATTAGTGATTATAGATCAGGAACTTTATCTTTGAGACATACTTACATAATGATATTTCTTAACACCTATTGCAACTCTTTGCAACTATATCATTACAAGTATACTCTCAGGTCTTTGTCCCATTATAGACAAGGTTCTAACTCTTTAGACCTCGCTGACTCTTACAACCTGCTAACTCTTAACAGTGCTAACTTTTAGCATTTATAACTCTCAGCTTTGCTAACTATTAGTTCTGATCTAAACTCCTTTAGACCAGATCTGAACTCTTTCAGATCAAACAATGTCTCTAATGTTACAAGCATTATACCATATTAATATGATATTAACAATCTTTATTCGAAATGTTTATTGTATAAATATTAACAATTAATATTCATACAATATTGGAATGGCACGTGAGCACCAGCTCCAACAAACTCCCACTTGCTTCAGTGCCATACGTACTGGTATCTCATACCAATACACTCCACATGTTTCTCAAACACTATAGGAATTTAGGCTTAGGGGGGTTCGCTACATCCAAGGATTATTCCCTGGATTTTATTACAACTCTTGTTGCCAAGAACTTTCTAATTATGTGATTTTCAGAGTTCACATGATTAGAATACTGGTGTGCCTTATGGCTTCTCGGCTCGAGCAATTACCGTTATTTTGCAATATAGTAGGATAGGATCCACTGAGCTTGGAACTATTCAAAGCTCTGCAATTAATTTTGAATATCCATTGTACTTTCTTTGCTGACTTCTCAAGCCGCAACATATTCTACCTCCAAGGCAGAATTACCTGTGGACATTTACTAACACACATTTAACTAGCTCCGGTACTGATAAAGAGAAACACATAACTAGATGTAGACTTTCTACCATTCAGTTCAGACGTAAGTCTGAATGTGTATCCCTTCTTTTGTAAGAAACTTTCTTCATATTTTATAAACTTATCCTATATACTTCTCAAGTATATATTGATATGTTTCACAACCATTTAATGGTCATGATCTAGATTTAACAGATACCAGCTTGTAACACTTACAACCATCTAAATCCAGATTTCGTACATTAGACGGTATGCATTAATCTATTTCTAGCTAATGCATCTGAGATGTTAGACACTCTAACTCTCTCATCTTCTTCCCGAGGACACTTCCTCTAAGAAAGATGAATGCCACTTCTAAAAGGGACTTTAACTGTCTTACAGTCAATGAAGTTGTACCTTTTCGTGGACTTATTCTATATACGAAGTTTGAGAGAGTCTTATTAGCTTCCTAGCTATATCTCCATAAAGCTTTATACCTAGTATATAGGAAGTCTCTCTCAAATCTTTTATGAAGAAGTTCTTTACACAGATAACACTTATCTGATTTACTTGCTATACTCCAATCATCGTTTCCAATATTGAGTATATACTTTCCACTTTAGAGAACTAAAAAGATAATTATACTCCCACTGCCCTTTCTGAACACACACGCTTCCTCTTTATTCCTGATAAAACCAGACTTTCTGATTTCATCATTTAAACAAAGATTCCAACTTTGGAAAAACTGCTTAAGTCCATAAATGGACTTCCTTAATTTGCACATTATATTAGAAGTTAGGCTTGGATGCAAAAACATCAAGTTGTTCTCTGCATATCTCTTGTTGGAGATATACTTCCCAGAACAGCTTATTTACATCCATTAGCCAGTCCCATAATCATAATATACAACAATAACCAACAAAATCCAAATTGACTTTGGTATGTTTACTGATGAAAAAAGTTTCCTCATTAGTGATCCTAGATCTCTGAGTGTAACCTTTCAACATTAGTCAGGCCATGAAGGACCATTCCTTCAGATAGGGCCCACATTGCTTCCTCTGCGTAAACTGATTTACTGCCAATAAAAACAATTTCTACAGGAAGCTCAACTAAGTCCTAGACTTAATTGTCATACTTAGAGTCAAATTCGAATTTTATGGTATCTTGTCATCAACAAAATCTAAATTGACTTTAGCATGGTTACTGATGAAAAAGGTTTCCTCATTAGTGATCCTAGATCTCTGAGTGTAACCTTTCAACATTAGTCAGGCCATGAAGGACCATTCCTTCAGATAGGGCCCATACTGCTTCCGCTGCGTAAACTGATTTACTGCTGATAGAAACAATTTCTACAGGAAGCTCAACTAAGTCCTAGACTTAATTGTCATGCGTTGAGTCAATTTCAGAATTTTATAGTATCTTGTCATTTTCCCGAACAATGTCAAACATCGTCTCTCCATAAGTTAAAGGATCCATTTCTTCAACTAAGAAAATATCAAGGGTACATTCAAGTATCAAACATACCTAAATGATGGCCTTGATATCCTTTTCAACTTATGAACTTAGTGTGTTAAAGGTATTTCACTCATTTGAAAATAAAATTCCATTATTAGTTCATCTAATTTTTGGATTGACTTCATCAAGTTCAATCTTTCTATAATCTCCACAATCCATGAGAAACTCTTTCTCTAGGAATGTGACATTATGAGAAACGAACATATTTCGTTCATCTGTATTATAGAAGTGGTATCCCATTATACACTTGAGATACTAAATGAACCGATACTTGTACCGTTGGATACAAGTTTATTCTGTTGCATAACTCTTATGAAAACAGAATAACACTAATTCTTAACATACTTAAGACTCATTTCCTATTTAGTCTATATCTCATATAAAGTAGTAGGAACGATTATGGAATTATTTAATAAGTGAGTAGCAGATGCTAAAGTATAACCTCATAGATATTTTAGAAGATCAGCGATTCTCAATATCAATCAGACTGTATCTAATATAGTCCGATTCCTCATTTCCTAAGCATCTTTATGTTGAGGAGTATTTGGAGGACTATGCTGAGAGAGAATCATATTCTCTTTAAATAATTTATGAATTTACTGATTATGTATAAACTACTTCGATCTAATCGCAAGTACTCAATATACATAAGGGTTTGTTTCTTTACTTTCATTGTCAGAACATTTTGAACACTTCGAAATTATTCTGACCTACGTTTCCTAGAAACACATGTCCATATAGTGACAATCACTATAAAGACAATGAAGTATCGAAATCATTTATAACAGTAAGATTTATTGGACTAAATACATCTATATGTACCAGATCTAATAAACCAGTGGCTTGGCGTCTTACACCTACATAAAGATTCGGTCATATTCTTTTGAATTCATAATTCATAAACTAGTCAATGTACTATAGTCAGATCAAATATCTGACCATCCTTAACCAGTTATTATAGTCGTCTCACGGCTACATGATCTAATCTTATATATACCACTATTCATTATTATTTAAGTTGCTGAAATACTATATATTCTGTTCACCTCTACACTTATAACATTTGCTATTGTATATAAGATATAACGGCCATTCATTAACTGACATTCAGTTAGTAAATCATTATCATTATCACAAGGAACTATTTCCGTATTTTTATGATAACCCTCTCTGTCAACTACAGGGAGTGATATGATTTACCTAATAATGTTTGGCACGTAATAGTAATTATATAACATTAATGCTGTTACTAGAAATAAGAAGTAACTGTGAAGTCTTAACGGCTACCACGTTCAGGAAATCTCTATTACCTACGTGAAGCTGAACTTCTCATTTTTTAGTAATCAAGCATTTCTCAAATCATGCAACATCTTGCAGATATGATAATAACAAGCAGTATCTCATACCCTTGCAGAGTTAACATCAAATGCTAATGAAATGTTAATGTTTGGTCAAACAGATATCTAATGAGTCAATCTTTCTTAAGTCAAGGTACGATGAATAGTAACATTTACTATTTCAAACCTTATAACAGTGGAAACACTTTCCATTATGACTTTTCTCTATATGTGGTTTAGTAATATCAAATATTATTGAATCTAGAACTATTCTTAGATTCATAAGCAAGCCTTACATATTTTATTCAGTACCCTATAGTTATTGGTATTTGTTCAAGATTAGTAACGGATTGCTCGTACTCATCTTATCTCTATAAGACAATCTTATCTCTATAAGACAAGTATCTTATCTCTATAAGATAATCATCTTATCTCTATAAGACAAAATAGGAGATGCGTAGCAGAACATTTCTTTATCGTTAATAAATTACGTTTTAGATCATGGGTATAACTGTTATACATTTTTTTAATCTAAAAAACGCCCTCCCACTGCTTTACTTAATCCCTTTAATCTCTCAAACGGGATAAGATAGTATAATATTTTAAACTATACAGCGGGAAGTGGATCCCATTGGGGTTTTACTCCAGCCTCACGCTAAAGCAATATTGGCCTTTATAAATCCAACAGGTAGACAACTCTTGTCAATTGTATCTCATACAACTCTTACTACTGATCCTAAATACACATTACCCTCACGCTAAAGCAATATTGGGTAACTGTATTTCAGATTAACTCATCAATGCTCAAATATATGTTACTAACACTATCCTCACGCTAAAGCAATATTGGATAATATGTTCGCATATATTTGATTCATCTTATGTTTTACCGGCATTAGACCAAGTCACACCGACCAAATCCCTCACGCTAAAGCAATATTGGGAAAGACCATAGTGACCCATCTCACACCGTATTGACAAGACGGACCATTTAAAATATTATCACATAATATAATAAATTTCAATCTAATTAAGAGAGATTTTAATTACAGGCTTTCATATTATATGCGCTCATCACATGAGAGGTTATTCTCAATCAATTATTCATTTCTGTACAAGCACAACTAACCCCCACCAGTGGGGCCCCCATTGTGGTTACAAAAATAAATAAAATAATAAAAATATTATTTTCTTGGTTTATCATGTAAACTAATAACCCTTATCATTACATCTCATAAACCCCCACATGCGGAAAAATAAAAAGATTTTACTCTTTTTTTTTTTTTTTTTTTTTATTTTTTTTTTTTTTTTTTTTTTATTTTTATTTTATTTTTTTTTTTTTTTTTTTTAGTGTAAGAACGCCGCGGCGCTGGTCTTATAGCACTGCCGCGCTAGGGCTTCATAAGCCTCAGCGCTGCGGCGCTGTCTTACCAGCGCTGGGGCGCTGGAAGCAGTGCTTCCCGCGCTGGGGCGCCAGAAAACCAGCGCCCTCGCCCTTGTCCAGCGCTGGGGCGCCAAACAATCAGCGCCCCCGCGGTACTTCAGCGCTGGGGCGTCATACGCTCAGCGCTCCCGCGTTCTTATGAACGCTACCGCGCTGGACCTTAGCGCTGCAGCGTTCCAGGTGCTGTTTTTCACTGGTTTGCATTTTTAACACTTAAAATGCACCCCAACAGCCCCGGAACTTGTCCTACAACTTAGCCAACACTTAGCTAACACTAAAAAATCACCCATAACAACACAAATTGCTCTGATACCATTTGTTGGGTTATGGGGGGCATTAACTAGGGTTCTTGCATGTGGGTTGTGTTCATCATACAAACAATATACATATCTCATACATACATGTGCACAGCGGAAGATTGAATACAATGAACACAGAAAATAACATTTTATTTAATCTGAAATTCGAGATTGAGAAAATCACCAATGAAGCCTTTGGATTAATTTTCTTTGAAGTCCACCATGAAATGAATCTTTGATCAATTCTAGCAATCAACAAGGGTGGGTTTGATTGTCTAGAATGGCAGCATCTTAATCCAGCATATGTGTTTAACTCTTAAACATTTTACAAAGTTAAACCATTTAACTTAATTAAATTTGTTTTTCCTTTTATTCAACTCTTGAATAAATAAAACAAATCTTGTTTTTAGTTATTACATTTAGTAACCATTAATTCAATTTGTTTTGTTGTTCTAACATTTAAAACACAAAACAAACAATTTCAATTTCTCAAATTGAATTGGCTCCCAAAATGCAAAACCTAAAAAACTAAATCCTTTTTTGAATTTCAATTTCATTTCACTTTATATACAAATGAATTAATTCCAAACTAATTTGAATTTCATTTGCATTTCATTTGGCTTAACCTAACCTTAGTTAACATTTAACCTTAGTTAGATTATTTTAACTTAACCTTTAAGTTAATAAATATTTAATTAATTTAACCATAGTTAACTAACTTAACCATGGTTAGGTTAACCTTTACTTAACCTTTAAGTAAGGTTAACTTAACTTAACCACTTGGTTAACTTTTAACCTTAGTTATGTTAAATTAATTTATTTAACAATTAAATAAATAAATATTTATTTTAATTATTTAACAATTAAATAATCATAAAGTGAAATTACTATTATATCCTTACTCGGTTACCAAGTTAACCTAAAGTGGGTCCCACCAATTTAACCACATACTTTAGTTAACGTAACCTTAGTAATTGCTGAATTATACTGTATTGAACAATTCAATACGGTACACTGCCCAAGTGCTCAAAGAGTACATTTCATATTGGGACTCTCTAGGTCTACACCCGATTTGTCAAATGGAACTGTTCCATTAATCCGTAATCGATGCCCCACGCACACGTTACGAATATTACAAATCAGCGTGTCAGACCATACAAGTTGAGGTCATAACGTATACGTATAATCCTTCCATCATTTATATCCTGGATGTGCAGGGATATAGATCAGCACCGTCAAATCCCTATTTGCTCATCCATAATCTTATCTCCAGATTCGTATCTCGATAAACAATATACGCAAACACTTTTGCTATATTGTTTAACCCTTTGGGAAACTCTTTTCCCGGGTTTATGCTTGTGGCCACAAGACTTTATGAAATACAATCTCGGAGCATCGGATATACAACTTACCTACGTAAGCTGACGGATCCCGTATCTACGCGCACCGGACTCCATGAGCATCGGACCATACCCAGCGACACATAGCGGTCAGACCATGAAAGGTCTCTGACATATGTGGAACCAAAGCATGATGGATCACTCACAAGACCACCGTGGCGCTCAGGTCAAAGGACCACGAATACTACTCAACTCGAGAGGACCTTCCTTTGACGGTGTCATAGGATATCTATTGGGGTCCTCATAAGTCTGTTCAGTATCCAGTCCTGACTGGATACCCGCATGCCTATACAAGCTCTAAGCTCATGGTCAGCTAAGAACAACCATCTGAACCAGTCAGATATAGACATACACTAATCTATGTAAAGTGAATCACCGATAGACCCGCATTAGTGATTATAGATCAGGAACTTTATCTTTGAGACATACTTACATAATGATATTTCTTAACACCTATTGCAACTCTTTGCAACTATATCATTACAAGTATACTCTCAGGTCTTTGTCCCATTATAGACAAGGTTCTAACTCTTTAGACCTCGCTGACTCTTACAACCTGCTAACTCTTAACAGTGCTAACTTTTAGCATTTATAACTCTCAGCTTTGCTAACTATTAGTTCTGATCTAAACTCCTTTAGACCAGATCTGAACTCTTTCAGATCAAACAATGTCTCTAATGTTACAAGCATTATACCATATTAATATGATATTAACAATCTTTATTCGAAATGTTTATTGTATAAATATTAACAATTAATATTCATACAATATTGGAATGGCACGTGAGCACCAGCTCCAACACCAATAACTTAAAATTGTCCACTCTCTTTGGAAGTAGTTTAGAATGCCTTTGAACGGAAAACTATTCCCTCCTTATATGCAACTAAATCTAATCACTCGACTAAAATAAAACTTTTTTGTGCCCCTTATTAGTTTGGTTGGCATATTGTTCAATTATTATTTCAATGTCTTTTAATGCCTTTTTATGGATGTCCCTAACAAAGTCAGCTTTCTTCTTTCCATCTAAATTAACATGCTTATCCATAGGTAAAGTAGTTAAATCCGAAGAAGTTAATGGATTAAAATCATACACAATTTCAAAAGGTGAAAACTTAGTTACTGAATAATGCACACTTCAATTAAAAGCAAACTCTACATACGACAAACACTCTTCCTATGTTATCAAGTTCTTTTGTATTATAGCATGTAATAAAGTAGATAAAGTCTTATTAACTACTTTAGTTTATCCATTAGTTTATAGATGATAAATAGTAGAAAATAAAAGTTGATTCCTAACTTACCCCACAAAGTTTTCCAACAATAGCTTAGAACTTTATATCCCTATCAGAAGCAATACTCTTAGGCATGCCATAAAATCTTACAATCTCTTTGAAAAATAAGTCACCAATATATGATGCATCATCTGTTTTATGACATGAAATAAAATGTACCATTTTTGAAAACCTATCAATGACCATATATATGGAATCTCTACTCGCTTTTGACCTATATAAACCTAACACAAAATTCATCAATATTTTAAAACCTAATAATTTTGCATCTAAAGTAGAAAATAAGGTGTATCGTCGAGATATGCATTAGCCATAATGTTTTCCTTACCTTGCTTGTACTTGATCACATAGGAAATATTTCAATAAACTCCACCTACTTGGCATGCCACTTGTTTAGCTTGTGTTGTGCCCTAAAATGCTTCAATGATTCATGACCCATATGAATCACAAACTCTCTTGGCCAAATATAATGTTACCAAATTTCCAATGCCTTAAACAGTGCATACATCTCTTTATCATATGTAGGGTAATTTAAGATTGCTCTACTTAGCTTATCACTAAAATACATAATGGGATGTCCTTCTTACATTAGTACAGCTCCAATACCTATTCTTAAAGCATCACACTCAATTTCTAAAAGTTTTAGTGAAGTTAGGTAAAGTAAGTAAATTTTCATTAATTAATTTTTTCTTAATCAAATTAAATACCTTTTCTTGTTCGTCACCCCAATTAAAACCTATAATCTTCTCGATAACTTCAGTCAAAGGTGCAGCTAGTCTATTAAACTCTTTCACAAATCTTCTATAAAAGCTAGCCAAAACATGACAACATCTAACATGACCCACACTTTTAGGTTTCGGCCAATCTTGGATTACCTTAACCTTTTCTCATCTACATCAATTCCTTTAGCACTAACAACAAAACCAAGAAATATAAGCTTATCCATGCAAAATATACACTTTTTGAGATTAGCAAACAATTTTTCTTTTCTTAAAACAAGTTTTAAATGTTCCACATGCTCATTAAAGTTTTTGTTATATATTAGAATATCATCAAAGTATAAAACTAAAAATTTGCTAAAACAAAAGCACACAAAACATGATTCATTAATCTCAAGAAAGTACTAAGTGCATTAGTTAACCTAAACGACATAACTAACCCCTCATAAAAACCATATTTTGTTTTAAATACAATTTTCCATTCATCACCTTCTCTCATCTTAATCTGATGATATCCACTCTTAAGATTAATTTTGATTAAAACACAAGAACCATGCAATTCATCAAGTATATCATCTAATTTAGGAATGGGATGTCTATACTTTACAGTGATATTGTTGATGGTATAATAATCAGCACACATCCTCTATGACCCATCCTTCTTAGGCACAAGTAATATTGAAACTGCATAATGACTCATGCTTTCACGCACATACCCTATCCATGAGTTCATTAACTTGCCTTTAAAGTTCTTTTGCCTCATCAGGATTGCTTTTATAGGATAGCCTATTTAGAATTTATGCTTTGGGTATAAAGTCAATTTGATGCTCGATTCTCCTTATTAGTGGTAAATTATTAGCTATCTCTTCAAGAAACACATCATCAAATTTGTGTAAAAAAGAAACAACACTAGACAAAAAGAAGTTAAGTTCATTAATTCCAAAAGAACCCTCTTTGTATAAAAGTACAATCATAGACTGATTTAAAAACAAAGCTTTTTTTTTTTTTATCTTACTCTCATTTACATAGAAATTCACTTGTTTTCTCTCTTTGCTTTTCTCACTAACCGAAACTTCTTTTTCCTTTTCACTCTCTTTTTCTCTCCTTTTTGTTTCGACCTCTCTTGCTTTTAAACTTTCACTCTCTTTTTTTATATCACTCTCCCTTTTTTACTTCACTTGATCTTCATACACTTGGCTTGGGATTAAAGGTGTAAGAGTAATTGATTTTCCACAAAGTATAAAAGAGTAACTATTAGTAAAACCATTTTGAATTACATGCTTATCATACTACCATAGTTGCCCTAAAAGAATATGCCCTGCATGTATTGGCACTACAAAACCTTATCCTTATACTTTCAAATTGAGAATGAAACCGACACTTGTTTATTTACTTTAACTTCTCTACAATCATTCAGCCATTATAGCTTATATGATCTAGGATATTTCAAAGTTATCAAATTCAATTTTTCCACAAAATTAGTGCTAGCTACATTAGTACAACTCCCTCCATTAATAATCATACTGCATACCTTAATATTGACATGGCATTTAGCATAAAATATTTTATCACGTTGTACATTCTCATATTCTTTGATTTGCACAGTAAGAGCTCTTCTTGCAACCAAAAGCTCTTAATCAATCGGATACCCAATATCACTTACATCCTCAAAAGGTGGGATGGATTCATTATTAGATTCACCTTCGGTCTGAATATCACCATTATATTTCAATATCATTACTCTTTTGATTGGGCATTAAGAAGTAATATGACCTATTCTCAAACACTTAAAACATTTTATAACTCTATTTCTAAAAGATTGGGAATCAGATTTACCTTTGTTTGGTGCACCTCCATCTTTGTTATTTTTTGAGGTTTCAACCTTAGATTTGAAATTAGGCTTTTCATCCTTTTTGCTCCAATTTAGTTTTCATGTTGAAAAAGAACCCGAATTCTACCCAATTCGTATAGAACTCTTCCTTTTCAATCATTGCTCCATTTGTATGGCTATGTGCACTATGTCATTTAACTCAATATAACGTTATAACTCCACCACGTTTATAAATCATAGTTCAAACCAACTATGAACCTAGCTATAGTAGCTTATGATCTTCCTCTACATTTGCTTGAATCGTGGTTATTTTCATCTTCTTATGGTAGTCTTCAACACTTTTAAACCCTTGAGCTTAATTTGCAACTTCTAAAATAAATATTTATAATAGTGACTTGGAATGAATCGGCTCCTTATAATATCATTTATCTCTTCCCATATCTCAATGGGTCTTTCACAATTTTGTCTCCTACTTAAAATAAGTTGATCCCACCAAATAATAGCATAGTCAGTAAATTTTATGGCGGCCAACTTTATTTTTTTCAATTTAGAGTAGTTATGATAATCAAATACCAATTCCATCTTTTTCTCCCACTTTAAATATGCTTCAGAATTGTTTTTGCATTGGAAAAATGAAATCTTTATCTTAATTCTTCATAAGTTGTTATCAATACTATCTCTATATTTAACTCCTATATCTTCATTCCTATGCCTAAATCTACTTAAATTAACATTAGAGGCATTATCATCATCATCTAAGTGATCCCATATTCATCTTTATAATCATATCTAAGTGTATTCCTCTATCTTCTTTGTACAGTATGAGCTTTAGATAGCTGCCCCCTTTGTGTACTAGATTCAACTTTATCTATTCTTTCATTTACCACATAAAACCTTAATTCCAACGATTAAATTTTTTTCTAAGAATTTAAAGAAGAATTTGAAATCTATCTTTTCCTGAGCACCATTGGATGAGTCTTTATCTTTTTATTGAGAAATGTTTAATAACCTGTACAAACAAATAGTTTGAAAACCTCATAAACACTTACTCACACGTATGTTTACTTAAATTAGGCTTTTACCCTCTTATAAGCTCATACTCTCTTGCCTTTTTCCACTCTTTATTCTCCTCTTTAGTTCTTTATTGAACTTATGAACTTAATCAAAATTACTTTGTAAGAATCTAAACTAACAAATTAGATCACTAAGAATGAGAATGGGTTAAACGTAAAAGATAAAGAATAGGCACAATTTAAGAAGCGAAGGGAAAAACAAAAAGAAATATGGATTTTGATGTAATTTATTTTTGTTGTTTTGTTTTAGGCCAAATTGCACAAAATTGGCAGAATACACACTATATGCAAACAAAATTTGAATAGTAAACAACACTTCAACTTATTAGATTTCTATACTCTTTTTTTCTAATTCATGATTCATAATAGCAACTTGAAATCATAAATCTGAATTTCTTTTCTATACATTTTCTTTATTTTTTTCATTATTTTTTTAGTTTATATGTAATAATAAATAACAGAGCTTGAATGAATTAGGGTAAAGAAATAGGTTAAAGTTGTAGTCAAGAAAAAAATAAAGCTAATAGGTTGCTGATTCAATGGAATAGAACAAAGGATGTGAAATTTAAAAGAAGAACAAGTAATGAAAATAAAGGATAGATTAAACCTAATTTAAAGCTAAGCTCTAATGCCAATTAATGTAAACCTTATAAACAAAAGTGAGCCCCTACACTCAATGAGGTTTTTTTGTCAAGAATCATTCTAATTCAAATTTATAAACAAATAAAAACAAAGGACCTCGACTGATTATCTATAAAGAGATAAAAATCAAAGGTATAAGAAATTAGGGTAGATACCAGACTAAAAAAAGATGAGAAAAAGTGTAATTGATAAATCAATGATGAATGCCACAAAAAGAAATCTTGATAAGTTCTAAAAAATTCTTTGAAGAGCCAACAGAAAACTCTCACTATTATTAATGTTAAAACTCTGAATTCTCATTAAAGTTACAAGGCCTTATTTAGCCAATTTTACCAAGAACATAAAAGGGAAAAACTAAATCAAATCCCAAGTTATAGTAGGAATTGATTACAAAAATAGGAAATAAATAAGAAGCATATTTAGGAAACAAATATTTATGTATACGTGTTTCTAAAAAAGGGAAACAAAGAAAATAAGGATCTAATAAAGTATGTGAACAACAATGCATGAACAACGACACATAAACAGTGACTCCAGATTTTTCTTCCTAAATTGATATCCATTAGATCTTACTTCTTAAGTTTATATGTGCCTTATTTTGTTATTTATGTAAATTACTCTAGATCACTTAAAGAAACTTGAATAATATTGATAAGGTATTGATTATCTTGAACTCTCAATTCTATCAGATTAATGTCTTGAACAAAGCACGAATTTGAGATATGCTCAATTAGCTCATTTAATGCTTCCTTAATTTTCTTGGTTCTTGTCATTGTCATTGGACTCCCATGGATGCTCAATGAATTTTGTGAAGCTTTGACAACCTGAATCGAATTAACAAGTCACCTTGGACATGATAGGCAAACTATAGAGCAAGACACAATGCCGAGACTAAAATCAGAAGAATATATAAGCAGAAACAAGTGCAATATTATACATAAATAAAAACATTCCATATCTATTTAAAAGAAAAATAGATCTATTTGATATGTTATTTCAACTAATGCAATATGATATTAAGGTGAACCTAGCTTAAGTTTCCTTAAGCAATTATACAACTAGCTTCCAAAACATTCTCCAAATGGTTTTATATTAAGTCAACACACTAAAATTACCTAATATAGGTTTTTATATTCTTTCTAGTATAAGTAAAGAAGCATAGATGATAGGCCTACCTATAAAACAGAAAACAGGTTTCACATACCATCAATTCCATCTGGGAGAATGAACAATTATGTTACCATAGTATTTAAGCACTTATAAATGAATCATTTCATGCATAAATCCAAGTCAAAATATTTGTATTCAACTATACATCATATTTCTCTCCTAAAATTGATTTAATCAAAATACTTAGCCTTTAGCATCTCCAACTCATGTTTTATGTGTCCAAATATAAATGAAGAATTTAATACGGTACATAAACAAGAAAATGCAATTGACTGATGGATAACATCCACAATGAATTGGCACCCCTACCATAAATCTCTAGAAATTTAGCAATGCAGTAACTCAAACTCAAAACCTACATAGATCTAATTATGATTAATTAGTGACTAGATAAAATATGAACCAATTAAGTTGCACTATCACAGTGTGATGCCTCAGTTAAAAGGATTTTGTTATTGCACTAAACCAAATATTTTTAAGTAAAATTTGAACATTATGGAAAAAAAAAGTAACAAGTTGAAATGATGGGACAAAAATAATAATCAAATTAAGTAATCCTAGACCTAAATGCATAGAACAAATTATTAATTCACTAAGGCAAGCTTGCCATCATTTTCTTTTATTTCGTGCGTGGTGTAATATTTTCACTCTCAATGTGGCACCACAGTACCCAACTCTAGGTCTCAATACTGCATAGCCTAGATGATAGCGCCATAGTATTGGAAGTAGAGACCGTGGCGCCCAGGAGTTAGCGCAGTGGCGTTAGTGTGACTAAACCCTAATTTAAGACTCCTCAGTTATCTTAAACACCCTATTTTATTCCAATTCAGACTAAGGTTAACTTAATATGTATGTAGGTTATATAAGGGCCTTGTTTTTCATTGATAACATCATCGTAACGACAAAACACATAATTGAGAGAACAATTGTTGAATCCCTTATAGAGAGAGAAATCTTTTTGTGAGCTTTGTGATACTTGTAAAAGCATACTTTTGTGAGTACTTTGTGATTCAATAATAAGAAGCAAGATCTTAATTCACCATGAACGTTGGCAATTACTAAACCATATAAATTACTTGTGTTCTTTCTTCTTTTATTTTCTGTCTGTATTATAGTTTTTCCATTGTTTATTGCATTATTTATACTTGTATGAAGAATTTCTTCCTGCAAACTGGTATCAAAGCAATGTTTTAGCAATCATGGCTGCACCTAAGTATGAAGTAAAGAAATTCAACGGTGAGAATAACTTTATATGTGGAAGGTCAAAGTGATGGCGTTACTAGTGAGCCAAGGATTAGGCTCAGCCCTAAAGAAGACTTTAGCTCCATCTAGTAAAGAAAAGCTAAGGTCATCTAAAACTAAAGTAGAGAGAAAAGACATTTAAGAAATGACTTATAGTATAATCGTTCTATCCTTAAGTGATGAGATTTTGAGGGAGGTTATTGGTGAGAAGATAGCTATTATTCTTTGGAATAAGTTAAATGATCTTTATATGACAAAGTCGTTGGTCAACTGTTTACATATAAAGATGAAACTTTACCAGTTGTCCATATAAGAGGAAACATCGATTAAAGACCATGTAAATGCCTTCAACAAGATTATAATCGATTTAGAGACTATCGATTAAAAGTTATGAGAACTTATTGATACATTGCTCTATGACAGAGAGAGTTTAACTATGAAGGATATCAAATCATCGTTAAAATCAAAGTAATTGAGAAAGAAGGTGGATGCTAATACAAAAGGATTATCTACAAGAGGAATGCCTACGCATAGAGAAGGAAAGTCAAAGAATAACTTGAGATCAAAGTCCTGGAGCCATTTTAGGAAGTTTAATTACTGCAAAAAAATGGGAAACTTCATAACAGATTGTCTTGAGAAGAAAGTCAAAGACAAGAAGAAAGAGAAAAATGTTGCTTTAGCTTATAAAAATAGCTATGACAGCATATAAACTCTTGTAGCTTCTTATGGTAAGAGTTCTGATGAATAAATTTTAGATTCTGATTATACATTTCATGTGTGCCCGAATAAGTTATTGTTTACTAATTTTTAGTCCATTAATGATGGTAAAGTGTTAAAGAGAAATGATATATCTTATCAAGTTATGGGATTAGGTAATGTTAGACTTAGGTTACGTGATAGAAAATTGAGAGAGTTATTAGAAATTATATATTTTTTTTACCTCAAGAAGAATTGGATCTCACTGGATATATTAGACCAGAATAGGTATTCCATTAGAGATAAAATAGGGATTATGAGAGTGTTGAAAGGTTCCACAATTATGTTAAGAGGTGATAGGCACAAAGATGTGTATGTGCTGGAAAAAAGAGGCAGTAAGTAGTTTTGCATCATTCTCTTCAGATAATGAGAATATGTAGACCAAGTTATGACATCTAAGGTTAGCTTACTTAGGTGAAAGGAACCTAAAGGAGTTATATGATTAAAAGGCATTTAGTGAGGATAAGTTCTAGCCATTAGAGTTTTGTGAGCATTGTGTGCTTAGAAAAGTATATAGGGATAGTCTAATATCAGAGAAGACATAAAAAAAGGCACACTTAATTATATACACTTAGATCTTTAGGGACCAGCCTAGACAGTCACTCATAATGGGGAAATGTATTTTCTTATATTCATTGATGATTATTTAAAGAAGTTAGTATATGTGTTAAAGAGTAAGGAGCAAGTGTTTTAGTCATTCAAAACATGGAAGGCTTTTGTTGAGAATCAAACTAGCAAGAAGATTAAAAAACTAAGGAAAAATAGTGGTCACAAATGTAACAAGGATTTTGATAGCTTTTATGCCAAGCATGGGATCGCAAGGCACAAAACTGTGACATCAACACTACAGCAGAATGGGCTCGTAGAGAGAATGAATAGAACCTTGCATAAATGATAAACTTCATCAATAACAAATTTCACACTAGAGAAAAGTGTTCAGGTTGCCCTCCTAAGTATGATTATCTCTGGATATTTGGTTGTCCAACTTTTATACATATGAAGCAAGGTAATTTGGAACCTAGAACATTGATGAAGATATTCATATGGCATCTTGAAGGTGTAAAAAGATACAAGGTATGGGGCAATGAGTTGAAGCCACTAAAGAGTATTATAAGTAAAGACATGATGTTCGATGAGATAATAATGTTGAAAGTTTCCTAAGAAGATGTGAATGAAGAGCTTGTGCTTAAGGGAGTTTCAGCACCAGAAATAGTTAAAGTAGAGTTTAAGAGAAGATCTAAGATGCCCCCAGATTAAAACTTCAGCAAGTTAACCCTTTAAGTTGAAAAATAGACACCGATTAGTTCCTCAAAATCTACCCAAAGTCAGATTAGGACTCATGAGATAAAACTTAAAGAGTATCAACTGGCCAAAGATAGGCTAAGAAGAATGATAAATTCACCAATAAGGTATGCTCAAGCAAACTTAATTGCTCATGATTTTAATTATGCATTCATTCTTGAATTTAATGAGCCTAAGACATATGGAGAGGCTATGAATAGTGAGAATAATGAGAAATGGTAGCAGGTCGTGAAGGAAGAGATTAGTTCTCTTCTCAAGAATAATACATGGGAATTGGCAGAGAGACCTCACAATAAGAAACTAGATGGTGCAAGTGGGTGTACAAGGTTAAAGAAGAGGGATAAACTTTTATGAGATGTTCTTACTAGTAGTCAAGCCACAAGGGTTTGAAGAACCCAACATGGAGAGCATGCTTGTTTATTAAAAAATTCATTGCATGGATTGAAGTAGTCCCTTAAATAGTGGTATAGGAGATTTGATGACTTCATGATGACTTGTGGGTGTAATAAAATCAAGTATAACTGTTGTATGTACTTTAAAAACCTAAGTAGTGGATTAAGTATGTATTTACTTTTGTATGTAGATGATATGCTGATTGCATGTAAAGATATGAAAGAAATATAGAAATTGAAAAGATAGTTAAGTAGCAAGTTTGAGATGAAAGATTTAAGAGCAGCAAAAGAAAATTTGGGTATAGATATTGTGCGAGAAAAAAAAGATGTTATCTTTTTGTCATAACAAAGATATATATTCAAGATACTTGAGAAATTTGGTATGTCTAATGCGAAGACTGTCTCCACTCTGTTGGCCATACGTTTTAAATTTTGTGCAGCATAGTCCCCAGATCTGAGAGAGGTAAATTATAGATGAATAGAGTACCATATGCTACTATTGGAAGCATTATATATGCAATAGTTTGCACAAGACCGAACATAGCACAAGCAGTTAGTGTTATAAGTAGATACATGGTAAATTCAGGTAAAGATCAATGGCTTGCGATCAAGTAGATTTTGCAATATCTCAAAGGAACGTCGGAGCAAGGATTGTTATATAAAAAAGCAAAGAAAAACGGTGAAATGGTAAAAGGATATGTCGACTCAGATTATGCAGGCGACCTAAAAAAGAAAGGATCATTGATTGAGTATGTATTCATAGTATTTGGGAGTAGTTTATGTTGGAGATCAATTTTATAGTACATTGTGGCATTATTGATAAGGGCAAATTTGTCATATATTTTCTCATATTTTTATTATTGATATTTTATGATTTTATGAGAATAGATGGCTATTTATGTGCTTTATTGTTAATTATAGGGACTTGAACGAAATTTAAAGAAAGAATGCAAAAAGAGCGAAAATAGGGACTAAATTGCAAAGTTTTTAAAATATGAGTCCAGCGCCCCCGCGCCACAAGGAATATCTCCCCCGCGCCAGAATAGTGATCAAAATTAGAAAAACGACCTGTTTAAGTCGCGTCTGGCGCTCCAGTGCCAAAGAGTCATCGCGCCCGCGACTATACATCGCCCCAGCGCTACCAACATACCGCGCCAGCGGTGAAGCCGTTTTCATACAGCGCCCCAGCAATAACTTTATAGCACGCCAGCGGTACAAGTCCTAGTCTAACGAGAATTGGGATTTTCAAGCTCATATCAATCCCTATATAAAGCCACTCGTTCCCAACCTTCAAGAATCAATCCAAGGCGACCCAAGAACACCAAGAATACAGAGCACGAGTCTTGGAGAACAATAGAGCTTAATTGAAGCAACTTTAGAGAGAGATACAAGACGTTCTTTGGCATCAAGAGTTCCTAGGCAGCGCAATTAAGAGCAATTCGATGTCTATATCGGTTTGCTAATAATTGTATTATGATTTATAATTATTTTTACTGCTGTTCTCTTGTAGCCATGAGCTAACTTATTTTTTAGGGTTAATATTTGAACTCAATATGTGCGCTTAAATTGCCATACCTTTTAGTATTTAATAAACTTAGTCCTTTATTATTTAAATTACTTGTGTTTAATGCTTTAATATATCTGGCCAATATATGGTGAATGAGTTGGTAATATTATTGATAAACTCGGAAGAGGAATCATAATATTTAGACCTAGGTAATTTGATGCATGATTGTAGAGTAACATTCAATGTTGTATATGCAAGTTTCAATTTAGGATAGGAATATACCTAATTGGCATGTATGATCAATAAGACCTAATCTTAATGAATCTTAATTTATTATAAGTACCATAGGAATATAGGTATTTGGTAAATTATGGTATACTTGCATGACCTTGGAAGAGGCTTGTGAATACATTAGCGTCTTGATCAATAATAAAGACTAAGTGAGTTAAATATTAGAGGGTTAATCATTAAAAAGCATATTGAGGGATAATATTAATCATAGGTTTTCTCTATATTGCTATCTTCTTATTCTCTTTGCATTGTGTTTTTACTTTTATATTTTCTACATTCATTCTTAGGTTTTTATTTATCTGAATAATTATTAGGAAGATATAATTTTAATAATTGGTTAAAAAGAAACAATTATCCCTGTGGGTTCGACATCCGACTTATTTAGTCTCTTTATTACTTGCATACGATAGTGTATACTTGCACTTAATTTATGATATAGAAATATCACATCAATTATCAACCACAGAAGCAAAGTATATAGCTTTTAGTAAAGCAATTAAAGAGGCCATGTGGTTATAAGGTATCTTTCTAGGGATGATGGCTATTGAGAATATTGATACTGGTATATATTGTAATAGCCAAAGTATCATACATCTAAGAAACCATCAAGTGTTTCATAAAAGGTTAAAATATATTGATGTGCAGGTCCATTTCATTAGAGAAATTGTTCAAAGTGGTAAGATTAGTCTAACGAAGATTGCGCTATCTAAAAACCCAGCTGATATGTTAACTAAGCCACTATCCTCAATTAAGTTCGTTATATGCAAAGACTTAACTGGAGTCACTATTATGTGAGGGTGATGGTTATGTGGAGATAAAAGATCTTGGAAGCCTTGTAAATGATTTTGAATCAATGAGGGAATTTATAAGAAGATGATAAAAAATTACATTGGAAAATAGTTAGAGTTGAACCAAATGAGTATGGGATATATGGAGAACGTGCAGAGGAGCGAAGAGCTTGGAAGCATGAAGAACAGGCTGAGTGCCGTGGCGCTAGAAGTCCACAGTGCTCTCAGTGTGGCTCCACAGTGCTTAACTCTAGGTCCTAGCATCACAGCACCACAGCATCAGAAGTAGAAACTGCAATACTGCAGCATCTAAGAGCTGGCATTTTGGCTAAACCAATTCATTAACCGAAATTAATTTGGCCAAAATGCAGTATTTTGGATTTTTTTTAAAAAAAATTGAAAATTTGAAAAACTAAACGAGTAAGCCACCAGTTTACTAGTGAGGGCTTTTTCAGTTTTTCTCACAATTACAACAACTCAGATTCAGAAGTTGTCACGCCGCTGCCACCACCTCCGCGTCATGCTTGCCGCCACTATTGTTACTGCAGTCAACTGCTATCACAGTTCTCACCATCGCATCAACTACTATCGCTGTCAACTACTGCCGCTGTCAATTACCATCGTTCTATCGGTTTACAATTTTTTTCTGTTAAAATTGATGAAATTACCCTTTTTCTAAATTGGATGAAAGTGAAAGTTGTCAATAATACCAATTGGAAATAAGAAAAAGTTTTAAAAAATTAGTAATTCCATTAAATTTAATAGAAAATTTTATAAAAATGGGGTGAAAATGGGTAATTTTAAAAATAAATTGAGTAAACTGTCACTTTTACTATAACATTGGGGTATAAATGTCCTTTACCCTATGTGATAGATTCTATCACCAATTAATTATAGCAAAAAAAAATATCACTAAATCTCTTTTTTCTTATAGTGTTCGTTTATGATTTTTCAAAATATTGCTATATATATCAACTGTGTTTTAAAGATGAAGTCTTAGATAAATTTAAGATTTATAAAACTAAAGTTGAAAACTTATATGATACTAAGATTAAATGTGTTAAAAGTGACAAAGGAGGTGTATATCAATTTTATAAATTTTTGTGAATCTGTTGATATTATATTATGCATGAAACTATTAATTCATTCATATCACAAAAAATGGAATAGCATAAAGAAAAAATATTATGCTAATTGAAATGAAAAATGTTATGCTATCTCATCTAGCCTTGGTAAAGGTTTTTAGGGTGAAATAGTTTTAATAGTATGTGATGTCCTAAATAGAGTGCTAAATAAGAAAATAAGAATTACCCTATATGAATTATGAAAAAAGTGATATCCTAATATTTTATTCCTTAGAGTTTGAGATCATCGAGCAATAATTAGATTGCATGAACCTAAGATAAAGAAATTAGATGAAAGGGGTATTGGATGCATAATTTTAGGGTATGTTAAACATAAAGCCTATAGGCTTCTAGTAATAGAACTTAACAACTCTTTTAAGAGTAATACTATAGTAGAATCTAGATATATCATATTTTATAAAAAACAATATTCTATTATACTAAAAAGTATTGATAATAATAAGTTTGAGAAACTTTTAGAAGCTGGTAAAATGCATAATGACACAAATAAGCATAACGAACTTAAAAGAAGCAAAAGAAAAAGAATTGGAAAATCTTTTGCATAAAAAGGCATTGTTTACTTAGAAAGGACTAGAGAATTGCATTATAAACAAACCATGGTCTCACCTATTATAAAGGTCAATCCTCTCACTTATGAAGATGCAATGATGTCTAAAAGACATTGCTTTATGGAAAGAGGCCATTAATGATGAAATAGATTCTATAGTGAATAATAAAAATTTGAAACTAGTTTATCTATCACCTAAATCTAAACCTATTGGTTGTAAATGGATCTTCAAAAGAAAAAAAAAAGTTAATGGAACAATTAAAAGGTTTAAAGTAAGATTAGTAGCAAAATGCTTTACTTAACAGGAATGTCTTGATTTTTTTTTATACATATGCACTAATTGTAAGAATTGCTACTCTTATAATTTGATTGTTTTTGCCTCTATTTTTCATTTTGAAATCCATAAAATGGGATGTAAAAACATTTTTTGTTAATGGAGAGTTGGATGAAGAAATCGACATAGAATAGCTAGAGGAATTTATTATGTCATGATAAAAACTTAAAGTTTGTAACTAGTTAAGTCTTTATATGGCTTAAAAGCAAGCTACAAATAATGGCATGAAAAATGTGACAAAGTGATTGTTTCTAATGGTTTTAGGATACATTAATCTAATAAATGTGTCTATAATAAATTTAATAGAAATAAAGGTATTATTATTTGCTTATATGTAGATGACCTATTAATTTTTTGTATTGATAATGAAAGCATTAAACTTACTAAATCATTGTTGTCCTTTAACTTTAATTGAAATGCATGGGCTTGTTGATGTGATTTTGGGTATCAAAATTATCAAAAATAAAAATGACCTAGTATTAGCCAATAACATTAAATAAAAAAATATTAAAGAAATTTAATCATTATGATTTTAAGCCTATGTCAATAGCTTTTGATTCTAACATAAAGTTGTGCTTTAACATTGGAAAAACAGTGTCCCAATTTGGAATATGCTCGTATTATTGAGTGTCTTATGTATACTATAACTTGTAATAGGTGGCTTTTGTTGTTAAGAAGCTAAGTAGATATATAATAATCCTAGTAAAAGGCACTCACAACCTATGTATAGAATCTTAAAATATTATAAATATGCAATGGATTTATAATATATTACACTATTAATCCTTCAGTTATGGAAGGATTATCAAATGCTATTTGGATAGCTAATTGAGATGATTATGCATCCATAAATGGATGGATATTTACACTTAGTGAAGAAGCTATTTCTTAGGGTCAAAGAAGCAAACTTGTATAGCAAACTCTACTATGGCTGTAGAATTTATGGCATTAACTTCATATAGCAAGAAAGTGGAATAATTAAGGAATTTTCTTTTAGAAATTCCTATATGGCCCAAACTAATGCCTCCTATATCTATACATTATGATTGTGAGACAACTTTATCAATGACATATAGTCATATCTATAATGGAAAATTTTTGCATAGTGGCTTAAGACATAGTTGTCTAAGGCAATTGCTCATAGATTGAATGATCACAATTGATTTTATGAGATCATACGAAAATGGTAGGCCTCTTCACTAAAGGCCTTGTGAGGGATATTGTTTTGAAAACGTCAAAGGGGATGGCACTAAAGCTAATATCAAATTATCACCAAATATGGAACTCAACCTAACACTTGATACATTAAGATCTTAGGTTCAATGAGTAAAGTACATCATAAGTACTGTTGCAAGCACTATAATATTTTAACATACATCCCAAAAGTGAATGTGTTTGATATCTATAATAGAAAGAAAAATATAAGCTACTTAGCTTTTAATAAACTTATAACAAGTTTCAGTTGGAATGTTTTAGAGGTGGAGGTGGTCTACCTATTTGAGTATTGGAGGTGGTACCGCCTTATATGTAACTTGGCTAGTTACTAAAGTTCTCATGAAAATATGATATAAACACAAGGCTAATCTACGTGTCGGCCAAAGAATGCTTATGAATAAGAAAGCTTATGTATGAGATATATTTGGTTAGTCGAATAAGGTCACTAGTTCAAAGCTTGCCTACCATGCCACCTTAACAAACTTGGATGTATTTTCACAAAGTGAAAGTTCAAGTCCAAAAGACACATTCATTTATATATACAGTTTCTAAGCCTCTACACGAAAATATTTAAAATTCCTTCATTTTGAAAATTTTAAGGGATTATTAGAGAAGTTTCCACAATGAATTAGTCTTTTAAATAGACACAAAAGTGTCTATTGAAAGAGGCAACATTGAAGAGTCACCAAAGTGTCTCTTAAAAGAGAATTCATTGAAGAAACATTATTAAAGAGACACAACGAAGCCTTTTAAAAAATGATAATCTTACACATTTTGTGAATGGCCATAAACCGTACATTAGATTGTTTATGAATGGACATAATCATTCATGGCACCATTTAAATGATAATAGTTCAATTTGTACCATTGATCAAATAAAATTTTGATCCAATAGTCATAAATGAAGAAATGTGTAAAAATTCATGTCCCAAATAGAAGGGTACATGAACATCCATAAATAAAAACCTTGTTTAGGCTATTTTGATATCGCCTAAGAACTCTCATAGCTCAATTTTCTCCCACCACATAGCAAAAAATGAATTTTACATATTTTCTTCATTTTTTTTAAAATTAAAGCCATAAGTCTTTTGTTTTTTTGTAGAAACAAAAATATTGAATCTTGGTAGACTTACAAAGTTCAAAGGTGTTGGGTTTGCTTCCGTTAGTGCACAATGCAGGTAAATATAAACAGTGCTTGCTTAACCCATGTGCATCACTTGATTGGTGGAGGCAAATAATGTCTTAAAGAAAGCAAACATCTTAATAAAAACAATATTCAGAACATGCCTTAAAGCACACATTTATTTCGACAAATTTCTTATAATTTCTTTTTCCCTACATATTATATATATAATGTTGGAATATAAATTGCATGTTTATTTTTTTTAATATTTGAATATACTTGTAAGTTATGTTTTACAAATAAAAAATATCTAAAACCATTATTTTTACATTTATGTCCTTATAAAATTTGAATGTTAAGTAAATTGTAAAAAAAAAAAGAATCTTTAACAAATAAAATTAATAATATGAGTAGTGCGCTAGACTTATAAAGTTAGAATACATACTTTTATCCTAATTTATGTAACATTTGATGTGTCTATTATTAATTGATGTTGTATGACTATATATCAATGAAAATTAAAAAGTTAACAACTACTTGACAATTGATACTTATACAAATTAAGATAAATTATGTTAATGTGAAATTTATTGTAATTTATAATATTGTATAAAAAAAAGTTGTTTTTAGAATAACAAATATAAGACAACTCTTGAAAGGTCAAAATTATAACAAAATAAATGATGAAAAATTAATAATTTCCTTAAACATTCTTTAATCTTCATGGACAAGTTGAGACAGAAACAGTCCATAATTAAAAATACATGCCTTAAATAAGAAGGTAAAGTTATAGATTTGTTTGAAGTAGAGATGTAAATATATTAAAAGTAAGTTATATTTACATAGTTAGGATAAAAAGTTTATATCATAATTGACATAGCATCTTATGTATTTATTATTGATTGATATTATATAATTATCACTTAATTAAAAATAAAAAATCAACAACTAGTAGTAATCACCAATTGGTGACATATTAGTGGGGATACAAATTTATATTTCAATTATATAAATATAGCACTACTCATATATTAAACCGATAGGAATATTTTAAAAAAATAAATATTAAAGTTATTTACACTTTTTCCATTTAGCAATAAAGTTTTAAAAAATTTATTCTTTTAATCATGTTATAAGACATAAGTGATTGAAAAATCTCATTACATATTAAAGTTATTTACACTTTTTACATTTAGCAATAAAGTTTTAAAAAATTTATTCTTTTAATCATGTTATAAGACATAAGTGATTGAAAAATCTCATTAAATTAGAAAATTAAACAGTTTAAATATATTACATCTAACGGAAGTGTGGTATAAATGACTTGAACCCATGACTTAGAGGCATGAGAACGAGGGCTTTAACCATTGAGTCGCCTTAACCTTCTTCATTTGAGTAGAAGTATTAATTTCCTTAAACATTCTTTAATCTTCATGGACAAGTTGAGACAGAAACAGTCCATAATTAAAAATACATGCCTTAAATAAGAAGGTAAAGTTATAGATTTGTTTGAAGTAGAGATGTAAATATATTAAAAGTAAGTTATATTTACATAGTTAGGATAAAAAGTTTATATCATAATTGACATAGCATCTTATGTATTTATTATTGATTGATATTATATAATTATCACTTAATTAAAAATAAAAAATCAACAACTAGTAGTAATCACCAATTGGTGATATATTAGTGGGGATACAAATTTATATTTCAATTATATAAATATAGCACTACTCATATATTAAACCGATAGAAATATTTTAAAAAAATAAATATTAAAGTTATTTACACTTTTTCCATTTAGCAATAAAGTTTTAAAAAATTTATTCTTTTAATCATGTTATAAGACATAAGTGATTGAAAAATCTCATTACATATTAAAGTTATTTACACTTTTTACATTTAGCAATAAAGTTTTAAAAAATTTATTCTTTTAATCATGTTATAAGACATAAGTGATTGAAAAATCTCATTAAATTAGAAAATTAAACAGTTTAAATATATTACAACTAACGGAAGTGTGGTATAAATGACTTGAACCCATGACTTAGAGGCATGAGAACGAGGGCTTTAACCATTGAGTCGCCTTAACCTTCTTCATTTGAGTAGAAGTATTAAGTTATTTATTTTTACCAACCAAAAATATCTGAAAGCTGATATTTTTACATTTATATCCTTTAAAATGTAAAGTTTAATTATGTTTACATGTTAAAAATATTTTCAAGTATAAATAATCACAACTAAAATATATTGTATCAATGATTACTTAATTATATATTTAACTTATTTTAAGTAAATAGTATTCAAAGTTGTTTGATGATAAATCTTTACTATAAATAACTAGTTGTGTTAAGACAAAAATAAATTATATTTTTAAATACTAGGAAATAGATTAATTTTACAGATATAGTTCTGACGTTTTCTTTTTAAAAGAAATAATATAGATTTCATTCAAATAACCCAAGAACCAGTGCCGCAAATTAGGCAAAAGATAGCATGCAAAATGCTATTAAAAGTATTTCATTCAAATAACCCAAGAACCACTGCCACAAGCAAATGGTAGAATGCAAAATGCTATTAAAGGTATAGAACAACATATAGCCCATGCTATGATAACCTATGTTACCAAAAATCTATACATTAAGTAGTAGTTATGAAGTGCTACAAATTATTATATTTCATTTAGCATATAGAAAATGCTATCAGCTTACCTCTTATAGCAAGTAAAAATGCTATAAATTGGATGATCAATAACTTTTCACAAATGCTACAAATTGGATGACCTGTAACTAATGCTATGAAAACAGATATTCTAAATATATGCCATTTGCTAGATGTACCACATTATAAGATTTTTTTTAATTTTTTTTACTAGTGTTAATAAAAATATTAAAAAATAATAAAATTGACTAATTTAACATATAATCCATCATTCAAACCGTTCAATTTATTAACAAATATATTGTTATAGATTATATCATAACGAAATGTTAACTTGTTGCATAAATAAAAACTATCACTACTAAAAAAAAGGGTTTTAGTGATAGAAATATTTCGCTATTAGAAATTTGTGATAGAATCTGTCATGATTCTAATTTATCAATAATTTGCAATAGATTCTATCATAATAAAAATTTGTATTATCTAACACAGATTTGTAATGCTTTCTATCACAAATTTATGATAGAAACTATTAGAAAAATAAATGTTATGAATTAGTGATAGATATTTAATAAGATCTTAAAACTTTTTTTTTAAAAATGACGTGAAAATTAATGTCAAAGAAAACAATGTCGTTTTGCATTGTAAAATTTGAGAACGTTTTTAGAATATATGAAGCTCTGTCGTTTAGTAACTAAATTTTATTTTTTTAAAATATATTAATAGTATTTTTTAAGGTTAAATGCAAAGTTACAGCGGTTGAGTGGTCTAAGGCACTGTCGTAAATTTTATCTTATAAATTGAGTATGGATTCAAATCCCACTTTTGATATTTTGTCTCATTTTCCTTAATAGTTTTACAAGTTCTTAACAAAACTACGTCGTTTCACTCATAAGCTTCTCTATACCTAACATTCCAAACTTGTAAATTTTGTTTCATGTCTTTTTCTTCTTCTTTCAACGCCGCACCTCGCTCGTTCTTACACTCTTACTAATAGCCACACAAGCAATAAACCGATCTTAAATTCTAAGAAGAGAAAAAGATAAATAATAGAGAGAGAAATAGAAAATACATTATCTCCTCTGCCATCCTCGCCGAATTTAAAGAGCAATACTAAAAAGAATAAGGCGTCAGGTTGGACCTGTTGTAAAAAACTATATCTGCGTGAACATTATTCCTTGATTCAATCTTTGGTGGACTTGATGGTATTGCTAAATATGATTCAATCTAATTTCTTAAATTTTATTATTGATAAAAAAATTTATTTTCCCTTTTTATTTATATCATAAAATTTTTATTTATATCAATAAATATTTTCTTCAACATTTGCCACTTGCTCAGGTGCCACCTATATATGATCAACTTTTGTCTCTATTTTTGTTATTTTTATGCTAGTTGCATGAGAACTGTTATGAAAATTGTAATATTTTTATGGTAGATAGCTGAGGGATGACTCTAATCCTTATTACCCTGCAAGCTCATGCCCTTATATTGACAGGGATTTTGACTATCATCTTAATAGGAAGCTAGACAATGGATATGTGAAATGAAAATGGCAGCCAAATAGATTTAACATCCCCAAGTAAAATCGCATAGCAATTACCTCACAGTTTTTTTAATGCAGTTTTATATGCATATTGTTGAAAGTTGGGAAAAGTTAATCAGGCTTTTGAGTATTTAATTCTCTATCTATATCTGTTAATACCCAAACTGCAATGGATGATTGTTGTGCTTTAAGCCATAATTGCTTTAAGTGTTGATGTTCTTGCAAGTTCTAAATGTGCAGGAAGAGTCACATTGGATGATTGTTGTCCTAAGGTGAAATTCAACAATTTTTATGTATTCACAACATGAAATCATCCTATTATCTATAACTTAGTTTATAACATTGGCACAAAGTTTCATTACTTGCATCACAAATGTTTTGAAATTGAATCTACAAATGGCCAAACTTGAGTAGAACCGAAAAGCTTGATATTTTGATGCATGGAAATCACATGAAAGAACTTTTCATAAACTTTCCATCATAATATATGATTTAATTACATATATAGTATTTAGAGTAGAACTACCATCTGCATCTAGATAGCCTTTTTTATTTAGAGTAGAATTTTCACCTTTCCTTTTTTTTGCTTTTCACAATGGTACTATCTTTTTACTACATTTTTAACTTGACCTTGGCCACTTTAGTTTTATTAAAGAAATTAATCTATTTATAAAAAGAAATGTAATTCATCTTTTCTATATTTTATACTCATGGACATATTTTTAATAGAAGATAACGAATGCCTCCTTAGTAGAATCATTGAAGTATGTTGCAATAATAGTTACTGAAGACAATTGTTTCAGGTTAAAAGATACAATCAATGGGTAATTAACATATACAGACAAACTATGGGTACTCCTAGAGAATAAAAGATGTTATATATTGATCTTGTTAAGAGGCGCCATAAAGAGAAAGGCCGCCTCTATACCTTGTTGTACTCATTTTCTTATATTTATTTTTAAAATTTTATTTTCTTGATCTCCTATTTCATATTAGTGATGAAATTACACAAAGAATGGTTCTTTTTGTTATGTTGTTATAACTTTAAAAAAATTTACAATAGGCTTGTTTGTTTATTTCTTGTGTTTGAACAGGTTGTTTACACTTTGCTGCTATAAATCTTGGCAAATGCTGAAAAAGCTTGTTGTTCCTATATTTTCTTTTAAGTCTTAATTGTAGATAAGGGATTGAGCTAGTATTTTTCTTCTGTTACATGATTTTCTTTTTTTGTGGTGTGAGATTATAGTATCATATACTTCGTATTCATGGTTTAGTATGATGTGCCTGATGCTTTGTCTAATTATTGAGCTTTTGGTGTCATAGATTATGTCTTGGAAGGAAGTTAGGGAATACCTTTTGCTAATTAGTTATTTTTTCTATTAGTGTGATTTGCTTTTATGGTTGTCACATTCAAGTATCTGAGAACCTTTCAATAATTTTAATTCCAATATTCTTCTGGTCATTCCAATAAGGTGGATACTACTAAGGAAATATCAAGTTTCCTCTCGAGTATTCATATAAACCTCTAGAAATCCTGTATGTACTCAACTACTACTTGACTTTTTAAGAGTTGTAAAGATTTTTGTTGGAGTATCTTTTTCTTTTTCACTTTAATACTAGAATATTCTTTTACTTCCTTATAGCATAATCACTCTCAATGGCAATTCATGACACGAAAGAAGCTCTGGTTATCTATAAGTGATTGTAAGAACATTAGACTATAAACTATATAGAATTATTCAACAATCTCTGATATATTAATTTGTGTTCACTTTGATCTTGTCAATTCACAGTTCAATCTTAAAGTTGGAATTCTATGTGGTCTGTATTAAGGTAAGACAATTTCAAGTTCTAGTTTTTCATCCTTTCCTTTTTCTCAAATCTATTATCTCTTCTAGTTGCGTAGAAATTATTAGTAATAAGCAAATTGCATGCATCGTCTTCCCCTTCTTGGCAGCATTATTGATTTCTTGTGTGCAAGTTTTTATGAAAAACATAGGAGTTTATGTTGTTACTAGTTTAGTACATTCGACTAACATTCTTCCTTTTACAAAATGCAACATACTTACAGGGCTTCTGTCATTTATGGTGAATTCTTTATTCCTTAATGGTTCTTAAATATTTTTTAGGGTAGTTCCATATGAAATTACACACCCGTTATTGCTTTTTTCTTTTCTCGTTTTATTTTAGTTGCTCTAATATATTAGGAGCTGTGTATATGCAGTACCTGTATAGTCTTGTAGTCATCATCAATTTCTTTTGCCCTTTTATTGAGGCATCAATTATTATTCACATTTTGGTGTAAATCTGGTGGTAGTGCAGCCACTGGCGGGCCATTCATGCCTTCTTTCACATCTATGAGGGCATTGTTTAATACTTTGTAATTAAATAGTTATATAGGGTTTGTTTCCAACAGATCTTGGGGCTTCTTCTATATATGTTACTCTGTCTTTGTACAAATTAATAACTCTGTCTTTCCCAGTTAGAGAAAATGAAAAGCTTTATAGAATTATAAATACTTGGGTATTATAATTAATAAGTTTATGTTAAAGTAGTCTTTTTTTTAGAGAACTGTTCTGAAATAGGCTACTATTAAAGCTACCAATTAGCTTCCATACTCCCATGTAACTATTACTCTTCTTATGTATATGTTTCCTATATTTACTAGTTTTATATTTTTTCCAGTATGCTCATAGAAAGTGTGTTCAACATTGGTACAATGAGAAAGGAGATATAACTTGTGAGACATGTCATCAGGTACATTTATGGGTTTCAGTTTATTTTGTTTTCCTTTTTGTATCCTATGTAATGCAACTTCTTTTATTAAATTATGCAAATCTTCAAAAAATATTTTCTGAAATATTATTACATTGCCTGTATCATGGATAAAGGATGAGTAACTAGCAACATTTGAATATTTAGTTTTATATATATGATGATATAAGGGCGTGATGCAATGTAATAATAGGTAAGTTTAACATCTTTTCAATGTCCTAGTACTTTCTAAAACGAATTATAATTAAGCTATTTTAACAAGTACAAAATAGATTTATTTAATGTATTATTCCTTATGAAATTTACAAAAGTGGGTCGTACTTATCTTTTCTCTATAACTGTTCAAATGAAATCAAATTCATATATATACTTACCTATCTTTTCTTTCATTGCAAGTTGGCTTTGGAAGCATATACTATTTACACAATTGTTGTTGGATTTTTATAATTGTTGGATGTTTGACTGATGTGCTACTTTTGAAGTTTATAACTTATAGTCTGCACACTTTTATAGTTGAATTTTTGTAAATTGATGTTGGATTTTATAATGTTGTTGTTAAGGAAGCATATAACTTAATTGTTTTGATGTTATTTGTGAATTATAGATTGATTTCATGCATTTAATAAATTGTTGAATATTTTTAAATTGTAATATATATTACATAATAATATAATTTAGTATATAAATATTAAAAAATTAAATCAAATTTGAGAATCCAAAACAAATTAATAATAAAAATCTATCACAAATTAGTGATAGAATTCTAACAAGAATTAGTGATAGTCATCTATACATATTAGCTGCCATGTAAGCATACACATAACTGCCATGTAAGCATACACGTCAACTGCCAAATCACTTACTAAATTTTCAAGTCATAAATTTATGATAGAATGTATTTATCAAAAAATTTATCTATCACTAATCTGTGATAGAAATAATCTATCACAGATTAGTGAGGTGACTTTAGGTGATAAATTGTATTTATTACAAAACTTCATTTGTGATAGATATTATCTATCACCAAAGCCCTCCTTTTTAGCAGTGTATGTTAAAACATAAGTATGTTTATGTCATCATTTGAAAGCGTTTACAATTACATGGAAATTGCTAGCATATTCAATTTGCATCCAATAATTCTTCACAAATTTGTCTTCATCATCATAACCTACATCATGAATTGAAACAAAGTCAAGAGTAAAATCCAATTTCTCTCTTTTATTCTTAATATAATCAAACAACACCACCATGACCTAAAAGGATTTTTATATAAATTATTAACAAAAATGGTCTCACCTTATCAACTTTGGCAATCTACAATTTTTACACTTGATATGATAGTATTGTCTCAAAAAGATTATATAATTAACTCTTACCAGAAAACCTTTTCTTACTCATATCTATTAGAACAATGATGATTGCTAATAGAGACCACTACTAATAAGACTAATGACCCAAAAATTTCATCAACCTTCGGATCAGCAAGTTGAATTGGTTTCTCTTGAGAATAACAATTGATATTGAGATAAACTAGATTGGATTGATCCTCTCTAAGAATATTAGGCTTGCTTAGAATTCTCTAATAAAAAAAACAGTTAGGCCACATTGAAAGTTTTTTCAATGATGGCACTCTGATGCTTAAGTCAGCGATGGCTAGAAAAAAGTGAAAAGAATATAAGGAAATGAAAAGATTGACAAAGAACAAAGATAGTGTTTTTTAAGTACTTTAAGAGTGAAGAAAACATAAAACTCGCCAAAAAGGTCTAGAGACTAGAATCAATAATGTGTAATGTATAATGTCCCTTTTTTTCTCCCTTAGCTGAACAAGTTTGATCCTATTTATGGAATTACAATGTGAGATCAGTACGTAGTTATAGAATCCTATTAGGATTACAAATTATTAAGATTTTTCCTTCTTAGATTCATGTATTAGAGTTTTTCTCAAATAAGGTCAATCCTTTATTGCCTGTGTAAGACTTATGTCGAGATTATTGGTGTTGTATTTGTAAAAGATATATCGAATATGTGAATCTTAGTGACAAGTTTGTTTTAAAATATTCATGCACAACTAGGATGGTCAATTAGATCGAGGAGGGTACCTGATGACCGAGGACAATTTTGGCAAGATGAGGGATACAAGCCAACTCAATGACACTTATGTACGATTGTAACTTATGGGCTTGTACTAATAGGTTTGGCTTTATGGGCTGCATTAGATAGACTAAGCTTTATAGTGAATGGGTATGTGGGCCGAAATCCAAAAGAGAACAAGGATTCCTCGATTTTTCAGTATTAACTTGTCAGCACTAAGAACTTTATAAGTATAGCCCCTTGGATTAAATAATCTTCGAAGTGCCTTTTGAAGTGAACCAACAGAGTCCTTGACTTAACAATTTAAGAAGGTGCTCGATATTGGGAATCATATCCTTATAGGAGAATGAACACTTTAATAAGTGACATATCTCTTTGTTGATGGTCTCTAAGCTCACATGACATAGTCATATAGTCATAGTGACGATGGGAATGATTGTTTGAAGTAGGCACCAAAGGTGCATGTAATGTTAGCAACCTTTTAAAAAATGCTAGCTATCAGGTGGTCAAATTAATAGGTGTCCCTTTTTGAATTTGTGAGAGTATGGCCTTATCTTGAAGTATTTAGAGTTGATCGAATAGCTGAGGTGTATCCTTTGAGGGAATATGTCAGTTCAAAGAGACATTTCACTTTTAAAGGTATTTTAGCCTTTAGATCTTGAGTTCAACGGCTACAATCACTTCTAAGGACCATATATTTAAATAAGTGGTCTCTTTGGTCTACCATTTTTATTTTATTTGACTTTTTCAAGAGATAGAAGCCTTAGTAATTCAGAATCCTCGCACACTTAGTAGCCCATTTTCATCTACAATTTCTCTTTTACTTTGTAATCTTTGAACAAGTATTTTGGTGTTATCTTTCTTATATTTTGGAGCTTTATTTCTCTTCCTGTTTCTCTTTCTTTATGTTTAATATATTTCTAGATTTTTCATTTAAGGCTTGAGTTCTTATCTTAAGTCCTCAAATTTAAGGGTTCGTCTTGTTATTTTATCTAGGCAAACTTTTGATATGATGCAATTTTTATTTTTCTAAGTGTGAAAACCATATCTTCAATAGATGACTCTTATAACATATTAGGTTATTTTGGTAAAGGCTCGGATGCTGTGAGTAGCTCAGCCCAAGAAATAAACAGCAGGAGTACTCAAGGGTTACGAGGACTTAGACTGAAAATGAGAGGGCTTGTTCAATGAGGGGATGTTGTAGAGCTGCTTGAGGGGCTGAGTAATTCTTAGTGAATGCTTAGTGGCATAATTCCATCTTAAGTTCCTCAATAGCAAATGGGAACTTCTGGTCAAACGAGTAGGCCCAAGAAAAAGAAAAAGAAGTTTGCACATTGAACCAATAGTGAGATCTACTTTGAATTGGATTACCTGCCCCTTCATCCCTTAGGCATGTGTGAGGAGGATCTTGTCAAAATAAGGAGGAGATTTGACATCCTAAAGGCAATTACTTTGAGGGTTTCCCAGAATGATAGATATGCAAGTGAATCATTAGTTAGGGAAGTGGCCATTAATCTATCTTTTTTTCAATTTAGGTTTAAGGCTACCTCTCTAAACCTATTTTAAAGATATGCTAGCTCATATGAACTTGGAAATGTTCTACCTAAATTTAATTTCTAGAGGATATTGGTCGGCCTTTATGTTATGTGGTATAAGGTTGGCTACGACAATGTTATATTCCCCGACCTTCAAGAAATGTATCAAATGAGGGAAAATGTTTATCAGTATAAGGGGTTCCACTACTTAATTGCTTATGGTGGCAAGAAGAGGATAGCCCTTATAAAGGATTTGCCTTCAAATAAATTTAGGTGAAAATATCTTTAGTTTTTTGTTGATGGGGAATGAGGCGAGAGCATAATGGACTATCAGCTTCTAGTCATGTCCTTGAGTCTTTTCTAGGATATGTCTTTATCTATTTATGGTTCGAGCTATGCTATTTTCATTTTTATTGTGTTTTGATAATTTTTACTCTTCTTTTTCAGCCATGTATTGGTCAATCAAGCTTGATCTCACTAAAAAGGAGAAGAATTATATTGAAAAGTCTTAAACATTCAATGCTCCATACAAGGAACTTATTTCTTAAGCTAATGTAAAATGCAACAATATCGAATTGTCTATCTTACCAACCAAAGGTAACATTTTAGGCTCTATAATGCCTAATGGTCTTATTCGTTCTAGTTAGTTATCCATCCTGATTGCTTAATCCTTGTTTACTCTATTTATAGAAATGAGAGGTGAGAGGAAAAATGTGTTCTCCCTGATAATGCTCATACTATTTGGGATTTTAAAAGAGGAAGAAATTTGTGAACCTTTTTAGCCTTAGTACAAAAGGGTTAAGTAGTTTTAAAAGAAAAGCCGGCTCAACAGGCTTTTATAGAGATAAGAAGACGAAGTCAACTTTGGCTTCAATAATTGACAAAAGGAAAGGGCTGACCGAAGATTTGATTACTATTTCTGGCAGTTCAGAATTCCTTAATACAATCACACCACTCCTGCTATCTCTACCACTTTATTCGAGTGGGGATAGTTTTGTAGTAGGGGCTTATAGTGAGTCTTCGAGCTTGAGACCTTGGTCGAGGCATAAGTTAGCATCTCTCTACCCATATAATCTTTACTTTTCGAAGAGGAAATGTACGAGTACCGGGTGCCACGAATGAAGGAGGTAGAGCGTATAGTGCCAAAGGAATGTATTGCTCTCATGCTGACATGCAGCACTTTCTAATCCATTGTGTCTGGCTTGAGATGTATTTTAGAGGTAAGTTTTATGGATTTGGCTCACTTCTTATGGAGTCTTCTTATTACTAACTGCTCTATTATTTTTTGTGAATGGTGTCACCCTTACTAGTTATCACAACATTCTATATGAGACATTGATAGATGAGCAGAGGTCAACTGTAGTTGAGGACGAGGCTGAGGTAGCTAAACTGAAGGAGGCCTTAAAGGAAGCCAAAAAAAAAAAATAGAAGGGTTTGAGCATCAGCTTAATAGCTTCTCGATTAGAGGGAATAATTTTGAAGCTAAGGTTGTTGATAAGGTCGGGAAGGTCAAAGCTAAGGCAACAATGGTAGAGGTCATGATCTCGATCTTCGTGTCAGAATGAAAGATCATGACGCTCAAGTTAAGGCTCTTCGAGAGATGAAAGTTGGCCTTTTAAAGAAGAATGAGAAGCTGGTGATGAAGCTCTATGCATTAGAGGACCGGCTTACTGATAAAGTCTTTAAGACTTTTGGCAAGGTCATGAAACTATTCAGAGACCACTATGCTCACTTGGCCTCGCTTGAGTGGTGAGCTATTTATCAATCGAGATGAAGAGACTAAAGTCTCAGCCTTTTAAATGATCGATGAAGTTTCAACCTTGTCCATTGATGATTCCGTGCCAATAACTTTGGAGGTTCTTCGAATTGAAAATGCTCACACTCCTGCTATTATTGGAAATCTACCTCTTACTCTTTAGACTTAAGCTTCTCTTCCTCTAGATTTTTTTATAAAGAAAAGTTATTCCTTAGATGTATACATATTCTTCCTAATGCTTGTTTGATATGCCCTTATCTATTCTGTTTGCCATACTTCTTGATGTACTTTATGTATATGTTTAAGTGTTCTTGACAAAGAATGTTTGGTACTTCTTGATACATGTTGCTAGTCAATGAGTGGATGAATAACAATAATCTTTAACTTCTCAACTCCTTTAATGCCTCATCAGATGACTACTTGTGATGTTTGGTCGAAGAGGTCTTATTTTAGGTTGTATGATAATGATGCCTTATTATAGCTTAACAAGTGGCAAGGCAAATTGCCACCCTTTGTTAAATAAAAGACATGTTTTTTAATTGGCAATTGTTGGCAATTGTAAATTGCAAATTATTTGCAATTGTAAAGACATATGTCAAATATGTGTAACTAATGACAATTATTAGCTATTGTTTAGTCTATCAAATTACAAATTGTTTGCAATTAAAAGAGACAAAAAATAAATGGCATGTATTTAATTGCAAAATGTTTGCAATTAAAAGTCAAAGTATAGAGAAAAAGAGTTAAGATTCGACAATAGCTCAATATTTTAGAAAGAAAAATAAGGCAGAAAGAAAAAGTTTTCTTTCTTCTTAACTTAGCTGAGAGACAAAGACAGAAGCAAATAGTTGCTTCAGTATAATTCTAACTTGTATTCAAAGCTATCATTCTAGTTCTAGCATCCCACCACGTTCTGGACTAGAATTATTCACGGTAACACTTCAGGGAGAGCTTCCGTTTCTCCTTAGTGTAATAAGATGTATATTTTGCTGCGTTAAATTATGTATGTGTGACTGATAAGGGCATATTTGTCATATATTTTTTCATGTTATTATTTTGATATTTTATTATTTTTTGAGAATAAATAGCTATTTTTTTGCATTATTTTTTATTTATAGGGACTTGAACAAAATTTAAAGTAAGGATGCAAAAAGAGCAAAAACAAGGACTAAAATAAAAACTTTTCAAAATATGAACCGTCGCCTCAGTGTCACAAGGATTTTTACCCTAGCACTGGAATAATGATCAAAATAAGAAAAGAGAAAAAATGACCTATTTAAGTTGCAGTTCATCGCCCTAGAGCCAACCTGCCATTGCACCAGCAATGACCCAACACTTCAACGCCAGACCTTTACCGCTCCAGCGATACGACCTTTTACATACAGCGCCCCAGCAACATAGCGCCCCCAGCGACAATACGATTCCTGACCCAACAAAAATTGAAGATTTTAAGCTCAATTTAATCCCTATAAAAGGCCACTCATCCCTAGCCTTTAGAGAGCATCCAAGAACATGAAGAATATACAACGTAAATCTTAGAGAGCAATTAGAGCTTAATTAAAGCAGTCATAGAGAGAGATTCAAGGCGTTCTTCGACATCAAAAGTTTCTTAAGTAATGCAATCAAGAGCAATTTGACGTCTATATTAGTTTGTTATTGATTGTATCGTGATTTCTTATCATTTTTGCTGTTATTCTATTGTCGCCATAACTAAATTTTCTTTCTAGGGTTAATAATTAACTCAATATGTGTGCTTAACTGTCATATCCTTTTAGTATTTAATAAACTTAGTTATTTGTTATTCAAATTACTTGTTCTTAATGCTTCAATATATCTGGCCAATATATGGTGAATGAATTGGTAATATTTTGATAAATTCAGAAGATGAATCATTATATTTAGACAAATGTAATTTGATATATGATTATAGAGTAACATTCAATGTTGCATATGCAAGTTTTGAATTAGAATAGAAATATACCTAATTGACATGTATGATTAATAAGACTTGTTCCTAATGAATTTTAATTTATTACAAGTATCATATGAATATAGGTATTTGGTAAATTAAGGTATACTTCCATGACCTTAAAAGAGGCTTGTGAATACATTAGTTTCTTTATCAATAATAAGAATTAAGGGAATTAAATATTAGAGGATATACTTCCATGACCTTAAAAGAGGCTTGTGAATACATTAGTTTCTTGATCAATAATAAGAATTAAGGGAATTAAATATTAGAGGATTAATCATTAGAAAGTATATTGAAAGATAGTATTAACTTTAGGTATTGCTTACTTTCTAAATTCATTCTTAGATTTTTATTTTTTTGAATAACTACTAGAAAGACATAATTTTAGTACTTAGTTAAAAAGAAAATATTATCTTTGTAGGTTCAACATCCGATTCTTTTGTCCCTTTATTACTTATATATAATAGTATATACTTATACTCAATTATAAGATATAAAATTTTCGCATCAATGATGTGCAAACACAATAAAGTTTGAATTATAATGTACATATATTCACCCTATATTAACACACTTACACGTAAGCCATCCAACAAATAAGTTGCAATAGCCATTTTTTTGAATGCCTCAATTTTAATTTTTGAATGCTTCCACGAAAGTCCATATACAATGTAAAACTATCAACAATAATAGGAAATGGTGGAGAGCAACTTATTATGTAACCAAACAAGTTGCAATCTTTTTCTTTCACCTACCAATGTAATAACGACCAAAAAGTAAACTTTCTTCAAAATGTTTGTAATACCTATAAATGAAGACATTAAAACTACTTATGTTTCAATGAATAATTATAATAATTTATCATTATACCCAAATACTAAAGTATACCTATCAAGATGTGTGTAAAACCTATACTTGAAAACATTATAATTGATAACCTCAATTAGTGAAAAAGGCAGTTGATGATACACAACATCATAATAGGAATATAATTATTAAGGATATAAATCACACTACTAACAATATAATCCCTATTGCCATACATTCGTTGGCAAAGCCTGAACCCCCATAAAAAAATGAAAAATAATAAAAGATTCAAAATACTGGTTGTCATCGTATCAAATCAATTAAAATTTCTTATTAAACATTTATTAGCAGTTTTAACTATTAGCCAATCTAAAACTCTTATCTCTTAAACTCACTTTTAAACAACTTTTTCATCCACACACAAAAGCTACAAATATATATATATATATATATATATATATATATATATATAAACACATACACGCATCATCATCTAGGATCCAACAAAGTTATTTAAACAACCATTGTACATTTAATCACATGTACTTCTGTTGCCATTGAAAATTACATTTAACTATAATTACATTAAAAACCCATCGATCATAGATGCTTGGACCAGTTATAAAGGAGTCAGCCTTCCCCAAGTCTGGCATCGTCATTATTCTGTCATGGCTTTATCCCCATCCAAAATGATGTCTTCAACAAATTCCCAAATAACTCTTCATGCAGTCGATTTTAGTGACCTAATAAGCAAGTTGTCGAACAATGTTAGGCATGATATTCTTCACCAAGTCATAAACTCCTATAATCACCCAACCTCTTTAGTGAACCTAATGTGGGGAATTCTTAATGTTAGTAAAGCAGCAGTCAGTCGATAAAAATAGAACTTTCCTCTTTTTCCAATTCCTTTTATGGATAATATTCATTATGCAATGTTATAAATGGTTTGCCACCTATAATAAATATCGCTTTGGAGGCAGATGGCTCTTATACCCCAATTAAATATGTATCTTGTCATGCTACTCATCGCTTCCAGTTTGATCCAAAGTAGCAAACAAAATAGTTGTGCTAAGTGGTGTGACAAACTGCTTAAACTTATTTTTGAAAATGCAGAAATGCTAAAGCTGATCACAGGGCATTGTTCAACTAAATGATATATGGAGACGTGTTGAACCCTTATTGGTGGAAGTCATTGACCACGATTATAGGAATCCTCTAAATGTATGGGATAATATCAACTTAGGGCAGTGACAAAGCAAGCCAAAAACCATCTAGCTACCATCTACAATAAACAATTGGTTAGCTATTCTGATGCACAAGTTGTATAATACTTATTGCCTGATAATGTTAGGATTATATTCTTCACCAAGTCATAAACTTCAATAATCACCCAACCTCTTTAGTGAACCGACTGTGGGGAATTCTTAATGTTAGTAAAGTAGTAGTCAGTCAATGGAAATACAACTTTCTTATTTTTCCAAGTTATTTTGTGGATAGTATTCATCACAGTGTTCCAACTAGCCTTTAATTGGTTTTCCACTCATAATAAATATCACTTTGAAGGCAGATGGCTTATACACCCAAATTGACGAAATTTAGTATTATTCCACTTAGTTGTTGTTGAATATGTATCTTGTCATGCTATTCATCTCTCACAGTTTGATATATATTAGCAAACAAAACTGTTGTGCCAAGTGGTGTGACAAACTGCTTAAAACAATTTTCAAAAATACAGAAATGCTGAAACTAATCACAAGGCATCAATTACAAAATAACGATATTATAATTGTTTAACTAAAGGATATGTGGAGATGTGTTGAACCCCTATTGGTGGAAGTCATTGACCATGATCATAGAAATCCTCTAGACGTATGGGATGATTATTAACTTAAGGTAGCAACGGAACAGGCCAAAAACTGTTTGGCTGTTATCTGCGATAAACATTTGGTGGTTGTTCTGATGCACAAGTTGTATAATATTTCTTGTTTTGATTGTTTTGACAATGTATAATCAAATAACGCTACTAATATGTTATACTTTAAGAAATTAAAGATTTTCAATTATATATATTGTACATATCACAACATTTTAACCTGTGACCACTGTCATTTTACTGTTTTGTTTAAGTCGGTTGTTGATTTTCTTTGTCAATGGTATAAATGTTAATGGTGTTCATATGAGTATTGGATTATAACTGTTGTTGTTGATATATGAGGGTTGTTCTTGGTAACAAGCTTTTATTGTGTATAGTGATTTTGATTATTGAGTGCATCATATCTCGTAGGCTAATATGAGTATTTGTTATGGCTTCTTTGTGTACGCAAACTTATGGCAATTATACTTATAGCTCCCAATCCCAAATCCTAACAGTAGAAAAAGTGAAGGAGCAAGCACACTCTCACTTGCTCATAGTTTTGATTTAAAAGCATAACGTGTTTTATTAAGGGGGAGCCATGTTTATTTTTGAAAAAATAATGTTAATTCAAATTCCTTTTTTTATTTACATATTTATATGTCAAAAATATATTCCCAGATAACAACTAACAACTATGATGACTGAAATACACATATTATAAAGGTTAGGTATTATATATACACCGTGGTACTTTCTTAACATACAAAGCATATGCTACAAAGGTTAGGTATTATTTATACACCTTGGTACTTTGTAAACTTATTTCGTATATAGAACCATTTGACATGAATAATATGGAAGCATACATTCTTCTAAAAAACTGGATCATACTATTTATAAATAATACATTTAGGAATGATTTAGAATATACAAATCAATGTCGCCTCAACTAGTCCTGTCATTTATGCTTAAATTTAATTCAGAAGCGCAGTCATCACCAGTTCCATATACCTAAACATCGCTTCTAGATAAAGTTCCCTGGGCATTGAATTTCATGGAAAAATTAACTTTGAACATCTCATTACATGGTGACAAAACACATGCAGGAAAAAAAACAAACACAAAAAGTTAAACTTGCAAGTAAGGACAGTAATACCATAGGGAACAATTTAGAACTGACCAAGTAATATGTAGGTAGGAACCAATTAAACCTTAAGGAATGATCTTTACTTCTTTCCTCCATCGTCAACCTATCAAAAAACATTGTAATTATTTGTGTATAAGTATAACCACAAATCAATATAAAAAATAATATTACACACAAATCATGACCTCAACAATGGCAACACTCGGACATAAAAATGTTAAGAATACTAACCTCATCGTTTACCTATCTATTAGGGCTAAGTGATAGCATGCTATTTCCATTTATAATATTGAACTTCGTTCCAACAATTTGCTCACTACATAGATCAAATAACATATCAAGTGTACATTTAAAAAATATAATCTTTCATCAGTTGTGCCTTTACCCCATTGGTTGACTACCATCAAATATGTATTTGATGATCATGTCTTTCTCCTTTGTCACGGCATACGAAACAATGAATGGATCTATCCTGTAATGTTGCTTAGGACTATTACATACTATTATATCACTTTGTAGACAATCTAACCTTGGTGTATTGACATTGCAGTTATGGAATGCATTCATTAACCTAACTGAAGCAATCATACTTATGGATACACAGCTAAGTTTGCCCTTCTGCCAAACAAAAAATAATCGCCCAATTTGTCAAATGCATCATTCAACAAGCAATCAATCCATTCCTGTTATTAATGGCAAAGGCTCATTGTATATGCGATCACGTTATTTTATGTTCTATTAACAAAACTACTATTATCATAAAATTATGTAATCACATTTTCCCCTATGTCATTAACAATTTTCTATAAACACTATATGATATTTTTTCTTCACCTAATGTGTCACCTCACGAATTAAGGATTCAGCATCGTTCTCCTATATAATCATTTCCAACATCTGCATCAAGACTGTGCTGTCTGCTCTACTATATTATCATCTACATTATTCTTCTTAATGTCAACCTTTATACTTTCAATCCCAAGCCTTGCATCTTCATCATGCTCATCTAAACTAACCTCAACGATTGAAGGCACTGAAGCAACTTACGTTCCACATTTCATTTTTTGCTTTGAATCTTGACCAATCAGATCAACAACTCATAATACCCCTTTAATTTGACTCAGCATTCGTCTTGCCATTTTTCTAACTACTTCTAAATTGCAAGACAATACATCATGTTTTGATGACATCCTTTGGATATCAGCGAATTGGATATTCATTATCTTCTTAACTTCATACTAAGATGAATCTTCTTTATTACATGCAACCATTGCAGCACAATGGTCATAAACATACCTATATACAAGCATAACAATGATGGTCAAAAGTCAGCCGATCATGAAATCTACCAACTACATACTTAAACATGTGATAATCTAATTAACATCATTTTTTGCATACGCCCATACCTCTGAGCTATGAAAGCCCCTATGTTTTAGCCCACTACTTTATAAATCACTTTATTTGCTTTCTATCCCATCCAACAACTATTGCTAATGTTATCACGGCCTCTAAAGCTCGGTAGTTTACTGAATTCAAGTATAATAGCTTTATAAGCAAACATTGGTTATTACAATTATCATTGTCATTATATTAATTAATTACTACATGTCATTATTATCGTACTAAATTCCCAATTATTTGGTACAATAACAACCTACCTCCAAAAACATAATAGTCTCCTATATATCCCAATGTTTCATGCTTAAACTTTGTTACACCTTCAACGAACTTGCCAAAACAATATAATGACAAATTCTTTTGTTGGATGCAATTTGCAACCATTACTAAATATAAGAAAGAAACATTAACATACGACCCTCCAGCAGGACATAAAATTGTCGATAGTGTGAAAAGTGTAAAGCAAGCCTTAAAATTATTAATAATGATATTACGGTTTAGCAATACTTCCTCAATAGCTTTTCATATATCCCCCTCTTTAAGGCGTAAAATAAATCTCTTAGTCTTTAATGCTCAACGGATCATTATGTAATTGCATAGGCCTTTTACCTTCAACTATGGCCATTATCACCGTAAATATTTTTAAAGTTGCAACAATTTCTTGCATATGTACATTTAATGTCAAGTTATCCGTAATAAGTTTTTGCACCAACAACCAATAAAGCTTCCTTCTCAATCAACCATATTTTAGTTGGATAAGATTTCAAATCCTATCTCTCATGCATATTCTTGTTGTTCATCTGTGAGTTTTGATAACTCTTCGAAAAAATCGTTTCAAAGCACATTGCATTTTAAAGTTCAACTTCTCTGCCTTCGATGTTGTTTGGGTTAAACTAGCCACCTGGTACTTACACTTTTTCTCTTGTGCTTGTTCTTAGTATGATGCTCCTATTATCTTTTGTATCTGACAATAACACACTCGTATAACTTATTTCTAAGATTCATATCTATAGTTTTGTACTAAAGTACCAACTGAATAATGGATCTCGCCTCCCTCATAATTGCAACGTCTCATACTCCACCTTTTATGGTGTTAACAACTTCCTTGTTGTTGCAACCATAAATGCAAAATGTAAACCAAATTAATTTATGCTGCTTTGCTACTAAAAAGGAAGTTCCATAAATTAATAGCTCACATTTGCTTATAAATAAGTTATGAAGCCGTAGTTGGTGATGCGATATTTCTATATCATAAATTAAGTGCAAGTATATACTATCGTATGCAAGTAATAAAGAGACTAATTAGTCGGATGTCGAACCCACAGGGATAATTCTTTCTTTTTTTTAACCAATTACTAAAATTATATCTTCCTAATAATTATTCAGAAAAATAAAAATCTAAGAATGAATGTAAGAAATATAACACAAAAACACAATGCAATGAGATTTAAAGATATAGCAACGTAGAGAAAACCTAGGATTAATATTATCCCTCAATATGCTTTTTAATGATTAATCCTATAATATTTAACTCACTTAATCTTTATTATTGATCAAGACGCTAATGTATTCACAAGCCTCTTCCAAGGTCATGCAAGTATACCATAATTTACCAAATACCTATATTCCTATGGTACTTGTAATAAATTAAGATTCATTAAGATTAGGTCTTATTGATCATACATGCCAATTAGGTATATTCCTATCCTAAGTTGAAACTTGCATATGCAACATTGAATGTTACTCTACAATCATGCATCAAATTACCTAGGTCTAAATATTATGATTCCTCTTCCGAGTTTATCAAAATATTACCAATTCATTCACCATATATTGGCCAGATATATTGAAGCATTAAACACAAGTAATTTAAATAATAAAAGACTAAGTTTATTAAATACTAAAAGGATATGGCAATTAAGCACACATATTGAGTTCAAATATTAACCCTAGAAAATAAGTTAGCTCATGGCTACAAGAGAACAGCAGTAGAAATAATTATAAATCATGATACAATTATTAGCAAACCGATATAGACGTCGAATTGCTCTTAATTGCGCTGCCTAAGAACTCTTGACGCCGAAGAACGTCTTGTATCTCTCTCTAAAGATGCTTCAATTAAGCTCCTATTGCTCTCCAAGACTCGTGCTCTGTATTCTTAGTGCTCTTGGGTCGTCTTGGATTTATTCTTGAAGGTTGGGAACGAGTGGCTTTATATAGGGATTGATTTGAGCTTGAAAATCTCAATTCTCGTCGGATTAGGACTCGCACTACCGCTGGCGCGCTATGCATCTGTCGCTGGGGCGACGCGTGAAAAAGTCTTCACCGCTAGAGCGGTGGGATCTTGGCGCTGGGGCGCTGCATGAAAACGGCTTCACCGCTGGCGCGGTGAATTTATGGCGCTGGGGCGCTATACGTGACTTAAGCAAGTCGTTTTTCTTATTTCGATCACTATTTCAGCGCTGGGGCGAAAATCCTTGTGGCGCTGGGGCGCTGGACTCATATTTTGAAAACTTTGCATTTTAGTCCCTGTTTTCGCTCCTTTTGCGTTCTTTCTTTAAATTTCGTTCAAGTCCCTATAAATAACAATAATGCACATAAATAGCCATCTATTCTCATAAAATCATAAAATATCAATAATAAAAATATGAGAAAATATATGACAAATTTGCCCTTATCAGTTGGTACCAAATTGGCTACTTCTATCCTTCCCACTATTATTTCCACTATATTCTTCCACCTCGGCCAATTCACATCCATCTTCCACCTAACCCTCTTACTTGTCATCTATATAAATTCTTGGAAACGTTTGCTCTTTGGCAACCGCGATTCATCACCATTCTTATTCTTGTTGTCGATGCAATCCATCTTCTCCTTTCCCTGGACTATTCTCACCTATGTGCTCCACATCTCACTTGCAATCTAATAAGCAAAGATTTGATTAGAATAACACATTGCTTACTTACCATTTTCGCTTCTAAAAATTGCTACACATTTTTTGATCATGAACAATATCTATTCTGAATAACTGAACACCTCTTTCTCTTCTTTGATTTATTTACGCCACTAGCATGTTAATGAACACATGAAAATGCATATTTATTAAGAGATTCAGTCACCATTTAATGTCACTAATTTTAGCATTTTTATACTTTTAGCTTGAAATAAAGTATTTTCCTTAAATTGTGATTAATGAATGTTATTTGCACAGGTTTAGGTAAAATGGACATAACTCTCAATGTAGAAATCAAAATGAAGAAATTCTTAAATTTAGAGTAACATGACTCAATCTTACACAAACTTGAAGAACAGTTGAAAAGCCAAATCCAACATGTTATGGGCCAAAAATTGAGATACAATAGAATCAGGCTACAACTTCCGCTCAGCTTGATCCAACTCATGTATTTGGATTGTATCTCACACAATACGTACCCAATTGGTATAATTATTGAAGATGGGAAATACTAACTCAATTATCAACAACTCTTATGTTGATGGTAAAGTCCAAATCAGCCGTTATCATGGACTAAATTGTATTGCAAATGGGTAAAAGGGTTGTTTGCCTAAATCTGACATATCTTTGAAATTTTGCCCATATCGCATTGGATACTCATCCAAATTACATGAACCTGGTGCCTATGGAAAGAAGACACAAATTTATACAACTTTTATGTTGGCCAAAAAAGTTATATCGGTCATTTATATTATCAAAAAGGTACTGCAAGTGAGTGAACGAGTTGTTGGCCTAAATTATTGAAGATTGATGTCACACTTAACATATTTCCATTCATTGCCTAATAAAGACACTCTTAGGACGTTTTCAACATTAGATAATTTTTTCTTATTTTCTTCTCATTAACATGCACTGTAATCTAGGCTAGAGTTCTTGGCAAGGTTAAGAGATGAACGTTTGTATTTAATAAATTTACTTCTATGCTTTGATTCGTTGTCAAGAGTTACAAATGTTTGTAAGTTTGATTATGCTTAAACTCTTATCTATTTTATTTTCTATAATCCAAAGGTTATAATTCTCATATTTCATATATTTTCAGTCATACTTTCTTTATGTGATTCTTGTTGAATTATAATTGTTATTGATTACATTGTTTTATATGTTAATTTTTTGCTGTAATATTATCAATTAATATATTGTCGATCTTGGATAACATGTAAAGGTAATAAATGTTTGATATTCAAGTTGATCTTTTATTGCAATATTGTCAAAATGATATTTTTCAATCTTAGATAACTTGTGTAAATGAACATGATTTGTGTTAATGTTTTCAAAAAAGTTTAGTCATATCAAATGTATGTGTTATCAAATGTGCTATATTTTACATATCTTCCGATTGATTGTTTGAATGTAAAACTGTCAATTGAGTTATAAATATTAAATCAAAGTGTAGATTAGATTAATAAAGTATAATTGTGATTCTCGAAGCCTTTCTTAAATCATCATAAGACATTTTTCTCAATTCATAGATAATTCTATCTCATCCACTTAAACCAATTAATTAATTTTCTCATTTGTTATTGCTTTAATATTTTACTTCACCAATCTATTTTGCCAAAAGCTTCCTCGTGGGATCGACAAATCAATCTATATTACAATAGTCGCATTACATTTTGAGCGTAAACACATGTCCTAAAAATGAAAACTTACTTATTTATCCAATTACTTTAAGGGTGACTTACGATAAGTGTCTATGATCAAAGCAACTATTGCTTCACCAACTACCTGAATCTAGACAAGGTGCAACCAACTTAACCGATAACCAATCTTTACAAAAATAGGCTGCTTAAACACATAGTCATTTGATCTTATAACCTTGAATCTGACAGTCCTTATTTCTCGCAATACGAATACAGCCGTAGCATAATAGCCCACATCTTGTTATAAATTATAACTATCAAAGTTGTCTCATAATTTAAAAAGATCATATGTTATAAAAAATTGTAATAACATATTTAAATTTACTCCATTTTAATATTAATTTGTATAGCATATATATTTCTAGTTTTGTTTTTTAATTTAACATTCAAAGTTTGTAAATGTAGAAGTATTAATTTTCAATAGTTTTGCAATTGAAAAAATAGACAATTTAATACTTTCATTTAGATATTAAATAAAAAGTCAATTAAACTATTTTGAACATTTAATTTTATTCAACTTTAGTCACAATTTTGCCTAAAAAAATAAACATTTCTCTAATACTATTCCATGTTTTTTCTTCTTTTAAAAAATTAAGATGGAAGATTCAAACTTAGAACTTTACTATAAAATTTTAATTTGAACTAATATGTTTAAATTTTAGAAATAAATATGAAACAATTATTAGATAACAATACAACACAAAATGATTAAATAAACAAATTATCTTTATGTTTTCACATAATTGATATATTAATTAATCTATTTCACGAGATTTGACATATTTGATGCAAAGTTATAGAAATTTATTTTGCATGTTTTAATAGCTCAATCTATCTTAAGTTGCTTTACAAAATAATTATAATAATAACTATTAGGTTCATTATCTATACACTCAACCAGCTCACACATAGCCACTTTATAGAAGCCCATATTTTTAATTCATCATGCTAGGTAATCGGACCCACCAACCTATAAATCCTACAAATAGATCATCGGCATTATGGAGAGATGGAAACGGGTTAGAATACAAAGCCTATTTAGTGCAAAAATTTCACTTAAATTATCCTTTCTATTTTGAAACATATTATAATTTCAAATTAACTAAAATTTAGTTACATCCATACATTGACGAGGGTTTAGATTCATGTATTCATACTCTAATACAGATTGGGGTTTATGTATTATAAATAAGCATGCAACTTTGAATCATAATTCATTTAAAATTCAGTAATCAATATTCAGTATTCACATATGCATTCATTCAACTCTTATACACATTATTCATCTATTTTATCACTCTTTTTCTTATCTTTGAGACATTCCCCACATACAACACTCGCTCTTTTTTTATCAAACACGAACTTGAGCATAGGAGTATTTTTCTTTGTAGGAAGACAATGCTTTCTTGCAAATTTAAGGAACAATCAAAGGGTAAAGAGATAATTTCTGCAAGGTTCTAAAACCTAAGAACTTTAGTAGCGTCATCTATGGGAACTTTAAAAAAAACCAACATTCCAAAAGTCAAATACTCACAAAGAAAATGAGAAAAAAAGAAAACAAAAATTTTGAGAGCCAAACGTGGCTACCAAGATTTGAACATGAGTCATCAACATTCCAAGAGAAAAGGTTCACTGCTATGCCACAACAACTTTGTTGAAATAACATCAAAGTAGAAATTTAAAAAGGAAAGATATAAAAAGTTGAAATCAAGAAAAAGAAAAGTTGAAAACATAATGCCTCCATGCTACAAAGAATCGAACTAGAGACCTTAACTGTATTATACTGACATGAAGACCTTTTATAAAATTATGTCCTAAAAGTATTGCATCAAAAGCCGTTGATGGCCACCACTTTTTTCGATCTTGCCATTTTGGCTATCATGAATTACCGATCAAACCTTTTATCAACTTAGAATGAGTCGGCTAACCTTCCTTCGTAATTCTCGTTATTATCCATCACCGAAATCACTGAAATGATTCAAAAATTTGATAGGTCATTGTCCGTTAAAATTCTACCATTTCGATCACCAATAATCATCGATAAGCCCTTCATTTAATTTAGAACAGGTTGGTTAAGTTTTCCCAACAGTTATTGCCATCATCCATCATCATTTGAATCATTGAAAAAGAGACTGAAATTCATATCAATTACCACAACTCATTGCCAAATACGTTCATTGTCAAGTTTTCTATTTATAATTTTGCACAATTCTTTAATTTGATCTCTATAAAGCATCTATAATCTCTACAGATAGAGAAATAATAACAAAATACACTTCCTCTTATGAATTTCAGTTTGCTTACTCCTGAACTACCTCAAAATTATGATTATATACGTTGAATACTTGTTGTTTAAATCTTTTTTCAGGTGTTATATGCCCACCGACCACCCTTCCTGAAAGTACAAGATACTTTCTTCCAAAGATTATATGTCCATGCCACTTTAGAAGCATAAAAAGATTTATTGAAAGGGTCTTGTATGCACTAGCTACCTTTCTTGGAAGCACAAGATAATCAAATTCAAAGGTTGTATACTCTAGACTATCTTTAGAAGCATATAAGACTTTCTAGAAGGGTCATGTACCCATTAGCGACCCTTCTTAGAAGCACAAGACACTTCCTTCCGAGGGTTGTGTGCTCTAAGTCACTCTTGAAAGCACAAAAAAACTTCCTGGAAGGGTCGTGTGCCCACTGACCACCTCTTTAAGAAGCACCTGACACTTTCTTCCGAGGGTCACGTGCCTTAATCTACCATTGCAAGCATAGAAATGGTTTTTGGAAGGGTTATGTAGCCAATGCCATATTTCTTCAAAGCACTAGATACTTCCTTCTAATGGTCATATGCCAACTGGCTATTCTTCCTAGAAGCACAAGTATTTCCTTCAAGGGTCATATGCCCTAAGTCAACCTTGGAAGTATAAAAAGACTTCTTAAAAAAGGTTATATGCCCATTGATCACCCTTTTCGTAAGCACAAGATACTTTATTTCCAAGGGTTGTGTACCCCAAGCCACCTTTGGAAGTACAAAAATACTTAGTAAAAAGGTTGTATACCTATTAGCCATCTTTCTTGAAAACAAAAAAATATCACTCGACGAACAAAAAAAATCTTATCTAAAAATAGAATGAACATTTCTAAAGACAATAAAAACACATCTAAAACATAAGTACACATAGGCATCTAAAACATTTCAAATAAAATCAAGTAAAATCATTTGAAGACTCTAATGGAACCTAATTTAAGGCTACATTAGCTGTCTTTTTACCTCCCATCTTCAATTTTGCTCTAAAAGGAAGAAGGGTAGGATCCTCAAAATCACTTATCTCGATAGCATCTTTATAAAAGTGGAGCCTAAGAGAATTAATAAAACTCTACTTAAGGACAATAACATTTAAAAGAGCCACATACTTCTGTATCATTGAAAAATAATCCTCGACAAAACTAAGAAAGTATCAACTACATTATCTAGTCACTTAACTTTTTCATACTTTCATAAGCTTATCTTACAAATAACACTTACTCATTCTTCACAAAAAGCATCCATATTTCAAAAGCCTTCTATATGAGAATCGTGCACTAAATGGCCACCCTTCCTTAGAAGCACAACATATAATTTAGATTGCTAAGTCATTGTATGATATTTATAACGTACATTTGCTAAGCACCCTTTTTAAAACTGAGTCATGTTATGTCCTACGACAAGTATAGTGGGGCCTCCATTTTAAGTTTAGGTTGATAAAAAATGGTCTTATATCATAGGATGCTTATGGATACTATGAAATATTTCTTGGAAATGTTGTGCCTTAAATGGCCATCCTTCCCTGGAAACAAGATATCAAAAGACTCTTTTGGAAAGGTTTAGTATCTTTACCAATAGATACCCATATCTAAAGACCTCTTTGAAAGGGTCTAGTGTCTTTACCTTTAAAGAAAGCATATAAAAAAAATACCCTAAAAAAGGAAGCAATGAATCAAAATTTCCTAAAAATAAAAGCAAAAGCCTTCTTTTATAGGAAGTACAATATCAAAAAATACTTCCACAATCAAAAGCATAACATTTTTTTACAAGAAGCACCATGATTCAAAATCATTTTCTGGAATCACAAAGTATCCAACAAAGAACTTTCTAGGTTACTACGCTACTGCATTTGAAAGGTTAAACAATCCCTTCACGGATACATCCAATGGGTAAGATCAACAGAAAAAGTATTCAAGAAGTATCACTTAACATTATCTCTGACTATTTGAATATTACATTCTGATTATCACATTTTTCAAGAAGTGATACTTGCTTCAATGTAACATTTATCATATATACATTAAGGTTTACTTGGAAAACATGACTTACCATTTTTTATCACTTGGTTACATGATTGTTATATTACATGCATGAAAGAACGCCTTTTACATGATAATATTTAGGGACTAAACTGTAAATAAAAGTAATATTATTGCTTCTAGAGTAATTAGATGAAAATATAATAACTGTAATGATAATAGCCCAAACACATCTAGAAGCTCTGAAATGATTCGATATGTATCCATCCTTTACATTGAAAATATCTTCACTATAGAAGGAAAGGAGAAGCATGAAAGGCTTGGAATTATGAGTGCATGTAAAGTGATTCCACTCATTCACACTTTTTTTGCGAAGGCATCTATTACACCCATTATCTGTAGCCCAACTAACTAGCGTATAACCCAACTTATAGAAGCCTAAATTTTAAATCCATTATAATAGGTAATCAGGTCCATCACTCCATAGATCTCACAAACAAATCATAGGCATTATGGGAGGTGGAAACGGATTAGAATATGAATTCTATTCAAATTTTTATTGATAAAGTTATTGTTTTGCATGAAGAATAATTTTTCACAAGTGGAAGAATTCTACTTAAATCATTCTTTTTGTTTGAAATGGTTTGCAATTCTTAATTAACTAAAGTTTAGTTACATCCATACTTTGATGAGGGTTTGAATTTATACATTCATACTCTGATGTGGATTAGGATTTATGCACTATAAATAAGTATGCAACCTTAGCTCATAATTTATTCTATATTGAATAATCAATAAGCACTATTTATATACATGTTCATTCAACTCTTATACACATTATTCATCTAATTTATCACTCTTATACTTGTCTTTGAGACACTCCTTACATTCAACGCCCCCTCTTTTTATCAAGCACTAACTTGAGTGTATGAGTATTTTTCTTTACAGAAGAACATTTTTTTTTTTATAAATTCAAAGAGCAATCAAGAATAAAGAGGTAATTTCTGTGAAGTTCTAAAACTTAGGAACTTCACAAACTAATGAAAGAAAAAGAAAATTTAGGATCCATTTAGTATTTTTTTTTTTTTTCGTTTTTGTTTAGAGCTCACAAAAATGTTATAGCTTATATCAACAATTTTAAATAGACAATTTAAGAAAAAAAAAAGTAAGTTATTTGGTTGTTACTAAATGATCATATTTATGATGTTTATTATTCCCTACTTAACTTAATTGAATTTAGATTGAATTATATTGCATACAGTAAAATTGCATTAAATTTATTATTATGCTATGTTTGGTGTAGTTTAAACTTATTTAATTTTAATTATATTAATGAAACAAACACTACACTTGTGCTCGCTTAAAAATTTAACCAACCCCTTGAAACAAATCGATCAAATCCACACAATCACATCTTTCAAGATCTTGTTTAATAATCCACGATAGCAATATAATAATTAATTAAATTAAATTAAAAAAAATAAACCGATCGATAATGACAACCAAACCACAATACATGATAAGTAGTTACATGATTTATTAAATGAGAAATTTTCTATAATAGCTCATATTTTCGGAAATTATATTTTTTAGTTACAAATTAATAATTTAATTTTATTAGCCAAAACTATAATAAGATAGATATAAGTTTCCTTTTAAAAAAATATAATAATAAATAAAATATTTGAAAATAAATACACAATCGATTGCCATTCTCAAAATTAATGTATTTTTAATTTTTTTTACTTTTTTTTATTATAAATATATGAACATCAAAATATAATATGATAAAGTGGAGAATAAATAAAGTAAATTAGAGAGAAGTAGGGTAAATTATGAAGAAAAAAATTATAAATCTAAAAAATTTACAAATATTTATACTTTAGTGTGCTTTGTTGCATATGCACTATTAAGTCCTACGAAATTATTATTTATTTAATATATTTTATTTATCTACTGTGCATAATTTGTTACACAGTGCACATACACAAGGTGTCTAATGGACGTGCCGCACATGCGTGACATGTTAAGTACAAAAGATTTTCAACTTATTTTTTTATTATTTGTTTTAATTTATAATTAAATAAATAAATTATTAAATAATTTATAATAAAATATTATTAAAATAAATAAAAGTTAATTAAATATTTTTTAATTCATTATTATTTGTTAAAAAACTTAATTGAATAAATTATGCAATATTATTTGTTCAAATAATTTTTAAATTATAAATATATATTTAATAATTAAATTATTAATATGTAGAATTATAATTAATAAAATTTAAAATAATGATAGTAACAAGAAAAAAGAAAGGGCCATTAAAAACTTCCCAAGGTTTTTAGATTCGTAGTTAAAGTTTGTTAACGTCATCACTAAATATTGAAATGTGTTTCTTAAGATAGATTTTTAAAAGCTCATCTGATTTTTATGGATTTATTGTCAAAATTGTTATATTTTATAAACATGGGTGACTGTGTCCATCTATTGGTATTTCTAAAAAAATTCCCTTGTTAAATTTGCTACATCCGCGGTGATCACTGATTTCGCTAATTTAGAGAAAAAGACAAAACATAAGGTTGGTTTCAATTAGTAAACCTTCTAACCCGCTAGATCTGAATTTTCTAATCTCACAATCTCTCTTATTTTAGGATTTTTCTTATTTTTCCATACTATTTTTTCTCTTACCACACTTCTCATGCTTTTTTTATTATAAAAAAAACAATAAAGTATTATATATATAGTAGAATTCAATAAATTAATACTTTTGGGATTAAGAAACATATATTAATTAAATAAATATTAATTAATCAATTAATTAATAAATTATTAATATATAAAGATATCCCTTATTTTGCCAAAATATTGTATCTAATATTTTTTTATTATAATTAAACAAATTTATTTGAATTTATTTTTTTAATATATATAAAAAGTAGATTCATAAATTTTATTTGGTAAAATTTATATTTCCACCATAAAGTATGTCTTGTGCAAAAAATTAATTATGATAATAGTAACATTGAATAATTTTTTATTGCAATATGAGAATATTATACTAAAAATTCTTTTTGCATCACAAAAAGTAAGAGATGAGATTCAAGTCGACATTAATTTAAAAATAATAATAATATTACTAGATATATATTTTATAAATACCTCCTAGACATATTATATAAATTTAATTGCATATTAATTTATATAGTAAGTGACTGCATATGATCAAGAATTTTTTTATAATATTTTATTGTATAATTTATTAAATTTTTAATTTAACCTGTTGCCCCAAGTCAAGATTGACAAAAATATTATTTAATTGAGGTTATTAATTTACTAAATATTAATTTATCAAATTTATATATTATAATAAAAATTCATCTATAAGGAGATAATTACAAAACAACCTATGTAGCTTTTTTAATCCACTAACTTCAACACTTATTTGGGGAGGGTTTAAATCTCATCCTCTAGAATGTTGTTCTTGCCATATTATAATATTTTGGTTTTTTGGAAGGGTGCCACATTATAATCTTTAGTTGTCTCGATAGCTTCATAACCTAAATAGTTGAAAGTGTTAAAGACTTTTCAGAATATTAAAATGTTGAATTTGTCCTTCCCGCTCTCTATTCCTTCCTTCTCTTCCTCTTTAAATTCAGAGAGAATCTTCGATCATGCTTACAAAGAAATCTCCAATGATCAATAGTTTTTTAGAATTATTAAGTTTCAAGAGAAAAAAAAAAGTTGAAGTTAGAGGGGTTTCAGAAAATTACAGTTTCATGGCTTGAACTGGATTACTTCCACTGTCCTTCCATCTAACTATCACTCCATTTTCTTTTGAAAAAATTTTGGCTCTAGGATACTTAAAAAATTTCTCCCTAATTAGCTAAGGGATCGGACTCTCGTTCACTCAGGCGAACTCATTTATCTCTTACCAATCGTTCGCTCAAGCGGACTCAATTATCTCTTATCAAATTATGGAAGATATTGAAGCTTTATAGAATTCTTTCTCTATTGATAACTCTCATAACGAAGAGGTCCTCGGAATATTAGAATCAGTGGTTAAAAGACACCATTCAGAAGCCAAATTTGGTCTCTTTATCAAGATTATGACGAGGAAACATTATCAAAGAGAAGCTCTCCAAAACATAATGTGAAGCCTGTGGCAACCTACAGGAGAATTAAAATTCCAATGGTTAGGCGGTGACATTTTTCTATGCGAGTTCTCTTTGGAGGACGATCGGAAAAAGGTTCTATGGACTGAACCTTGGAACTTCAACAAATTCCTAATCGATATGGAACCAGCGGAGGATGCAAACTTGACTAATAACCCTACATTTGGATGCGTCTCTTTTTGGATCTAAGTTCACAACGTCCCTATAATTCATATGAATGTAGAGACAGGCGAACTAATCGGCAACAAAATTGGAAAGTTTATAGATGTAGATGCCGATGATTCAGGATCATGCATAGGGAGATTTATGCGCATTCGAGTGAAATTGTATCTTGACCAACCAGTGCGGAAAGGCATATTCCTTAAACTTGGCTCAAATGAAACCCTAATATGGCTTGACTTTAAGTATGAAAAGCTTTCAGAATTCTGCACTCTCTGCGGCTTTCTAGATCACAGTTACAGAGAGTGTTTAGAAACATACCCAACTGTTCTTAAAAAACCAGGAAACCATCGCTACTCAGAAAATATCAGAGCGGGCGAAAGTTTTAAAGCCTACAAAACATCCACACAAAAGGACACCCCTAACAATTCCTAAAAGAGAAGCAATGGAGGCATCAGCCGAGAGGTGGAAGATAGAACCAAGGGACCAGAAAGTGTTAGGAACCACCTTGCCGTTGGTAGCAGTGGCACCTTCGGAGTGGCTGCCGACGACAAAACCTCCCCGGCAAGTACAGAAATAAAGTTGAGTGACATTGGGGCAGTGAGGGATCCCGGCCACGATGACATGACAGCAGAAGCGTACCCAGAACTAAAGAGGAGCGACAGGGGGACAGGGAAGAAGTTTGGCCATGACGGAAAGGCAGCAATGGCATATCCAACAGCTGCTGAGAGGCGCACGACAGGGAATAACATCTGCTGGGGACTCGGCTGCAATACGTGAAACGCACCCAGAAAATTGGGAAACAGCCACCACTGATGCATGTGAAGACACTAACGTGAAGACAGGAGGAAGAAGCCAAAACAGCACTGCACAGGTTCCATGGCAGCATGTGCTCGGCATGGATCAAGAGAACCAGGCACGTGATGCACACCAAGAGCAGTGGAAGACAGATGAACATGGGCAACGTGCTGAGTGGAGCCCGATGAATGGATCACCAGATACGGTTGCAGCATGTATTGGCGGGGAACCGAGACATTGGCCAGAGATCAAAATCGATGCTTTTGAAACTAACCTCCAAGACAGGAAAATTGCTTGGGAAACGCAGCATCAGCCACAAGACCAGCAGGAATTTGAGCATGTGCAATGCACTAAGCGAAGCCCGACAAAGAGAACACTACTGCGGGACACTGCACCATACAATGGAGGGGTGAACCCGAGTCCGTGTGCCTCTAACCTGTCGGCTGGGGAAAGACACCACCAACACCAACCTGCGAATAAACAAGCAAAGGCCATCCAGCCACTGCGCACGCCATGCAGCCCCCCCATCCCACCATCTTTTTTACACATTCCAAAGACCATCCAGTCACCCGAAAATGGCATCACCATGGGCGGGGCCTCCCTCGCAATGTCAACCCATCTTCGGCCTGCAACTAGCAACCACCTACATGCTGCCTCAAAAGCCAACCCAACGGTCGACCACTCAAAAAGCTTTAAAAATTGTCCAATAAAACATGCAGAGGCTTGTGGACCCCAAGACATTGGTGAACCCCTGCCTCTTTTACACATTCCAAAGGCCATCCAGCCACTTGACAAGAGCATCACAAAGGGCGGTGTCCCCTACACAATGGCAACCCATCTTCGGCCTGCAACGAGCAATCAACCACATGCTGCCTCAAAAGTTAATCCAATGGTCGGCCACTCAAAACATTTTCAAAAATGCTCAATGGAACGTGCGGATGTTTGTGGCCCCCAAGACATTGGTAAACTCGTGCCCAAACAAAGCTCTGAACACAAGCCTGGACAAGACCCTGTCATAGAATACTATTGGGCGAATGCACACCAACAAAATATTGAAAGCTCCTCTGACCAACCCACTCTCCCTGAAACAGCAAACAACACCTCAGACCCCCTACGAAGATCCTCCAGACAGAAGCAACGTAGACAGACACAAATCCATGAGCACAAGAATAACCAAAGAAAATACAACCCTAACAGCCATAAGCCACACTGCGCTGCCGAGGAAAAAAATGCGAAGTCAAAGCGGAAAGAACGGAATGATACCACGGAACTCTCTAATCCGCAAAAAAAATGACTTCTTGATGAAACTAGGGCTGTGAACCGATCAACCACACACAACCACCATCCCACAGAAGATGATGACAACACAGTACAACATGTTTTGGGTCTGCAAACTCCGGAGGGGGACCCAAAATTCTATAACCTCCTCCCAACTTTCCCATCAGCGGCTCCTGCTGTTATGCAGGACTGCCGACCACAATGAAACTCCTAAGCTGGAATGTACGAGGGCTGGGCAACCCTTGCATATTCCACATCCTGCAATCCCTAATGCAGGACCACTGCCCAGAGGTGATCTTCCTTATGGAAACACGCGCATACAAACAACGATTGGAAGATCTTAGAGTGAAACTTGGATTGGTAGGAAAACTTGTTGTAGAAAGAGTTGGACGCAGTGGCGGCCTAGCACTGCTATAGACGGATAAGGTAGATATATCCCTTCTTTCCTACTCTAGTTTTCACATTGATGTCTCTATTTTAGTATCGGGGAAAAACTAGCGTTTTACAGGCTTCTATGGCCATCCCGAAGCATCTCAGCGTGTCCATTCTTAGAATCTCCTGCGACGCCTATGTTCACTGTCTACCCTCCCGTGGGTGTGTGGAGGGGACTTCAATGAGATCCTCCAAAACCCTGAAAAAGATGGTGGGTTGCCCCGTCCTTCCTACCTTATGCAGAACTTCAAAAACGTTATTGACGATTGCGGCCTTGCAGAAATCAATTTTATTGGCCCCCCTTTCATGTGGTGCAATAGACGTGATCCCACTTCTTTCATCCAAGAAAGACTAGACCGATTGCTCTGCTCCTTCTCTTAGCATCGCCTATTCTCCAACTCCTCCGTGCAACACCTGGACTTTTGGGGCTCCGACCACCGACCACTCCTATTATCTATTAGTGAGATTGGTGTACCAGTTGAATAGGGCCCACCACAACGTCCCCGTAGCAGATTTCACTTTGAAGAGGCATGGGCCGACGAAGAGGACTGCAGAAAACCATCTCAGAAGGATGGACCCAAAACCTCTGCTCCCTCAACTCAGTGTACGGTAATCTTCTACTCATTGGGTCCCAACTCAAAAGGTGGAATGTGGCACACTTTCGTAGACTAAAAGCGGAGATCAAAGACAAAAAGTAAATTCTGGGGTCATTAAACCAGCAAGCGGGTGCCCAAACCTGGCCGAATATTACTAAGATCCAGAAATCTCTGGATGCACTACTATACAAAGAAGAGACTTATTGGAGACAACGTTCGAGGGTACAATGGCTAAGAGCAGGTGATAAAAACTCACGCTTCTTTCATCTTAAAGCTTCTGGCCGGAGAAAGAGAAACTCCATCTTTGGGATTACCAACAACGAGGGAGTCTGGTGTACAGACATGACACAAACTGCAAAAACCTTTCTGAATTACTTTTCTGATATCTTCACTTCCTCTAACCCTCCGAGGTCTGTAATTGACCGGGTTATCTCTGGTGTGGATTTGAGACTATCTATGCAGAGTCTCTAGTGGCTGGACACCCTATTCCGCGCTGACGAGATCCGACAAGCAGCTTTTCAGATGCACCTTACAAAGGCTCCAGGTAAGGACGGTATGCTAGCCTTATTCTACCAAAAATTTTGGGATGTAGTCGGCCCTGACATCTGCCGTGTATGGTTGGGTTTCCTCAATAATGGGGAAGATCTTGGAATGATTAATGACACACTTATCACCCTTATCCCTAAAGTCGGTGAGCCTAAAGTCTGCGCAGATTTCTGTCCCATTAGCCTCTGCAATATTCTGTATAAAATTATTGCAAAGGCTATGGCCAACAGATTACGTAAAGTTATGAAAAAGGTGATCTCTGACTCCCAGAGTGCTTTCATCCCAGGGCGCCTAATCATTGACAATGCCATAATCGGGTTTGAATGCCTCCATGCTCTTAGACGCAATAAATTCTCGGCTGGTAAGTACTTAGCCTTGAAATTGGACATGTCAAAGGCCTATGATAGAGTGGAATGGGCTTTTCTGCTGACAATAATGGGGAGATTTAGTTTCTCAGATAGTTGGTGCCAAAGAATCTATCAGTGCATTTCTTCAGTATCTTACTCCATTGTTCTCAATGACATCTCACATGGTTTTATTTCTCCCTCGCGTGGTCTTCGCCAGGGTGATCCCTTATCTCCATATTTATTCCTCTTATGTGCAGAGGGGCTTTCCTCTTTACTTAAATGTGCTGAACAACGCGGAGACTTACAAGGGCTGAAATTTGGGAGCCAGGGGCCTACAATATCTCACTTACTTTTCGCTGATGATAGCCTCCTACTCACTAAGGCCACTTTGGCCAATTGCTACTCGGTCAAAGAAACTTTGAGGTCCTATGAACTCGCTTCTGGACAGCTGATCAACAACTAGAAGTCAGCTGCATGTTTTGGGAATTCCATCTCATTGGAGGTTACTGCTGAGCTGGCCCACTGTCTTGGGGTGGTTCATGTCCCGTACCATAGCAAATACTTGGGACTCCCTTGTATCACCAGTAAAAATAAATAGAATTTATTTGTTGTGGTAAAAGACAAAGTATGGAACAAATTGAAGGGGTGGAAGAGAAATCTTTTTTCAGCAGGGGGTCATAAGACCCTGCTTAAAGCAGTCATCCAAGCCATACCAGCCTATATTATGAATCTGTTTAGACTTCCTAAGAGCCTTATCAAGGAAATCCATCGGCTCTGTGCGAGATTCTTCTGGGGAGGAGATAAGAGTTCTAGAAAACTACACTGGTGTTCCTGGGATTTACTATGCCATCACAAGAAGGATGGTGGTTTGGGTTTCAGAAACCTGGCTTCTTTCAACCAAGCCACCCTAGCAAAGCAAGGATGGAGATTACTCGCTTCCCCAAATTCTCTTGTGGCCAAAACCCTTCAAACCATCTACTTTCGTGGCTCATCCTTCCTACAGGTAAAACCAAAACAATCAGATTCGCAGGTTTGGAAAAGCTTTCTTTGGGGCAGAGACCTACTTAAAAAAGGGCTTCGCTGGCGGATTGGCAATGGAGTAGCTGTATCAATTTATTATGACCAATGGCTCCCCCGACCTCTTTCCTTCAAACCTTCCTTCCCGCATAAACTACCAGAGCAGTCCTTAGTAACAGACCTACTCCTCCCATCTGGTTTATGGAATTTGGATTTAGTTCGCAACTCTTTTTCTGTCGAAGAAAGTGACCTAATCCTCAACATCCCCCGCTCTCGATACTGGGAACAGCATACCGACTCAGTCATGTGGCACTCTGACAGACATGGTCAGTTTACTGTCAAGAATGGGTATTGGCTATCCTATGCTACTGACCAGGCCTCCTCCAGTTCTGGTACTCTTGAGATTCGATCTTGGTGGCAACACTTATGGCAGCTGAACATTCCTCCCAAAATAAAGCACTTTGTTTGGAGGTTTACGCATGGATGGATACCCGCATTTGCTAACCTAAAGAAGCACCATGTTCCCATTGATGACGCCTGCAGTCGTTGTGCTAAAGGTGCGAAAAACACCATCCATGCTGTATGGTTGTGCGATACGCTAAAAAAGGTACGTCGGACTTGTGACTTCTTAAATGGTATAAGCATCAATCACAATACACCTATTTTGGATCTCTTAATGGAATGCAAAGCAAGCTTATCTGCAATGAATTTTGAGGTGCTTCTTATCCTATTTTGGAGATTGTGGTTTATTAGAAACAAATTAGTGATGGAAAAAAAAGAAATGATGATAGATGATGTCCTCAAATGGGCTAAATATTATTGGCACGAATATGTATCCCATTGTGTGGAAAAAACTAAACCCACTGGTATTCCACGCAATAGATGGCTAACCCCAGGCCTTGGAGTAATAAAATTAAATACTAACACTGGTCTCTCTTCAAAACATTTCAAGGCTGGTATAGGCGTGATTCTACGTGATCACTATGGTGCTGTCTTGGCCTCTTCATCCTCTCCACTTCAGGCAAAACCCTCAGTGGATATTCTTGAAGCATTGGCAATTCTTCGGGGTCTTAACTTGGCCAGGATGTTGGGACTATCGACTATTGAAGTTGAATCTGATGCGGCGGGTATCATTGCTGACATTAACAGCCACACCCACTCTTTTTCGGAATTGGGGACAGTCCTTCATGATATTAAAATAATTTCCTCATCTTTTAATATTTGCTCTTTTAGTTACTCACATCGATTCACTAATCGAGTGGCACATGAATTAGCACAAATTGCACTAAATATTAGTTCAAAGACTATTTGGTTCGGGAAAGTCCCACATCAATGTAACCATCTTGTACTTGAGGAGTATTCCTCCCACTTTAACTAATCTACTTTCTATTTTTATTCAAAAAAAAATAATTTTTTAGAATTTTATAGAAAAGTGAGTATTAAAGAAATAAAATTTATTACAACATGAAGACATTTTCCTTTTTTATAGTTGAAATTTGGAGGAAAATAATTTTAGTTTCCTCCAAACTCCTCTCCTGTCCATTATATGATGAATCTATGGTCTTGGATCCTTTCTTCTAGTCATGTGGAATTGGAACCCACCTTTTTCTTCTGTGTTGGGTTCCAGAAGGCAAATATCATGCCCTTTTAGTTGTTGCAAAGCCCTATATGGTAAATGTCCATCCTTTCTCCTTTGGATGTTTAATTAAAAGTGGATATTTGGCTCGGACTCGGCCAAAACCGGCCCATTTAGCTTAAAAAAATTAGGTCAAGATGGGATGAATTCCGATTCAATTCAAAAAAATTTTGAATCAGACCTTTTTTTTTAAAAAAAAATTATAATACAGTATCATTTAACAAAAAATAAAACGGCACCATTTTATTATTTTTTAAGGGAAAAAAATACAAAAACATGACTTTTCCAAATTTTTGTCGTTTGCGTTTTCTAACTTCTTAGTCTCACCTCTTAGTGCCAATGGTGCCCAGCAATCATCCACGTCGTCGTTGCTATCACGCTGTTGCAGCCATGTCGTCTACGTTGTTCGCAACTCAACTTTAACCGTCTCTACCATTGCTACCTCAACCTTATTTGTCTTTGTCGTCACTACCTCAACCTCAGCCATGCTCACCGTCATGGAGTTATAAAGTTAGTGGATTGGTCCGTTGACATTTAAAACTTTATTCTTTAATTATTTGTTAATCAATTATTTATTTGTTATTTAGAGTTTCCTTCAAGTTAAGCTTTTCTGTAATTTTCTTGAAATTTGAGTTCATTCATAAAATTGATGCATGGTTAATGGATTAAAATACATTCAAGCAAAGATTAGCAGAAAACATAACCCATGTTTTAAATTTTGTTCCGATCTCGAACTGACTTATCCCGGTTCGGGTTGGGGTTCGGATTGGGATAAATCTTGTCTTGAAACTTTGTCCCATTCAAAATAAGTTTTGATGTTTTGACAAGACACAAGACTAGTCTTGCCCACTTTACAGTTTAATTCCCTCTTATACGATGAATACTCCTTACTCTTGAAAATGTAAACGTGGAAATCTATTACAGGACTAGACAAATTCGGTCCTTACAGTTACCCCATGCAAAGTCAAAGAACGGTTCCTTCATTATGACGCTTCAGGTGAAAACATTTCTTTGCTCTCATTAGTTGTCATGACTTTTTGGTTCTCGCATTTTAGTGGCTTCAAATTCTAACACTACTATTGCAAATCCATTTTACTTTTTCCAACCATTAATATTTTTATCATTTTACTGCTCCTTTTTCCCACCTCTTTGTCAAATCTCTTTCAATTTTTCAACATTTCTCAGAAATTTAAAAAAAAAAGTCCGATTATTTTACCTCAAAAATAAAAAAACTATTTTTTATTAATCAAATCAATACTAAATTAACACAATTACCTTTATTGACAAAATATAATAATTAATAAAAGTTTTAAAAATAAAACATAAAATCAATTGAGAGTTTGTAAATATATCTTAAAAAATATGTTTCAATATTAGAAAGCTTAAATTTGAAGTTTTAAATCATTTACAAATGGAGGTTATTTTATATTTTTGTATAATGTATATTTACTATATAAATAAGTTAAAATAGGTGATTTTTTTTTTAAGTTGTGCTTATTTACACAATATATTTGTATCGAAATACAATATTTTATTTTATGTAATAAAATTGTAAAAAGAAATGAGATAAATGAGAAAAAATAATCTGCAAAATAAAAACAAATAGATTTAATCTGAAAAAACCAGATCACATAAAATAATTTGTGCAGCCATTCTCACGAGAGAATGGTCGTGCACGAGAATGGCTACACAAATTATTTTTGCAATTAAAGATTGCATGTGAGAATTGGCCCCTTGGGTGTATCACGCGTGTTGTTTTACGTGTACAAAAGGGCATGCGCGACATGCCTAAGTATTGCACGTCTCGCTCATCTTGCATCTTTTGCATTTTCACACACTTTTCCTAATGTGTTTTTTGAACAATTTAAATAGGTTTTTAATAATATTTTTTTTGGTTATGAGAGCTATAGTGACGAGAATGAGATATATATTGGGTATAAGAACATCGATATATTAGTTTTGAAGAATGTGAATTGTGAAGATCTTTTAAATATTATGGAATATAAGATGATTCTAAATTTTTTTCTTGATGTAACGAGGTTTGAGTTAGACCAATTAAGATTGTAAATGATAATGATGTTTGATTTTTTTTAGGGGCCAATAAAAGATCATATTGTCATTTATGTGTAAAAGCAAATCCTATAACTCTAGTGTGTGAAGAGGATGCACAAACGCCTATTTAGAACCAACAAACTTGTCATAATCACTTTATGCTGGTAAGTAATAGCAACTAAGTAAGCTACACAACCCCAACAATACTAACTGTTGTGATTCCCACAAATACAAAATTCACTATCATTATTCCCCTATAATGTTTAACAAACCCCCTTATACAACTACGATAGTGGAATAGATGAGGATGTCAATGGCCTTGAAAATATTGATAATGTGAAGAATGTGTCAATTTGAATGATTCACTAAAAGACAGACATTGTTATATTTCAACTGGTTCTCTTAATGATGAGGATAAAATAAGAGATGATTGCGAAGTTGAAAACTCCTTTACGTTTATTCCTCTAATACCACCATCAAACTTGGTCATATCTAATAAGGTTTCATGTACTACAATTAGGGATGTATTTGTGAGAAAGTTGTATGATAGTAAAAATAAACTTCACTAAGCTATTAACGTGCCAGCACTTATGGAGAATTAAAGCTTCGAAGTCTTAAGATCTACAAAAGATTGTTTAAGAAAAAATATGATGATGAAAGATGTAAATGGCGATCACATGCAGTGTTGATAGATGTAAGAAAGCATTTCATCATGAGCAAAATTGATGCAAATCACACATATCAGTCAGATCAGTTGTGTGATGGTTATTAGCAAACCAAGAGTTAGATTATTAGAAAATTCATAAAGAATAAGTTTGCATTTGTTAGTTGAATTTACAGATTGAAAGAGATCTAAGCAGGCATATATAAAGAGTTTGGTGTGGAGATAACGAATTCTACTGCTTAGCGAACTAAGGAGCATGCATGCAGGTTGATACAAGGTACTCTAGAGTCTTCATTTAGATTACTTCCTACACACTCCTATGTACTAGAATAATAGAACCCAGTTATAGTTACTTACTTGAAATTGACACCTATAATCACTTTATATATTTCTTTATGGCACTTAGTGATAAGCGTAAATTGTATTTATTATTTTTACTCCCTTAACTTGATTAATTGTTCATTTTAATAAGAATATTAGGCTTTTTATATGCTTTATTTCTATTTTGTAGGTTTAAAGATAATGAAGCTATTTAGGATGAAAATCTAAAGAAAACAAGGCAAAACATCAAATTTGTTACAGTAATTTGCTACAATAAAATCGTAAACAGTGATTTGCTATAATGCCACCGCCATGGAGTCCAAAAACCAATGCTTAGGGTGAAAATTCAAGTGTTTTCAGCACTCTAGTACTCAAAATACATGGCTATAGTGACACGTGAATAGTAAGTACCCTATAAAAAACAAAGAGAAATCCTAGTCTAACTTATATTTAATATTTTATCTTAATTTGAAGACATAAGCCTATAAATATAAGATCAAAGAAGCCTATTTCAACAATCAAGAAGAGAGAGAAGAAGAGAGAGAAAGAAGAGGGAGAAAGAAGTGAGAGAAAGAGTAACTTTTGAAAGATCAAAAAGCCTAAAAGATTGAAGACTAAAACAAATTAGTTTTATCTCTTCAACTCTTATTCTTTCTAGTTTTCTATAATTTTTATGATGGTTTTCTTGATAAGCTTCAAAACTCTTTATTTTACTATGAGCTAAATTTATCTTCTAGGGTTATTACTTGAACTTAATATATGTGCTTAATTGTTGGATCTTTTAAATATTTATTTGAACTCAATTCTTTATTATTCAAATTATTTATTCTTAATGCTTCATAATATATAATCAATATTGTGATTGAATTAGAAATACTTTGATAAACTCAAAAAATGCATAATTGTATTTAGACATTGATAATTTGATACGTGATTGTCGAGAAATTTACAAGTTCTAATTTAGGATAGAGAGATACCTAATTGGCATGTATGGTCAATAAGATTTGTTCTTAATGAATCTTGATTTATTACAATTACCATAGAGATATAAATATTTGGTAAATTGAAATATATTTACTTGACCTTAAGAGAGGCCTATGAATATATTAGCGTCTTAACCAATAATAAGAATTGGGGATATTAATATTAAATGATTAATCTTTAAAAAACATATTTGAAGGATAGTAATTAACCTTAGGCTTTCTCTATATTATTATTTTCTTGAGACATTTTAGGTGTGTTATTTTTTTCTACACTTTTATTTAGTTAATTTAATTATTTACAAATTAAGGATTTGATTTATGGATAATTATTTGAAAGAAACAATTTTATTACTTGGTTGAGAATAATATTTATCATGTGGGTTCGACATCAACTTCATAAGGCATTTTATTACTTGTTTATGATAGTGTATATTTATACTTAGAAAATACAAAACAAATTTTTAGCGCCGTTGTCGGGGATAATATTTTATTTTTGCCAAATACCAGTCTTTCTTAGTTTTACTTCAGAATATTTGATATATACAGTCCCTGTTATTTTATTTTTATTTTGTACAATTGTTTTTCAATTCTTTTTTTTTAATATATTTTTTAGGTTACCATTCAAACTTACATCATGACTTATCAATTTCAACAGCAAGAGAAAGAACATAAATCTATGAGAGATTATTCAATCCCAATGATTAATAACATTCAACCTAGCATATGTCAACCAACAATAAATGCCAAATACTTTGAAATTTAGTTGGGAATAATACAAATGTTGAAAGACTCAGTTCAATTTAGTGGACTTCCAAGTGATGATCCGAATAAACTTAACATAAATTTTCTAGAGGTTTATGGTTTGTTCAAATATAATAAAGTCTCAGATGATATAGTAAGATTGTGGCTATTTTCTTTCACTTTGAGACAATGCGAAGAATTGGTTGATGTCATTATTATCAGGATTAATTTTAACATAGGATGACTTGGCCCATAAATTCCTATCGAAATTCTTTTCACCGGCAAAGACAGTAAGGATGAGAAATGACATCACTTCTTTCATATAGTATGACTTAGAAACACTTTATGAAGTAGAGAGTGGTGCAAAGATATGTTGATGAGATATTTGCATTATGAGATTGCAAAGTGGTTACTTGTGCAGATATACTATAATCGCTTAATAAGGTAGTTGAGGACCATAATAGATGCTGCAGCAGGGGGAACACCAATGAACAAGTCAACTGACGAAGCATATAACCTATTTGAGGAGATAACATCCAATAATTACCAAAGGCCAGCAAAGAGAACAAACCTAAGAAAGATCACAAACATACATAATGAAGGGCACTCATCTCATTAGCTGCACAAATTAACCTATTGACTAAGAAAACAATGCCATTAAAGATAATGCTATGAAGCAATAACTTGTCACTTGTAATTTCTGTGGTGACAACTGACACGTCAAGAATATAGAAGTTTATTGTCGAAGTAAAAAATAACCCGGTGAAAACGGGGTCAATCCACAGGGAATTGGAATTATACCTTAAAGACAATTAAAGCAGATAAGATGTTTACAAATAATAATTCAATTAACTAATTAAAATAAAAGGTAAGGTTAGGGGGATCCACTCTTGGCATATGAAATAAGAATATATTCAGCACTTTTTATAATTCAATTGGAATCTTCATACAAAGGAGGTTCCAATTGGAAGATATAACAATTAAAGTTCATCACCATTTATATATTAACTTGTATTTATTTCTTTCAATTATTATACACCAAATCTTATAAATGGGTTCAAGTATTTATTATGCCAATCTTTATATTTGTCTACAATAAATCAAGACTCCTACTTTACAAGAAATGGTATCTACACCAAATCTTGTAAATGGTTTCAAGAATTTATTGTGCCAACTATAAAAATTGTCTATAACAAATTAAGATACACCACTTTACAAGAAAGAGTATTAATATTACAAACAAAATAAATACATTATATATAAATTTACATAACTTAATAATGAAATATTTAATTCATGAATAAGAGTTAAGTACATCTCATTAGCTTGCTAGGAGTTTCACCCTTTCACCTTAGCAAAAAGAAAATTACTTAGATATAATAAAACTAAAGAAAAATAAAAGAGATGGAAGAAGAGATAATATAACTTTAGAATAGTAAACAAGAGAAATAATACTACCAAGAGATAATACAAAAGACAAGTGTTTTAAACTAAAATTTAGTTGTCTAATTACATCATTTGGGTATAAACATGCCACCTATTTATAAAAAAATATGGATACATCAAGAAAAATAAAGAGGGAACTAATTGGATGATAAAAGTAAAGAAGGGTGGCTACTAATTTACATTGATTATCATTAACGCACCCAACTAATTGCCCATTTTACCAAGCGTACCACAAAACAGTTAAAAGTTAATTAGGTACAATATTATAAATATACTTAAGTTAAAGGGGTTAAAGACACTAGTAATACAAAATAATGATTTAAAACCCTTATTAAATGTGTAATTTCAAGTGTTTATCACACCCACCAACTAGCTTATTACTAGTGTCTAGCAATTCAAGCATAAATAAATTTTAAACACAACCTAAGTATTTCAAACAAAACGTCAGTTCAAGATCACAATCGCTATTAAAGTTATTTCAATCATAACTTCTAAAATTCTTTTTGTGTGTGTGTGTGTATATGTGTGAATTAATCCGAAACCTTTTTACCATAAATCACAACATATATAACCTTGAAAATTTTCTCTAAGTAAAAGCTTCAACTACATATCCTCACAGGTGAATAACTGTTTAACGGGTTAAGATTTCACTCATGAATTTTATCTTCGCGATTTATAGACACCATTCCTAAAGTACGGCAATGTGTGTTGCACATCACGCATGTACAATTGTAACAAACACTTAATCCTTTTGCCCTTCGTTTTTTTTTTTTTTTTTTGCAAAAGAGATTTTACTTAAGACAGGCATATAGGAAATTAATAAGTCTGAAAACTCGCCTGCCAATCAAACTTTGGTTTCAATTAACCAACGTACATCAGCAGGTATATTCATAATTATTAATAACCTTAATGTTTCACACCTTGTTTGGTAAATTTTCTTTAAGACATTTTGAGGCAATAAGGAAAAACGTTTTTTCAAATTCATTATAATGTCATCCATTTTTTTTAGAAAGGACAAGAAGAGAAGGTATCAATAATTATGAAAAACTGATAAAATCGACTTGAAATGTCACGGAGTACCATTATTCACCATTTAACAGGGGTGCAAAATAAAACTTTAACAAAAATATTAAATTAACCTGCAAGTAAAAAAAGAAGTTAGAAGAAGAAGATATATATAAATATGTAAATATGTAAAACAAAGATTAATTAGTCTTGTAACAAGGGTCAGACAGGGACACAAATTCTTCATGAAAAGCTTGGTTTTTTAGAAACGGCTTGAGTTTTTGCCCATTTACCTTAAACACATTACTATTTCTAGGATTTTCAATATCAATTGTTTCATAAGGGTACATATGTTTCATAATAAAAGAGCTACTCTATCTTGATGTTAATTTTCTAAGAAATATGCGAAGTCGAGAATTATAAAGCAAAACCTTCTAACCAACATCAAATATTTTTCTTTACTTTTTTTATCATGAAAAGTTTTAATTTTAGCTTTATAAAATTTTGAATTCTCATATGCATAATTTCTCAATTCTTCACGTTCATTTATTTGTAATTACGTATTTGTCCAGCAGAATCAAGATTTGTATTGAGAGTTTTAATGGCCCAGTAGGCTTTATGATCAAGTTTCATAGGTAAGTGAAAAGGTTTCTCATAAATTATCCTATAAGGAGACAGACCCAATGAAATTTTAAAAGCAGTTCACAATAAAAAGGTCACTTTATCTAGATCTTAATTTTCTAGGGAATATGTGAAGTCAAGAATTATAAAGCAAAACCTTATAACTAACATCAAATGTTTTTCTTTGAATTTTTTGATCATGAAAAGCTTTAATTTTAGCTTTATAAAATTTTGAATTTTCATATGCATAATTTCTCAATTTTTCAAGTTCATTTATTTGTAATTATGTATCTATCTAGCAAAATCAAGATTTGCATTGAAAGTTTTAATGGCCCAATAGGCTTTATACTCAAGTTTCACAAGTAAGTGACAAGGTTTTTCATAAACTATCATATAAGGAGACATACCCAATAAAGTTTTAAAAGAAGTTTATAAGCCCAAAGTGCATCATTAAGTCTTAAAGACTAATCTTTACAATTTGTGTTTACAAGTTTTCTAAAATTTATTTTATCTCCTTATTTGCTAGTTCAACGTATCAACTTATTTGAGGATGATTATGGGGGGCAACTTTATGAGTAATACCATATTTTTTCATTAATGTTTCAAATGGTCTATTACAAAAGAACTTACCCCTATCACTTATAATGGCTTGAGGGATTGCGAATTGACTCAAGATATTTTCTTTCAAAAATTTCATGACTGTTTTATGGTCATTATTTCGACATGAAATAGCCTCAATCCATTTTGAGACATAATTTACTAGGACTAAGATATACATAAATTCAAATGATAGTGAAAATGGTCCCATGAAATCTATCCCCCAACAATCAAATATTTCAATAACAAGAATGGGGTTCAAAGGCATCATGTTTTGTTTTGAAATAGATCCCAAATTTTGACAATTTTCACGTGTTATACAAATTGCATGTGTATCTTTAAATAAAGTGGGCCAATCAAATATACATTGTAAGATTTTTGCAGTTGTTTTCTTTGATGAGAAATATCCCTTACATGCTTCACAATGACAAAATTCAATAACTCTACTTACTTTAGTGTCGGGTATGTATCTTCAAAATATTTGGTCAGGACAATATTTGAAGAGAAAAGAATCATCCTAATAAAACTTTCTTACCTCAGTTAAAAATTTCTTTTTGTCTTGAGCATTCCATTAAGGTGGCATTTCTCCTATTACAAGAAAATTAAAAAATATTAGCAAACCATGGTATTGTAACAGTAGAAAATAAAAATTCATCAGGAAAAGAATTATTAATAGATGTTATTTCTATTAATGAATCTAGTGCAAGTCTTAATAAATGATCTGCAATAACATTATCAGCTCACTTCTTATCCTTGATAATGATATTAAATTCTTGAAGCAATAGATCCATCGAATCAGTCTTGGTTTTGCATCCTGTTTTGACATTAAGTACCTTATAGCTGCATAGTCAGTAAACATAACAGTTGAAGAACCAATTAAGTAAGAACAAAATTTGTCTAATGCAAATATTACAGCAAGTAGTTTTCAGTTATTGTGTAATTAATTTGTGCACTGTTTAAAGTTCGACTTATATAATAAATTACATAGGGTTTACCTTCATTTCTTTGTCCTAATACAGCACCAACAGCATAGTCATTCGCATAACACATAAGTTCAAAAGGCAAAGACTAGTCAGGAGATTGTATGATAAGAGTAGATGTTAAGAGGTCAATTAATTTTTCAAATAAATTTTGACACTCTTGAATCGACTCAAATGATACATCTTTTGCTAAGAGGTTACAAAGAGGTCTAGATATAGTATTAAATTTTTTGATGAATCTCCTATACAATTCAACATATCCTAAAAAAGATCGAACTTCTCTGACTGTTTTTGGTAGGAGCAAATGAGCAATGAGTTTGACTTTTGCCTTATCCACTTCAATTCCTTTAAAAGACACTACATGTCCCAAAACAATTCTAAAAGTAACTATGTAATGACATTGTTTTCAATTCAACACAATACCCTTTTCCTCACATCTTTTAAAGACATTTTCTAAGTTCTTAAGACAATTATCAAAATAATTTTCAAACACGATTAAATCATCCATGAAAACTTCTAAATAATGCTCAATCAAGTTACTAAAAATACTTAACATACATATTTAAAATATTGTTGGGGCATTACAAAGTCCAAAAGGTATTCTTCTAAAAGCAAAGGTCTCAAAAGGGCATGTGAAAGTAGTATTTTCTTGGTCCTCTAGTGCTATAGAAATTTGATAATAGCCAAAATAGCCATCTAGAAAGTAATAGTAGGGATGTCTTACTACTCTTTGCTTATTAGTAGGGATGTTCTGCTACTCTTTCTAAAATTTGGTAAAGAAATAGTAAGGGAAAATTGTTTTTTCTAATGGCAGAGTTTAACTTCCTATAATCTATGCACATCCTCCAACCAGATAAGACTCAAGTTGGTATTAACTCACATTTGTCATTTTCAATGACTGTGATTTAAAATTTTTTTGGTACTATCTTAGTAGGACTTGCCCAATTACTATCTGAGATAGGATAGATGATTCATACTTTAAGTAATTTGAGAACTCTAGCTCTCACTACCTCTTTCATATGTGGATTTAATCTCCTTTGAGGTTGGTGGAAAGTTTTGGCATTATCCTCTAAGTGTATTCTATATGTGCAAATCAAAGGATTAATGTCTTCTATGTCTTTTAAAATCCACCCAATTGTATTTTTATGCATTTTTAATACTTCAATTAACTTACATTCTTGTTCGCTTGTGAGTGTAGAAGAGATTTCCTTCAGGTAAGTTTGTTTCTCTCCAAGAAATGCATATTTCAGTCCTTTAGGTAAAGGTTTCAACTCCAACTTTGGAATTTCTTTTTACTTATTCTTATTTTCTCATAATTCTTCAAAATTTGATTTCCATCCTTTATTTTCAATCACCTGTGCGTAGTCAAGTAAAGAATATATGTTAGAGATTTCAAGATCTAATTGTATATTTGACTCAAATAAATTCATTAAACACATTTCTAAGGGATCGGTAGAACTCATTTTTTGAATATGATCCTCCACAATTATTTCAATCATGCTGGCTTCTTCACTTTCATCCTCCTTCTCATATGGTTTCTTACAAATATTGAAAACATTGAGCTCAAGTGTCATGTTTTCAAATGAAAGCTTCATTACTCCATTCCTGCAATTAATCAAAGCGTTAAAAGTTGCTAAAAATGGATGACCCAAAATAAAAGGTATCAGATTACATCCTTTAACAAGTTCTATGTCCAAGATAATAAAATCTACATGATATATGAATTTATCAACTTGAACTAAAACATCTTCCATTATCCCTCTTGGCATATTTATTGATCTATCGACAAGTAAAAGAGTTACAGAAGTTGGTTTTAACTCATCGAGATTAAGCAATTTATAAACTGAATAAAGCAGTAAATTCACACTAGCACCAAGATTAAGTAAGGTTTGTTCAATTTTATGACTTCTAATAATATATGAAATTGTAAGACAACCAGGGTCTTTATATTTTAAAACATTATTGTTCTGAGGAATGGCACTTAATTGTTCGGCTAATATGCTTTCTTTTTCACATTCAGTTTTCTTTTTACTGTGCATAAATCCTTAAAAAAATTTGCATAAGAAGGAACCTGTTTAATAGCATCCAATAAATGAATATTAACTTTTATATGTTTAAAGAATTTAAAATTTTCAGGATTGTGATTCATCTTTTTAGCATTACGTAATACATGAGAAAATAGGGGTGGAGGTGAGGGTTTGGTATTTTCTTCATAAAGTGTAGGTTTAATGCTTTTCTTACCCTTAGAGATTGATTCATCATTTTTATGAGGTTTAGGAATATGTTTTTTTAACAAATTTACTATTCTGAAAAGTAATAACCACTTTAACTTAATTCATGTGCTGGCTTCCTGAACTATATGCATTTGAGTTATGTTATCTTTTGGAGTTTAGTTGTGATTAAGAAGGAAATTTTCCTTTCTCGTGAATGTTCAGTGCGGATGCAAATTTAGCAAATAGTATCTTTCAAATCAGCAAATGTTTGAGCATTTTGAGAATTAATAGACTCTTGTTTTTCAATGAATGCATGAAAAGTTTATTCAAGATTTTTCTTAGGAGGTGGGACATATGGTGCATAACTTTAATGGTTTTGAAAATTTTGGTATGGTTAGAAAGGTAGTTGTAAAGCCTGTGTTTGAGTGTCATTCCTTCAACTAAAAATCGGGTGATTTCTTTAACCAAAATTGTAATTTTGTGAATATGGGTTATTATTTGACCACTTGAACGTGTTTAGAGCATTAGCTTGTTTATGAAGACATTTTCTAAATACAGGCAAAGTTGGGCAATCATTTGTAGAGTAATCATTAGTTTCACATATGTGACACACAATTTCTTGAATAGATTTTAATTGACTACTCTTTTTCATTTCTAAGGTTTCGACTTTTCTAGTTAGGGATGCTAATTTGGCTTAAAGGTCATGGTCTTCCCTGAGAGGATAAATACCCCCACTAGATGTAGTGGTTTGAGTTTAGCTAGGTGCTTCACAAGTACCAACAGTTTCTCAATTTTGAGTATTTTCTGCTAGTAAGTCTAAATAGTTCATTGGCTTTCATGGGTCTTTATCCTCAAATATTCCATTATACATCATTTCTACCATTTGTCTAACTTGTGGTGTTAAATCCTCGTAAAAATTTGAGACTAATCTCCAAGTTTTAAAACCATGATTGGGATAGGTATTAAGTAATTCTTTATACCCTTTTCAACATTGGTAAAGGGTCTCTCTTGGGTTTAGGCAAAAGTGGTAATTTATCTTTTGAAAAAATTTGTTCTATAGGGAGGAAATTTTTTTTTTTTTTGGTGGGAATTGTTGTTGCATCTCATCCCATAAAGAAATGGATTCTGGCCGAAGGTTTTGTAACTATGTTTTAACTTTAAAGGAAAAGGAAAAAACTTAAGTCGAATTGTGTTCATGCTACAATTTTGGTCATTATATGTGCTACACACTTCTTCAAATGCTTTTAGATGTAGGTAAGGGTTCTCTGCATCTAAGCTATGAAAAGTGGGTAAAAGTTGGATAATGCCCGACTTAAAATAAAAATGTGTTGCATCTAGAGAAAAAACTAAATAAGATGGTGCATCGGTTCGTGTAGGGTTCATGTAGTCTCTAAGTGTCTTAGGTCGGTTATAGTCATTATGTTGGGACTAATTGTCCCCTGGGTCTATAAGTCCCTCAATTTGATTATCGATAATGATATTCATTGGTGAAGAATGAGAAGATGAAGGAGAATCAAACAAATTATCAAAGGAAGTTTCAAAATTACATTTTACCAAACGATGAGAATTAAGATCTCGAAACCAATCACTTATGTAAAAGAAATTTAAAAAAATACAATAACAATAAATAATACAAATAAAAAAATAAAATATTAAATAAAGGTAAATAAAATAGGCAAAACTAATAATAAAATAAAAGTTAGATAAATAGTTAGAAGTTAGATTAACAAATGTTAGATTAGTCAATGTTAGATTAGGATAATAAAAAGTTAGTAAATAAAGAATAAGAGGCTTAGCCTTCTATAAAAATAACAAGTGAAGAATAAATAAAGTAAAACAAGTTAGCAGGCTTAGCCTTCCATGAAAATAAAATAAATAAACAAACAAAAAATGTTAAATTCACTTCCCCAGCAACGGCGCCAAAAACTTGACACGTCCAAAATATAGGAGTTTATTCCTAAGTGCAGGATTGTCGAAGTAATAAATAACTCGGTGAGAACGAGGTCGATCTATAGGGAAGTGGAATTAAAATTACAAACTATAAGTACCTTAAAGATAATTAAAGCAGTATAAGATGTTTGTAAATAGTAATTCAATTAACCAATTAAAATAAAAGATAAGGTTAGGGGGATCCACTATTGGCATATGAAATAAGAATATATTCAGCACTTTTTATAATTCAATTAGAATCTTCACACAAAGGAGATTTCAATCGGAAGATATAACAATTAAATTTCATCACCATTTATATATTAACTTGTATTTATTTCTTTCAATTATTATACAACAAATCTTATAAATAGGTTCAAGTATTTATTATGCCAGTCTTGATATTTGTCTACAATAAATCAAGACTTCCACTTTACAAGAAAGGGTATCTACACCAAATCTTGTAAATGGTTTCAAGAATTTATTTTGCCAACTATAAAAATTGTCTATAACAAATCAAGATACACCACTTTACAAGAAAGAGTATTAATATTGCAAATAAAATAAATACATCATATATAAATTTACATAACTTAATAATGAAATATTTAATTCATGAATAAGAGTTAAGTTTATCTCATTACTTGCCAGGAGTTTCACCCTTTCACCTTAGCAAAAAAAAAAAAAATTACTTGGACATAATAAAACTAAAGAAAAAGAAAAGAGATGGAAAAAGAGATAACATGGCTTTAAAATAGTAAACAAGAGAAATAATACTACAAAGAGATAATACAAAAGACAAGTATTTTGAACTAAAATGGATAAGGCGTAATTGTATAAACTATTTTATCTTCCTAACTTGATATTTGTTCAATTTATCTCAATAATTTGGCTATTTATGCATATTAATGTTGTTTTATAGGTTTAAGCACTATCGGAGCAAAAATACCGGAAATCGGATGCAAATGAAGCTATTTGAGATGAAAATCCGAGAAGGGACTAAAATGCTCAAAACGTGAACAGTAAAAGTGAATAGTGAAATTTCTATAGTGCATGAACAGTGCAGCGCCGAGGCATTCAAATTGAGCGCTGCGGCGCCACTTCCAGAGAGTGAGCGTCGCGGCATTGAACCCGAATGCCGCGGCACTGAGTTCTGGGCACTCTTTAAGGGCATTTTTGTCCTCTTTTTTTGCAACCCTACCTATATAAACACTCATTGTTGAGCCAAGAAAGAAAAGAGGAGGAAGGGGGCAGTAGAGAGCACGAAAATAAACACTTCATTTGGGTCTTGGAAGCAAGAATCAACAACAAGAGGCAAAAATCAAGAGGAAGAAGAAGAATTTCTGCATTTTGGAGAAAGAACATCACCATTGCATCAAGGGAAATTTCTTCTTCTCTTCAAATTCGTATTTGTTGTTGATTCCAACATGTATAATGATGTTGTTAGATGCTCTAAACTTATATTTTCAATTATGAACTAAGTTTTATTGCTAGGATTACAATGTGAACTCAATATGTAGCTTGGATTGATTATTTTTCCTTATTTATCATATTGGTATGGAATTGTTCAATTTGTTCTATGCTTAATGCTTCTAATTACATGAAAATGTATTAGATTGATTAGGGAACCTTAATGAACTTGACAAAGGAAATTTTGTGTTGGCCATGGATAAATTGATGTATGATCATTGTGTAAATGCATGAGTTTCATATGAGATAGACATATACTCATAGGCATATATGACCATTTAGAGAATTTGAACTTAATGAATCTTATTTCAATTTGATTATCATAGACATATAGATAGTTAATTGAATGAGATATACTCACTTGACCTGCAAAAGAGGCTTGTGAGGATATTAGAGTTCTTGGTTGACATTCATATTGATAGTTCTAAGGGGAGTAGTTGGATTCAAGTGAAGTATTGAGGGATTATTGTAATCCTAGGCATTTGAGTATTTGTGCTATCACAATTGTTCTCCTTGCTCAATTCTTGTAATTATTATTATTTCTTGTTTAGTTAGTTTAGATATTAAAACCATTAAATTGCCAATAGCCTTAATAAGAATAAGAGAACATAATTTTAGTACTTAGCAAGTAATAACAATTCTCCGTGGGATCGACACTCTACTTATCATATATTACTTGTTGCGATAACGTGCACTTGCATTAGTTTGTGTTATAGAAATCACACAACAAAAATCTAGTTCTCTAATTATATCCTTTGGGCATAAACAGGCCACCTATTTATAGGGAACCACTTGGATGATAAAAAGTCAAGAAGGGTGGCAACTAATTTGCATTGATTATCATTAATGTACCCAATTGATTATCTAATTTAGAATTGATGTGGTCCGAATTAACTTTCACTTAAAAGATAAAAGTTGTAGGTAAGTCTCTCATCGTTCTAAATTGAGTTATCTTATATATATTAGGTTCGTATATCTATAGTTATGAGCTAAATACTAATGATTGTTCGGACTGGGCCTGTACTGCAGATTAGTTTTACTATAGGCCATTTTAACCCTCTAAAAGCTTAAATTTCAAATGTCTTGTGATATATAATGTGTTAGCCCATTGAGTCAGATCTTCATAGGATCAAGAATCACTCCAATTTGGATTTCTAGGTCGAAAGTTATGCCCATTTTACTAAACCTACCACAAAAGAGTTAAAAGTTAATTAGGTACAATATTGTAAACATACTTAAGTTAAAGAGGAGGAGGGTGGTAAAGATACTAGTAATACAAAACAATGATGTAAAACCCTTATTAAATGTATAATTTTAAGTGTTCATCAATAACCATCCAAATGGTTAGTGCATTGAGTTTACGCACTATATGGAGAACTATCAAGAATAACAATACAATTCCTACACCAACTTCTACAATTCAGATTGAGTGAACCCTCCTAACATACCAATACAACATCAACAATAACACAAAGAGAAACCAGGCCTATAGAAGGTATTTTTACAGTACATGAAGTAGATATGCTCTTCTTTAAACCCAAATAAATCTCATCCAAAGTCAAGCTACCTCTTTAAGGATGTTAGAGATTCAAGTGGGCCAATTAGCCACATCATTAAACAATCATTTATAAGGTTCCTTGCCCAACAACACATAATTAGATATAAGAGAAAATAAGGAGTAATGCCAAATAATCACCTTGAGGAGTGAACAAAAACTTCCAACAAGTGTAGAAACATCTCAACTTAAAGAGAGCCATAATAAAGCAATAAAGACAATAGAAGAAAAGTCAACTATAGAAGAAAGGGAATTGGTGACACTCAAAAGCAAAGACAGTCAATACATTCTACTGCCACATTTTCCACAAAATCTCCAAGAGAAGAACCTTGAACATCAATAATTTTCCAACAATATCTCAATGTTTCAAGGTTGACATAGTAATTCTTGAAGACCCACCACCACCTCCTAAAATGAAAGTGATAAAGGTCCTTCAACTACAAGCTCATACAAAATTGCTCAAGTTAAAGAAAAAGAGGGAGTATGCCAAGATTATGGAGAGGCAGATTGATACCAGCCAATGAGCAGTCTAAGATTAAAATATTTTGGGTATGGCTTAAATCAAGGTAGTTGGGGCCATGACCACAAGATTTTCTCATAGAGTTATGGAAGTAAAAACAAAGAAGAATATCAATGCTTTTAGGCATATATTGAAGACCCATAGATGCAATATCGCTGACATGCAATTTGATCCTTCATAAGTCATAGAAGACGTCAAGTCGATGACGTTAAATTAAACACTTCTTAGAAGGCCACCTAAGTAAATTTTTATTTTCATGTTGCTTATTTTATTTTTATTTTACTTTATTTTTATTTTTTGTTAGTGTTAAAGTAGCAAGTGATCATTTAGAGCAGCAATAGTAGTTATAGTGTTAAGAGATAAGAAAATTCAACACCGTCACATCAAGACACAAATGTTGCAATGCTAAGCCTTTATTTACTAGAAAAGTTTCTTACTCTCTTTTTCATATTTCACCATTGGTGACAATGTCAAATTTAAGTTTGGAGGGAGAAATAATTGTCCTATGTTATTTTATGTTGCATAAATTTCTTACTATCTTGCATGTTAATTTTTTTTTAGTTGTTAATTTTAAGTTGAGATGATGATCATTAGTTCATGATAAAAACTAGAATATCGGCTGAATTTATTATTTTCAAGTCTCTCAAAAATAATAAACACTTGAGACAATTCTTATACCAGAATCTTAAAATGAATTTGACCTTATTTTTTATCACTTATTTTTTAGCACATTGAAATAAAGTATGTATTAGTTGAATTGTTACTTAGAGATGCTCATGCTTAAGAAGTACACTAAGTCTTGAGGACTAACACTCTAAAACTTGCTTAATTTCTGCTTATGGTGAAATTCTAGGAAGCACATAAATAATAAAATGACATTAGGCCATCTTTTGACTACTTGAGCCTTTCTAGCCTACTTTAGATATATATTTATCCCTAGTTATCTCTTTTAAGCCTAAATTCCTATTTTTTATATTTAACCATATTACAAGCCTGAAAATTTAAGTTTATTTATCCAAAATCTACCTGTAATACCATAAATCTTGAGTTTATTTAGAAATACTCTTGAAAAGAGAGAGGTTATGGTTGTATAAGAAAAATGTACCAAAATGGAAGGCAATGAAGTCTAAGTGATACTTTGCAAACTAAGTTTGGGGGTATAACAAGTATTCAAGAAAAGAAAAGAAAAAAAGAGAAAAGCCCTTTAAATTCATTATATCTTTAGCTTAAGAGAAAGGAGAAATTCTTTGAAAAATAACGGTTAAAAGAAATATGGAAACGTAATAAGTTTGGGGAGAAAATAAATCAAGAAAAAAGAGATCAAGAGGTTTCCAGGTAAAGTTTAAGTATTTATGGTGTGGCTTAAACTTCATATATTTATCCTTATATTCTATCTTGACCCTAGCCTTTCATTACAAGCTAATTAAGAGTCCTAAATAGATCACTAGACATATGTCTTTATATATTATCTTTTTGTATTATCTTAACTTATTGAGTAAATTGAGGTATCATTTAACTATTTACTTGCTTATTGCACACGCACGCGCGCACACACACATATACACAAAGTGATCAATCATAGGGAAGAATGAAGAACTTGATGAATGGCATTATGAGTTATTCAAAATTGCTTATTAAATTTCGAAAAGACTTGTGCCATTTCAACAGCCTTTAAAACAATGTTATAATCATTTAATCAACCTCGAATGTTATATTTTTAATTTTTTGAGTCTTTATTTTATTATGAGTCAAGTATAATCTTTTTGTTTTCTCTCTTTAAATTTTATTCGTTGCTCAAGGACAAGCAAATAATTAAGTTTGGGGGAGTTTGATAAGGGTAAATTGTATATATTATTTATATTCCCTTAACTTTATTAATTGCTCATTTTAATAAGAATATTAAGCTTTTTATATGCTTTATTATTATTTTATAGGTTTAAAGATAATAAAGCTATTTGGGATGAAATCTAAAGAAAATAAGGCAAAACATCACATTTGCTATAGTAAAATATTGAATAATGATTTTGCTATAGTGCTGCTACCAGAGCATCTAAAAACCAATGTTAGAGGCAAAAATTCCAGTGTTTCAGCACCCTAGTACCCAAAATACATCATTATAATGCCATGTGAACAATACGCATGAACAGTACCCTGTAAAAAAGAAAAAAGAAAAATCATAGTTTGACTTATATTTAATGTTTAACCCTAATTTGAAGATATGACCCTATAAATATAAGATCAAAAAACCTATTTCAACAATCAAGAAGAGAGAAAAAGAATAACTTTTAGAGGATCAAGAAGTCTAGAAGACTGAAGATTGCAACAAATTAGTTTTATCTCTTCAACTCTTATTCTTTTTAGTTTTTAATGATTTTCATAATGTTTTATTGGTGTTGTGTGCGGGTGCACCGTGTTACGGGTGAATTTGTGCATTCTAATATTTTAATACATTTGCATGTCTCACATGCAAAGTATGCACAGCAAAAATAAAATACATAAATATATATTTTATTACATTAATAAAATAAAAAATTACCCTTGAAGACAATTCGAAGTAGTTTTTGTTTCCAGAGTTTCACCCTAAATTAATCCCACGAAAAATTTTAGTTTGCAACTCGGTGGAATTACAAAGCTAGAATGATAGCATTTAATTCTAGTAGGGACTTTTTACTAAAAATAACTCTTGTTTTAAATTTTATCTCTCAGACTAATAACTAACATTTATTCATTTGTCTATTTACTTAAGCATGTTAACACTTAAAATGCGCCTTATCCGAATTCTGCTTATCTTTAACAAAAGAAATAGCCATTATTTATAGACCATGCCGCCATCCATTCAAGCCAATTGAAATTGTTTCAATGGTAATTCAATTTAAGCATGAGTTGTTAACAAACGTGCCTCTTCACGCTTCAATTTATGCTTAGTGGCTAGGCAATTTTTTGGCAGAATGAATAAGAAGTTAATGGCAAACATTTTGCCACCTTTTGTTTTAATTTCATTCTGTAATTGTTTTTTATTTTAATTCATTAATAGCCAATGAAAAAAAAAAACAAGTTGCAATATCTTTCATTTAAAGCCAATTGTATTAAAAGAAACGAGAATGATACTATTTAAACAAATAAATCAGTTCACTTTAATACAAATGGATGAATTCTTAACATTAAATAAAAGAATAATTATTTTATTTAAAAGATAGTTATATCTATCAATGTCCTAATTAGTATCTATATAAATTATTGGCATAAAATGATGTATATACTAGGTAGATTAAAATATCAATTTTTATTTGACATAATTTTAGGTTTAACACTTAAAACTTAACTACTTTCCGATAGACCCTAAAATAAATAAATGGTCAATTAATATAATTTAAATAAAATAATAATTATTTTATTTAAATAGTATCTATATCCACTAATGCCTAATTTAATATTCATACAAATTATTGACACAATTTAAGGCATACACTAAGTAGATTAAAATGTCAAGTCTTACTTGACACAATTTTAAGTTTAATATTTAAACCTTAACTACTCCCTGATAGACCCTGAAATAAATAAATAACCAATTAATATAATTTAAATAAAATAATAATTATTTTATTTAAATAGTAGCTATATCCACCAATGCTCAATTTAATACCTATACAAATTATTAGCACAATTTGAGACATACACTAGGTAGATTAAAATATCAAGTCTCACTTGACACAATTTTAAGTTTAACACTTAAACTTTAACTATTTTCCGAGAGACCATGAAATAAATAAGTATTTTTAAAAAACTTTCCGAATCGAACAATTCAACCAAGTCCGTTACCCATGTGCTCAATGCGTACATTTCATATAGTAAGACTCCCTAGGTTCACACCCATTTTATCTTACAGAACAAATTCATATTCATACAATCCTTCCATCATTAATATCCTGGAAGAGTGGAGACATAGATCAACATCGTCAAGTCCCCTATTACTCAACTATAAACTTATCTCTTTTGATTCGTATTCCAATAAATAATATACGCAAATTCCTTTGCAATATTATTTACTCCACAAGAAACTCTTTCCTAGGTTAAATACTAAATACTTATGACCATAAGACTTTCTAGAATACAACCTTAGAGCTAACTCACCCATATGAGCTGACAGATCCCATATCTACACACAGGACTCCATTAGCATCAGACCATACCCAGCGACACCGAGCGATTAGACCATGAAAGGTCTCTGACATGTGTGGAACCTAAGTATGGTGGATCACTCACAAGCCCACCGTGGTGCTCAAGTCTAGGGACCACGAATACTACTCAACTCGAGAAGACCCTATACTGACAGATTTATGGCATATCTATTAAAAGTCTTCATTAAGTCTTGTTCAATATCCAATCCTCACTGAATACCTATATATCTATATGAGCTTCAATTAAGCTCACGGTCTGCTAAAATTAACCATTTGGACAATCCAGATATAGATATACACTGATCTATATTAATCAATTTCATTCGACAAACCATGTATCGATGGAAATATATCAGGAACATATAATTCGAAAATATACTTGCACAATGACATTTCTTAGCAACTCTTGTAACTATTTGCAACTATGTCATTGTTAGTATATTCTCAGGTCTTTATCCCATTTCAGATAAGATTCTAACTCTTTAAACCTGATTTGAACTCATTCAGGTCAATATAATGTCCAAAATGTTACAAGCATCTTACTTAATAAAAAATAATTCACAATTTAATAAAATATTTATTTATTGCATAAATATGAAATAATAATATTCATATAAAATTGGGATGACACATGAGCCAAATCCCAATAGGTTTTTCTTGATAAACTCTAGAACTCTATATTTTACCATGAGCTATATTTATTTTTTAAGGTTATTACTTGAACTCGATATGTGTGCTTAATTATTAGGTCTCTTTAATTTTACTTGAATTTAATTCTTTATTATTCAAATTACTTGTTCTTAATGCTTCATAATATTTGATCAATATTGTGTTTAAATTTGGAATACATTGATAAACTTGAGAGAGGCGGCATTGTATTTAAACCTTGATAATTTGATATGTGATTATCGAGAAAGTTACAAATTCTAATTTAGGATAGAGATTTACCTAATTGGTATATATGGTCAATAAGACTTATTCTTAATGAATCTTGATTTATTGTAATTACCATAGAGATATAGGTAAAATTTGGTAAATTGAGATATATTTTCTTGACCTTGAGAGAAGCTTGTAAATTTATTAGTGTCTTGACCAATAATAAGAAATAAGGATATTAATATTAAAGGATTAATCTTCATAAAATATAAAGGATAATAATTAACTCTAGACTTTCTCTATATTATTATCTTCTTAAGATATTTAAAGTGTATTTTTTATTTTTTGCACTTTTATTTAGTTTATTTAATTATTTAAAAATTGAGGATTTAATTTTTTAAATAATTACTTGAAAGGCAATTTTAGTACTTGGTTGAGAATAATATTTATCTTTGCGGGTTAGACACCAAACTTTATAAGTCCCTTTATTACTTCTTTACGATAGCGTATATTTGCACTTAATTTTGTGTTTAGAAAATACACAAATACTTGGATCATGTATTAGAGATTTTCAGTCATCCATTCGACCAATTATTGTAGTTGATGGAAAATTTCTAAAAGGTGCATACTTTAGTACAATATTTGTAGCAATTTATAAAGATGAAAACAATCAAAAAATTTCATTGTAGGGGATTACTGAGTCTGAAAAAGATGCTTCTTGGGCATGGTTTATACCCAAACTTTGAAGGGTTTTTAATGATCTTAAGGATCTTGTGTTTGCATCTGATTGATAAGCTAGTATTGAGAAGAACATTTGAGAGGTATTTTTGAATGTATATCATAAGGTATACATCTATAACTTGAACATTATTTTGGTCTCAAGATATAAGGTACCATCGGGGAAGAAAAAGAAAGGGGGTTCCTAGCTTTCTATTTTATTATTGTAAAGGCATATCGCCTTATTGACTTTCAATAGCAAATTAAGAAGATGCGGGAGATAAAATCAGAGATAAAACGATATTTGGAGGAGGAGATTGGTTTCCTTAAATAAGCTAGATAAGTGGGAGCATTAAGAAGATATGGCATCATGATTACTAATATTGCAAAGAGTATTAATGTTGTTGCAAATGATGCACAAAAGCTTCTTTTGATGACCTTGGATAAGTGGATACAAAAGTTAATACAAAATTAATTTTTTTCAGAGATGGGAGGCTGCCAAAAGGTATGACACTTTCTGATGAGTTGGGCCTGTCGTAAAGTTTGAAAACACAATGATAAGTCCACCCACATGACTATTTACTCGATAGATTGTTCTCGCTTTTTAATGAAGGATAAAAGTAGAAATGTAATAGTCGACATCCCAACGAAATTATGCAGTTACCAAAAGTTTGATTTTCTGCAACTACCATGTGACCATGCTATAGAAGGTCTTTGTTTAGCCTATTGTATGTCTGAGTCATAATTGGTGCATATAGTGAGCCAGTTAATTTGGTTGGCCACATGTCAAATTAGATTATTCCAAAAAAGTTGAGAGATACTAATATCTAGTCTCTTATAACATACCATCAATCTGGGAGGCACCGAAAAAAAGTAAATTTCATTGTAAGGTGAGGAACCGATGAATAATATGTGTAGTCGGTGTAAGCATCGTGGACATAAGTGCCAAACATGTAGAAATAGTTGTTTTGTATAGAGTTGATATGGCATGCTAGTTTTTATTTCTTTACTATTTTATGTGTTTTTTTATTTATATATTTAAATTTAAATTTCATGTTACTTCTCATTAAGTTTTTCATTTTGACACTTTACTGTAAATCATACCCTATTTATCATAGATTTTTGTATTTTATTACTATTAGAATTTGTAACTTTATTTTATTTACCACTTAAAAATGCTCAAGTATGTTTGTAAGGAAATAATGAGTTAAAATAAGAAATATGATCATGAAAGAAAGAATTTATAATTATTCAGCAATGCAGTTCTAGTTCATGATTATTTAATTATTAATTAATTGATTAAAATGCATATTAATAACATAATTAAAAATATATTAATTAAATTAAATAAAAATATATTATCTATAACAAATACATTAAATAAATTAATTAAGGGTTGATGATTTCTAGACTTTCATGGTTTAGAACAATTGACTATCATGGTTTTGAAAAATCCTAAAACACCTTTATTCATTAGTATTTGTCTTTTTTAACAAATTTTTTATTAAAAAGTGTATAGTTATTATTTTTCCTTTAAATGAATTATAAATTTTAATAAAATTAATTTAAAAATTATGCGATGACAATTATGCTTATAATTTTAATCATAAAAAAATAAAATAAAAAGTTCAATAATATACATCACTGCCAAAATTCGAACTTGGATTAATAACATACCAAATGAAAAGGCTCACAACTTCACCAAAGCTACTAACACAAAGAGGAACCACCACTGTTTATTTATTTATTTATTTTCAGTTTTTCACTTGCCAAACACCGCCCCATAAATGACAAAAAAGTTACGGATTGAACATTTGCCATGCTTTTCTCAGAAAAGATAAAAAAATTGGCCATACTTTCTCATTTGTTATGACTCTGTTGAGATAGAGATAGAGTGAATTAACATCTCTAGGACATGTGAATTTTACTTTTATCAGAAAAAGAAAAAAAAATTGTCATCGAAGATTTGAGATGTTTATAGGCTATTTTGTATTTCTGGGTAAAGATCCAAAATATATAGAGGAGCCTACAAGTAGAAAATATAGCTGATATCAATAGTGATTTATGCTGTCAATTTGCAAGATATAATGAAGTTTTGGCTTTAGCAACTATATTTTAACTTGTGATGCATCCACCGTTGACTGTAATGCCCGATTTGAAACTAATAGTGATTACGAAGGGGCATCATAATTTGATGCTAGCATACAAAAAATGTCAAGATAATGAAATGCTCAAACAATTTAGAGATATCATAGTGTCATTAATGATTACTGGAACACCACCCTATTTCTTTATCAAATTATCAGAAACTTGAAGAGAAAAGAGGAAGAGGGGATGGAGGCGGTGAAAGGCAAAACTGAAGGGATTTTAAATCTATTTTTCAGATAGTTCAAGTTTCCAATTTCAGGAGATAGTGAGAATTAAATAAGAGTAAAAGAGTATTTATTAAATGTAATTTAAAAAAAATATTATTTTACTTTTTTATTGTTGAATTTAAATGAAATAAATTAATTTGTATCATGTGTTCTATTAAAAATGTACCACGTGTTCTATATAGTTAAATATACAAACATACCTTTAAATTTGTCCAAATAAATGGCAAACATGAATGAGGATGTTTTAGAATTTTTTTGTAACCACGGGGTCTCGAGTCATAAACTTATTAATTAATTATTTTAATTTAAAAATAAAAAATTTAAATTAAAAATTATATATTTTTTAATTTTGCGTGCTCAATGAGTACTCGTGCTTGGTTGGGTGCATTGCACCAAGTTGGTGTGTTAAACACACTTGCACGCGAAACTCCTTGTTTTGCACATTTCATGTGGCACGTGAAATGCGTTTGACATTGAAATTTGTAGAAACCTTTATCTTTAATTGAAATTTTTTTCCATTTTCACTTTGTTTTAATTTTTTTACAATGCAATCTACTAATATTTCACTTATTGTACTTGCAATTTATTTAGATTCACACTTTTTGTAATAAATTACAAATTATATTAAATATTTAAAAATTTGAAAATTATTGGCTATTTTTCAAATTTAAGATCAATCATTGGTGTTATTTTACATTGATTTATACAATAAATAATCCAAAATTAATGATTTATACAATATTAATTTTAGAGTGTTTTAAAAAAAAAGAGTGTTGCATTCAAATTTTTAGTAGAGACAGAAAATTTATGTTAGAGGTAAAATTATTCGACTATCAATTTCTTAACTACAAAAAATTAAGTCTTGAAATTGGGATTAAAAAAGAATATTACCCAATAAAATTGACCATTTATAAAAAAATTCCCAAATTTTCTTTCCTTCTTGTCAATTCTGTTCCTTCCCAACAATCATCTAAATAAGAAAAGTTGAAAGCTTTTCTACTGAAGGGCTGATTTATACTTTCACATTAGGGAATTGGCCATTAGTGATGACAGGGAAAATCGTGTTATCAACTTTAGTGATAACAGGGAAAACCCTCAGTCCATTCTCGGGAAGATAACTCTGTACACGAGACATCTTGAAAAGTTTTCATTTTTCTATATTCCTCCGATGATTCTTGAACTTTTGGACCTAGTTGAACTATCTCATCTTCAAATTCATTCTATAGTTTTCGTATAATTTGAGGTATCTTTCTTATGAATAATTTGATGTGTCCTTACAATCTTTGTTTATACAGCTTGTTCTATAATTACAATTTGTTTCTCGTCTTATTTAGATTCATTATTACTGGCCCACCAAGAGAGGCAAGCAAGTAATCTTGAATTTTGAGTCCAAACCATCTGGATTTGACATGAAACCCATTGTTAGCAGAGCTTGGAAAAGGCCGAATCTTTCGTACGCCATTCCAAACACATGGCAATTTTCGTGAAAACCGACTACTCCTTTCTTGCATTCTTTTTATTTATTAACTTTAAACAAGGGATTTTCCTAGTTTTTGGCAACCCCTGATCTTATTTGCACGAACCTGCTAGAATTGCCATCTTGAAATTATTATTTTAGGACAAAGGCTGGTATCAACACTTAGATTTCTAGCACGACGACTCTCTACACTATTATGATGAACTTCCTCAAGTGTGATTTTATCCAACAATTGTTGTCCGTGATCCTTATCTGAAAATAGGTGATCCTCGTTCAATTCTTCGTCCCCTTGATTTAGTCCTTTCAACATCCAAGAACTTAGGGATCATATCCGTGCTCAACTTCCCTTCTAGATCGTTTTCTTTTCTTGCTGCTCTCTTTCTTTTTGAAGTTGATGATGACATCTTTAGAATGTGATTACTATTTCCATCATTTGTCACTAAGTCCTTTCGGTTTTACTTTTTTTTTTCTTCTTTCTGTGGACTTTTGGGTTTTGATTTCTTTTTTCTTCCTTTAGTCAACGATGTCAATGCATCAAGGTTTCTCCATCTGGTAAGATTCTTCACACGTTTTTCTTTCCAGGATTCTTTCATCCAAGAAATACTAAACTCTTGTTTCCTCTTCTGCTGCGATTTCATATCCGATTCTTGTGGAGGAAAGAAATGGCTCTCTCGTGGAATTTGTTCCTCTTAATATACCTACTTCATTCGCTACGAGTGGTCCTTCCTCCGCATTTTTTTCTAATGAAGTTCATGTAATTGTTCCCCTTCCCAACTTGGTTCCTCACTTATCGATCATTCAAGAGCATCTCAGTTACTGCTTTTGTAGTCTCGCCTACCGTTGTTGTTAGTGATTCTGAGGTTCCTAAATCTAACCCTTCCATGGTTCCTTATCTTATGACCAATGCGCCTTCCTGTATGCCTTCAACCCCTATATTTTTTCGAGAGAAGTGAGTTTTCCATTTCTGTTCTTTTTTTCTTTCGGTGTTGCTTTCTTCCTTTCTTTTCTTTTCTCTTACTTTCTCATTCCTTTCAGATATCAATTTATAATTTTATGAAAGACTTTCTAGATGTTGTTCCTTTACGAAAATAGAAACAACGAGAATGTGAAAAAGCAAAACATTAAAGAAGAAAGAAGGAATTGTCTTTCCTTTCACCTGTTTCTTTGGCAAGGAGAATAAAGAGCTCTAGTGCCTCTCATCATAAGAACAAACGGTTTCAAATTTCGCGTTTGATTCTTCCATTGTTATTCTCAGCGTGCCTTCTTTTTCTCAAGGTGCTGACATGACTACCTTTGAGTTTGGTCTTGGGATTCCATATTCTATTATTGCTTTCTAGTGATACTCTAGCCTTGCCTGAAAGTTCAGGATCACGAGACCGGTTCTACCTCGATCCTTCCATCAAACAAGCCTTCCTCGAACTGCATTCTATTGTTTATTCATCATTTTTAAGTTTCTCTTGCCCATTTGGCTACCACTCAACATTTAATATCTAATTTCTTGTGGTACATTCATATTTCCTCTCCTGACTTCTTTTATTTGTCTTACTCTTTCAGAATTTAGATCTTCCTACTTAATGCTAATAAGACACGATAAGCAAATTATGAATTCCAACCTCAAGAAAGCTAAATCAGATTTCGACACATATAAAAAAATAAAAACTTTGACCCAATGCTTAAGGAAGACACAAACTAATGGTATAAAGAAGGATATTGATGCCACACTCAAGAAAATGATGACAATGTGAGTAATAAATCATTTTAAAACGCTACAAGAAAATATTCGTGATTAGTTTACAAGTTTAAAAGAACCAAAGAAAAAATTTATTTTAATTGATCAAAATTCGTAGTTCTCTTTTTACATCTAGATATATGCTTATATAGAGCTAAATAAAGTCCTAAACATACTAAGAATTAGCTAGAGTCATAATCTAAATAGGAAATAACAAAATCTAAGGGATTTGGCAGATATCAATCCAAATTAGAAAAGGAAAACTTAATACTAAATATTCTAAAATAGTCTATTATTTTAAATAATGGTTAGGCTTACATAACATAGTCCAGCCTATACATAATCCAAACATGTATGGCCTATAAATCTCCATAATCATATGCATGCTATCATCTTGTATAATTTTCATGTACGTATTCCAACTTCATCAAAAAGGCTATTCATATATTTGAATAAGATTCACAAGCTTTTGGTTTTTTTTTGAGCCCATATCTCCATCAGTCATACCACTAGTTGCACTTAAAGTCCATATTTCTTCAATTAGCCTATTTAGTACTTCTCGCATCCTCTAGGCTCTAACTCTTGTCATTGGGCCTCTATGGATATATAGTGGATTCTTTGAAGTTTTGCATATGCCTTCTTGATGATTCCCATCAATTCCTCTCGCCTAAACATGATTTGTGCTTGAATCATTATCACGTTGTAAATCATCATCCTCTTTCATTTGCAAGCTTAATACGTGTAGTAACCTTAAACTCACCATTTACTAGATATTCCACGCCATCACTGGCATCTTCCAAAGGTAGCATAGGTTCATCATCCAACTCGCTTTAAATTTCAATGATACCATTGTCTCTTAGAATCATTGCACACTAATTTAGACATTGAGATGCAATTTGGTCTATTCCCAAACATCAAAACATTTAATATCTTTATTTCTACTTGGTTGGGAATCAAGTTTGCCCATACCTTGCCTGCTTCCCATGTTTTGGCCCTTAGATGCTTTGGCCTTATACTTGGAATTAGTCCACTCATATTTTTATTCCAATTCAGTTTTCAAGAGGATGAGGAACCCGTGTTCTAGCCATATCTTATAAAACTCTTCCTCTTGAGTTGTCTTTATACCTTTATTGCCATATGCACTATGTCTTCCAATTCTATATAATGCTGCAATTCAACCACATTAACAATATTGCGATTTAAACCTTGCAAAATTCTGGCTATAGTTACCTCTCCATCTCTCTCAACATTGGCTCGAATTATGGCTATCTCTATTTCTTTGTGGTAGTCTTCAACATTTTTTGAATCTTGAATAAGGCTTTGCAACTTTTGGTATAAATATCTATAATAATAACTAGGGATAAATCGCTTCCTCATAATAGCTTTCATATCTTCCTACATATCAACAAGCCTCCCATAGTTCCTTTGCCTATTTTAAAAAAAAAACTAGTCCCACCAAATAATTGCATAATCAGTGAATTCAATAGCAGCCAACTTTACCTTTTTTTCTCCAGAGTAATTACAGCAATAAAAAACTAGCTCTACCTTCTTTTCTCTCTCCAAATATATATCAAGATCATTTTTGCCTTAGAAAGCATGAATCTTTAGCTTAATACTACCCAAGCCATGATCAACTTTATCTTCATGTCTTGCTTTATCTCGTCTATCTCCTCTACCATGTAAGACTCTATCCATATTGACATTAGTGGCCTAGTCATCATCATCCTAATCATCTCTATCAAAGCCAGTATCATTCATGGTAGAACACCTATCATGTCTTCACATATTAGAAGCTTTATATTGCTACTCCCTCTGTAAATTGGTAATGACAGTGTCTTGTCTCTCCAATTTATCTCTAATTTCACCAAATATCAAGTTCATTCGCTCAAATTATTATTGCAACGCTTTGAGCATAAATGACTGATCTTTCATTTTTTCTTCAGCTATATATTTATCTTTGTGTCTTTTGACATGTTTACAACCTGAAAAGAATGTTAAAAATAACCTCACAACAATCTCTCAAGTGTTTCTCTCAAATCTCTCAAGTGTTTCTCTCAAAGAATACTTTTTAACACTTTGTTTGCACACTAAAATTTAGCTTTTCTCTATGATGTTTCTCATAAACTCTTGTCTTTTACCACTCTTAAATTCCTTCTCTCAGTTCTTTATTAAACTAAACAAACCAAATCAAGAGAATAAGCTTGTAACAACCCAAATACTTACAAATCACAACAAACTTGATTAGTTCACAAGTTCATAAAAGAACCAAATGAAGAACGTCTTTTAATTAATCAAAATTCATAATTCTCTTTTTACCTTTGGATATATGCTTATATAGAGCTAAATAAAGTCCTAAACACACTAGAAATTAGTTAGATAATTAATCTAAATAGGAAATAACAAAATCTAATGGATTTGATAGATATCAATCCAAACCAGAATAGAAAAACTAATACTAAATATTCTAGAATAGTCTATTATTTTAAATAATGGTTGGGCTTACATAACATAGTCTAGCCTATACATTAATTCCATGCATGCTGTCATCTTGTATAATCTTTATGTACACAATCCAACTTCATCAAAAAGGTTGTTCACATGTTTGAATGAGGTTCACAAGCTTTTGGTTCCTTTCTGAGCCTATATCTTCATGAATCATATCGCTAGTGGCACTTGAAGTTTATATGTCTTTAATTAGCCCATTTAGTGTTTCTCGCATCTTCTTAACTCTAGCTCTTATCATTGGGCCTCCATGGATATATCGTAGATTTTATGAAGTTTTGTATATGCTTTTTTAATGATTCCCATCACTACTCTTTCTCTTAATGTTCTACTTTTTTAGATTAGTATATGAGCAATGTAGTACCCCTAAACACAAGAGCTGGAAGTTAGCTGATTCTTTTCAGATTTTGGTGGCTGCCTGCTAGAAAGGACACTTTGTCCCTTGCTTTCTTAAAGAATGAATATAGTGGTCATGTAAGATAAATCATATTTCTAATAAGTAATCATGAGAATAATGCTACAGTTTTTAGTGGTTTGTTTACTTGAGAAAATAAAAGACTAATTTGAAAATGAGTTGAGAGAATAAGAGCTCAAAAGTTCTCAATCCTAAATTATGGTAAGTTTTTCAATTCCTTTTAATAGCCTGTTGTAGTTTAAGGTGAACATCTTGATCCTTATATCATTTTTTTTCATCTCTTGTTTGCTTATTTTATGCTATATAAGAGAATGCTTATGTTAGATTTTTATTATTTCCTTTAGGTGGGTTCACATGTTAACTATAACATTATGAGTTATCTTAAATAAGAGCTAATTTAATTGATCTATTTGAATTATCTTTTATTAGGCTCTAGAGATATCTAAATCGATATGAACTTGTATGTATAGAAACCTAATACTAATTAAATTATGATTGATAGGATTATAGTTTAACCTAGTATATAGAAAAAACTCTTTTGGGTTGTGGTCCTCAAGTCAAATCATTAGACGTAGAACTCTTCTCATATTTTTCATCACAAAGACAACCACATTGAGCACTATATAGATTTGACTATGAAAGGCTGCTATATTTTTTGTTCTCATTGAAGGCTACTGATCCTCGTGTTGAAAATTGCTATGGCTTCCTCAAGTATGTTTTTCTCAACATTCATCCCGATAATTTGACATAATAGATATGGGATTTGTATTATGTGAGATTTCATTCCTATTCATATTTATGTCTAACATGTTGTATTAGAGCAAAAATTATATTAAATTATTAGGATTGTTCATGCATATATTCACGATTGAATATCTTTTTCTAATATTTCTTGTTAAGGAAAAGATATTATATGCATGAATTTTTTTGAATTTTTATGAATTTTTCATGATTTTATTAAGGAAAAATATTGGGTTCATAGTTTTCATTGTAATTTGAGGGTTCAAATTTGATTAAGGGTCATTGATTTTAAGAACTAAAGATGAAAACATCAAAATTCAAATAAAATTTGGGTTTTTCATGTTTTTCTACAAATCTTAAATTTTTAGGTTCGAGCAAAGCGCCGCAAAGTTACAACTTAACGCCACGGCACCAAATTCAAAACTTAGGTGTTGCGTTGTTGCCCTATGGCACCACAGCGCCAGCCCAAGTAGTAGTATAATGTCATAATGCTAGGTTTGATAGTAGCTAGGTACTGTGCCCCAAGGCGATTACCTTGAAAGATCAAAAAGTTAGGGTTTTTTTATTTCTTTTAGTTGAAGTAAGCCAATCTAACCCGATTTATGGAGATTTGACTTGAAACAAGACCTAATTGAATTTGACCCGATCATTATTGACTCTATTTTAAACCATTAGCACCACTGTAATCACAATGGCATTGGTGCCATGCATCACTCTAGTGCATAAAAAAAAATTAAAATTTTCTATTTATAGCATTTTGGTTGTTTTTCTTTGCACTACTTGTCCTAAATTTCAAAATATATTAATTGAAATAACATGTTGCCAATGTTTCTTGTGTAGATTTATTTGTTTTGGATATTAAGAAAAATATATTTATTGTTTATGCAAAAAAATATTTGGCTTAAAGGAAGATTAATATTTTGCCAAACAATAAGCATATTTGCGATAGTAAATTTGTGGTATTATCAAGTTTTTCATGCATGATATAAGTCAGTACAAAAAAAAAAAGACTAATTGTTGGTAAGATTATTATCAATATTTAATTATTGCACTAAGAGTACTACTTATAGCTTATATTTCTGTCCAAAGACTAAATATCTATGTTGTGCTAGGTTTCTCATGATGGAGTTTACCTTTATATGTTTACTTATGTCTTGCGCGTTTGCCTTAGGTAATGACATGATGATTCATTGTAAGATTTTTGTCTATTGTGTATTTTCTTTCAATTTCTTATGGTTCTTTTATATTTGCAAACATAAATTTCATTCTTGTACTTAATGGCATAAACTTTAAGGATTGGAGAGAGAACATTATGATTGTTTTTGGTTGCATGGATCTTGACCTTACGCTTCAAATAGAATGACTTGCTATTCTTACTAATATAAGTTTCGTTGAGGAGAAAAAGGAATTAGATAAGTGGGATTGTTTTAATCCCATGTGTCTTATGAAATATGCCATTCCAAAAACCTTTAGGGGCACTATTTCTAAAGAGAAAAACCTTTAGAGGCATTATTTCTAAAGAAAAAAGTGTTAAGAAATTCATTGAGGAAATTGAATAACATTTTTTCAAAAATGAAAAGGCTAAAACAAGTACTCTACTAGCTAACCTTATTTTAATGAGGTATAATATTGTAAAAGGAATATAAAGGAGTACATCATATAAATGTCTAATCTCGTTTCTAAACTAAATGAACTAAAGTTAAAGTTGTTTAATGACTTACTCGTGCATTTAGTTTTGGCTTATCTTCCTGCACTAATACAGTCAATTTAAAGTAATTTACAGCACCTAAAATAATAAATGGATTCTTAATGGCTCATTTCACATTGTGTGTAAGAAGAAGATAAATTGAAGCAAAAAAAAAAAGTGCACATTTAACAAGTACTTCTCAGAATAAAGTTATCAATAAGGAAAGGAAAAGAATAAAGGAAAAGAAATTGCAATGGGTACTTCACATATTAAAGTGCAAAACAAACAAGATATGGTCCTCACTTATTTTTTTTTGCAAGAATGATGGTCATGTGAAGAAGGATAGTCCGAGTAAGCTATATGGTGTGTTAAGAAAGGTTAACTTCTCAACTTCATTTGTTCTAAAGTTAATTTAGCTTTTATACCTAAACACACTTAGTGGATAGATACAGGTGCAACTACTCATGTAAGTGTATATATGGAAAGTTTTTTGAGGAGCCGGTTGCCAATAGATGTTGAAAGATGCATTTATGTGAGAAATGACAACACAGCTCCTATAAAGGTTATAGGATTATTTAGATTAGAGTTAGAGACCATATATTGTTTGGATTTAAATGAGACTTATTATATATTGTCATTTAGATGAAAATTAGTTTAAGCTTTTAATTTGGACAAATCAAGATATTCTTGTTCATTTAAAAATAATAAGTTTAGTCTTTATCAAAATTCAAATATTATTGGTTTTGGTTCTTTAATTGATAATCTTTATAAATTGAATACTCATGTCTCTTATAATGAACCCTTGCATTTTAATAAACATGATACAAAGTAAAAGTTAACTGAAGAGAATTCTACTATGTTATATTACAAACGTTTAGGATAGATCTCTAAATAGAGAATTGAAAGACTTGTGTTAGATGGTATGTTAACCAATGACGGGTCTAGTTGCGAATATGTGCAACAAAGGCTAATTTGATCCCATATTAATATACTTAATAGACTAGATTGTATTTAAAGATATGTTTCAAGATAAGATAGCATCTATAACATGTACTAAGGTTTATAATGTCTAATTATTTTCTAATGACATATATGGCCAAGTGGGAGATTGTTAAGTTTTATTATTTTCTTTATGCGGGCTCACATATTAACTATAATTATACATTATGAGCTATCTTACATAAAAGTCAATTTATTTATTTATTTGGGCTATCTCTTATTGGGCTCTAGAGACATCTAAATTGATATAGAGTTGTATATGTAGAAAACTAATACTAGTGAAATTATGATTGATGGGATTATAATTTAACTTAGTATATAAAAACCTCTTAAAAATAATAATTTAGTCTTTATCAAAATTCAAATATTATTGGTTTTGGTTCTTTAATTGATAATCTTTATAAATTGGATACTCATGTCTCTTATAATAAACCCTTGCATTTTAATAAAATGATACAAAGTAAAAGTTAACTGAAGAGAATTCTACTATGTTATATTACAAACGTTTAGGATAGATCTCTAAATAGAGAATTGAAAGACTTGTGTTAGATGGTATGTTAACCATTGATGGGTCTAGTTGCGAATATGTGCAACAAAGGCTAATTTGATCCCATATTAACATATTTAATAGACTAGATTGTATTTAAAGAGATGTTTCAAGATAAGATAGCATCTATAACATGTACTAAGGTTTATAATGTCTAATTATTTTCTAATGACATATATGGCCAAGTGAGAGATTGTTAAGTTTTATTATTTCCTTTATGCGGACTCACATATTAACTATAATTATACATTATGAACTATCTTACATAAAAGTCAATTTATATTATTTATTTGGGCTATCTCTTATTGGGCTCTAGAGACATGTAAATTGATATAAACTTGTATATGTAGAAAACTAATACTAGTTAAATTATGATTGATGGGATTATAATTTAACTTAGTATATAAAAATCTCTTTTGGGTTGTGGTCCCCAAATCAAATTATTAGACGTAGAGCTATATTCTTTTTTTCCATCATAGAGAGAGAACCCCATTAAGCATTACATATATTTGATTATGGAAGGTCACAATCTTAGTTCTCATTGAAGGCTGCTGATCCTCGTGTTCAAAATTATGATGGATTCATCAGGCATATTTTTCTCAACATTACTCCTGATAATTTGATATGATAAATTTGGGGTTGTATTTTGTAGGATATTAATCTTATTCATATTTATGTCTAACAACTTGTATTAAGAAGCTTATAGGAAAGCTTTGGCAATAATAGAAACAGAGATTACTAAATTGAAGGGAGCAGATATATTATAAGCTTTTAATGATGCTTGCGATCTAAAGATTACTTCTTTGAAGGTCTAACTAAGTGTTTTTAAACGTAAGAATGCTTTGGAAGATTTTAAAATATTTACCTTTAGTCTAGATTAAATGCAAGTGAATTTGTATAGAAAGAGATAAAGTAATATATTGTAAATGCCGACAAAGTTACTACATTTGTGGAAAAATTAAAAAGAAAAGCTGAGACTTTGCTTGATGAGAAGAAGACTTAGGAGGCAATGCTAAAAAGCAAGAGAATATTTATGTTTGGTTTGAGAAAGAACTTGATACTCTTATAATTACAAATGACCCTTCAAATATCTTTATTGTAAAAAATGAACATCTCATCACAAGGCTAGATAGGGAGCAGGTGAATAAAGAAAGAGACATTAAAGGAGCCATTCACAAGACTCAGTTAGGGGTTTGCATGGTTTCTAAGATGGAAAAGAGTCTCAATCTTATAAGAAGTTAATCAAGAAGTCGTACTTACCCTCTAATCAATCTTTGAAGCAATCTCAATAAGTTATATAGTAGCTAAGAACGAAATTGAAGGCCTTACAAAACCATTATGAGCATCAATGTTACTTATCTGCCACTTATGCTTTTAAGAGTGGTTTCAAAATTGAACAAGATCTTACCACTCATAGGCTCCCTTAAAGGCTTTTAATGTTGAATATGACTAATATAAAGGTTGGTCTTCCTGACACTATAAGGATAAATTGAGAGAGATAAACTAGGATTCTATACTTTTAAAGATGAAACTAACGTTGTTGATTTTCTTGAAGTATCCAATGATTAATCTGCTAGGGATAATGCCCTAAAAGGATATACTTGTATTGTTTTTATGAAATAAATAAAGTTATAATTTTATACTTAAAAATCCCTTGCTTATTTATGTGACCATAACCTTAGTATATAATTGTTACATACAAGAGAATTAAGGTTATGGATAATAAACAAAAAAACATCCATAATAAATAAATTAAAGTTTAGAATCTTTAATTAAATATATCTATTGTGGTATATAGACATTAAGAATGTGGTGATTTTATCCAAATTACTAATGTAATGACATTATGGTAGAGGCACTTTATATAATATAATTATATAGGACTAGACTAGAAGTAGTTTGAATTCTTAAGGTTATGGATAATAAACAAAAAAACGTCCATAATAAATAAATTAAAGTTTAGAATCTTTAATTAAATATATCTATTGTGGTATATAGACATTAAGAATGTGGTGATTTTATCCAAATTACTAATGTAGTGACATTATGGTAGAGGCACTTTATATAATATAATTATACAGGACTAGATTAGAAGTAGTTTGAATTCTTATGTAAAATACCGTTATTAATTAAGAATTCAAATAACATTAACTAATGATCATATGCAGATCAACCTCAACTCTGAGTGATCATAAACTTATATTTGTGTCACTATGTTATTTGAACTATTCTTTATGGCTGTCTGAAGAATAAGGTAAAAACTTATATTTTGGTGGCATAGTAAGATAAGCGGCTAAGAATGTGATTTATAGATATGGTATCCATTCCTTCCTAATAAAAGTTAGAAAGAAGGTTCCCTTAAGGGTTAATTATGAAACTGAACAGTTATAGTGCTTAATTTGTAACACGATTACAAATTAACTATTCATCGATAAATTAATGGTACTTAAGGATAAATAAGTAATTAGAAGTGTAAAACGATAATTGACCTAACTCTAATCATGAACCATCCATGAAAGGTTGAAGTGCATGAAATAACTATATCAATGGACTGCTCTAAGTTTTCTGAGTAAAATATATTTGCAATTTCAAGAGTGCAATTCTAAGTTTTTAGTGGAATAACACTGGAATTAATAAATTAGATTAATTAATTAAAGAGTTTACTTAATTATCTAAAATTTATTAGAGTTTGAAATTGTGAGTCCATAGGTCCCTAACACCACCTCTTGAGTTATTATAGTGAACAATAAAGGAAATGAAATATGTAATTACACAATAATTGTGTCATAATTATAAAATTAGTTAATTGAGAATTAATTAATTTTAGAGATAATATATTATCCAAAAATAAAATATTTAATTTTAGAAATTAAATATATAAAATCTCAATGATGATTTTGAAATCATCAAAGAGATTTTTTCTCCCATTGAATTCTTCTAATAAAGAGAGATTATCTCTACTAGGTTTTCCTTTTATGAAAAATTAATTTTAAAAATCAAATAAATTTAAAAGTTATGAAACACTCAAATTTTGGGGGTTACATGTGAGCTAAAGAGAGAGTGTCTCTCTTGGCTCACGTTTTTCTTCTCCCTAACATTAGGGAGATATTTGTGTGATTTCAATTAATAAATATTATTAATTGAAAATACTCAATTAAAAATAAAATGATTTATTTTAATTGAAATATTATAAAAAGAAGAGAAAGGGAAAGAGATGAGGACACACTCTTATGCAATATATATATATATATATATATATATATATATATATATATATATAATATGTATTTTTCTTTTGAAGAAACATTGGAAGCCTACTCTTCTATTCATTATGATACTAGAGGCTTGTTTTGTAATCCTTTAGTAGAAGAAAACTAAGAGTATATTCAAGGTATGTTTATATATTTCTTGATTCTTATTTTTTAAAACATCAAATCTATATATTCATAAAATCCTAAGATAAAGAGAGTTTTTACCTTATGAAAACAAAGATTAAGGAATTTATTTTCTTCTATTTTGCTGTGTTATGAATGTCATAATTCCATCAATTGGTATTAGAGCCATGGTTTTAGTATTATGATTTATTTCATTTAATCATGATTCATGAGTATATATGTAAGAGCGGGTACTTGCATTTTTATTATATTCATATGATGAATGGTTGTTTTATGTATGAATCCTTTGATCGTTAATTATATAATCCTCTAGAATTAGATTTAATTGCTTTTATTTTGATTAGATCAAAATTGTGTAAACCCATAAAGGGTATAGAATTCCTTTTGTAATGTTTATATATGTATATTTTAATTCCATGGTCGGTATCAATATTCAAAAAGAAGAATTAAAGAAAATGGCATTCGGCGAAGAGGCCATGTGCAGCCATGCAAGACTTTTGCCGTTAAAGTTGCCATGCAAATTTTCTTTCATAAAAATTTAATTTGATGCCTTAATGCCATGTACGACAAAATTTCCATGCAAGTTTGTGACTTATGCAGGTCATCATTGCCCTTTATACAATGGAAGGGCTATAAAAACCTCGCGTGCTTACTGTTGGAGCTGGTGCTTACGTGCCATTCTAATATTGTATGAATATTAATTGTTAATATTTTTACAATAAACATTTCGAATAAAAATTGTTAATATCATATTAATATGGTATAATGCTTGTAACATTACAGACATTGTTTGATCTGAAAGAGTTTAGATCTGGTTTAAAAGAGTTTAGACCAGAACTAATAGTTAGCAAAGCTGAGAGTTATAAATGCTAAGAGTTAGCACTGTTAAGAGTTAGCAGGTTATAAGAGTCAGCGAGGTCTAAGGGTTAGAGCCTTGTCTATAATGGGACGAAGACCTAAGAGCATACTTGTAATGATATAGTTATAAAGAGTTGTAATAGGTGTTAAGAAATATCATTATGTAAATGTGTCTCAAAGATATTGTTCCTGATCTATAATCACCAATACGGGTCTATCGGTGATTCACTTTATATAGATTAGTGTATGTCTATATCTGACTGGTTCAGATGGTTGTTCTTAGCTGACCATGAGTTTAGAGCTTGTATAGGCATGTGGGTATCCAGTCAGGACTGAATACTGAACAGACTCATGAGGACCCCAATAGATATCCTATGAAACCGTCAAATGAAGGTCCTCTCGAGTTGAGTAGTATTCGTGGTCCTTTGACCTGAGCGCCACGGTAGTCTTGTGAGTGATCCATCATGCTTTGGTTCCACATATGTCAGAGACCTTTCATGGTCTGACCGCTATGTGTCGCTTGGTATGGTCCGATGCTCATGGAGTCCGGTGTGCGTAGATACGGGATCCGTCAGCTTACGTAGGTAAGTTGTATATCCAATGCTCCGAGATTGTATTTCATAAAGTCTTGTGGCCACAAGCATAAACCCGAGAAAAGAGTTTCCCACAGGGTTAAATAATATAGCAAAAGTGTTTGCGTATATTATTTATCGAGATACGAATCTAGAGATAAGATTATGGATGAGCAAATGGGGATTTGATGGTGCTGATCTATATCCCCGCACATCTAAGGTATAAATGATGGAAGGACTATACGTATACGTTATGACCTCAACTTGTATGGTTTGACACGCTGATTTGTAATATTCGTAACGTGTACGTGGGGCATCGATTACAGATTAATGGAATAATTTCATTTGACAAATCGAGTGTGGACCTAGAGAGTCCCAATATGAAATGTACTCTTTGAGTACTTGGGCAGTGTACCGTATTGAATTGTTCAATACAGTATAATTCAGCAATTTACTAAGGTTAAGTTAACTAAAGTATATGGTTAAATGGTGGGACCCACTTTAGGTTAACTTGGTAACCTAGTAAGGATATAATAGTAATTTTACTTTATGATTATTTAATTGTTAAATAATAAAAATAAATATTTATTTATTTATTTGTCAAATAAATGATTTAACTTAACTAAGGTTAAAGGTTAACCATATGGTTAAGTTAGTTAACTTTACTTAATGGTTAAGTAAATGTTAACCTAACCATGGTTAAGTTAGTTAACTATGGTTAGAATAATTAAATATTTATTAACTTAAAGGTTAAGTTAAAATAATCTAACTATGGTTAAATATTAACTAAGGTTAGGTTAAGCCAAATGAAATGCAAATGAAATTCAAATTAGTTTGGAATTAATGCATTAGTATATAAAGTGAAATGAAATTCAAAATTCATAATTGGTTTAGATTTTAGGTTTTGCATTTTGGGAGCCATTTCAATTTGAGAAATTGAAATTCTTTGTTTTGTGTTTTAAGTGTTAGAACAACAAAACAAATTAGAAAAATGGTTACTAAATGAAATAACTAAAAAGGAGATTTGTTTTATTTATTCAAGAGTTGAATAAAAGGAAAAACAAATTTAATTAACTTAAATAGTTTAACTTTGAAAAATATTTAAGAGTTAAACACATATGTTGGATTAAGATGCTACCATTCTAGACAATCAAACCCACCCTTGTTGATTGCTAGGATTGATCAAAGATTCATTTCATGGTACACTTCAAGCAAAATTAATCCAAAGGCTTCATTGGTAATATTTTCTCAATATCGAATTTTCAGTTTAGTCAAATATGTATTTTCTGTGTTCATTGTATATAATCTTCCGCTGTGCACATGTATGTATGAGATATGTATATTATTTGTATGATGAACACAACCCACATGCAAGCACCCTAGTAATTTGACAACACCCCAACAATTCGTATCAGAGCAATTTTGTGTTATTTTGGGTGATTTTAGTGTTAGCTAAGTGTTGGCTAAGTTGTAGGACAAGTTCTGAGGCTGTTGGGATTCATTTTAAGTGTTAAAAATGCAAACCAGTGAAAAACAGCACCTAGAATGCTGCAGCGCCAAGGTCCAGCATAGCAGCGTTTATATGAACGCTGGAGCGCTGGGTGTATGACACCCCAGCGCTGGATGAGCGCAGGAGCGCTGGGTGTCTGGCGCCCCAACACGGGAAGCACTGCTTTCAGCGCCCCAACACTGGTAAGACAGTGTCACAGCGCTGAGGCTTGTGAAGCCCTAGCACGGCAGCGGTATAAGACCAGCGTCGCGGCGTTCTTACACTAAAAAAAATAAAATAAAAAAGGAGTAAAATCTTTTTATTTTCCGCATGTGGGGGTTTATGAGATGTAATAATAAGGGTTACTAGTTTACATGATAAACCAAGAAAATAATATTTTTTATTTTATTTATTTTTGTAATCACAATAGGGGCCCCACTGGTGGGGGTTAGTTGTGCTTGTACAAAAATGAATAATTGATTGAGAATAATCTCTTATGAGATGAGAGCATATAATATGAAAGCCTGTAATTAAAATCTCTCTTAATTAGATTAAAATTTATTATATTATGTGATAATATTTTAAATGGTCCGTCTTGTCAATACGGTGTGAGATGGGTCACTATGGTCTTTCCCAATATTGCTTTAACGTGAGGGATTTGGTCGGTGTGATTTGGTCTAATGCTGGTAAAACATAAGATGAATCAAATATATGCGAACATATTATCCAATATTACTTTAGCGTGAGGACAATGTCAGTAATATATATTTGAGCATTGACGAGTTAATCTGAAATACAGTTACCCAATATTACTTTAGCGTGGGGGTAATGTGTATTTAGGATCAGCAGTAAGAGTTGTATGAGATATAATTGACAAAAGTTGTCTACCTGTTGAATTTATAAAGGCCAATATTGCTTCAGCGTGAGGTTGGAGTAAAATCCCAATGAGGTCCACTTCCCGCTATATAGTTTAAAATATTATACTATCTTATCCCATTTGAGAGATTAAATGGATTAAGTAAAGCAGTGGGAGGGTGTTTTTAGATTAAAAAATGTATAACAGTTATACCCATGATCTAAAGCGTAATTTATTAACAATAAGAAATGTTCTACAACGCATCTCCTATTTTGTCTTATAGAGATAAGATATTTGTCTTATAGAGATAAAATATTTATCTTATAGAGATAAGATACTTGTCTTATAGAGATAAGATGAGTATGAGCAATCCGTTACTAATCTTGAACAAATACCAATAACTATAGGGTACTGAATAAAATATGTAAGACTTGCTTATGAATCTAAGAATAGTTCTATATTCAGTAATATTTGATATTACTAAACCACATAAAGAGAAAAGTCATAATGGAAAGTGTTTTCACTGTTATAAGGTTTGAAATAGTAAATGTTACTATTCATCGCACCTTGACTTAAGAAAGATTGACTCATTAGATATCTGTTTGACCAAACATTAACATTTCATTAGCATTTGATGTTAACTATGTAAGGGTATGAGATATCGCTTGTCATTCTCATATCTGCAAGATGTTGCATGATTTGAGAAATGCTTGATAGCTAAGAAATAAAAAGTTCAGCTTCACGTAGGTAATAGAGATTTCCTAAACATGGTAGCCGTTAAGACTTCATAGTTACTTCTTATTTCTAGTAATAGCATTAATGTTGTATAATTGCTATTTCATGCCAAACATTATTAGGTAAATCATATCACTCGTTGTAGTTGACAGAGAGGGTTATCATAAAAATATTGGAAATAGTTCTTTATGATAATGATAATGATTTACTAACTGAATGTCAGTTAATGAATGGTTGTTATATCTAATATACAACAGAAAATGTCATATGTGTATAGGTAAACAGAATAAATAGTATTTCAATTATTTAAATAATAATGAATAATGGTATATATATAAGATTAGGTCATGTAGTCATGAGACGACTATCCCGTCTGGTTAAGGATTGTCAGATATTTGATTTGACTATTGTACAATGACTAGTTTATGAATTATGAATTCAAGAGAATATGACCGAATCTTTATGTAGGTGTAAGATGCCACGCCACTGGTTTATTGGATATAGTACATATAGATGTATTTAGTCCAATAAATCTTACTGCTATAGGTTATTTCAATACTTCATTATCTTTATAGTGATTGTCACTATATGGACATGTGTTTCTAGGAAACGCAAGTTAGAAAATTTTGAATTGTTCAAAATGTTATGACTATGAATGTAAAGAAACAAACCCTTATGTATATTGAGTGCTTTCGATTAGATCGAAGCAGTTTATACATAATCAGTAAATTCACAAATTATTTTAACGAGAATATGATTCTAACTCAGCATAGTCCTCCAGATACTCTTCAACATAAACATGTTTAGAAAATGAGGAATTAGACTTTATTAGATATAGTCTTATTGATATTGCGTACCGCTGATCTTCTACAATATTATGGGATTATGCTTTAGAAACTGCTATTCATTTATTAAAAATAATTCCATCAAAAATCGTTCCTACTACTCTATATAAGATATAGACTAAAAGAGAAATGAGTCTTAAGTATGTTAAGACTTGGTGTTATTCTGTTTGCATAAAAGTTATGCAACAGGATAAACTTGTATCCAACTGTACAAGTATTGGTTCATTGAGTATCCCAAGTGTATAATGGGACACCAATTCCATAATTCAGATGAACGAAATATGTTCGTTACTCATGATGTCACGCTCCTAGAGAAATAGTTTCTCATGGATTGTGAAGATTATAGAAAGATTGAACTTGATGAAGCCAATCTAAACATAGATGAACCAAAGATGGAGTTTTAATTTCAATTAAGTGAAATACCTTTAAACACACCATGTTCATAGGTCCTAAAGGATATCAAAGTCATTATTTAGGTATGTTTGATACCTGAAGGTGTACTTGGTGTTTTCTTAGTTGAAGAAAAAGATCCTTTGACTTATGAAGAGACGATGTTTGACATTGTTCGGGAAAATAACAAGATACCTTAAAATCTGAAATTAACAGTACGCATGACAATTAAGTCTAAGACTTAGTTGTGCTTCCTATAGAAACTGTTTCTATAAGCCGTAAATCAGTTTACGCAATGGAAGCAGTGTGGGCCCTATCTGAAGGAATAGTCCTTCATGGCCTGACTGAGGTTGAAAGGTTACACCTAGAGATCTAGGATCGAAAATAAGAAAAAAAAATTTATCAGTAACCATGGCAAAGTCAATTTGGATTTTTTTGGCTATTGTCGCATATTATAATTAAGAGGACTGGCTAATAGATATAAATAAGGTGTTCTGGGAAGTATATCTCGAGCAAGAGATATGCAGAGAACAACTTGATGTTTTTTGCATCTAAGCCTAACTTCTAAAATAATGTGCAAACTGAGGAAGTCCATCAATGGACTTAAGTAGTTTTCTCCAAGCTGGAATCTTTGTTTATATGATGAAATCAGAAAGTCTGGTTTTATAAGGAATGAAAAGGAAGCGTGTGTGTTTAGAAAGAGTAGTGGGAGAATAATTATCTTTTTAGTTCTTTAAAGTGGAAAATATATACTTAATATTGGAAACGATGATTGGAGTATAGCAAGTAAATCAAATAAGTGTTATCTGTGTAAAGAACTTCTTCATAAAAGATTTGAGAGATACTTCCTATATACTAAGTATAAAGCTTTATGGAGATATAGCTAGAAAGCTAATAGGACTCTCTCAATCCTCATACATAAACTTAGTGCATGAAAAGGTACAACTTGATTGACTGTTAGACAGTTAAAGTCCTTTTTAGACATGACATTCATCTTTCTTAGAGGAAGTGTCCTCGGGAAGAAGATGAGAGAGTTAGAGTGTTTAACTTCTCAATTGCATTAGCTAGAAATAGATTAATGCATATCATCTAATATACGAAATCTGGATTTAAATGGTTGTAAGTGTTACAAGCTGGTATCTGTTAAATCCAGAACATGACCATTAAATGGTTGTGAAACATATCTAAATATACTTGAGAAGTATAGAGGATAAGTTTATATAATATGAAGAAATATTTCTTATAAAAGGAAAGGATGCACATATTCAGACTTTTGTTTAATAAGGATGGTAGAAAGTCTAAATCTAGTCATGTGTTTCTCTTTATCAGTACCGGAGCTAGTTAAATGAATGTTAGTAAATGTCTACAGGTAATTCTGCCTTGGAGGTAGAATATGTTGCGGCTTGAGAAGCCAGCAAAGAAAGTTCTATGGATATTTAAATTAATTGCAGAACTTTGAATAGTTCCAAGCTCAGTGGATCCTATCCCACTATATTGCAAAATAACGGTAATTGCTTAAGCCAAGAAGCCATAAGGCACACCAGTATTTTGATCATGTGAACTCTGAAAATCACATAACTAGAAAGTTCTTGGCAACAAGAGTTGTAATAAAATCTAGGAATCAATCCTTGGAAGTAGCTAACCCCCTAAGCCTAAACTCCTATAGCGTTTGAGAAACACGTGGAGTGTATTGGTATGAGATACCAGTACGTATGACACTGAAGCAAGTGGGAGTTTGTTGGAGCTGGTGCTTACGTGCCATTCCAATATTGTATGAAAATTAATTGTTAATATTTATACAATAAACATTTCGAATAAAGATTGTTAATATCATATTAATATGGTATAATGCTTGTAACATTACAGACATTGTTTGATCTGAAAGAGTTCAGATCTGGTCTAAAGGAGTTTAGACCAGAACTAATAGTTAGCAAAGCTGAGAGTTATAAATGCTAAGAGTTAGCACTGTTAAGAGTTAGCAGGTTATAAGAGTCAGCAAGGTCTAAGAGTTAGAACCTTGTCTATAATGGGACGAAGACCTGAGAGCATACTTGTAATGATATAGTTACAAAGAGTTGCAATAGGTGTTAAGAAATATCATTATGTAAGTGTGTCTCAAAGATAATGTTCCTGATTTATAATCACCAATGCAGGTCTATCGGTGATTCACTTTATATAGATTAGTGTATGTCTATATCTGACTGGTTCAGATGGTTGTTCTTAGCTGACCATGAGTTTAGAGCTTGTATAGGCATGCGGGTATCCAGTCAGGACTGGATACTGAACAGACTCATAAGAACCCCAATAGATATCCTATGAAACCGTCAAATGAAGGTCCTCTCGAGTTGAGTAGTATTCGTGGTCCTTTGACCTGAGCGCCACGGTAGTCTTGTGAGTGATCCATCATGCTTTGGTTCCACATATGTCAGAGACCTTTCATGGTCTGACCGCTATGTGTCGCTTGGTATGGTCCGATGCTCATGGAGTCCGGTGTGCGTAGATACGGGATCCGTCAGCTTACGTAGGTAAGTTGTATATCCAATGCTCCGAGATTGTATTTCATAAAGTCTTGTGGCCACAAGCATAAACCCGAGAAAAGAGTTTCCCACAGGGTTAAATAATATAGCAAAAGTGTTTGCGTATATTATTTATCGAGATACGAATCTAGAGATAAGATTATGGATGAGCAAATGGGGATTTGATGGTGCTGATCTATATCCCCGCACATCTAAGGTATAAATGATGGAAGGACTATACGTATACGTTATGACCTCAACTTGTATGGTTTGACACGCTGATTTGTAATATTCGTAACGTGTACGTGGGGCATCGATTACAGATTAATGGAATAATTTCATTTGACAAATCGAGTGTGGACCTAGAGAGTCCCAATATGAAATGTACTCTTTGAGTACTTGGGCAGTGTACCGTATTAAATTGTTCAATACAGTATAATTCAGCAATTTACTAAGGTTAAGTTAACTAAAGTATATGGTTAAATGGTGGGACCCACTTTAGGTTAACTTGGTAACCTAGTAAGGATATAATAGTAATTTTACTTTATGATTATTTAATTGTTAAATAATAAAAATAAATATTTATTTATTTATTTGTCAAATAAATGATTTAACTTAACTAAGGTTAAAGGTTAACCATATGGTTAAGTTAGTTAACTTTACTTAATGGTTAAGTAAAGGTTAACCTAACCATGGTTAAGTTAGTTAACTATGGTTAGAATAATTAAATATTTATTAACTTAAAGGTTAAGTTAAAATAATCTAACTATGGTTAAATATTAACTAAGGTTAGGTTAAGCCAAATGAAATGCAAATGAAATTCAAATTAGTTTGGAATTAATGTATTAGTATATAAAGTGAAATGAAATTCAAAATTCATAATTGGTTTAGATTTTAGGTTTTGCATTTTGGGAGCCATTTCAATTTGAGAAATTGAAATTCTTTGTTTTGTGTTTTAAGTGTTAGAACAACAAAACAAATTAGAAAAATGGTTACTAAATGCAATAACTAAAAAAGAGATTTGTTTTATTTATTCAAGAGTTGAATAAAAGGAAAAACAAATTTAATTAAGTTAAATAGTTTAACTTTGAAAAATGTTTAATAGTTAAACACATATGTTGTATTAAGATGCTGTCATTGTAGACAATCAAACCTACCCTTGTTGATTGCTAGGATTGATCAAAGATTCATTTCATGGTGAACTTCAAGCAAAATTAATCCAAAGGCTTCATTGGTAATATTTTCTCAATATCGAATTTTCAATTTAATCAAATATGTATTTTCTGTGTTCATTATATATAATCTTCCGCTGTGCATATGTATGTATGAGATATGTATATTATTTGTATGATGAACACAACCCACATGCAAGCACCCTAGTAATTTGACAACACCCTAATACTTACTGCCCTAGGCTGGGTAGCACCATGGCGATAGTAGTTTTCGTGCTGCAGCCCTAAGTGCATCAACATAAAGCCCTTTTTGAGCCCAGAAGACTCAAATAAAATTGAAATTCTTAACAGAATCTGAAAAGCAATTAAGTAAAATACTTAAGATCCTTCACTCTAATCGAGGAGGTGAGTACATTGACATAAAGTTCAAGGATTACTTAGTAGAGCATAGTATTCTATCCTAACTCACAGCACTTAGGACACCACAGTAGAATAGTGTTGCAGAAAGAAGAAATAGAATCTCGTTGGACATGGTTAGTGTTGGAAATCGAGTGTGTGACATACAAGTGTATATGTAATTTCAAAAATCACTACACGTATCGGAAGCATGTTAACAAATACACCAAATTTAACAAATTTGACCACATATATCACATATATGCTCAAGTAAAACTATTATACAACAACTTATATATGATGAACAATTGTGTACATAAAATTAAAATGTAAATAACATTTACCTAATAAAGGTAGCTTTATAAATTCTTGAAGTCCTCCAACAATCTAATTAAAGAGCTCGCCTTGAAATGAATTGTTGAACAATTCTAGTCCATAACGATTTGGTAGGATTATGAAGCTAGAATAGTAGCTTAGTTTTACAATTTTCAGCATATGTATTCAAACTCTTTGAACACAAATTATTTTATTCTTAAATGGAGATTGTAAACATTTACATACAACTCTTGTTTCAATGATGGAAATAATTTTCATAGATTAATTAATTTTAACACAACTCTTGTCTACAATTACTAATCTCTTTCTCTATTTTGATTAATTCATTTTGATCCATTCATGAGAGAAGAAGATGAAGAAACGTTTTTCATGTTTTCCAACACTTGAAAGAATAAAACCTAATTTTCTTTTACTTATCAATTCCCTTAGCCGAATTCTTCTCCAATTCAATGAATCTATTCAATTGTTAGCTTAATCTTTTGTTTTTGTTATTCAACACCTTTTGATAAAACAAAAACAAGTGCTCTACCAATTTAGTTGTTGGTCTCTCACTTAAGATTAATTTATTAAGCACTAGAATAATGGTCACCTAAATAAATCATTACTTAACAAATACAATTATTTTAATCATATTAGGTAAATAAATTGCCAACATCTAAGCCCCTCATTATATTAAAATACAATGATCATTATTAATATATTATATTATCATATTATCTAATAATATAATAATAATATTTAATTTAATTATTCAAAACAATTTTAAATAATTACTTTTTACCTTACTAGTTTTTACTACCAAGGTTAAATGGTAAAACTAAGGTAAAATCAAATCATGGAACAAATTTTGCCACTTGTCAACATCCTATTAATTTACAACTCTTGTTAATTAATTCAATAATGTACTTAACAATTAAGTCTTGACAAATGCACATCTTGAGGGATCCTGAAACAATTATTCTATTATGTTGCAAGAATTTACTGGATCAAATTATTCAATCCAATCCGCTACCCTAGTGCGCAACGAGTACACTTCACATTGTGATACTCTCTAGGTCCACATCTCATTTATCATATGGAGCTCCTCCACATGTCTGTGAACGATGCCCCCCCCCCTCCCCCCCACACGTTATGAATATTACAAATCAACGTATTAAACCATGCAAGTTGAGGTTATTGTTTATTTGTATAATCCCTTTATCATTTATATCCTGAAAGATCAAAGATATAGATTATCACCGTCAAATCTCTATTTGCTCAACCATCAACTTGTCTCCAAATTTATATTTCTTTAAACAATATCCACAAATATTCTTGTGATATTGTTTATCCATTCGGAATATATTTTTTGAGGTTTATGCTTATAGCCACAAAACTTTCTAAAATACAATCTTAGAGCATTTGGATATACAACCCACTCATATGAGTTGATGGATCCCATATTTACGCACACTGGACTCCATGAGCATCGGACCATATCTAGCGACATACAGCAGTTAGACCATGAAAGTTCTCTAACATGTGTAGAACCAAAGTATGATGGATCACTCACAAGCCTATCGTAGCACTCAGGTCAAAGAACCACAAATACTGCTCAACTCGGAAGACCTTCAATTGACGGTTTTATGAGATGTTTATTGGAGGTCTTTGTGAGTCTGTTCAATATCCAGTACTCACTGAATACCTGTATGTCTATGACGAGCTTCCACCAAACTCATAGTTTGCTAAGACTAACCATCTGGACCATCCAGATATAAACATACATTAATCTATATAAATGGGTTTCACCGATAGACCCGCATCGATGAAATTAGATCAAAAACATCATGTTTGAGAATATATTTTCATAATGACATTTCTTAGCATCATCTGCAACTCTTTACAGCTATGTCATTATAAATATATTCTCAAGTCATTGTCCCATTTCAGACAAGACTCTAACTGTTTATATTTCGCTAACTCTATTAATGTGTTAACTCTTAGCACTGATCTAAACTCCTTTAGACCATATCTGAACTCCTTCAGATCATACAATATCTGAAACGTTACAAGCATCTTACCATTTATTATAAATAATATTAACGATTTTATTAGAAATGATAATTGTATAAATACTATCATTAAATATTTATACATAATGGGATAGCACGTAAGCACAAATTTCAATAGTTAGATCCACGATGAGCTACTTGTCTCTACCGCTCTCATTTTTGGGATATGCATTATAGACCTTTGTCTATCTTTTAAATTTAGTACCTTCCAAATCTGTCTTAAGAACATCCTTGGAGATATGAAATGGTAATAAACCTAGTTTATGCCATTTTTGCATATGAGAATTCCTAGTACATGTGTTAAAAGGAAAGAATGAAAAGCTAGAACCACGAATAGAAATGTGTCTGTTTGTATACTACCTAAATGTACAAGAGAAGGTTCATTTTATAGTTCTTAAGAAAAAAAAAGTGATTATATCAATAAACGCCACTTTTCTTAAGAATAATTATATAGAAAACTTCAAACTTCGCAGTAAGATTGTACTAAAGGAAATGCTTTCTAATCAGATCAGACTTTTTTCATTGAAGTGAATGACAAAGTCAGGTAACAACAAATCCTAATTAGAACACCTTGGAATCTTGACGCAGTAAGAGGATAGTAAGATTACCTATTCATTATAGAGAGGAGAAAAAGGCACAAATAGTTATATTCGACGCATGCCAAGATGATCTATTGATATACAGACATGCCATGAAAGATTCTAATAAGGAAAAATGGCAGGAAGCCATGAACAAAGAAATAAACTCTATGCACTCCAATTTAGTTTGAAAGCTTATAGATCCACCTGAAGATGTCAGGCCCATTGGGTGCAAATGAATATTCAAGAAGAAAAGAGACATAGATGGGAAGGTAGAGATTTTCAAAGCAAGATTGGTGGCAAAATGTTACACTTAAAAAGAGGAAATCGACTATGAAAATACTTTCTTGCCACTAGCCATGCTTAAATCCATTCGTATCCTCTTTTTCATTGCAACATGTTTTGATTATGTGATATAAAAATTGGATGTCAAGATAGCATTTTTGAATGACTATTTGTGTTAACTTGTTTTAGGGTGTATGCACATGATTGTATACGTGTTGAAAAACCTAAATACATGTATCATCTTCACGATTTCATAGTAGAATTAAGCATATGATCAAGATATATACATGTAACTTATATCACTAACAACATAAGATGACAAAAAATATACCCTTGACGAACTTTGGTGAAGATTTCAATTTTGAATTCTTCATAGCTTCAACTTTGAGCTCACCTTAAAGTACACTATTGTTCAATTGTAGTTCATAACAATCCGATGAGATTGTGAAACTAGAATAGCAGCGATTGAATTTCCAGCAACAAGATTTTGTATCTTGAAAGAAAAATAAGAACAATTTATTTTTCTTTCTCTCTAGTTTTTCTCACAACACTTTATTCAAAGAAAAACTCTCCAAAACCAAAAACTCTCTCTAACCCTCTCTCTTTGCATGTTTTTGCTTCACTATTTTTTAATCAATTATTTAAAATAATTTTAGATGTGTTAAGCACTTCACAAATACTCTCAAAATTGATTAAATGTCTAAAAAATTAAAAAATAATATTTAGTGGCAATTATACCTAATTAGGTATATGTCTCCCACCTAAATCAAAATTAATAAACAAATAAATAAATATTATTATTTATCTAAATAATATTTATTCTATTATTCAAAAACTATTTGAATAATGAATTTTTTTTTTACTTTATTTGATTTTACTAACATAGTTAATTGGTGAATTCATGGTGAAACAATTTATGGAACAAAATTGTGCCACTTGTTAACATCTAATTAGTTAACAATTTTTGTCAACTAATTAAGTGATATACTTAACATTTAAGTCTAGACAAGTGCACAACCCGAGGAACCCTGAAATATATTTTTGGTTTACTGAAATTTCTAGTATGGAACTGTTTAATCTATAATGTTGCCCCAATGCACAATGAGTACACTTCATACTGTGAGACTCTCTAGGTCCACGCTCGAATTGTCATATGAAACTCTTTCATACATCCAAGAATGATGCCCCACACATTACGAATATTACAAAGTGGAGCGTTAGACCATATAAGTTGAGATTATAATATATTCGTCTAATCCCTCTACCATTTATATCCGCGTAGAGCGGATATATAGATTAATACTGTCAAATCTCCATATGCCCAATCAAAAGCTTATCTCTAGAATTGTATTTTAATAAATAATATTCCCAAACACTTTTGTGATATTATTTATCTCTAGAGTTAAACTCTTTTCCAGAGAATTACTGCTTATGGCCATAATACTTTTTAAAATACAATCTTGAAGCGTTAGGATATATTACTCACTCAAATGAGCTGATGGATCCCATATCTATGCACCCCAGACTCCATGAGCATTGGACCATACCCAGCAATACCCAGCGGTCAAACCATGAAAGGTTTCTGACATGTGTGAAACCAAAGTATGGTGGATCACTCACAAGCCCAATGTGCCACTCAGGTCAAAGGACCACGAATACTACTCAACTCGAAAAATCCTCTATTAACGGCTTTATGGGATGTTTATTGGAGGTCTTTGTGAGTTTTTTCAGTAATTAGTCCTTACTGAATTCCTGTATCTCTATACGAGCTTCCACTAAACTCATAGTCTACTAAGACTAACCATCTGAACCATCCAGATATAGACATACACTGATCTATATATTTATTAAGGTATTCACTAATAGACCAACATTATGGGAGATAGATCAAGGACATAAATTTGAGAACATATTTGCATAATAACATTTTCTAGCACTATTTGCAACTCTTTGTAACTATGTTATTACTAATATATTCTTAGGTCTCTATCTCATTTCAGACAAGGCTTTAACTCTTTAGATATCGCTGACTCTTATAACCCGATAACTCTTGTCAGTGCCAACTTTTAGTATTTATAACTCTCAGCGTTGCTAATTCTTAGCACTGATCTAAACTCATTTAAACTAGATCTAAACTCTTTTAAATCATATAATGTCTAAAACGTTACAAGCATCTTACCATAAAAAAAATATAATTAGTGATTTAATGAAATGATAATACTAGTATAAATATTAAACAAATAATCATACATAAAGGGATGGCATGTAAGCACAAATTTCAACAACTCCCACTTACTTTAGTGCTATTCACGATGGTATCAAATGCCCATTGACTCCACATGTCTTTCAAATACTTTTGGAGTTAAAGCTTTAGTGAGGGGGGCCGCTACATTATTTATAGAATCTACTCTATAAACTATTATATCTCTTCTAGTCAAAATTTCTTTAATGATATGGTATTTTCTTTCCACATGCTTCGACTTTTGGTATGCTTTCGGCTCTTTAGCTTGTGTAATGGCTCCGTTCTTATCGTAAAATAATGGTATAGGATCCATTGCACTTGGAACTATTCTAAGTTCAGCGATAAATTTGCATATCTACACTGCTTCTTTTGCTGTTTCTAAGGCTGTAATATATTTTGCCTCTGTTATGGAATCAGCTGTGGACGCTGTTTGTTGCTCTTCCAACTAACTACAACACCGTTGACAATGAATACATATTTAGATGTAGACTTTCTATCAACTAGATCAGACTAGAAGTCTAAATCTGTGTATACTCTCACTTGTAAGTCACTTTCTCCATACATTAGAAACTTGTCCTTAGTACCTTTAAGATATTTGAGAACATATTTCATAGCCATCCAATGGCCTTCACCTGGATCAAACTGATACTAGCTTGTAACACTTATAGCCATATTGATGTCAGGTCTTATACACATTATGGCATACATCAAGCTTCCTACACTTGATGCCTATGGTATGTTAGACATTCTAACCTTTTCATCGTCACTTTGAGGACACGTCTTCCTTGAAAGATGAACGCCATGTCTAAAAGGTATATTAACTATCTTACAGTTACTGAAATTATACCTTTCTAAGACATTATCTATATACGATGATTGAGAGAGTCCTATAAGCCTCCTAACTCTATCTCTATAAAGCTCTATACCTAGTATATATGAAGCCTTTCCCAATTCCTTCTTGGAGAAATTCTTACTAAGGTAGCTTTTAACTGACTGTAACATACCAATATCATTTCTGATAATGAGTATGTCATCCACATTAAAAACTAAGAAGACTACCATGCTCCCACTGACCTTTTTCTATACACAAATTCTTCTTCGTTCTTCATGAAATCAGACCCTTTAATTACTTTATCAAAATGAAGATTCCAACTTCGGGAAGCTTGCTTAAGTTCATAAATAGACTTCTTCAGTTTGCATACTAAACCATAATATGTAGCAATTGCTAGTAAAATTCGAATTGACTTAAGCATCGCTACTAGTGAGAAAGTTTCCTCATAACTGATTTCAGATCGCTGAGTATGACCTTTCACCACCACACGGGCCTTGAAATTTTTTACTTTCCTACAGGCCCATGTTTTGCTATTAAATTCATTTACAATTGATAGAAATAATTTCTTCAGGAAGCTCAACTAAGTTTTAAACTTGATTTTGATGTATTAAGTCAATCTCAGATTTCATGGCTTCTTGCCATTTTTCTGAATCGATGTACAACATCGCCTCTCTATAAGTCAAATGATCCTTTTTTTTCAATCCATAAAACATAAAGAGCACCTTCAGGTATTGAACTATACCTTTCAAGTGACCTTGATATCCTTTCTGACCTACGTGGAGGGTGTGTCAAATGTATTCTGCTCGATTGAGCCTAAGGTTCCATTGTTGGTTCATTTACATCCTAACAGAGTTCATCTAATTCAATCTTTCTACAATCTCCACGATCCATAAGAAATTATTTACCTAGAAAATTGGCATTTCGGGCAATGAACACATTTCGTTCCTTACGATTATAGAACCGGTACCCCATTGAATTCTTAGGATATCTAATGAACCAATACTTGTATCCTTTAGGTACAAATTTATCTTATTGCGTAACTTTTACATATGCAGGACAGCCCCAAATCTTAACATATTTAAGACTTGGTTTCCTTTCATTACATATCTTATAAGGAGTAGAAGGAACAGCTTTCGATGGAACTCTGTTCAATATATGACCAATAGGTTTTAGAGCATAGCCCTATAGATATTCAGGGAGATCAGTGAAGTTTATCATTGATTGGACCATATCCAATAAAGTCTGATTCCTCATCTCCAAAATACCATTATGTTATGGAGTACTTGGAGGACTATACTGAGCGAGAATTCCATTCTCTTTTAAATAATTCAAAAATTCACTGCTCATATATTCACCACCTCAATCTAATTGAAGGCATTTGATATACATTTCAGTTTGTTTCTTTACGTCGATTTGAAACTCTTTGAACTTTTCAATAAATGGAGCTTTGGTCATTTTTCCTTGAACATAAGATTCATAAACTGGATAAGGCTCTATGGTCAGATCAGGTATCTGACCATCTTTAACTAGACATGTTAGGCATCTCACACCTATATGACCTAATCTCATATGCCATAATTCCATATCATTTAAAGTTCCCGAGTTATTATTAGGATTCATCTATATATTCATGACATTTCCTGATATATCTAATATATAATGGCTATTAATCAACTGACATGCAACTAATAAAATATTATCCAAATCATACAAACATAAGGAACAGTTCTGTACATACATATGATATCTCTCATTGTTCAATACAGGAATGGAAATAATTTGTCAGATAATGTTTGGCATATAATAGCAATTATTCAATACAATAATTTTATTACATGGAAGAAGTAAATTAAAATGTTCAATAGCCTCGACCTGTAGGAAATCTTCATTTTCAACATGAAGATGTACTTCTCCAAGCTGTAACAGTCTAACTTCTTTTAAACCCTAAAACACATTGCAGATATGAGAAGGACAAGTAGTATCTGATACCAAGCCAGTATTAGCATCAAATGCTAAAGAAATCTCAATGATAGGCAAGTGCATACCTGAGGGGGTCTTCTTAATCGAGGCATGGTATTTTGGGCAGTTTCACTTCCAATGCCCATCCTCGCTGCAATGGAAATATTTTTCTTTTTCTTTGTTATTATATTGGGGCCTGAACATGTGTTGCTTTTAAGGACCCATTTTGGGTGCAAACTTTACTTTCTTTTTTTTCTTCCCTTTGAACTTCTTAGAATTCTTTGAGATAGAAGATGAAGCATCCTAAACATAGAGGGTCATGCCCCATTTGGTCATGTCCTCTTCTGCTATTTTCAGCATGTTATGCAGATCAGTATAAGTAGGGGTCAATCTTTGCATGTTGAAGTTCATGATGAATTGTCAAATGACCCTTGAAGTGATTAAAGAATCAAATTGTTCCCCAATGTATTGCTAAGTGAGATATCCATGTTTCTAACCTCTCAATATGAGATATGATCTTGAAGACATGGGGACTCATTGAACTGCCCTTGGATAGTCTAGCTTGAAAGATAGATTTGGCAATCCTATATATTTAAATTTGAGACCGGTCACCAAATAACTCTTTCAGGTGGAGCATTATACTCCCAGCGCTATTCATGTGGACATGCTCTCTTTGGAGCTCCGTAGACATTGAGCCAATGATGTATGATTTGACTTTCAAATCATCATCCAACCATTTGCAATATGTCTCCTTTTCTTCTGGAGAAGCATCATCAAAAACAGCTCGGGGGAGGCGCTGATTAATTATATATCCAAGCTTCTCAGAATCTAGAACTATTTTAAGATTCATAAGCCAGTGAACAAAATTTTTTGCACATTTAAGTTAGTGCACGTCAAGAATACGAACTAATGGGTTACTTGAAGCCATTTGATCTTAACAAGAAAAAAGAAAATATGTTAGCAAAATATTTCAATCGCTAATAAGTAACATTTTAGATCATGGTATAACAGTTACACATTTTTTAATCTAAAAAATGTCATTCCACTGTTTTACATTATCTCTTTAATCTCTCAAATGGGAAAATAATAGTTTTAGATTCTTTAAACTATACAGTGAGAAGTGGATTCTGTTGGCATTTTACTCTAGCCTTATGCTATAGCAATATTGGCCTTTATAAACCCAAAATGTAGACAACTCTTGTCAATTACATCTCATGCAACTCTTACCACTGATCATAAATACACATTTTTCTCATGTTGTAGCAATATTGGATAAGTTTATTTTAGATTAACTTGCCAATCATCAAATATATGCTACTAGTATAACCTTCACCCGATAGCAATATTGAGCAATACGTTCGCATATATTTGCCTCATTTCATGTTTAACTGACATAACCCAATTCACCTCGACCAATCCCTCACACTGTAGTAATATTGAAAAAGACCAAAGTGAACTATGTAATACCATTTTGACAAGACGAATTATTATATAATATTATCTCATAATACAATTTTATTTAATCTGATTTAAAGAGATTTTTTAATTTAATATTTTATTTTTTAAATAATTATTATTACCATTAACAATTATAATAAATTTTCTCATCACATACTAATTTAATTTATAATTAGAATATTTATTTATGTAAGCATAACTAACCCTATCAATAAGACTTCTACTATGATTAATAAGCATAAACAAATATATATACAAAATTTAATATAATGATATAACAATTATTATTGCATTAAATGAACCTCACATGCAAAATTTTTAAATTGGAGTGTATTGTTCAAAATGATCAGCGTTAAAAGTTGAACGTTATAGCCTTATACAATATAATGCTTCAAAAAAATTTTTTTTACTCTTTTTTGGTCTACAACTTTAAATAGCCTGGGTTTCTAACTTATGAACGCTCCAGCGTTCAACACTTGAATGCCCCCGTATTCTATTCTTTTAACGCCCCAATATTAAGCACCTTAATGCCCCGCGTTATATAACTAATACCCCAGCGTTCACCGATGAATGCCCTTGTGTTCACTAGTGAACGTTGATAAGGACAAATTTGTCATATATTTTCTCATGTTTTTATTTTGATATTTTATTGTTTTATGAGAATAGATGGCTATTTATGTGCATTGTTGTTATTTATAAGGACTTGAATAAAATTTAAAGAATGAGCAAAAACAGGGACTAAATGCAAGCTTTTCAAAGTATGTGTCCAGCGCTCCAGCGCCACGAGAATTATCGCCCCAGTGCTGGAACAGTGATCGAAATAAAAAATATGAGATGTTTAAGTCGCATCTGGCGCCTCAACGCCAAATAGTCACCTTGGCAACAATAGGCTAGCGCCCTAGCGCTAACATCCGACCGCTCCAGCGGTGAAGCCTTTTTCACGTATCGCCCTAGAGACAACTGCATAACGCCCCAGCGGTAGCGTGACTCCTAATAAAACTTATAAGCTTATAAGGATCCAAATAAAACTTATGAGCTCAGGCATATAGATAGAAGGGTTGTCAAAAAACTTTGGAACACTGACCTCTTGAAGAAATATTATCCATAGTCATTCTTATTGTACTTTTTAAACTTGCAAAAGTTAAGAAGTCATTAATACAATATCTTTTTCTCAAGAATAATATACGAGCATATAAGTTCTAGACTGAAAAATTAACAAAATCCCTGATGAAGGACACAGGGGAACATCCTCAATACCCGATCAGAGTAAAAGTTGAATGGCAAACCAAGCCTAATAGCTTATTTGTGAAGTTGCATCCCCTCATAGATTTCTCTAAAGATAGTTATTTGATAAAGTGATAGACCATACACCACTTGAGAAAGAAAATCAAAATCAAGATAATTTACTGAGGAGAATTCAACTTAAAAACAATAAGAAGAAAATAAAACTTACCTCTATCACACTCATAACTGAAAAATGAAATGCAGTAAGGCAAATGTGTCCCAATTCTGCATCTAGTGAGCAAGATCTAAGCTAACAAAATTTTCTTCTTCCCTAATAAATGAGAGCAGGTGCTCAAACTTACTCTAAGATGCATTAGACAATTTATTTAAGAAGAAAGTAAAATAGTTTCTAACTACCAGCCAATGAATGGCCTTCTAGTCAATTAACACTTCTAATAAGAGAGTGGGATCAGATTTCAATATGATTGAGGACACCTAGGACGACCTTTGACTATGGTATGGCAAACTAGTTTGAGGTTAAGTACCTTATGTAGAGGTTGAGGAGTCAACCACCATTTTTCCTTTTTCATCCACTAAAGAGTCCTTCAAATTGATGTCCTTGAGACCTCCGTATTTCCCCTAATGGTAGTAGTAAACCTATCCCTTTGAACACACCTGGGTAGGTTAAAAATGAGTAGTGGGCTCTGCAGAATGCTCCTTATGTTGAGCACATTTCCTACTATAGTCCTCGCATTGCATAGCTACAAAAGAACTAGAATAGGTCAGATCAGTATAAAAAAACTTAGAACAAAAAATATATGAAAGAAGAACACACACTTCTTTCCTCAGGCTCACCTTGAGACTGAGCTCCTCGATTGTTCTTCTTAACTAGAGGAACCTCATTTTCCTTACGATCACTTAACTCAATCTTGACTACCAATCTTTCATGACCACTCAAACTATGAAACCTAGATTGACTTGGAACCGACACAGCTCTTAACAAGAAAAAAAGAATTAGCCTACTCTGGTTTCAAAAATAAAGTCAATCATTATAACTCGAAGGCGAAGAATAATTAGCACAAAAAAAAATCATCATTAGGAAAGAAACGACGATTCCTGAAGCCATACAAAATGTGTGTACAAATTCGTAGAATTTTAAAAGTCTAAAACTAATTCCAAGAATGTGTCAAGAAAGAATAGAGTAACCATCAAATTATAAAGTAACAACTTATTAGCGTCAGAAATCATTAGTGAAAGTAATGGCCGATGTTAGAAAATGATAGTACCAAAATAATACAAGTACTTTCTTTCTTTAAAAAAAGTGAAAAGACGTGGGTAATAAGGCTCAACTTTAATTTCCCAATCAAAATAGTCTTCTAGACTATTGTATAAATCTGAACCATAGATCGAATCCAATGACCCCTCCTCCTACGTGGATTTCTGCTCAAAACTGTATGTTCAACTACTAAGAATGACCCAATAACCGTTAGATCTCCTAAGAATCCAAGGGCTAAAAAAACACCGACATCACCTAAGTCGCCTTTGAAAAATGACTAATGAGAAATGCATAAGATTTAAAGAAATGTGAAATAATTGACTAAAATATCCAAAGGCCTTGCCATACAACCTCCTCAAGCAAATAAGGTCTCAGATATCTTTAAGCAACTAATAAAGAGCCAAGGAAGGTAAGAAATAAGATTACTATAACCCTTTAGGTTGAGATTCCTGAGGTGGTCTTCGAAATAACATCAAAGCATTGGGTTAAGGCTAAGACTCTTAAATATTCAACATCAGCCCTTGCTTAACAAATGGCAGCATATGGTGGCAAGTGGTAATAAATCATCACTTGCCACTTGTCAAGCTCCTGAGCTTAACATTTAAGCATATCAGCTTCTTGAGAGGTCCTGAAATAATTTTTACTTTTCAAAAAGTTTTTGGGATCAAACAATTCGACCTAAAGCACTACCCCAGTACTCAATGAGTACACTTTAGATTGTGAGATTCCCTAGGTTCACACTTGTTTCTCTTACGAAATTTTTTCGTAAGTTCACAAATGATGCCCCACACACATGTTACAAAAATTATTCGTATAATTCCTCCATCACTTATATCCTAGAATAGCAGAGACATAGAGCATTGTCGTTAAATCTCTATATGCTCAACCGTAAACTTATCTCCAGATTCGTATTTCTATAAACAATATTCACAAATGCTTTTGTGATATTATTTATCCAATGAAAAACTTTTTTTGAGTTTACTACTTATGGAAATAAGACTTTTTAAAATACAATCTTAGAGTATTATGATATATAACTCATGTAATTGAGCTGACGGATCCTATATTTATACATACTGGACTTCATGAGTATCAGACCATACTTAGCGACGGCCAGCGGTCAGACCCTGAAAGATCTTTGACATGCGTAGAACCAAAGTATAGTCGATCACTCATAAGCCCACTGTAGTGCTCAGGTAAAAAACTATAAGTACTATTTAACTCGAGAAGACCTTCCATTAATAGCTTTATAAGATGTCTATTGAAGGTTTCATTAAGTCCATTTAGTATCCAGTCCTTACTGAATACTTGCATGCCTATATGAGCTTTCACTAAGCTTATAATCTGCCAAGACTAACCATTTGGACCATCTATATATAGACATACACTGATCTATATATAATTAAGGTCTACACCAACAAACCCACATCAGTGAAGATAGGTCAGGAACATAAAGCTTGAGAACATTCTTGCATAATGATATTTTCTAGCACTATTTGTAACCTGTTACAACTATGTCATTACTAATATATTTTCAAGTCTTTGTCCCATTTCAAATAAGACTCTAACTCTTTAGATTTTGTTGACTTTTATAACCTGCTAACTCATAAACTGCTAACACTGCTAAGTCATACACTTCTAACTTTTTGCATTTATAACTCTCAATGTTGCTAACTTTTATCTCTGATCTAAACTCCTATAGACCAGATCTGAACTCCTTTAGAACATTCAATGTTTGAAATATTACAAGCATCTTACCATTTAATAAATATAATTAGTGATTTAATAAAATATTTGTTGTATAAATATTAAAATATATATTCATATAAAATGGGATGACACGTAAGCACAAATCCTAACATTATGGTCAAAACTGCAAGAGGTATTAGTATTTAGAAATTTCAAGGCCACAGTAATTATGTTGAGATTTATGCTTACGTGCCATCCCATAATGTATAAATATATAGTGATAGTATTTATATAATTATTATTCCTAATAAAATTATTAATATTATTTATTATTAAATGGTAAGATGCTTGTAACATTTTAGATATTGTATGATCTGAATGAGTTCAGATCTGGTCTAAAGGAGTTTAGACCAAGGCTAAGAGTTAGCAACGTTAATAGTTATAAATACTAAGAGTTAGTAAGTTTATAAGAATTAGCTAAATCTAAGGAGTTAGAGCCTTGTCTGGAATAAGACAATGACCAGAGAATATATTAGTAATGACGTAGCTGCAATGAGTTGCAGATGGTGCTAAGAAATGTCATTATACAAGTATGTTCTCAAACATAATGTTCCTGATCTAATTTCATCGATGCGGGTCTATCGGTGGAACCCATTAATATAGATTAGTGTATGTCTATATTTAGATGGTCCAGATGGTTAGTCTTAGCAAACCATGAGCTTAATAGAAAGCTCGTATAGAGATACAGGTATTCAGTAAGGACTGGATATTGAATAGACTCATGAAAACATCCAATAGACATCTCATAAAGCCGTCAATGGAAAGTCTTCCGAGTTGAGTAGTATTTGTGGTCCTTTGACTTGAGCGCCACGATGGGCTTGTAAGTGATCCACCATGCTTTGGTTCCACACATGTCAGAAACCTTTCATGGTCTGACCGCTGGGTGTCGCTGGGTATGGTTCGATGCTCATGGAGTCCGGTGTACGTAGATATGGGATCCATCAGCTCATATGAGTGGGTTGTATATCCTAATGCTCCGAGATTGTATTTCAGAAAGACTTATGGCCGCAAGCATATACCTTGGAAAAGATATTCCGAAGGAATAAATAATATCACAAAAGTGTTTGTGGATATTGTTTAATGAAGTATAAATCTGGAGATAAGTTCATAATTGAGCAAATAAGAGATTTGATGGTGATGATCTATATCTCTGCTCTTTAAGGATATAAATGATGGAAGGATTATACGAATATGCAATAACCTCAACTTGCATGGTCTAACACGCTAATTTGTAATATCCGTAACGTGTGTGTAGGATATTGTTCACGGACGTATGAAGGAGCTTCATATGACAAATTAAGTGTGGACCTAGAGAGTCTCACAATATGAAGTGTACTCGTTGAGTACTGAGGTAGCGGGTTGAATTGAATAGCTCGATCCAATAAATTTCAGCAAAGAATAATTAGTTAGGGATCCCTCGGATTGTACATTTGTCAAGACTTAATTGTTAAGTACATCATTGAATTAATTAACAAGGGTTCTTAATTAATAGAGTATTGACAAATGACAAAATTTATTCTATGATTTGATTTTACCTTTTTACCATTTAACCATGGTAGTAAAAATTAGTAAGGTAAAATGTAATTATTCAAAATTGTTTTGAATAATTAAATTATATATTGTTATTATATTATTAGATAATATTATAATATATATAGATCATGGCATTGTATTTTAATACAATGAGGGGCCTAGATGTTGACTATTTAATTATCCATTATAATTAAAGTAATTATATTTGTTTGGTAAAGATTAATTTAGGTGGCCATTATTCTAGTGTTTGGTTTAATTAATCCTAAGTGGGAGACCAATAATAAAATTGGTGGAGCACCTCCTTTTGTTTAATCAAAGTGTTGAATAAACAAAATGGATTTTGGCAAAACAATTGAAATTGATTCATTCAATTGTGAAAGAGAATTTCGTTCAAGGAGAAAAAAGAGAGAATTGAGAGCATTTCCTAGGTGTATTTCTCAAAGTGTTGAGAGAATATGCAAAGACTTACTAAGGTTCAAAATAAAGAGTTGTAAAGAACTAAAGAAAACACTTAATTCTTCTCATCTCTTGGTAGTAATAATTCATAAGGATAAATTGTTTTAAATGTTAAAACAATCATTTGCTGGAAATTTAAGGCTACTATTCTAGCTTCACAATCCCACCGGATTTAGTTGTGAACTAGAATTGTGTAAGGGAACACTTCAAGGTGAACTCAACAAATTGAAGATTGGAGTTCTTGAAGAATTGTAAAGCTTCCTTTATAACCGGGTAGGTTATTGATTTACAATTCATTTTATATCATGCATGAAAATATATATGAGATATATATATGTGCTTGAATGATTATACATGTGATTATATGCTTGAGTTTGTTACATAGTGTATTACATGTATGATTACTTCTGTTGCGTATTTAATTTTTGAAATTATATGTATCTATACACATCACACACCATATCACAACAAATCATTCCTTGGACTGGGATGAGGAAGTTTATAAGAAAAATTGAAGACTATGTTTCTATGGTTGATAAATGAAAAGAGAAATGGCTTCTTTCTTCTTCAGATAGACTTTGATAACATCTAAGGGATGAGGATGGTATTGGAACTAACAACTATGGACCTCTCAGACTAGTGACTACCCTTATAATGCTAGCCACCCATGTTCCATCTGCTCTCATTATGTTGTGATAATTGTTCAGCCAGATACTCTTTACTCCATCTGTGTGGAAACAGGAGGATAGCAATTGCCAACGCCATGTCCCATAACAGACAACAAACATCAGTGCAAAAAATGCAAACAACATGACCACTATAGAAAATCTTGTCTACTAGCATGGCGAGGTCGGAAGCTATAGAATTAATTGATTGCACTTGGTGATTTTATGTTTTAAACTCTTATTTTACAAATGGCTGTGTGTATGAAAAAATCCTTTTTATTTTATGGATACTTATCATTTTTCTTTCTCAAGAGAAAGTTATCATCTTCTTAACATGGTTGTATTATCTTCTATACTCGTGTAGATGATTGCCAAATATTTTTATGTGTTTTATAATCTGTGGTGATTTGGATAAGGGAAAGTTGCCATAGCAATTATTGTAGCTGGACTATGTCTCTGTAGAAAGTTTTTTGTGTTAAGATTTTTGACATACATTCACAATTGGGCAGGCAATAGTGTAATTCAAGAATTAATGTAATCACATTTGTCTATTGCATCAACTTCACTTTCATGTCCTACTGATATTACATAACATTACTTGTGAGAAAGAATTCCAATGTTAACGAATAAAAGTGATAATTCCAATTGATACGCTAGTTATTAAATATACAACTTCTTCAATTCTGGTTTACCCAAATAACAATGTTTGAATGTAGTTTTTTTAATAATTTTTCTTCCCTAGTCAGATTACCAATTAGTTTGTTATTTTCTCCATACAAGTCATTGAAAGTTGTAACATGGTGATTAAAAATCAATAACCAAGCCAGATGAACTGTTTCAGGGCCTAAGGTGTAAAAGGAATGAAGTATTGGAGGACTTAAATGCTAACGGAAGCAAACTTTATGGCTTTTAGAGTATGTACCTAAAAGTAAAATGCTAGACTATCATTGAAAGAAAACTTTTTAGCATCCAAAGTAATGAGCTAAAAGTGGAAGGACTATATTGATAAATCCTAATCCACAAATGCCGAAAACCTACTATTTTACTGAAAAAGAAATTCAAAATGTAAATATCACCATAAGTTTGTTCATAAGTTGTTTAGCTACCAACTATGTACATGTCTCTTTAATTTCAATTACACTTTGGCTTCTAGAGTAATTACCTAAAAGTAAATGGGCTAGGATGCTAATAGAAGTAAACTTTTTTTGCTTATAAAGTAGTAATCTAAATAGGAAGGGTTGTATTGCTAAAGTCTTTAAAATGTCAATAATTGGAGAAAATTTACTATTTTACTAAAATGCAAATTATGAAATGTAAATATCACTGTATATTTAACCATGTATATTTCCCTTTAATTTCATTTTCAGTTGGCCTTTTTGAGCCCATATTCTTTTGAGTCACATCACCATTTTAACTTATTCCCATACTTTGTTTTTGTCTTTTTGGAAAAATACTTGTTCACATACCTTGCTTCGATAATTCCAGCACTTTCACATGATTCTTATAATTATTTAGCAAACCCGTGTATGCTAGAAAGTGTTTTTCATTACATATTCTTTTTTTTCCTACATACTAATACCTACTTATATAGTTACTGTTCCCTCTCACAATCATCCCCGTTTCCGTGTTGCCGGGTTAAATTATCTAACAAGTACATACATATCTTTTACTTCTGCAATGGCATCAACATTGTTAATTATGCTTTATTCGTTACACCTTGCATAAATGCAACATTAAATTCCCTTAACATATGTTTGCAAATATAAAAAATATTCTTATAAATGCCTAACTACATATATTTTACTCATACATTTGTTATACCATGATTTTCTTCACCAACAAAATGGTTGATAAGGGCAAAATTGTCATATATTTTCTCATGTATTTATTATTGATATTTTATGATTTTATGAGAATAGATGGCTATTTATGTGCTTTATTGTTATTTATAGGGACTTGAACGAAATTTAAAGAAAGAATGCAAAAGGAGCGAAAATAGGGACTAAAATGTAAAGTTTTCAAAGTATGTGTCCATCGCCCCAGCGCCACAAGGATTATAGCCCCAGCATTGGAATAGTGATCGAAATAAAAAATGACCTGTTTAAGTCGCATTTGGCGCCCCAGCGACATACCTTCATCGCGCCAGCGACAAGTCAGCACCCCAGCGACATCAACCCACCGCTCCAGCGATGAAGCCGTTTTCATGCAGCGCTTCAGCGACAGTAGCATATTGCCCCAGCGGTAGTGTGAATCCTAGTGCGACCAAAATTGAGTTTTTTAAGTTCAAATCAATCCCTATAAAAGGCCACTCAACCCCAGACATAAAAAGTAGACCAGAGAAGAACCTAGATCAACCTAAAGAGAGCTTAGAGCAGTTCAAGAGCACCAAGAGTCTAGAGCAACATCAATCAAGAGCACTTCGACGTCTACATCAGTTTGCAATTGATTGTATCATGTTTTATTTTTATTTTTATTGCTGTGATTCTCTAGTAGCTATGAACTAAACTTATTTTCTAGGGTTAATATTTGAACTCAATATGTGCGCTTAATTGCCATATCTTTTTAATATTTAATAAACTTAGTCCTTTATTATTTAAATTACTTGTGTTTAATGCTTCAATATATCTGGCCAATATATGGTGAATGAATTGGTAATATTTTGATAAACTCGGAAGAGGAATCATTATATTTAGACCTAGGTAATTTAATGCATGATTGTAGAGTAACATTCAATGTTGCATATGCAAGTTTCAAATTAGGATAAGAATATACCTAATTGGCATGTATGATCAATAAGACCTAATCTTAATGAATCTTAATTTATTACAAGTACCATAGGAATATAGGTATTTGGTAAATTAAAGTATACTTGCATTACCTTGGAAGAGGCTTGTGAATACATTAGTGTCTTGATCAATAATAAAGACTAAGAGAGTTAAATATGAGAAGATTAATCATTAAAAAGTATATTGAGAGATATTATTAATCCTAGGTTTTCTTTATATTGTTATCAATGGCCATCCCTTTTAGCATTTTCACCAACATGGATGGAATCATCATATGTCAGGTTAAACAAGTTTAGAGTTTTTAAATTACATTCTCTCCTTCGTTGACGTATACTATTATCACGCCTTACTTTCTTTCTGCCACCTTTTTTTCGAAACAAAGTTGATTCCTTATTACTGTGTAACTCTATCGATGACTCTCCATCACATACTTCTTTAACTAACTTCCTCATCTTAGACATTATGATCTCATACTTCTTTGATAGATATGCCTCCACGTCAGCTCAAAGCTGCGTCAACTTAACCTCCAACAGACCACAGAATACTCATAATGCATCTTTAATCAGAAGCACCATTTCAACTGAATCTTGCAATTATTATTTTGGAATTTACACCCATTATATTACTTTATAAAGAAAGCAAGAAATAATTACGTATATGTATAACTATTTTATTGATTGCTTAGTTTTTTAACAAAGGCCACATATTGTCACACTCATTTTTCTCAAAGGTTGTAACACTTTAAAAAAACTTTTGCACCACACAGGGTATAATTTAAAAAAAATTAATGATACCTCTTTCCCACAATCATATATTTATACTTCGGTTTCCTTTACATTCTTACTTTCATACTTTAGTATACGAGAAATTAAATCCTTCGACAAATACTTTACATACAACATAGTGGCCAAAGGCAAGCCTTCGTACATTCATATCTACAATCATTTAATAAATTTGTTAGTTCTACACTTGTCTCTAAATAATAGAAAAAAAAAAAGATTTATTTTTCATACTAAAAATGTATATAGAAATTCGTATAGATTACTTCTCATCCTTCCATGTGAGGTTATTCTTCTTTTTCTTCCAAAATTATGCAGCCCTGTTCTTTAACATTGCTTGTAGGGACATTAATGTTTGTTCACAGCAAATAATTCCCCATGGGTATGCATTAAAATCTTCCATCTTGTCAACTATATGCAACTAACTATAGTTTACGGTGTTCCCTTCGTACTTCCCATTAATAACTCTCTCCACAAAGTAGACCATTATTAACTTTATAGCATCCTTATTGTCAACATTACTATTTTCACCATATAAAACTCTCCCTAAACGAGGTGGAGCCTCACACTTGTATTTCATATCAAACTCAATGGTACACCCAAAATGCATATTTGTTACAATGCCAAATTTCACTCACAAAAAATGAATGTGTTTGCCTCCAACTATAAACCACATCTCCTTATCTAAGCCTCTGGTTTTAACCTCCTTTAACAATATGTTATGTATCAACTGTGTTTGAAAAGTTAATATTATCGATCTCTATCAACTTCCCAAATTATGTGTTTCTAAAGTCAATTAATTGTATTTCCATCAAATTATTCTTAATGGCTCGTATTGCTTTTGTTTTGGACATGTAGATTATTTCCCCGGATACCAAAAGTTTGTGTACATTTTGTCTCATATAGTATTAGTATAATTTCGAATGTGCTCTTCTATTTTATTTTTTCCTAATTTATCTCACTTATGTATTTAATTCTTTCAATGTCTAAATATGAGATTGTTATCATCAGTATGTATAACTAGAAAATGAACATATTAAATGTAGGCTATTTTCTTACCTGGCAGTATGGGATAAATAGTTATTTGGAGTAATGGATGGTTGAAAGGCCCTGGCATAGGAAGAAAGAATTGATGGACTCCCTCTCCTCTTGGTGAAGAGCAATGAGAAAGAGTTGTTTCTTTTTTGTTTTCTAAAATCTAAAATTATGGAAATATAAATTGATTTTGAAGATTTTATTGGATTAAGAAGTTAAATCATCTTGCTCGGATTTGATTCAGATGGGAAAGAATAAAGGTGATGAATATAATTTAGATGGAGAAATTTTGTTAGAAAGGAATTTTTTTTCAAAAATTGAAATTATGCAATTTTTTTACTCTATTGATCCCATGAATAATAAATATATGATTTTCTCTTTTTTTCTTAAAAAATATATTTTCGTAACAGAAAATAAACAATGAATTTTGTGATGATTAGGAGAATAATATTTATTCAATATTAAAAATTAATTTTTTGTATAAAAATAATAATTTAAAGAATAAGAAGTTAATTTCTTTTTATTAAAAAGTCAAATTTTTTTATGAAAAAATAAATTTATAATATGTTGTACAAAGATATAATTATTATATCACTACTTTTTAATATCTATAAGAACAATAAAATCATTTAATGTTATTTGACATAAAATTTGTTATCTTTCACAGATAAGATATTATTATACATTTGACAAATTAGTAGGTATTAACGAAATTAAATCTTATCTTAAAGGTATTTAGAGTAATATCCCTTACCATTTTAACACCACATCCGAAAACTTACTGTTAGGGCTTCAAACTAGAACTCAGTTTTGGGGTAGTGTGATTTAAGAAAAACCACCCTCGGAGAAAAAGATAAAAAAAGAAGAGAGAAACAACGTCACTGAAATTCAGATTATTCTACTGTCTCCAGAATTCAAAGCAACTGAAAATAAACACTACGAATTCGGAGAACTCATTGGTTCTTGACGGTTTGGTTAGTATCTTCTCAACTGCCTTTCCTGTTTGTTTCTCGGGAATAATACTTTGCCGAGAAAAGAAAGACCTGCTTGTTCACTTCTTTGTTCGATCTAGTCTACAACTTATTATTCATATACTTATTTATTTTTGTGTATCAAACTGCTGGCAATGACGGTATAGGCTTTTTCTTTCCATAATTTCATGTCCATGATCTTTAATTTTGGTTTGTGCTGATACATGATATCAAAAGTTCCCTAGGTTGAAAAAATACATTTAAGTTCCTTAAAAACAAGGCGCTGGCCTGGTCCTTAGGGTTGGAATAAGTTATGGCATGACATTACTTATTGCAATAAAATCTTTACTCGAAGAGTATTATCATTCAAGAGATGATACCTTTTGGATTTGGGATGACTTACCTACGTAGTGGTGCATCCAGAGGGTTTTATTTTTAATTATTATTTTCAAGTTTCAACAGAAAGCTTGTTAATTTTTATTACTCAAACAGATTTTTTTTTGAAGTTATATACCTCTTAAAATGTATGTACAATAATATGAACTTAAGGAAAGCACATACTCTATACAATCATATGAACCTAAGGAAACCAAAATGAAACAAGAAAATCACAAACTGGAAGTATACAAAAGTACTATTTAAGATGTGTATTTTATATATATATATATTTTAATTTGTAAGATGTGTATAATATTAGATGGTAATATCAATATCTTATTTGAAGTTATGGCATATTCAACCATGTAATTTTTGTAGGAGAAACGAGAGTATCTAGAATGGGAAGTACAGCGAATTGTTATTTTGAGTGTACATCTGTTTTTAAGAGTATATCTAGTTTTTATACAGTTTTCTATGCTTTTAAGTGTGAATTCGTTTTATCAGTTAGTTTTGGTGGATGAATCTCTAAATTAAGAAATCAATTTAATCCACATATTAAACCAAAGCCTAACTTCAAATTCTAAAAACTAAAAATAAGGAACAAAATGATAAGTCACATGAAGAAAACTGAAGACATTATTTGTAAAATATAACTACTGGGCGCTGGATTAGTTGTCTTCTTTGTAGGTTAGCTTGACACTTTTCTTATATCCAATTCATTAGATCCTTGGTCTTCTTTATGTTGGAGTTATAATTTTTATTAATTTTCTTTTATTTTGTTATTTGGTTTCTTGGAAGAGGGTTAGCCTAGGCTACAGCCCAATCTTGCTCTTGTATAGCTCCGCCTTTGATGACACAGATGAATTTGGTTGTGCTTTAGGAACAAGATTTTAAGTAGGGGTTTGGAATTTCCCTCCCCTCTAATGCTATCTCATAAACCCACTAATTATATCTTTTAGAAGCATTTGTTTTAAATTTTGTCTTGTGCAGATTGAATTATGACATCATCAGTTTGGCTATCGCAAGAAGTGCAGCCATCGACATCTAACGCTCCACCTGCTGGAGGACCATCAATAGACTCTTCAACTCCATTTGTTACCCCTGCTTCAGGTGCAAGTACGCCTATATCAAAGGGTTTTGGTAGCACTACAAGTGATTCAATAAATGAAACTTTGAAAGCAAAATCTGAAAATACCCCTGGCTATGTTGTTCCAGTGTCATCATTCTCCTACAACATTGCTGAAGGCTCTCAATATTCGACATCTTCGGTCAGTGCCTATGTTTTTGGTTGTCCACATCTATCAATGGTTATATCTTTAAAGCTTAGTCAATTAATCATTCTTTTACTTTTATTTTCCAAAATGCAGCTTATTAACTCAAATCCATCTTTGTCACCTGTGGTCATTCAACCTCTTAACTTGGCTTCTTCTGCTGGTTCCTCCTTTTCATACAACATATCACAAACTGTTGTTGGTTTCTCTAGTCAGCAGCTGCCATCTAATATGGTGAGAGTTGATTCCTGAGTAAATTTGTTTTTCTTCCTAGTGATGGCCTCCAATGGAATTCGTCTGAATTTTCCATACTGATTTTTTACATGAGGATTTGACAATTACTATCTGAAATTATACTTATCTAGAAAGTTATTTGGTCGAAAAGACTTTATGAACATGATAATGACATGTTTTACATTTATCATGTCATCTAGATATTCTAGGTGGCAGCCACTAATGGATGAGTTATATTTGTTCTGGTAAATGTAACAAAATTGTTTGCTTTTGAAAATTTATATATATTTTTTTAAATTATATTCTTTTGAATTATATTCTGGTGTATTTCTTCCATTTTCTCCATCTATTTTAAGGACTTTCTGTTGTCCATTTGGGGCTCAGTTTCAGACAGGTTAGAGGCTCTTGCTGTTTAAGTGAGTGCACCAGAGTACTTTATTTATTTATGGTTTCAAGTGATTTTCCATAGTAATTCTTTTATTGGCATTGAGCCTGGTAGCTTTTTGGCCTTTCGTTTAATATATATATACAACAAATTTGCTGGGTAACTATTAGATGATTTTGTTAATGTTTTTTGACAGTATTGAACCTCATGAAAAAGCTTGAAGTTGAACACCTGCATTTATTTACATTACCACTTAACCCTTGCCAAGTAAAAATATTGTATACACCTTTGAAATCAGATAACCAATGTATGAATCAGTTGAACTGTTTTTGAACAAACAATTTTATTTTTAAAGTGATTATGCTGTACTGAAATTTTATGTCTAAAATCTTTTACATATCTCAAGGTATATATAGCATTGGATGGAGATGCTCCGCAGCCTTAGTTTATATTTTAATGGATGCTTAAGGCTTACAGAGTGAAACTTGAATGTACTAATAGAAATTATTATGTATTTTCAAAACGAATTAGGTTGCAGATTATGAAGAATGACCTTCTCATGTATTGTGGCCTTTCTATCTAGTTGTTGAATGTCTGGAATGAGTTCATTCTTATAAATCTTCCTGAAGCTATTCCTGAAAGTGAGTAATTGCTAATAAGTATTTGGTTAAATTTTCAAAATAAGTTAGGTTGCAAATTGACGAATGACACTTTGATGTATTGTAGCCCTTCTAACCGTTGACATTTCTGGAATGTTTTCATTCTTAAAGATCTCTCGAAAGGTACTAGTTGCTTGTGTAAAGTTTGGGATAGAGTCTATCTAGGAGTGGTTGCTCTAGAACATAAATTATGTCATCTAGTTCCTGCTTATGAGCCAGTGGAATGATATTTGACATGGTAATGACTGACTAAAGCTTATGTATCAAAGAAGTCTAAAATGACATCTTTGCTTTTTATTTTTTTATTTGCGTTGCTGATTGCAGGATAAATTGACAGTGGTTAATGATTAACTGAAGCTTATGTATCAACGAAATGCAAAATGACATCTTTTCTTTTTTCTTTTTTTATTGCTTTGTTTGCAGGATAAATTTGATTCCATTGCACAAGTTGTTCCTGGATTATCTGCATCAACTAATTCTCAGTCAGTTCCATTGTCTGTTAATACTTCTTCAGATTCTACAATGGCTGCATCTTCAATTCCTAAAGTTGGCCCAGCAGCTTCATGGAGGCCTACTATTTCATCATTTCCCATGCCTTCTGGATTGTTTGTAATTCCTGGTACACCAGGCCCCCCTGGGCTAGTGATACCTGCAATGAAAGATGCGTCATCTGCAGCTGTGGAATCTAATGCTTCTGCGGTATTGCGACCTAGTGTGCCAACTGCTTTTGCTCATTCAGGTTCAGCTGTTCACCATCAAATGTACCCTACCTATCCATCATTACCTCCAATGGGTGATTCTCCTCAGGGAATGTGGTTGCAGCCACCTCAAATGGGTGTCATGACTAGGTCACAGTTTCTGCCATACCCTGCTGTTTATCCTGCTCCCTTTCCTTCGCTGGCACAAGGCATTCCTCATCCTTCTGTTTCATCAGCTGATTCCCAACTTCCTGGTGTTTCTTCTGTTGGAACTGCTGCTGCAACTCCATCATCTTCTGCTGTTTCAGGAAATCAGATGTTAGGCACTTCGGGGATTCATACAGAAGTACCTCCTTCGGGAATTGGTATGCTTTATGCTACATCATTGATCAACTAGCAATGTAGGAGCTTTTATCCTTCATCAATTTGACCTGGAGTATTTGCCTCATCAATTTTCATGAGTTTTGCAGATAAAACAGAACATGTACATGATGTCAGCACAAAGGTGGGAGCTTCTGTCAATGAGCAATTAGATGCCTGGACAGCCCACAAGACAGATGCAGGGATTGTCTACTATTATAATGCTGTAACAGGAGAATCGACTTATGACAAACCTGCTGGCTTTAAGGGTGAGGTAAATAGTTATAACCTGTCTTCATTTCTTTATAAGTTATTGCGCACAATGTATTTTGATTAATTTATTTATATCTTCTTTTGTGATCACATATATCTACATTTCTTCAACATTTCGAGTAATTTCTGTTGGTGATATACTTGATTGTATATTGGTGCTTTTTTGTTAAAAAAAATATTTTCACTCTGTGGTGTATTAGATTGTACTGGTTTAAATCTCCCATTCCAAAAAACTTTTTTATTATGTGAAGGCAGCCATGAATAATTGGTTGTACAACTATTGATAGCATGATGGTTTATTGAAGATTTATGAAAGTCACATTATTGCAATATGGCATAGAAGCTTAGATATTCAAGTGATATATTATTAGAAACTGTTTGACCATTAAGATTTCATGGTACTGCTCAACGCTCTTGGATACCAACGCTTTTGGTAGGTTTTTTTTTTTAATTTACTTTGGTACATCTATATCATACCTCCTTTTAGGCTTGTTATTTTCTTCTCTTCAGACATCTTGGTCTGCTTTTGTATTTTCCATCTTTGTAGTAACATACCCAGTTCCACTTTTGTAACAATAATATACTTTGGTACATCCTTTTTCTATTAAAAAGTAGAAAACACTTGGACACAGTTCCACTTTGAAGTACATTAGTGCTACAATAATTTGTCTTGTCTATTTGTGTTAAGAATAGAATGTACAGGAAATTAAAGCTGGCATAAAGAAAGTTTTGAGTCATTTGCCAAATGATTTCATCGTGGAAACCTGAGAATTGTTTTATTTTTCTCTGCCAAGTGATTTCCTGACATGAATTTTCTGCCTCTGTGATGGTACTGTAACCTATTAGTAGATTTTGCTTCTCATGCGAGCTAATTGATTATAATCAAATGTAAGAGCTTGGTAGCTGTTTAATTTTTTATTACTTTTTAAAAGGAAGGTAACAACCATGTGAATGGATGGATGCTTTTTCTGTTGTACTAAGTTGGCAAGTTCCATTTTGCACCTGTCTTTTTTTTCTTTCATTAGTAATAGCCCGACAGGTAGTATAGAGCTCTTGCCCTCGTATCTGATATTTACTATGGAAGCCTGTAGTTCTCTTTTACTAGGGTGTGAAGACCTCTTTCCTTTCTTTTTGCCTCCCCTTCTATGATAATTTGCTCTATTTTCTATTGGTCTGGTGAATAGGATTGTCTTATTGGCTAGTTTCTTTGTGGTGTCAGAACAACATTCTTTGACTTCCTTTGGGTGGTAAAAATTGTTTTTTGGGCATATTGGCAACTCTACAAGGTGACCAAATCTTTTATGTGTTGTGGGTCAGTCTTTAGTGAATAAACTTTACTAAGTGGAATTGGGGTTGACATAATTGAGAATGTCTAATATAAAAATTCATTTAGGGGAACTATTCCAATATTAGCTATACATGAGATGATGATAACTAAGAATACTAAATGATATGTAGTTGATCGTTTAATGCAGAAAGCAACATAAGTTACTCAGCCATGTGTTGGAGTCCCTTGAGTGAGTAAGACATGGGTAGAGGGAAGGAGTGTGAAGTGGATCAAGTGTTCCTTAAATTATCTTAGTTTCTTATAAAAAATTTGAGAAGAGTGACAAACTTAGTATGCTACCTATATGAGCAAAGACGACAATATTAGATAAATGTTGTTCTAAGCTTAAGGCGTGATAGAATCTTCCATTGTTGAAATATCTATATATGATTTTCAATGCAATTTTACAAGAATTAGTCTTTTTCCTAGTTTGATATTGAAGTTCTGTGTGCTTTTTGTGATGGTAAATATTGTGTGTTCCTTTGGAGAACACATCAAGTAAAACACATTTTAGCATATTTACGAAAGACTTGTATTATTTGATATTATTAACAATCACTTTAGGCTCTACGTATGTGCTAGTCTTTTCAAGCCACTTAATGTTTTTGATCTTATATGAATAGGCTATTAAGTATTAAATGTTGCTTTATATAACCACTTTTAGCATTGTTAATTGTGTGCCTGATTATATATCATTTTCATTTGTGTTATGCAGCTTGACAAAGTTCCTGTGCAACTAACTCCAGTTTCAATGTAAGTTTAACTTTAGGGATCTTTATACATTATGCATAATATATATTTGGAAAACAAGACATTTTCAAGTCATCTTAGTTGTTATGTTTTGTTTAATGGATTTCTTATATCTTTACTAGTATGCTATTGAAGATCAACGAAAGTACCTTTGCTAGGTCCTTACCTAATAGCTTAACCTTTTGGGTCAAGTGGTTACTTAATATGATATCACAACCACTTTGATGAGTCGTCTTGCCTTTCAAAACCCACATTGTCAATTGGTTTAACTATAATAAGTTGTGTCTATTTGTTGTTAAGTGGCTATGTTTGGTTCATGTGTAAGTGCATTGAGGAGTGTTCTTGCGCCCTTACGTAATAGCTAAAGTTTTTAGGTCAAGTACTTCTTTAACAACTAGCATAACTTAGTAACTGAATACTAATCATCAACAATAATCAATTAAGAATTAGTCTTGGTGGCTCTTGGAAAAATTAATCTAGAGCAATGATACAAAGGAGTAATTTTAAGATGTGTCTTTCTGCTTTATGAATTGTGTAGAAAGATCAATAAACTGAGAACCTTTTTGTCCATATTTATGGGCTAGATTATGCCATATTGCTAAAATTATATGGGTTGCTCTAGTTTCTTGTAGTTATACTAATGGATAGGTAGGCTAGATAAAACATTATATAAGTGTGTAGTCCTATCTGTCTTGTTGGTGATGTGCCAAGAAAGAAATACCTTCGTAATTTTGTGTTAAACATAAGTTATACTTCAGATAGAGATGTAACTGTAACGATTTTGAGTTTCTTCACTGTAGCAAAGATTTTGGTTCTTTTGGAACCGTGGTTTAGTTTCGTAATCTTTTTTTTTTCTCTATTTATTTCAATAAGATTTTATGCCCCCTTGAAGATCAAAGAACACAATTTCTAATGTGCTGCCCATTTTCAGAGTTCATGCTAAATTTAGGTTGGGTGATAGTAATAATATCTGTTTTTTTTTTGGAGGATAGTTGGTTAGGTAGAGTCTTTTTCTCATTTGTTTCCTAGACTCATAAAGAATTACAATGGAGCATAGGGCATCTATTAGAAGCAGATGGAAGTATTATAGAATTAAGAGCTTTAAGGAACGTTTTTTAGAAATTTAAATAATGATGAAGCTCAAGAGGCTGCTACATTCCAATTGATTTATGGTGTTATGTTGTTTGATTCTTTAGAAGATTGCAGAACTTGGATTCTTGATTCTTCAGGATATTTTTCCTGGAGATCTTTTAGTAAAAAATCATTGGAAAAGGATTCTTCTTCACTTTTTACTCCTGTCAAGTTCATTTGGAACGTTCCTTCAAAATTTCAATTCGTAGTCTAGCTAGTGGCTTTGAACAAGGATAATATAGTTGATAATATTAAAAAAAGATAGCTTTCTCTCTTTAGGTCTTCAGTGGTGAATCCTATGCCAGAAACAATGTGGAGAATTTGGTTCACTTATTTATCATTTTCTACTTGTCGTTTTTGAAAAACATGTGAGCCATGAGTTACAATCATTTGGCTAAAGATTTTATGATTGAGCAAAAGCTTTTCATATTATTGTTTGGCAAACAATCATATGGGGTGTTATTAAAGTTATAGAAAGGAGTACATTCAGAAGTTTCTCAATATTGGTTGACTTGTCATGTCCAATTAAAGCTACAGAAAGGAGTAGATTCAGAAGTTTCTCTGTATTGATTGACTTGTCAACTATACAGCTTGGTTAGGGGAGCAAATATTACGGTCAAATTATAGGGATTTTGTTAATTTCTATTCTAGGATTTACAAGGGTTCTTTATATCAGGCGTGGACAAAGAAATTTGAAATTAGGAGAGGCTCCTTTATTAGTATTTTTAGAATGAAGGTGCTAAAGGGTTGTAGAAAATTATTGTTCCTCAAGAAATAGAGTTTGGTGGGTGGAGAAAAATGGCACAGGCTATGAAGGATATTGTATTTGGTGATAAAGATAACAAAAAATCTAGGGGAGGCAGAAAATCAGAGGCACTAAAGGTGACATACCGTGGAAATACAAAATTTGAATCTTACTCTGCTTGGGATATGGAGCAAAGTAGAGGTGTCTACGAGGTATAGTGTCATCTATAAATGGAAAAGGACGAAAAGAGGGTCAGAGAATGAATTTGAGGACTCTTTTGAGTTAAAATATTTTCAAGATGGTTAAGTAGTATTTTTCTATCAGACCATGGATGAATCAAATAGATTAGGTACAATGGATCTTTGTAGATTGAAGGGTAACATTAGAGTTCTATTTCAAAAGTGGTCTCCATTAGCTAATAGTAGGAAACATTGGATGACTTCCGAGGGTGGTTGATTTGTGTTAACTGGATTCTCATTTCACTTATGGAGGAAAAAGGTTTTGAAGAAGATAGGGATAACGATGGAGGTTTTATTGAAGCTTATTGGGAATCCATTGAGATGGTTAATTTGGTAAAGGCTAAAATAAGGGTGAAAAAGAAGTAGCATGGGATTGATGTTGGCAACAATGGCATTTGTCAAAGGCGGAAAAAGTTTATTAGTTGCTATCAGACCATTGATCGAGGAGCTTGTAACTAGCAACAAGGAAATTTCGTCCGCTATTATGAGAAAGAGGAGAATTACATGAGTTTGTATGTGGTAATAACAAAGGATAATTCCTTTTGGAAAATACAAGGGTTTAATAGTAAAATCCCTAAAGACTGCAACAATAGTGGTTTGGGTTTTAGGTCTTTGGTGTCACGTGAATGGCAGCAACATTAAATGCAATGATCAAACTTTTTTGTCTTATCAAAATTCAAAAAGTCGGAAAAGTTCTAATCCAATTTAAAAAGTGAATGCTGTTGATAGATTAAGGCCATAGCTTAAGTCCAATACAATAGCCCAAAAGGAGAAAAAAGTTAAATGGATCCAAATTCACCCAAATCAAGCAATAGGGCCTTTTAATAATTAAAAGGCTAATTTGTTTAAAAGATCTAATAAATTCAATGGATCTTCTTATGAATTAGCCCACTAAGCTGAGAGTAGTAACAAAACTTTGGCTTTCAACTTTAATCTTACCAATGATAAATCAGCTGGTAGTGAAACAGATTCTCAGCCAAAATTTGTTGAGGAAACACTAACAGACAAAGATGATAATATATATCTAGCTATAAATTCGGGGGATTTTATTGATTGTAACAATATGTGCTTCATGGGAGAGTTAGGTTTTCTAACATCAACTGACTTAAGCATTAGGGGAAACATATGACATTGAAAATAACACCAGAGAAGAGGAAGTAGTGAGAAATTGAGATATTCAAGAAGAAGGCTTGGGATTCAGGTGCATGTTAGAGGAGAATGAAGAGAAGCAAAGGAAAAAAGAAGACAAGATTCAGCCCCGGTTATTTCAATATACTTGAAGAAGATATTTAAGACAGTGAGCATGCAGAGAATTATAATTATAGTGGTCAAAGTAATGGTCCTAAAAAGGAAAACTGCTATGGAATTGGGGAATTTTTTTAGGCCATATTGATGTTAGTACCCTTGTCTAGCATGGGATAGGATGGAAACTCGGGTGGTAAAATTTCATCCTAGATTCTTAATTGGAACATAAGGATTTCAGGGGATAAAAGAAAGAGGAGTATAACAAAGGGGCAGTGGGTTAAGCTGTGGCTGATATTATAATTTATCAATAGACAAGGAGAGAGGAGATAGAAGGTTAATGGGTTCAATAGATTCAAAGAGTGGTTGTTTCTTCCTTCATCAGGGAAAGCAAGGGGTGTTGTATTGCTTGGAATTTGAGAATTATTAAGGTGATAGATTCTACTTTAGGTGGAGTCTCTTTATCTATCATGATAGAGAGCAAGGAGGGTTTGGATTAGTGTTTGACTGGGGTGTATGGTTCTCCCAATAGATCGAAGGATAAGAGAAGAATTTTAGGAAGAACTAGCTTGGCTTTGTGAATTATGCTACCCATTATGGTGTATAGGTGGAGATCTTAATGTAGTAAGGTTCCTACTAAAAACTTTCAGTGCAGGAAGGTAACTAGGAGTATGAGGGATTTCAATTATATAATTAGGGAGGCAAATCTTAAAGATCCTATTTTAAATGGGGCAGTCCATACCTGGTCGAATTTTAGAGCCTCTCCTATAAGTCGCAGGCTTGATAGATTCCTCTTTTCACCTGAATGGGAAGGAGAGATGGGATGTATCAAGTAAGAAGTCTTGCCCAGATTAACATTGGACCATTGTCCTTTAATATTGGAAGAATACAGTAAAGTTGGGTTTAATGCCTTTCAAGCTTGAAAATATATGGCCGTCTCATCACAATTTCTGAGAAGTGTTCAAGAGTGGTGAAGGAATGCTACTGCATTAGGTTGGGAAGGATATAAAATTTATGGCATAATTGGTCATGTAGAAAGTAAGCTGAAGTTGTGGAATTAGGTGACCTTTGGGAATGTTGTGGAGGAAAATTGTAAGACCGTAGGCATAATTTAGGATGTTAACATAGTGAGATTGACAAAAGGAAAGTTATATTTCTTTCTATGAACTATATAGTTTTTGTTAGGAGAAACTAAATAAAAAAAAATAAAGAATACTAGTCATAAGACTGTTGGCATAATTCAGGATGTTAACATAGTGAGATTGAGAAAGGGAGAGTTATGTTTCTTTCTATGAACTCTATAGTATTTATAGGAGAAACTAAAGCATAAAAATAAAGAATAATAATAAGACTAGGAAAACTAATATGACTTTAAATGGGAATAAACTATTTCTATCCTAAACCATTTCTGATTAGGTTTTAACACTCCCTTCAAGTTGGAGCATAGATATAGACAATGCCCAACTTGGAACAAAGATGCAAGAAAGTTCTTTTGTGCACAACTTTGGTAAAGATATCCGCAACTTGGTCTTCTGACTTTAATATGTGAAGTAACAACTTATCTTGAAGCAATAATCTCTTAATAAAGTGACAATCCACCCTTATATGCTTAGTCTTCTCATGGAATACTAGATTGCTAGCTGTATATGTTGTAGCTTGATTGTAACAATACATTATAGAGGGACTTTTTTATATCAATACTAATTTCCCTCAGAAGGTTTTTTGTCCATATAACCTCATAAGCTACATGACCTATAACATGATATTCTGCTTTAGGTAACAACATTCTGCTCCTTCTCCAAGTCACTAGATTACCACCAAGAAAAGTACAGTAGCCACTGGTAGACTGCCTATCAGCTTTAGATCTAGGCCAATCTGCATCAAAGAAACTCACAATATCCAAGAACTACCTTTTCTGTAAAGAACTCCCATTCCAATTGTTTTCTTGAGGTATCTAAGAATCCTACACAGCTTCCTGCTGAAGCTTCTTTGGTTTTTGAATGTACTAACTGACTATACAAATTGCAAATGTGATATTTGGTCTAGTTATTCTCAAGTCAAATTAATTTTTCTACTAAACTTCTGTATCTCCTTTTATCTTCAATCTCATGACTGCCCTCATCATCTAGTTGAAAATTTGGGTCTATTTCAAGTTTAGTTCCTTGCGTATTTGAATACGTTTCTAGTGAAATAAAACCTTGATTTGTGTCTCCATTAAAATGCGTTGTTCTAATAATGCATCAGAATATTGTCACTCTGCACTTTCTGAATTTTTTAGAAAACAAGAAGTTGTTCATCAAACCTCATGCCCTTCTACTCAACAAAATGGAGTGGCTGAAAGAACGAATAGACATTTGGTTAGATATTGTAAGAGCAATTATATTTCATATGAAGGTACCGTGTCTATCCGTAATACTAAAACACCATATTCAGTTTTGTTTTCACATAGACCTCTTTTTTCTCTTCCATCTTTGGTTGTGTTTACTTTGTGCATATGTTTTCTTCATGAATAAGTTTTGTCATCAATCAATTAAATGTGTCTTTCTTGGTTATTTGAGAACTCAAAAGGGTTATAAGTGTCTTGATCTTGTTTTTGGAAAAACCTATGTTAGTGATGATGTCAACATTTTTGAGTCTAATCCTTATTTCTCAGAACAAGGATCAAGTTTAGAATTTGACCTCATATCACCTACCATATCTATTCCTACTTCTGTAACTCCTATAGGAAAGCCCATGCAAGTATGTGTACGTAAAAATAAATCGTTAATAGTCTAGTCAAGAGGCTAATCCTCTAACTTCAAAAACATGCTCCATCCAAGCAATAATCTCCAATCATGATCTTTCTCAACTACTAGAGTATTTTGATCTTGATCTTCATATTGCTCTTATAGAAGGTAAAAGGCTACTACAAAATATACTCTTGCTCAATTTGTTTGTTTGATAACCTTTCATCTTCTTTTCGATATTTTGGCTTGCTTTGGATACTATTTCTTTACCTAGGAATTTTCAAGAGCCTGACTCACTCTGATACGATATAGAGAAAGAGATGAAAGCTTTTTGTGATTGTGGCACTTGAGAGCTAAAGGAACTTCTAAAAGCTAAAGAATTGTAGGTTACAAGTGGGTGTTTTCCATTAAACAGCACCCAAATGGCACTATAGAAGGATTGAAAGAGCGTTTGGTAGCTAAAGGGTTTACCGAAACCTATAGGATGGATTATTTTGAAATATTTTCTCTCGTGCTCAACTTAATTCTGTTCAAGTTTCTATATCTTTGGCCATTTTTAATGATTGGCCTCTTTTTCAACTAAATGTCAAAAATGGCTTCTTGTATATAGATTTGCAAGAAGAGATTTATATGGACAACCTCCTAGATTTGTTCCTCAGGGTAAGTCTCACACAGTATGTTGATTAAAAAAGGCCATCTACAGCCTTAAGAAATCTTAGAGAACTTGGTTTGAGAAACTCATTAGTGTACTATTATGTCTTACAAGGGAAGGCTCTCCATTTTTTTTTATATTTTATTTTTTTTGAATCTATAGAGTTCTCACCCATTCCGTTAGTTATGGGTACTCAATCTTGTCATTTAGTTGAGAGTCTAAACACCTAGCAAGAGAAAGAATGCCTAAATCATTCATTTAAATAGAGTCCTCTCTTAAACTATTTCCTTTCCAGTAAACTTATTTTATGGTTTGATTACTTATTATTTTTGGCGATTAGAGTGTTTGCAGAGTTTGCCATCTTGAGAAAGCACATCTAATATTTCATTCATAAACTATGTTGTGTTTTCTTTTGTCAGGGAGTATTTAGCTGGTACTGATTGGGTGTTGGTTACCACAAATGATAGCAGAAAATATTACTACAACAGCAAAACCAAGGTATGGTATTGATTTTAGATTTTGACGAGTTATGTGGAAAATTATCCATTCCATATTAACTGGAAGAGTTATGTTGTTCAAGCACAACAAAAATAGCATAAAGTCTGTGCTCTAGGTTATCGATGATCAATGTTTCATCATATCTAGTTCGATCTTAGCTAGTGAATGGGAGTATTGACTTTATAGGCTGCAGAGATTTAAAGTCCAATTTTGCTGTGCTGTTAATCCCTTCTAGTACTCCCAAGGGAGCTTTGTTTGGATAGAGTTTTGTGCTTTTTGCACATCCAATTGACAATTACCAAAAATCTGCAATTCCAAGATTTATTGTTTTGACTGTTGAGAACTTCCAAGTGTCAGTTCACATGTAGATATATCATATTTAACAAATTATTCTTGTCTAGAAGTTTTTTCAATTGATTTATGGGCCTTATAATTGAGAAGAGATTATAACTTTTTGAAAATTGTTTTGTATTGCTCACACAAAACAAGTTGTGAATTGGTTTAATGTCTTCTTGAGCAACACTAGAAATTCAGAATAATTTGAATTCAATTGGTTTTCATTCTTTTCATTTAGACCTAACCCGTTCAGTATGTAACATTGAAAATTTTAGTTTTAGGTGTCAATTGCTTTAGTGGTCCATTTAATGATGTTCTGTTCACTGTAATCTCCTTAAGATTACTGAAATATAATTTCCACAATTTGTGATAGGGGTTGGAGTTTGAGATACAACACAGTAAGAAGTTATAGGGTTGGGTTGCCATCATTTTGTTTTTGTGAACCCACTTTGTTAGAGTCAACAATTATGGTTTTGGTGTGCAGATTTTTCAGCTTATTACAGCTGTGTATTACAGCTCATTTCAGCCATGTATTACAGCTAGGACTTAAGTTAGTTTCTTTTTCTTATAAATTAGTGTACATTTGTTAGATGAAATACAAGAGAGATTTACTCATACTTTGTCATGGTATTAGAGCCATTTTATCATTTCTAAACTTGTGGCCTGCATTGCCACTTTAAAATTTTTGGAAAAAGTTTGTTTGTTTTTTCTTTTTCTGGTCATTTTATTATTTTCAAATTTGTGGCCTGCATTGCCACTTAAAATTTCTAGAAAAAACTTCCAGTTTCCTTCTTTTTTTTTAGGGCCTAAATTGTTATTTTATTTCATTCTTCTGGTTCTTTTAAGGCATGCTTTGCCATATTTTTCAGAACCATTTATTTCTCTCAAAATTAGTCTTCTCACGCCCAGATTTTTTAGAACCACTTATGTCTAAAATCATACTTGAGATTTCAGAATCTACCAATCAGCAAAATTATAATCTGACAGAAAGTTCAGCTTTAGTTACAAAAGCTGTGAAATCAGATCAACAACAGTCAAATGCTTGTTCAAGCGGAGTAGGATTGTTAGAAAGACTTAGAGAAGGTAAAAAAGACTCCTTATGGTACACCTACTGTAAGAAGCCGCAACATAGCAAGGAAAGGTGTTGGAAACTCCATGGTAAGCCTTTAAATACTCAAAATACATCTTGGACAGCAAAGTGTAATCAGGAAGCAAGTCAAGGATTGGCACATTTGACCTTGACACAATCTAAAAGTGTAAAAGAATTCTCTCAAGAGCGATCTAAGTTCAATAAAGAAGAGATTGAGAAGTTGCGATATTTTATGAAGACATTAGAGAAACCTATAGGTGGTGCAGGTACTTACTCCTTGGCTTTTTCAGCTAATTTTCAGCCCTTTGCACTTAATGTGTCAATCACAAAAGGAACTTGGATAATAGATTCTAGGGCTACAGATCATATGACCCAATCTTCTAATGGGTTTGTATCTTATAATCTTTGTCCTAGTAATAAGAAAATTGCTATTGCTGATGGAACATTGGTTACAGTTGCTGGTCAAGGGGATGCAGTTATAAATCAGAATCTTGTTTTAAAAAATGTTCTACATGTGCCAAAATTGTTTACCAATCTAGTTTCAATTCCCAAACTTACAAAGGATTTGAACTGTTTTGTAACATTTTCTTCTGCACTTTGTAAATTTCAGGACCAAAAAATGGGGACGATGATTGCACTCGAGTGTCATGGGTTTTTCTTTTAAAACAAAAATCAGATGTTAGTTCCACTTTTCAAATTTTTTTTCATATGGTAAAAAATCAATTTGGGGTTGGGATAAAAAGAGTTCGGTCTGATAATGTTAGGGAATATTTTAATCAAGTATTGTCATCATTCTTAAAAAAAAAAAGGAATCATTCATGAGTTCTCATGTGTCAACACACCACAACAAAATGGAGTGGCAGAAAAGAAAAATGGTCATCTTCTAGTAGTTACTTGAGCTTTTCTTTTCCAAAAAAATGTTCCAAAGAATTATTAAGGGGAAGCTGTCTTAACCGCTACACATTTGATTAATAGATTACCCTCTAAAGTTCTTGATTATAACAGCCACATGTAACTATTTTTGAAATTTTACCCTGACTTCAAAACGACTAATCACCTAATTCTTAGGATTTTTGGGTATGTGTCATTTGTTCATATTCATTCGAATAACCGTGGGAAACTTGTTCCAAGGGCTCTTAAGTGTATTTTTGTTGGGTATTCTTCTACACAGAAAGGGTATAAGTGTTATCATCCTCCGACAAAGCGATTCTTTGTCTCTGTCGATGTAACCTTCGTTGAAAATGAAAATTACTTTTCAAATCCTTATCTTCAGGGGGAGACAACATTTATGGAAGATAAGGATAGAAATTTGTTTTTATTTGATCTTTCATACTCCTTATCATCACAAAATCAAAATTTGGTTCCTTTACCAAATAAATCATCATCTGCTTCTGATCCTAGTCAAGTGGCAAATGATAAACAGATTCAAAGTACTATACGCCCATTGCAGGTATATTCAAAAAGGAAAGAGCCTGTTCAACCAATGCAAGTTCTTGATTCAGAACCAATTTCTGGTACTGATAATGTTAAGGTAACTCCTAACTCTTGAGGATTATGATAGTAATGTGCCTATTGTTTCTAATGATGATGATCTTCCTATTGTAATTAGAAGGGGGATTAGAAAATGTACCCAACGACCTGTATATCCATTGTCTCGCTTTGTATCCTATGAAAAGCTGTCTAGTGGTCATAAAAGTTTTTTTATCCACCTCAACACTATTACTATTCCAAAAAATGTCTCGGAAGCTTTAGGTAGCAAAGAGTGGAAAGAAGCTATGAAGGTTGAAATGGATGCTCTTGAGAAGAACAAAACCTGGGACTTGGTGGAACTACCTCCAGGAAAGAAGTTAGTGGGATGTAAATGGGTTTTCGCCGTGAAATATAAGGCAGATGGATTACTTGAACGGTACAAAGTAAGGTTAGTAGCAAAAGGGTATACTCAAACTTATAGGATAGATTATCTTGAAACATTTGCTCTTATTGCAAAAATGAATATAGTAAGAATATTATTATTTTTAGCTGCTAATCATGGTTGGAGTTTGCAGCAGTTTGATGTAAAAAATGACTTTCTACATGGTGATCTTAATGAAGAAATCTATATAGAGATACCTCCAGGGTTTGAGTCAGAAAAGAACAAGGTGTGTAAGTTAAAAAAGGCATTATATGGCTTAAAACAGTCTCCCAGGGTTTGGTTTGGCAGATTTGCTAGAGTAATGCATGCTTTGGGTTTTAAACAAAGTCAAGGTGATCACACATTATTTATCAAACATTCCTCTTCAGGGGGAGTTACAGCTCTCTTAGTCTATGTGGATGATATAGTGGTAACTGGAGATGACTTGCAAGGAATGAAAACATTGGAAAAGTGTTTATTGCAAGAATTTGAGATTAAAGAACTCGGCAAGTTAAAATACTTTCTCGGCATTGAAGTAGCTCACTCTCAACATGGGATCTTTATATCACAGTAGAAATATGTGTTAGATCTATTAACTGAGACAGGAAAACTAGGTTGTAAATCAATGGAGACACCCATTGAACCAAATCACAAACTTTGTGAAGTACCAGAAGATGCAGTGGTAGATAGAGAATCCTATCAAAGATTGGTTGGTAAATTAATCTATCTTTCCCATACCAGACCAGACATAGCCTATGCTGTAGGAGTGGTGAGTCAATTCATGCACAACCCAAAAGAAGTACACCTTCAAGCAGCACATCGAATTCTACAGTACTTAAAAGGTACTCCAGGAAAGGGAGTGTTGTTTAGAAGAGGTAATGAATTGACAGTGGAAGCATACACGGATGCAGATTATGCTGGATCAGTTGATGATAGAAGATCAACTTCAGGCTATTGCACATTCCTTGGAGGCAATCTTGTAACGTGGAGAAGCAAGAAGCAAAATGTGGTAGCAAGATCAAGTGCAAAAGCTGAGTTAAGAGTATGGCATTAGAAGTTTGTGAACTTTTATGGTTGAAAATAATCTTGGAAGATTTGAAGATTGCGTGGGAAGAACCTATGAAACTATATTGTGATAATAAGTCAGCAATTAATATCGCACACAATCCAGTACAACATGACCGCACCAAGCATGTGGAAGTAGATAGACATTTTATAAAGGAGAAGTTAGAGAGTGGAATGATTTGTACTCCATTTGTGTCAACCGAAGGTCAATTTGCAGATGTATTAACTAAAGGATTAAATGGTTCTGCATTCCAATCTATTGTTGGCAAGCTGGGAATGGAAAATATCCACTCACCAGCTTGAGGGGGAGTGTTAGAGTCAACAATTATGGTTTTGGTGTGCAGATTTTTCAGCTTATTACAGCTGTGTATTATAGCTATGTATTTTCTGTAATTAGGACTTAGGTTAGTTTCTTTTTCCTATAAACTAGTGTACATTTGTTAGATGAAATACAAGAGAGATTTACTCATACTTTGTCACACATAACTGCTAAGTAAACATGCAAATAAATGGTAAACATATAGAATGAAATACAATTGAGTTTATAATTGTAAATCAGCACAATTTGTTTTTTTTGGGTAGAAAGCAATTTTAGGATTAACATTTTATCAACAACTTAACCAAGTTAAGTGGTTTTGTAATGGGCTTTGTTGGTCATGTTTGTGCTTTAAACCTTGACATGATGCCACCACAAATTGTTGCTTCTGTGCACATACACTGAGCTCCATATTAATATCAAAGCTAGGCCTGTTCAATGCCATCAAAGAATCTGTTATAGCTGAAGTATGTGATGTGTAGCAGAAATTGTTAATACAAGTTCTATACTAGTATCATAGAAACATTTTCAGCTTGCAGAGGTTATTATTACTATAACAAGTGTCTCAGGTGTCTTTGTGCTATCTGCAGCAATGCTGCAGTAAGATTCATTCATATATCAGAACATGTTTTCTTGAAGAATAGCATTCTATAGGAGATAATTATATGCTGCAAATTATCCTTCTGTTACAGTTTATGATAATATTTCTGAAGAAATGCCTGGTTTTTTCAAATTTAATATGTTTTTTCTTTTACAATTCTTATTGTTGTTTTTGTCTGATCTTAATATGTCAAATATTTATGGGCCTGTGTATTACCCCAATTCCCAGCTACCTTTCTTTGCTTACACTAAATCAAAGTCGAGGGTAATTTGATTTCTTGTGTCATTTACATCCAATGGTGAGTCTAATTTGGTGCATGATGTCATTTGAAACAGTTATCATCCTGTTTTCTCTACTCTAGGTTATATTATGGGTAGAGAAGTTTGGTAAAAGTTGACATGGAGATTGTCAACTTCCATTATTTATTGATTTACTTGGATCATGTTTGTAAAGGTTTCTATTTTCAAGTTGATCGCTTTTAGCAGTTAAAGATGATTCACTTAAGATGCTCACAAGTAGACATGTAGGTTTTCATATTTATCATAATTACCATATTACTTGCTTTTGGTTTTGCCAATCAGGTAAGCAGCTGGCAGATTCCCAGTGAGGTGACAGAATTAAGAAAGAAAGAGGATGATGGGACATCAAAAGAACATTATTTGTCAACAGTGAACACTAACATTACGATTGGAAAGGGATCTACTCCAACAAGTTTGAGTGCTCCTGCTGTTAACACGGGTGGCCGTGATGCCATAGCTCATAGAACTTCAAATATGCCAGGATCATCATCTGCACTTGATTTGATAAAGAAGAAGTTGCAGGATGCTGGAATTCCTGCTACTTCTTCGGTTTCATCAGCAACGGTGGCATCTGAATCAAATGGCTCTAGAGCAGTAGAGGTTACACCTAAGGGCTTGCAAAATGAGATCAAAGAGAAGTTAAAAGATGCTAATGGGGATGGCAATATGTCTGCCTCCTCTTCAGATTCCGAAGATGGAAACAGTGGACCATCGAAGGAAGAGTGTATTATTAAATTTAAGGTATATTTTTTGCTCCTTACTTTTTATATTTTATATTTTTTGAAATTCTACCAATGGCAATTTGATTTGGCAATAATGATTCGTCCGTCAATATTAAAATTCCGGTGTCTGTCCTGGGGTTTCGTATTTATGTATATATAAAATGTATATATTTCCTTGTTTCATATTATTGTACATTAGAATGTCCTTCCATTTGAGAATTTCAGTGTTTGGTGTCTGTCTTTGGGTTTCATTTTGTGTTATAAATATTTTGCAGGGTATTGTCCTTTGCTGCTTTATTATTCCTTATTGATGCAACTTTTTACAAGTAGCTTGCAAAGATATTAGTTGCCTAAACTTTTTATTTATCATGTCCATGATACTCACAGGAAATGCTTAAGGAGCGAGGAGTGGCACCATTCTCAAAATGGGAGAAGGAACTGCCAAAGATATTGTTTGATCCCCGTTTTAAGGTTTGTTGAGTCCTAAGATTATGATTTTTTTTTTCCCTGTTTGTTTGGGAAGCTAATATATCTGTATCCATTCTCTGTTGTTCCTCAAGTTAGACATTTTGGGGTATAATCTGAATTATCTGCTAGAATGTTTGATCAATCTATTATCTGCTACAGTTGTGGCATAATCTGAATTATCAGTAAGTTCATTTCTTTGTTCTACATCAACATTTATATCAAAGCCAAACCATTTGAAGGAAAACTTAGAGAGAATAATTCTCAATCTCTCTATTTTTCTCTTTATAATTTACAAATATTTATAGGCTACAAATACAACCTATACGAGAAAAAAATAAACCTTATACAAATAGGAAATCCTAATTAGTTAATATCCTAAATTAGAATAACAATTCTAATTAGGACAAGGACTTTATATTTTCCAACACTACCCCTCAAGCTGGTTAAAAAATGTCATTTCTTGGTTGCTATATCAAGGGCTCAAAAGCTTGCTTATGAAGACCTTTAGTGAGAATATCTGCTAGTTACTCCTCAGTAGGTACAAAACCCAGCCTCCGCACTGCTCCTAACAACCACGAATGTTTTTTACTTCTCTAGGTTACCAAATTTCCTCCTATAAATGTATAGTAATTGAAGTTGATCTCATGTGACTTTCACAACCTGCCTAATCTGCATCAGTATATGCCTCAATTTGTATATGACCTCTTTTTCTAAATATTAAACCCTTTTCCTGGAGTTCTTTTCAAGTATTTAATGATTCTGTTAATAGTTTCTAGATTCCTCTCATTCGTTGCATGCATAAATTAACTAACCACACTTACTGCAAAAGTTATATCTGGTCAAGTTTGTGATAAATCAATTTACTTACTAATCTTTGATAATGTTTTTTGTCCACCATGGCATTGGTCATTGTTTTGAGCATCTTGTGATTAGGATCAATAAGGGCATCAGTAGGTTTACACCCTAGCATACTTGTTTCCTTTGGCGAATCTAAGGTGTACTTTCTTTGTTACACAAAAATCTCTTTCTTGGACCTAACAATCTCCATACCTAAAAATACCTCGAACAACTAAGGTCATTAATCTCAAATTCCTTAACCAACAAAGTTTTTAGTTTTTCTAATTCAACAATATCATCTCCTGTCAAGATAGTATCATTAACATATATTATAAGAATTACAATCTTTCCATAAATAGAATGTTTACAAAATTTAGTGTGAAATGCCCAACTCTGAGAATATCTATGGTTTCAGATAGACTTGGTAAATTGGTCAAACTAAGTCTTAGGAGACTATTTTAAGCCATATAGAGACCTTTTCAGTTTGCAAACTTTTTTGGTCCCATAAATATTTTCGAACCCTAGTGGCAAATTTGTATAAACCTCTTCTTTTAATTCTCCATTTAAGAAAGCATCTTTGGCGCCTAGTTGTTGCAAAGGGCATGTTAGGTTAGTAGCGAGAGATAATAAAACTTGAATTATATTCATCTTTGCTATTGGGGAAAATATTTCTTAGTAATTGATACCATGTCTGTGTGAACTCTTTTGTAATAAGTCTTATTTTGTATCTTTTAATCAACTTATCTGCCTTAGTTAAGAGTAAATACTGATTTACAACCCACAAATTTCTTTCTTTTGGTAAGTTTACAAGCTCCCATGTGCCTTTTCTTTAGGGGTTTCCACCTACTCTAATACAACCTCTCTATTTAGGAACAATTAGAGCATCTTGTATAGTTTTTGGGATTTCAATAATTGACAAACTAGTAGTGAAGGCTCAAAATGGTGGAGATAACATATCATATGACACATTTAGAAATGAGATGCCTAGTATAAGATCTAGTTCCTTTCCTAGTGCAATAGGAATATTGAGATCATTTGTACATCACTTTGGAATAGAAGAATTAGGAATACCTGTAACTTCTTGTTTGCCGATGTTTGGTGCTGACTCTTGACTGAGTGAAGATGATTGTTGTTCTATATCTTGATGGTTTTGCCTTCTTGTGTAGATATGTAGCTCAGATTGAGGTTCAACAAGTAATGTATCACCCCTTGTCGGTGATTTGTTATTGTTTCGCAAAATAGATGGAGTTGAAGGACTAGAATCTAAAGAATTACTAGGATTTGAATTCGTGGGGCTAGGATTTGAAATAGGTAATAATAATGGTAAAGGATTTTCCCAAAAAAGAATCTTTTTTTCTATACTGTTCTCCCCCTAAAGATGGGTTTTGGGACAATATGATTGATTTTCAAAGAGAGTAACATCGATAGTGAGAGAATTTTCTAGTTGTAGGATCATAATAGTTATATTCTTTTTGAGTTCCAAAATACACATTTTAATACTTAAGGATCAAGTTTGGACCTATTGTGCTTGTGGATATGGACAAGTGCTAGACATCCAAACTTTAGGAAGAATAGATGTGAAAATCTTGGGGTCTGGATAAATGTTGGAAAGAACGTTTACAAGTTTTTGGAATTGTAAAATTCTAGTTGGGATACGATTAATTAAATAAGATGTTGTAAGGGCAGTTTCACCTTGGAAACTTTAGGAAATGTAGATGTAAACATGATGGCTCGAGTGACATCTATTGAGTGCCTATTTTTTCTTTCGTCGACACCATTCTAATGAGTAGTGTCAATATAAGAGGACTGGTGTATGATTCCTTATTTTACTAAAAATTCTTCTAGAATAGAGTTGAAATATTCTTTTTCAATGTCTATTCTAAGAACTTATATCTGAGTATTAAATTGAGTTTATCATGACATGAAAATTTTTAAAGACATTTTCAGTGTAGATTTTTCTTTTAGTAGATACACCCAACATAATCTTGTGTGATTATTAATAAAGGTGACAAACCACTTGGTTCTTGTAATATTTGTTACATGGGGACGTTCTCAAACGTCCCTTTTTATTAGGAAAAAATGCTAAGATTCTTGATGTATTTGTGAAGGAAAATAAATACGATGATGTTTAGACAATTAACAGGTTTCACATTGAAATAACAAGGAATTTTTGTTTTTGAACAAAGGAAATATATTTCTTAAGGAAAACTAGGATGCCCTCCTCTATAGGTGTCATAACATTACTTCATCTTAGATAGAAAGAGTAAGTTTTACTATTTACAACTTGAGCTTGTCAGTTGCGACTGCATCACTGTCAAAATAATATAGTCCATCAACCTCTTTAGCTCTACCAATCATTTTTCCCAAACATAGGTCTTGGAATTCACAATAAGATGGAAAAAATTTAGCAATGTAATTTAGATATTTTATAAGTTTACTGATAGACAAAAGACTGTAGGAAATTTTTGGAATATAAAAGACTAAATCTGATTTTAAATTTTTTGAAATCACAATTGATCCTTTTTTTTTTGCTACAGATGATAAAAGACCATCAACAATCGTAATTTTTAGATTACCAGTACACAGGGTGTAAGATGAAAATAAATTAGAAATGCCCGTCGTGTGATTTGTTACACTTGAATTAATGATCCAAGTTACTTGAGTGGTAGAAGAGGTATTTAAAGCACTTAAAAAGTTATCTATTTGTGCTAAAGAGGATATAGGATTTTGAGCGGTTTTATATTAGTTTAAGAACTTTACAATTGTTCTAACTATTCCTTACTGAATAGAGGTGTTTTAACTACCTTTTGTTTTGTTGTGGGTTTTTTCGTTGCTTGCATGCCGCAATTATTTTTGTTAAGAAATTTGTTCTTCCAGTTTTGAGGCTTCCTATGTAACTTCCAACCAGTCTCTCAAGTATGTCGTGGTTTATTGCAGTAGTCACACCATATCATCCCTTTTTTATCATTTTTTTTATTCCTTAGATTATTTGTTTAGGCTGCAGTTTCTATTGTAGTACTAGTAAGTGTAGAATTTTCTGTAGTGCTTATAGATGGACTCATTATAACATTTCTTCGACTTTCTTCTTTTCTAACTTCCGAAAAAGCTTCAGCAATGCACGAAAGTGGTCTTTTTCCAAGTATGTGATCACGAACTTCGTCAAATTCTTTGTTTGGACTTGCTAGAAGTTCAAATACACAATCTTCTTCTAACATCTTCTTGTATAAGGCACTATTTGCAAGACATCCTCATTTAAGCTCATAAAATAGATCCAACTCTTGCCAAATACTTTTAAGGTGTAATGATATTTTGTTACATCAAAGTTGCCTTGTTAAGTTTATCAAATTTATTTTTAATTTAAAAAATTTGTGGATAATGTCCTATGTTAGAGTATGTCTCTGTGATAGCATCTCATAAATCCTTTTGCTATTGTTAGGAAAGATAAGATTGGCCAATCTCTAGCTCCATTGAGTTTACCAACCATGGCATAATCATGGAATTCTCTGAATCCTAAGTTGCATATGCTTGGTCATCTTCTTCTGGTGCTTTTGTTGATCCTGTCAAATAACCAAGTTTTCCTTTTTTTTTAATAAACAACTTCATAGATTGAGACCACTAGAGAGTTTTTCCATTTAGTTCGAGTGCAGTAATTTGTAAAAATGGATTGTTAGTAGCACTATAAATTAATGGTTGACATGGTTGTTTTGGTAAGGCCAACGGTAAATAAATATGTCAACTTTTACGGTGGGGCGTGAGGCTTAAGTGTGGTTCTGGTGGCATTTGTTTGTTGTATTGTGTTCTTATTGGATGAAACCTTGTATCATGGAAAAGTAAGAAGCAAGAAGTTGTTGTCAAGTCAACCACAGAACCAGAATATTGTGCCATGGCCTTAGCAACATGTGAGCTTATATGGTTGAAACAATTGATGCAAGAATTGAAATTTGCAGATATTTCACAAATGAAGTTATTTTGTGATAATCAAGTTGCACTTCATATTTCAACCAACCCAGTATTTTATGAAAGGACTAAGCATATAGAAATTGATTGTCACTTTATTCGAGAGAACATTTTATCTGGTTGTATTTTCACAAGTCATGTTTGCTCAAATGACTAGCTAGCAGACATTTTCATTAAATCTCTCAGGGGTTCTCGAATTGATTTTATTTGTAACAAGCTTGGCGCATATGATTTATATGCTCCAGCTTGAGGGGGAGTGTTGAAATGTATATAGTATTTTGTATATCATAGAATAAGAAATAGATTGATAACCTTCCGAATAGGACTAATTGACCTTCTAAATAAGACACATGATTCACCTATATAATGATGCATTTTTCTCATTATCAATACACAAGAATTCTTCTCTCTATTTCTTAACGATATAAATTATTTAAAACAACTAAATATTTAAAACTTTTAGAAAACAAACAGAACTAACATGTGTCGAGTATGGGATTGCATGCATTGTGGTGGACATAGACATAGCCATTGCCAAATGAATCGATGGTCATCGATTTATGCAACTGTACAAGTTTCATCAATAAAGGAGCTCTCATTTGCCTTTATGTAATAGGTCCAGATTTGACCATCAATAACCTTGTGGTGAAATGGGGGCGAGAAAGATGCATCGTCACCTTCATTACTTTAACTTCTGGTTGATTTCCTCAATGTTAAACTTCAGTATAGCTGGATCAATTAGTTGACATTGGAGTTATATGGTGTGCAAAACTCTCGCTACATGTAAGATGCAATGGGCTTTATTTGTTGGTGATGGTGATGTCTCAATCATGCTGGTCGTGCTGTGATGATGGTTATAATATTTGTGTTTTTCTTAATTTTATTCATTAAGAATAATAATATAATAATAACAACAACTTAATAATGTATCATGTATTTTTAAATTATGTACAACCTAAAACTAACATACTCAAGAGTATAACTTAACACAATGTTTGTACCTCATAAATTTATGCAATTCAAAGCAATTGACCATTGTTTTGTACTATTCAATTTCGTTTATTGCTCTTAACACTAAAAAAATACCGGACACCAGATGTGCTGTAACTGTATCATTTGTCATCTTTTGTTGAAGTTCTTGTACCATAAATAATGCATATTCGGGATGCGTGTAATCATAATTTATTTTATATTCTTACTTATTGCTTGTGTTAACAAACCTTAATTTTTATATTTTTATAATTAGAAGTTTTTATCCATATAATCGTTTTTTTATCCTTCCTATACTCATGCTGCATAAATTGGTGGTGTAAGTGCAATGGATATTTACAATTCAGGCTTATGTAAGCCCTTTAGTGCAATTCAGGCCAATATTCTTTGAGATCACACAATGAACTTAAAAGTTTACTTTCTAGCCTCGAACTCTTCCCCGTATATTGTTTGTGTTTATTTCACAAGACAATTCATTTATTTATGCATACATGCAGCGGCTTGTGTGTGGTAGATGGTTAATGACCCTTTATTCTTTAAAGTAAGAATAATCTCTCTGAAATGATTTTATGCTGGACCTTTTATTAGAAGCTCTTCTGTTGTAGGCTATTCCTAGTCAATCTGCCAGGAGGGCCTTGTTTGAACACTATGTTAAAACAAGAGCTGAGGAGGAACGTAAGGAAAAACGTGCAGCTCAGAAGGCTGCAATAGAGGGTTTCAAGCATTTGCTGGACAAAGCATCAAAGGTGCAAAGCCTCTTTGAATTGAGCTGCCTTGTTTTTTTACTAATGTTTTTTTTTTCAACTAACAATTATTATGAAATTCTTGGCTTTAAGACTGAGGAAGAAATTACTCTGGGACAATATATTCCATTTTCAGGATATTGATCACAACACTGATTATCAGACTTTCAGAAGGAAATGGGGTAGTGATCCACGGTTTGAGGCGTTGGACCGCAAGGATCAGGAACTTTTATTGAATGAAAGGTATTGTATATTGAGAAAATTTGGCTTCTTCAATTTTTCAGCATCATACATGTGATCCTTGCTGTAGCTCAGTATCTGCATTTTGGGGAGGCTATTTAAGCAGTCTGTTTGAGCCCAAATTCACCAGACATATTGATATGTATAATTACTGTAGACGAGATATTCCATGCTTCCTCTCAGCAAACAAAAAGAATGTTATTTAGTATGCAACTAATTTCTTTCTTTAGAACTGATTTAATTTTCATGAACAGAGGCATATCTAGTTTTCATACGTGGCTGTTTGGAAAATACGTTGATTAGATGTTTTGCAAAACCTGTTTTCAGGAAGAGAAGACATTATTTTCAAAATGCTCACTAAAAATTGGAAAACAACATTTTGATGTTCTCTACCATTTCTGAGAATGTTCTCAAAACAAACTACAACTTTTCTCAATTTCAAAAACAATACCAAATATGATTTTGCTATTTTGAGTATTAGAAAAATGCTTCTAAGAAACACCATTGAACAAAATTTCCATTCCTAATAACATCATTTTTGAAACAGCATCCTCAATTTCGAAAAATGCTTCTAAGAAACACTACGGAACAGTTCATGTTAGGTTATTGCATACAAATATATCTTAAACTGTTGGAATTTTTTTTGTTTTTCAACTTTTATTCTTTTTTCCTTGTAATAAATTTGGTTTGTATTAGTAGATGAAATTTTACAACTGTTGCTAGTGGAAGCAAGATAAAGTGATGATTTCTGTCAAGTATAAGTTCCCCATTGAAGAAAAACTTGAGAGAATAATTCTCAAACACTATATTTCTCTCTTAGAATTTATAAGTATTTATAGGCTACAATACAATCTATAAGGGAAGAAAAATAAACTTTATACAAATAGGAAATCCTATATTTATAAGATAAGTCTAATTAGTTAATATCCTAAATTAGAATACCAATCCTAATTGGAACAAGGATTTTATTTTTCCACACCTGCCCATGTTGTGTTGTTCAGATCCATGTCTTGTATTTATATACTAGTAGATTTAATTATGTTGTTACATTTCTATAATCTTTTCTCTCTGATTCTTGATTGGAATTTAAATTGAACTTCGTAGACAGATATTGATGTCTATTGTTTACACTTGAAAGCAAAGTTGTGTCAGCTGGCAGTAGGCTAGTGACAGATTCTCTGATTCACTTTGGGTGTGCCCTTTAACCCTTGAATTCTCTTTGGATTTGCATGGTAATTGCTTTTGATATTTAAACATCACTTTTATATCATATTGGTAAGACAATGATTTTACATATGTTGCAGGGTCCTTACTTTGAAGAAGGCCACTGAGGAAAAAGCTCAAGCAATACGTGCTGCCACTGCCTCTAGTTTCAAGTCAATGCTCCGAGAAAAAGGGGATGTAACTGTTAATTCCCGATGGTCAAAGGTTGGTGCAATAACACATCATTTTCTTTTCCTCTTCATCCAATTTTTCGCATAGCTTGTAGGCAGTAAACATCTAGAATGTTCAAGGGTGTATCTCAGTTTTAATGGTACATATATCAATGGATAGAGCTGGTACTTATTCCTTGAAAAAGTATAAATGCTTCAGCAGGGGAATGCTCTCCTTGCAGCCTGGCATACTAGGCCAAGTAAAAACCAAAAGTCGATAATTATTTTGACATTATTAGTTTGAGTAAAAAATAATTATGTATGTGAATTATTTATATCAAGGTCCTCTACCTGTGCAAACAAATATAGATGCATTTGTCTGATAATTTTTTTAATAAATGACCATGCATTAATCTTTCATTCCTAGATCGTTATTTTTACCTTTTGGTTGTTGTAGGTGAAGGATAGTCTAAGGAACGACCCAAGATATAAATCTGTTAAGCATGAGGACAGGGAAGTTCTATTCAATGAGTATGTATGTGAATTAAAGTCTGCAGAAGAAGAAAAAGAAAGAGAGGCAAAAACCAAAAGAGAAGAGCAGGTAACGTTATTACTCTATATTTATTAAGAGATACCGCTTTCTTTCTCTTCATTTTTCTTTTGGTTTTGTCGATTTATCAACACTTTTACCACATAAATGCTTAGCTTTGCGAGTTGTCGATGGATATTACTTAACTACTTGTTTAATTGGAACACTTCTGACATACTCCGTGCCACCAATAACATTTGCTGGCTGTCGATTGTAGTTCTTTTTGGTTCCGTTCTACTTCCCTTTCTTTTTTGTTTTCTTTATATGTTTATTTATTTATTTTGTTCACTTCTTTGTATATCCCTTATTTTATTTTAACTTTTATTTGTTTCCTATCAAAAAGAAATTTATTTATTTATTTTTTTTGCAAGAAGCGGTATATACGTTAAAATAGTAGAGAATGGATGTACAAAAGGTGAACAACAAGCTGTGCACTGAATCCAGAAAGAACCTGGGAATTTATGTTAAATGCGTCTCAGGTATTGAGACTATCATTTGAGAACAAAAAAATTTTATGAGCCTACATAGTCTGTTTGACCTGCCCCAACCCAGTCAAGAGAAGGGAATAAGAAAAAGATGCACATACCTAAACAAATAAGAAAAACAAAATCTAAAATCCCTTCCCAGTTTAAGTGAATGAAGAAAAGGAGCTAAGTGAGCTTTACCTGCATTAAATTGATACTTCTCTCCCTAGTATATTTAAAAATCCTTTTATTCAGTTCTTACCAAGTTACCAAAAATAACTCGTAATTTAGAGAATAAAAATGATGATTCTCATTACTTTGATAACAAAAAGATTACATTCTATTTAAAGAAAAAGTACACTGAATAAGTTAGCTAATCAATCCAAAGTTAAACTCCTAAAGATAAGGATAAACACAAAAGTTAAAAATACAAACGATATCTCCAAATCAACAATTAACAACCCACTTTAATTTGGATTCTTCAACACTCCCCCTCAAGTTGGTGTGAATACATCGAAAAGACCTAGCTTGCCTTTCAACTTTTCATATTCTCGGCAGTGGAGACCTTTAGTTAAGATGTCTGCTATTTGATTCCCAGAAGGAACATATTCCAAACGAATAATTCCACCATCAATCTTTTCTTTGATAAAATGACGATCGATTTCAACATGTCCTCCTATCATGATGGACTGGATTCTGAGCAATACTAATGGCAGCTTTATTGTCATTAAACATTTTGATAGGACATTCGAACTTGATTTTTAATCCATCTGGTAATGATTTTAACCATAAAAGCTCACAAATCCCTTGAGCAGCAGCTCTGAATTCTGCTTCGGCACTGCTACAAGCAACAACGGATTGTTTCTTATTTCTCCAAGTAACAAGATTGCTCCAAACAAATGTGCTATATCCGGTTGTAGATCTTTTATTAATAACAGATGCTGCCCAATCTGCATCGGTGAAGCTCTCTATACCTCTAGTTCATTCTTCTTGAAGAGAAGACCTTTCCCAGGAGTCGCTTTGAGATACTTCAAAATTCTGTAAACTGCTTCTAAATGTTCTTCTTTGGGAGAATGCATAAATTGATTAACCATACTTACTGCAAAAGCTATATTTGGACAAGTATGGGACAAGTAAATCAATTTTTCCACCAATCTCTGATAGTTTCCTGTAGCAACTGGTATACTTCACCATTTCTTAATTTGAAATTTGCATCCACAGGTGTATCCACAGGTCTGCAACCTAACATCCCAGTTTGTTTCAAAAGATCAAGTGTATACTTTCTTTGTAAGACAGAGATTCCATCTTTGCTTCTTGTTACTTCTATGCCCAAAAAATATTTCAAATTGCCAAGATCTTTTATTACAAATTCTTCAACTAGACTCTTCTTTAGTCTTTCCATCTCCACTTGATCATCTCTGGTAAGTATAATATCATCTACATACACTATCAAAATAATGATGTTACAACTAGTAGAGTGTTTGTTTGGGCCTGTTGATAGTTTTGTTTCTTCATCGATCTGGTGAACCGATTGAACCAAGCACGAGGTGACTGCTTTAAGCTATAAAGAGACTTTCTGAGTTTACACATTTGTCTTGGTTCTACTTTATTTTGAAATCTTGGTGGCAACTCCATATAGACTTCTTCTCCTAACTCTCCGTTCAGGAAAGCCTTCTTCATATCTAATTGTTAAAGAGACCAATCCAAATTTGTTGCCAGAGATAGTAAAACTCGGATAGTATTCATTTTTGCCACTGGGGCAAATCTTTTTTGATAATCAATTCCAAAGGTTTGAGTAAAACCTTTTACAACTAGCCAGGCTTTGGATCTCTCAATTTGACCATCAGATCGAAATCTTACTGTGAACACCCACTTACACCCAATAGGTCGTTTTCCCATTGGAAGTGAGACTAAATCCCATGTGTTGTTTTTTTCTCAAGGCCTCAATCTCTTCTTTTACAGCATTCTTCCACTCTGGCACCTACATAGGTTCATTTATATTCTTTGGTACTTCCACATTTAAAACATTAGCCACAAAAGTATAATGTTGAGTTGATAAACGATCATAAGAAATGTAATTAGAAGATTGCTTACCTTTCCTTAAAGCAATAGGTATATCTAGGTCAACTACTTCATTGACTAATGATATGGGTAATTGGTTTGATGGTTCAGAAAGCTTGGTAGGACTTATAGAACCTTCAATCAAGTCTGATTCGTGGCCATGTTGTGGCTCCAAGCTAGAGTTAATTACTTATGGAGTAGTCCTAGAATGCACCTTAAGTTCTTTTGTTTTTAAAGACCGAATCATCCTGTTTCACCTGGTTGTGACCCTATTGCATCAGAAGAAGGTTCAAGGGAGGAAGTTGGCTGTTCAAGAGAGGAAGCTAGTTGTGGTGTAGAAGTGGATGATTCGGATGAAGGAGTAAACAGTGTGACAGTAGGGTCCCACGATGAACGATCTTCTTGTGTCGTATGACTGTCCCCTTAAAGAAAAGTTCTGGTGTAATACAGTTAAGTTTCAAAGAAAGTAACATCATGAGAGAGAAAAAATTTCTTAGTAACAGAATTATAACATTTGTAGCCCTTTCTAAATGGAGCATAACCAAGAAAAATGCATTTTTGTGCTCTAAGGTCAAGTTTGGATTTTTGAATTGAATGGTCATGGACAAAGGTTGTGAAGGGGCTAAGGTTGTGAAAATGCTTGTATGAGGATAGATCTCAAGAAACACATCCAATGGTCTTTGGAAATTTAGAATATGGGAGGGCATGCGGTTTATGAGGTAGGATGCAGTTACGACAACATCTCCCTAAAGATATTTTGGTACATTGGAATTGAACATTATTGCTCGGGCTACTTCTAACAAATATTTGTTTTTTCTTCCAGCCACTTCATTTTGTTGTGGAGTTGTAACATAGGAACTTCGACGATCAATACCATGACTAGTGAGTGAGAAATGGTCTAAGATCAAAATTAAAATATTCAGTGTCATTATTAGTACTTAGAACTTGGAACTTGTGCTTGAATTATTCCTAATCATGGAATAAAAATCAACAAACACTTGATTCACATCAGGCTTATCTTTCAACGAGTATACCTAACACATCCTGGTATGATCATAAAAAAAAAGTTATAAACCATCTATTGTTGGTCAGATTGGTTATCTTAGATGGTCCCATAAATCATTGTGAATCAAGTAAAATGGCTTTGATGGATTATATGGTTGTGGTGAAAAAGAATGGTGTTTCGCAAGTTGATATGCTTCACAATAAAGTTACAGAGGATTTGTATTGCCAAATAAAGAGGGAAACAAATGTTTTAAATAGATAAAACTAAGATGGCCTAATCTTTGATACTATAACATCACATTATTGTCATTCGAAACAAGATCAGGTTTATAACTAAAAACAGAAGAATTAAAGCTCTTTGGATTATCCTCTACAAAGTAATAGAGTCCATGTTCATGCCTAGCATAACCAATTGTCTTCCTCGGTTGAAGGTCTTGGAAGTCACAATATATGGGAAAAAACTTAGCACAACAATTCATATCTTGAGTTAATTTACTAATGGATATAAGATTGCATGAAAGATTAGGAACAAATAGGAGAAATTTTAGAACCACACTGTTGGAGATAGGTATACCTCATTTTCCGATAACTTTCGAAAGAGATCCATCAGCAATTTTAACATTAAAATTCTTGGAATAAGTGGTATATGATGAGAAATCTCGTAAAATAATTGTCATGTGATTCGTTGTACTTGAATCAATGATCCAAGGTCCACTGTTATTAGTCATACCATTTAAAGCACAGGAAAACGACCTTTTTGTGCTAAGTTTGAGGTTAGAATGGTGGAGGTATTTTTTTAGGGGTTTGATTCAATAGTTGAACAAGTTTTGCCCACTGATCCTTGGAAAGGTAAGGATTTCACCCTTCTCCATTCTTTTGTTGGCTTGACTCCTCCATATTTGCCTGAAAACCTCATGAATTTTGATTATTGGGCCTGTTATTATTCTTTTTCCAATTCGGTTTTCAGTTGGCAGGTTTCCTATGTAGTTTCCAACAAGTTTCCTTGGTGTGCTCTTGTCAGTTGCATACATCACACCACCTTCGAGTTCTCTCATTCCTAGAATTATCAAGCCTTCTTGCTACTAATGCAGAACTCTTCACTCCAATTGTATCAGATGAAGCAGCACCTTTTTTTAACATCACCTTGCATCGGCTTTCCTCCCTTTAGACTTCAGCAAATGCCTCGTCAATAGATGGGATAGGTTTCATCCAGATAGTACGACTACGTACTTCATTATATTCATCATTTAAACTAGCAAGAAATTCGTTGCAAAGTATGAGTAAATCTCACTTATATTTCATCTAACAAATATACATTAATTTATAGGAAAAACAAACTAACGTAAGTCTTAATTACAGGGAATACATAACTATAATACATGGCTGAAAATGAGCTGTAATACAAGCTGTAATGAGCTATAATACACAGCTGTAATAAACTGAAAAATCTGCACACCAATACCGTAATTGTTGACTCTAGCATTTGCATACTAACACCATATTTGTTGACTCTAACTCCCCTCAAGCTGGTGAGTGGATATTTTCCATTCCTAGCTTGCAAACAATAGGTTGGAATGCAGAACCATTTAATCATTTAGTTAATACATCTACAAGTTGACCTTCGGTTGACACAAATGGAGTACAAATCACTTTCTAACTTTTCATTTATAAAATGTCTATCTACTTCCACATGCTTGGTGCAGTCATGTTGTACTCGATTGTGTGCAATATTAATTGTTGACTTATTATCACAATATAGTTTCATAGGTCTTTCTTACGCAATCTTCAAGTCTTCCATATTATTTTCAACCATAAAAGCTCACAAGCTTCTAATGCCATAGCTCTGAGCTCAGTTTTTGCACTTGATCTTGCTACCACATTTTGCTTCTTGCTTCTCCACGTTACAAGATTGCCTTCAAGGAATGTACAATAGCCTGAAATTGATCTTCTATCATCAACTGATCCAGCATAATTTGCATTTGTGTATGCTTTCACTGTCAATTCATTACCTCTTCTTAACAACACTCCCTTTCCTAGAGTACCTTTTAAGTATTGTAGAATTCGATATGTTGCTTGAAGGTGTACTTCTTTTGGGTTGTGTATGAATTGACTCACCACTCCTACAGCATAGGCTATGTTTGGTCTAATGTGGGAAAGATAGATTAGTTTGCCAACCAATCTTTGATAGGATTCTTAATCCACCATTACATCTTCTGGTGCTTCACAAAGCTTGTGATTTGGTTTAATGGGTGTCTTCATTGGTTTACACCCTAGTTTCCCTGTCTCAATTAATAGATCCAACACATTTTTGTTGTGATATGAATATCCCATGTTGAGAGTGAGCTACTTCAATGCCGAGGAAGTATTTTAAACTGCTGAGTTCTTTAATCTCAAATTCTTGCAATAAACACTTTTTCAATGTCTTCATTCCTTGCAAGTCATCTTTAGTTACCACTATGTCATCCATATAGACTAATAAAACTGTAACACCCCCCCTGATGCAGAATGTTTGATAAACAATGTGTGATCACCTTGACTTTGTTTTAAACCCAAAGCATTCATTAGTCTAGTAAATCTGCCAAACCACGCCCTGGGAGACTATTTTAAGCCATATAATGCCTTTTTCAATTTACACACCTTGTTTGTTTTTTACTCAAAACCCTAGAGGTACCTCTATATAGATTTTTCATCAAGATCACCATCTAGAAAGACTTTTTTTGTTTAAATTGAGTCTCAATCATTTTATGAAATTTTTTTAAAATGGACGAGGCTTTCAATTTTTCTTTCATCAAGAAAATCCAACATGCTATGAATGATCATCTATGAAGGTTATGAATCACCTAGATCCAATTAAAGCAGTGGTTCTAAAGAGTACCCACACATCACTATGTATTAATTAAAATGGCTCAAAAGATACGTAATATTTGATAGGAAATGGGACACAAATATGTTTGGCAAGTTGACAGGTTTTACATTGAAAGGAACTCACATCTTTATTCAAAAATAAAGAGGGAAACAATTTTTTTAAATATAAAAAACTAGGATGGCCTAGCCTAAAATGCTATAACATAATTGTTCTTGAAACAAAATCAAAGTCACGACTAGAAGCTAATGCTTGTTTAGTTTATGTTTGATGTGAGTGATGCAGGTTAGTATAAAGCCTTCATACTCCTTAGTATTGCCGATTATCTTCCTCGAAGTCAAATCTTGAAACTCACAATAAGAAGACAAGAACTTAGTCACACAGTTTGAATCTCTTGTTAACTTATAGAGATCAAGTTAGTTCTTAAATTTGGCACATGCAATACTAACTCAATAACAAAATCAACAAGTTTAATAGAACCCTTTCCAGCGTCGAGTGATAAGGAACCATCCACAATTTTTACTTATAAGTTTCTTGTACGTAGAGTGTAATTAAAAACAAGGAGTGACATCTAGTCGTGATTTGATGCCCTCGAATCAACCATCCAAGGGCCTCTTGAGAGTTACTGAGAGCAGAAAGATAGTTACATTTTTGAGCTGTGACTGGTGGGTAAAGAGTTAGATTTAAAGAGGAAGGCTTGAATTTCCTCAAGTTGTTCTCTATGAGTGAGCACTGGGTTTGCTGTCTGGCTTATTTTCAGTTTTTGGCTCCTGGTATGTTGCTTGAAGCCTTTGTTTTTCCTTTGCTGCCGTGGCTTCCAATTGGCTGGTTTCCTATGGGTCTTTCATCATGTTTCTTTTGTGTGCCATAGATGTTGGCAATAGTCACACCATGTACTGTTGTTGGCTCTTTTTGATGCTTCTTTCTCCTATTTTCGAGTGACAAGAGTTGATTGCATGTTGCTGTCCACTATTCCAATTGCGGTTCTGCCCAACATTACTCTCTTTCGACTCTCCTCTCTTCTGACTTCAGCAAATGTTTCCTTGAGTGTTGGCAGGGGTTTCTTACTAAGTATTCGACCCCTCACTTCATTTAAATCCCTGTTCAATCTATTAAGGAAATCAAAGACTTAGGCATTCTCTGTTTTGACTTAGGCAGTTTTGCCGTAAGTGATTATTGAACTTGTTAATTGATTTGAACGGCTCCAGAACTTATTTGTCATAATGCTGACATCTTTATCTCTGGTAGCCTTGTCAGGCTGTTGTGCAACTACTGAATTGTCAGGATAACTCTTTAAATTACGAGAAGAGTTGTTTGTAGAAATTTTAATTTTTGGGTATTTTATGCTGACTCGTGCAAAACATTCGCTGTGTCAGGAGAAACTAAAAGAAAGGGAGCGAAAATTGCGGAAACGGAAGGAAAGGGAAGAACAAGAAATGGAAAGGGTGCGATTAAAAGTTCGCAGAAAGGAGGCAGTCACATCTTTTCAAGCTTTGCTTGTGGAAACAATCAAAGATCCTCAGGTATTATATTGATTGAAGAATCTTTTTCTGTTCAATGTGGAAGTTTCTCTGTTTTTGTGGTCTGCTACAGTATTCAGTAATTGCTAATTCATTTAACTGTAAGGAGCAAATATTAGTGCATGACCAGTTGTCTTAAATATTTAGATGCATGTGATTCATGTTATAGAGATAAACAGTTCCCTTTCCCATCAAAGAATCTCTTAAAATGCCAATGTTTTTATATAGTCCCTTGATATTCATTTTTAGTTGGAATAATTAATTAAGTAATACGTTAATGTTCATCGTGCCGCCATCTGTAATTTCATGGAAGCTAGAAAAGTTTCTGTGAAGAATGGTCATAATGGATGCTTCTAAGTCTACCATGGTACTGAATTTATTTAGCGAACAAAACTCTTCCGAAGATAAAACAGTCAGAATTAAAATATTGTTGATTTATTATTTTAGAGATGGGTAAGAATAAGAAAGAGAAAGGTGTGCGTATTAGTTCCTTAATGCATATGGTATATATATATATATATATATATATATATACATGGATGTTCATGCTCATTAAGGGATAATCCTAGTTCTTTTTATTTATTTATTTGTTCTCTTCTTTTTCTTTTGAATGAAATCATGAATTGAAGCCAAAGAACAAAAAAGAATTTAAAAGAAAAAAAGATTCAGAATGTAAACCATAGATGTATTTAATTATTAAACAAATTTAAAGTAACAAAACAGACAAGTACCTCAAAATGACTTCACTATCTTTAAACTACAAGTGTCTTGAACTTTGAAGAAAGAATGACAGGTGGAAGAAAGGAACAGAGAGAAGGAGAGAAGGAGAGAAGGAGAGAAGAGAGAGAATGGTGGTTTTGATTTAGCCATTAGGATTTCATTTTATTATAGGTTAAACAATGTCATTTTATTGAGTTGTGGGAGTGCTGATACTTACTGGCCACAGATCTGCCAGGACGAGCCTAAATCAAGCCCATCGATAGTGTACTCCAAATATGAAGAAATCTACTCCCATGAATACACTGGCAAACTTGAACCCACAACCTCAAGGATGAGGTGGGAAGCTGCCAGCCACTAGACCAAGTGGTGGTAGTCTTCATTGTACTTGTACTTTGATCACTCACATAGATCTCTTTTATACGTTCCATGATCTCATGGATCTAAAATGTGCACTTAATATCTTAATTCGCTTTTAAATTGACCTTTGATTAAAACAAATTACTTGGATAAAACTGTCCACCCCTGGTCATCTGCTTTTTGATAAGAACTCATTGAAGGTAGGAAAGGAATAAAACACATACTGACATAATCTAAACCAACCAAAATCAGTTGGGATTGGCTTAGATTTGATGCAGCCACGGTGTGTTTCAGTGTTAAAGATGTGGAGCCAACTCCACACAGTTAACTTTGCATCCCTTGTGGGGAAGAAGCACAGTTAACTCTGCACAGTTGGCTTAGATTTGATGCAGCCTCGGTGTGTTTCAAGTTAATTTTTACTACACAAACAATTTGGACATTTTGGGCTTCTTAGTATTAGTTCATATATCATTCTCAAAAAGAAAACAGAGTATCAGGGTGACATCAGTCCCGCCTATCTACTAATAAATCAATTCATCTTTTTCTTTTATTGGTGTTCTAAGGCATCTTGGACAGAATCAAGGCTTAAACTGGAAAAAGATCCTCAGGGACGTGCAACCAATCCTGAGTTAGACCCATCTGATGCAGAGAAGCTCTTCCGGGAACACATAAAGATGCTCTATGAGGTAATTATGTAACCATCTTGTGCCTCTTGCTCTATATGATGTTCTCCTGGTGCTTATTATTGTGTCTCGATCCATCAAATATTTGTATTAGTTGGTTTAGTTGAACATTTTTTATCGAGGTGGACATTTAAGAGATTATCAATACAAGATTTTCTTTTTCTTTTTTCTTTACCTATGATTGTAAAACTGATTTATTTGATTGACAGCAGTTTAGTCTTTCCTAGGTGAGCTTAGCATGACTTCTAAAGAAGCAAAATCAATGATTTTTATTTTCCTTCCTGTTTGTTTGGGTCTTATTGTCTGTCAGAAAGCATTCTCATTGGAGTTGAGGTCTGTAGCAATTGTGATTTGTTGTATTTTTTTTTTTTATTATCACTACAAGGACATGTTTTGAATGTTATAAGTTACCTTTTTTTGTCATATAGTTAATGAGTAGTCCAAATTTAATTATACACATTTATTTGGACCAAAAAGTAATCACAACTGACACTATTGTATGAGATAGCAATTTCTTTTTCCTTTCCATCGAAATTCGAAGTAAATCGAACTGACTCCTTAAGAGCTTATTGTGATCTCCAGATTGACTGTGTATATAGTCATCATGGAGGTTTTTTTGAGTTTTGGCTTTGCTCAAAATGCACTCAGGAGATTCAAATAAATGCTCGTTATTATTATACGACAACAAATGGTGCAAATGAACATAGGATAAGCTTGTGTGCAGATTTAAAGATGACCAGCTCAAACCATTTTATCTTTTTACACCGTCACTTGATATTTTGTACCCTGGCTATGGTGGTTATCATTATGGATGGATAGCATCTGGAATGTTCTGTATAAGAAAAACAGTGCCAGTGATACATTATATGACTGATCTTAAATCCTGCTTGAGTGTTTATAAGTGAGAGATGCACTATAATAACGCAAAGCTAAATATGATCTTGCTTCTAACATGCTAATGTCTTGTGTTGCTGGAAAGAGAAAAAATTGGAATATGCTCTATCACCTATCTTTGATTTGACCTGTATTTTTATTATACCTTTTGAGTGTTTTAATCTCTTTTGATATATTATCATTTGTTTGGCATTTCAGCGATGTGCCCATGACTTCAGAGCTCTTTTAGTTGAAGTCATAACTGCAGAAGCAGCTTCCCAAGAAACAGAAGATGGAAAAACGGTTCTTAGTTCATGGTCAACAGCTAAACATCTTTTGAAGACTGATCCACGTTTTAACAAGATGCCGAGAAAAGAGAGGGAAGCTGTGTGGCGTCGATATGCTGAAGATATGCTGCGGAAGCAAAAGTTGTCTACAGTTGATCAAAGTGAAGAAAGACAAAGATTCAAAAAGTAGAATCTCTGTTGATGCTGTCAGACTCCCATCTGGTTCAAGGAGAAACCATTATGATAGATAGCTTAGTATTTGCATGAGAAATAAACTAGGCTCTTGTGGGGTTTATCGAATAGGTTCTTACAAATTTTCCTTCAGTACTAGACTCTAATTTATATTGTGAATGTCGTATTATAACAGCTAATCTTTTTTTTGACGTCCTAATCGAGTATTTATCAAATTGGGAAGAAAACATGAGTTATGGTGTGCTCTAGGCATCGCAAAAATCGAGTTTAAGAGAGTTCGTTATCAAAAGTAATTCTAAGCTTATAATAGCCTAATCGACATGACATGTAAATGTTTGGTACTGTAACAATTTTATCACTTAATTTATTACTAATCAATTGGTATTGTATATTTGTTTGTAAGCGTAGTATTATTGTTCTCTGCGATAGCATGTTAGATAATGCTAATTATCCCCTCCTCCCCCCACCAAATTACTTAAAATAGTCTGTTCGATTTTTATTTTATTTTATTTTCTTCGTTAGTGGATTAGTGGATGGGAATCATTATATCTAACAAATCTTAACGTTCAACTGCACATAAGCCACTTGAAATCTAAGTCTCCACATATGTAACAATAGAGTTAATAAATACTAAAACATGTTTGGGTTGTATTGAGAGACTGTGATGTAGAATTCTACATTTCTACTGGTTGCGTTGTGGCAGGTTACATGGAGATGGTTTTGGTCTGAAAAAGTAAATTTTAGTCTCTTTTCTTTAGTGAGGTGGAGAGTAAGGCCCACCAAATAAAGTTGGCAAAATTCCGAGTCAAGATTTTGGTCAATGAAGACTTGGATTTGGGTTTTTTTTTCGGAATATCCCAAAATTCGAGTTGCACTCAAATTTTGTTTAGTATAACTCAGATCTTAGTTGAAGTTCGAGCCAAATCTAGGTAACTCAGATCTTTTTCAATTAATCTCTTTAGGTAAAAAAAAAACCATATCAGGCCATAATTTACACTTTCAAGTTTCAATTTTCCATCAAGACAATCGTAAATCACAATCAACATGGACAAGGTTATAAGCTTGTCTCTGGTAGTTGTTAAGTCTTTATGCCAGATCTTAGAGAAAATAAGGAGAAAACAAATTTTTGTGCTTGCGTGTCCTTACCTTTTAAAAAAAAAATCCTCTAATTACATGAATGGACTGTCCAAGATTTGTTGTTCTGGACTCCGGAGAATAAACCCCAACAAAATACAATCTCTATAATAATATGATTGCCTGTTTGGCACTTACTAATCTCTTTAATTTTGTTGGCATTTGGAAAAAAAAAAGGAAGGAATTTCCTTCCTACACATTAAGAAAAAGAAAAAAAAAAGTGTAGTGATAGATTATCAGTTGATGAAATTAGAAACAAATAGCCAATGACGAGAACACAACACGACACCATTTCCAGTGGGAAATTATTGATGGAAAGGAAATGCTTTTAATGACAATGTACACCACCATACCGTCTTTGTGATCTGCTGGAGAGTTGAAGAAGAGACCGAGCAAGAGACCGAGAGCCTGCCTTGTGCTTATGTATGATGAAAGAGAGAGATCGAGACCAGAAGAAATAGAAGTGAACTATGATTTGAAAGCATTCCAAGTTTCAACGAAGCTGCCTGCCCCCTAATTTTTTTGATTTAAGGATTTTGAGCTATACTCTTTAGCCAGAAAAAATTGGGTTTTGGGGCCGGATTTTTCCTATTTAGAAAAATATGAATTCAGCTCAGACCTGGAAAGAATAATAAATAAATAAAGAAATTTGGATTCGGGTAAAAAACTCGAATTTTTCGGCCTTTCTTTTTTTGAATCTATGTTTTTTTGAATTTTTGAATTTTTTCATTTGAATTTAGGTTCAGTTTTTTTTTGTCATCCCTACCACCAAACCTCTTAAGAGCTTCTAAAATTCAAAATGTCTAATATTGTAAATTTACTTTGATTATCTTAGAAAAATGATGATTTTTTAATTAAATTGTGGTTTCAAATTATGAAAAGTGTGAGTCGATCTTGGATAACAAATAATTGAGAAATACATCTTTTAAAGGTGACGCTTATATATAAGTAATACAAATTAATAAAAATATTTTATGTAAGAAACATTTAAGGTTTCAAATCGCAAGGACATTAGTTTAGGAGCCTATTAGAACTTTGTGTCTAAAGAGTTGGCAATATATTTTGTATAGATGTAGAACTCTAGAGATAGATGCAAAGTATTGTTATAACTAACTCTTTTGTGAGATAATGAGGAAGACACCTAAAGATGTGATGTTGTATTTTCCAAAAGATGACTTAAGATAAAATTAAGATTTGTGCTTCCTAGGATTTCAAGCTATAAGCTACGGCAAAGGAAATAAAAGAATTGTATCTAAGTGTTTCGAAGTGTTTTAATGACAATGCAAAATGCAAATGTGATTGAGGAGGTGATCTCTAATCAAGGTTTCTTTTATATAAAAAAGAAATAGGGTTTTTGAATATGTTTTAGGTTAAAACTCTATTTGCCCATTATCATCATCTTGTATATTTAATGAGTTATAATCTCATTATAAAGAAAAATAAATTTGTTAAATAAAATTATAAGGTATTAATTTTATTTTGAATAAAAAGACTTAGATGATTTAGTTACCAAATAAAATAGATAAATTATCAATTCTAATTTTAAAAAGATTTTAAGAGTCAAATAAGGTGTTGTTGTACTTGTGTTTATCTATTAACCTTATTAATATTAGTTTATCTTTATTTTAGGCTAAGTATTACCCTAAGTGAGCCTTAACCTTAGGTTAATACTTTAACTGTTACTTAGTGCAACTCTATACCTATCAAATTATAATTTTTTAACATTTTTGTACAACCCTATACCATAGATCCTTGAACATTTTTGTACAACGCCAATAACAATAGACAACTAAAGGTTTGAAGCTAAGATAATAAATAGAACAACAATAATTTGAATAATCTTTCAAAAAAAGGTAAAAGGTTTATGAGGAGTTTTCTTCATTGTAAACTTAGGTTTTAAAAGATTTATTCAAACAAATATTATAAGCCTTAATTGCAATTAAGCTAGGAATAATCTTTTTGATGTATAAACTCATTACAAATTTATTTCCGAAGTTTGAGGAAATAAAAATTTTAAAAAATTATTTATAGCATTAAATCTGAAAAATAGACGATGTAACATGAAGTAGAATTCACTACTACAAAAATAGTTTTCACTGACACTAAGTTAGTATCAGTGAATGGTTTCACTGACACTATTTTATAGTATCAATGTTGCTCAAACCAAAAATCTATTGACACTATATATGATGTCAGTGAATTACTGATACTATAATATCAGTGAATCGCTAACATTACAGTATCAATGATTCTATGACACCATGGTATTAGAAAATTATTGATACTATAGTATTAGTAAATCTCTGACACCGTAGTATCAGTGAATTACTGACACAATAGTATCAGAGATTTTGTATTTAATTTCAAATATATTTTTTAATAATTTTAAATTTAAATTCTTGGACTAGAATTTTAAATTTATTTATAAACTACAAGTCCACACATAAATACCACATTTAAATAAATATCAATTTATTTATAAATAAAACTACAATTGTCAAACCATTTAAATTAAGTTTTATAAATTATATAAAGCATCTTAAACTAAATCTTAAAAGACTAAGATAGTTCTATAAGCATATTTGATAGGATCATTAAACTTGAATAAGTGACTAGCATTGTGCACAAAAGACCGTGAAACAATGCTTGATGTGTTTCACGGGCATTACAGGCATCACTTAAAGACAAATACTCAAGGTTTTCTGTTGTGTTTAGTTGCCTACTCTCAATGAAATCCATCGATGAACCAATGAGTTCCATTGATTTTTCTGTTACAATGATTTGTGGCATTGAACTGATCCTCTAATTCACAAGCACCCTTCCAGTAAGATGGGATTTGCCATATATGTAGGATTACTAACATTTAAAGGAACAAGTCTTGAATCCTCAATTAACTCACTCGAAACTCCTGTACATATAAAGAAAAATCTATGTAAATTAAATTTTTATATTAAGTAATCTTAAATCTTAAATATGAGAAATTTGAAGTAACAACGTTACATAATTAGTATATGTAATTTTTCATACTTCGAGTAAATTTTTCAGTGTTAAACCCATGAAATTGAAGAGGCTTAGATGCCAATATAAATAAAGAACTAAATGAAAGAAATTAGAATGTGGTTTGTGCAAGAATGCAACACAATATTTTATACAAAACAAGACCACAGCGATTAGAATGGATTTACAGCATATTAGCATTTTTCAGCTCCACTGTTATGACATAAATCAAAGTAAGGAAAATAGATTTACAACATTTAGTAACACTAACAAACAGATACTTTTTCAAATAAATAAAACAATATTACATTCCAATTTAAAGCGTAACTTCACCTCAAACCCATTTAAACAACCTAATAACCATTCCCATATAGAGCAGCGCCAGAGCATACCGTATAACATTCATCAAAACTTTAAAGTTAAAACACTACCTGGCAACCAACCAAATGATAGAGCAGTTGTTGCAAATGGCCTTATCTCTACATATCTCTAAATACAAAAATGGCCTCATTCAAGTTATCTTTTGATCTTAAATAGCCTAAATCATTCAAATTTCAAGTGCGTTTAATTTTTACTTATATGTAACATAAGTTATGTACTAGAATAGCCCACAATAATATCTGGATAGAGGATTATTGGTTTAGTGCTTTGTAACTGCAAAGAAATATAACCTCATGCTATCTTTTAAAAATTCCAGTGTTTTACAAATGAGAACATGTGGCAAGTTATTACAGCTATAGTCACCAACGCATTTACTAAAGCATTAACTGCCTATGCATAACAAGCAAAATCTAAGCACTAGAATAATTGTTTACCAGATTTGCAAACACACTCCAATCTACTTAATTACATCCTATGAAAATAGTATTTCATACAATCACTTTAAAGAGTTAGAGCATTTTTTGAAATGAGACAAAGACCTATGGATATATTAGCAATGACATAGTTGCAAGGAGTTGTAAATAGTACTAGGAAATGTCATTGTGCAAGTATGTTCTCAAACATTCCTAATATATCTTCACTGATGCTGATTTGTCGGTGAAGACCTTATCATATATATATTAGTGTATGTCTATATCTAATAGTTCAAATGGTTAGTTTTAGCAAATCATAAGCTTAGTGGAAGCTCGTATAGGCATACTGTTAGGGTTAGTGCTTACGTGCGATCCCCTCAATGTACATATACTTGTGTATTAATACAAGTGTACATTCCCATTAAATCGCTAATACCCATTTATATGGTATTATGCAATGTAATGTTACAAACATTGTAGATTTGAAAGAGTTCAGATCAGATCAAAAGGAATTTAGATAAAGGCCTATAGTTAGCCGCACTGAAAGATATAAATGCTAAATGTTAGGACAACTAAGTGTTAGCTGGTTATAATACTCAACAAATCCAAGAGTTAGAGCCTTGTCTGTAATGGGACATAGACCTGAGAATATACTAGTAACTACATAGTTTCAAAGGTTGCAATTGGGTGCCAGAAAATGATAGTTGCGCAAGTATATTTTAGAATAATTGTCCCTGATCTATTTCTACCGATGCGAGTCTGTCGGTGGATACCTTTATGTATAGATCAGCATATATCGTATCTATAAGGTATAGATGATCGTTCTTAGCCGACTGTAAGCTTGGAGCTCGTATTGATATATGGGTATCCAGGTAGGACTGGATATGGGACAGACTCACGAGGGCCTCTGATAGACACCTTATGTAAGTCGTCAATGGAGGGTCTTTTTAGTTGAGTAGTATACGTGGTCCTTTGACTTGAGTGCCACAGTGGGCTTATAAGTGATCCACCATACTTTGGTTCCACGCATATCACAGACCTTTCATGGTGTGACCGTTGGGTATCGTTGGGTATGGTCTGATTCTTATGGAGTTCGGTGTGTACAGATATGGGATCCGTCAGCTCGTATATGGAGTTATATATCTAGATGCTTCGAGACTGTATCTTGGAAAGTCTTGTGACCACAAGTAATCATCCCGGGAAAGAGTTCCGCATGGGTGGAACAATATGGCAAAAGCATTTGCGCATATTATTCAGTGAGATACAAGCCTGGAGATAAGACATGGATGAGCACTAGAGAATTTGACGATGACAATCTATATCCCCGTACATCCAGGATATCATGACAGAAGGACTATACATATGCGTTGTAACCTTAACTTGCATGGTTCAACGCGTTGATTTATATATCCGTGACGTATGCGTGAGGCATTGCTCACGGACTCATGAAATAATTTTATTTGACAAATCGGGCATAGGACCTAGAGAGTCCCGCGATATGGAGTGTACTCGTTGTACACTGAGGCAGCGTGCCTGATTAAATTATTTAATCCAGCAATATTCAGCACTACCACAAAAATGCGTACGTATCTGTATTTAAGTGTTAAATACAATAATTAGTTAATAATTATTATTTACTAATTGTATTATGACATGTAGCGTATTATGGACCCTCAGTTGAGTTTACCCAAGTGTAGATTTGGTGGGACCCACTAGAGGGTAGACTTGGTAACTATTCATAAGGGCAAAATGATCATTTCACACTTTGATTATTTAATTGTTAAATAATTAAATTATCTCTTTTATTATATCATATAATATATTTTTATATTATATTATTATATTATATTATATAATATTTTATTATATGATATTATATATATAATATTATTATATTAGATAATGAGTGTGAGTTGTCACCCATTATCTTTATTTTATTATTATTATAATATTTATATTATATTATTATTTTATTATATATATTAGATATATATACATGAGAGAGAGATGAGAAGAAATGGTCGTGAAATTGGTGTGTGTTTGTGATTTTGCCAAGAGAAAGAAAAAATAGAGAGTAGAAAGAAGAAAAGAAAAAGAAAGAAGAGGAACCGAAGAAGAAGAAAAAAAAAGAAAAATGAAATTATTTTATTTTTCTTTATGGTTCCAATTAAAGCAATTGTGAATTACTTCAAACTATCCATTTCTTATCCTTTTAGATAAAAGGATGAAAATACACACTGGCCATTTTGGAGTTTAAGAGTTAAACCCAGTGCTAGATATAGAGCTGCTGTTCTAGCTCACGAAGCCCATCGTGTTAGTGACTAGAACTGTCCACGAGTTAGTTTTCGTGCGGACTCTGAGGAAATACGTGTATAACATTACACGTTGAGGTGAGTTCTCTATCCTATAAATATATTAATGTGATTAATATATTATATTTATTGTGTTTATTACAAGTTTCACGCTTTTGCTAGACTTAAATAAATATGTGATGGGTATTTAGGCAATAGACACACTTGCACATGCATACGTGCCTTAGAACCTTCATCAACAAATGGTATCAGAGCCATTTAGGATATATTTGGGTGTTATTTGAGTGAATGGATGCAAAAGGCCCAGTGTAAATAGCGCGTTTCAAGTGTTGAAACGGGTATACCAAAAAGGAAGCACTGGGCGCTGTGACGCCAAGGGGCTGGCACCGTAGCGCTAGGGGTTTGACCTCTCAGCGTTGCAATGATGCAATTTGGCACCGCCGCGGCATACTGTTCACTTGAATAGTAGCATATGAACAGTATTTTACTATTTATAACTACAGTAATTTTGAACAATATTTCAAAATTAATTTTGCATGTGTAGATTTATGAGATGTAGTTATAAAAGTTATCAGTCTACATTATAAATCGGAGTTTATAAGATGCAGTAATAAGAGTTATTAGTCTGCATTATAAATCAAGAATTAATTTTTGTGTTGCTAACCACAATGTAAGCCCTACTGGTGGAGGTTAGTTGTACTTGTATAGAAAAATTAATTAATTGAGAATCACCCTTTCTAGGAGCATGGAGACCATGGAAACAAAAATCTCTCTTAATCAAATTGAAGGATATTACATTATGAGATAATATTTTATTCTGATCTGTCTTGTTAATACGGTGTTAGACGAGTCACGTCGGCCTTTTCTCAATATTGCTACAGCATGAAGGACTTGGTCGGTTGAGCTTGGACTATACCAATTAAACATGAGATTAGTCAAATATATGCAAAAATATTACCCAATATTGCTACAGCGTGAGGGTAGTATCGGTAGCATATATTTGATCATTGACAAGTTAATATGGAATACACTTACCCAATATTGCTACAACGTGAGGATAAGGTGTATTCAGGATTAAGTGGTAAGAGTTGCATGAGATGCAATTGACAATTGTTCTCTACCTTTTGGGTTTACAAAGGCCAATATTACTACAGCGTGAGGCCCGAGTAAATTTAATTAAGATCTATTTTAAAAGAGTTTAAACTATCATCTTCCCATTTTAGAGATTACCGGGATTATGTAAAACAGTAGGAGGGTGTTTTAAATCGAAAATGTATAATTAGTATACCTATGAGTTGAAACGTTTTATTAGCAATTTAATGACTATTCCGCTTACATCTCCCGTTAGTTTAGCCTGTTAAGTATAATGGCTACTACGAACCAGTTGGTGTATATAGTTGATGCAGTCCAACTCTATGGTACTAGAAATTACTCTGACCGGTAAATGAATCTCAGAAATATTCTAGATTCAGAATATTATGGATTTATTATTGATCAGAGTTTGTCGTAAGGTATTTCTGATAACACCTCTCTAGAGGATTCAATAAAGAGAGTGTAACCCTTTTTTGTTTAGGGTGCTTCATCTTCTACCCGAAGTATTTCTAGTGAGACCAAATGTGTGAGGAGATGAAGATGAGGCAGATACCCAAGATAAATCCTCAGAGGCAACATTTATCCAAAGATCAATAAGAGCACATGTAGATAGAAAGTGTTTCCAATACAGTAAAGTTGGATATTAGAAATCCCTCTATCCTAGAAGCCTTATAATTGTTAGGAAGACTCTCACAGATTTGTGTTTGACACACATAGACATTTCTAGGGCATAAGATGCTAGTTCAAGCTGGGTATGTGATATCGCACGTCCCTCTCATATTTGCAAGATGTTGCAGGGATTGAAAGATACTACAATGCAACAGCTTGTAAAAGTAAAGTTGAGACTAAGAAACGGTGATTTCTTACAGGTCCAAGTTGTTGAGCAACTTGGCTTACTTCTTGTATGCAATAAAATAGTTGTGTTGTATAATAAGTATGATCTTTTATTAGCTGAATGTCAGTTAATAAATGAACATTATATATAATTAGAAGTGTCTGTAGATCAAAATCCTTAAATGATACCGAGCTATAGTATATAATTTTAGGTCATATAGGCGTGAGATGTTTATCCTTCTGGTTAAAGATGGTTGGATTTCCAATTTGACCATAAAGACTTAACCAGTTTATGAATAATGTATTCACCGAGATGACCAAACATACCAGAATATACGTCACATCCTTTTGATTAAATCGAGGTAGTGAGCACATTAACAGCAAGTTCCCCGTTTGTTTAAAGAAGAATGAGATTCTCACTCATTATAGTCCTTCGAGTAATCTACAACATAATGATATTTAGGAGGGGAGGAATTGGACTTTATTAGATATAGTTCGATTAATAATGAGTGTTACCGATCTATATCTGTGAAAATATGCTACAAATATAGCTGCTTATTTAGTAGAGTTCCATCAGAAGCTGTTACTTCTATTTCGTATGAGATACAAAATGGATGAAAGTTATATCATAAGTTAAGACTTAGGGTTGTCTTGCTTACGTAAGAGTTACGCAGTAAGGTATTTTATTTTGTAAGAGTTACTCAGCAGGATATACAACACCCAAGAGGTACATGTATAGGTTCATTGTGTATCCTGTAAATTCTAATAAGATACTTGTTCTATGATTCAGAGAAGCGAAGTGTGTTCGTTTCTCGGTAAACCATTATTCTAGATGAAGAGTTTCTCATAGATCGTAAAAATCATAGAAAGATTGAACTTGGTGAAGTCAATTTAGAAATCAATGAACAAAGGATGTGAACTCAAGCTCAATTAAGCAGTGACCTTTTAGCACATCTCCAAATGGGTCGGAAAGGATGTCCAAGTCACTTTTTAGGTATGGATGATGCCTGAAGATGAACTTGGAGTTTTTTTTGTAGAAAAAAATCATCCTTGACCTATATGGAGATGATGTTAGACATCGAATTGGGAAGCTGTAAGAAGCCATGTAAACAAAATTGACTCTATGCATTAGAATCAAGTCTAAGACTTAGTTAGCTACCTGTGGGAATTGTTCTAATTGGTTATAAAGGGTTTACAAAGAGATAGTGGGAGCCAGATGGAAGGTAGAGACCTTTTAGGCTTTATATTGATTCTAGAAGAGTAATCCTCACTGATCTGGCATCACTAAGAGGCAACCTTTGAACCAATATTAATGACAAAGTCAGTTAATATTTTATTATGACTTTGAAGTTTGGCAGATGGATATAAGGAGGCATTCCGGAATGGATACCTCGAGTAAGAGATATTCATGGAACAGCTTGAAGGTTTTACATCTAGCCAGACTTCTGATCCAGTATGCATAATAGGCCAATAGGAGCATAATAGTCTTCTTGATGCTTTTTGTTGATAACATACTGGTCATTAGGAATAATGTTAGTATATTATAATCGGTCAGAAGTAACTCGTAAGAATTTCTCTATAAAGGATTTAGGAGAGGCTTCATTTATACTATATATAAAGCTTTATAAAGATAGAGCTAGGAAGCTGATAGGACTCTCCCAAATTATTCACATCCATAGACCTGATGTTCATCTTTCGAAGAAAGTGTCTCTTTAGATGGAAGATAAGAGAGTTAGAGTGTCTACCATACTAGATATATCAGCTCTTTAGAGATTGATGTATGCTATGATGTATTTGAGGCTTGAGATTAGTTTGGCTGTAAAAGTTACAAGCCGAGTCTAGTTTGATTCAGGTGACTGCCATTTAAGTTTGCGATAGACAGTGAGGATTCGTAGGTTTAGCATTGGTCTTGGAAGAGTTCCAAGACATATGGATTCTATCACATAAGTTTGCAATAAAACAAGGTCATAGTATAAGCCAAGGTGCCAAGAGGACACTAGTACTCTAATCATGTTGAGATGAGTCTCATATGACTAGAGGGATCTTGGCTGAAAAAGATGTGATTATTTATAGAATGTTTCCAAAAATAATTTAGCGGACCCACTATCTAAAGGCCAAGAATCCAAAAGTATTTATGAAACATGTAGAGTTGATGTATATGAGATACCATCAGGAATGACACTAGAGCAAGTGAGAGATTGTTAGGGGCGGTGCTTACGTGCGATCCCTCAATGTACATATACTTATGTATTAATGTAAGTGTACATTTCAATTAAATCGTTAATACTCATTTATATAGTATTATGTAATGCTATGTTACAGACATTGTAGATTTGAAAGAGTTCAGATCAAATCTAAAGGAGTTTATATAAGGACCTACAGTTAGTCATGCTGAAAGATATAAATGCTAAATGTTAGCACAACTAAGTGTTAGCTAGTTATAATACTCAATAGATCCAAGAGTTGGAGCCTTGTCTGTAACAAGACATAGACGTGGGAATATACTAATAACTACATAGTTGCAAGAGTTGTAATCGGGTGCCAGGAAATGCTAGTTGTGCAAGTATATTTTTGAATAATTGTCCCTGATCTATTTCTGCTAATGCGAGTCTATCGATGGATACCTTTATATATAAATTAGCATATGTCGTATCTATAGAGAATAGATGGTCGTTCCTAGCCGAATATGAGCTTGAAGCTTGTATTGACATATGAGTATCCAGTTAGGACTAGATATGGGATAGACTCACGAGGGCCTCCGATAAACACCTTATGTAAGCCATCAACGGAGGGTTTTCTCGAGTTGAGTAGTATATGTGGTCCTTTGACCTGAGTACCACGGTGGGCTTGTAAGTGATCCACCATACTTTGGTTCCACGCATGTCACAGACCTTTCATGGTGTGACCACTAGGTGTCGTTGGGTATGGTCCGATGTTTATGGAGTTCGGTATGTATAGATATGGGATCCGTCAGCTCGCATATGGAGTTAGATATCTAGATGCTTCTAGACTGTATCTCGAAAAGTCTTGTGGCCACAAGCAATCATCTCGGGAAAGAGTTCCGCCTGGGTAAAACAATATGGTAAAAGCGTTTGCGCATATTGTTCAGTGAGATACAAGTTTGGAGATAAGACATGGATGAGCACTAGGGGATTTGACGGTGATAATCTATAACCCCGCACATCCAGAATATCATGACGGAAGGACTATACGTGTGCGTTGTAACCTCAACTTGCATGGTTTAACGCACTGATTTATATATCTGTGACATGTGCGAGGGGCATTACTCACGGACTCATGGAATAGTTTCATTTGACAAATCGAGTGTTGGACCTAGGGAGCCCCGCAATATGGAGTGTACTCGTTGTGTATTAGGGCAACGTACTATATTAAATTGTTTAATCCAACAATATTCAGCACTATCACAGAAATACGTGCGTGTCTGTATTTAAGTGTTAAATACAATAATTAGTTAATAATTATTATTTACTAATTGTATTATGACATGTAGCGTATTATGGACCCTCAGTTGAGTTTACCCAAGTGTAGATTTGGTGGGACCCACTAGAGGGTAGACTTGGTAACTATTCATGAAGGGCAAAATGATCATTTCACACTTTGATTATTTAATTGTTAAATAATTAAATTATCTCTTTTATTATATCATATAATATATTTTTATATTATATTATTATATTATATTATATAATATTTTATTATATGATATTATATATATAATATTATTATATTAGATAATGGGTGTGAGTTGTCACCCATTATCTTTATTTTATTATTATTATAATATTTATATTATATTATTATTTTATTATATATATTAGATATATATACATGAGAGAGAGATGAGAAGAAATGGTCGTGAAATTGGTGTGTGTTTGTGATTTTGCCGAGAGAAAGAAAAATAGAGAGTAGAAAGAAGAAAAGAAAAAGAAAGAAGAGGAACCGAAGAAGAAAAAAAAAGGAAAAAAAATGAAATTATTTTATTTTTCTCTATGGTTCCAATTGGAGCAACTGTGAATTGCTTCTAACTCTCCATTTCTTATCTTTTTGGATAAAAGGATGAAAACACACACCGGCTATTTTGGGGTTTAAGAGTTAAACCCAGTGCTAGATATAGGGTTGCTGTTCTAGCTCACCAAGCCCATCGTGTTAGTGACTAGAACTGTCCACGAGTTAGTCTCCATGCAAACTCTGAGAAAATACGCGTATAACGTCACACGTTGAGGTGAGTTCTCTATCCTATAAATATATTAATGTGATTAATATATTGTATTTATTGTGTTTATTGCGAGTTTCACGCTTCCGCTAGACTTAAATACGTATGTGATGCGTATTTAGGCAATAGACACACTTGCACATGTATACACCCACATGCTGTAGATCCTTCGCCAACACATACAAGTATTTAGTAAGGACTTGGTACTGAACAGACTCTACGAGGACCTCCAAAAGACATCCCATAAAACCATCAATGAAGGGTTTTCTCAAGTCGAGTAGTATTCGTGATCCCTTGACTTGATCTCCACGGTGGGCTTGTGAGTGATCCACTATACTTAGGTTACATACATGTCAGAGACCTTTCATAGTCTGACAGCTGGGTGTCACTGGGTATGGTTTGATGTTCATAAAATTCGATGTGTATAGATATGGGGTCCGTTAGCTTATATGGGTGAGTTAAATATCTTGATGCTTCAAAATTATATTTTAGAAAGTCTTATGGCCATATGTATTTAACTTAGGAAAGAATTTTTCGTGAGATAAAAAATATCGCAAAAGTGTTTGCGGATATTATTTATTGAAATACGAATCTAGAGATAAGTTTAGGGTTAAGCATATAGAGACTTGACGGTATAATCTATCTCCACTTTTTCAGGATATAAATGATAGAGGAATTATACCAATATGTATTAACTTTAACTTGTATAGTTAACACGCCGTTCTATAATTTTCATAACGTTTGTCTGGCGCATCGTTCTGTAAGACAAACGGGTGTGAACCTAAGGAGTCTTACAATATAAAGTGTACTCATTGAGCACTAGGGTAGCATACCTGGTCGAATAGTTCAATCTGGAAAGATTTTGACAAGTATGAATTATTATAGGGTCTCTTGGGAGGTTGTTAAAGCTTAAGTGTTTAGCTCAACAGGAATTGACAAGTGGTAAATGAGAACTTGCCACTTCAGCCACCATTTCAATTAAATTGTCATGCTTTTTGAAAGCATGAGGCAGATGTCATCTAATGGTATTTGAAAAAGGGATATTAGTCATTAATCATTTTTTCATATGGCAAAATCAAAGCACCTTGCCACTAATTGGTTTAGTCAAGCATGAGGTGCATTTGATTTTCAAAATATCATGCACCTTATGCTTGAATCAATTGGCCAATTAAATGAATTTAATTGGTAAATTAAGTAGCCATTTTTCTTATAAATAGAAGCCTTGTGCAATTCAAATGGCAACCAAGTAAAAGGAATTACAAAGTTTACTTTAAGTCTAAAAGTTAGTCATTAGACCAAGAGAAATAATTAGAAGCACGGAGTTGCTTTAATAAATTCAGCTGAGAAAAAAAGCTATCATTCTAGATCTAGCAACCCACTAAGTTCTTGGACTAGAATCGCACTGAGTATAGCTTTAATGGTGAGCTCTCTTTATCTTATTAGTGTAATCAGATGTGTATTTTATTCTGCTGTGTATATTATGCTTGTGAGACACGTAAAATTGTTAAAATTAAAAAATAAAATGCACACATTTACCCTACGTATAGTAGACTTATAGAATGGTCATTATATTTAAGATACAACAGAAAATGTCTTGAATAAATAGGTGAATAAAATATATAGTAGTTCTAGAATTTTTTATAATACAAAATTGTGGCAAATGAGATTAAGTCAAATAGGCGTGAGATACCATACTTAGGTTCCACACATATTAGAGACCCTTTTAAGGTTTGATCGTTGGGTGTTACTGGATATGGTTTAATGCTCATAGAGTCTAGTATGTGTAGATTTAGGATCTGTTAGCTCATATGAGTGAGTTGTATATCCTGATGCCCCAAGATTATATTTTATAAATTTTTAGGGCCATAAACAATAAAATGGGAAAGAGTTTCTCGTAGAATAAATAATATTGCAAAAGTGTTTGTGGATATTATTTCTAGAAATACAAATCTGAAGATAAATTCACAGTTAAGCATATAGAGATTTGACGGTGATGATCTATGTCTCTACTCTTCCAGGATATAAATTCCAGAGGGATTATATGAATATGTATTAACCTCAACTTGTATGGTTCAACGTGCAGTATTGTTATTTCCATAACGTGCATGTAAGGCATTGTTTATGGACTTACGAAAGAGTTCTATAAAATAAATATTTGTAAACCTAGAGAGTCTTATTATATGAAGTTGTTGTGCACCGAATTGAATGGTTTGATCTGGGAAGTTGTCGGTAGCCAAAATTATTTTAGGGTCTCTCGGGATAATGACATGATTTAAATGTTAAGTCTAGGATGTTGGCAAGTGAGACTTGCCACTTCATTCTTTCATTATAATGGTATGACACATGGCATAATGTCAATGACCCATTTAATTATTAAGTGTTAATAATTAAATTTGGCCAAATGAAATAATTTACAATTGTTGGCATGAGGCACCAACATTAAGCCAAAATGTAATATTCAAGAGGTAGGAATTAACTAAATGAATTAACAAATGATGGTTATATCATACTTATGGTATGTGCTACCAATTAAGTTTAATAAGCAGGAGGTGGCAAATCTAAATAGTAAGGATTTGTCATGTTTTTATAGCTTAATTTGTCATGGTTTTGATATAGCATGAGGTGGCTTAATAAAACAAGGAAATAGCCACCAATTCTCTTAGAATTTGGCCAAGTAAGGTGTTAAGACACCAAGCAAAAATCAAAAACATGAATTGGCAATAATATAAGCCTTGTCATGCTTAAGTTAAAAGGCAACTAAAACAATTTTAATTGAATAAAAGTAGCAACCAAAATTCCTATATATAGCATCATTAGTTTATTTGCTAAATGAACAAGTGAATGGAAATTAGTAAAAATATATATAGGTCGAAAGACATTATAGTAAAGCAAGTGTTGCTTTAACTAATTTCAATTAAGAAATTAAGCTACTATTCTAGCTTTAGAATCCCACAAGAGTTGTGGACTAGAATTTCTCGCTGGATCATTTTAGGGTGAACTTCGAAAACTAAAACTACCTTGAATTATCTTCAAGGGTCGAGAGACTATAGTGAAGCAAGTGTTGTTTTAACTAATTTCACTTGAGAAATTAAGCTACCATTCTAGCTCTACAATCCCACCAGATTTGTAGACCAGAATTGCTCGCAAGATCATTTCAGAGTGAACTCCAAAAACTGAAACTACCTCGAATTGTCTTTAAAGGTAATTTCTAATCTCATTAGTGTAATGAGTTTTATATATAGTTGTGTATTTTATTCAGCTGTACCTATCCTGCATGTCTGATGTGCAAATGTATTAAATCAAAAAATTAAAATACACATATTCACCCTATGCACAACACACTGATACAAAGTGCTCTTGAAAGGTATAACTTTGCTAACTGTAAAATAGTTAATATACCTTTCAAACATAGTATTTATCTTTCTATGAGAATGCATCCTTAGATAGAAAATGAAAGGGTTAGTTAAATATACCATATGCATCAATTGTAGGTAGCTCGATGTACGTCATGTTGTGTATGAGACCTGACATCAGTACGGCTGTAAGTGTTATGAGCTGGTATCAGTCCAATCCAAGTACTGTCCATTGGATGGTCATGAAATATATCTTAAATAATTTAAGGCTACAAAGGATAAGTTTTGATTTACAGAGAAAGTGACTTACAAGTGAAGGGATACACTGATTCAAACTTCTAGTATGATTTAGATGATAAAAAAGTCTACATTTGAATATATGTTTCTTCTAAATAGTGCCTCAGTCAATTAGAAGAGTGTAAAATAGACATCCACAACAGATTTTACCTTAGAGGTAGAATATATTGCGACTTTAAAAGCTGCTAAGGAATCGGTGTGGATACGCAAATTTGTCATAGAGCTCAAGATAGTCCCAAATTTAGTGGATTCATCCTACTAGATTGTAACAACAATGAGGCAATTTGTTAAGCCATTGGGCCAAGGGCACATCAAAATTTTAAGCATGTGAAGATAAATTACCACATAATTAGATAAATCTTGGCTAAATGTGGGAAAAAAAACTAGAAATCGAAAAAATTAGATCAGTCTAAACTAAGCTGCCTTGTTCGGTCTGGTTTTTCCCTTAAAAAATAAATGGTTCTGTTTGGTTCAGGTTTAGTTTTATTGAAAATCAAAACCGAACCGAAAAAGCAAATTATACTTATAAAATTAAAATGCCATATGTCAATACGTGATTAGACAACCTAAAACGTTATTGTGAGATCGCTCGCACCTAATTCTCTTCGTCTCTCTCTCTCTCTCTCTCTATATATATATATATATATATATATATATATATATATATAGATATAGATATATATATGTAACAAAAAGAAAAAACTCTAATTCCCCATCTCTTCTCTCAGTCTCACTTTTGTCCCTCCAAACCCTTAAAGGAAAAACTCATTTCATGGCCAAAACATGTCTCACTCACTAGCCAAAACACATCAGGACTGATTTGTTTTACCAAAACACACCATTAACTAAAGACTCATATTCACTCTTATCTCTCTCACTCACCAGATTGATTTACCAGCCAAAAACACGCCCGTATGTATCATTGCCAGAACACACTGCTGCCAAGCTTTTCTGACCAAAACATACCGCCAACATGCTACTGCTAAGTGCCAAGATGACTCATCGTTGGCATTTCGCCTACCACAGTAGCTAGTATATTCAAATCGTGCATCTTGTTTTTTTATTTGATACACATTCATAGAGATCTTAACCTTATGAATTGTTTGTTCACTAGTGATGATGCCAAGCTTAAGGGTATTGATTTTATTCATTCTCGACTTTTTTTTTCTAAAAAGACTTCTTTTTTAAGAATGAATCCTCAAAATCTTGTAATTGTACAAGAATAATTTCAGAGCTGACTTTTTTCTCATCTTCCTCATTGACCTTTGAATTTAAATTCTTTCAGGATCCCATAACAAAATATTATAATTATAGTGCAAAGGGCATTTATGAAGGACTAAAATTCAATTGGCTTTGGCTTTTAATGTGGTTCATAAAAAAAGGTCAATATATCTCAAAAGGGGTGACTAGGGACTAAAATATGTAGCATGCTTAAAAGGCTCAATAGATCCAAACATGGTCTATAATAATGTTTTTTGCTTATATACGCCTTATGATTTCGCCTCGAATGCTAATCAAACAATTTTTAGATATTGAGCGATCTTAATTACTCTCTTGATATGAATAAATGTCTTCTAATTTAACAAATATTGTACAACTAATAGCTCTAATGTACCTTATGTTTGAAGTGATTATAAGATTTACATAACCAATTCCAATTACATTATAAGATAAATTAAGTAATTATTAAGTCTAGAGAATTTATAGCTTTTCTGCACTCATTTTTTCATTATTCAAATTGTTTTCAACCTAAACAAGAGATAATAGAAAGAAATGACATTGAAAATAACAACTGAAAATAAAATAACAATAAATAATAAACAAAACAAAGATAAACCTAAAATACTAGGAAGTGTTTCTCTACCCCAATACTTAAAATAAGCCACGTCCTCATTGCGGCAGTAAAATAAGAAAATTGGAACACTTTCTTTATGTATGTCAAGATCAATAATTGTCCTGGTCATCTTCAGTCTCCTCATCGTTTTACTTATCTTCCACATCATTTTCAATTTCTTCATCTTCATCATCTGAATCTGCAAAAGCTGTGAAGTAGAATATGGTGGGAATGATGGCAGCACACTGTCATCCATACCAAAGTGATTAAGGGTAGGCCTCAATTCCTAGTCTTGATAGGCAGTATGAGTAGAGCAGTAGGATTCTAAGCAGGTGAGACGATCTTCAACTGTAGATTGTAGAGGTGGTGCTAGAGCTTAAGATAGGCGTCGCTGTCTCGGTGTTAGAGGCTGGCTCTACAGCTCTGGTCCGTCCATGATCTAATTAACCTTGTTGTTATCTAAGACGTGTGCCGAGTGAAGTAAATCCTTCATGGGTGCTCACTTAACCTCAGCTTAAGCATATAAAGCAGTGATTAAGGATGGGTAATAAAAACCCATTTTCGTGTATCGAATGCTATATAAGATGCTGTTTTTGATCATTTTACCCAATCAATCGATTGTCCAATAAGAATGGCATAAAGTAGTATAACTCGCTAAATGGTAACCAAGCTCACATGGCGCACTGGCATGAGGCAAGCAGCAATGAAGTAATGCCACACCTTATACTCGTGGCACATGTAATAGGTGGGAAACGAAGTTGGCATACTTCTAGTTTTCCATTCAGCTTCTGGTATTGCCAAGAAATAGATGATCACCTTGTAATCAGGCCCCTTCAACAGCTCATTGTAGTCATGTCGGGGAATGCTCAAAAGTCTGTAGAACCAACTGATTGTGCTGCTCGAGATATCTATATAACTGGTTCAGGTTGTGTACATAATCATTGCCATCCCTATTCTTCAATTATCTGTGTAATCTAAGGTATTGAATGATAGCCAGTTTAAAACCTTTATTTGAAATAGCAGTCTGCTTGATAATGAATAAGGTGTGGCTTGTAAAAGCCTTTTCGGAGACAAATTTTGATATGGCATAGGTGGCAAATAAAGATGCGGTAAATTTCTTTTATTTTCGTAGAGCCATGGTGAATAAACTTGAAATAAAAAAATTAACACTCCCAAAGTGGTGAACTATGCAACACAAACTCCCCATGTCTCTGTTCACAACCTTAAACTTTATGTCATGTCAATTTAATCATACCATCAACAACAAGGTGGCAAACCATGTAATTGTCATGATATGTATAGCATAAATTGACATAAATCAACACTACATGATCTCAACTTAATCAAATCCATGACCCTAAAACAATTGTCTCTATAGCACAAAACCAAAAGCAATCACCTATTAACATGACAACACCACATGGCAATAATAATACCACAATACCCAACTAACCACAATCATGTCACAATGTACCAATGAAATTGAGTAACAAAATTTCCTCATCAATCCATCTAAATGACATCTCAACCATAGAGATAATATCAATAAAAAATCTTAGATAAATATATTGAAGATTAGGATAATAATATTTGATAATATGAATAGTCATCCACATGTATCCAGGACCAATTTTTCAAATGTAAACAAAACAATCATCAATAGGTGCAAGATATGGAATAATATGCCCAACTTTAATGATGAATGTTGTTGTAATGCTTAATGCCCTAAAAAAATAAATGAGAATTGGTACTTTAGAGGCAAATAAAAAAATTAGGACAGTTGGTGTTCTTAGAGAAATTCTAAGCTTAATGAGTGAATTTATATTTGTGTTATGGTTTGATTGTGTATGGGGTGTTTTTTTTTTCCAGATAATTTAGAGTATAGATGTGGTGTTAATTGATGGAATTGATAGATTATATTGTATTTAGGGTTTTAGGGGTTGGTTTAGGGTTGTGAGGGTGTAAGGGCGAGAATAAAGGAAGTAGGAATAGGAAGGGGTTCCTCACAACCCTAAACCGACCCCCAAAACCTTCTTTTGAATGAGCACCGTCGCGCTTAAGCTTGAGCAGGCTCTTGTGGTACCTAGGGCCCAGTGCTAGGATGCTGGGATGCCAGCACTGTGGTGCTGTGGCCCTTAACTTGGGTGCTGCAATACTGGCGTTCTAGTACTGCAACGCCTAAGCCTAGGTGTTATATAATTTTTTTTTATATTATTAGAACTCTTAACCTAATTCTAAAAAAGTTTATAAATTTATTAAAACGCAAAAACTAAAAAATAAATAAATATAAATATAAATCAAAGGATACTATACTTGGATTGCCTCTCAAGAAGTCTTTGATTTAATGTCATTGGCTTGATGGTATGAGTCCTTGATTATTTGCACTTAATCAAATCGACGTCAACTTTTTGTCAATCGATGTGTCCTCTATGGTAATGCTTGAGGCACTGGCCGTTAACTGTAAATGAAACTTAAGTGTTTGAGTCTTTAATTTCAATAGCTCCATGTGGGTACACTGTGATGATTTGGAATGACCCTAACCATTGGGAATTTAGTTTTCCAAGAAATAACTTCAAACGTGAATTATAGAGCAACAATTGTTGTCCTCTTTCAAATAATTGCTGAAGTATCTTCTTATCATGCCATCGTTTAGTTCTTTCCTTCTATATCTTTACATTCTCATATGCTTGAAGATGAAATTCATCTATGGTGTTGAACTAAAGTAATCGCTTCTCTCTTACTGCTTGGAGATTGAAGTTAAGGGCTTCAATAGTCCAATATGCTTTATGTTCCAACTCTAAAAGTAGGTGGCATGCCTTTCCAAAAATCAAATAGAATAGAGACATCCCAATGGGGGTTTTGTATGCCACTTAACTTGATTAATTGCTAATTTTAATAAGAATGTTAGAATTTTTATATGTTTTATTGTTATTTTTAGGTTTGGAGTCAATTGAGCAATTGGCGATGAAAATCTAAAGAAAACAAAGCAAAATATAAAATTGCTATAGTAACATCGCTATAGTATTCTGTGAACAATGATTTAATACAGTACATCGCTGATGTGATAAATAGTAAACATCTCATTGTAGCGCTAAGTAAATAGTATGCAATGAACAAGTATCTCGTGAACAGTTCCCTTTTGCTGCTATAGTACTTTTACCCTAACGATGAACAGTATTTTGCTACAATGGTGGACAGTGCAAGTTTTTCTAAACCTAAAAGAAATGCAACTCCAAGACTCCAATCAATCCCTAAAGGCCACTCATTTCAGACCTCAAAGAACACACAACTTAGGGCTCTTAGAGCCATAACACATTGAAGAAGATCAATTTTAGAGAGAGAAACAAGGGGAATTCAAGGAAGTAAGAGATTTTTGGCAAATCTTTGGAGTATCAACCAATTGTAAATTAACATCTATATTTGTTTGCTTTTGGTTGTATTATGTTTATTTTATTTTCAGCCATAATTCTCTTGTTATCATGAGTTAAATTTATTTTCTAGGGTTATTACATGAACTCAATATGAGTGCTTAATTGTTGGATCTTTTTAATATTTATTTGAACTCAATTCTCTATTATTCAAATTATTTGTTCTTAAGTCTTCATTATATCTGATCAATATTATGAATGATTTGGTAATACTTTGATAAACTTGGAAGAGGTATCATTGTATTTAGACCTAGATAATTTGATGTGTAATTGTAGGAGTAACATTTATTGTTGCATATGCAAGTTTCGAATTAGGATAAGAATATACCTAATTGGAATGTATGGTCAATAAGACTTATTCTTAATGAATCTTATTTAATACAAGTACCATAGGAATATAAGTATTTGATAAATTAAGATATACTTGCATGATCTTGAGAGAGGCTTGGTAATACATTAGTGTCTTGAACAATAATAAGAATTGAGGGATATAAATATTAAAAGGATTAGTCTTTAGAAAAAATATTAAAGGATAGTAATTAACCCAAAGCTTTCTCTATATTGCTATCTTCTTATTTTATTTGAGTGGTATCATTTATTTTCTGCACTTTTATTTTACTTAAATTTATTGCAAAATTAAGATTTGATTTTTCTGAATAATTATAAGAAAGATATAATTTTAGTACTTGGTAGAAAATAAAATTATCCATGTAGGTTCGACATCCGACTTTATAAGTTCTTTTATTACTTGTTACGATAGTGTATACTTGCGCTTAATTTTAAGATATAGAAATATGGCATTACAATGCGATATGCCTATAAAGCGTTATCTAAGTGTAGTGCCCAATCGTTTTGGTTTGATTTTACTGTCTTCTTCAAGATCCATTTTATTTCTCGATTGGAGACTTCTACTTGTCCGCTTATTTGGGGATGATATGCAATGGCTATCTTGTGCTTTACCTCGTATTTTAGCAAGAGGGGTGATAAGTATTTATTGCAGAAATGTGAGCCCTCATCATTTATGATCGCTCTCGGGGTTTCATATCTTGTGAAAATATTCTTTTAAAGAAACTTAATCACCGATCTCGCCTTATTTATTGGTAACACTACTGCCTTTACCTTTTTTGAAATGTAATCCAGCGCTACGAGGATATACTTTTTGTTGTGAGATGATGAAAATAGTCTCATAAAGTTTATGCCTCAAACGTCAAAGAAATCTATTTCTAAGATGTTCTGTTATGGTATTTCATGTCTTTTAGAGATGTTCCCTATCCATTGACATCGATCACAACTTGTAACAAATTAATATACGTCTTTAAATAATGTGGATCAATAAAAACTAGATTGAAGTACCTTTACTGTTGTTTTATCGCGCACATAATATCCACCATAACTAGATATATGAGTTTTATCGTGAATCTCTTCAGATTGTGTGCAATCTAGTTATGAAAGATTGGAGATCTTGGAAAAATCTTTTATAAATCTTCTATAAAATTTGGCATGTCTAAGAAAGCTCCGTACTTCTTTCATATTTTCAGTTAAGGTAATTTCTCAATGGTTTCAATCTTCATTCTATCAACCTCAATACCTTGAGCAGAAATTTTAAGGCCTAAGACTATGCTTTCTATGACCAAACAATTACACTTCTCCTAATTAAACACTAAGTTGGTGTCTTTACATCTTTTAAGCATAAATGCTTAAATATCAATGCATAAATTAAATGAGTACCCAAAAATGGAAAAGTCATCCATAGATACCTCTATAAACTGCTCTATATTGTCTGAGAAGATGGCCATCATACAACGTTGAAAAGTGGCTGGAGCGTTGCATAAGTCGAATGGCATCCTCCGGAAGGCAAATGTACCATAAGGGCATATGAATATTATATTTTCTTGATCTTCTAAGATAATTGCGATCTGGTTATAATCAGAGTATCCATCCTAGAAACAATAACACTCATGTTTAGCTAATCTATCCAGCATTTGATCAATGAAGGGCAAGGGAAAATGGTTCTTGCAGGTAGCTTTGTTTAGCTTCTGGTAGTTCATGCAATCCTCTAACTTATAATGGTTCTAGTAAGGATTAAATCATTGTTCTCATTTGCCACTACAGTGATTGTACTTTTTTTTGGTATGCATTACACTAAACTTACCCACCAACTTTTAGAGATAGGATAAATAATCCCCGCATCTAACCACTTAACGATCTCCTTATTCATTACATCTTTCATAATTGGATTTAACCGCCTTGATGCTCTATTGTAGCCTTATGCCCTTCTTATAGCAGAATTTTATGCATGCAAAATGAGGGATTGATTCCCTTAATGCTCTATCAATAACATTAATAGTCAAGCACTTCACTTCTTCATTTGGCCCTTTTATGGCTTTAAACACATTGAATATTACTTCTTCATTCTGCATCCTTATAATTAATTCTACTTTTTAAACATTGATAAGGGTTCGTCCTATTGCTAAGAATGGTCTTTCTATTATGATGGGTACTTCACGATCCTCTTCCATGTCCAACACTATAAAATTCATCAAAAATGAATTTATAAACCTTTACCAAAACATCTTCAATAATGTCCTTTGGATAAGTGAATGAATAGTCAGCAAGTTGCAAGGTGACATTTGTAGGTTTGGCCTCCCCCAAAACTAACTTTTTGAAGGTGGATAATGGCATTAGGTTAATGTTGGCACCCAAATCACATAAGGCTCTCCCCAGGAATTGTTGCCCAATTGTGTACGTTATAGTGAAATTGCTTGGATCTTTCAACTTCAATGGTAATTTCTTTTGCAAGATTACACTACATTCTTCGGTAAGTGCTACAGTCTCAAAATATGTTAGTCTTCTTTGCTTAGATAGAATATCCTTCATAAACATCACATAACTTGGCATTTGTTCAAGAGCATCCGCAAAAGTATGTTAATGTGAAGTTTCTTGAAGATATCCAAAAACTTTGAGAACTGCTTACCTAGCTTTTGTTTCTGTATCCTTTGAAGGAATGGTGGAGGTGGATGAAAAGGTTGTACTACATGTTTCTGTTGGTTTTTATTGTTATTTGTTGTTGCATTTGTAATTTATTGCTTCTCTGTACTATTTTCTGCATTGTCCTGTTGTCGTGCATCATGTTCTGCAAAACTTTTTGTACTTTATTTTTGCATTTTTGTACTATATTCTGCATCTCTTACTAGATCATTCTTCTTTTCTACACTACTAGACTATAAATCTTTACCACTTCTCAAAGAAACAGTTTTACACGACTCTTTATGTAAGTGTGCTATACGTAGGGTAAATATGTACATTTTAATTTTACATGTCTCACATACAAAATTTACGTAGCAAAATATATATATCTCATTACATTAATGAGATAAATGGGGCTTACCCTTAAAGCATGCTTCGAACAATTCTAGTTCAGGACGTGGTGAGATTTTTTGAGCGAGAATGGTAGCTTCCTTTCTCAACAAAAAATGTTATTGAAGCAACTTTTGCTTCCTACATCACTTACTCAATACACTAACTATTAGTGTTCTTAGTAACTCTTACTAACTTTCTTTCTAACTTACATATGACAATTGAACAAGCTCCCATTATATAGCCTATGCTGCCACCAATTTGTCCAATTAAAATCCTATTAGTGGCCTAACTCTTTAAGCATAAAAAGGTAATTAAATTGCCACTTCATGCTTTAGCATTAAGCTTGGTGACATGGTGCTTAACTTGGTCGAATTCTAGGATGATTAGTGGCAAAACATGCTTCTCAAAGCATTAGTTAAAGGTCACCTCATGCTTTCAAATTAAGCATGACACTGCTTGTTTTGCACACTTCATACTTAAACAAAATGAATTTGTAATTGTGGAAGCATAACAATGAAATGGCCAAATTACTTCTTAAATTGTGGCTAATTTTTTTTACTCATTTGCCATTTCTTGATAGCCACTTTATGCTTATAATTGAAGCATGATAAAGCTTTCCAAATTGTGAAGCGTTGGCTAAATGGTGTCCATGATTTACCAATTGATTGGCATGTGTCATGCCATTACAAGGCATGGCAAGTCATAATTGCCACTTGTCAACATCTTAGGCTTAACACTTAAGCCTTGTTAGCTTCTTGAGGGACCTAAAATAATTTATGCTTTTAAAGATCTTCCTAGATTGAACTATTTGATTTGGTGCGTTACAACACTGCTCAACGAGTACATTTTATATTGTGAGAATCCTTAGGTTCACACCCATTTGTCATATGAAACTCTTTTGTAAGTCCGTAAATAATGCCCCACACGCATATTACAAAAATTACAAAATGGCGTATTGAACCATATAAATTGAGGTTAATTCATATTCATATAATCCCCCCATCATTTATATCCTGAAAGAGCGAAGACATAAATCATCACCGTTAAGTCTCCATATGCTCAACCATGAACATATCTCCAAATTCATATTTACATAATAATATTTGCAAATACTTTTACGATATTGTTTATACCATAGAAAACTCTTTCCTAGGTTTATTACTTATGGCCATAAGATTTTGTGAAATACATGTTAGAGCTGGTGCTTACATGTCATTCCAATATTGTATGAATATTAATTGTTTAATATTTATACAATAAATATTTTGAATACAATCGTTAATATTAAATACATATATGGTACAATACTTATAATTTTACAGACATTATATAATTTGAAGGAGTTCAGATCTAGTCTAAAGGAGTTTAGACCAGGGCTAAGAGTTAGCAAAGCTGAGAGTTATAAATACTAAGAGTTAGCACTGTTAAATAGTTAGCAGGTTATAAAAGTCAGTGATATCTAAAGAGTTAGATCCTTGTCTATAATAGGATAAAGATCTGAAGGTGTACTAGTAATTACATAGTTGCAAGGGGTTGTAATAAGTGCTAGGAAATATCATTATGCAAGTATATTCTCAAACATTATATTCCTGATCTATTTTCATCAATGCGTGTCTGTCGATGAATCTCTTCTGTATAGATTAGTGTATGGCTATATCCGTAGGATACAGATGGTTATTTTTAACTGACTATGAGCTTAGAGCTTGTATAGGCATGCAGGTATTCAGTCAGGACTGGATACTGGATAGACTCACGAGGACACCAATAAACATCCTATGAAGCCATCAATGGTGAGTCCTCTCGAGTTTAGTAGTATTAGTAGTCCTTTGACCTGAGCGCCATGGTCTTGTGAGTGATCCACCATACTTTTGTTCCACGAATGTCAGAGACCTTTTATGGTCTGATCGTTACGTGTCGTATGGTATTGTCCGATGCTCATGAAGTCTAGTGTGCATAGATATAGGATCCGTCAGCTCTTATAAAGGAGTTGTATATCCTGATACTCCAAGAATTGTATTTCAAGAAGTCTTTTGGCTAAAACCACATACCCTGGAAAATGAGTTTTCTGAAGGGTTAAACAATATTCACAATATCGTAAAGGAGTTTGTGAATATTATTTTTCAAATACAAATCCAGAGATAAGTTTACGGATGACACATGAAAATTTGACAGTGCAAATCTATATCCCCGTTCTTCCAAGATATAGGTGATGGAAGGATTATACGTATGCGTTATGACCTTAACTTGTATGGTTTAAAGCGTTGATTTGTAATATACATGATGTGTGCGTGGGCATTAGTCATGAACTTATGAAATTATTCCATTTGCAAAATCAGGCGGGACCTAATGAGTCCTACCATATAAAATATACTCGTTGTGCACTAGGGCAATGTACTAGATCGAATTGTTCAATCCAGTAATTTTCAGCAAAACTAAATAATTATTTTTGGAACCCTTGGGATGTGTACGTGTCAAAACTTAAGTGTTAAGTACATTAATTAGTTGATAATTGTTGTTAACCAATTGAATGTTGACACGTGACACTTAGTAAGCCTTTAGAGTTTACTCAAGTGTGTGGTTAAGTGGGACACACTTTGAGATAACTTAGCAACCAAGTAAAGGCTTAAGGGTAATAGCACTTAATTAATTTTTTAATTATTAAATAATCAAATTATATATTTATTTAATTGTTAAATAAATTGTTAACTTAACCAGGGTTAATAGTTAACCAAGTGGTTAAGTTAATTAGATATTTAGTATATTTAATAGTTAAATAATCCTAAACCTAACCTAGGTTAAAAGTCAACTAGGGTTAGGTTAACCTAAATATCTAATTAACTTAAAGGTTAAGTTAAGTCTAACTAAACTATAGTTAATTTGTTAGCTTTAGTTAAGTTTAATTAAATGATATTTTCTAATTGCTTAATAGTTAAGCAATGTATCAATGGGTTATAATGATATTGTTCAAATGTTGACATATATATAATGGTCGGCCATTAAGCAAAAGTAGCTTGACTTTATTTTTTTGATGTATTTGAGGAAAAATGGCTAGGAGTGTTTAGCTAAAGGAAAATAAAAATTGAAAATTTGTTTTTTTTTTATTTTTTCAATTGTTGAAAAATATTTCCTTTCTTCTCTATTCATTGTCGGCCATCATTAAGCATAATAGATTCTTTATGTTATTCAATTGTTGAACAAAGAAACAAAAAAAAAATCCATGCCCTTGAAATAATTCTAAGGCAAAGAGTTTAGTGTTTGCAAAATTATACATACACGAATTTATAACCACAAGTGCACAGGTCGTGAGCAAGTAATAAAGTGATGAGTGAGTATCGTTCCCATGAAGATTGTGTCCTAAATTAATGCTAAATTTATACTATGATGTTGGAAATCTAACTTTATCTAAGCAAATTTAAAGGATAAGTTGAATTGTGAAATTAAAAATGCTTTAAACTAAGTAAATCGATAAATTAAAGAAATGAGAGTTCTATGGCAATGGCAGTTCTAAGGACTTGATTTCCCTTTATTATTTTTATGCTCTTTATCATTAGTGATCAACAACTAATCTAATGTATTCATTAATCAAGGGCTTAAGAATAATCTCATTCCATCTCTTGAGTGCCGAATGAGACTCTATGCATATACAAACAAGTTGATATCCCTATCTAATTCGTTATACATACACGCATTAAGCTACCCTTATATGACTACCCTAAGTTCATTAGTCTCCCAACTCAGCAAACTCAAAGCTATGCCTTTTACAACCAACATATGGATTAAACTTTCCCAAGCACATAACCCAAATGTTTAATTCATTCAATCCATTTCCCAATGCAATTAGAAGCATTAAGCACATAAAAGACATAAATGAATAAGCATCAAATAGTCATTAATCACAAAATAACATCAATATATAGAGTTCAATAGAGTTCCATCAAACCCTAGAACATATAATCTAGGATTCCATAGTGAAATATTTAATTAAATTCATCCAAATATTCATAAAAGTGTTCATGTTCAAATTAACACAAAATACAATTACAAATTATAAATAAATGTAAATGCAGTAGAGAGAGAAGAAGGAACTAGTTTAAGAAGCCTTTGGAGTCTTCAATCTTTAATAATCTTCCTTAATCAAAGCTTCAATGGTGTTTCTCTTGCTAAAAACCAGCGTTTCTCTCTCTATTTCGTGCTCCCCTTTATTCTCTTGAGAAAATGGCTAAAGGGTAGTATTTATAGGTTTTAAATTAGGGCAAGAAAATGAGTAATGAAACAGGTGGTGACATCTAGGCACCGAACATATGCCAATGGAGCCTGTTTTAGCAGTTGGGCGCCATTTTCGGGTGCTAGGGCACCAAAGCCTGGGCATAGTACTGTAGCAAGACACTGTTCGCTGCATTGTAGCATATTTGATATTTTTGCTTGTTTTCTTTGAATTTTCATCCCTAATAACTCCATTAACTTGAAACCTACAAAATGAAATTAATATACATAAAAAGTAATAAATTCACATTCAAAATGCACAATTATCTAATTAAGAGGGGTATAATATCATATATAAAATGCGCTTATCAAATACCCCCAAACTTAAATATTTGCTCGTCCTCAAGGAAGGAAGCACACTCACAACAATAAAAAAAATGACAACAAACTATAAAAAGATACAAAACATTGGGTCGAAAAATGATTAGTAATTTGTCTCAAAAACGTCTTATGACTATTATCCTTAAGAAAATTCTAAGCATTATAACCGTTCAACATGTTAATCCAATATTTATTCAAACCCACAAGTGACCAACTTGGTGTGTGTGTGTGTATAGTGAATAGATAAAATCATTAGTCACATGCACTGGATTAATTTATGCACACAAGACAATGAAATGGTCTCTATGAGTTTTGTTTTTCATTTAACACTCCATATGTTTGTTTTTGCATCACTCTCCACTAATGTAGGTACACACATAATCAAGGATCAAATAGGACTTTAGTTAGCTTGTAATGCATGGCTAGGGTGAGGGTAGGATAAAATGGATCAATTTTAGCTTAACTCACCATAAACACACATTTCTCTAGAAATTACACAAACCGAACCATTTGTTTTTCCACCCGATTTCCCTTAAATTTATTTCTTTGATTCTCTCGCTATTTTGTTGCTTTTCTTTTTCTTTTCTTTTAAGTTAGGGGTATAGCAAACTCAATTTATTTTTATTTGTTTCTTTTTTTTATATATATATAAGCCAATATACCCCCAAACGTAAGCTTTTTCATGTTAGAACAACCAACATTTATAACCAAACCCATAACATGTTTTTAATCCACCCCTTCATTTTCAAAAGTTCACACAACTCTCTAAAAATGGTGTTATGCCAATGGCGTGATGGGTACTATGAAGGATAACAAAAATAGAGGCTACGGTAATGATATGGTTAGCAGGGAAAAATGAGTAATTAGGCTCAACGGGGGTGATTAGAGGTAAAATTATACATAGGTTGGCTTGGAAGGCTCAAGCGGTCCAAAGATGGCCTAAAATCATATCCTCAATTATGTATGCCTTAAGATTTCACCTTGAGTGATGCTCAAACGAATTTTAGCGTGTTTGTAAGACCCTAATTATTTTTGTTGTGCATAAAAGTCTTCTAAGTAAGCATAAAACTAAATAATTCTAACTTAGTGCTCAAATATCAAGTGGTCACAAAGTGAAGCCGAACTTGTCCCAGATTTCCAAGCAAACAATCACAACATTCATTATTTCCAAAGAATACAACATTTGGAATGATGTTTCTATTTCATATCATTGACTACTAATCATTCAACCAACCCACAAATGAAGGCATAAAAAATAATTGAATGCAAAGACAACAACTAAGAACAACAGTAAAAATGAGTAAGCATGATTAAACATTGTGAATGAGCACCGAATAGTATTTCCCTCTCTCAAACTTAAAGTTGACATTGCTCATAATGACAAAAATAAGAATAAGCAGAAAGGACTTCCCTCATAGTCGATAGCTTAGTGCGGCAGTGCTCAAATCTTGAGGCTGAAGTTGTTGCTTGATTTAGTGGTCAAAGCCCTCAATTTGCTTGACTTTTGTTTTAAGCTTCGTTGGGCTGCACCTTGTTGGCTCCATTTTTTTTATACTTTATGAAGTGTCGACATGCTGTTCTAACACAAGAAATAAGAAAAATTCAAAACTAAGATTGAAATTGAAAATTAAAATTCACTTGAGTTGCCTCCCAAGAAGCGCTTGATTTAACGTCATCGGCTTGACATCTTTCAAATTCATGAGGGATTAAACTGGACTTTAGAGGTATTTCGCCTAGAGAACACTCCTCTATTTTGGTGCTTTGGTGTGTATTCAATGGTTTTATCAATTGCTTTCTTTGATTTCCAAAGTTTCATAAGGTGTTTAATAAGGAATGACCCTAACTCTCTTTATTTTGAACTTCCCTGGAAAGAGTTATAGCCTTGGCCAAAAGAATGAGGTTGCTGGTATTTGATTTCTTTTCTATGTATACGTGCTCTATCCGAAGCTCATTTGACATTGAGGCGAGAAAGTATGACTTGACTTTTAAATTGTCATCGACCCATTTCTGATAAGTCTGTAACTCTTCATCAGAGGCAACTTTAGAAACACCTATAGGCATTCTCTGATCTATTATATATCCAAGCTTTTCTGAATCCAGAATAATTTTGAGATTCATCAGCCAGTCTAAGTAGTTATTGGCACTCTTTAGTGAGTTAGCATCAAGTATATGTACTAATGGGTTGCTTGAAGCCATCTTATCTTCATTAGACAAAATAAGATGTGTTAGCAGAAACATTTAAAAATCATCAATTAATAACGCTTTAGATTATAGACATAACTAGTATATATTTTTTTCTTTAATCTAAAAGCCCTCTTTCACTGCTTTATATATTAGAAATATATCAGTGAAAACTGGAAAACAAAAATTTAAACATTTTAAATTTGAAATCTAAAAGCCCTTTCTCAAACGGGAAAACAAAAATTTAAACATTTTAAAATTTGCAGTGAGAAGTAGATCCAATCAACATTCTACTCGGGCTACATGCTTTAGAAATATTGGCCTTTGTAAAACCTAAAAGATAGACAACTCTTGTTAATTACATCTCATGCAACTCATTACTGATCTTAAACACACTTTATCTTCACGCTTTAGTAATATTGGGTAATGTGCTCCAGATTAACTTGTCAATAATCAAATATAAGTTATCGATACTACCTTCACGCTTTAACAATACTGGATATTAATTTTGCTTATATTTTCCTCATCTTATGTTTAATCAGTATAATGTAAATCATACCGACTTATCCCTTACGCTTTAGCAATATTGGGAGAGACCGAGATGACCTATTCTAACACTATAATGACAAGGCGGATCATGTATAACATTACCTTATAATGATATACATGTCAATATAATTAAGAGAGATTTATCAAGTTTATAATTTATTCACATCTCATGAGGATGTGATTCATAATCACCCATTTATTTTATTTAAGCATAACGAACACCCACTAATAGGGCTCACATTATAATTAACAGCGTCAATAAATGTTTACAGTTTATAATACAGCAATATAACAATTATATTTGCATAAAAAAAATTCACATACAAAAAAATTCAAATTTTAGTGCATAGTTTAGAACGGTTAGTGTGATAAGTTGAACGACTTGGCATTATACAATATAATGCTCTGAAAAAAAATTTTAGGCTCCAACATTCAACCTAATGCAACTTTGCCTCAAATTGTTTCAACGCCTTGGCGTTCAACTCTTGAACACTCCAGCGTTCTGTCTTGTAAACGCTCTAGCATTCAACTTTTGAATGCTCTAGCATTCTGCGTACAATAAACTTGCATTGTACTTTGCGAATGCCCTAGTTTTTTTACCTCGAACGCCTTAGCGTTCTGCATACAGAATCCATATGTAGCCCCAATGTTTAGATTGCAGAGTTGCGGCTTTCCCTCGATAGTAGGTATTTTTCTACACTTTAAACACTTGAAAATGCAGCTCCCATTATTTCAAGGCATTCTCAACACTTCATACAACACTCCAAAAATCCAGAAACACAAAAACATACTCTGATACCATTGTTAAACGTGTTTTAAGGTATATATATGTGATTGTGTACATGTTGAAAATTTTTTAAATGCATGTTCAACATACATTACACAGCAGAATAACTTGTAGTCATGCAACATTTACATACTAATACTGAACAAAAATAGTATAAGAATTGTATACATATATTTGTAGACAATTTGGTGAAGCTTGTTAAACTTTGAAGCCATTGAGCTCACAATGAAATCCTTTCTTGAACAATCCTTTAATTTCTATCTGATCCAGGAATCAAAACAAGTTCAACTCTTGAACTAGTTCTAGCATCAAATACTTAAAAAATGTGTTTAGGGACCACAATGCATCTTTTTCAAAGTTTCATTTTCTCTCAACTCTCTTGCACGAATTTTGCTCTTCTTATTCAAATTTTGTAACAAACGAAACTATTTCATTTGTTTCATGTTGCAAAGACTTCACATGTGGACACATGTCCATCATAGAGTCATGTTTGACCAGTCAAGGTCATGAATAAGTGACAAATGTCTCTTACAATATTTATGCAAGCACTTTGCATATGTGACATTTGTCACATGCCATTTGTTAAACAAATGGCCATGCATGGATGCCATGTGTGTAGTCTACTTTTTCGTGCAATAAGGACCTGTTTGTAAAATTTGAAAACTATGTTTCCCACATTTTTGCTGCCCAGTGCTCAACGAGTATACTTCATATTGTGACTCTCTAAGTTCACACCCGTTTGCCTTACAAAACACTCATGCAAGTCTATGAAGGATATTCTACACACACGTTATAGATATTACAGAATAGCGCATTGAATCATACAAGTTGAGGTTAAACATATCTGTTTAATCCCTCCGTCATCTATATTCTAGAAGAGTAAAGATATAGATTATGACCATCAAATCCCTATATAATTAACTGTGAACTTATCTATAAATTCGTATTTTCGTAAACAATATCTGCAAACTCTTTTGCGATATTGTTTAACCCTATGGAAAACTCTTTTCTAGGGCTTTCGCTTTTGGCCATAAGACTTCCTAAAATACAATCTTGGAGCATCAGGATTTACAACTCAGCTATATGAGCTGACGAATCCCATATCTACGTACATCGGACACTATGAATATTGGACCATACCTAGTGACACCTAGAGGTTAGACCATAAAAGGTCTCTAATATGCGTGGAGCCAAAGTATGGTAGATTACTTAAAAGCTGACCATGGCGTTCACGTCAAAGGATCACGAATACTACTAAACTTGAGAAGGCCCTTTATTGATAGCTTCATGGGATATCTATTAGAGGTCCTCGTTAGTCTGTTCAGTATCCAATCCTTACTGGATACCTGTAAGCCTATATGGACTTTAACTAAGCCCATGGTCTGCTTAGACTAACCATCTAGATAATCCAGATATGAATATATACTAATTCAAAAGAAATACCAATCGACCCGTGTCGATAGCCATAGATTAGGAATGATGTTTTTTAGAATATATTGTGCAATGATATTTTTTAGCACCATTTGCAACTCTTTGCAACTACGTCATTACTATAGTATTCTCGGGTCTTTATCCCTGTTTTAGACATGATTCTAACTCTTTAGAATTGCTAACTCTTAACATTGATATAAACTTTTTTAGATCAGATGTAAACTCTATTAGACCTACAATGTTCGAAAAGTTACAAGCTTCTTATCATATAAATAATAATAATAATAATAATTGACGAATAAAAGAAATGTTCATTGTATAAATATTAAATAAATAAACATTTATACAACAATTTGAATGGCACGTAATCACTATTTTCAACAAGTGATGATCTATATCTCTACTATTCTAGGATATAAGTGACGGAGGAATTATATAATTATGAATTAACCTTAAATTGTATGGTTGAACATGCCATTTTGTACTATTCGTAACGTGTGTGTGGGGCATCGTTCACGGACTTACGAAACATTTTGTAAGATAAATGGATGTGAACCTAAGGAGTCTCATAATATAAAGTGTACTCGTTGAGCACTAGGGTACCGGACCAGGTAGAATAATTAGATCTATTTTTTTTTTTAAAGTAGAATTTATTTCAAGATTTCTCAGGAAGCAACGTGTCAAGGTTTAAGTGTTAAATATATTAATTAATCGGTTAATAATTGTTAACCAATTATAAGATGACACATGGCAATAAGCATGCCTTAATGAATGAAAAATGGCATGAATTCAAATTGTCTTCGACAAGTGTAAGTGTATGGCAACATGTATGTAACAAAAGGCATGTAAAGTAAACACTTAGCATGAGATGAAAAATGTTTTTGCATAGCTTGACCAAGTGTAAATGAAAGACTAGTTTAGGGCTTTAAAGGATGAACAAGTGGCTTGTTAAAAGTCCATTTAAGATATCAAATGGCTATAAAAAGGACACCTGGCACGAAGCAAAGTCAAAAGCATAAACGAATGCAAAATTATTTTGCATGAATCATGATTCGGCCATTTTTCTCTTTGATGTTAACAAGGGTTGTTTAGTTATAGACATGTATCCGTGATAAAGAATAAAAATTCTTAAAATATGCAAAAATGTTTGCATAATTGAAGAAGAAAAAATTAGCCAAGAAAAGCTAGATAGCTTGTTTTTGGTTTTGTAAAAATGAAAAGCAAATTGAAGTAGAGTTATTCATTTTGCTTCTTAAGTATCACACACGGTCAAAAAGGCAAAAAATGAAATTAGTTGTATTTTTTCTTCTTGATTTAATTTTCTATCATTTGATTAACAAAAGATAGTTCTCGTTGAAAGCAAGAGTTGCTTCCTTTGGCTAGAGAGAGAGAGCTCAAGTGTTAAGTAAGAAACAATCCTGCTAGAAATTGAAATTTAAATAGGCTACTATTCTAGCTCCTGTAATTCCACCAGCATTGGGGACTAGAATTTTTTAACGGAAACACTTTTGTGTGAGCTTCGGTACAAATTCTACACCGAATGACTTTAAAAGTAAGATACTGAAACTTGTTAGTGTAACAAGACTTATTTTTTAGTATGTGTTTATTGCATTAGAAAATTAGATTTCCAATTTCACTGCGTAAAAATGTATGTGAGACATGTGAAATATTATTTTTAAAATGTAATAGGCACATTTGCACATGCATGCACCTATTGACATAGCACAGTTACACCTTGATCATTCAATATATTGGCTAGATATAATGAAAGTATTAAACACAAGATAGTATGAATAAATTTAATATATAAAGTTCATAAACTAAGAGAGTCAATAAAATTGAACTATATATTAGATTCAAAAGTCTATCATTAGATTAAAAGAGTTTATTTCATCATAAATCCAAGAGTATCAAAGTAATTAATCACAGATATTATGAACATGATTATAAAGGTAAGAGAAGAAAAGAAACTAAAAAAGAACACACCTTGGATCGCTTCTCTTTCTCTTGAGAGAAGTGCAAGTCTTGATTCTTGAATCTCTAATTCTTTTGTTTTGATCTCTTAGTTTTATAATGTTTTCTTATTTTTATAATGTTTTCTTATTTTCCCTAGTTTGCCTATGATATTCTCTGCTTTTGGTTGTGAAAAATAGTGTTTTTTATAGGTTTTTGTAACCCTAGGGATATGGAGATTCATATCCAAGTCGAAATAGAACTCAAAAGATAGGGTTTCTCTTATTGCATGGGCACCGTAGTGCCCAAGTCTCCATAGTGCCCAAGTCTCCGTAGTGCCCAAGTCTCTATCTTGGGCATTGTGGTGCTTGCCGATGGGTGCTCTATGTTACTGGTGTTGGGATTTATGCTCATGTGACATCCCATTATGTATAAATATATAATGATAGTATTTATACAATTATCATTTCTAATAAAATCGTTAATATTATTTATTATTAAATAGTAAGATGCTTGTAACGTTTCAGACATTGTATGATCTGAAGAAGTTCAAATCTGGTCTAAAAGAGTTTAGACTAGTGTTAAGAGTTAGCAACGCTAATAGTTATAAGCACTAAGAGTTAGTGGTACTAAGAGTTAGTAAGTTTATAAGAGTTAGAGCCTTGTCTGAAATGGAACAATGACCTGAGAATATATTAGTAATAACATAGTTGCAAGGAGTTGCAGATAGTGCTAGAAAATATCATTATGTAAGTATGTTCTCAAACACAATGTTCCTAATCTAATTTCTATCGGTGGAACCCATTAATATAGATTAGTGTATGTCTATATCTGGATGGTCCAGATGGTTAGTCTTAGCAAACTATGAGCTTAGTAGAAAGCTCGTATAGAGATGCAGGTATTCAGTAAAGACTGGATATTGAATAGACTCACGAAGACATCCAATAGACATCTCATAAAGCCATCAATAGAAGGTCTTCCGAGTTAAGTAGTATTTGTAGTCCTTTGACCTGAGCACTACGGTGGGCTTGTGAGTGATCCACCATGCTTTGGTTCCACACATGTTAGAAACCTTATGGTCTGACCGCTGGGTATGGTCCAATGCTCATGGAGTTCGATGTGCGTAGATATTGGATCTATCAGCTCATATGAGTGAGTTGTATATCCTTTCATGGTCTAATGCTCTGAGATTGTATTTCAGAAATTTTTATGGTCACTAGCATAATCCTCGAAAAATATATTCCGAAGGAATAAACAATATCACAAAAGTGTTTGTGGATATTGTTTAATGAAATATAAACTGGAGATTAGTTTATGGTTGAGCAAAATAGAGATTTGACGGTGATGATCTATATCTCTGCTCTTCAAGGATATAAATGATGGAATGATTATATGAATATGCAATAACCTCAACTTGTATGGTCTAACACGTTAATTTATAATATCCGTAACGTGTGTGTGGGGCATCATTCACGGACATATAGAGGAGCTTCATATGAAAAATTAGGAGTGGACCTAGAGAGTCTCACAATATAAAGTGTACTCGTTGGGCACTAGGGTAGCAGATTGGATTGAATAATTCGATCCAATAAATTTCAGCAAAATAGAACGATTGTTCCAGGATCCCTCGGATTGTACATTTGTCAAGACTTAATTGTTAAGTATATCACTTAATTAATTAACAAGGGTTGTTAATTAATAAGATATTAACAAGTGGCACAATTTAATCCATGGTTTAATTTTACCTTAGTTTTACCATTTAACCTTGGTAGTAAAAACTAGTAAGGTAAAACGAAATTATTCAAAATTGTTTTGAATAATTAAATTTTATATTATTAGATAATATTAAAATAAGTTTATCATGGGATTGTATTGTAATACAATGAGGGACCTAGATGTTGGCAATTTATTTACCCATTATAATTAAAGTAATTACATTTGTTAGGTAAAGATTAATTTAGGTGGCCATTAATCTAGTGTTTGATTAATTAATCCTAAGTGAGAGACTAACAATAAAATTGGTGGAGTACTTCCTTTTATTTAATCAAAGTGTTGAATAAAAAAAATAGATTTTGGCAAAACAATTGAATTCATTCATTCAATCTTGGGAGAGAATTCGGCAAGGTGAATGAAGGATTCAGCCAAGTGTAAGGGAGAGAGAGAGATGGAGAAAAATAGCTTTGTCTTATTTTTCCTTTCAAAGAGTTGAAAGACTTGTGTGTGAAAATTTTATGGGTTTTACTTATCTTACACACTTGGATAATTCATCAATGACAAAGAAAAATAATGGTTGTTGTGTTAGTAAAGTGTTACTAACAAGAACAAAAGAAAACTTCATCTTCTTCTCCTTTCATGGATGGCTAATCCATATTCATATTTATGAAATAAGAATATGTATTCAAAGAGTTTGAAGACAAGTTGCTGGAAAATTCTAAAGCTACCATTCTAGCTCCATAATCCCACCAAACCATTATGGACTAGTATTGTTCAACATACACTTCAAGGTGAGCTCTTCACATGGATTGTTGAAGGACTTGAAGAATTTGTAAAATTACCTTCATTAGGTGAGTATCTTACATTTTGTTATAATATAATTGTTCATCATGTTAATAATTGTATAATTGTTATACTTACGTATATATGTGATATATATGTTGAATTTGTTAAAATGGGTGTATTTGTAATATGCTTCCACTGCATATAGTTAATTTTTGAAATTACGTATACACTCGTATATCACACACTCGATTTTTAACAGCTGGCTCCTCTGTTTTTCGTTCGTTTCATGCCTAATGTCTCCAATATCTTCATGCCTTGGGTTGTAAACCTATATATGAACAAAAACTTTAAATAAATAGCCAAATATTCAAGATTAAAGAAAAAATCTAAGTCTGAGAGTATAAATATATATCAAAACTCTATTAGAAGCCTTATGTAGTACTAGTGCCATTTTCACAAGCACTGCTTAAAAGGAAAATTTTGGCTATTGATGAGACACCTCAGTTAAAGGAGGGTGGCTTTAATGATCAAAAGAAAGTAGACATTGCAGAAGAAGGGGAACCAGCAATACAGAAGGAAAAGGAAAACGCAAGTATACCCTCACCACTTTTCCCTCAAAAACTCTAAAAGAAAAAGTTGGATGAGAGATTTTCCAAGTTCTTGGAGTTGTTTAAAAAGTTGTATATCAACATACCATTTGCAGAAGCATTAGAGCAGAAGCCTAGCTATGTAAAGTTCATAAAGGCCATATTGTCCAACAAGAAGTGAATAACAGACTTTGAAACTGTGATCTTGACAGAAGAATGCAGTGCAATTTTGCAAAAGAAGCTTTCTTCAAAGCTCAAGGATCCAAGGAGTTTCATTATCCCTTACATTAGAGGGAACCGATTCATTGGTAAGCCTTTATGTGATTTGGGAATTAGTATTAATTTGATGCCATTGTCCATTTATAAAAAACTAGGTTTAAGGGAGGTAAAGCCTAATAATGTGACGTTATAGTTGGCAGATAGATCAATTGCATATCTAAGGGTATAGTTGAGAAGTGTTGGTTAAAGTTGACAAAACAAATTTCTTATAGATTTTATATTGTTGGACATAGAAGAGGATAAGGAGATCTATATTATCTTGGGTCAACTATTTTTAGCTACTGGTAGGACCATCATTAATGTATAAAAATGGAGACAATCATCTTCAAGGTCTTCAAAGAGATCAATGTGCTAGTAAAGAAGAATGAATGTTTTCAAATTGAAGAAATACACCTAAGTAAAAAGTCACAAACCCCTCAAGTCAAGAAGAATGATAATGTTTAAGTAACCGAGGAGAAGCATTTTTTGCAGCTGCATGAACTAGACAAGTTTAGGCTTCAAGTATATAACAATGCCATGTTGTACAAGGAGAAAACAAAGTAATGTCATGACAGAAAGATAACAATAAGGGAATTCCATCATGGACAGTGAATATTGTTGTTCAATTCTCTGCTAAAACTATTTTCAGGAAAACTTAAGTTAAGATGGTCCGGGCTATTTCGAGTCACCAAGGTGTTCCCATATGGAGTTATTGAGATTATTATGAAGAGAGCAAAAGGCTATTCAAAGTTAATGGATAGAGGTTGAAGCTTTATTGGATAGATGAAATTAATCACCAAAAGTCATCTCTTTGACCAACTGAGCCTTAGGAAACAAAGCAAGACATCGACTCAATGGTATTAAATTAAGCATTGCTTGGGAGGCAACCTAAGGTATAATTTATGTTTTATAAGTTTAAATTATGTTAGTTAAGTATTTTTTTTATTTTCGGTGTGTTTAGGACTTGAACGGGGCAAAATTTCTGGAAACTCCCTAGCGTTAACTCTGAAAATGTAGCCGCATTCATGTAAAAAGGATGAACGCTGGAGGGTTCCATTTTTCACCACCCCCACATTTATACATGGTGCCTAACGTTGTGGCATCCTCAGTTTTCAACATCACTATATCCCAGCTCAATGTTGGGGCACCAATGTTGCAACATCCCGACGTGAATTCTAAAGGATTTAAATAGCCTCCAATGCCTTTGCGCCAAGCCATAACGCCCCAGCATCCAAATTATAAATGAAGGTCAACAGTCAATGCTCCAACATGGTTGTGTTGCTTAATTTCAATGCCACTGCATCTTAGCTCAACTTTGCAATACCCCAACATGAATTCCAGTGTATTCTAAGGGACTTGAAGGTCTTCCAATGCCCCTGCGTCAAGAGAGAATGGCCCAACATCTAGTTCTCAATGCAAGATCAACCATTAGTGCTCCAACATAGTTGTGTTACTAAACCTCAATGCCTCAGCATTTGACAAATTAAAAATTTGGTTAATTGCTCAATTAAAGATGCCCTAGCATTTACCACCTACCACGCCCCTGTGTTCTAGATTTAGGGATGAATGCCCTAGCATTATGAACTTTAATGCAGCAGCATTCACTCAAAAATCAGTTTTAAAACCACCACTTCGCCATTTCTACTTCTCATAACTTCAAAATCTCTCATTTGCTCTTAAGCTCAATTCCTCCAAAGCTTAAGCTCACCTAAATTAAGCCTACAAACACTTCCCTTACCATATTTACATCATTTTCATCAAATCAAAACATCCATTTATCCACCAAACACAAAAAAATCCACATCTAATTGCTTCTAGAAGCCCATTTCAACATTCTACTGATTTATCTAATATGACAACAATAATGAGTAATAGAGCAAGCACATCGAGGACTCCATCATTCGATACCTTGCATTTTATATAGCAGAATGCGGTGGATCACTTCCACAATATAATCTTTCGCAAATCTATTATCAAAGAGAGAGGATTTAGCCTCGAGGCATATGACTTCCCCAACATTATTAGATGATCAGTGATCAATACTAGAAGACCTCTTGTGAGACACCGGTGTTATGGCTCATGCCTATTGTGAGGGATTTCTAGCAAACGTCCAAGAGCATGAGGGTTTCAATGTGAGGATATAGGAGAAGATGATGCCGTTTGACCAGCACACCATAAAACTAGTTCGTTAGGCTATTGGGATCGATGAGCATCCTAAAGTCAAGCGAGAGGCATATTATGATCAGATTATTTAGATATTATGTGAGCCTGGCATAAGTGGGCCAAATCAAGTCACCTTACCATTCATTTTCACTCTAGCGCCATAACTAAGGACACTAAGGCATGATATCTTTTCATATGCTTACGTTTCATGCCAATTAGGCACATTAGAGATGTCAAAAAGTCACAAGCAGTGGTACTTCTTACCACTATAGTCGGTGGCCCATTGACATCAGATATATTCTTTGGGAGGAGATTATAGCCTACTCCAGACTGGCCAAGAATAGTTTTTGCCTCCCCTCAATAATCATAGTTTTCTATAGGTGAGTCAGAGTTCGTTGGGAAGCAAACGAGGACATCATCCACCCAACTAAGCCTATTGACTTCAGCAGCAGAGGGTTCAATAACCACCACCACTAGCCCCTATTGATATAGCTGAGCACTTGATAGTAGCTCATCAGGGAGCCAACGTTTCTCGGAGCATTAGAGCCAAGGCTTGGGAAGATTGTATAAACTTTATTTATGTATTTGTTTATCTAAAATTGGTCTCATTATATTATATCTTGTAATTTATTTCCTCGAATTCATTAAATTGAACTATATTTATTTGTCTAAGATTGTAGTTTTGAACTTAACTATGTTTTTGTAAATATTTCAACTTTGAATGCATGAACTTGATTTTTATTCATTTTATTGGTACTTAATGCTTGTATTTGATCTGACCACTCTTATGTATAAACCTTGAATTCATAGAGATAAACTTAGAAAATGCATCTCATTGAATAGCCTAGACCAAAGTGATGAATGATTGTAGATTAGAATATATAAGTTTTAATTAGGATAGGAATATATGTTCAAGAAACTATACACACGCGAATCGAAACCGCAAGTGCACGAGTTATGATCAAGTAATACAATGATGAGTGAGCATCATCCCACGAGGATTGGTATCTTAAATTAATGCTAAGTACTATAGTGTTAGCAACCTAGTGTTATCTAGGCTAATTAAAAGGCTAAGTTGAATTATGGAATTAACAATACTTTAAAATTACATACTTTGGTAAATTAAGGATATGAGAGTTCTATGAAAATGGGTTATAAGGACTTGATTTCCTTCTATTATTCCTATGCTCTTTATCATTAGTGATTAACAACTAATATTATGCATTCATTAATCAAGGGTGTACAACTAATCTCATTACCTCTCTTGGATGTCGAATGAGACCCTATGCATATACAACTATGTTAATATCTCTATTTAACCCGTTATATATGTAAGGTGTGGTGTTTTAGTTTAAAACCATATTAGGCGTGTGCATGTGATTTGTGTTCATCACATTCACGTATATATATATATATATATATAATTCATATATCTCATATATAAACATATACGCAACAGAATCTGAAAATTTAATTTCTTAAAAAATGAACACAATAAAATTTGCATTTCATTACATCAATGAAATTAAATAAATATTAATCACATTAATACCATAATTGAAATTAATCACCTTATAAGATTTGGAACGATTCAAGCTAGTATACTACCTGAAATGGACACATTGACAATTTTAAGACTCAACGGTGTGGGCTTGAGTCACTAGAATAGCAGTTTTATTTTTCCAGCATTGATTTAACACTTAAACTATATAGACTAACTCTTAATCTAATGCTTAACAAGTAAAAATTTAATTTGTTAATTTATTAAATATTTGAATTCATCAAAAACAAACTCTAATGCAAGAATGGAGACCTGCTATTAAAGGAAGAAGATGAATAGTAAAATAACAACTTTTGTTCTTTGTTTTTCTTGTTTTTAACACTTAAAAACCAAAACGCCAAAAACAACTTCTCCTCTCCCGTTCCCCATCACGTGGTCGGCCACCAAATTTCCACTAAAAAAAATTTGTTATTATTTCATTTCACATATATATAACTAACATAACCATGGTTAAGCATTAACCTAGGTTAGTTAATATACTTGGCCACTAAGTTTTATAACTTAACATGATTAACAATTAATCATAGTTAGGTTAGTTATAATTGCCCACCAAATAAATAAATAATAATATAATATTCAATTAACCTAACTTATGTTAACACTTAACTAAAGTTAGGTTAACTTACTTTTCCATAATTAAATAATCAATTAACCTAACTTTAGTTAACAATTAACCTAGGTTAAGCTAAACAATATTTAATTATAAAATTATTCTTTTAACCTAACCATATGGTTAACTCTTGACCATACTTAGGTTAAATATTTATTTAACTTTTAAATAAATAAATGCATTGATTATTTAATAATTAAATATATGAAATTACCCTTAAGTCCTTATTTGATTTCTAAGTAAACTCCTAAGTGGGTCCCACCATATCACACACTTAGGTAAACTTAACCAAAGGCTCACTATGTGCCACATGTCATTCTTTAACAGGTGAAAAATAATTATCAACTAATTAACGCATTTAACTCTTAAGTACTGACATGCGCATATCCCAAAGGTTTCTGAAACAAATATTCGATTTTGCTAAAAATTACTAGATTGAACAATTCAATCTAATACGTTATCCCATTGCACAACGAGTACACTTCATATTGCAGGACTCTCTAGGTCCACGCTTAATTTGTTAAATAGAACTATTCTATAAGTTTGTGATTGATGCCCCACATACACGTCATGGATATTAGAAATCAGCGCGTTAGACGATACAAGTTGAGGTTATAGCGCATATGTATAGTCCTTCCATAAATTATATTTTAGATGTATAAGGACATAATCAGCTCCGTCAAATCCCTATAAACACATCCATGAACTTATCTCCAAATTTGTATTTCTGTAAAACAATATCTGAAAACTCCTTTGTAATATTATTTAACTTTACAAAAAACTCTTTTTCGAAAATCTGTTTTTAGCCAGAAGACTTTTCGAAACACAATTCTTAGTGCATCAAGATATACAACTCACTCATATGAGTTGAGGGATCCCATATCTACGCACATTGGACTCCATGAGCCTCTAACCATACCCAGCGACACCTGACGGTCAGACCATGAAAAGTATTTGACATGTATGGAACCAAAGCATGGTGGATCACTCAAAAGGCCACCGTGGCGCTCAGATCAAAAGACCACAAATACTACTCAACTCGAGAAGACTCTCTATTGATAGCTTTATGGGATATCTATTGGAGGTCCTCATGAGTCTGTTCAATACCCACTCTTAACTGAATACCTACATGCCTATACAAGCTCTAAGCTCATGGTTGGCTAAGAACAACCATCTGTACCCTACAGATATAGACATACACTGATCTATATAAAAGGGATTCATTGACAGACCCACATCGATGAAAATGGATCAGGAACAGAGTGTTTAAGAACATACTTGCATATTGACATTTTCTAACACCAACTGCAACTCTTTACAACTATGTCATTACTAGTATACCCTCAAGTCTTTGTCCCATTACAGACAAAGTTTTAACTCCTTAGAATTCATTGACTATTATAACCTGCTAACTCTTTAGCATTTATAATTGTTAGTGATGCTAACTCTTAATGCTGATTTAAACTCCTTTAGACCAGATCTAAACTCCTTCAGATTATACAATGTCTATAACATTACAAGTAATGAACCATATGTGTTTAATATTAACAATTTTATTCGAAATGTATATTGTATAAATATTAAATAATTAATATTTATACATTATTAGAATGACACTAAGCACTAACTCCAACAAATTATACATGCATTAAGCTGTCTTTATATGACTACCCTAAGTTTATTACTCTCCCAACTTAACAAATTTAAAGCTATGCTTTTTACAACCAATATATGGATTAAACTCTTTCAAGTACATAGCCCAAAATTTTTAAATCATCAAATTCATTTCCCAATGAAATTAGAAGCATTAAGCAAATAAAAGGCATAAAATTGTTATTCACCACATAACAATATCAACACATAGTATTCAATAGAGTTCCATGAAGTTCTAGAACATATAATCTAGCAATTTATAGGGAAATATTCAATTACATCCATCCAAACGTTCATGAAAGTGCTCATGTTCAAATCAAAACAAAACATAATTACAAACTTAAAATAAATGTAAATAAAGTATAAAGAAAGAAGGAGCTAGTTGGAGAAATCTTGGAAAGCCTTCAATCTTCAATAATCTTGTCCAAATCCAATCTCCAATGTGTTTCTCTCACAAAAATCCTTTGTTTCTCTCTCTATTTCGTGCTCTCCTCCCCTTTTTTAATTGAGACTTTTAATCTTCTTTTTATAAGCTTCAAAAATAGACTTTAAAATCAAGACACAAAGTAAGAAAAGGAATTAAAGTGCTGGCGACGCCTGAGGGCCAAGCTTTCTACCAAAGATATCCCAATTTGGCACCTAGCCTAGGTACCAAAACTTGGGTAATATAGCACATGGGCACTACCTTTTGGCTCCCAGGCATGGAACTTTATAGTAAAAATATTGTCCACTGTTCACAGTGGCATATTTATTTTTTTTTATCTTGTTTTCTTCAAATTTTCATTCCAAATAGCTCCATTAACTTGAAACCTATAAAATGACATTAGTACACATAAAAGGCTACATATTCACATTAAAAAATGAACAATTATAAAATTAAGAGAGGTATAACATCATATAAAAAGCGTCCTTATCAAACTCCCCTAAACTTAAATCCTTGCTCGTCCTTGAGTAAAGAAGCACACTTACAATTGAAAGCTAAAATTAAAACAAAGTACAATAAGAAAAAATATGGGTTGGCGAATAATTAGGAAATTGTCTCAAAAAAATCTCATGACTACCAATCTCAGGGAAAGTCTAAGCATCATGATAGTTCACATGTTAATCCAATACTTGTTCTACCCCTACAAGTGACCTACTTGGTGCGTATGTGTGTGTGTAGCATGTACTCGAATTAATTTATGCACATAAGGCAACGAAATGGACTTTATGAGTTTTTACTTAATTAACACTCCATAGGGCTTGTTTTCTGCATTACTCTCTACTAATATAGGCACATACATAATCAATGATCAAATAGGACTTTAGTTAGCTTGTAATGCATGGCTAGGGTGAGAATAGGATAAAATTGATCAATTTTGGCTTAACTCACACTATAGACACATTTCTCTAGAGATTACACAAACCGAACCATTTGTTTTTCCACCCGATTTCCCCCAACCTTATTTCTTTGATTCTCTCGCTATTTTGTTGCTCTTCTTTTTCTTTTCTTTTAAGTTAGGGTTATAGCAAACTTAATTTATACTTTTTTAAAAAAATATTTGGGAATTTTTTAAAATTAGTTTTAACATATATAAATCACTATACCCTAAACTTAAGCTTTTACAATATTAGAACAACACAAATGTATAACCAATCCCATAATCCTTTTTTAATTCACCCCTTTATTTTTAAAAGTTCATAAAACTCTTTAACAAGAATGTTATGCCTATAGCATGATGGGTACTATGAAGGATAATAAAAATAAGGCTAAGGTAATGATATTGTTAGCAAAGAAAAGCAGTAATTAGGCTCACCGAAGGTGACTAGGGGTAAAACTATACGAAGGTTGGCTTGAAAGGTTTAATATGTCCAAAGATGGTTTAAAATCATATCCTCAATTACGTATACCATAGGATTTTTCCTTGAGTAATGCTTAAACAAGTTCTAGCATATTTTTTAGACCATAATTAATCTTACTATACATAAAAGTCTTCTAAGTAAGCATAAAGACTAAATGATTCTAACTAAGTGCTCAAAACTAAAACCAAACTTGTCCTAGATTACCAAGCAAACAATCACAATATTCATTGTTTCCGAAAGAACATAGCTTTTGAAATCATGTTTCTATTTCATATCATTGACATATGATATGAACCTGGGTTCAAAATTCTGGTTTTCCAGGTGTTGGCACTGCAGCCTCAAGTTGCTATGACATATGTTGATTTTCTCGATTATAAGCTCCATTTGGCCGCATCTTGTTGGCTTTGTTTCCGATTCTTTTTCCATGCTTTTATGAGGTTTGAAATTATTGTTTTAACATACTACACAAAGAAAAATAAACATTAAAAACTAAATTTGAAATTAAAAATTAAAATTCACTTATGTTGTCTCCCAAGAAGCACTTGATTTAATCAAACTTTGGAGGCGTTGCACCCATGGAACATTCCTCTATTTTGATGCTTTGCTGTGTGCTCAATGACCTTATCAATCTTTTTTCTTGATTTTAAAAGCTTTACAAGGTGATCATTAAGGAATGACCCAAACTCCCTTATTTTAAGCTTCCTCAAAAAGAGTTTTAGCCTAAGCCGAAAGAATGAATCATGTTGGGTGGTATTTGATTGCTTTTCCATCAAAATCTTGCCATGCCTAATCTTTTTTCTTTTTCAGTGCATCTTTTGCTTCTTATGAGCTTGAGGTTGAATGGTACCTATCTCTTTCCCACCATCTGGATGCACATTGTTAATCTTCAAGCATTCTTTAGAATCATTTGGCAACTTATGTAATTTCTTCATCTTGCACCCTCATTTTCATCTCTTCCTTCTCCATAACAATGAGAACTTTCTTGATGACTAAGAATGGTTGCTCAAGAATAATAAACATTCTTATCTTTCTTCATATCAAGGACCACAAAGTCTATCGGTATGATGAATTTACCCATATACACCAACTTGTCCTTAATGACTCCTTATGGATAAGTTATAGATCTATCTGCTAATTGCAAAGAAATCATAGTGGGCTTCACCTCGCTAAGACCCAACTTGTTAAAGATAAATAAGAGCATGAGATTGATGGTTGCTCCAAGTCACACAAGGTTCTCTCAAAAGTGGTCTACCCAATAGTGCAAGGGATAGTGAAGCTACCCTGATCCTTCATCTTTTGAGGCAACTTTCTTTGAAGGATTGCATTATATTCCCCCGTTAGCCTCACCGTTTCATAGTCCTCCAACTTTATCTTCTTCAATATCACTTCTTTCATGAACTTCATATAGTTTGACTCTTTCTCCAAGACATGCATAAAAAAAATGTTAGTGTGAATATTTTTAAAGTTTTCAAGAACATTAGAGGTTGATCATCTAACTTCTTTTTGTAGAAGAGTTGAGGGTAAGGCAATGGTGGAGTCATGATAGGAGGATTGTCTGAGAAGAAAATAGAGTTGGGTTTGTCATTCATCCTAGATGGTTTAATAATAAATTCTTTGTCTTTACCTTCAACCACCTTTTTCTTCGAAGCTTTTACTTTCATACTACTTTTGAGGATGATGACATTGCAATGCTCTCTTGGGTTAGCCTCTTTGTCACATAGAAACTTGCCAAAAGATTGATCTTTTAATTACATGGGCAAGTTGGCTAACTTGTACTTCTAATGACTTCAATGTAGCATTCATATGATTGAAATATGTCTCGAAGTTATCTTGTCGAGCCTCATCTTTGCTAAACCTATCCCTCGTCTTAACTATAAAAGTTCACAAGAGATCTTCTAATGAGGATTTATTCTCAAATATTGGTTGATTAAACCTCGATGACGATTGTAGAGCATTTCTTGTATTACTATAAAGTTCTTATGATTTTAGAGCCTGGGATGATAATATGTAGGCACATTAGGTGGCATGTTGTTATTCTAGTTGTCTACATATTATACATGCTCTGGCTCACTACCCTCACCGGTATAGAACACACTAGCAATCATTTCCAGATTCTTGCTTGAAGAAGACTCTTTAGCATAGAATGCAGAAACTTGGTTGGCTAAAGCAGAAACTTGAGCCGAAAGTATAATAATTGGATCAACTTCATGCTCTTTGGCTGCCCTCCTTACAATGGACCCTTCATTAAGCCATTGATAATTATTGGATGCCATTTTCTCCAATAAAGCTTGGGCTTCTTCCATGATTTTTGACAACAACATACCACTCGTCGTTGCATTTATAATAGTTCTTGTTTGCCCATTTAGTCCATTATAGAAGATTTTTATTTGAAACTAATCTTGGTATCGGTGTTGGAGCCATCTACGAATAAGGTCCTTAAACCAATCCCAAGCTTCATAGAAAGGCTCGAAATATAATTGCCTAAATTATACTATCTCCCCAAAAAGTTGTGAAATCTTAGATGGCTAAAAGAACTTGGTGAGGAATTGTTGAGCAAGCTTTTTCTATGTTATGATACTTCCTAGTTGCAATGATTAAAGCCATCACCTTGCCTTGTCCCTAAGAGAGAATGGGAGAAAGCGTAGGCGAATAACGTCCTCTGTGACTCCATTTAACTTGATAGTATCATACACCTCTAAGAACATTGCAAGGTGAATATTCTGGTCTTTACTTGGTAATCCCCCATATTGATTTTGTTGGAGCATATTGATAAACGCTGACTTCAATTCAAAGTTATTAGCTTGAACTACTCGTCGCCGAATCCCCGAATAATTCTCATTAACCACGAGCCTAAAATAGTCCCTTAATGCCCATGGTTGTTGGTTATTGGTTGTTGTTACCGTTATCAACTATCGTTTGAGCTTGATCTCCTCTTTCTCTCCCAAGCCTTCCTAAAGTGAGCTCAACTTCTAGATCGAAGGGAAAAATCTCTAAGCTACAAACTCTTCTTATAAACCTTCAAAACTAAAATAAAACCACAACTTAAAAGTAACAAAAGAAAAATAAAATTACTAAATTAAAATCAAATTATGTATCCATAATATTAGCACCAATTCAAATTTCACAATCCTGACAGCAATGCAAAAAACTTGTTTATGAAACTATACACACGTGAATTAAAACCGCTAATGCACAGGTCATGATCAAGTAACACAATGATGAGAAAGTATCATCCCATGAGGATTAGTATCTTAAATTAGTGCTAAGTACTACAGTGTTAGCAACATAATGTTATCTAGGCTAATTAAAAGGCTAAGTTGAATCATGGAATTAACAATGCTTTAAAATTAAAAACATTGGTAAATTAAAGAAATGAGAGTTCTATGGCAATGGGTTCTAGGTGTTGGGTTGTGTTGGGTTTAGGGTGGTACAAATAAAACTTAGGGTTCTTTGCATGTGGATTGTGTTCATCATACAAACAATATACATATCTCATACATACATGTGCACAGCGGAAGATTAAATATAATGAACACAGAAAATAACATTTGATTAAACTTAAATTCGAAATTGAGAAATATCACCAATGAAGCCTTTGGATTAATTTTCTTTGAAGTCCACCATGAAGTGAATCTTTGATCAATTCTAGCAATCAACAAGGGTGGGTTTGATTGTCTAGAATGGCAGCATCTTAATCCAGCATATATGTTTAACTCTTAAACATTTTACAAAGTTAAACCATTTAACTTAATTAAATTTGTTTTTCCTTTTATTCAACTCTTGAATAAATAAAACAAATCTCATTTTTAGTTATTACATTTAGTAACCATTAATTCAATTTGTTTTGTTGTTCTAACACTTAAAACACAAAACAAAGAATTCCAATTTCTCAAATTGTAATTGGCTCCCAAAATGCAAAACCTAAAAACTAAATCAATTTCAAAAGATTAATGATTTTCAATTTCATTTCACTTTATATACTAATGCATAAATTCCAAACTAATTTGAATTTCATTTGCATTTCATTTGGCTTAACCTAACCTTAGTTAACATTTAACCATAGTTAGATTACTTTAACTTAACCTTTAAGTTAATAAATATTTAATTAATTTAACCATAGTTAACTAACTTAACCATGGTTAGGTTAACCTTTACTTAACCATTAAGTAAAGTTAACTAACTTAACCTTATGGTTAACTTTTAACCTTAGTTAAGTTAAATCATTTATTTAACAATTAAACAAATAAATATTTATTTTAATTATTTAACAATTAAATAATCATAAAGTGAAATTACTTTTATATCCTTACTCGGTTACCATGTTAACCTAAAGTGGGTCCCACCATTTAACCATATACTTTAGTTAACGTAACCTTAGTAATTGCTGAATTATACTGTATTGAACAATTCAATACGGTACACTGCCCAAGTGCTCAAAGAGTACATTTCATATTGGGACTCACTAGGTCTACACCCGATTTGTCAAATGGAACTATTCCATTAATCCGTAATCGATGCCCCACACACACGTTACGAATATTACAAATCAGCGTGTCAGACCATACAAGTTGAGGTCATAACGTATACATATAATCCTTCCATCATTTATACCCTGGATGTGCGGGGATATAGATCAGCACCATCAAATCCCCATTTGCTCATCCAATAATCTTATCTCCAGATTCGTATCTCGATAAACAATATACGCAAACATTTTTGCTATATTGTTTAACCCTGTGGGAAACTCTTTTCCCGGGTTTATGCTTGTGGCCACAAGACTTTATGAAATACAATCTCGGAGCATCGGATATACAACTTACCTACGTAAGCTGATGGATCCCGTATCTACGCACACCGGACTCCATGAGCATCGGACCATACCCAGCGACACATAGCGGTCAGACCATGAAAGGTCTCTGACATATGTGGAACCAAAGCATGATGGATCACTCACAAGACCACCGTGGCGCTCAGGTCAAAGGACCACGATTACTACTCAACTCGAGAGGACCTTCCTTTGACGGTTTCATAGGATATCTATTGGGGTCCTCATAAGTCTGTTCAGTATCCAGTCCTGACTGGATACCCGCATGTCTATACAAGCTCTAAGCTCATGGTCAGCTAAGAACAACCATCTGAACCAGTCAGATATAGACATACACTAATCTATATATATTGTGAATTCACCGATAGACCCGCATTGATGATCATAGATCAGGAACATTATATTTGAGACATACTTACATAATGATATTTCCTAGCACCTATTGCAACTCTTTGCAACTATATCATTATAAGTATACTCTCAGGTCTTTGTCCCATTATAGACAAAGTTCTAACTCTTTAGACCTCGCTGACTCTTATAAACTGATAACTATTAACAGTGCTAACTATTAGCATTTATAACTCTCAGCTTTGATAACTATTAGTTCTGGTCTAAACTCCTTTAAACCAGATCTGAACAATTTCAGATCAAACAATGTCTGTAATGTTACAAGCATTTTACCATATTAATATGATATTAACAATCTTTATTCGAAATGTTTATTGTATAAATATTAACAATTAATATTTATACAATATTGGAATGGCACGTGAGCACCAGCTCCAACACTAGGGACCTGATTTCCCTCCATTGTTCTTATGCTCTTTATCATTAGTGATAAATAACCAATTTTATGTATTTATTAATCATAAGTGTATGACTAATCTTATTACCTCTCCCAAGTGTCGAATGAGACCCTATACATATACAACTAGGTTGATATCCCTATCTAACCTGTTATACATACATGCATTAAGCTACCCTTATATGACTACCCTATGTTTATTAGTCTCCTAACTTAACAAATTCAAACTATGCTTTTTAAAACCAGCATATAGACTATTCTAAGTACATAACCCAAATTATTTAAACCATCCATTCTATTTCCCAATGAAATTAGAAGCATTAATCACACAAAAAGCATAAAATAGTCATTAACCACATAACAACATCAACACATAGTGTTCAATAGAGTTCGATGAAAGGACATCTAATCTAACAATCCATAGAAAAATATTTAATTGCATCCATCCAAATGTTCATAAAGTACTCAAGTTCAAATCAATATAAAACACAATTAAAAACTTGAAATAAATGTAAATGAAGTAGAGAGAAATGAGGAACTAGTTGGAGAAATCTTCGAAAGCCTTCAATCTTTAATAATCTTGTCCAAACCCAACCTAAAATATGTTTCTCTCACTAAATTCCTTTGTTTCTCTCTCTATTTTGTGCTCTCTTCCTTTCTCTTAAATAAAGTTTTTAATCTTCTTTTTATAGGCTTTTAAAAATGGGCTTCAAAATTAGGGCACAAAGTAAAAAATAAAATTAGGGTGCTAGCGACTTCTAAGTACTAAGTTTTCTGCTAAAGATATCCTGATTTAGTATCTGGGCACCTAGGCGCCAAACCTAGGTAATTTGGCACTGTTCATTGGAACACTATAGAAAAAATATAGTTCATTGGCATAGTTCAATGGAAATATAGCTTCTTACTGTAACAATTCACTATAGCATATTTGTTTTTTTGTTTTGTTTTCTGTGAATTTTCATTTCAAATAGCTCAATTAACTTGAAACCTACAAAATGACGTTAGTACATATAAAAAAACCATATATTCACATTCAAAATGAGTAATTATCAAATTAAGACGGGTTTATATCATATATAAATGTGCTTAGCAATTTACTTAGTTGGCATGCATGGTTAAGACAACTTGGACTTAATGAATTGTATTTAATGTCAGTATCATAGGAATATAGATATTGGGCTGAGTAGGGTATAATCGCTTGACTGTTGGTAGAGGCTTGCGATGGGCCTAGTGTTGTGACCAATAATTAACCAAGGGATTCTTATTCAAAGCATATCCATAACAAATATAGGTTAAGGGATAGCTACACATCCTAGACTTCATTTATCATTTAGAGTGTTGGAATTTGTATATTACTTAGTTAGTTGTTAATTTAGTAATTAATGTCATTCTTAATTGAATCAATTTGTTCAGATAAAAATAGGAGAATCAATTTTAGTACTTGAATAGAGCGAAGTACTAGTCCTCGTGGAATCGACACCCTTTACCCTTTATTATTTGTTAGCGATTGCATTCACTTATGCTTAGGATAAACATTCACGTTGCAATAACTCAACAGGCACCTATAAAGGACTTACTACATCCATAGCATACACTAGACAATAGCACGATATCCCAAATTCTGGATAGTATAGAATAGCATGAGCCTTGACCAGTAGCACCCAGATAATAGAATTTGTCCGCTATACATTCCCCTTTCCGACCATTTACTGCAAAAAAGCATTTAACACATCTAAAGACATCATTTACAGTACGCCAACAGTGGTGTGCCATTTGGCAAATTATAAGGACCAAGTATTGGGAATGACATGGTTACCCACTAGCCCTAGCTACTCCGGAGGATGATTACAAGGAGACATAAAAGGATGATGATAAAGAGACTGAGGATGACATGGTTAATGATTGAAAATCTAATCGAACCTAAGTGAATATTTTATTTTTCCAATTTTACTACCACCATGAGGGCATGGTTTGATTTAAGTTTGGGGGCAGGGAAACACTTTTGATTTTTTTTTTTTAAGATTGCATGTTTTAGGTTTATTTTATTTTATTTGTTTCAATATTTTTTAAATAGTTTCTGCTTGCGTTAAAAAGAAATTGTAAGTCAATGAAAAAAAGCCTTAAAATTTAAAAGATTTAATAACTACTATGATCCTTATGCTTAAATAGAATCATTTATGTTATGTTATTTGTGTTCACTTGAATACTATAGTTTCTTAAAGTACATTAGTTGCTAACTTAGAAAACATTTATCCACAATAATAAATAATTTAAGGTCTCAATCAGTTTAAAACTTGTTTGATTAGCACTCGAGGAGAAATCCTAAGAGATATATAGTTATGGAGATGATTTTAGGCTTTTTTTTTTTTTTATTGTTTGAGCTTAAAAATCCGACCTTTATAATTTCTTATCCTTAGTCACCCCATTTGAGCTGAATCTGGCATATTTCTTTCTTTCATATAAAAATAAAATGAAACTCAAGCCTTGAATTACAGCTCTTTATCCTAAGTACCTTACGCACCTTAATCATAAGATTTTTTTATAAGACCTTGAAAGGATTATGTATTGGTAAGGAATCATGCTCATATAATGAGTTAAGATTGAGGGTAGAAAAAAATTGTTCAATTAAAAAAAATAAGGGTGTTGAGAAGGTTCAACGTCGCAACGCCCAAATTTGAGAGTCATGACACCTAAGTCAGAACCCTAAGTGCCATTCCGCACTTTAATCATATGATTTTTTTATAGGACCTTGAAAGGATTATGTACTAGTAAGAAATTGTGCTCACAAAATTAGTTAAGATTAGGAGCAGAAAAGAATTGTTCAATAAAAAAAAATATGAGGGTTTGAGAAGGATCAATGTCACAGTGCCCAAATTTGAGTATCGCAGCCTCTAAGTCAGAACCCTGAGTGCAGGTATGCACCTTAATCATAAGAGTTTTTGATAAAAACTTTAAAGGATTATATACTGGTAAGGAATCATGCTCATAAAATTAGTTAAGATTGGGGATAGAAAAAAATTGTTCAATAAAAAAACATTTAAAAAAAAATTATACCTTTAAGCTTGCAAGGAAAAGAAAGCAAGGTGAGCTAAAAGACAATTGAAAAAAAAAGAAAGAAATTAAGTTTAGGGGAGTCTTTGAGAGGAAATAAAAGGCCAATTGATCTAAAGACTAAAAGATTATAATTAGGGTGTGAAACAAGCCTAATTTTTTTATTCCAATTTTTACTAACCCTAAACTTAACCTTATGTTACAAGCTTATAAAAGTGCTATTTGATCTTTGATTATGTATTATTCTACATTAGTAGAGATTGTTGTGAAAAGAAAGCTTATGAACTATTTAAGAGATTCTATTTATTCTTGTATGAATAAACTAATCCAAGTATAATTGATGGATAGTGAAAGCAGCTAGCTATACACATACACACACCATACGAATGTTCATAAGACAAAAATAAGCATAAAGATTAGATATATTAGATTTTTATTAGTTAAAGGACTTTAAAAGATTATAGGTGTAATTCAATCTTTAAGACTAATTGATAGTTTCTTAATTAACCCATTCAATTGTTTTGTCTTTTTGTCTTGATTTTTGTTTTGCTCGAGGATAAGCAAAGTCTTAAGTATATGGGTATTTGATAGGGACTTATAAAAAGTATTGTTTTTATCTTCTAAAACTTAAGTTTTTGTTTAGATTGATGAATATATTGCTATTTATTGAGTTTATTGATGAAATATAGGTTTTCAATCATACAGCATAAAGATTCTGGGAATTGAACAAAACTCAAAAGAAATTTAAGATTAAGGCTCAATGTTGCAGCACCCAAAATCCAGTGTCACAGTACCAAAATTAGATATTCTAGCACTATGGCACTCTACATCCAGTATCACAGCGCTTAACTAGTATAACAAAATAAAGAATTCCCAGGTCTCAGTGCCACGATGCCCAGAATCCAGCTTTGCGGTGCTTATACGATTAAAAAGAAACTTACTTCTTTCCCTACTACAACTTGGACTCTAAGCAACAAACCTCTAGGGTTATAAAAGCCTATAAAAAGACCACTATAAAATCTAATAGAGATAGCACAATAGAGAGAAGTCAAGAGTAAACATAAAACAAGTTTCAAGAGATATCAAAGCAAAATTGAAGATTAAAAAGCAAAGATTAAGCAATAAGTAAAAGAAGGAGAGAGATAAATCAAGGCATCTACCTTGTTTAAATTCTTCCTTTATTGTATTTTATGTCTTTGCTAATCATGTCTTTAGATTCTAGCTTTGATACTCTTAGATTCATCATGAGCTAAACTTATTTATCTAAGGTTTAACTTTTGAACCCAATATGTAGTTAAATTTTATTATTTCTCTTATGTTATGAACTTAATAGAATAGAATTGTTCATTCTATTATGTGCTTAATGCTTTCTTAATATTTGACCAATATTTTGAATGAATTAAGAACCATAATGAACTAGACAGGGGAATCTATGTATGGTATTAGGTAATAGCTTTGAGTTTGATAAAAGATAGAAATATACATGTATGGCATATATAGCATTAATAGACCATTTCTTAATGAGTTTCATTATATTCTAATTACCATAGATATGAAGGTAATCGTTAGGATGAGATATAGATATTTTACCATCGATAGAGGCTTATAACAATAATAGAAATCTAACCAACAATTCATTATTGAAGGATCACATAGGGAAATAGTAAGTTCAATGAAATATTGGTGATAAGTTGTAGCCCTGGGTTCTTTTTGGTGAATTTTATTTATATCTTTGTTTGCTTATTATTTAACTTTGGTTAATTTTAGTCTAGTTATATTAATTAAGTTACTAAATTTGAGTTTTGTCTGAATAAAAGTTAAATATAATTAATTTTAGTACTTGGTAGAAGCTTAAAGTATAAAAATCCCTATTAGAATGATATATGATTCATATCATTATACTACTTGCTGTGAATGTACACTTATGTATATTAACTTCATTTAGATTTACCATCGGAATATAGGTAATTGGTAGACTAAAAAATAATTACTCGACCTTTGGAAGAGGCTTGCGATGAGATTTATTTTGTGACCAATAATTGAACAAAGGGATTAATATTTAGGATAACATTATTAGAAAATCATATTGAAAGATAGCTATAGTCCTAAAAACTCTCCACATATTGATTTTACATTATATTGCCTACATGGTTAGGATTGATTAGTAGTGTTAGTGTTTAGTTTTAGCACAAACAAATCAAGGACCAATTTTCTAAATAAAGATGAGAAGAAATAATTCTAGTAGTTGGTTAAGAATATACATAAATTTATCGTAGGATTGAACTCATCACTTTATTACTTGTTCATGATAGTCTGAACTTTCACTTAGAACTTGCACAACAAGTTTTTAGGCATTTGTCGGGAATTTAATTTATTTTTTCCAATACTAATACTAATCTATCTTCCTTTTAATTCAGATTTCCTTTTTTGTTTTACTTTATCTTTGTCTTTGTTTTTGTTTTTGTTTTTGTGTTGTTTTGTTTTTGTTTTTACAGGTAGCTATAGTTGTGCATGTGCATATCTAAGAGTATTAAAGTATCTGCTTTAACTCTGAGATTGAGAGAATATTAAGAATAATTTATCGAGTGTAAGCTCAAATAAACACCATAGATGATAAAATTCCTAATCTGTATCTATAGAACCAAGATCGTTGAGGGATTATGCAGTCCCATTAGTTAATGGGTTACACTCAAGAATTTAGAGGTCAACGATTAATGTTAATAATTTTGAGATCAAGCCAAGCATAATCCAAATACTTAAGGACTTAGTGTACTTCAACGAATTTTCCAATGATGATCTAAATGAGCACATCATGCATTTTCTTAAGATTTGTGATACATTCAGATACAATGGAATGTCTAATGATGCTATCAAACTAAGGTTATTCCCTTTCTCATTGAGGGATAAATCAAAGAGTTGGTCGATATCATTGCAATTCGAATTAATAGCAATATGGGATGATCTTGTATATAAGTTTCTGGCTAAGTTCTTTCCATTAGCAAAAATAGCAAGGATGCGGAATGATATTACATCATTTCTATAGTTTGGTTTAGAATCATTATATGAATCATGGGAGAGATTCAAAGATATTCTGAGGAAGTGTCTATATAAAGGTATGCTGAGGAAGTGCCTATACCATAGAGGTCTAAAATTGTTACTTGTATAGACCTTTTATAATAGACTTATAGGACATTTTAGAACTAATGTGGATGCAGTAACAGGTATTGCATTAATGAACAAATTTACAAATGAAGCCTATGACTTGCTTGAGGAGATGGCATCCAATAGTTACTAGTGGCCAACAAAATAGGTTAATGTAAGGAAGATAGTAGGTGTGCATAAGATTAATGCTTTTGACCTCTTTAACATCTTAATTCATCCTCCTAACTAATAATGTTAATACATTAGGAGTCAACGTAATGAAGAGCCAACCAATAACTTATGACTTATATGGAAACAACCATCCTGATGGCCATTGCATAAGGATAGCACAATATGTTGGAAACTATAACAGGAATCAGTATAATCCCAACTTTAATTTCTATAACCTAAGGTGGCAAAATCATCCTAACTTCTCTTTAGGCAATAACCAAGAGTATTCATCAAGACTAAAAAATCCAACTGAATTTTATTCTCCACCAGCCTAACAATAGCAAAAGAGAGCCTACTTTGAAAGATCTATTGATGCAATATATGAGTAAGATATGTCAACTTTTTCAGAGTCAAACAACTTCTTTTTTAACATTAAAGACAAAGGTTAGATAGCTTGCTTAACCCATAAACAACCACCCACAAAGCTCTCTACTTAACAACACAACGATGAATCCTAGAGGAGGTATAGAATAGTTCAAGGCAGTGATGTTGAGGAGTGATAAAGAATTACAAGATGGAGTATAAAAATCTCAACCACAATTACCAATTACCCAAAGCAATATAGAAAGTGCAAAAAATGCAAAAAATGTAAGAAGTAGTGCAAAAAATAAAGACAATGTGGAAAATGAAGAGATAATGTAGAAAGAGAAGGTGCAGTCTTATAAACCTCTACCACTATTTTCTTAAATATTGCAGAATTAAAAACAGGAGAAACAACCAATTGTTACAAAAACATCTTAACCAAGGAAGAGCTTTTCTGATGATCATGAAATGATTAATAATACAAAATATATGGAATCAATAGTACAGAAAAGTAATGCAAGTCCATATAACCCACCACCAACGTTTCTCTAATGTCTCTAAAAGAAGAAGTTAGATAAGTAGTTTTCTAAATTTTTGAAAGTGTGCAAAAAATCGCATATCAATATCCATTTTATAGAAATATTAGAGCAGATGCCTAGCTAACTCAAGTTCATAAATCTCATATTGTTAAACAAGAGACGATTGAAAGATTTTGAGATTGTCACCTTGATAGAGGAATTCGATATGATCTTACAAAAGAAATTGCCCCCAAAACTTAAGGATCCAATGAGTTTCCACCATTCTTTGTATATTTGAGAATCAATTTTTTGGTAAACCTTTATTTTATTTGGGAGTTAGTATCAACCTAATGTTGCTTCCAATATTTAAGAAGCTAGGATTATGGGAAGCAAAACCAAGCATGTTACATTACAACTTGCAGATAGATCTCTCACTTATCTGAGAGGCATTGTTGAAGATATGTTTGTGAAGGTCAACAAGTTCATTTTTCCTATAGATTTTATTATACTGGATATAAAGAAAAATAAGGAGATCTAATCATCATTAGAAGGCCAATCTTTGTAACTGATCAGACATTAATCGATATGCAGAAAGGGGAATTAACAATGAGGGTTCAAGAGGAAACAGTAACCTTCAAAGTTTTCAAAGAGATCAAGTTGCCAATGAGAAATAAAGACTATTTCAGATTGATTCAAAGCATCTAAATATAGAATAGTAACTCCTATAAATAAAGGTGATAGATGAGGTTTAACCTCGAATTAAAAAGAAAGTGATGTTAAACAAAATAAAGAGAAAGAAGTGGCATGACTTTGAGTTCAAGAAAAAGTTAGAAGATATTGGCCAAAAAAGCTTTTTCTTTTGGTCTAAGTCAAAACGCTTTCTAAAATAGCATGACATAAGTTGGTTAGGGACAACTTTCAAAAGCCTGATCATAGAGCTATTGAAGTCCAAGAAAATGAATATTAGCATCCATATGTTCCAATAGAAATCTTATTGACAACATGCCTCTGATATACATTTTGATCCACCATAAGAGCATGAGCATGATATCAAGTTAATAATGTTAAATCTAGCGCTGCTTGAAAGGCAACCTAAGGTAAGTGTGTGTTTTCATTAATTATTAGGTGAATTGTTAAAGAGAGAGAGAGAGCCAATACTGGGGCATTCAAAAATTAATGACCACGCAATGAGTCCAGCGCCTCTGCATTTAAGAAAGAGAATGCCATAGCACAAATTACAGATAATCAAACGCTGAGGGAATACAAGCTCAATGGCCTAACAACATTTAAATGCCCCAGTATTCTAGGCCCAGTATCGCGACATTAACTATTAAAATTTAGGAGGCCTATTTATACAGAATGGTAAAGAGGCCCATTCTCAATCCCAAACACCCAAAGCCCCTATATTCAACCTAATTTGATCGATAATCCTCAACATTACACAAGAAGACCTGGACGACCGAGCTAAAGCTTTACAGAACAGGGAAGTGTTTTAGTTTTATTTTTGTTTCTGCTGCTATGGGGAACATACTAGATTTTAAGTTTGAGGGCGGGGAAACACTTCTCACATTTTGCTTGGCTCTTATGTTTATTTTATATGTTATGATTTTGAGTTATGTTTGTAGTAGAAAAGGAAAAGTATTAGTAAAGATATTTAGGTCATTCATTTTAAAGCTTCATGTTATCTATTACCTATTTTTCTTTCTCTTTTGTTATGTTGGATTGAAATGATGATTATTAGCCCATAATTAAAAATTGAAACTTGATTGAAAAACTTATTTTTTTCAATTTCTTAGGAAATGATAGATACTTGAAATGATTCATGCACCAATATCTAGATGAAATTGACCTTTCTTATCACTAATTTTTTAGCACGTGAATAAAGCTTGTGTTAGTTGAATTTTTGCTTAAAGGAGCTCATGCTCAAGTAATATACTCCAGCCTTAATGAAAAATACTCTAAAACTTGTTTGATTATGGCTTGAGGTGAAATCCTAGGAAACACATGAATATGCAAATGAAATTAGGCCAACTTAAGACCATTTGAGGCTTTCTAGCCTATTTATCCCTAGTCATTCCATTAGAACCTAAAACACCTATTTTCTTGAATAACCACATTACAAGTCTAGATTTTGAATTTAAGTATCCAAAATATCCTTAACACCATAAACATTAAGTGTATTGAGAAATATTATGACATTTGAAAAGTTATAGTTACATAAGGTGAAAAAATAATAAAATTTGGTGAGTAAGTGCCAATTTAAGTTTGAGGGAATTGCTCTAAGTTTGGGGGAGTATTATTAAAAATAAATAAATTTTTTAATAAGTGGTTGAAAGTACATTGGGTAAAAATCTTAAGTTTAGGGGATTTAAATCACGCGTAGGAAGTTCAAGTGGTAGCCAAGGGGACTTGGTGTTCATAGTGTGAATTAAACCAAATTCTTATCCAAATAACCCACTTTGATCCTAGTTCTAAATCACAAGCTAATAGAAGACCTAATATATTCCTAAACATGTGTGTTTCTACAATAGTGAAGAGCTATATAGAAAACAAGCTTATGGTAGTGTTTTATAATTAAAACTATGTCGAGACTCTTATTTTCTGTATAATCTTGAGTACTTGAGCTATCTAGGTGTGATTCATTTAATACTTGCTAGTTTCGCGCACACACAAATGGTGGACCACTTATAAGGAAGAATGAAAGTACTGAATGATGGTGTTTGTGAACTATTAAAAGTTGTTTATTAATTCTAAAATATTTGAAGATAGTGAAATAGTTTTTGAGACAATTGAGTAACCATCAAATCGATTTGTCCATTTATTAGTTTTTCATGTTTTTATTTTTCATATTCAGCCGTCAAATCATTTCTTTTCTTTTGTATGTTATTCTCTCTCATTGTTCGAGGATGAACAATTATCTAAGTTTAGGAGAATTTGATAAGTCTAATTTAGATCATATTCCAGCCCCATTTTATCTTAGGAATTGTTTGTTTTTGAGTGATTTCATGGTTATTTATGCATTCAATATTGTTTTTATAGGGTTTAATAAGAAAAAGTGGAAAAAGAAAGAAATTAGAGCAACAACAACCAAAATTGGAGTCAAAAAGTGAAAATCCAGACTTGAAGTCCAAGAAATTGATAAATAGGATGAATTCCTCTGTGCTCATCATCCAAATACCCTAGCATTAATATGAGATGATGAATGCCACAACATTAAGATTCGTCAATGCCGTGGCGTAAATTCCAGAAAGGATAATGCTCCTATGGTATAGAGGAACTCCACAGTGTTGAGAATGCCCATACATTGAAGACCACGAAGTTAGGGCAACATTTTAGAGAACACTCTAGCATTTAAGGCAGAACGCCGAGGCATTGGGACTTTTACTGCACCATACAAAGTCCACTTTTTGGACTCTATGATGACTTTTTCATACCTCTTTCCATTCCTTAACAATTTGTTTCCCAACCTATACATGACCAAATCCCAGAATTCAACCTACATTGTGCAAAAAACAGAGTAATAACAACATCCAAACCTTTTTGGAAAGAGATTATACAAGAATAACAAAATCAAGAGAATATTGACTAAGTGTTAGAGGATTCAACCAAGACCAAAGTTTGATTGAAAGCCACATTGCCTTCAAAATATTTTCTTTAGATTGGTTTTATCATGTTTATTATTGTATTTAGCCATGAAACTCTTATCATGTTGAACTAAATCGACTTTATAGGATTATAGCCTTTAGCTCAATATATGGACTTGATTGATTTAATCCCAATATTATGAACTCAGTTTATTATTCAATTTTTTTTTCTTAATTTTCAATGTACTTAGCTTGTTTTTGAATGATTGAGGAAGGTTATGATAAACTTGAAAAAGACATCTTAGTGTTAAGCCTATGATAAATTGATACATGATCACAGCGTAACAGTTGTGAGTTTTAATATAGAATAGGAATACACTTATATAATATTTATGATCAATACAACTTGTTCATAATGAATTTTGATTTATTCCATTTACCATAGGAATATAGGTAATTAGTAGATTAAAGTATAATAGCTCGACCATCAGAAGAGACTTGTGATGAGATCTGTGTTATGACTAATAATTGAACTGAGTGATTAATATTTAGGATAATATTATTAAAAAAATCATATTAAGGGATAGTTATAGTCCTAGATACTTTCCATATATTAATTTCACATTATATTGCATGCATATTTAAGGTTGATCAGTAGTGATAGTGTTTATGTTCACTATAAACAAATCAATGACCAATTGTCTGAATAAAGGCGAAAAGAAACAATTTTAGTAAAGGGAAAGGCGATTCAATTCAATTTAATTCTTATCCTATCTTAGATATCAAATTCAAACTTTCTTAGAGAAACAAATTTAACTTGTTAACTTCTACATTACTAAATTTTAGGGTCAACAAAACTATTTTCCTTTTACTAAAAGAAACTTAAAATTTGAACTTTCAAAATTAAATTAGAAAGGTAAAAGATTTGTGTAAAATGAGGGAGGGTGTGTGTGCTAGAAGAGTTACAAAAGAGGGAGAGACGGCATATATTTTAATTTATTTTAGTATATTTTTTGCTTTTATAATAAAGACAAGGAAAAAGGATTGCTGGACCTCTTTAGTTTGACCTAATTATCTTAAACACCCCATAGTTTTAAAACTACCTAAAAAACCTTTGTTTGGTAACTGAAAGACCCCATCAGAGGGTGTTTTATGCCTTAAATACCTTTAAAAAATGGGGTCGTTCAGGTAGTTTTGAAACTAAAAGGATGTTAAAGGCAATTAGGCTAAACTAAGGAGTTCAGCAATTCTTTTCCCCTTAGACAAACAAAGAAAAAAGTGTCAAAAGTAGATAAGCAAAGAACAATTATTTATGACATTCAATAAATAGCAAATATGCGGCAAAACAGGATGATTGGTTGGTGTTATAGTAGCTAAATGCAAGTGCACATTATCGTATCAAGTAATATAAGATTTTAAGTCCAAGTATTGATCCCACAGAGACTATAGATCTAATTCTTTCAATTAAGTACTAAAATTATAACCATTTAACTTTTATTTAAAAACTAAAATCTTAAATTTATTTAACTAACCAAGTTCTATCAATTAAACTAAACCTAAATAAAAAATAAACAAAGAGATAAATTTACCAAAGGATAATAATCTAAGGTATAGACTCACCCTTTAATATTTCATTGGACTCATTAACCACTTAGTTAATTCTTTAATATAAATTGTTGGCTTAGACACTAATCTCATCACAAGCCTCTGTTAATGGTTGAGTGACTTTATTATGATTCTAACAATCATCTATATGTTTGTGGTAATCAAATTAAAATATAATTCATTAAGATCAAGTCTAAATTATACCATACATGCCACCTAGGTACAGGTCTATCCTAGATGGAACTTATTGTTGTTACCTTATAATCATGCATCAAACTATCCTAGGCTAAACACATGAATCCCTTTGTTAAGATCATCATGGTTCCTCAATCCAATTATAATAAAAATAATAAGATCAAGATAAAATGAATCAATTATATATATTAAGTTCATAAACTAAGAATTAAAAATATCATATTACAAACTAGGTTCACATAATCTAACTCTAAAATAACAAGTTTAGCTCATCATAAAACCAAGAGTATCAAACCAATCCATGAATAATAGCAAGAACATATAATAAGAAAAGTGGAGAAAACTAATCAAGAAGATGTCTTGGGTTGCTTCTCTCTCAATCTTGGCTTGAAGATTGAATCTTGATTTTTTGGCTTTGATATTTGATTTTATGTTGTAAATTCTTTCTCCAAGCTTTTACCTCTCTACTTGATTTTCTGAATTAGTGCTTTTGGCCTTTTATTTATAGGTTTATGTCTTCAAATTATAGTAAAACATCAAATACAAATCAGATTAGGATTATTGTTCACTGGGGAGATATTATTCACGCAACGCTACAGTGCTGGATTCTATTCGTTGTACATGCTAATTTTAGCACTATTCTAGGCATTGCAGTGCTGCGCTACTATGGCAATTTGATGTTTTTGCCTTATTTTCTTAAGATTTTCATTCCAATTTACTCCACTAACTCCAAACTTACAAAATAACAATAAAATACATTAAAAACCAAATAATCTTAATTTAAACGAACAAATATTAAGCTTGGAAGATGAAAATATTGAACCTAATTAACCCCTATCAATAATGTACATTAATTGTGAATCATCTATAGATACTTTGCCCAAATATTATTTTGGTTTACGCTTTTGATAAGCTTGAAAGGGTAGCGAGCTCATTATTACTAAATAATATTTTCTAGGATAAATAGTGAACCTACATGTCATTTAATTGTGTAAGAATTTCTATTGCCTTTGTAAAGTTTTGTTGGCCCAAAAGTAATTCATTCTAAGTTAAGGGACATTACAGATAATTCAAAGCACTTGAATTGAGACAACAAAGATAGCATTTTGAGGAGTGGCATTTTTTATATATTCAAGAAGTTTAAAAATGGCGTGTTTCATTAACTTATTTCATGAAAATAATTATGAATCCAATGTTCCCATGCCTGTAGTTCTTCTTCCGCAACAATCTTTCTTGATTACTTTTTAGGTTTTTCAAGACATCAAATCAGTGCTAATAAGCTATGAAAGATAGTGCTAAGGTTATTAGGGGTCATTTGATTCATTTCATCCACTGGGTTAGAAAGCGTTATTGATTTCTTGTACTGTAAAGAGAGAAAGTTTTTGTTTATGAGTTGATCTTTATACTGGGTTCTCAACTTCTACAACTTGGATTGATTCTTTGATGATTAGTGGATTACTTGAACTATAGCTAGCTCGAAAGTAGATGTAGGTTTAATTATTAACCTACTATAATCTTATGAGTGTTGTGTGTAATTGTATTTGATTCTTGTTTTTGTTCTTTAATTTTTTTAAATTGTTTGATTATTCTGGGTTCATTGTTTTCATTGTTCATTGTCGATTGATCTACTCTTTTGGTTGGTTACTTGAAAGTCTTTGAATTGGATGTCTTTCAATAGTGATATTAGAGCCTAGTTCCTACGGTTGACTAGACATTCTACAAGTAATAGGATTTAGTGGCCAAGATCAGTTATACCAAGTGTAAGGTGGAGACGTTTAATGGTAATGGAGAATTTTATTTATGGTAGAAAAAAATGAAAGCCTTATTAATGGAATAAAAAGTTGCTAAGGCTTTATCAGACCTTAAAGAGTTGCCCCTTACTATAACTTTAGATTAGAGAAATGAGATGGATGAGATAGCCTTCAGCACCATTATTTTGCAACTATCAGACAATGTATTGGCAGATAACTGAATGAAGAAACTGTAACAAGGAGTTTGATAAACAAATTGGACTCTATTTACATCTTAAAGTCATTAACCAACAAGATCTTATTGAAAGAAAAAATTGTTTGGATTCAAAATGAATCCTTCCAAAAATATTAAACAAAACTTGATTAATTCAAAAAAATATGCATTGATCTATCAAACACTGTTGAGACCATAACTGATGAGAATCAACCCATCATTTTATTAAATTCATTGCTTGCCACCTATAAAGAAGTAAAATCAATAATTATGGCAGATATTCTTTAACTTTAGATGATTGTTTATCTGCTCTCATATCATAGGAAGAAGAACTAGAATGTAAGAAGATTTTTAATGGCAATGGGGAAAACTTTTATGCTCTTAACTGATAAAAAAGAAAATGGTAAAGGTAAATTCAAAGGCAAATCTAAAGCTAAATCAAAGTATAGTCCTATGAAGTGTTATTACTATAGCAAGAAAGCCACTTAAAGAGAAGTTGTTCTGAAAGAATTAAAAAGTAAAAAGAGAAAGGGTCAGAGAATAGTGAAGTTGCTATAGCCAGTAAAGGCTATGAGATTCAGGTGTACTTATTGTATCTATAGAAGAAAATTCAAATGATTTGGTTCTTGATTCAAGATGCACTTATCATATGAGCTCTAATAGAGATTGGTTTGATGCCTATAAAAAGACTAAAGAAGGCAACATAATAATAATAAGGAATAACTAGTCTTGTAAAGTAGTTAGTATTAGAATCATTGTAATCAAGATGCATGATGGGATAATGAGGATCCTGACTAATATGGCACATATACTTGATTTGAAGAGAAATTTAATTTCTTGGTACAAATGCATCTATGGTCAATTACACACCGATAAGGTATAACAATATTCTTTCCTGATCTTCTTTATATTTGTGATTCTAACTGTCCATTTCTCTTTTGAAGAGGCAATTCCAACTTCTTTAGACTCTCTGCTGGTCATATTGAAGATCTTGCTCCACCGAAGAAGCAAGTTAAGGTAAGCCAAATCGTTCTAAAGCTTTCTTATTACTTTTTCATGAATTCAGCTTCTAACATTTATTTCTTGCTCAGACAACTGCACACAAGTTTCAGCGCATAAAAATCTTCCACTTAAAGACTCATTTTAAGGAATCGACTTCCTCTCACCAGTTAACTACTCTTCTACTTGTGACTCCCAGTGTATCACCCCAGGCCACTCCTAAATGTCCTCTTGCTCTAGAACTAAGCCCCTCACCTACACTATAGCTATCGCCCAAGGTCGCTTAGTGACTACTGAGTTCGATCCTCTAGGTAAGCTTGCTACCAAGAAACTAAAACTTGTGGGGGTAACCTTAGCTGCAGACGTCTTCTCCATACTTTTTGAAGTTTCCACTGACAAAAGTAAAGGTGTAGTCGACCTCTCCCAAGACCAAGAATCCTCATCTCTGGCCTCAAGTCCTCAACAAGAGGTCGTTGCTATGATCTAGGAGCTAAAGTCCTTGAAGGATCAGATGGCAAACCTGCTGTTGGACGACCGAAAGGTCTTTACAAAGAATAAGAGGTTGAAGTTCCTATCAATGTCACCAGTGACTCGATGTCGGTCTACATGAAAAATAAGTTGGATGAATTTACAGCTTTGTTCAGCGCTCTTGCAAAGAAGAAATGATTGGCTAAGTAGACTATTGATAAGGCTAAGAGGGAGGTTGAAGAAAAGGTAACTTTGGATCGCCTTGAGATGCAACTGATGGAGGGAGCTTGGGGACATGAGTAAGATCGCGAAGCATAGTATCAAAGAGTTAGAGGAAGAGTTGGCCAAACTTTAAGCTGAAGAAATCGACCGAACTGCGCGTTTGCAAAGATTAAGGAAGTAAGTTTTAGATAATAACCCTATGAGGGTCAAGCTAAAGAAGAACCTTAACTTGAAAGAGGCGTTGGTACTCAAGGCTGAAGCTAAGGTGAAATCAATCGACTTAACTAGGGTCGAATTCTTTTCTTACTTCAATCAATTGTAAAATTGGCCAGTAGTGCCTTTTTGAAAATCTTTGAAAAATCAATAAAGTACATCTTTCCTTTTAATACGTCTATTTATGTATGATTTTTCAAGTTAAAGTCCCTATGTGCAATCTTAAATAACTTGGGGTATTCTAAGCTTAAACTTGAAAACTAGGAATCGGTTTAATAAGGTCGACCGATCTAATAATTAATCTCACCAAAAGTAGAATTCAAATTGATGAAAATCGATCAACATATATTAAATCCTTGAACATATACAAATACGTTTAAAGAACTCAAAAAATCAGATATCGGTCTAATAAGGTCGACCAATCTAATGGTCTTTAATAGTAACTTGTTAAATCAATTAAGTCTTAAAACTTAAATCGATAAGAAATTGGTTGGTCTTTTATTATATTGACTATTTACAAATATTTCAAGTCTTGACCGATTACAATAATATCGGTCAAACATAATCTCTAAGTGGATCGATCAGGATTCATAAAGTTTTTTTTTATAAAAATAATTGCCTTGTTAATCATTTCCGAGGTAGTTGGTCAATAAGACTTTAGATATTTACCATTGATCACCCTAGAATGGATTTCTCCATCGCAATCGCTTAGCAGATATGCCTCATTGCTTAATTTTTTGCAACTTTGAACGACCCTTCCTAATTGGCACAGAACTTACCTAACTTGTTTTCCTTGGATTCTATTAAGAGGACTACCTTCCTTACCAGATCACTCTGTCTAAAAGTTGTGAATCTGACCATTTTATTATAAGCCCTTTCTACTCTTTTCTTCTGTGCTTCTAGTCGATTCAAGGCGGAGTTCATCCATTTGTTCTATCTTTTTTACCATGGCGTCATAGTATTAATGTGGGTTCCATTTATCTTGGAATTGTCTTCTTATCATGCTTCCAGTCAATTCCATTGGAACCATAGCCTTGTGGCTATAGACCACATTGATAAGGCAATGTACTAGTAGTCGTCTTAGGGTTGACCCTATTCACCCAAAGCACTTTTTGAAGCTTTTCGTGCCATAACCTGGGGCTATCTTTGATCTCCTTCTTCGACCTTTACATGAGCAATTTGTTCGTTAACTTGGCCTGTCTATTTGATTAGGCGTAATAAGTTATTCTATATATAAGCTTGATGCGGAATTCTTTAGCAAAATTGCCTATTTTCTCTCTTGTGAAGACCGTTCCCTGGTCGGTCGTGATGAATTCAGGAAGACCATGCCTATATATGATATTCTCCTTAATGAACTTTATAACTGACTGTTGGTTTACAATTTTCAATGGGATCGCCTCAACCCACTTTATGAAATAATCGGTCACCACAAGGATGAATGTGTGCTATTTAGACGATGGTGGATATATCTTTCTAATTGTATCCATGGCCTAACCTTCGAATGGCCAAAGTCTGATTACTACATGCATTTCTTCTACTGGGATTATTGATATTGGCCTATGTTTCTGACACTCTTTACAACCCATTGCATAGTCATAGCAGTCTTGTTCCATAGTCAGCCACCAAAAATTGATCTTTATGATTACCTTTTTTATTAATCGCCCACTGAGATGACTCCAAGCTAGATCTTCATACGACTAAGCCATTACCAGCATACTCTCTTTAGGGCCAATGCATCTTAAAAGTCCACCTAAATGGTGCCCTTTTAAAAAGTTCTTTATTGAATAAGGCAAACTTTAGTGCCATGATCCTAATTTTTTAGTCAACATATTTGTCAGGGTTCTTTATATAGGCGATCATTTCTTCTCTCTAATTTTACTAAAATCGACTTGCAATATAGGTATGTGATTGGGCAACCTTGAAGTATGTAGGTAAAAATGAAATTAGTGAACTAAATGGATCTCTTCAATCTCTTTTTAAACCTTGAGGCTCCTTGGGCGAGATCATTGGCTTCGAAATTACTCATCCTTGCTGAATAATCAACCACTGTGGAATGGAAGCCTTGGATGAGGTGTTTGGCCTTATTGCAGTATGAGGTGAATAGGTTGGCCTCATAGTTGTATTCCTCAATCACTTATTTGATAACCAATAAGGAATTGTCCCAGACTTAAATATCTTTGATCACTATTTCAATAAGTATTTCGATTTCGATGATAAAGGCTTCAACTCGATATGATTGTTGGTGCATGGAAAGTCCAAAAAGAAAGATATCTTTCTTTTTAACCCTGTAGAGGATACTAGGATATCCCTGCTCTAACGGCCTAATTTTTCTCCATCCGTTAAACTATAGCTGCCAAATTATACTCGGTGTGCCGATTTCATGATCAGTTGTAACTATGTATGGCATAGGGTGATCTGCAAGAAAATCGGCTAAGGCTTTGTCCTTTAACTTCCTTTTGGGGGATAAAATTTAGGTTGAATTTTGACAATGCAATCGTCTACTTATCAAGCTGATTTCTCAATAACGGCTTTGAAAGAAGGTATTTTATAATGTCTGTTTAGCCTATCACATACACTATTATAGGCAATAAATAGTATCTAAACTTTATGCATGAGAAATATAAGGCCAAACATAACTTTTTGATCGTTGTTATCTGGTGTTTGCACCATTTAAAACTCAACTGAGATAGTAGATGACCTTTTCAATACCATCATGTTCTTGTGCCAACATACTGCCAATTGATTCCTCGGTGGCCGAGATATATAAAATCAAAGGTACTCTGCTTTGGGTGGCATTATGACAGGTGGACTTATAAGGTACTTCTGAATTTCCTCAAAGACCTTTTGGTGATTAGTCATCCACTTGAAATCTTCTCTATTTTTCAATTTGAGAATAGACGACCATGTATGGAGTCGTTTGGCTAAGTTTGAAATTAATCAACTCAAAATATTTATCTTACTGATCAACTGCTACAATTTTTTCTTGGTTTTTGGTACAGGTGCATCTATGATCACCCTAACTTTATTTTGGTCTATCTCCACCCTTCGTTAGTATACTAAAAAGCCAAGAAAGTGACCAGCTGAGACTCCAAATGCATACTTTAAATGATTCATTTTCAATTAATGCAATTGCATTTGTTGAAAGACTGTCTGTAGATTACCCAAGTGTTGTTCATCAGACTTTGATTTGATTAAAACATCATCAATGTAGACCTCTAAAAATAGGCCAATCATGTTATGAAAGATAACATTCATAACATGATGATAAGTCACCCACCAATCTTAAGTCCAAATGGCATGACAACCCATTCGTATATGCCGATTACCTCAGGACATCGAAATGCAGTTTTGCTAACATCTATCTTCTTGATAAATATTTAATTATAGGCCAAGTGTCCATCAAGAAAGCTGAGTATTTGATGGCATGTAGCCAAATTAACCAACATGTCAGTTACGAGCATTGGATATTCATCATTTAGTGTTGTTAAGTTGAGATTGAGAAAATCTATGGAAAGTCTCAACTTTTCATTCTTTTTAATCATTGGGATGACATTGGACAACCACTCTACATAGTTTACTAGTCTGATGAAACCTGCATAGAGAAGCCTTTTGATTTCTTCGATGATTTTATCTTCAACCTCTCTTGACTTTCTCCTTATGTGTTGTTTGTATAGTCGAAATCCCACTTTGATCAGTAAAATATGTTCGACCAAGTCTTTGCTGAGGCCAGTCATCTCAGTGTAGTTCCATATAAAACAATCTCTATACTCTTTATGAATCACCAATAGTTTAATCTCATAAGCCGAATCTAAATTTTCACTGATGAAAATTGGCCTGAGGTTGTCCGTAGCTTCCAAATTAACTTCCTTCAGCTTACTTTGACGGTTGTGGTCGTCCAACTTTGTTGCAGCAGGTTTCAATTCATTACTGATTTGTGGATCTTGTTCTTCATTTTCATAAATACATTCGGCAAATATAGATGTATACTTTGTCTATTCATTAGAAAAGTAGACCAATGGTAAATCTGTTTTAACCACAATGAGGCAATAAAGATTGTCCTTGATGACTTGAGAGTCATTCTTTATTGTGGTAGTTATTTCTCTTGTATATTAGCCGCTATTACTCTTTTTCAAGAGAGTTATGGTGATGTTAGATAGTACAAGATAGCTAACGGTACCTGTTCCTCACCTTTAAATGATTTAGGGTTAATGTGAATAATTTTAACTACACCATCTAGTTGTCATCTAAAGATCATTTGATGTATGCTGGATGACAAAGTTTTGTTTGAATGAATCTAATCTCGCCCAAGTAAGAAGTTGTAGTTACTTAGCACATTGACTACGTAAAATAGTTCATCTTTCTCTATACGGTTGACTTTGACTTTTAGAAAGATGAATCAATCTATTGAAGTCTCATGGCATTTAAAATTAGCCATGACAATCTTAGAGGGTTCCAGGTCACCTTTGTTGATGCCCAATTTCCTCAACATCCTCAGGGGTAAAATATTAACTCCTAAGCCAAATTTGAAAGGATCCTCTTATATGGAGCCCCATTGAACGACCCATTCAAGATGCATGAACTGTTCGTTTCTCTGAATTCTCCTCTTCTGAGTCTTGGTCAGTCCAGATCAAAAAGGAATGCAGCCCCTTAAATGATTGAATATGCTTTACCTTTCCAGTTTACTTCTCATTGCCGGACAGCGTTGGCCCTAGGTTTAAAGTTTGTAAAGACAGCTAAGAGGCCTTGACATCATCTAGGTCATCCGAGACCTTTTGAAAGGTGGTTTGGCACTAAGCATAGGCTAGACAAGTAATCTTAGAGGTCAACAGATCTTTTGAAGTTGGCATTAATATGATCACCCTCTCTTTTCTAGTTACCTCAAAAGTCGAATCACTCACTTGGATCTTGATTCCTGACTTGTCTGGCGTCTAGACTCTATTGATGACCCTTCTCCCAATAGCTTCTTTTTGTGGAATGAATGACAATGTTTATACCTATGGTAGGGAATGGGTCGACTCTATAAAGTCGGCCTTCGTCGATTAGCCATTGAATTTTATTCCTAAAGATAACACATTTATTTGTACTATGTCGTTAGGAATTATACCACGTGTAGTAGTCTTTCCCTGTTTGTTGGTCGACCAGAGGAATAGTGTGGCCTTCAGACAACTTAATCTATTTGTTCTTTAATAGCCAATCAAAGATCTAACCGGCTTTTTGCAAATCAAAAGAGTACTTTTTAGTGATCTAGCTATTCTTGCTGATCTTTTTCTTATCATTGCTCAGTGTCACATTCTTTAGCATTTGATACTCGTATGGCCCACCTTTGACTACCTTAGCTAAACATGTGTTCTCACCCGAGTAAGCTTTATCCAATTCACTCTCCGAATCGACCTGGATGGCCACGACCTCTTATTGATTTTTATAGTACATCCCTTTGGAAGATGACTGCTTCTGATATTTCTCCATCAAAAGTCGCTTGTAGCTGGTCCTCCGGGTCACGAACTCTTACAGATATCTAAAGTGATGTTTCTCAAAGTATTTCCTCATTGCAAATGGCATATCTTGGGTGAACATAGGTACAGAGTTGGCCTCCATAATCTACATTTGGTAACGGGTCTGAAGTTTTTTTAATCGGCTAATTACTTTGAGACCGATTCTCTCGGCATCTAGGTAATCCTTGCCAAGTTGGCCAAAGTGACTTCTGAAAGTTGTTGTAGGAACGATTTAAAAAAAATTACGTCTATTTTAATTTAGCAAAAAGATGGTATAAAAAAAATACCTTAATAAAAAATTTCTACGGATGTTTTTGTTAACACTAACAAATTTTCTACGTTGTATCTTCTACCAATAAACTACTCATGTGAGCAAGTTGTTTTTGTTTTTGTTAACACCAACAAATATTTTATGTTGTATCTTCTACCAATAGACTACTCATGTGGGCGAGTTGATACATGATGTCTATTTTAATGACCTAGCGCAAGTGTACGCTTTTTGTATCAAGTAATATAGGACTAAGTCTAGATTATCGATCCCACAGAGACTGTTGTTTCTATTTTCTTCAATCGAATACTAAAATTACTCTACTTTACCTTTATCCAGACTAGCTTCAAGGATGGAGTTTAACTAACTAAATTATTGCTATTGAACTGAACCTAATTAAAGTATTGCAATTACTTAGAGATAGAATTCACTCAATTGATAAGTAATCTAGGGTATCGACGCATCCCCTAGTAGTTCACTGAACCCTTTAACCCCTTAGTTATTTCCCTTTTTGTTAATTGATTGGCTAGACACTGATTTTATCATAAGCTTCTGTCGACAGTCGAATGATAATATCACACCCTAACAAGTACCTATATGTCTATGGTAATCCGAATAAGATGTAACTTAGTAAGATTAAGTCTAATCAAACCATACATGCCACCTAGGTACATGTCTATCCTAGATGGAACTCATAGATGTTACCCTATGATCATATATCAATCTACCATATGCTAAATACATGATTCCTTTTGTCAAAGTTATCATGGTTCCTAAACAATCAAAATAGTGATCAAGTATAATGAAAGCATTAAGCATGGATAGATTGAATTAATTAAGGGACAAAAGTTCATAACTAAGAGGTTAAAAGAATCAATTACATATTAGGTTCAATAACGTCTAACCCTAGATCAAGAGAAATTAGCTCATGTTCAAAACAAGAATATCAAAGCAAAAGTATGAAAATATAATGAACGAAATCATCTCTTAAAAGTAAGGAATAAAACAAAACAAGTGATCCCCTGAGTTGTTCTTCTTCCTCTTGCCTTGATTGCTCAAGAGTTGATTCCCCAATCTTCAATAACTTTACCTTGATTTCTTAGCTTGAATATGTGTTTGTTGCTTATTTTATTCTCCTTGTTAAGTCTCTCTATTTTTGCCTCAAAAGAGTGTTTTTGTTGCTATGAGAAACCCTAGGCACGAGGAGCTTCGAATCCCCCAAAGAAAGGAGGAGTATTTAAAACTCCCGCATGGGCGCCGCGGCGCTGGGGTCTCAGCGCCGTAGTGGTGGACATGAGTACAGGTATCCGCAAATCTTTGATGAGCGCCGCGGCGCTGGGTGCTGAGCGTCATGGCACTCACACGCTGTTCTGGGCGCCGCGGCGCCCAGCCACCACCTGCTACTGCTGCGCTACTTTCGTAATTTGAGCGTAACTTCTTTGTTTGACGTCCGATTTGCCTCCCGTTTGTTCCTATCCATCACATTTTCTATCATGCATCTGTTTATGATCAGAAAACACAATTAAATAGTCAAATACTTATAATTTGGAGTAAAATACAAAAGTTAAGTACAAATCCTACTAGCGCTTTTATGCCCCTATCAAATACCCCCAAACTTAAGCCTTTGCTCATCCTCGAGCAAAACAAAGAAAAACATTCACAACTTATTCATAACTCAAAAACAAAAATTAAAAACTAACAATAAGCTCAAGTTGATTAGATGATCAATATCGTTGTCTCAAAAGCTACAAAAAATAGCACAAGGCTCTTTAGAAATCAATAAACAACTTTCAACAATCCTCATACCATTGATCAAGTACTTCATTCTCCCTTATTAATGATCACTTATGTGTGTGTGTAATAAGCAAGTAATTAGCTAAATAGAACATAGATTTACTCAATATTTAAGAAAGTACATAAAGATGATATCTCGGTATAGTTTTAATTATAACACTACCATAAGCTTACTTTTCATACTACTCTCCACTAATGTAGAAATACACATGTCTAGGGATCTATTTAGGACTTTATTAGCTTGTAATGTAAGGCTAAGGTAAAGGTGGGTTATAAAGATATATATAAAGTGCAAATTACACCATTAACACTTAGACTTTACTCAGAAACCTCTTGATTTCTTCTCCTCCTTGATTATTCATCTCTTCCCCAAAACTTATGCTATTCCCATTTTTCTTTTAATCCCTTTTATAAAGAATTTCTTCTTTTTCTTAAGCTGGGGATATTATGCATTTAAACATTTCTTTTTTTTCTTTTCCTTTTTTTTTTTTTGTACCCCCAAACTTAAGAATGATATATACATTCAAGACTTATTACTTTTCATTGCAGTACCCTTCTTTTATACATCCACAACCTTCTTTATTTTAAGAATATTTCTAAGTAAACTCAAGGTTTATGGTGCTACCGGTAGATTTTAGGGTAAGTAAACTCAAAGTCTTTAAGCTTGTAATGTGGTTAAATAGAAAAAATGGTTAATTAGGCTCAAACGGGGAGGGATAAATATACATATAAGGTAGGCTCAAAAAGGCTCAAACGGTCCAAAGATGGCCTAATGTCATTTCCCTAAGCATGTGAATTCTAGGATTTTGCCTCAAGTAGTAGTCAAGCAAGTTCTAGAGTATTGGTCTTCGAGACTGTGGTGTACTACTTAAGCATGAATAAGGTTATGCAAAAAATTTAACTAATACATGCTTATTTTAATGTGCTCAAGAATAAGTGATAAAAAATAAGCTTGAATTCAATCCAAGAATCATGATATAAGAGTTATCTCAAGCATCTATTATTTTTTAAAGGCTTGTGAAAATAAATTCAGCCAATATTTTATTTCTTATCATAGACTAATGATCATCATCTCAACTAAAACTTAACAACCTAAAAAAAATTTACTTCACAAGACAACCAACTAATATAAGCAGCAAAATAAATACAAGAAAGTGTGTTTCCCACCCCCAAACTTAAATTAGACATTGTCCTCAATGTCTAAAAATAAATTTAAAAGTAAGAGAAACTCCCCTAGTAACTGAAGTTGAAGCAGTGCAGCGTTGTGTTCTGTTGAATGTGAATGTGGTTCTTTATGCTTCCAACGCTTGAACTTGCTCATGCTGCTTTATTGAATGCTTGAATTGCTGATTTATTCCTACAAAGAAAATAAACTAACATAACTAAAACTGAAAATAAGCTAATAAAAATAAAATTTTACTTGGGTTGCCTCCCAATAAGCGCTTGATTTAACGTCGTCAGCTTTACGGGGCTCTTTCTACTTTTTATAGAGGATAATCGTTAATAGTAGAAGCATCTTTGTATGTAAGCTTGTTGGGCTTCCGCTCATTTGGCTTCCACATTCTTGCACTTAGACCTTGGGTAGCAACTTGTTCTTCTTTCTTGTGCTTATCCGGAAAGACTTGAATCTTAGATCGATGAAGTGTTTCTCTTGTGGCATTTTCTTCTATCCTCTTATCAAACTGTTGCTTCTTCTTCTTTCTTCTTCTTCTATGCCTTAACACATTCTTTTTAATGTGAGGGTTCAATATCTCCATGTCTTTGAGTTTTTTAGTGTTTAGGTGCACCACATCAATATTACAACAATCTTCACCTTCAGCTGGCAACTTAATTTCCTTGAAGACTTTAAATGTTGCAGTGTCATCTTGTATCCTCATGGTCATCTCCCTTTTTTGAACATCAATGATCGTATGTCCTGTAGCTAAGAAGGGTATTCCAAGGATGATAGGGATCTCTTTATCTTCTTCCATGTCTAGAATAATAAAATCAGCGGGGAAGATGAATTTATCCACTTTTACTAGCACGTCTTCAATAATTCCCTTTGGGTAGGCAAGAGAGCGATCAGCAAGTTGAAGTGTGATATTGATCGGTTTTGCTTCTCTCAAACCTAGCTTATTGTAGACGAAAAGGGGTATGAGATTAATGCTCGCTCCTAAATCGCATAGGGCTCTACCAAGATCATGATTGCCAATGGAGCACGGTATGGTAAATCTCCTGTGATCTTTGAGCGTAGGAGGTAGCTTTTTCTGAAGAATAGCGCTACACTCTTCTGTTAATGCCACTGTCTCATAATCCTCTAGTTTCGTCTTCTTGGCAAGAATGTTCTTCATGAACTTATCATAACTAGGCATTTGTTCAAGCGCATCTGCAAAAGGGAGATTAATATGTAATTTCTTAAAAACATCAAGAAATTTAGAGAATTGCTTATCTAATCTCTTATTTTGCAGCCTCTATGGAAATGGTGGAGGAGGTGTGAATGACTGCCAGGGCTATTTCTGTACATTTTCTGCACTTGTATACTGTTCATCTTTCTTTTCTACACTTTCAGGATTTTCTTGCTGCAATTTTTCAGTTTCAGCACTTGTTTTGCACCTCTGTAACCTTTGAGGAAAAGGAATAGGTGGTCTATATGGTTGCACATTTTCTTGTTGATCAACCCTCTCATTTTCCTTCATCTTTGGAAGTGATGTTGGTAGTGTGTCATTATGTAAGATCTTACCAGTTTGTAAGTTGATGGCTTGGCATTGCTCTGCACTTCCTCTTGGATTAGCTTCAGTGTTGCTTGGTAAAGTCCCTTGAGGTCGATTATTTAGTGCTGTAGCAAGTTACCCCATTTGAGTTTCTAGATTTTTCAAAGATGTAGAATGGTTTTGTAGAATAGCATCATTCGACTTCATGTACTGCATAAACATATCTTCTAAGGATGCTTTCTTTTCCTGTGGGGGATAAAATCCGAGTGGGTTTGGTTTAAGTTGCTGACCTTGGTTGCCACCCCAAAAAAAATTTGGATGATTTCTCCACCCTGGATTATAGTAATTTGAATGTGGATTATTCTGCTGTCTATTATGGTTCCCCACATAGTTTGCTGACTCTATGCATTGCCCATTCAAATGATTGTCGCCACAGCAGTCACAAGTCGCAATCTGGGTCTTGATAGCATTCATAGAATCAAACTTCTTGGTTAATATATTGATCTGCCCAGCTAATGCATTAAATGCATCAATCTCATGAACTCCAGCAACCTTCCTTGGTGTGACTCTTTCAGCAGGCCATTGATAGCTATTAGATGCCATCTCTTCTAATAACGCATATGCTTTATCTGTGGACTTATTCATCAAATATCCTCCAGCAGCTGCATCGATAATTGTCCTTAAATGACTTACTAGCCCATTGTAGAACGTCTGGACTAATAACCATTTCGGAACTCCATGATGGGGACACTTCCTCAACATGTCCTTGAATCGTTCCCATGCTTCGTATAATGACTCACCTTCAATCTGTACAAAAAAGGTGATGTCATTCCTCATCTTAGCTGTCTTTGCTGGTGGGAAAAACTTCGCTAAAAAATTCTGTGCTAGGTCATCCCACGTCGATATAGAACCTAATGGTAATGACATCACCCAGCTCTTGGCCTTATCCCTCAATGAGAAAGGGAATAATCGCAACTTGATAGCATCATCTGAAACCCCATTAAACTTGAATGTATCACAAATCTCCAAGAAATTCACAATATACATGTTGGGATCATCATTGGGAGCACCACTAAATTGCACCGACTCCTTAAGCATCTGAATAGTACTTGGCTTAATTTCAAAGTTGTTTGCATTAACAATGGGGCACCGAATACTAGACTGAATGCCTTTTGTTGTAGGAACAACATAATCTCTCAACGATTTTTGCGGATTTATAGGCTCAAACATTGGATTATCGATGTTGTTGTGATTCTCTGCCATGTTTCTATTTTGATGTTGTTCTCTACGAAGTCTCCGAAATGTTCTTTCAACTCAAGATCAAAAGATATTGAATCTTCACTCTTGGTTCTTCGCATGAACTGTCAAAATAAAAAAAATATATATATAATTATTAACTAGAACGGAAAAAGACCAATAACAATAATGAAATAAAAATAAATTCTGAAGTAAAAGTAAAATAGTATGGTATTAGTATCAATCTAAGATTAGATAAAATAGTCCCCGGCAACGGCGCTAAAAACTTGATGTCTATTTTAATGACCTAGCGCAAGTGCACGCTTTTTGTATCAAGTAATATAGGACTAAGTCCAGATTATCGATCCCACAGAGACTGTTGTTTCTATTTTCTTCAATCGAATACTAAAATTACTCTACTTTACCTTTATCCAGACTAGCTTCAAGGATGGAGTTTAACTAACTAAATTATTGCTATTGAACTGAACCTAATTAAAGTATTGCAATTACTTAGAGATAGAATTCACTCAATTGATAAGTAATCTAGGGTATCGACGCATCCCTTAGTAGTTCACTGAACCCTTTAACCCCTTAGTTATTTTCCTTTTTGTTAATTGATTGGCTAGACACTGATTTCATCATAAGCTTCTGTCGACAATCGAATGATAATATCACACCCTAACAATTACCTATATGTCTATGGTAATCCGAATAAGATGCAACTCATTAAGATTAAGTATAATCAAACCATACATGCCACCTAGGTATATGTCTATCCTAGATGTTACCCTATGATCATGTATCAATCTACCATAGGCTAAACACATGATTCCTTTCGTCGAAGTTATCATGGTTCCTAAATAATCAAAATAGTGATCAAGTATAATGAAAGCATTAAGCATGGATAGATTGAATCAATTAAGGGACAAAAGTTCATAAATAAGAGATTAAAAGAATCAATTACATACTAGGTTCAATAACGTCTAACCCTAGATCAAGAGAAATTAGCTCATGTTCAAAACAAGAATATCAAAGCAAAAGTATGAAAATATAATGAACGAAATCAATAGGAGAAGGAACTTAGAATTCCAGGTTAGTGATAGAGTCTTTTTAAGGATATCACCATAGAAGGGTGTGTTAAGATTCAAGAAGAAAAGAAAGTTGAGTCCCCGATACATTAGGCCATATGAAATAGTAGAAAGAGTTGGGGAGGTGACGTATCGTTTATAGTTACCGGCAGAGCTGGCCAGGATTCATGATGTCTTCCATGTTTCCTTACTTCGCAAGTATATAGCAGACCCTTCACACATCCTAAGGGAGTAATCAGTAGAGTTAAAAGAAAGTCTGGCGTACGAAGAGAAACCTGTACATGGGAACGTGTGCTTCGCAATAAAAACATTTTCTTAGTGAACGTGTAGATCGAAGGGATCAACTGCTTCGTAATAAAAATGTTTCCTTAGTGAATATGCTACGGATGAAGCATGGAATAGAAAAAGCTATATAGGATCGTGAGGATCAAAAGCAAGCACAATATCCACACATCTTAGAGACAAGTATGGTTTAAAATTTTGAGGATGAAATTTATTTTAAGGAAGGGTGAAATTGTGAGACTCGATTCCTATGAATATCGTAGATAGTTAGATTTTGAAGTATCACGATAAAGAAATTGTAGGAATAATCAATTTTGATCCTATTGCAAATTTTTTTTTTTTAGTGGTACGTTCGAATCATATTTCAACATGTTTATATTAACCCATTAATGTGGAAGTGTGGGACTCGCACGAGGTGGGGGGGGTCGACCACGTTAAATGGAAATAGGGTAAAATCACACATTTATAATTTAATTAATTTATTAACCTAACTGTAGTTAAGAAGTAACCAAGGTTGAGTTATAAGTTAACTATAGTTAATATAAATTAATTAAGTAATTAAATTGATTAACATTAATCCAAATTTAATATTATAATAATAATAGATGTTATAAATATTTTATATTATTATTGTTATATTATTTTAAATGGGATAAGTGTCAATTAAAGTAAGTATGTGTGTACTATTGTGATTGGGTATGGAAAAGTTAAAGAGGGGGCAATTGTAGTGTTTTAATTGGTGGAAGTGCTTTTTTTCAATTGGTTGAAAAAAAGAAGAAAAATGTTTAGAAAAGAGAGAGATTGCACGTGAGAAGAAAAAGAGAGAGAGAAGTGTTAGCTAAAAAGAGAGAAGAAAAGAGATAAAGAGAGAGCGAGAGAAGTGTTTTGCCGAAGGAAGAAAGAAAGAAGAGAAAGAAGAAAGAAAGAAAGAAAGGAAGGAGAAAAAGAAAGAGGTAAGAAGAAATTTATTATTTTAGTATTTATTTCATGTATTTTGATGTTTATATATGTATATATATACTTATGTATATACATCTCTATATGTGTATATATGTATTTTTGTATGTATAGGTGTAGATATACATATATATGTATTAATGAATAGAAATACTATGTTTGCATGTATTTATGCATGTATATATGTATATATATATATATATATATATACATATGTGAATTTATGTATAGATTTATGTAAACATGTAAATATGGTTGTATGGATATATGTATATATTTATGTATATATATACATATACATATATGTATATGAATATATTTATATGATATATATGTATGGTGTATAAGTATACATGTGTGTGAATGTGTAAAATAAATAATTGATAAATAGAATAAAATATGGCACGTAGGTGACGGAAGGCCCAGTGCAGTAGACGAATGAAATTAGTAGATACGGTGTTGAGCTTGGGAAGGATTGTGAGTGAAATTTTTTTTAATTTATTTTCGTTTGTTTACTTATACTTTAATATATTGTTTTTAGAATAGTCGATGAATATTAGCTTATATACATTTTAAAGAAAAATAAAAATACTTAGTTATTTAAGTTTATAGAAAAATTTATTTATGAGTTCAAAAATGAAAAAAAAAAATTTATGTAATGATTTTAGTTATTAAAATTATTTTCAAAGGTCATTGATTACCCTCAAATCAGATCAGCAAAGTGGTGATAGTTTTAAGACCTGGCCAATATATCTCTTATGCATTGGGCTCGTCTTGGGGGGGTATGTCACTAACTTTGGGAAGCCGTGTCTGTTGAGTCGAGTAAGTTGAGTCGCCCACGATGCGTACGAGATATGTAAGCGATGTAGAATTCCGCTGTATAGCCAATGAGATGTCTTTAGATATCACGGTGAGCGTTGCTAGTTCAGACGCCCATGACCTACTCACATCGTACAGTGCTAGTTTGTTACCGCGTGGGCATAGAGCATTAGGGATGCCATTGTTACAGTTTTAGAAAGAAAATAGCCGAGCGAGAGTTTTAACAGTTTTATAGTCTTAGAATTGAATTAGAAATTGTTTTACAATTTTAGAAATAAATTAGAAATTATTTTACAGTTTTAGAAAATTTTGCACTTATATAGATATGTATTTTGTTTAAATATGCTTCGCATATTGTAGTAACTGTTTACAGAATTTATTTAAAAATGCTCGGTAAGAATTTATATAAAATTGATGTTTCTATAGATTTACAGTATCAGAATGATTTGAGAAATATTGTTATTCAATTTTAGTTAATTGTATTCAATTTTATTCAGATATGAATAGCTCTACTCTTACTAGCAAAATATATACTCACTGAGCTCCTTAAGCTCACTCTATATTTTATGTTGTTTTATTTTAAATACCCCTTTCAGGTGCATGTGCTAGGCATCAGGCTGCTGATTCTCCTACGTAGACTCATTGGACTTAAATAAAGATGACTGTTTATGTGAATGTAAATATATTTATGCATATATGATGTAGTTGCATAAAAAAAATGATAACATGTAATGAAATCATGATTTCCAAAGCATAGTAGTATTTGTAATTGCTTTATTATGTTTATTTTCATGTAAATGAGTTTTTGATATGGTTATTAAATTTTTTATTATTATGTTGGGATTGATTTGGAAACGACTGGAGTTTTCTATTTAGAAGATGGTGAATTATTTAAAATTATAAGTATATTTTTTTTTGTTTAGGTTTTGTATTTTGGGTTTTCAGAAAGATAGAGGAAACTCTGTCCGATTTTGTTCTCTTAGAGAAGAAAATTTTCACACTAGTATTTATAGAATAAAATAGTTGTTTTATGAAATTTCTTAGCCTTTTTAGTTAAATTCAGGGGAATTTTTGTTAGGGTGCCAAGCGGGGCCTACTAGAGCTTACAATAAAGGGTTTTTAGTTGGGTCCCATCAGAGATGACGATCATTAATCCATGATAAAAAAAAAAAAATTGGCTAAATTTATTTTTACAAGTCTTTAGGAACCAATAGACACTTGAGAAAATTCCTATACCATATTATACTGAATTCAATTTTTATTTTTGATCACTTACTTTTTAGCATATTGATAATAAGCATGTATTAGCTAAATGTTTTTGGTTAGACTCATTCATACTTAAGTAGTACACTACAGTCTCGAAGATTAACACTCTAGAACTTGCTTAATTACTACTTGAGATAAAATTTTAAGAATCACATAAATAGAAAAATGACATTAGGCAATCTTTGGAATGATTAAGCCTTTTCTAGCCTACCTTATATGTACATTTATCCCTAGTTATCCTATTTGAGTCTAATTACCCATTTTTTCTGTTTAACCACATTACAAGTCTTAAGACATTATATTTATTTATCCTAAAATCTACCGAAAGCACCATAAACTTTAAGTTTAAACATATTCTTAAAAACGAAAAAAAAAAGATTGTATGTGTGAAAATGGTAATGCAATAAGAAGCAACAAGTATTGAAGGTGCATATCAATCTAAGTTTGGGAGTACATAAAAAAAAAGAGAGAAAAAAGTGTTTAAATGCATAAATACCCCTAGCTTGAGAAAGAAGAAATTCTTTATAAAAGTGATTAAAAGAAATGGGAATATCATAAGTTTGGGGGGGGAAGATAAATCAAGGAGAAAATATAAAGAAGTTCTAAGTAAAGTTAAGTGTTCATGGTATGATTTGCTATTCGTATACATTTTTATATCCCACCTTAACCTTAGCCTTACGTTACAAGTTAAATAAAGTCTTAAATAGTTCCCTAAACATGTGTATTTTTACATTAGTGAAAGTAGTATGAACATTAAGTTTATGATTGTGTTATTATTGAAAATATGTCGAGACATCATGTTTATGTACTTTTTTTAAGTATTCAGTAAATTTGAGTTTTATTTGACTAAATATTCACATATTGCACACACGCATAAGTGATCATTTATAAGAAAGAATAAAGGACTTGATGAATGGTATGATGAACTATTTAAAGTTATTTATTGAATTCTAAAAAAACTTGTGCCATTTAATAGCCTTTGTACTTTGAATATGATCATCTAGATTAACCAAGGCCTATTTTAGTTTTAGTTTTTATAGAATCAAGAATAATTTATGATTGTTTGTCTTTATTTTACTCAAGGACCAATAAAGTCTTAAGTTTGAGAGTATTTGATAAGGGCATACATACACTAATATATTAGTACACTAAACTTTCGTACTTTGCTCTAAATCATAAATATTTGGCTATTTAATTATATTTCTGATCATAAATAGGTGTACGACAGAAAATATGACAAATAAGAACAAATGGAAAGTGAATCGGACGAGAAACAAAAAAAGCTGGCTGACAATACAAGAGTGCCTAAACCTAGCACCCACGGTTGAGCATCGTAGTGCCCGAGGGTAGAACATGGGGCACAATGGTGCCTATTTCCCAACTTCCGACCTGCCATGCACCAGAATGCTATTCCAAATCTTGGGGTTGCGGCAGCAACGCGGCATATGAAAAATCCCCATCTTAAAGTCCAATTTTAACTTGGATTCAAAGGCCCTTGACCCTTAATGTTTTTATACCTATAAAAACACTGTTTTAAAAGCCAAAACAGAGACTTAAGAAAGACAAAAACTTAGAGAAAGAATTTACAACACAAAATCAAAAGATTAAAGCCAAGATTTAAGATTCAAGCTAAGAAATAGAGAGAAGTAACCCAAGACGTCTTCTTGAATAGTTTTTCTTCTCTTTTATTATCATTATGTTCTTGTTCTTCCTGTTTTTCATGTTCTTCATCGTTTGGTTTGAAACTTTTGGTTTTGTGATGAGTTAAACAATGTTTATCTAGAGTTAAACTATTGAACCTAGTATGTAATTGGATTTTATTATTCTTAGTTTATAAACTTAATACATTATAATTGATTCATTCTATCTGAGTTTAATATTTTTATTATATCTAGTTAATATTTTGAATGATTGAGGAGTCATGATGAACTTGACAAAGGGATTCATGTGTTTAGCATTGGATAATTATTAGTATGATCATAGGATAACAATTATGAGTTCCATGTAGGATTAACGTATACCTAGATGGCATGTATTGTTTGATTTAGATATATCCTTAATGAATTATATTCTAATTTGATTACCATAGATATATAGGTGATTGTTAGAATGCGTAATATAGTCACTCGACCATTGACAGAGGCTTGTGATGAGATTAGTGTTTATGCCAACAATTAGTATTAAGAGATTAATAAATTCTATGAACCATTAGGGGATGAGTCTATACCCTAGATCATTATCAATTGGTAAATTCATCTTTTTATTTGATTGCTAATTAGGTTTAGTTTAATTGATAGAATTAGGTTAATTAATTGGGTTTCAAATTTTAGATTTTTCTGAATAAAAGTTAAGTAGATATAATTTTAATAATTGATTGAAGAATTAGATCACATAGTCCCCATGGGAACTATATCTACACTTAAATTCTATATTACTTGATACGATAGTGTGTGCTCACGCCTAGCTAATATAGCATACAATCATCCACTCTTTATGTTATAAGTAGATTCATGTTAAGGGCATATTTTACATATACTTTATCATATTTTTTTATTTTGATATTTTATTATTTTATGAGAATAAATGACTATTTATTTGCATTATTAGTTATTTGTAAGGACTTGATTGAAATTTAAAGAAAACAGGGACTAAAGTGCAAAACTTTCAAAGTATATAGCTATCGGTCCAGCGCCATAAGCTTTACTGCCCTAGGATTGGAACCTGAGACAAAATCAGAAATAAGAAAAAAGACCTATTTAAGTCGCAGTCCACCACCCCAATGCTAGCAAGCTACTGCGCCAGCTATGACCCAGTGCTTCAGCACTAGACCTCCACCGCTCCAGTGATATGACCTTTTGCATGTAGCGCCCCAGCGACAGCAAGATAGCACCCTAACGATAGTGCGATTCTTGACCAGACAAGAATTGGAGATTTCAGGCTCAAATCAATTCCTATAAAAGGCCACTCGGCCTCAGCCTTTAGAGATCATCCAAAAAAAAATATCAAGAAGACACAATACAAGTCTTAGAGAGCAATAGAAGCATAATTGAAGCAACCATAGAGAGAAATTCAAGGCGTTCTTCGGCATCAAGAATTTCTTAGGTAGCACAATCAAGAGCAATTCGATGTCTATATCGGTTTGCTATTAATTGTATCATGATTTCTTATTATTTTTGCTGATGTTCTCTTGTAGCCATGAACTAAATTTTCTTTCTAGCATTAATACTTGAACTCAATATGTGCGCTTAATTGCCATATCTTTCTAATATTTAATAAACTTAGTTCTTTGTTATTCAAATTACTTGTCCTCAATGCTTCAATATATCTGACCAATATATAGTGAATGAATTGGTAATATTTTGATAAACTTAGAAGATGAATCATTATATTTAAACCTAAGTAATTTGATGCATAATTGTAGAGTAACATTTAATGTTGCATATGCAAGTTTCAAATTAGGATAGGAATATACCTAATTGGCATGTATGATCAAAAAAATTAATCTTAATGGGTCTTAATTTATTACAAGTACCATAAGAATATAAGTATTTGGTAAATTAAGGTATACTTGCATGACCTTGGGGGAGGCTTGTGAATACATTAGTGTTTTGATCAATAACAAGAGCTAAAGAAATTAAATAGTAGAGGATTAATCATTGAAAAGCATATTGAGAGATAGTATCAACCTAGGTTTTCTCTACATTGCTATCTTTCAATCTCTTTACATTGTGTCATTGCTTTTATATTTTCTAAATTTATTATTAAATTTTTATTTTCTAAATAATTATTAGAAAGACATCATTTTAGTACTCGGTTAAAAAGAAGATATTATCCCCGTGGGTTCGACATCCGACTCTTTTATCCCTTTATTACTTGCATACGATAATATATACTTGTATTTAATTTTAAAATATAAAAATATTGCATCAATTCACCATATAAATGAATGTATAGGAAAAGCTCTCATGAATCCACAAAATAACACTACCGACCAATTAGTCCAATGTGAAAGGATCAATGGCCAATAGTAACAAGAATGAACGGTCCAAATTAGGAATTTGGAGGAAAGTTGACATTTCCCTTTAAATTCTACTAATAAAAAGGGATGTTTTCGTCTTCATTCATAACTTCACACATTGTCACAAACACACTCATTTCAGATTCACATTATTCCTTCAAATTCACTTACTATTTTCTTCAACCATCTACCTAGATTCTTTCTTTCACATTCCTAAAAAAAAATAAATATTAACTTAAGCATCAAAGTAATTTTTTAAGTACCAGCGACGCTTTGTTTTAGTGTTTTCTCATTAGAAGGAAGAAAGACATGAGGAATAGAAGCATAAACAAATAATTTAACATTTGAAATTAACCTCATTCAACTTTAATGATGTCGTTTGCCAGAAACTTACTTCACAACAAAGTTCTAGAGGAAATTTAGATGGAAAGATTAACAAGATAGAACCTTTAAGAAGAAATAAGTCGACCAATCAGAACGTAGTTGGCATAGAATAAGAAAACAGAAAAGAGTCGAATACAATAGATCATGATGTAACTGGAGAAGTTCTAGGATCCATAGCATAAATCTTGTCTAAAATCCTGAATCAGCTCAAAGAAAAAAGCAAAGAAAATTAAAAGTTAAGAAAGAGATTGATCATGATGGAGGGAGATGAAGAATTGCAAGATGAGAATGTCCAAGAAGATAAAATTCAAAGAAATGGTGCAAATCTGAGTGAGGAAGAGTTGTGACAAAAAAGGCCGAAAGGTTCAAATAATGACGCAAGCATGAAAGAATCATTTCCAAAAGAAGTTGAGAAGTTCTATGGTAGTTTGATAAAAGGTGGAATGAGTATGAGAACCATCAAAGGTGCAATTTATCTTATTTAACAGATCAATCAAATCCTTTCACAAAGGAGATCCATAATGCACCGAAGCCTCACGAGTTTATAATGCCAACTTACAGAATGTATAATAGTTCAAGAGATCCAGAAGAACATTTGTTCCACTTTAACTATAAGTTGACAATTCATACGAATGATAGACTCCTGAAATGTATTGCTTTTCTTTCTAGACATCTGGTTTAGGAGCTTGAAGGAAAACTTGATCTCATCTTATAATTAACTGTGTGCGTAATTCATTACACAAAAGAAAAGGAAGGAGACTACTTCTCACTCATTTCTCTTGAAACAAGGTGAGAATGAGATAATTAGAATATTTGAGCCGTTTCAACACAAAGCTGAGTGAGATTGAGAAGTTTGATATAGAGGTAGCAGCTTAAGCCTACATGAAGGACTTAAACCTAATGATGCCTTATTACCGATACTTTTGAGGAACACTTTTACCTCTCGTAAGGTGATTAACCAAAAGTCTAAATAGTGGATCATGGAAGAAAAAGAAGTGATACAACTCAAAAAAATGGTGATGATAATTAGCAAGGGGAAGGAGATCAAGAATTATAATGAAGCTAAGTAACCGTTGGAAAATAGAGACAACAGGGGAGGAAAGAGGGGAAGGTACAACAATGAACCTTTGGTCCCAATAACCACTCTAGCATAGCATATGTGCTTGAAGTACTAGGATAAAGGTATCTTCTAGAAGCTTAAAGCAATCCAAATTTTAGAGGATAAATACAATTGGACTAGAAATTGTGCTTTCCGTTAAGATTATGGTCATAACATAAGAGATTGTAAATCTCTAAAAGGTCAGATTAACACCTTAATGAGGAATGGGGATTTAACAGAGTATAGTTTGGGAAGTGAGGTAAAGAAAGATGAAGCAAAGCAAGAGAAGGAAATGGAAAGCTTGAAAGGTTAAGAAGAAGTGAACCAAAGAGATTGTCTATGATAGGGTCCATTCATGGCTCATTATATGATGATTTTAGTTCAGAAGAGAAGAACTAGAATGAGAAGAAATTTAGAAAAAAGAAAACAAAATGCTCCTTGAAAGATTAAGAAATTACAGAGGAGACTGAAAGAGATGAAGCAAGAGAAACATTGGTGAGAATGGTAATAGAAAACTTCTTTGTGTTAGTTCTCCACATTCAATCACCAAATTGGGAAGGAAAAGAGGAACCATGGAGACCTCATTGTTTAGAAAGGCAACTACGGTGTAGAGATGCGAAATTATGGAGTCTTTAGCCACATCTATCATGATCAAATCCCAGGATATTCGGGATTAACATTTTCAAGAAAGGTTTTAACAAGCTTACAAGTTCCTCATTTAGACCCATTGGTTATCAATTTTTTAATAGACGATATCTTACTGTAGGATGAAGCTAGACGATATCTTATGTCTGTTTGTTAGTTGATGGAAGAAGCAAAAACAAACATACTTTTTTTAGATGCATTCTATAGGATGAAGCTAGACGAGTAAAACAGACATAAGCATGTTTTAAGGGCTCCTTCCCATTGCTTAAAATTGATCAATGATCAATGAAACAATTGGTTTGAATGATTGTCTTTTCTGGATGCCTACATCGGCTATAACTAGATTTAAGATAAATTGAAAAGACAAACAAAAATCAAGCTTTATCACAAAAGATGCATCTTCTATTAAAAAGTAATGCCTTTTGGATTGAAGGCATTTAACGCTTGCATAGACGATAAGGTTTTGAAAAGTAAGAGGGTGAAAGATCACTTGGATCTATAAGAGGTGCTTGATGTGCTAAGGAAACATAAGATGCTCTTGAACCCAACAAAATGCAATTTTGGAATTTCATCTATAAACTTCTCATGGCATATAACATCAGGAGAATCAAAGCAAATCCTCCCTAAGTGCTTACACTAAAAAATAGGAAGATTCTAAGGGCCACAATAGAAGTTCAAACACGAACAAGGAGGGTAGTTGCATTCAATAAGTTTATTTTTAAATTGTCAGAAATATGCAAACCATATTTCAAAGCCATCAAAGCTAGGAGTAGGAGCTTATAGGGCCTAGAATAGGCTAAAGCCTTGCAACAACGGAAAGAATACTTACAGTAAGTTTATTGAAATTTGTTTATGTATCTTATAGTTTCTTACACTCTGGTTAGTGTTGTGCTTTTCAGGGAAGAAGATGAACGACATAAGCTTGTGATCTACATAAGCAAAGTGTTACTAAAGGCAAAACAAAATATTCAACAACTGAGAAATTGGTGCTGGCACTAATATAAGCTAAAGAGCTAATATAAGCAAAGCATGGGGCCTTGATCAAAGAGCTAACACTTGCAACATAGTTATTGGTTAAGAAATTGCAGATCTGGTTGTCTCATAGTGGAATGGAGATTACGCAACCAAGGATGGAAGGATGAAGGCCTACCTATGTAAGGCTAAAGAATTGGCCGAAAGAATGTGAGAAGTCACAACCACTCAAATTCCCATAAAGGAGAATACGAAGAAGACAAATTAACCAACAAAGCTTCATCTACAAGATTTTCTCTCGTAAGGAAAGCTTCAATCCTTATGAGAGAAAAGACTGCCATTAAGGATAAAACAAGAGTAGTACTAACAATTACTGACAATTTCACTTTCTAAAAGCTGGATAAAAGCATACGTAGACTATTTTCAAGATGGGAACCTTCCGTTGCAAGAAGGAAGCATGAAAGCTCAGAAGCAAAGCCCACAGATGTGCACTTATTGGTAAGGAACTATATAGAAGATTTTTCACCGATCCTTATCTAAAGTGTGTAGCATAAGAAATTGGAAGGAAGGTTCTAGAAGAAGTGAATGAGAGAATTTGTGAAAATCACTTTAGCAGAAGAATTCTATCATATAAAGTTCATAGGCAAGGTTATTACTAGCCACTTTGTAGTAGAATGCAAAAGCTTATGTGAGAACATGCTAGAAATGTCAAAAACATGCATCATTATTGTGAGAATATTGATTAACAATTATTGGAATATGATTTGGGGATCAAGTCAAGTGTGTAGGGTGCGCATGGATCGAAGACGGACGCGAAAGGAGACGAAAAACGAGAAGGCATACCATGCGACCAGCGCCGCAGTGCTCAGCAGAAGCGCGCCAGCGCTGGAGCGATGAGATCCCAGTGCTGCAGCGCTGGACGCGGGAACAGTATCCCGAAATTAGGAAACTTCCTAATTTCGTCTCTCACTTGCTCTAGGACTCCCTAATACAACTCCCACACGTATAGGAAAAACCTAGGACATCCCAAGGCCTATATAAAGGCTATCAATTGGCTTACAAACACATCTTGACAATCTTTGTGATCAAGTTAGTGAGATCTTTGTGATCTTAGAGAGATCTTGGTGATCAACAATAATCTTAGTGATTATTCTTAGTGGTTCTTTGTGAGAGAAAATCCCTAGAGGGCAAGAGAGAGTTTTCTTTGTGATCTTTCTTGTAATAGGCATACTTTATGGTTGCCTTGTGATTCATAATAAAGAGTGTGATCTTGATCCGCCGTGGACGTAGGCAAGTTGCCGAACCACGTAATTCTTTGTGTGTTTTTCTTCTACTCTTTTCTCTCTTTTATTTCTTAATAACTTGTTCTGCATTATTATATTACTTGGGTGAATTGTTTAACTTTGTTTGTGTGCTTCTACTTCAACAAACTGGTATCAGAGCTTTGGTTCTAAGCAGACATAGCCACACCCAAGTATGAGGTAGAGAAATTCAACAGTACGAATGACTTCAATCTGTAGAAGATGAAGGTTAAGGCGTTATTGGTGAGCCAAAGACTTGGTTTGGCATTAGAGGAGACTACAGCTCCATCTAGTGATGAAGAGAAGACGCCAGAGTCATTTAGAGCAGAAGCAGAAAGAATGGACATTCAAGAAAAAGCTCATAGCACAATCGTTCTGTCATTGAGTGATGAAGTACTAAGGGAAGTAGCAGGTGAGACGATGGCAATAGATCTTTGAAAGAAGCTTGACTCTCTTTATATGAGGAAATCGTTGGCCAACAGACTACATATAAAGAAAAAGCTGTATCAGCTATCCATGTCAGAAGGGACGCGATGAAAGATCATATAGACGCCTTCAATAAGATCATCCTTGATCTTGAGTCTATTAATATCAAGATAAAAGATGAAGATATAGCAATTATCCTGTTGAGTTCACTCCCTAAGAGCTATGAGAGTTTTGTTGATACGCTGCTCTACGGCAGAGAAAGTTTAACGATGAGTGATGTGAAATCATCATTAAACTCAAAGTTATTAGGAAAGCAGGCTGAGAGCAATGCAGAAAGTTTATCTGTAAGAGGAAGGCCCTCATATAGAGATGGAAAGAAAAAAGGCTCAAGGTCAAAGTCTAGGACTCCTAGGAAGTGCTATTGCTGTAAGAAAGAGGGGTATTTTATAAATGACTATCCTGAAAAGAAAGCACAGGATAAGAAGAAAGCGGATACTGTGCTTGCCTATGATGATAGCTATGACAGCGCAGAGACACTCGTCGCTACTAATGGTATAAACTCTGAACAATGGGTTTTAGATTCTAGTTGTACTTTTCACATGTGCCCGCACAAGTCTTGGTTTACAAATGTTTAGCCCATTAATGGTGGTAAGGTCTTAATGGGTAATGACGTTGCATGTCAGATAATGAGAATTGGTAGTGTTAAGCTTAGGCTGCATGATGGGCGAGTGAGAGAGTTGACAGATGTTAGGTATGTTCCTGACTTGAAGAGAAACTTGATCTCACTAGGGACTTTAGACCAGAATGGGTGTTCCATCAGGATCGACGGAGGGATTTTAAGAGTTTTGAGAGGTTTCATGGTGGTGATGAGAGGAGAGAAGCCCAAAGGTGTTTATGTGCTTAAAGGTGAAGTCGTGAATGGTTCTGCACTATTCTCTGTAGATGATGAGAGTATGCAAACCAAGTCGTGGCATGTTAGACTGGCACACTTAGGCGAGAGAAACGTAAAGGAGTTATATAGTCAAAAGGCGTTTGGTGAGGATAAGTTCTAGCCCTTGGAGCTTTGTGAGCATTGTGTGCTAGGGAAAGCACATAGAGTGAGGTTCAATACCGGCGAGCATAAGACTAAGGGAACTCTTGACTACATATACTCGGATCTTTGGGGACCAGCTCAGACAGCTACTCGTGGTGGTTCTAGATATTTTCTCAGCTTGATTGATAACTATTCAAGGAAGCTGTGGGTCTATGTGTTGAAGAGCAAGGATCAAGTATTTGATGTGTTCAAGACTTGGAAGGCTCTTGTTGAGAATCAAACTGGCAAAAGGGTAAAGAGGTTAAGAACTGACAACGGCCTCGAGTTTTGCAACAGAGAGTTTGATAGGTTTTGTGCCAAGCATGGGATTGCAAGGCATAGAATAGTAAGATCAACACCGCAGCAGAATGGGGTAGCTGAGAGGATGAACAGGACCCTACTTGAAAGGGTTAGATGCATGCTTACCAATGCAAAGATGTCCAAGACATTCTGGGGAGAAGTTGTAATGACTGCTGCTTACTTGATAAACAGAAGTCCCTCCTCAGCAATTGACTTCAAGACGCCAGAAGAGAAATGGTCTGGCAATCCTCCGAAGTATGACCATCTTAGAATATTTGGTTGTCCTGCCTTTGTACATGTTAAGAAGGGGAAGTTGGAACCTAGAGCTATTAAAGGGGTATTCATAGGATATCCCAAAGGAGTAAAAGGATACAAGGTATGGTGTAAAGACTTAACACCACCAAGGAGTATCATAAGTCGTGATGTGATGTTCGATGAGATGACGATGCTGAAACCTCCTAAGTAAATGAGAAAGAAGAACCTGTGACCAAGGAAAACTCAGCACCCAAGTCAATAGAAGTTGAAGTAGCGCCTGAAAATGGATCTGATATGCCCCCAGATTAACACTTCAACAAGGAAATCCTTGAAGATGAACCAAGAACACCGGCGAGTTCCTCCAAGTCCACCCAAAAGAAGACTAGAACTCCTGAGTTGGAACTTGAAGAGTACCAGCTTGCTAGAGACAGGCTAAGGAGAACGATTAACCCACTAGTCAGGTATGCACAAGCAGATTTAGTTGTTCATGCGTTTAATTCTGCTTACACTCTTGAGTATGATGAGCCTAGGACATATAGTGAGGCTATGAAGAGTGAAAACAATAAACAATAAAGAAGAAATTTGTTCTCTTAGGAAGAACAATACCTGAAAGTTGGTAGAGAGACCTCAAAAAAAGCTAGTCGGGTGCAAGTGGGTGTATATGGTGAAGGAGGGGATACCGGGGATTGAACCTACGAGATTTAAGGCTAGGTTAGTAGCACAAGGTTTTACTCAGAGAGAGGGAGTCGATTTTCATGAGATATTCTCTCTAGTTGTCAAGCACACATCTATTAGGATTTTGTTAGCTATGTGTGCAAATCTTGATTTACATCTAGAGCATATGGATGTAAAGACAGCTTTTCTACATGGAGAGCTTGAAGAAACAATATACATGGTACAGTCGCAAGGGTTTGAGGAGCCCGGTAAAGAAGATCATGCTTGTTTGCTAAAGAAGTCATTATACGGGTTAAAGCAATCACCTAGACAGTGGTATAAGAGATTTGATGAGTTTATGATGGCTTGTGGCTTTAGTAGGAGCAAGAATGATGGATGCGTGTACTTCAAGAACATGAATTATGGGATGATGTATTTGCTTCTATATGTCAATGATATGTTGATCGCATGCAAGAATATAGAAGAAATACAAAAGCTTAAGAAGCAGTTAAATGGCAAGTTTGAAATGAAGAATTTGGGAGCAGCGAAGAGAATTTTGGGTATGAACATTGTGAGGGAAAGAAGAGATGTTATCTTCTTGTCCCAACAGCGATATATAGTCAAAATTTTAGAGAAGTTTGGTATGTCAAATGCGAAGGCTGTCTTTACTCCTTTGGCTATGCATTTCAGACTGTCAGCAGCACAGTCATCGACATCCGAGGATGAGAAACTACAGATGAGCAAAGTACCGTATGCAAGCGCTGTGGGGAGCATCATGTATGCAATGGTTTGCACAAGACCAGATATAGCACAGGCTGTGAGTGTAGTGAGTAGATACATGGCGAATCCGGGTAAAGATCACTGACTTGCAGTAAAGTGGATTCTGAGATATCTCAAGGGAACGTCAAATCACGGGTTGGTGTATAAGAGGGACGAGGACAGCAATGAAATGATAAGAGGGTACGTAGACTCAGATTATGGAGGTGATCTTGACAAGAGAAGATCATTAACGGGCTACGTATTCACGGTGTTTAGGTGTAGTGTATGTTGGAGATCAGTTCTACAACATGTGGTTGCACTTTCTACCACAGAGGCAGAGTACATAGTTGTTGGTGAAGCTATAAAGGAGGCTGTGTGGTTAAAAGGCATATGCGGGGAGATATTGGCTCGTAAAGATGTAAACACCGGTGTATATTGTGACAGACAGAGTGCCATACACCTAAGCAAGCATCAAGTGTTCCATGAGAGGTCGAAACATATTGATGTGAGGCTCCATTACATTCGTGAGATTGTCCAAAGTGGTGACGTTAGTCTAACAAAGATAGCGTCATCTAAAAACCCTGCTGATATATTGACTAAGCCACTGCCCTCGGTTAAGTTCGTCCTATGCAAGGACTTAACCGGAGTCACTACTTTGTGAAGGTGACCGAAGATGCGAAAATGAGAGATCAATTTACTTTGTGAATGATTTTGAATCAAGGAGGGGATTTGTGAGAATATTGATTAAAAATCATTGGAATATGATTTGGGGATCAAGTCAAGTGTGTAGGGTGCACACGAATCGAAGATGGACGCAAAAAGAGGCAAAAAATGAGAAGGCACACCATGCGACCAGCGCCGCGGCGACCAGGAGTGGGCGCCACGGTGCCAAAATAGAACACTCAATGCCGCGGTGCCAAGAACCCAGCGCTGGACATGGGAACAGTATCCCAAAATTAGGAAACTTCCTAATTTCGTCTCCCACTTGCTCTAGGACTCCCTAATACGACTCCCACACGTATAAGGAAAACCTAGGACGTCCTAAGGCCTATATAAAGGCTATCAATTAGCTTGTAAATACATCTTGACAATCTTTGTGATCAAGTTAGTGAGATCTTTGTGATCTCAGAGAGATCTTGGTAATCAATAATAATCTTAGTGATTATTCTTAGTGGTTTTTTATGAGAGAACATCCCTAGAGGGCAAGAGAGAGTTTTTTTTGTGATCTTTCTTGTAATAGGCATACTTTGTGATTGCCTTGTGATTCATAATAAAGAGTGTGATCTTGATCCACCGTGGACGTAGGTAAGTTGCCGAACCACGTAATTCTTTATATGTTCTTCTTCTACCCCTTTCTCTCTTTTATTTCTTAATAACTTGTTCTGTATTATTATATTACTTGGGTGAATTGTTTAACTTTATTTGTGTGCTTCTGCTTCAACAATTATTAAAAGTGTCTGCGTGGAACTAAACACAATAACCAACCTATGGCCATTTGTTTAGTAAGGAATAGATATTTTGGACCCATTACCAACAACTATTGGAGGCAAGAGATTCGTCCTAGTAATAACTGGCTACTTCACCAAATGGGTATAACAATATCATTAGATATGAAGTTTGGAAATTCTCTAAAGCAATAACATCACTAGATACTGAATGCCATAAGTTATAATTGCAGACAATGGGAAGCAGCTTGTGAACAAAACAATAGTGGACTTTTGCAAATATCATCAAAATTAACAAAACTTTTCTTCCTAAAATTGCCCACAAGGCAATAGACAGGTGAAAATTTCTAATAAAACTACTTTCTCCATCTTCAAAAAGAAATTAGAAAGAAATAGGTGTATTATAGGCTTACCAAACAAAAATTGGAAGATAAACAGGCAATTCTTCTTACTCACTAGTGTATGGGATATAAGTTGTACTTCCATTGGAAGTTCGATATCCTACATTTCGAACTAAACTTGTGGAAGTCAATCTGAATGATGAAGCACTATTAATAGCTAAAGTTCTTATAGAGGAAGCAAAAAATACTGTCGCCATACAGGCAATAGTGTACAGAGGAAGAATGAAGAGATAAAATAACTAGGATGTCGGAAGGTGACCTAGAGCTGCGGCGACAAGCACTAGATATAAATAAAGAACTCAATGCAGAAAAGATGATAAAAACTTGGGAAGGACCCTATAAAATTCTCAAGAATCTTAACTAAGGAGACTTCATACTGCAAATAATGGACAGAAAGACAATCCTTACACCATGGAACATCTTAAATTATCGAAAGTTCTATGTATAAGTTGATCTCACTCTCCATGTATTCAAATTTCTCTTTATACAATGAGCTGATTTTTTTTTTCTTTCAAATTAGAAAATTATCTTTTTCAAGAATTGAATAAGCAAATTGCATAACAGATTTATCTGAAGGCTATTCTTCCTGAGAAGGATAAAATGTTAATAAGATATAATTTATAAAAGACTAAAAGCCATTTTTCTAAAGAAGAATCGTGTGCTCAAATCAGTCAAACTAAATAAAAGCCAATTGTTTTTTTGCAAGAATAATCTTGTGCTCAAATTAATTGAATTAACCAAAATTCATTCTTATTGACAAGAGCCATGTGTTCAAAATCATTCGTAAAGGAAAAAGAAAAAAAGAAAAAGAAAGCCATCCTTCTCAGAAGGATCGTGTTTTAGAGATCACCTAAAAAAGATTTAAAGCCATTCTTCGCAAGAAGAATCATGTGTTTCTAATTATTTGAAAATTCTTCTGGAAAAGAATCGTTCTCAATTATTCAAAACAAAAGCAGCTATTTCTTCCCAAAAAAAACTCATGTGCTTAATTTAACCATAATAAATTAATTAAGTCGTCCTTCCATAAAATACCTTATGTGTGAAACTCATCTTAAAATACACCCTTCTAGAAGGGATTTTATGCTTAAATCTCAAAATATACGGTTTCATAAATCATCATTTCTGAGAAGAAACGTATGAATGGTCTACAAGAATGATTTAAAAAATTTTGTTATGTTTATTTTAATTTAACAATAAACAATATAAGAAAAATACCTATTGTAAATTTTTATAAATATTTTTTGTCATCATTAGTAAATCTTCCACGCTCTATCTCTCACCATTGGACTACTCATGTGTGTGAGTTAATAAATTACAGAATATCTAATTTTTATGTATCTGTAATCATTTTTCTCTAAAAAAATTAAGCCCAAAGAGAAACACTAAAAAAAAGAATGTGTAAAAGTGATTCTAATAATTTTTTTATAGTGCAAAATTAATCTTTTTTATATCTAAAGTCTTAATCTTGATAGGATTAGGATAAAATAATATATTTATATTATTTTAATTTAGATAATTAAAAGATAAATCCTTATTTGATAAGAATTATGATAATATCTTATATTATCTCTAATTAAATAATTTAGATAATTTAAAATAATTCAGATAATTAAATAATCTAATTATTTATTTACTTTCATAACATTGGTTAATGTTATGGATTGGGCCAACAAGTTATTGAGCCAATGTGTTTAATCAAATTAAACATTGGTTAATAAAATTAATTAGTTAGTCATAATAAGTTTAATCAAATTAAATTTGAGCAAATTAATATTTTAGATCCAACAATTAATTTAATAGTCCATTTTTAGTATTTATGGAACTAGCATGGGGACCTGATGGACCTACAAAATTAAACTCTTTAATCAATATGATTTTATTTATTAAATCTATATTATTTTAGTAAAAATATAAAGTTGAACTCTTAATTTTCTAGATAAATTATAAAACAGAAAACTGTCTTTGTCTATTTAATAATCATTTAATATGGATCAGCCCTCTACAAGTGTTCGTAATTAGAGTTAGGTCAAGTGTCTGTTAACCTCTCTAATTACATATTTATCCCTGATCCACATTGATCATCTTTTGAATATTTAATTTGTGAAATTCACAAATTTTATTATTTTCTATAACTCTTAAAAAAAAACTAAGCACTCATTATGTTGAAGACTATAATCAATTATCAAAGGAACAACTTATCTAACTTCTTTTTAAAATGACTGGATTTCATATCTATGAGAAATGTTCATAGCCATCTATTTTGTTATATTTATAAAATACTTAGAATTGACTAAATATATTTTATTGTCTTTCCCTTATATATTAATAAATATAACTAAATGAATAAGAGTTCATTAATCACTCAAGATTAAGATTAATCATATATTAGTATATTGTGATAAAATAAATTCTCTTTATGAATGGAGATTAACTGAGAATTTCATTGTGGTTCAGTTCTATATAATCTATATTAGACAAAGCATATCTATTTTTTATGTCAACACATAGAATGACTCAGATAAGATCATTATATATAATATACAAATGGACCATACTTATAGTCTATCAAATAAAGTCTAATTTAGAAATTTCATGATATTTGAATAAAAACAATTAAAATTGTAAACATAAAATTGAATGAATAACCCCTATTATTTATTTTCAGTAGTATTAAAATACTAATAATCATACTTTTAGGGCATACTTCCAACAATCTCCTACTTGCCTTAAAGCAGGTGAGACATGTCTCGTATCCCTAGATCTTTTAAGTTACTCTCAAAACTAGCAGTAGGTAAAGACACTATAAAAAGATTAGCATGGTCATTTTTTGACTTGATCTTTCCTCACCATGACATCTCTTTGGTGAATGATCTCCATAATCATATGGTATTTGCATTCTATGTGCTTGCCTTTTTTTTTCTGACTTCTTGGCTTTTTAGAATTTACCATGGCACAACTATTTCACAATAAAGTGTGAGGGGTTTATCCATATCTAGAAATACTTTCAAATTCGATAAGAATTTTCAGAGCTATATTGTTTCCTTAGCTGCTTCACAAGTTGCTACATATTTTGCTTCCATGGTGGAATTGGTACTACATGATTACTTTATACTTCTCTACACAATGGCTCCACCACCATGAATAAACACTAATCTAGACGTGGATTTTTGAGAATCCAAGTCAAATTGAAAATAACAATCAGTGTATCCGATTAGGATCAAAGCCTTATTAGAATAAACAAGAATATTGTTTTTTGTTCTTCGTAGGTATTTGAGAATTTGTTTTACTGCAATCTAATGATCATATCCTAGAATGAATTTATACCAACTAACTATACCCATCGAATAGCAAATATTAGGCCTAGTACACAACATGACATACATTAGGCTGCCTACTATAGTGGTATTGGGTATCAGTCTCATATCATTTTCTTCTTGAAGTGTCTTAGGACATTGTGCCTTAGACATGTTAATTCCATGGTGAGAACGTAAATTACCTCTTTTGAAATTCTACATCAAAAAACTTAGAAAGATCTTATCTATTTACAATGCTTGAGATAAAGCTAAGAATTTGTTTTTACAATCTCGTATGAGTTGGATCCCAAGAACATAACTTACTTCTCCCAAATCTTTCATTTGGAATTGCTTAACTAGCCATTCATTTGCATCTAATAATACTTATTTATTATTTCCAATGAAAAGAATATCATTGACTTAAAGAACTAAGAAAACCACTTTGCCCTCATTGATGCGCTTGTATACAAAATTTTTAACAATATTTTGCTCAAAACCATAAGACTTGATAGCTTGATCAAATCTTATATTCCAAATCTAGATGCTTTCTTAAGTCCATAAATGGACTTTTGCTGCTTGCAAACCTTTTGCTCTTGATCATATTCTACAAATCCCTCTAGTTAAACCATATAAATGGTTTCATCAAGATTACTATTCAAAAAAGCAATCTTAACATCCATTTACAAATCTCGTAATTTAAACAAGCGACAATGGATAAGAGAATGCAAATAGATTTTAGTATGGCTACTAGTGAGAAAGTGTAAGTGATTTTAAACATAAAGTGCATACATGTGGGCTTATGTCTATCATTCAAATATAGCATATTTATCACATACATACATGCACAACGGATGAACGGAATATAAATTACTCAATGATAAACACAAATGAACTTTTACATGTTATCTCATAAATGTAAAATATTTTAAGATTGAGAAATAGTACATTGTCAAGCCTTTGGTATATGGTCGAACCGGAGTAACCGCCTTGAAGCAACCCATTCACAATTCTAGTTCCTCAAGACGGTGGGCTTGAGGAAGCTAGAATAGCAGCTTTTTCAGCAAAGGATTTAACTCTTAAATCATTATTTCTACCTTGTAGTATGGGTGACCAAAATGGAAGAGTAAAAATGGAAGAGGTGTGTTTTTATGCTCTCAACACTTAAGAGAATTTTCTAACACTTAGCAAAATTCACTTCTCTTTCTCACACACTCCCCTTGGTCGAATTTTTTATGATTAATTGAGCAACACTTTCTCATTATTAATTAAGCAACACTCTCACACACTCTCATTTGTTTATTATTTTCTTTCATTTTCTCACCCAATGACATCCATTATCTAGGTCAATGTTTGCCATTAGTGTTTTATTTATTATTGGTTACAATAAACCAAATGAAAACAAAATAAAATAGAAATTCTTGTACCTATAGACTCCACGTGTTTCTCAAACACCTTTGGAGTTAATGCCTTAATCAGTGGGTCCGCTACATTATTTACTGAGTCAACTCTACAAATTATTACATCTCCCCTATCCAAGATTTCTCTAATTATGTAGTATTTGCTCTCTATATGCTTAGATCTTTGGTGCGCTCTTGGCTATTTTGCTTATGTAATGGCTCCGTTGTTGTCGCAGAATAATGAGATATGATCCATTAAGCTTGGGCCAATCCCGAGCTCGGCGATAAACTTGCGTATCCACACTGCTTCCTTTGCTACCTCAAAGGCTGCAATATATTCTGCTTCAGTTGTTGAATCAGCTATGGATCCCTATTTGGTGCTCTTCTAACTCAGTGCACCGTTGAGGATAAATACATATCCAAATGTAGACTTTCTATCATCTGGATCAGACTGAAAGTCTGAATCTGTGTATCCCCTAACTTGTAAATCAATTTCTATATAAATGAGAAACTTGTCCTTTGTACCCTTAAGGTATTTAAGGACATGTTTGACTGCCATCCAATGACTATCACCTAGATTAGATTGATACCAGCTAGTAATACTTACAGCCATGCTGATGTCAGGTCTCATGCACATTATAGCATACATCAGACTGCCTACAGCTGATGCATATGGCATCTTAGATATTTTAACTCTTTCATCTTCCGTCTGAGGAGACATTCTCCTTGAAAGATGAATGCCATGTCTGAAAGGTACATTAGCTGTCTTACAATTAGTAAAGTTGTACCTTTTTAAGACACTATCGATGTATGATGATTGGGAGAGTCCTATTAGCTTCCTAGCTCTATCTCTATAAAGCTTTATACCCAGTATATAGAAAATCTCTCCCAAGTCTTTCATGGAGAAGCTTTTGTTTAGATAACTCTTGACTGATTGTAACATATTGAAATCATTACCAATTATCAGTATGTCATCAACATAGAGAATTAAGAAGACAATCATGCTCTCACTGATCTTTTTATATACACATGGTTCCTCATCGCTTTTTTATGAAACCAGACCCTTTGATTACCTCATCTAAACTAAGGTTCCAACTCCAAAAAGCCTACTTAAGCCCATAAATTGACTTCTTCAGTTTGCACACTAGACCTGTGGATTGGCTGGATGCAAAACCTTTAGGCTGTTCCATATATATCTCTTCCTCGAGATATCCATTTAGGAATGCCATCTTTACATCCATCTGCCATATCTCATAGTCATAATATGCAGTAATAGCCAATAAAATTCGTATTGACTTCAACATCACTACTAGTACAAAGGTTTCCTTATAATAAATCATAGATCGTTAAGAATAACCTTTTGTAACAAGACGGGCTTTGAAGGTCTCTACCTTCCCATTCGGTCCACGCTCCGCTTGTAAATTCATTTACAACTGATAGAAACTATTCTTTCAAAAAGCTCAACCAAGTCCTAGACTTAATTGTGATTAATTGAGTCAATTTTGAATTTCATCGCTTCTTGCCACTTTCCTGAGTCGATGTCTAACACCACATCCTTATAGGTTAAAGGATCATTTTCTTCCACTAAGAAAACTCCAAGTGCCCCTTCAGGCATCTGACCATACCTAGTAGATGGCCTGGATATCCTTTCAAACCTACGTGGAGGGTGTGTTAAAGGTATACTGCTTAATTGATTTTGAGGTTCCATCTCGAGTTCATGTTCGCTTTGATTGGCTTCATCAAGCACAATCTTTCTACAACCTCTACAATCCATGAGAAACTCTTTCTCAAGGAAAGTGAAATATTGAGAAACAAACACATTTCTCTCCTCAAGATTATATAATTGGTATTTCATTGAATTCTTGGGATACCTAACAAACCGATACTTGTACCCCCTGGGTGCAAGTTTATCCTGTTGCGTAACTTGTACGTAAGCAGGACAACCCAAATTCTTAAAGTATTTAAGAATTGGTTTCTTTCTATTTAACATCTTATGTGGAGTGGTTGGAACAACTTTAGATGGAACTCTGTTCAATATATGAGCAGCAGTTTCCAGAGTATAACCCCAACAATATGTTGCGGAGTACTTGGAGGACCATATTGAGCTAGAATCCCATTCTCTTTTAAATAATTAGAAAATTCACTGCTCATGTACTCACCGCCTCGATTTGATCGAAGGCATTGACATATATACCGGTTTGTTTCTTTAGTTTAAGTCTGAACTCTTTGAACTTTTCAAAGGTTTCTAACTTATATTTCATAAGAAACACATACCCGTATCGTGACAAATCATCAATAAAGGTAACAAAGTATCGAAATCCACCCATTGCAGTGTGATTCATTGGACTGCATTCATCACTAGGTACTAGTTCCAATAAATCAGTGGCACGATGTCCAACACCAGTGAATGGAGATTTAGTCATTTTCCCTTGAATACAAGATTCACAAACTAGGTAAGGTTCTATGGTTAGATCAGGTATTCGATCATCCTTAACCAGACGGGTTAGGCGTCTCACACCTATATGACCTAATCTCATGTGCCATGATCATTATCATTTAAAGCTTGTACACAATACTAGTGCTACCCTGTACATTCATGACATTTCTCATTGTATCCAAAACATAATGCCCATTAATTAACTGACACTCAGCTAATAAAATATCAAACATATCACATAAATATAAACAGCAGTTCTTAATATACATATGATATCCTTCACTATCAAGTACAGGAAGAGAGATAATCTGTCTAATCATAGCAGACATAAAATAACAGTTATAAAGTACAATAGTTTTATTACAAGGGAGAATCAAATCATAATGTCCTACAGCCTCGACCCGTAGGATATCACCATTTATTACTCGAAGTTGTACCTCTTCCGACTATAGCAATCTAACTTCCTTCAAATCCTGCAACATATTGAGATGTGAGAAGGACTTGCAGTATCTAATATCCAGCCAATACTAGCATCAAATGCTAAAGAAATGTCAATAATGGGAAAGATAATACTTGAGGGAGTCTTCTTTATAATGGCAAGGTATTTGGGGCATTTGCGTTTCTAATGCCCATTCTTACTACAATGAAAGCATTTGCCTTTTGCTTTCAGTTTTTCTAGTGGCTTGGATATCTGTCGCCGCTGAGGACCCATCTTGGGTGTCTGCCTTACCTTTTTTTTCTTCTTCTCTTTAGACTTTATAGAAGCCTTCAGGATTAAAGATGAAGCACCATGAATAAGAAGGGCCGAGCCTCCTTTATGCATGTCCTTATCTACTGTCTTCAACATATTGTGAAGATCAGCATAAGTAGGGGTTATTCTTTGCATATTGAAGTTCATGATGAACTGTGCATATGACCCAGGCAGCGACTAGAGAATCAAACTGTTCCCCAAGTTATTGCTCAAAGAAATGTCCATGGACTCAAGCCTCTCGATTAATCCTATCATCTTGAGAACATGAGGACTCACTAGGCTGCCTTCGGGGAGTCTTGCCTGAAACAATGCTTTGGTAACCCTATAGGTCTCAACTTGGGGTCGGTCACCAAAGAGCTCCCAAGATGGAAAATAATGCTGCTGGCACTGTCTATGCAGATATGCTCCCTCTACAGCTCAGTCGACATTATGGCGAGGATGTACAATTTAACTTTTAAATCGTCATTCAACCGTTTTTAATATGTCACCTTTTCTTCCTTAGTGGCATCCTTAGAAACACCTCTGGGCATCTGTTGGTCAATAACATATCCTAGTCTTTCTAAATCTAGAACAATTCTGAGATTCATGTACAATTCAGAGAAATTCTCGACACCTTTAAGTTGGTGTGCATCCAGTATACGCACCAAGTGATTTGAAGATGACATCCTAGCTTAGATAAGTTAAATAAAATAATATTAGGCGATGTAAGCTAAAAATATCATTAAATCGCTAGTAATACATTTTTAATCATAGGTATAACATTTATACATTTTGAATTTAAAATGTCCTCCCACTATTTTACATAATCCTTCTAATCTCTCAAAATGGGATAACGACAGTTTAGGCTATTTTAAACTATACAGCGGAAAGTAAACCCTATTGGCATTTTACTCGAGCTACACAATGTAGCGATCTAAGCCTTTGAAAACCCAATAGGTAGACAACTCTTATCAATTGCATCTCATGCAACTCTTACTCTTGATCCTAAATACACTTTATCTGCACACTGTAGCAATCTAGGGTAAGTGTATTCCAGATTAACTTATCAATTATCAAATATATGCTACCAATACTGCTCGTACACTGTAGCAATCTAAGGCAATACTTTCGCATATATTTACCTCATCCTATGTTTAATCGGTATAGTCTAAATCATATTGACCAAAATCCTCACACTGTAGCCAATTTCAACAACTTAAAATGCACTTTTTGAGCATCGAAACATCACCAACAATAATTTTACACTCAAAAACACCTAATATCAACTCAACCTTGCTCTGATACCATTTTGTAAGTGATTTTAAGCCCAGGATGCATACATGTGGGTTCGAGTCTATCATTCAAATATAGCATATGTATCATATACATACATGTATAGCAGATAAGCGGAATATAAATTACTCAATGATAAACACAAATGAACTTTTACATGTTATCTCATAAATGTAAAATAATAACATATTCATTTAATCCCTCCATCATTTATATCCGAGTAGAGCAGAGATATAGATCAATACCGTCAAATCTTCATATGCCCGACTAAAAGCTTATCTCTTGAATTGTATTTCAATAAATAATATTTCCAAACACTTTTATAATATTATTTATCCCTAGGGTTAAACTCTTTTCCCGGGAATTATTGCTTATGGTCATAAGACTTTCTAAAATACAATCTATAGAGTATTAGGATATAATACTCACCCAAATGAGCTGATGAATCCCATATCTATGCACACCGGACTCCATGAGCATCGGACCATACCCAGCGACACCCAGCGGTCAGACCATGAAAGGTTTCTGACATGTGTGGAACCAAAGTATGGTGGATCACTCATAAGCCCACCGTGGCACTCAAGTCAAAAGACCACGAATACTACTCAACTCGAAAGATCCTCCATTGACGACTTTATGGGATGTCTATTGGAGATCTTTGTGAGTCTGTTCAGTATTCAGTCCTTACTGAATACCTGTATCTCTATACGAGCTTCCACTAAACTCATAATTTGCTAAGAATAACCATCTGGACCATCCAGATATAGACATACACTAATCTATATATTTGTTAAGGTATTCACTGATAGACTTGCATCAGTGAAGATAGAACAGGAATATAATATTTGAAAACATATTTGCATAATGACATTTCTTAGCACTATTTGTAACTCTTTACAATTATGTCATTACTAATATATTCTTAGGTCTTTGTCTCATTTCAGACAAGGCTCTAACTCTTTAGATATTACTGACTCTTATAACCTGTTAACTCTTATCAGTGCCAACTCTTAACATTTATAACTCTCAGCGTTGCTAATTCTTAGCAATGATCTAAACTTATTTAGACCAGATCTGAACTATTTCAGATCGTATAATATCTGAAACGTTATAAGCATCTTACCATATATAAATATAATTAGTGATTTATTGAAATAATAACACTAGTGTAAATATTAAACAAATATTCATACATAATGGGATGGCACATAAGCACAAAGCCCAACAAATCTTAGATTTCTATCTGACACTATGGATACTGGAGTGCTATGAAGTCGTACCACCTCATCTACGTACAACTGTGCCAATTTATCCAGGGAATAATTGCTTCTGATAAGTAGAAAGTGGGCAAATTTCGTTAATCTATCAAGAATTACCCATATCACATCATTGCCTATTTGGCTACGTGGAAGTCCTACCATGAAATTCATTGTTATCCTCTCCCATTTTCACTCAAGGATCAGAAGAAGTTGTAAGAGTCCTACAAATTTTTGATGTTTAGCCTTTACCTATTGGCAAGTTAAGCATTTGGAGTTAAATTCGGCTATATATTTCTTTATGCCTTTCCACCAGTAATGCTCCTTTAAGGTATCGTACATTTTTGTACTCCTCGGATGCATAGCATATACAGAAGAATGAGCTTCTTTCATAATCTCTCTTTTTAACTCATTCACATCTGCTACACATAATTTCTTACCAAAGGTTACTACACCATCCCCGGTCACTAAAAACTTCTTTCGCTGCCCAAACTCGATTTCACCCTTTAATTTAACTACCCATGGATCTTAAGTCTGTAATTCTTTGATTTGATCAACTAATATTGGACAGACCTAAAATGTGGCGAATAGTGCTTCCGAATCTGACAACTCCAATCTCACACCTAAAGACCTCAATTCTATTAACATTGATAGATATACGACCTTCAGGTGAGCTACTGAGCTGATAGGCTTTCTGCTGAGAGCATCTGCTACTACATTAACTTTTCTCGGATGGTACTCAAGTGTGCACTCATAATCCTTGATAAAACTCTAACCATTTTCTTTGCCTCATATTTAACTCTTTCAAGGTGAACAAGTACTGCAGGCTCTTGTAGTATGTGAAAATTTTACAGGGAACTCCATACAAAGAATGCCTCTAAATTCTTAGAGTAAAACCTACCGCAGCCTACTTTAGGTCATGTGTGGGATAATTCTGCTCATGCTTCTTCAATTTTCAAGAAGCATAGGCTATTACCTTATCCTTCTGCATCAATACACAACCTAGACCCTGCCTGGAAGCATCACAATATATGGTAAATCCATCATTCCCTGATGGAAACGTAAGCACTAGGGTTGATGATGAACACATAAAAATACATATTTATTAAGAGATTCAGTCACCATTTAATGTCACTAATTATAGCATTTTTGTATTTATAGCTTGAAATAAAATATTTTTCTTAAATTGTGATTAGTGAATGTTATTTGCACAGGTTTGGGTACAATGAATGTAACTCTCAATGTAGAAATTGAAATGAAGAAATTCTTGAATCTGAAGTAACATGACTCAATCTTATACAAAATTGAAGAACAATTAAAAAGCCAAATCTAATATGTTATGGGCCAAACAATTACGATACAATAGAATTGGGTTACAACTTTCACTCAGTTTGACCCAACTCACGTATTTGGATCGTATTTCACAATACATACCTAATTGGTACAATTTTTGAAGCTGTGAAATACTGACTCAATTATCAACAACTATTATGTTTATGGTAAAGTCCAAATCAGCCGTTATCATAGACCAAATTGTATTACAAATGTGTAAAAGGGTTGTTGGCCGAAATCTGATACATCTTTGACTGTTTGCCCATATCTTATTGGATACTCATCCAAATTGCATGAACCTAGTGGATATGGAAAGAAGAGACAAAATACTATAGCTTTCATGTAGGAAACAAAGGCTACATCGGTCATTTCCATTATAAAAAAGGTACTGTAATTGGGTGAACGGGTTGTTGGCCTAAATTATTGAAGATTGAAGTCACACTAACCATATTTCCATTCATTGCCTATATAAGGACACTCTTAGGAAGCTTTTAACACTAGACAATTCTTTTATATTTTCTTCTCTTTAACATGTATTGTAAGCTAGGTTAGAGTTCTTAGCAAGGCTAAAAGATGAATTTTTATGTGTAATAAATTTACTTTTATATTTTGATTCTTTGTCAAGAGCTACAAATGTTTGTAAGTTTGTTTGTGCCTAAACTCTTATCTAGTATTTTTTTATAATCCAGAGGTTATAATTCTCATATTTTATATATTTTCATTCATACTTTCTTTATGTGATTCTTGTTGAATAATAATTGTTATTGGTTACATTGTTTTACATGTTAATCTTTTAGTGCAATATTGTCAATTGATATATTATTGTTCTTAGATAACATGTAAAGACAATAATTGTTTGATATTCAAGTTGATCTTTTACTGAAATATTGTCAAAATGATATATTGTTGATATTAAATAACTTGTATAAATGAACATGGTTTATGTTAATGTTTGCAAAGAGTTTAGTCATATCAAATACATGTGTTATCAAATGTGCTATATTTTACATATCTTCCGATTGATTGTTTGGGATGTAAAACTTTCAATTGAGTTATAAACATTGAATCAAAGTGTAGAGTATATTTATAAAGCATAATTGTGATTCTTGAAGCCTTACTTAAATCATCATAAGACGTTTTCCTTAATTCATAGACAATTCTATCTCATCCACTTAAATTAATTAGTTAATTTTCTCCTTGCTACTGCTCTAATATTTTTACTTCACCAACCTATTTTGTCAAAAACTTCCTCGTGGGATCAACACCTCAATCTATATTGTGGTAGCTGCATTACATTTTGAGCGGAAACAAAATTTGGCATCGTTACGGAGAGGCACAGTAAGCGAAAGTAGGTTGTGTTTATCAATACTAAAGTGGTAACTTTGTACATTTTTTTTTCTTTATAAAATTTTAGTTTTTAAATTTATTTCCTTTGTCGTAATTTATTTTATTGTTCATGGTTAGTTTTACCACCTAACTTATTTTATTTTCTTTAGTTAATTTATTGTATTTTACTTTTTTTTAATGACTGATTCTACTGCCTAACTTAGTTTATTTTCTTTTATTTATTTATTATACTTTGTACTTTATTTTCTTTTATTTATTTATCGCACTTTATTTTCTTTAATTTATTTATTGCACTTTATTTCTTTTATTTATTTATTGCACTTTATTTCTTTGGTTAATTTGTTGTATTTTTATTTTAATGGCTGATTCTACCGCTTAACTTATTTTATTTTATTTTATTTATTTATTGTACTTTACATTTTATTTTATTTTATTTATTTATTGCACTTTATTTTCTTTTATTTATTTATTGTACTTTGTAATTTATTTTATTTTATTTATTTATTGTACTTTTAATTTATTTATTATCTTTACAATTTATTATCTTTTGTTCATTTATTGTATTCTATATTTATATTTTATGGTTGGTCTTACCACCTATCTCATTTTTATTTCTTGTTGTGTTTTATTTCACTTCTTAATTTTTCCTTGAGAATTTCTTTCGATAAAATTTTTTTGTTAGAATGTATGCATCAACTTAGAGACAAATGAGAAAGATTTGTGAAAGATGTAGAACTAGAACCACCACCACAATTTGTAAGGGAAGGGAATTTACCATTTAGTTTATCTTGTAATTCTAACACAATGAGCCAACACGAGGATAACCTCGTTAGGACTCTAAAAGATTACTTGAATCCTACTCGCACAACCACACCATCGTGCATTATATTTTTACCTAACACACTATATTTGAATTTTAAACCTCCAATGATACAACTTCTGCCCACTTTTCATGGTCTAGATAGTGAAAATCCTTGTGTACATGTTAGAGAATTCAACGAGGTAATTGCCACCTTCCATAGCCAACCAGAAGCATTGACACTGTTAGGCTTAAATGTTTTCCTTTTTATATGAAAGACAAAGCAAAGAGTTGGCTATACTCTTTGAGGCCGAGGTCTATAAGAACTTGGGCCGAAATGACCCAAGTATTTTTCAATAAATACTTTTCACAACACAAAACTAATGGCCTGAAAAGACAAATTTCTTCATTCTCCCAAAAAGACAGTGAAACCTTATATCAACCTTGGGAAAGGTTTAAAGAGTTACTAAATTTATGCCCTCACAATGGGTATGAAAATTGGCACTTGGTTAGCTATTTGTATTAGGGACTCACAATTAGAGAGCGCCAATTTATTGAGATAACATGTAATGGGGAGTTTCTTCACAAAGATCCTGAGGAAGCCATAGAATTCCTTAATGACTTAGCCGAAAAATCCCATACATAAACTGGACCTAGCGCTACTGAAAGCACAAATAGGTCACGACCTAGTGGCATTTTTTATCTTAGGGAAGAAGATAGCCTTACAGCCTAGTTAGAGGTCTTAACTAGGGAATTATAGGCCTTGAAAACCAAAGATAGAAGGGTCACCCATATGGTTGCTAAGGTTGAGTCACATTTGTTTTGTATGTGGAGGAGCGGAACACTTAGCTCAGGATTACCCTACTTATAGTAAGATGAGATGGATATATGAGGTACATTGTAATGCCCTAAGGATGTACAAGAAGTCTTATTCACCCTACTCTAAAACCTATAATCCTAGCTGGAGAAACTACCCAAACTTTAGTTGAAAATCTGACCAACAAGCCAACAACCATTGGAAACAAGAACAACAACCACCTAAGTCTTATAGTGCACCTCAATATAATATACGACCAGCCAAGAGTCCTGTAGAGGATACATAACAAGCATTTATGGAGGCACAAAGTAAGACTAATAAAAATTTGAAATAATTATTGTACAGGTGGTAGACGAAAACAAAGAAATCAAGAGTCAAATCACTAAGTTGATCAGTGCCTTAACTATACAAGAGTGAGGTAAGTTTCCATCTCAACCTCAATCTAATCCAAAAGAATAATTCATGGCACAAGCTTCTACTTCTGATGCACAAAATCTCATAGAAGTCAATGCTATTACTACTCAAAGTGGTAAGATTGTGAGTGAGCTTACTTCTCCACCTAACACATCTATGAGTTGTAAAGACGCCATCTTTAAAAAAGAGGCCACAGTTGAAAAAGAGTCCAAAAATAAGTTTTTAATCCCAGTGCCTTTTCCTCAAGCTCTTCGAACTGTTGGAAAAAATTCAAAACTTCAATGTGAGATTTTAGAACATTTGAAACAAGTTAGGATTAATCTTCCCTTGTTGCATTTGATTAAGCAGGTTTCAACTTATGCCAAAGTCATCAAGGATCTATGCACTATCAAAAGAAAATACCATGTAAAGAAAACTGTATTTTTGGTAGAACAGGTAAGTGCAGTGATTGAAGAAAAGATACCACCCAAGTATAAAGACCCAGGATGTCCCGCAATCTCCTGCCAAATTGGGACACATGAGTTTAGTTAAGGTTTGTTGGACTTAGGAGCAAGTATAAATTTAATACCTTATTCTATTTACTTGTAATTAGGACTTGGTGAGATTAAACCTAAAACTGTAGTCCTACAATTAGCTTACCGATCGATCAAGAAATCACGGGGAATAATAGAGGATATTTTGTTACAAATTGATAAACTTTACTACCCTGTCGATTTTTTTATTTTAGATACTCATTCTATGGTTAACATGGAGTCTAAAATTCCTCTTATTTTAGGAAGACTTTGTCTTGCCACTACTAACGCTCTCATTAATTGTAGAAATAGTCTAATGAAATTATCTTTTGGGAATATGACTCTTGAGGTGAACATTTTCCATATTGGCAAGCAACCACGAGAAGAAGACGAATGCTATCATTCTAATATAATAGACACACTTGTAGCAGAGGAAACTTATAAAAATCATGGCTCTGATTCTTTAGAAAACCTCATTGATTTTGATTTTGAAGAATTGTATTATCCTAATAAAACAATTGATGTGTTTTGTATTTTTGACTCACAGGATAAATGGACTCGATTTTAGTAACCACACTTTGAAGAGTTGCCACGAGAGAGGAAGAAACTAAAACTAACAAATCTCGAGACACCATAAGTTGAGCTTTCTCCACTGCCTAAATATTTAAAACACGCATTCTTGGGACCAGGTGATACCTTTCCTATCATCATTTCTTTTGAACTTAGTGCTAAACAAGAGGAAAAAGTGTTAAAAGAACATAAGTCTGCACTAGGTTGGACTATAGTTGATATTAAAGGTATTTCTCCATTGATATGCTCCCATATAATTCATTTAGAGGAAGATACCTAACCCCGTAGGGACACACAAAGAAGACTTAACCCAATAATGAAAGAAGTAGTGAAGAAAGAAGTCTTGAAATTATTAGATGCAGGTATAATCTACCTAATTTTTTATAATCAATGGATATGTCCAAGTCAAATAGTTCCTAAGAAATCTGGGGTTACTGTTGTGAAAAATGAGAATGGGATACCTGTTCCAACTAGGGTAAAATGTGGTTGGCGAATGTGCATTGATTATAAAAAATTAACTATAGCCACCAGGAAAGACTATTTTCCATTGCCTTTTATTGACTAAATTATAGAACGTGTAGTTAGACATCCTTTTTATTGCTTTTTTTTTTATGGGTATTCAGGTTATTCCCAGATTAAGATAGTTATAGAAGATCAAGAAAAAACCACATTTACATGCCCTTTTGGTACTTATGCTTTTCGTAGAATGTCATTTTGATTATGTAATGCACCAGCTACTTTTCAACGTTGTATGCTGAGTATTTTCTCTTATATAGCTGAAAAATGCATGGAAGTTTTTATAGATAATTTGACTGTTTTTGGTGATCTTTTGATTTATGTTTACTTAACTTAAAAGCTGTTTTGAGTAGGTGTGAAGAAAAATAACTTGTGCTAAACTGGGAGAAATGTTACTTCATGGTATCTTCAGGGCTTGTTTTAGGTCATATTGTATCTAAAAAAAAGATAGAGGTTAACAAGGCTAAAATTGAATTAATCTTTAAATTACCTACACTCAAAATGGTAAAAGATGTCCGATCTTTTCTTGGACACGCTGGCTTTTACATAAGGTTTATACAAAAAATTTCTACTGTATCTAGATCATTGGGTAACCTTTTGCTAAAAGATGCTGAATTTACTTGGACACCAAAGTATGAAGAGGTATTCTGAACACTCATTGCCAAACTCACCACCGCTTCTATCATGCAATCACCGGATTGGAACCTTCCATTTGAGATTAAGTGTGATATAAGTAATTATGTTGTAGGAGCAGTTCTTGGACAATGAAGGGAGGGAAAACTCTTTGTTGTTTATTATGCTAGTAGGACTTTAAATGATGCTCAAATGAATTACACTACTACTGAAAAAGAACTACTAGTTATTATTTTTGCCTTAGACAAATTCTATTCTTATTTAATTAGTTCACTTATTATTGTTTTTACTGACCACGCGACCTTTAAGTACCTTCTTTCTAAGAATGATGCTAAAGAATTAGGTGGATTCTTCTTTTGCATGAATTTGATCTAACCATTAAAGAAAAGAAAGGCGTTGAAAATGTTGTTGCTGATCATTTATCCCACCTAAAGTTCACTGACTCCACTTATGTCCCACCCATTCGAGATGATTTCCCTAATGAACATCTTTTCATTATAAGGAAAATACCTTGGTACGTACATATCGTAAATTATTTGGTTTGTGGTGAACTTCCATCTAATTGGAGTGCACAAGATAAGTGTAAGTTCTCGGTTGAGGTACATAATTTTTATTAGGATAATCCATATCTTTTTAAATACTTCCCTGACTAAATTATGAAACATTGTATTCCTGAAAGTGAAGTTTCTAGTGTCTTAATATTTTTTCATAGTACTGCTTATGGCGGTTATTTTTCTATGAAAAAGACAACTGCAAAAATTTTACAGTGTGGTCTTTACTGGCCCACTTTGTTCAAAGACACTAATAATTTTTGTCGTTCCTGTGAAAGATGTCAAAAGTTAAGTACTCTATCTCGAAGACATATGATGCCTCTTAACTCTATTCTTGTTATTAAGATATTTAATTGTTAGGGTATCGATTTTATGGGTCATTTTTTCTCATCTTTTGGCTTCCTTTGCATCCTTCTAGCTGTTGACTATGTATCAAAATGGGTGGAGGCTGTAACTTATCGTACTAATGATAACACAACTGTGGTAAAATTCTTAAAAGAAAATGTGTTATCTAGGTATAGTACACCACGTGTCACCATTAGTGACCAAGGAACATATTTCTGTAACTGTTCTTTTGAAGCTTTGATGCGTAGATATGGTGTTCTTCATAAATTTTTTACTACATACCATCCATAGACAAATGAATAAGCTGAGCTAACAAATAGAGAGGTTAAATAGATTTTAGAAAAGTCGATTAACTCAAAGTGCAAAGATTGGTCTTTATGCATTTCTGATGCATTATGGCCATATCGCACTACATACAAAACCATCTTAGGAATGTCTTCATACCGGCTTGTCTATGGGAAAGCTTGCCATTTACCTGTTAAGCTAGAGCATAAAGCTTACTGGGCTGTCAAAGCCCTTACCTTTGATTTGTGTGCTGCAAGTCTTCAAAGAAAGTTACAATTGTTAGAAATAAAAAACCTACGAAATTATGTATATGACAACTCCAGGATTTACAAAGCCAAAATGAAAGCAGCTCATGACAAAAAGATCTCAAGAAAATACTTTGAGCCAAATCAATAGGTTTATCTTTATGATTCTCGATTGTATTTACACCCTGAAAAGTTCAGATCTCGATGGAGTGGTCTATTTATGGTAAGACACATTTTTTCTAATGGTGCTGTCAAAATCAAAGACCTCACTAATGGGCGAAATTTCAAAGTGAATGGATAGTGGCTGAAAAGCTATGTGAAAAAGGTAGACCACTCTATGTACCTAGACAAGATCCTTTTTATAGATCCTGTCTATTATGCTTGATCAGGTTCAATCTATCTGTACCATATTTTATATTTTTTCTATATTTTATCTTTCAAATTTTCATTTTTGCTTTCATTTTCTTTAATATTTTATTTTATTTTCTTCTTTCTATTTTTTTTCTTCAGTGTGATTTTATTTCCCGATCAAGTGGCGGATATGGTACTCCGTGACTATTAAAGTCGATTTCTCAGTTCCCTAAAAATTGTCCCTTAAATCATGCATTCATCTCTTTTCTTTTTCACTTTCTTTCAAAATGGATCGTATTCTTACCAACCTTAAAAAACGTTTTCTTTCATTGCCTCAAATACTCTACTTAAGACTTACAAAGGACGCTGTAAAAGACTAAGGCTATTAATGTTGAGTAATATCCCTGCAGACATTCGTTGATTAATCAAACCTTATCTGGTGAGTTTGTAAATGATTTTATTTCTTTTATGCCTGGTCTTGGAAGAAGCTCTTATGCCAAAAGGCGACGAGCAAAAATGTTACAATTCTATCATAAATGTGCTCAATTGAATTGTAACCGGAGTTGTCGTTCTTTAGGATTTGCATCTAGAAATTGAGAAGATAAAATTCAGTTCATTAAGGATAGATTGAGTAAGGAGTCTTTGGATTATATCCTATTGACTCTTGAGATGCATCCTTGTAGGCTCGTGCAACGTGAACTTCTCAATTTATAGAATAAATTCAAAAATGAACATCAACGGTATAGTCTCGGGAATCTGACTCTAAAAAACCTGTTTGTCAATTTAAAAGAAAATTGGATGGGAAGCCTATCTTTGACCTATAGAGGGTGTTTATGCCATTACTGGACGTGAATCCAAAGGAAGATGTGAGCCACAATCACAACTACCTGTAAATACATGTGTTTTAATTTCAAACTTTTATTTTATTTTATGAATAGTAGGGCTACTCATATAGATGTCTTAAATTCAAATCTTTTGGTTAAATAATACATGTGGTACTCTATAAATGCAGCACCTCATTTTTTTCATTTTCATATATTGAGATAAAGGTGACTGTAGATATGAAGGAAACCTCAGTTCAACAATTTTGAAAGATATGTGTATTTTGTAGATCCACTCTTGGGGAAAATAAAGTGTTTGTAGAGGTAGCAAACAATCTAAGAAAAGTATTAGCTGTAAGAAAAATTCATTTGTTTTATGAAGGGGGTAGCCTTAGGTGAATGGGGTGTGTGTCAATAGCTGTACATTTAAGAGGAAGTCAAGTTTTAGGTATTATTCCTATAACTTTAGCCGTGGGAAACCTGACTGGAAAAATAATGGGGGAAGAATTACGAGTTTCATCCATGCATAAATGTATAGCTAGAATGCTTTACAATGCAGATGCTTTTATTGCTTTACTAAGTGATTTTGGTACCTTGGAAGAAATTTTTCAAATTACCTTTTGAACCCAGTTGAATATCTACCAGAAACCTATAGGTTTGTTGAATGTTAATAACTATTTTGATTGCTTACTCTGTTTTCTTGATCAAGCTGTGGAACATAATTTTATTTCACATTCGGCGCGACAGATCCTCGTTCTGCTACCAATGCGGATGAATTGATTGAAAAATTACAGGCAGTTACCTACGAACCAGACCCAGCAATAACTCAGATCGATTGGTCAGTGGGCCATAACAAGCAAAAATTGGATCTGACACTTCATTTGTAAATTTTTCTTTGTTTTATTTATTTATTAGCATCACAATTTTAGTTTTTATTTGCTTAAGTGTCTCTCAGGTTTGTTTTTCTTGAATAATTGGCGTCTCAGGTAATGTCTTCTATACTTTATCTCTTTCTATTTAAATATTGAGGACAAAGTTTCATCTGGTTTGGGGGGGGAGGATAGTAGACATAAGTTTTATTTTGCATTCCAAAAAAAAAAAAAAAAAGATAATGGGGTCTGACATACCTATTTGATTAAAATGGGAGAGTAAATAGTTCATTTTTAAACTCTTGAGACGTATTTTAGGTCAAAATAGATTAAGAATTGCAGAGTAAGGAGTTTTATTTCTAACTTTTGAAACACATTTTAACTAACTTGTTATTTTTCATGCATTGTTGTTTATTGCTTGTAGTCTTGGTAATTCTTGTATAAAAGAATTTACTTTTCTACTTATGTATGATTTCAAAATTATTTGGATTGAGTCACTGTTTCTATTGAAGTTACTAAATAATGACTTCCGAAACATTTTTTAGCACAATGCTAAGCCTTGTGGTAAGATAGATGATTTAATTTATATAGCCAAGAGAATTCTCATGTTTAAGTATATATTTTTCTAATCTCACATATCTTTTGTAAGTAAGTGGAAAGGTTAAGAAACAACTTACAAACTTTCATTGATCTTTTGAATTGATTAAATTTTGTTTAGATTGATATTATTTGAATTAAAGAATAAGTTGGTTGCATAGCTAAATGACGATTTAAAGTGAAATTTTAAATTGTGTATAATATATTTTGGTGAGAAACTATTTTTTTATGTTATAATGCTTCCTTGTATCCTTAAAAAAAATAATTTAAAAAATGAAAAGAAAAAAAAGAAAGAAAAAGAAAAGAAGAATCAATTCAATTTAATAAAATCTTCATTCAATTTTAGAAGACAAATATTTTGTAAGGCAGTTTTCTCACCAAGCTATATTTGTATTATTCTCATAAGATAATTGAAATCCTAAAGCTAGTACATATCAAGAATGATTAATTTTTAAAATGATTAATTTTTCTATCTTTGGATCAATGTTAATTTGTATGTCAAGAATCACTGTTTTCCAACTCTATGGAGAAATCCCAACCTTTTAAACAGTCATACACTTGTGAGGATATGGAATTGAGGCTTTTACTTAGAGAAATTCTCAAGGTTATATCTATTGTAGTTTGTGGCAAGATGGTTACGGCATAGTTCACACATACACAATTTTTGGAAGTTATAATTAAAAAAGCCATAATAGTAATAGTGATCTTGAACTGAATTTTTGTTTGAAATACTTAGGTAGTTTTGCATATTCTATTTACGCTTAAAGTACTAGAGACTAGCAATAAGCTGGTTGGGGGCTATAATGAATACATAAAAATACATATTTATTAAGAGATTCAATCACCATTTAATGTCACTAATTTTAGCATTTTTGTATTTTTAGCTTGAAATAAATTATTCTCCTTAAATTGTGATTAATGAATATTATTTGCACAAGTTTAGGTAAAATGGACGTAACTCTCAATGTAGAAAATGAAATAAAGAAATTCTTGAATCGGAAATAACATGACTCTCTTACACAAACTCGAAGAACAGTTGAAAAGCCAAATCCAACATGTTCTAGGGATAAAATATTAGAATACAATAGAATTGGGTTACAACTTCCGCTCAGCTTGACCCAACTCGTGTATTTGGATTGTATTTCATGAAATATGTACTCAATTGATTTAATTATTGAAGATATAAAATACTGACTCAATTATCAATAACTCTTATGTTTATGGTAAAGTCCAAATCAGCCGTTATCATGGACCAAATTATATTGCAAATGGGTAAAAGGGCAAAAGGGTTATTGGCCAAAATCTGACATATCTTTGGCATTTTGCCCATATATTATTGCATACTTATCCAAATTCATGAACCTGATGGCTATAGAAAGAAGAGACAAAATGCTAAAACCTTTATGTAGAGAAAAAGGCTACATCGACTATTTATATTATCAAAAAGGTGCTGCAATTGAGTGAACGAGTAGTTGGCCTAAATTATTGAAGATTGAAGTCACACTAAACATATTTCCATTCATTACCTATATAAGGACACTCTTAGGATGTTTTCAACACTAGATAATTCTCTTATATTTTCTTCTCTTTAACATGCATTGTAAGTTAGGCTAGAGTTTTTGGCAAGGCTAAGAGATAAAGTTTTATGTGTAATACATTTACTTCTATACTTTGATTCTTTGTCAAGAGTTACAAATGTTTGTAAGTTTGTTTGTGCCTAAACTCTTATATAGTATTTTTCTATAATCCAGAGGTTATAATTCTCATGTTTCATATATTTTCATTCATGCTTTCTTTATGTGATTCTTGTTGAATTATAATTGTTATTAGTTACATTATTTTATATGTTAATCTTTTACTGCAATATTGTCAATCGATATATTATCGATCTTGGATAATATGTAAAGACAATAATTGTTTGATATTCAAGTTGATCTTTTACTGCAATATTGTCAATCTTAAATAACTTGTATAAATGAACATGGTTTGTGTTAATGTTTGTAAAAAGTTTAGTCATATCACATACATATGTTATCAAATGTGCTATATTTTACATATCTTTTGATTAATTGTTTGGGATGTAAAACTTTCAATTGAGTTATAAACATTGAATCAAAGTGTAGAGTAGATTTATAAAGCATAATTGTGATTCTCGAAGCCTTACTTAAACCATCATAAGACTTTTTCTTTAATTCATAGATAATTCTATCTCATCCACTTAAACTAATTAGTTAATTTTATCTTTGCTACTGCTTTAATATTTTTATTTCACTAACCTATTTTGCCAAAAGCTTTCTCATGGGATTGACACCTCAATCTATATTGCGATAGCCGCATTATATTTTGAGCGGAAATAGCTAAGGTTAATCTTCTCTTGAACTCATCAAAACTTTGCTGGCATGCCTCTGACCATACAAACATCTCTTTTTTTCAAGTTAGCTTAGTTAGAGGGGCGACTATCTTTGAAAATCCCTCTACAAACTTACTATAGTATCCAGCCAAACCCAAGAAACTACGAACCTCTGTTACATTCGTGGGTTGTCTCCAATTCAATATGGCTTTAATCTTCTAGGGATCTACAGTTACCCTATCTGCAGAGAGAACATGTCCCAAAAATGTTATTATGTCTAGCCAAAACTGACATTTACTAAGTTTGGCGTATAATCGATGTTCCTTTAGAGTTTGCAAAATAATCCTTAGATATTCTGCATGCTCTTCCTCACTGCTTGAATAGACTAGTATATCATCAATAAATACTATACTATCACAAACTGATCTAAATAGCATAAGATCCATAAAAAGGGCTAGGGAATTAGTCAGCCCAAAAGGCATGACCAAGAATTCATAATGACCATATTATATCCTAAACGCTATCTTGGAAGCATCTTCCTCCTAGATTTTCAATTGATGATAACCTGACCTCAGATCTATCTTGAAAAATACTCTAACCCTCTGCAACTGATCAAACAGATCATTAATTCTTGAAAGTGGATATTGATTATGAATTGTTACTTTATTCAGTTCTCTATAGTCAATGAATATTCTCTTACTTTCATCTTTCTTCTATACAAATAAGACTAGTACCTACTAAGGAGATGTACTCGGCCTAATGAAACCCTTATTCATTAACTCTTCCGTTTGAACCTTTATTTTTTTCAATTAATTTTGAAAGAGACATTCTGTAGGGGGTTTTAAAAATTGGTTTCGTTCCAGGGGCTAATTCTATTCGAAACTCTACTTCCCTATTTGGAGGTAATCCTGGAAGATCATCTGGAAACACATCTAGAAATTCTCGAACCATTGGAATATCCTTTAATTTTGTTCCACCATCTCTTACTTTTATAGGATGGACTAGATATCTTTGACACGACTTTTGGAGCATCTTCTCTACCTTCACTACGGACACTATAATGGAAGGAAGTATTTTTCGTACTCTAGAGAAAATAACTGCAGTTTTCCCTGGACTACGCAATTTGACTTTTTTCCGAAAGTGGTCCACTGTGGCCCAATATTTGGACAACCTATCCATCCCTAAAATCACATCAAATATACTGATGGCTAACAGGATCAAATTTGCCAAAAATTCTTGGCCCCCTATACTTATACCCCTACATACCTTTTCTGCTACAATAAAGTCTCTAGTAGGAAGAGACGCCGCCATACTACAATCTAATAGTTGTGGCGCTAAAGTGTGGGTAGCTTAAGGATCTATCAGTACATAAGCATCTCGGTCAAAAACTGACATTGTACATGTCATAACATTTGGGGCGCATCCCCCTCCTACTGGGTCACTACAAATACACTAGCTTGGGTATGAGGTCTGCCTTGCTACCCTCTAGATGATCCCCTTCGACTAGCTCCCCTACTAGTCTAGCCTGAACCGTAGGGCTTTCTGAATTGGGAACCACCTCGACTCTATCCTCGGCCACCACTAGTTTTTCTCAGAGCTGGTGGTCTATCTTCTGGCTTACTACTGGCTCCGATATTCGGACAACCTGTAGTCCTCTTCTTACAATCCCCAAGATGAGCTTTTCCGCATTTGTTACACACTGGAAAATCCTTCCAACTCTCTTTAGTACTCCGAGATCTAGCTAATGGTTATCTAACGAAACCTTGACTTGATTGAGCTCCTTGGATTAATTTCTGACTGCTGGACCATGCAGATTTCTCCTCTGTTTTTACGGATTTACTAGATCCTCCCCAAGAACCACCTGTCCAGCCTCTTTTCTAGCCCCACTATTTCAGTTTAGGGATGACTGCTATACTCCTTTCAACTCAAGTTGCAGCTTCCACCAATACTCCATACTAAGTGTGAGTTGCAGATACCACATAAGTCCTGATCCAAGTATTGAGGCCCATTGCAAACTGATTAGCCTTTTTCTCTTCATTATTAGCTATGAAAGGAACAGCATGAAGGAGCTTTAAAAACTTCTTTTCATACTTTTCCACGGAGAGGGAACCCTGTAAGTGCGTTTAAGATTTCCAATAAAAATAAAATAAAATACTGTATAAATAACAAATTCTGAAAAATGCATAAAACATGCTTTTAAAACTATTATAAAATTATAAAACATAATAACTAACATGTACACATATAAATATGTAATGTATGTTCAGTAGCTCGAAAAATATTAAAGCCCTCGTTCGTCCATTTTTTTTCTAAACTGTACTAATGGTAACCCTAAAGCTCTATATTCACGCAGTGACTAAACTAGTACTGCACAACATGAGTAGGTCACAGGGCGTGTAACTAGCAACACCCACTGTGACATCTTAAGACGTCTCACTAGCTATGCAGCAGAATCTTACATTGCCTACATATAGCGAGATAATAACTTGTACACATAGAGCGACTCACATGACTTGACAACCCGACTTTTCAGAGTTAGTAACTCACCCCCCAATACTTGCCTATATGTAGAGGATATACTAGCTGGGTCTTAAAACACCACCACACTGTCTGAGGGTACCAATGGCCTTTGAAACTAATTTAGTCATTTTAAAACTGTTTCTTAAACCGAACATATAAATACATATTTATAATTGTATACCAAAATATTAAATCATGTTTATGCATTAAAAGCATATAAAACATACAATTTTAATATGCGGAGACATATTAAACGAAAGCTAAAACCAAGACAGATTTTCACTCACCAATCGCTCTAAACTCAATTCTTCCTCGGACTTTTACTTCCTTTACCGGTCTCGATTTTCTTCACCTACATGCCATAAATGACATTTAGAACCTTTACAAATGCTAAAATTTCGCTTAAACTAATAAGTGCCCTAATCGGCTTACAAAGCCTAGATGGATTTCACTTTTCGATTTTCATTTACAAAGTCATTCAGTCTCATTTAATCCACCATCCAACGCTATAAAAATTGCTTAATACCTTATAAATTTAGTTATACATAATTGCCCTACACCTTACCAAAAAAGACAATTATGTCCCATTTTCTTCATTTTTGATTTTTCATCAACCATATACATCCAATTGATACAAGAAATTTCTTTTCTCAATTTCTTGTTCCAATGACATCAAATCGAGCCAATTTAATTATAATGCCCTAATAACATCCAATTGAAGTTTCTACATTGAAATCACAATAAACCCTAATTCTTACCTTACTAATTCCTTTACTTTGATGAGTCCTTTAAATGCGACACTTGAATTCAACTCAACCTACATCAATAATTCACACCAAAAACATAAATTGAAGTGATCTTGAAAAATCATAAACCACCAATACTAGATAAGGCTTTTCTTACCTCTTTTTCTTAGGTTTTCACTAGTGGAAGCTTCAATAGACCTTAGGAACTTGTATTTGGCTTTGTTTTAGCTTGATCATGCATGAAACATAATAAAAAAGGCTTGAATTTTACTGTAGCATCCCCTTCTCACCATGGCCGAAATTCTCTCCTCTTTTGCTCTAACACCTTATGCCTTTTACTTAGCCAAATTCTAGACACTTCACCCTTATATAGTGCTCTTCCAAAAGTCCAATTTGCCCTTAACTAATTCTAATTTCTAAATTGCCATTAGTTCAAAATAGAAGTATTTAATTGGTTCTTTTCTAACTATTTAGTTAAAATAGTTAAAAGAACTAACTAGACCTCCAACTTGACAATCCATAAACTTGTCTCTAATTGGTCCATTTTCTAACATATGGATTGTGTTTCTTAACAAAGTATTATTCCATGCATAACCCTTAAATGAAAATTTATGTATTAAATTAAAATTTTCTTTTCCAAGCCAATAGAAAAAAATTTCAAAAATACTCCATGACCTTCCGACGCTCCAACTGAGTGTGAAATTATACATTTATGTCTAATACCTCTCATGCGCACCATAAAAAATATTTCTAATAGGGTTCAAATTGGTAACCTTACGGTGTCTTTATTGTTTTATACCAAAATATAGGCACCTATACTACTAATAGGGATCAGATATTACATATTTCTTCTACTTATATTATTGAGTCTTTCAATCTATGGCATGATAGACTAGGTCACTTGAATTATATTTATTTAAGAAATATAAAAATAGTTGGCTTACTATCTAATATGAATTTAGATGAATTGCATCAATGTGATGTATGTATAAAGGTAAAGTCCACTAAGAAAAGCTCTAAACCTATAACTCTTAGAGAAACCGAATTGCTTGGTTTGATTCAGGTGACTTAGGTGATTTTAAGAATATCATAATTAGAAGGGGAAAAAGATTTTACATAACCTTTATTGATGATTTCTTAAAATATACTAAGGTATATTTGTTAAGAAATAAAGATGAGTCATATGTTAAGAAATAAAGTTAAGAATCAACTTGGTAGGAAAATTAAAAAATTAAGAACTGATAAAGGAGAAGAGTATCCGTTTAACTTATTTAGTTTGAAGTTACACTACTATACTTACCTGAATCTAATGGTTGATTAATTCTGGGGCACCTTTGAATTTGTAAAGGGAAGCAATCTTGACTGCTTGCTATATATAAAATATAATTCCCTATAAAAAAAATGAGAATTACACCTTATGAGTTATGGAAAGGTTATGGTCTTAATCTTTCATACCTCAAAGTAAGGGTGTCTTGTAAAGGTTCTTATTCCTAACCCTAAAAAGAAAAGGATAAGACCTAAGACTATTGATTGTATGTTCATAGGTTATACCTAAAATAATGTTGCATATAGATTTTTGGTATTAGAGGATACCGTGGGGTTATTTGATGCAAACAACATAATAGAATCTAAAAGAACAGAGTTCTTTGAGTCTATCTTTCCTAAGAAAGCCAGTGTAGATAAATATTTGACTTATGTAAAGGTTAATGTAAATCCTCCTGAAAGCTCTAACAATGAACTTATGAGAAGCAAAACAATGAGGGAGGCTACTGGTTTTGGTAATGATTTTCTTATAGAAAAATACTCTAAAAGTTTTAGAAAAGTTATGACTTTTCATGATGTTCTTATATAGAGGGTGGTAATAAATGATGAAATTAACTCTATCATGAGTAATCATGTATGAGAATTAGTTGATTTACTTTCAAGCTTCAAGCCTATTGGTTGTAAATGGATCTTCAAAAAGAAGATGAGGGCTGATGAGACTATTGAGAAGTATAATGCAAGATTGGTTGCCAAAGGGTTCACTCAAAAGAAAGACCTAGATTACTTTGATACTTACGCTCCTGTAACTTGAATTACATCCATTAGAATTTTGATTGCATTGGTTGTAATATATGATTTGTTTATATACTAAATGGATGTAAAGACCGCATTTCTAAATAATGATTTAGAAAAAAAAAATTATATGGAATAACTAGAAGGTTGTATTAGTATTGGTATAGAGCATAAAGTATATAAGTTGGTTAAGTCTTTGTATGGCTTGAAATTAGAAACAAAATAGTGGCATAAAAAGTTTGACAATACTTTATTGTTATTGGTACAGACATATAATAGTACACACACTTATCAAAAGATAAGTGTGTGTACTATTATTAAAAAATTGATACTAATAGATATGTTATTATATGTCTATATGTGGATGATATGCTTATATTCAGTCCTAGTATAGAAGTGATCATTGAGACTAAAAGGTTTCTATTAAATGTATTTGAAATGAAAGATTTAGAAGAAGCTGATGTAATACTTAGGGTAAGGATTATGAAAACATCTAATGGTCTCACATTATTACAAGAGCACTATGTAGAGACGTTTCTTGAGAGGTTTGGGTACACAACATGTAATTCAGTGGCCGCACCTTATGATGCTAGTGTAAACTTCGAAAAAATATAGAACATAGTGACAATCAAAATTGTTATGCCCAAATCATTGTAATCTCATGTATTTGATGAATACACTAAGCCTGATATAACATATGATGTAGGGACATTGAGTAGGTATACTCAAAATCCAGGAAAAGAGATTGAAGTGCTGATGCAATATTTTAATATCTTATATTTGAATGCAAGTATACACTATCGTAATCAAGTAATAAAGGAACAAAAGAATAGGATGTCAAACCCACAGGGAAAGTTTCTTCTTTTTACCAAATACTAAAATTATATCTTTCTAGTATTATCAAAAAAAAAATCAAAATCTTAAAAATTTAAAAGCAAAGACACAATAGAAATTTTGAAGTTAATAATGTAGAGAAAACCTAGGATTAATATTGTCCCTCAATATGCTTTTTGATGATTTATCCTCTAATATTTAAATTCTTTAATTCTTGTTATTGATCAAGACACAAATGTATTCACAAGCCTCTCCCAAGATCATGAAAGTATATCTTTATTTACCAAACACCTATATTCCTATGGTATTTAATAAATTAAGATTCATTAAGAACACGTCTTATTAATCATACATACCAATTAGGTATATTCCTATCCTAATTTGAAACTTGTATATGTAACATTGAATGTTACTTTATAATCATGCATCAAATTATATAGGTCTAAATACTATGATGCCTCTTCTGAGTTTATCAAAGTATTACCAAAACAATCACAATATTGGCCAGATACAATGAAGCATTAAGAACAAATAATTTGAATAACAAATAACTAAGTTTATTTAAATATTAGAAAGATATGACAATTAAGCACACATATTAAGTCAAAGTATTGTGTTGGGTATAACCATCAAACTTTAAAGGTCTATATGGGATGAGATCCTAAGTTCGACACGGTTGGGAGTCGTGCATGAGATGCAATTCTGTGTTGGGATGCTAGTGGCTCTCAGGTGTCACCCAGCTAGTGAACCAAGGAGTTGATAGGTCCCATACAGTCTATCAAAAAGGTCAGACGTTTTGTTAAACTATATGGGCCCACTAACCCTTTAGTCCAACCAGTACTGGAATTACCATCCCCTACTAGTCAGGCACTGGTGTACCCACACAACCAGCTCAAGTTACCTACGCCCCCAAGGATTCGAACCCCTGCCCCCATCTCCATAGAGGACTTATAAGCCTTTAGAGGTTTGTCCTTGTACCTATCAAGATGGCCATTGTTAGGGTAGGTGCTTACGTATCATCCCTAAACGTACATATACTTGTATATTTATACAAGTGTACATTCCCATTAAATCGTTAATACCCATTAATATGGTATCATGCAATGTAATGTTACAGACATTGTACGATCTGAAGGTGTTTAGATCAGATCTAAAAGAGTTTAGATAAGGGTATACAGTTAGCCACGCTGAGGTATATAAATGCTAAATGTTAGCACAGGTAAGTGTTAGCTTGTTATAATACTCAGCAGATCTAAGAGTTAGAGCCTTGTCTGTAATGGGACATAGACCTGGGAATATACCAGTAACTGTATAGTTGTAAGAGTTTCAATCAGGTACCAGAAAATACTAGTTACGCAAGTATGTTCTCGAATAATTGTCCCTGATCTATTTTTGCCGATGTGGGTCTGTCGGTGGATACTTTTTATATAGATTAGTATATGTCGTACCTATAGGGTATAGATGGTCATTCCTAGCCGACTGTGAGCTTAGAGCTCGCATTGACATATGGTATCCAATTTGGACTGGATATGGGATAGACTCACGAGGGCCTTCGATAGACACATTATATAAGTCCTCAATAGAGGGTTCTCTTGAGTTGAGTAGTATACGTGGTCCTCTGACCTGAGTGCCACGGTGGGCTTGTAAGTGATCCACTATATTTTGGTTTCACGCATGTCATAGACCTTTCATGGTGTGTCCGCTGGGTGTCGTTGGGTATGGTTCGATATTTATGGAGTCCAGTGTGTATAGATATCGGATCCGTCAGCTCACATAGGGAGTAAGATATCTCAAAAAGTCTTGTAGTCACAAGCATAAATCTCGAGAAAGCGTTTAGTAAAGGTAAGACAATATGGCAAAAGAGTTTGCACATATTGTTCAGTGAGATACGAGTCTAGAGATAAGACATGGATGAGCACTTAGGGATTTGACGGTAATAATCTATATCCTCAGCACATCCAGAATATCATGACAGAAGGACTATATGTATGCGTTGTAACCTCAGCTTACATAGTTCAACGCGCTGATTTGTATATTCGTGACGTGTGTGTGGGGCATTGCTCACGGACTTATGGAATAGTTTCATTTGACGAATCGGACGTAGGACTTAGGGAATCCTGCGATATGGAGTATACTCGTTATGCACTGGGGTAGCGTGCCGGATTAAAGTGTTTAATCCAATAATATTCAGCAATACCACGAGAATGTGGCGTATCTGTATGTAAGTCTTAAATATAATAATTAGTCAATAATTGTTATTTGCTAATTGTATAAGGATATGTGGTACATTGCGGACCCTCAGTTGAGTTTACTCGAGTGTGGGATTTGGTGAGACCCATTAGAGGGTATACTTGGTAACTATTTATAAAGGCCAAAATGATCATTTCACATTTTGATTATTTAATTGTTAAATAATCAAAATATCTCTTTTATTATATTATTTATTATTATATTTTATCATATTATATATAATATTATTATATTAGATAATAGGTGTGAGTTGTCATCCATTATTTTTATTTTATTATTATTATAATATATTATTTTATTATATATATTTGATATATATATATATATAAAGAAAGAGAGATTTGTGAAAGGTGTGTGTATTTGAACGGGAGAATGGAAAATGAATGAAAGAAATGGAAATGGAGAGAAAAGAAAGAATGGTGGCCGAGAGAAGAAGAAGAAAAAAAAAATGAAATTATTTCATTTCCTATGGTGTCATGAGAAGCAATTGAGAATTGTTTCAATTTTCATTTCTTATCCTTTTAAGGAAAAGGATGAACACACACCTGACCATTTTGGAGTTTAAGAGTTAAACTCGGTGTTGGCTATGGGGCTGCTGTTCTAGCTCACCAAGCCAACCGTGTTGGTGACTAGAACTGCCCACGAGTTGGTCTCTATGTGGACTCCGAGGAAATACGTGTATAAACGTTATACGTTGAGGTGAGTTCTCTACCCAACTAATATATTAATGTGATTAATATATTTATTTATTGTGTTTATTGCATATTTTTATGCTTCCGCGGCGTATAATATGTATATGATACGTATTTTAAACAATAGACACAATTGCACATGCATACACCCACATGTATTAGATCCTTGGCAACATTTAATCATCATATGAAACAAAATTTATGAAATATTAAAGATTTTATTTCATACCATAACCTAGTGGCCTTATTAAATTTGGTTTCTTGAATTCATAAACAATTATAAATATTATTATTACATTATTTCCAATTGGCTAATTTTTCGTTAGATAATATTTTCAAATCCCAATTTCTCAAGAATCCCAAATCCTTATTAAATTCGGCAATGAACAATCTCATCCCATTCGTATATTATATTACACAATTTCCCTTAAACAAACCCATCAACTTAAATACATAATAATTTTATATTATGATTTATGATATTTAAATGAATTCTATCATTCTAATGAACAAAATGATTTTATATCAACAAATTACATTGACACAAATCACACCTAAATTATTATAAACCCAACAGTCAACAATTCAACATAATAAATCCATGATGATATTTAAATGGATTCTTCAATCATTCTAAATCTAATTAACATAATAATTTTACAATTAACAAATTACATTGACACGAGCATAACAAATCATAACCAAATTATTATTTTACCCAATAAAAACTTTAAATAAATAAAGGAATAAATTTCATCAATATTATAAATTTATAATCACAAATCACATTCATAAGTTCACAACCAAATTGCGAATTCCCTCCCAATATTATAAATTTATAATCAACAAAAACCCTAAATAAATTGGTTAATTTATTTTACTCCAAATTAAAAAAAATCAAAAACCCTATATCAAAACAAATTTCATATTGAAAAAATAAATAAAAAATATTTGAACTATCACATAGCCCCACACCACACCTCTCTTACTCTACTACAACGACGACAACATGGCTAACGTTAAGGTTGCAGATGGCAGTCGGCAATGAGCGACGGTAATTGAACAACATGGAGATGAGGAGTGAGAGTGCAAGGCGTCACGTGGATGGTGAGCTGGTACGGTGGCTGGCGAGCAAAGCAAACGACTGCAACAATAGTGATGGCAATTTGTCTAAAACAGTGATCAAAATGTTTTTTGAAGGATAGAGAATTAGAAAACTATTGAGCATTTTTTACTTAAGGAAGAAATAATAAAAAGAATTTTATTTTTTAACCTATAAACTAAAGTAAATGGCACCATTTTGGATCCTTCTAAAATGATGCCATTTTATTATTATTATTTAAAAAAATAGTTCAGTCTGGGACATTTCTCGGACGGAATTGGGTCCTGTCCCAGACCGACCGAGACCTTTAGGATCCTATTTTTGGGACCTCATTTCCTCATAAATTTGGGATTCGTCCTATTTCAATTAGGAATTTTTAGTCGGAACAGTCAGGTTGAGATAGGACCAGGTCAAATGTCTACTTATAACTAGAGGTGCAAATTGGCCAACTTGTCAATACAATCAAGGACAAATCTTTTAGTAATTTCCCAAGTGATATAGAGCCTAACCCGATGGAGCATTACAAGGCTATCACTTTTAGCAGTGGAAAGAAAGTGGAAGCTCCAAAGCCAAAGTAAAGTAAAGTAAAGTGAAGTAAAGGAGGCGGGAGAAGGAAGTTGAATAGGAACCACACAAGGTGATTCCAAAGCCCAACTCCATTTTTTTTTATGGATAATCCTCCTATTGTTACTCCTTCATTGCCATATCCTTAATGGTTCCAAAAGAAGAAATTAGATGCTTAATTCTCAAAGTTCCTTGAAGTCTTTAAGAAAATTAACATTAATATCTCTTTTGTGAATGTTTTGGAGCAAATGATGAACTATATGAAATTCATGAAGAAAATAATGTAAAAACAAAATGTTGGAGGAGTGTGAGATGGTTAATCTAATAGAGGAGTATAGTATAATCCTTCAATGGAAGTTACCTCAAAAGTTTAAGGATTTAAGTAGCTTCATCATCCCTTATATTATTGAGAAATCTACTTTTGAGAAAGCTTTATGTGATCTTAGGACAAGCATCAACCTTATGCCTTTATCCATTTTTTGAAAGTTAGGACTTGAAGAGGTGAAGACAACAACAAGTTCCATGCAAATGGCTGACAGATCTCTCACTTATTAAAGATGTGCTAGTCAAAGTGGACAAATTCATTCTTCTGGTAGACTTTATTATTTTAAACATGGAGGAAGATAATGAGGTTCTTATTATTCTTAGTTAACCACTCTTAACTACCAATAGGGTTTTCATTAACATAGAAAGAGGATAGATGAAAATGAAGAAGCCACATTTAAGGTCTTCAAGGAATTGAAGTTGTCAAATGACTCTAAAAAATACTTGAGGATTGACAATATGGATTTAGATGGAGAATAACGCCCTTCATCTTGGAAGGAGATTAATACCATTTAACCTCAAGTTTCTAATAAGGCAATGTTACACCAAACAAAGAAGAAGATAAGGCATGACAAGATCATCATGGAAATGCAATCAAGTACCAGTCACCTGATAGTGTGCTGTATGTAGGGTGATTATGTGCATTTAATTTAATTTTTACACGTCACACATGCAAAATGTACGCACCAGAATATTAAAACATATCCCATTACATTATTAATAAAATGGAGCTAACTCTTGAAGCATGCTTTAAACAATTCTAGTCGAAGATATGGTGGGATTCTTAAAGCTAGAATGGTAGCTTCCTATCTTTGTAGGATTTGAAGCAACTCTATGCTTCCATAGTCTCTCAGCCTAATGCTAAGTTATTAGTGTATTTTAACACTTAATTCACCTTAATTTTCTTGATTTAACAAATGACATTCAGCTCTTTTATATAACATAAACTACCGTCACTTTAGCCAACCAAAATGAATTTAGTGGCTATGCAACTCAAGCATGACAATGTGTTAACAAATGCACACTTCATGCTACTTGCAAATGCTTAGTGGCTAGGTAAAGTGGAGGGTGAACATGAGTAAGATTGGTGGCCATTTATTTCTTGTTGATTAACAAAACAAAAGGCAACTTATTCTTTCATTTATTTTTGTTTTGCCAGAACATGCTTAGAAAAGCATGACAAATCATGCTACTAAAACATGTCAACACAATTACCACCTCTTGCTACTTGAATTTATTTGAATTCATCTTTATCAATTGACATATTCGTAAACCATCTCATGCTTACTAATTTGCATCCACTTAAATTGCCCAAATGCCCTTTTATTTTAATGCCACCACTTGCTTAGGAAAAGCATTACAAAGATAAAATAAAAACAACTTGCCACCAGTTGCTAATGAAAGTCATTTTGGCCGAATACTATTAATAATCCATTTTGGCTTCTTATGGCAACACTTGTAGATTATTCATTTTGCCAAACTTAACCATTAACACTTAATAATTAAATAGGCCAATTAAAATCATGCCATTACAAATTAATGGCATAACATGTGGCTACCAATAGAAAGGATAAAGTGGAAAGTTTCATTTGCCGAGGTTCTGGGTTTAACACTTAAACCCTGTCATCTCCCTTAGTGACCCTAAAAGAATTGACTTATTGAGAACTTACTAGATTGAATCATTCAATCTGGTGCGCTAGCCTAGTGCACAACGAGTACACTTCATATAGTGAGATTCCCTGGGTTCACTTCTGTCTTTACTCACGAAACTCTTCCGTAAGTCTACAAATGGTACCCCACACATACATTATAAAAATAACACAACAGCATGTTGAACCATACAAGCTGAGGTTAATACATAATTGTATAATCCCTCTGTCATTTATATCTAGGAGAGCAAAAACATAGATCATCACTGTCAAGTCTCCATATGCTCAACTCTAGAACTTATCTCCAAATTTATATTCTAATAAATAATATCCGCAAATACTTTTGTGATATTATTTCTCACACGAAAAATATTTTTTTTCTGAGTAGTTACTTATGGCCACAAAATTTTCTAGAACACAATCTTGGAGCGTTTGGATATACTACTTACCCATATGAGCTGATGGATCCTATATCTACACACATTGAATTCTATGAGCATCAGACTATACCCAGTGACACCTAGCGATTAAATCATGAAAGGTCTCTAACATGTGTGAAACATAAATATGATGGATCACTCACAAGCCCACCGTAGTACTTAGGTCTAAGGACCATGAATACTACTCAACTCGAAAGGATCCTCCATTAATGACTTTATGGGATGTTTATTAGAGGTCCTTAATTGAGTTTGTTTAGTACCCAGTCCTTACTAAATACCCGCCTATCTATACAAGCTTCCTCTAAGCTTATGGTTTATGAAGACTAACCATCTAGACCATCCAGATATAGACATACATCGATTTATATTAAATAAGATTCTCACCGACAGACCCACATTAGTGAAAATATATCAGAAGCATAACACTTGAAAGCATACTTGTACAATGACATTTCTTAGCACTTTTTGCAACCCTTTGCAACTATGTTCTTGCTAGTATACCCTCTAGTCTTTATCCCATTTTAGATAAGGCTCTAACTCTTTAGATTTTGCTAACTCTTATAACCTGCTAACTCTTAGCAATTATAACTCTCAGTATAGCTAATTCTTAGCGTTGGTCCAAACTCAATTGAACTAGATCTGAACTCCTTCAAATCATACAATGTTTGAAATGTTACAAGCATCTTACCATACATATTTAATATTAACGATTTCGTTCGAAATGCTTATTGTATAAAAATTAAACAATTAATATTTATACAATATTAGAATAGCCCATAAGCACTATTTTCAACACCACTGAGGTTCATTCTTTTAATCAAGGTTAAAACTCTTTTCGGGCAAGCTTAAAACCAAAAAGTTAGGATCATTCCTTAATGATCATCTTATGGAGGTTTAGAAATTGAGGAAAGAGATTGACAAGGCCATTGAGTACACACTGAAGCACTACAATAGAGTAGTGTTCTATGGGCGAAACGCTTCCAAAGTACAATTTGATCCTTCATGAATCTGAAAGATGTCAAGCTGAAGACATTAAATTAAGTGTTTCTTAAGAGGCAACCCAAGTAAATTTTAATTTTCAATTTCAATATTAGTTTTTATTATTATTTTAATGTGTTAAAACAGCAAGTCGGCACCTCACAAAGTATGAAAAAATGAGCTAAAGTTGAGCTAACAAGGTGTAGCCCAACGGAACTCAAAATAAAAGTTAAGGAAATTAAGGGCTTTGGGCACCAACTTAAGCAACAATTTCAGCCTCATGATTTGAGTACCTCCGCAGTAAGCCATCATTTACAAGGGAAGTTTCTTTTACTATTATTTTTTTCATTGTGGATAATGCCAACTTTAAGTTGGATGGAAACACTATTTGGTGTTTATTTTTCGTATTTGATCATGCTTACTCTTTTTTACTGTTGTTAGTTATGGGTTGGTTGAATGATTAGTAGTCAATGATATGAAATAAAAAGACGATTTCAATTATTATCTTTAGAAACAATATATGTTGTGATTGTTTGCATGTTTAATCTAAAGATAAGTTCAACCACATTTTGTAACCACTTAATTTATTGAGCACATAGTTAGGATCATATAGTTATTATGCCTAATTAGAGGATGTTTATGCATAAAAAGAATACTTAAGGACTAAAAAACACACTAGACTTGTTTAAGGATTTCTCGTGGCAAAATCCTAGGATATACAAAATCTAGGATATTATTTTAGGCCATCTTTGGACCTATTGAGCTTTTCAAGCCAACCTTTGTATATTTTTGCCCTAGTTACCCTCGTTGAGCTTAATAACTATTTTTTGTTTGCTAAACACATCAATACCTCACCCTTTAATTAAATCATCTTTCTTAATACCCGTCACACCATGGGCATAGCACTTATTTTAGAGAGTTTTGGGCGCTATAGGATTTTAAAAAATAAAGGAGTGAATTAAATAAACGTTTGGGTTTGGTTATGTATTTTGGTTGTTCTAGTATTATAAAAGCGTCAGTATAGGGTATAGTGACTTAAATATATTTATAAAATATAAAATATAATTTATTTTTGTATAGATTAGTTTGTTATACCCTTAACTTAGGAAAAGACAAAAGATGAACAACCAAATAGCAAGGGGATTGAAGTAATAAGTTTAGGAAATATTAGGTGGAAAACAAATGGTTTTGTTTGATTAATCTCTGGAGTAATGTGTGTTGATAGTGTAAGTTAAGTTGGAATTGATTTATTTTATCCTACCCTCATCCTAGCCATACATTATAAGCTAGATAAAGTTCTATTTGATCCTTGATTTTGTGTGTGCCTACATTAGTGGAGAGTGATGCAAAAACAATCCTATGGAGTGTTAATTAACTAAAAACTTATATAGAAAATTTTATTGTCTTGTGTGCATAAACTAATATGAGTACTTGTGTCTAATGATTCTACCTATATTCATACGCACCAAGTAGGTCACTTGTGGGGTAAAACAAGTATTGGATTAACATGTTGAACTATTATAATGTTTAAACTTTCCTTGAAATTGGTAGTCATGATAAAGTTTTTGGACAATTTACTAATCATTGTCCAACCCGGTGTTTAGTATCTTCTTTTAGTTTGTTATCATTTTAGTTTTAGGTTATGTCCCCTTGCTATGGGATGAGCAACTATTTAAGTATGGAGAAGTTTGATGAGTGTATTTTATATCTATTAGTTTTATCTCTTAAACTTGATAATTGCTTAATTTAAATGAGAATATACACTTTTTATATGTTAATGTTATTTTGTAGGCTCCAAGTCAACGGAGCTATTTATGGTGAAAAGTTGAGAAAAATGTGCAAAAACATCAAAAGGGGATTAAAATGCTCAATTTAAACAGTAACATGAACAGGAACATGAACAATGAACAGTAAAATGTGAACAGTGCAGGGTGTCATTTTGAGCAAACACTTGGGCCTACTACGCCACACACTAGGGATTTTTTTAAAGAATTCATGCCTTAATTGTGGAAGAAGCCCAATTTAGAACTTATAAAAGGAGATGAAAGGTCTCATTTGAAAAGGATGAGATAGCACGAATTTGAGAACAAAAACTAAGAGATTTCCGTGAGCAAAAGCATATTAGATCTTAAGAGTTTCTAGTGAGCAAAAGCATATTGGAGCTTGGAATCTTGAAGATCCTTAAAGATTAAAGACCCTAAAAGATTCTCCAACTAGTTCTCCATTTTAACTTATCTCATTTACTTTATTTAAAGTTTATTTTTGTAATTTGTGTTATTTTGAACATAGTTACTGTTACGAAATCTTGGATTATTGTATTTGTGCATTTGAATATGGATAGCTAAATTTCTTGTTCTACAGCTTAATGGAACTTTATTGAATACTATGTTTTGATGTTGCTATATGTTCTACTATGTTTTATATCTTGTATTTTTTAATTTATACTTTTTATGGGTTTAATGCTTCTAATTGGATTGAAAAATTGATTAGATGATTTAGACTAGTGGGTTATGTGCTTGGAAAAGTTTACCCTATGTATCGGAATTAAAAAGCATAGTTTTTTATTTTGTTGAGTTGTGATACTAATAGAATTAAGGTAATCACTTAATGATAGCTTAATGCATGTATGATAACAAGTTAGATAGGGATAGTAACTTGATTGTATATGCATAGAGTCTCATTTGACGCTCGAGACAGATAATGAGATTAGTTCTAAGCCATTGATTAATAAATTCATAAGATTAGTTATTAATCTCTAAGTACAAACAACATAGGAAAGGTAGAGTTGCCATAGAATTCAACTCTCTGTGAACATGTTTAATTTTAGTTTTTCACATCTTTACATTCCTTAACCATTCTAGTATTTTATTTAGCCTAGATAAAGTTAGGTTGTTAACACCTTAGTTATTAGCATTAATTTTTTTGCATCAATCTTCCTATGAATAATACTCACTTATCATTTTATTACTTTCTCACGACCCGTACACTTATAGTTTTATTTCGTAAACATTTGATGATGGAGTATTAATAATCATGATTTAGTGGAGTATTAATAATCATGATTTAGTGATGGAGTAGTTGACATTTTTGAGATGAAAAATAAAAGAAAAAGAAAAAGAAAAAGTATAATGTTATTCACCCAAAAATATTGATTGAAATCGGCACCAAATCTTTTCATTATCCTTCTAAATCCAAAAACCTTACCCAGATCTTACACGATCCAAAACCTTACGTGTATAATACTTGTCTGTAAGGTCTCTAATCTTGCAAACTAATGGTACACTTCTATTAATTTATACTTATATTCATTAAATAAATCATTTTTGTAGAAAAAAGATCAAACCTTTTTTTAATTGGCTGGTAAATTAAAGTTCAAGTCAAGCATTGTAGATGCCATAATCAGTTTTAGAATTTGTAAAGCAAGAAGAGTGATTTGATTTTGATGGATGATGAATGATGTTGAAGATTCTGGATAGAGAAATGTCGTCATTTTTAGTTTATGAATTTTGTGAAGAAACTAAAAGCTTTGTTAAGAGAATGAAGTGGGAACAGTGATTAGATTTTGATGGATGATGAATTATAATGAAGATGTTGGGTATTTGTGGGTAGTGGTAGAGAGAGATTGTGGAAAAAAAAGATTAGAGAAGAAGAAGAAGAAGAAAGAGAGAAAATGAGAGAAAATGGCTTTTGACTACTATTTTTAACTATATATTAATTGAAGTGGGTCAATTCGTGATTGACACATGAATATAACATGAAATAGTGTGTCAAATTACATCTCACTCAATAGCTCTTATCAGCCCATTTTAAATATTTTTTATAATGAGTTACAATTTTGCCCTTCTACTGTAAAAACAAAGGCAACAAGTTAACGAATTAGAATAATTTTATCTTTTTTTAAACTTCTGGGACAAAATTCGGTAGTCGGCCAAAATTTTGGGCTAATTAAGCTTATTAAAGATTTTTGTGAATTAAGATCAATGACATTTAGTTAACTAGATTAAAATTCTAGTTGGTCCATTTCAATATATCATATATACTAATTTTTCTACTCGAAGTCTCTACTTTAATTATCAGGATAAATTATCCACTATAAGATGTAGAAAAACCACAGTCTTACATAATGAAATGTCATTTTTATTAATGGTTATGAATATTATTTAATATATAAAGACTTTGTGATCTATATCTTTTTGTATTAGCATCATATGCATAATACATAAAAAACATACTTTATAAATATAAGCTCATCAATATACATTTATATATATTTGAATAAATTACATTAATTAGAAAATGTATTATATATGCTTTAAGGACACAAATAACATAAAATGTCTAACAATCTCCCACTTACTCTAAAATATGTCGGGCATATATCAAACTCCTATATCATTTATATAAGTTTCAAAACTATTTACTAGGCGAATAGTTCCGCTAGATTTTCTATTGTTGCAAACTTAGATAACATGACTTTACCTTTTACATAAACTTCTTTACCAAATGATATTTACTCTCAATGTGTTTTCTCTATTGTGGTATCTCAGTTTCTTGGACTGTGCTACAACTCTACTATTATCATAATAAAGAACAATAGACATTTTAGCATTGGGTACCATTTCAAGCTCTATATGGAACTTGTAGACCCATACAACCTCTTTTGTAGCTTCTTATGTAACTATAGATTCAACTTCCTTGATAGAGTCTATGATACATAATTGCTTTACAATCTAAATTATTGCCCCACCACCTAAAGTGAACATATATATTGAGGTAGATCTTTGGGTATCCTTATTTGCTTGAAAATCTAAATTTATATACTCAATAGGTATAAGATCCTCACTAGAAAATACAAGCACATAATCTTTCGTTCTTTGAATATACTTAAATTATGCTTTAGTGTAGTCTAGTGTTTTGGACCTAGATTTGATTGATATTTGTTGATCATGTCAACTATATAATAAATATCTAGTCTAGTACAAAGTATTTCTCATACATGAGACTTTTTACAACATATGCATAAGGAATTCTACTTATGCGACCTATCTCTTTAAGAGTCTAAGGATATTGATTCTTGGATAAATCAATCCTATGTCTAAAAGAAAGTGATCCCTTTTTAGATTCATGCACAACAAACTTGATTAGAATTTTGTCTATGTATCCAGAGATAAAACTAACATCATATTCTTACAATCTCACAGTTATTTAATCCTAATAATGTAGCTAGCTTTACTTAAGTCCTCATATCAAATTGGTTAGATAACTAAATTTTGACAATGATAATGTTGCTATATCATTCTCAATTAGTAGTATATCATCACATATAGGACTAGAAAACCACAAACCACCTATTTATCTTCTTGTAAACTTATGGTTCATCAAGATTTTAATATAAGCCAAAAATCTGACTGATTGATCAAATATGATGTTCCAAGATCTAGTTACTTGTTTTAGCCCATTTATAGATTTTTGTAGTTTACAAAATATATATTCTTGGTCTATAGTTATAAAACCATTTAGTAGTATTCCATAGAGGAAGATAGTCTTGACATCCATTTTTCAAATCTCAAAATCAAGATTTACTGTAATTGATAAGAGAATAATGATAGACGTAAGCATTGCTACTGGTGAAAGGTCTCCTTATAATCGATGCTCTATTTTTTAGTACACTTTTTACAACAAGCTTAGCTTTAAAGGTTTCCACCTTCTCATCCACCCCTATCTTTCTTTTGTAGACCCATTTACACCTAATAGATTTTATTCCATCCAGTTTTTCAACAAGTTTCTAGACTTTGTTAGAGTACATAAAATCCATCTCTGGTTTTATAGCTTTGCACTAATAATTTGCACCTATATCAACCATTGTTTTATCATAGTTTGTAAGATCTAGTTCATATTCATTATAGACTACTTAAAGACTCTCTAATAACCATGTATCTACCTAGAGGTTTAAAAGTCTTCCTATTATGATGAAGTACCGGTGGTTGTGACTTAACAATTGAATTTGGTTGCTTATTATTATATAGATTGGGAACTTACTCATTAACTCTCTCATGCATAAAACTGGAGTTCCTAGATAACTCATCAAGAACTATCTTACCTCTAAACTTGAATTTTTTTATATAATCTTCTTCAAGAAAGATTGTATTGGTGTTAATAAATACTTTCTTATTTTCAATACTATAGAAAAGACTCCCTCTTGATCCTTTAGGATAACTAACAAACCAACAAACAAACTTTTGACTTAGATTCTAGCTTGTATGTCATCAATTTTAGCATATGAGTTAGGCAATCCCATATGTATATGGCATGAACTTATTTTACGCTCTATCTACAACTCTAGTGGTGTTTTAAGGATTAACTTAGATGGAATTAAGATAAGAAGGTATATGGTTATTTCTAAGACAAAACCCCAGAATGAGATCAGTAAAATTGAATAACTCATCATTGACCTAAACTATTTCAAGAAAAGTTATATTTCTCTTTTCTTTCACACCATTTTGCTAAAGTGACTCTAGTGCAGTTAACTAGGACAATAACCTATTGTTTGACAAATAGGTCTTGAAATCACTATAGAGGTTTTGGTTGCCTTAATAAGATTGAAGTGTCTTTATATATTTTCATAATTTCTTTTTTTCTTTCCCCTAAAATGCCTTGAATTTATTAAAAACCTCATACTTATAGCGCATCAGGTATATATGATCAAATATATAATAGAATAATCATCAATGAAAGTGGTGAAATATTTATAACCTCCTCTATGGGTCCACACATGTTAAAGTGTATAAAATCCAACGCCTCAGTGGCTGATGTATGCTTTAGTAGCTAAGCACAAGAGTAGACTATCATATCAAGTAATATAGGATTTAAAGTCTAAGTATCGTTCCTACAAGAACTAATTGATCTAATTCTATCAATCAAGTATTAAAATTATATCTACTTTACTTTTATTCAGAAAACCAAAATCTGAAATCAAGTAATTAACCTAGTTCTATTAATTAAACTAAACCTAAGCAGCAAATACATAAAGAGTTAAATTCACCAATTAATAATAATTTGGGGTTTCGACTTATCCCCTCGTATTTCATTGGATTCATTAATCTTTTAATTAATCGTTGGATCCAAATTATTGGTTTAGACACTAATCTCATCAGAAGCATTTGTTGATTGTCAAATAACTATATTACGTATTCTAATAACTATCTATATGCCTATGGTAATCAGTTAAGAATTTAATTCATTAAGACCAGGTCTAAATCATAACATACACCATCTAGGTATATGTCTATCCTATATGGAACTCATAGTTGTTACCCTATGATCATGCATCAACCTATCCTAAGTTAAACACATAAATCCATCCATCAAGTTCATCATGGTTCCTCAATCATTGAAAATATTGGCCAAATATCATGAAAGCATTAAACACAAGATAGAATGAATCAATTATATGTATTAATTTCATAAACTAAGCATTAATGAAATTCAACTACATACTAGGTTCAATAGTCTAACCCTAGATCAATAATGCTTAGCTCATCACAAAACCAAGAGTTTCAAAGCAATAATACAAAGACATCCTAATCAATAGCATAATGATAAGAACAGAGAAAACAACTAACCAAGGCAACTCATTGGGTTACTTTTCTCTCAATTTTGACTTGAAACTTAATTATTGATCATGAATCTTTATCTCTTGGGTTTGATCTTTAATTTTGTGTTATGAATTGTTCCCTTGTGTTTTTCCTCTCAAGAAGTCTTTGTTACGGCTCTTAAAAGAGTGCTTTTATATGTATGAGAAACCCTTAGGTCGAGGACCTTCGAATGCAAGTTGAAATAAGGCATTTAAGAAGGTCTTTTATATGTCGCATGACTGCCTTGGCACTGGGGACTCAACGCCGCAACCTAAGACTTGGAAAATGTGAGTTGGTGAAGGGCGTCTGGGTGCTGCGGCACTGAGGTAGGGCATTGCAACACCCAATTCTTTGCCTTGGGTGCTGCAGGACCCAGCTCTAAGTTCAAACGCTTTCATATTTTGAGTGCAACTTCTTCGTTTCTTATCCGATTCACCTCTTGCTTGTTCCTAAATATCACATTATTCATTGTGCACCAATTTATGATCAAAACACAACTTAATAGCCAAAAATTCATAAATTAAAGAAAATTTCTCATTTAGAGTAATAATCATACTAGTGTTTTTACGCCCTTATCCAATATCCCTAAACTTAAGACTTTACTCGTCCTCGAGCGAAATAAAAGAAAATAATCACAAATTATTATTGACTCTGTAAAACTCAAAACTAAACATAAGCCTTGGTTAATTTAGATGATTATATTCAAAGTCTCAAATGCTATCAAATGATACAAGTCTTTTTAGAATGCAAAAAACAACATTCAACAACTCATTCTACCATTCATCAAGTCTTTCATTCTCCCCTATAAATGATCACTTGTGCATGTGTACAATAAGAAAGTATTTAGTCAAATGAAACTTAGATTTACTCAATAACTAAGAAAGTACGTAAGGATGATGTCTCAACATAATAATCACTACCATAAGCTTGTTGTTCACCCTAGTCTCCACTAATGTAGAAATATATATGTATAGAGATATATTTAGGACTTTATTTAGCTTGTAATGTAAGGCTAGGGTCAAGGTGAAATATATATATATATATATATGAAGTTCAAAATCACACCATTAACACTTAACTTTACTTAGAATTTCTTGATTCCTTTTCTCCTTGATTTTTCACCTCTCCCAAACTTATGTTATTTCCATTTTTCTTTTAATCACTCTTTTGCAAAGAATTTCTTCTTTTTCTTAAGCTAGAGTATTTATGCATTTAAGCACTTTCTTTTTCTTTAGAATGTACCCCCAAACTTAGATTGATATACCTTTTTAAGATTTATTGTTTTTCACTGTAGTACCATTGTCCTATATATCTACAACCTCTTTTCTTTTATGAATATTTCTAAGTAAACTTAAGGTTTATGGTGTTATGGGTATATTTGAATAAATAACTTAAAGTCTTGCAGCTTGCAATGTAGTTAAACAGAAAAAAAGGTATTAAGGCTCAAACGGGATAATTAGGGATAAATATACATTAAGGTAGGCTAGAAAAGGCTCAATCAGTCTAAAGATGGCCTAATGTCATTTTCCTATTCATGTGTTTCATAGGATTTTGTTGTAAGTAGTAATTAATCACGTTCTAGAGTGTTGTTCTTCGAGACTGTGGTATACTTAAGCAAGAGTATTTCTAAACAAAAAATTTAACTAATACATACTTAATTCAATGTGCTAAAAAATAAGTGACAAAAAATAAAGTTGAAATCAGTATTTGATTCATGATATAAGAATTATCTCAAGCATCTATTGTTTTCTATATACTTATAAAAATAAATTCACTCAATATTTTATTTCTTGTCATTGACTAATGATCATCTTCTCATCCAAAACTTAACGCTTAAAAATTATTTAACCCACAAGACAATCAATTAATATAAATAGTAAAATAAAAAAAAGAATGTGTTTCCCACCCCCAAACTTAAATTAGACATTATCTTCAATGTCAAAAAATAAACTTAAAATAAAGAAAAACTCCTCTAATAGATGAAGTTGAAACATTGTAACATTGTTATCTATTGATTGTGACTGTGGTTTTCCTTCACACTTAACACTTGCAAATGCTCGTACTACTTCCTTGAATGCTCATCTTGCTGTTTTATTCCTACAAAGAAAAGAAACTAACAAAACTAAAACTAAACAAAAATAAAAATAAAATTTACTTGGGTTACTTCCCAATAAGCGCTTGTTTAACGTCGTCGGCTTAACAAGGCTTTTTTTCATTCTTATGGTGGAAGCATCTTTGTACATGAGCTTGTTAGGTTTTCTCTCTTTTGGCTTCCACAACTTTGTAATAAGACCTTGGATAGTAGCTTTTGCCTCATTCTCCTTCCACTTCTCTAGAAAGACTTTAATCTTAGACCGGAAAAATAGTTCTTCCTTACCTTTCTCTTTGATCCTCTTATCCCACTGCTACTTTCTCATCTTTTTCTACTTTAACGCATTCTTTTTTATGTAAGGATTCAACATCTCCATGTCTTTAAGGTCTTTGGCATTTGGGTGTACCCATCAATGCTACAGTAGTCTTCACTCTCGAATGGCAATTTGATCTCCTTGAAGACTTTGAAAGTGACAGTGTCATCTTGCACTCTCATGGTCAACTCCCTTTTTGAACATTTGTCATCGTTCGTCCCTTGGTTAGGAAGGGTCTTTTAAGGATGATAGGGATCTTTTTTTATTTTTCTATATCTAAGATGCTAAAATCTACAGGAAGGATGAACTTAACCACATTTAGCAACAAGTCTTCTCTATAATTCCTTTCAGGTAGGTGAGAGATTGATTAGCAAGTATGAGTGTGACATTTATGGCTTTGCTTCTCTTAAACCTAAATTATTATAGATGAAAAGGGGTATGAGATTGATACTCGTTCCTAGATCACATAAAGCTTTACCAAGATCATGATTGCTAATGGAGCACGTAATGGTAAATCTCCTGAGATATTTGAGCTTAAAAGGTAGCTTCTTTTAAAGAATAATGCTACACTCCTCTATCAACGTTACAGTCTTATAATCCTCTAGTCTTGTCTTTTTTGAAAGATGCTTTTCATAAACTTGACATAGCTAGGCATCTGTTTAAGAGCATTTGTAAAAGGAATATTGATATGTAATTTCTTAAAAACTTCATGAAATTTAGAAAACTACTTATCTAATTGTTTCTTTTGTAGCCTCTGTAGGAATGGTGGAGGTGGAATGCTTGAGTGTATAGGCTATTTTTGCATATTGGTACCAGTATTTTTTGCTGATTTGTCACTTTTCTAGACCTTGGAATGTTGCCACACTTCAATACAAGTTTCTGCATTTTTCTTTGCTGAAAATTCTGCACTTTTCTATTGCTTATCTTTCTTTTTTGCACTTTTTAGACTGCCTTGCTGTAATTTTTCAATTTATGCACTTGTGTTGCACCTCTATAGCTTTTGAGGGAGAGGAATAGGCGGTCTGCTTCTTCTTATTATGCCCTCTGTTCTTTCTTATTCTCACTTGATGGTGGCAGTTTAAATATGTTTTCATGTAAGATCTTACTACTTCTTAAGTTGATGGCTTGACATTGCTCTATATTTCCTCTTGAATTTTCTTTGGTGTCACTTTGTAGAGTACCTTGAGGTCACTTAATAATGGCTACAATAAGTTATCCCATTTGAACCTCTAAGTTCTTCATTGATGCTGAATGATTTTATATAATGGTGTTATTAGACTTTATATAATGCATAAACATGTCTTTCAAAGTTGGCTTTTTTTCTTGTAGTGGCTGGAATCCTAGGGGATTCAATGGATGACTCCCCTTGGTTGTTACGCTAAGAGAATTTAAGATAATCTATCCACCCCAAATTATAGAAATTAGATTATAGGTTAGGTTGCTGTCTATTAAGTTTACCCACATAATTCACCAATTCTATGCGCTGCCCATTCATGTGGTTATCGCCGCAAAATTCATATGTCACTTGCTAGGATTTGATGGCGTTTAGTACATCAAACTTTTTGGATAAGGTATTGATTTGTGCTGCCAATGCAATGAATATGTCAATCTCATATACAATGGCGACTCTTTTGGGTGTAACCCTATTCTGGCCATTGGTAACTATTCGACACTATCTCTTCTAATAGATCATAAGCCTTATTCGTGGACTTATTTATTATAACTTCTTCAACAACAATATCTACAATAGTCCTTAAATGACTTACTAGTCCATTATAGAATATTTGGACTAATAGCCATTTAGGGACACCATGGTGAAGATACTCCCTCAACATGTCCTTGAAGTGCTCCTATGCCTCATATAATGACTCACCATTAATATGACTGAATAAGGTGATGTCATTCCTCATCTTTGTTGTCTTTGCTGGTGGGAAAAACTTGGCTTAGAACTTCTATGCTAAAATTTCCTACGTAGATATAGATCTTGATGGCAATGATATCAACTAGCACTTTGCTTTGTCCCTCGAAGAGAAACGGAACAATCTAAGTTGTATGACATCGTCTAAGACTCTATTATACTTAAAGGTATCATAAATCTCTAAGAAATTTATAATATGCATGTTAAGATTATTATTGGGAGCTTCGCTGAATTGTACAGATTCCTTAAGCATTTGAATCATACTTAGCTTAATCTTGAAATTGTTGGCTTTGACGATTAGTCGTCGAATACTAGTGATAAGGAAATATTTATCATATATTTTCTCTAATTTTTATTTTGATATTTTATTATTTTATGATAATAAATAGCTATTTATATGCAAAAAGAGCAAAAACAGAGACTAGAATGCAAACTTTTCAAAATATGGACCTGTCACCCTAGCGCCATAAGGATTTTCGCTTAAGCACTGGAACAGTGATCAAAATAAAAAAAACACGACCTGTTTAAGTTGCAGTATAGCACCTCAGCGCTAGCGATAGCCTAGCGCTCCAGCACCAGACCTTCACAGCTCTAGCGATTAAGCTTTTTACACGCAGCTCCCCAGCGACAACAATGCAGCACCCCAGCTGTAGTACGATTCCTAATCTAATTAGAATTGAGATTTTCAAGCTCAATTCTATCCCTATAATAGGCCACTCGTCCCTAGCCTTTAGAGAGCCTCCAAGAACATCTTAGAGAGCAATTGGAGCTTAATTGAAGCAGCCATAGAGAGAGATTTAAGGCGTTCTTCAGCTTCAAGAGTTTCTTAGGCAGCACAATCAAGAACAATTCGACATCTATATCGGTTTGTTATTAATTGTATCATGATTTCTTATTATTTTTACCTCTATTCTCCTATAGCCATAAACTAAATTTTCTTTCTAGTATTAATACTTGAACTCACTATGTGCGCTTAATTGCTATATCTTTTTAATATTTAATAAACTTAGTTCTTTGATATTCAAATTACTTGTTCTTAATGCTTTAATAAATCTGGCCAATATATGGTGAATGAATTGGTAATATTTTGATAAACTCGGAAGAGGAATCATTATATTTAGACCTAAGTAATTTGATGCATGATTGTAAAGTAACATTCAATGTTGTATATGCAAGTTTCAAATTAGGATATAAATATATCTAGTTAGCATGTATGATCAATAAGACTTAATCTTAATGAATCTTAATTTATTACAAGTACCATTGGAATATAGGTATTTGGTAAATTAAGGTATACTTTTGTGACCTTGGAAGAGGCTTGTGAATACATTAGTGTCTTGATGAATAACAATGACTAAGAGAATTAAATATTAGAGGATTAATCATTAGAAAGCATATTGAGGGATAGTATTAACCCCAGGTTTTCTCTATATTGCTATCATTCAAATCTCTTTACATTGTGTCATTACTTTTATATTCTCTAAATTCATTTTTAGACATTTATTTTTTTGAATAATTACTAGAAAGACATAATTTTAGCGCTTGGTTAAAAAGAAGATATTATCCATGTGGTTCGACATCCGACTCTTTGTCCCTTTATTACTTGCATACGATAATATATACTTGCACTCAATTTTAAGATATAGAAATATCGCATTAACTAGATTGGACACAATCCGTAGTTAGGACAACATACTCTTTTAGCGCTCTTTATAGTATAATAGGCTTAACACTAGATTGTTGATGTGATCATTGTTTTCCTCCATGTTTAAAGATCGCTGACACTATTTATGTCAAAGTCTTTGCAATGTTTTTTTAATCTTAAGATCAAAAGAAGTCAAGTCAGCACTTTTTGCTCTTCACATGAACTGTCAAAACAAAATATAAAGAAAATCAAAGTTAAAAGAAGAAAAAAAAAACATAAATAAAAAAATCTAAATTAAAGGCAAGTAGCTTGGTATTAGTTGTTAGGGTCGGTGCTTACGTGCCATCCCTAAAGTACATATACTTGTGTATTTATACAAGTGTATATTTTCATTAAATCGCCAATACCCATTTATATGGTATTATGCAATGTAACGTTACAAACATTGTAGATTTGAAGAAGTTCAGGTCAGATCTAAAGAAGTTTAGATAAGGGCTCATAGTTAGCCACGTTGAGACATATAAATGCTAAATGTTAACACAGCTAAGTGTTAGCTGGTTATAATACTCAATAGATTCAAAAGTTGGAGCCTTGTCTATAATGGGACATAGACTTGAGAATATACTAGTAGCTGCATAGTTGTAAGAGTTGCAATCGAGTGCCAGAAAATGCTAGTTGCGCAAGTATGTTCTCGAATTATTATCCCTGATCTATTTCTATTGATACGGGCCTGTCGATGGATACCTTAATATATAGATCAGCATATGTCGTACCTATAGGGTATAGATGGTCGTTCCTAGTCGACAGTGAACTTGGAGCTTGTATTGACATATGGGTATCCAGTTGGGACAGAAAATGGGGCAGACTCACGGAGACCTCTAATAGACATCCTATGTAAGCCATCAATGAAGGGTCCTTTCACGTTGAGTAGTATATGTGGTCCTTTGATCTGGTGCCACGGTGGGCTTGTAAGTAATCTACCATACTTTGGTTTCACACATTTCACAAACCTTTCATGGTATGACCGGTGGGTGTCACTGAGTATGGTTCGATACTTATAAAGTCTGGTGTGTACAGATATAGGATCCATCAGCTCACATAGGGAGTTTGATATCCAGATGTTTCGAGACTGTATTTTGAAAAATCTTGTGGCCACAAGTATTAATCCCAGGAAAGAGTTCCTTCAGGGTAGAACAATATGGCAAAGAAGATAGGACATGGATGAGTACTAGGGGATTTGACAGTGATAATCTATCTCCTCAGCACATCTAGGATATCATGATGGAAGGACCATACGTATACGTTGTAACCTCAGCTTGCATGGTTCAACGTGCTGATTTGTAATATTTGTGATGGGTACGTAGGGCATTACTCACGGACTCATAGAATAATTCCATTTGACAAATCGAGCGTGGACCTAGGGAGTCTCGCGATATGGAGTGTACTCGTTGTGCATTGGGGCAGTGTGCTAAATTAAAGTGTTTAATCCAGCAATATTCAGTACTACCATGGGAATGCGTGCGTATTTGTATTTAAGTGTTAAATATAATAATTAATCAATAATTATTATTTACTTATTGTATTATGACACGTGGTGCATTGTGGACCATCGATTGAGTTTACCCAAGTGCAGAATTTGGTGGGACCTACTAGGGGTATATTTGGTAAGTATTTATGAGGGGCAAAATGGTCATTACATACTTTGATTATTTAATGGTTAAATAATCAAAATATCTCTTTTATTATATTATATTATATTATATAATATTTTATTATATGATATTAGATATATAAAGAGAGAAATGTGTGAGTTTGTGAGTATTGGTGCATTTGGCCGAGAGAAGCAAATAGAGAAAAAAGAAAATGGAACCGAGGGAAAAAAAGAAGAAGAAAAATCAAAAAGGGAAAAAATAAAATTGTTTCTTTTTTCCCTATGGTTCCAATTGAAGCAATTGTGAATTACTTCAAATTCTCCATTTGTTATCTTTTTGGAGAAAATGATAAAAACACACACCCGGTCATTTTGGGAATTAGGAGTTAATCCCATGGTGAATATAGGGCTGGTGTTCTAGCTCATCAAGCCCACCGTGTTGGTCTCCATACGGACTCCAGGAAAATACGTGTATAACGCTACATGTTGAGGTGAGTTTTCTACCAAACTAATATATTAATATGATTAATATATTTATTTATTGTGTTTATTGTTTAATTTAACGCTTCTGCCGTGTAAAAATTTCATATATGATACGTGTTTTAGCCAAAGACACATTTGCACATGCATACACCCATATATATTAGATCCCCATCAACAATGGTATCATAGCCATTTAGGGCAAATTTGGGTATAGTTTTAGTGAATAGATGCAAAAGGCTTAGTGTAAATAGCACGTTTCAAGTGATAAAAGTTATCAGTCTACATTATAAATTAGGGTTTATGAGATGCGGTGATAAAGAGTTATCAGTCTGCATTATAAATCAGGATTAATTTTTCTGTGTTGGTAACCACAACGGGAGCCCTACTGGTGGGGGTTAGTTGTGCTTGTATAAAAAAATATAATTAATTGAGAATCACCCTCCTCATTAGTTGGAGACCTAGGATAAATAAAAATCTCTCTTAATTAGATTAAAGAATATTGTATTATGAGATAATATTTTATTCTAATCCGTCTTGTCAATACAGTGTTAGACGAGTCACGTTGGCCTTTTCTCAATATTGCTATAGCGTGAGGGACTTGGTTGGTTGGGCTTGGACTATACCGATTAAACATGAGATGAGACAAATATATGCGAAAGTATTGCCCAATATTGTTACAACGTGAGGGTAGTATCGGTAGCATATATTTGATCATTGACAAGTTAATGTGGAATACACTTACCCAATATTGCTACAGCGTGAGGATAAGGTGTATTCAGGATCAAGTGGTAAGAGTTGCATGAGATGCAATTAACAAGTGTTATTTACCTGTTAGGTTTACAAAGGCCAATATTGCTACAACGAGAGGCTTGAGAAAATTTCAATGGGATCTACTTTCCACTGTATAGTTTAAAAGAGTTTAAACTATCGTCTTTCCGTTTGAGAGATTATGTAAAGCAGTGGGAGGACATTTTAAATCGAAAATGTATAATTAGTATACCCATGATTTAAAACATTCCATTAACGATTTAATTAATATTCTGTTTACATCTCCTATTATCTTGGCCTATAATGGCCACTACGAACCAGCTGGTGAGCATAGTTGGTGCAGTCTAACTCTAGGGTACTAGAAATTACTCTGACCGGTAGATGGATCACAAAAGTGTTCTAGATTAAAAACAATTTGGATTTATTGTTGATCAGAGTTTGTTGTAAGGTAATTCTGATAATACCTCTCTAGAGGATTGAATAAAGAGAGTGTGACCCTCTTTGCTTAGGGTGCTTCATCTTTTACTCCAAGTATATTTGGTGAGACTAGATGTGTGAGGAGAAGAAGATGAGGTAGATACCCAGCATAAATCCTCTGAGGCAACATTTATCCAAAGATCAACAAGAGAGCATGTAAGTAGAAAGTGTTTCCACTACAGTAAGGTTGGGTATTGAAAATCCCTCTAACTTTCAAACTTATAATTGTCAGAAAGACTCCCATATATTTATGTTTAACAAATATAGACATTTCTATGGCATATGATGCCAGTTCAAGCTGGGTATGAGATACCACATGTTCTTCTCATATCTGCAATATGTTGCAAGGATTGAGAGAGACTAGAATGCAATAGCTTGAAGAAGTAAAGTTTAGAGTAGAAAATAGTGATTTCTTGCAAGTCCAAGTTATTGGACAGCTTAACTTACTTCTTGTATGCAATATAATAGTTGTATTTCATAATAAGTATGATGTTTTATTAGCTGAATGTCAGTTAATCAATGGACATTATATACAATTAGAAATATTTGTAGATCAGAATCCTTAAATGTTACGAAGCTGTGGTATGTAAGTTTGAGTCATATAAGCTTGAGACGCTTATTCGTCTGGTTAAGGATGGTTGGATTCTTAATCTGACCATAAATACTTAACCAGTTTATGAATAATGTATTCACAGAGATAACCAAACATACCAGAATGTACATCACATTCCTTCGATTAGATCGAGATAGTGAGTACATTAATAGCAAGTTTATCATTTGTTTAAGGAAGAATGAGATTCTTGCTCACTATAGTCCCTTCGGGTATTCCTCAACATAATGATGTTTAAGAAATAAGGAATCAGACTTTATTAGATACGGTCTGATTGATAATGAGTGTTATTGATTTATAACTGTGAGAATATGCTCTAAAGATAGCTGCTCATTAAGCAGAGTTCCATTAGAAGTTGTTCTTTCCATTTCGTATGAGATACAAAAAGGAAGGAAACCGTATCTTAAATATGTAAGTCTTGAAGTTGTACTACTTACATAAGAGTTACGTAGTAGGGTATCTTGTTTTGTAGGAGTTACTTAGTAAGATAGACAACACCCAAGAAGTATAAGTATAATTTCATTGAGTAACCTATAAATTCAATAGAACACTAGTTCTATGATTCAAGGAAGCGAAGTGTGTTTGTTTTTTGGTATACCGCTATCCTTGAGAAAGAGTTTCTCATAGATCATGGAAATTATAAAAAGATTGAACTTGGTGAAGTGAATCTAGTAATCAATGAACCAAGAATGTGACCTCAGGCTCAATTAAGCAGTGGCCTTTTAGCTTACTCTCTAAATGGGTTAAAAAGAATATCTAGGTCACCAATTAGGTATGGTTGATGCCTAAAGGTGAACTTGGAGTTTTGTTGGTAGAAGAAAAATAATTCTTTGACCTATAGGAGACGATGTTAAACATTAATTCGGGAAGTGGCAAGAAGCCATAAAAAAAAAAGAAATTGACTATATGCATCGAAATCAAGTCTGAGACTTGGTTAAGCTACTCGTAGGAATTGTTCTTATTGGTTGTAAAGAGTTTACAAAGAGGTAGTGAGAGCCAGATGGAAGGTAGAGACCTAAGATCAATATTGGTTCTAGAAAGGTAATTCTTAATGATTTGGGATCAACTAAGAGGAAAACTTTGGACCAATAATGATGTTAAAGTCAACTAGTATGTTATTGGTTCTTACAGCACATTGTAAATTTGAAGTTTGACAGATGGATGTAAGGATGACATTTCAAAATGGATACCTCGAGTAAGAGATATTTATGGAATAGCTTGAAGATTTTACGTCCAGTCAGACTTCTGGTCTAGTGTGCATAAAAGGTCAGTGGGAGTATGATAATCTTCATGATGCTCTTTGTTGATCACATACTGATAATTGGAAATGATGCAGTATGTTTTAATCGGTCAGAAGTAACTCGTAAGTATTTTTCCATGAAGGATTTGTGAGATGCTTCCTTTACACTAGGTATAAAGCTTTATAGAGATAGAGTTAGGAATCTGATAGGGCTCTCCCAAATTATTTCACATCAATAGCGTCTGAAAGGTACGATTTGTTAACTGTGAATTAGTTAACGTATCTTATAGATCTGGTGTTCATTTTTTGAGGAGAGTGTCTCTTCAGATGAATGATGAGAAAGTTAGAGTGTCTAACACACCAGATATATCAGCTCTTCAGAGCTTGATTGTATGATATGATATGTTTGAGACCTGAGATCAGTTTGGCTGTAAGAGTTATGAGTGAGCTTTAGTTTGATTCAGGTGACCACCATTTGATGGTAGTCAAACATATCATGAGGTACCTTGAGGGTACAAAGGATAGGTTTCTTAAATATGGAGGAAATGGCTTACAAATGAGAAGATGCATAAAGTCAAACTTCTAGTTTGACCTAGATGATAGAGAGTCTACATCTAAGAATGTGCTCATTCTCATTAGTACTAGGTGAGTTAGAATTGCACCAAAATGGGATTCACTACTAATCAGATTGGCACAGCGAAAGCGACAGTGAAGATTCGTAGGTTTATCGTTGGCCTTGAAAGAATTCCAAGACAGATGGATCCTATCCCAAAGTTTGGTGACAAAACTAGGCTATTTTATAGGCCAAGGTGCCAAGAGGACACCAATACTCTAATTATGTTGAGAAGAGTCTCACATGACTAGAGGAATCTTGGCATAAGGAGATGTGATTATTTGTACATTTGTTCTATAAATAATTTAGCGGACCCACATTCTAATGCCATGGCTCCAAAAGTGTTTATGAAACACGTAGAGTCGATGTGTATGAGATGTCATCAGGAATGGCACTAGAGCAAGTGGGAGATTGTCAGGGTCGGTGCTTACGTGCCATCCTTGAATGTTCATATACTTATGTATTTATACAAGTGTACATTCCCATTAAATCGCTAATACCTATTCATATAATATTATGTAATGTAACGTTACAGACATTATAGATCAAATCTAAAGAAGTTTAGATAAGGGCTCATAATTAGCCATACTAAGACATATAAATTCTAAATATTAGCATAGCTAAGTGTTAGCTGGTTACAATACTTAATAAATCCAAGAGTTGGAACCTTGTCTGTAATGGGACATAAACCTAGGAATATACTAATAGCTGCATAGTTGCAAGAGCTGCAATTGAGTGCTAGAAAATGCTAGTTGCACAAGTATGTTCTCGAATTATTGTCCCTAATCTATTTCTGCCAATGTGAGTCTATCGGTGGATACCTTAATATATAGATAAGCATATGTCATACTTATAGGGTATAGATGGTTGTTCCTAGTCGAATGTAAGTTTGGAGCTCGTATTGACATATGGGTATCCAGTTAGGACTAAATATGGGACAGACTCACGAGGGCCTCCGATAGACATCCTATATAAGTCATCAATGGAGGGTCCTCTTAAGTTGAGTAGTATACGTGGTCCTTTGACCTGAGTGCCATGGTGGGCTTGTAAGTAATCCACCATACTTTGGTTCTATGCATGTCATAGACCTTTCATGGTGTAACCGCTGAGTGTCACTAGGTATGGTTCGATACTTTTGAAGTCCGGTGTGTACAGATATAAGATCTGTTAGCTCGTATTGGGAGTTTGATATCCAAATGCTTCGAGACTGTATCTTAAAAAATTTGTGGGCACAAGTATTAATCTCGGGAAAGAGTTCCGCCAGGGTAGAACAATATGACAAAGGAGTTTACACATATTGTTCTTTGAGATACAAGGCTGGAGATAGGACATGGATGAGCACTAGAGGATTTGACGGTGATAATCTATATCCTCAGCACATCCAGGATATCATGACGGAAGGACCATACGTATGCGTTGTAACAGCTTGCATGGTTCAACACGCTGATTTGTAATATCCGTGACGTGTGCGTAGGGCATTGCTCACGGACTCATAGAATAACTCCATTTGACGAATCGGGCGTGGACCTAAGGAGTCCCAGATATGGAGTGTACTTGTTGTGCACTAGGGCAGTGTGTCGAATTAAAGCGTTTAATCCAATAATATTCAGCACTACCACGGGAATATGTGCATATCTGTATTTAAGTGTTAAATACAACAATTAGTCAATAATTATTATTTACTAATTGTATAATGACATGTGACGCATTGTGGACCCTCGGTTGAGTTTACCCAAATGTGAGATTTGGTGGGACCCACTAAGGGTATGCTTAGTAACTATTTATGCGGGGCAAAATGGTCATTACATACTTCAATTATTTACTGGTTAAATAATCAAAATATTTCTCTTATTATATTATATTATATATATAATAATATTTTATTTGGGTGCTAAATAGTTGGCACCCATTATCATTATTTTATTATTATTATTATATTACATTAGATATATAAAGAGAGAAATGTGTGAATTTGTGAGTGTTGGTGCATTTGGCCGAGAGAAGCAAATTGAGAAAAGAGAAAGAAGAGAAAATGGAACCGAGGGAAAGAAAGAAGAAAAAGAAAAAAATGAAAAAATGAAATTGTTTCATTTTTTTCTATGGTTCTAATTGAAGCAATTGTGAGTTGCTTCAAATTCTCCATTTCTTATCATTTTGGAGAAAAGGATGAAAACACACATTCGGCTATTTTGGGGATTAAGAGTTAATCCCGTGCTGAATATAGGTTGCTGTTCTAGCTCACCAAGCCCACCGTATTGGTGATTAGAACTGCCCGCGAGTTGGTCTCCATACGGACTGCAGGAAAATACGTGTATAATTTTACACGTTGAGATGAGTTCTCTACCAAACTAATATATTAATGTGATTAATATATTTATTTATTATGTTTATTGTTTAATTTAACGCTTTTGCTGCGTAAACAATTCGTATATGACACGTGTTTTAGGCAATAGACACATTTGCACATGCATACACCCATATATATTGGATCCTCGTCAACATTATTATTGATCAAAGAATAGATAAAATAATCCATAGCAACGGAGCCAAAAACTTGATGTATGCTTTAGTAGCTAAGCGTAAGCATAGACAATCATATCAAGTAATATAGGATTTAAAGTCCAAGTATCATTCCTATAGGGACAAAGTGATCAAATTCTATCAATCAAGTATTAAAATTTTATCTACTTTACTTTTATTTAGAAAACCAAAATTTGAAATCAAGTAATTAACCTAGTTCTATTAATTAAACTAAACCTAAGTAGCAAAAACATAAAAAGTTAAATTCACCAATTAATAATAATCTGAGTTTCGACTTATCCCTTAGTATTTTGTTGGATTCATTAATTTTCTTAATTAATCACTTAATACAAATTATTAGTTTAGACACTAATCTCATCATAAGCCTCTGTCAATGGTCAAGTAACTATATTACGTTATATGGAACTCATAATTGTTACCCTATGATTATGCATCAAACTATCCTAAGCTAAACACATAAATCCATCCATCAAGTTCATCATGGTTCCTCAATCATTCAAAATATTGGCCAAATATCATGAAAACATTAAACACAAGATAGAATGAATTAATTATATTTAATAAGTTCATAAAATAAGCATAAATGAAATCCAACTATATACTAGGTTCAATAGTCTAACCCTAGATCAACAATATTTAGCTCATCATAAAATCATGAGTTTAAAAGCAATAATACAAAGACATCATAATCAATAACATAATGATAAGAACAAAGAAAAAAAACTAACCAAGGCGACTCCTTGGGTTGCTTTTCTCTCAATCTTGACTTGAAGTTTGGTTCTTGATCATGAATATTTAATTATTGGGTTTTATCTTTGAATTTGTGTTGTGAATTGTTTCTCTACATTTTTCCTCTCAAAACTTTTGTGTTTTGGCTATTAAAAGAGTGCTTTTATATGTATAAGAAACCATAGGATCGAGGGCATTCGAATGCAAGTCAAAATATGACATTTAGGAAAGTCTTTTATATATCGTATGGGCGTCGTGGCTCTACGGGCTTAGTGCTGCGGCATTGAGACCTAGAAAATGGGAGTTGGTAGAAAGTGTCTGGGCACTGTAATGTCAGGGTTAGGTGCTGTAATGCCCAGCCTTGGGTTCAAGTGCTCTCATATTTTAAGAGCAACTTATTCGTTTCTCGTTCAATTCGCCTCATATTTGTTCTTAAACATCACATTTTCTGTTGTGCACTTATTTATGATAAAAAAGACAATTAAATATCCAAAAATTCATAAATTAAAGAAAATCTCTCATTTTGAATACTAATTTTACTAGTACTTTTACAATCCTATCAGTGGCTCTATTGCCTTTAGCATTAAAAGGTCTTATAGTAAGTTTACTTTTTATACAAGATTCACAGACTCGTAATAGTTTAATCTCCAATGAACTCAAAGGTCTATCTTTGACTAGTCTTTGGATCCTATTTAGACTATTATGGCTAAGATGTAGATGTCATTGATATATTTGATTAATAGGAGAAATTTTAAGCATCTTATGGTGATTGGATATATTATCCAATTATGTATCATGCAATGAGTTAATTTTAGAAAATATGTTGTATAGATTGTTAACTAGTGTACCGAAATATCTAAATGATTTATTCATTTGGATCACCAACATTGAGTGATTTCTCAGCTTAAGAGTGATTTCTCTAACATTGAGTGAACTGTTCTCCTAAAGCCCTTTTGACGATTACAAATATGATTAGTGACTCCCAAATTTTCTATCTAGAAATCTATAGAATCAACCACTAAATATGTCTTAATGAAAAGAATATTGCTAGAAGTTAAAGCTATCCTTTTAGCTATTAAAAGCTTACCTAAATGGATTTGATAGTTTCTCTTCCAATTCCATTTAATGTTACATTGGAAACACTTTCATTTAGGCATTTTCGCCCTTTTTTGAATTTGTATAGATCTTGAATTATATGCTTTCTTCAGCTTCTTATTCTTCCTTGTTTTATTATTCTTTCCTTTAAGATTGAGATTACAATAGGGAGATGGGCCTTGAGTCAAGCGACTACTGGAAGAATCTATTTTAGCTTGTGATGCATCTTTATTAGGTTTAGGAGGGTATTTATCAGTCAAGAAAATTTATGTTTGTTTACCGTGAGTGTAATATCTAAGTTCCTTTTCCAATCTAGAAAGTTATTATTAGTTAATTTATTTTGAATAAGGATGGATGTTAGTGAGCCAAATGAAGACATGCTAAAAAATAAATTCATACATGAGTATACCTTATTTTATAGCATACGAAACTTTTGAATGAATACATGAAATGCATGCATGTAGAACTCTTTAACTACATTAAAATATGTATTGGTAATCAAATTGTTATTCCAAATACACCTCTGTAGGGTGATTTAACTCATCATGAGTTAGACTAATACCCTATTAATTTAACATTATTATTATTATTTAGATATCTTATATCAAATAATAATAAACTACTTATTATTTTAGCCATTATGTTTAATTAACAAGAACTTTTTAGGGAGGATATTAACCCACCTAAATTGAGTGTATAACTATTATTTTAATCCTTTATATTTCCTAATTAAAATTGCTATCATATGGTAGTTAATTTCGCATTTGTCTTATTTTAAATTTTATCATTTAAGGAAGTCCTATCTAGTAACTAATTCTTGATTAATACCCTCCATAAAGAATCTCATAAGGTTTGAGATAAAACATTAATCTACTTTCCTATAGAACTGTTAATAGAGGCTGTGAGCTTAATACCTAAAGCTCTTTCACACTAAATTTTTTAAACTATAGAGTTTTTATTTTTAATATACTAATTAATTCATTTTATTGATATTCTACCTATCATTAATTAATTTTATTAAAAAAAATTAATTAGGTCATGTCAATTTTATGAAATAAATTTAATATTAAAACTATAACAATAATCATCTTCCTAATTTCATTAGAACATTTATGTCACACAAGATAATATATTTATGCATCAATATGTAAATGTGGCACCCTTAATCTATATAACATTTTATTCAACCAATCAATTAACTATCTAAATAAATGACCTATAATTCATAATTTTTCATAAGAAGAAAAATATTAAAACTAAGTTTAAATTCATTAAAGTACTCTTTATAACCAACTTGGGCTCATCCATGAATTATAGGTTAGGTATTTTGGGCTTTTAATTTTCTTTAGCCTATTTATTTTTTAAAACACATTTTAGGGTTTAAATTCTTATTGGGCCTCCTTCAAATAAAAATTTATTAAAAATATTTTTTAAGCCTATTAATTTTATTTAAATAGTCCAAATAAAAGTTTTCTAAAATTTAGACTAAAATTAAAATGAGTTTAGAACTTTTGATTTTTAAAAGCCTAAAAATAGTTCATAAACTAATTTGGGTAAGAATTAGAGCCTAAAAAAGTTTTTATTTTTTGCTAAACTATAATTATCTAAAATGTAAATTTTGTTTAAGGCTTATTTGCAAAGTATGAAATATTCTTGCTAAAACTAAATTACTTAAATCCTGGAGGGAGATTAGTGAGAAAAAATAAACCCTATTTAATCTTTCTCTCTCATGCTGCATACCTAACTTCTGCCCATCATCAACCGAAGCCAAATCGTCAGCTGTCACAAGGAGATTGTCGTTCGTCTTAAAAGGTGCTGACCACCTCGTAAATCAACGTCCCTATTATCAGTCACGTCCTGTAACTCATGCTTGCCATCAACTTGTATGAAGAACGCGCTGCCAAAGCTACTATATCACGTGGTCTCTACTTTGAACAACAGTAGCTCTAATAACGCCGCTAGCAAATTCCATCACTGATTGTTGAAAGAAAAATGAAAAAAGAATAATAACTAATAACACCACCACCAACCCTTGACAAGGTCACACCATCAGCAGGTCCTTGTTGCTCACTGTTACAGGCTAGTGGTCGCACAATCTGCTGGCGTTAGCACATGGCAGTGTGAGCGGGTGCACAAGCCCACGGCTACTGCTGCGAATTTTTGCCAATGTTTTTTTTTTAAATAACAATCTAATATTTCAATTCTAAAATTTACATATCAAAACTTAATGCCAATAAATTAGCTTTAAAAATTAAAATAAATATAAAGTGGCTATAATATTGGTTGCTAGGTAATTTTTTTTTTCAATTAACAAATTTGATTATGTAAAAGTTAGATTATTTTGTTTATAATTTATATGTATAGAGTTAAAAAATTACTTCAATTTTTTATTTGATAAACCTTGAATTAACTGACTATAATGCTATAAACTAAGAGAAGAGGAGTGCCTATTCACATTTCTTAACGTAAAATACATAAGAGAATAATTGTTATCTACTGCTCTTTACCTTTTCTATATATAGATATCTTCCATAAGAATTTAGAGTTTAAATAAAATTTGAGCTAATTGATAGATTGATAGATCTATAAGCTTTCTAACTCCAACTTAAAGACTTAGTTCAAGTCATCTCATGACCTACCAGATATTTTAAGTTAACCCTATACTGTTAAAAACCAAAGCTTGCATTCTAGTAACCCATGTAAAATAAATAAAATTTTATTTTATTTAAAGCTCTTTTAAGTAAATTATGATTGATCTTAGACAAATAATAACCACTTAATTGAACTTCTAACTAATGTCCAAATTAAAACTAGACCTAAGAAAAAATTCTTACCTCTTTAATTACCTATTTACCTTTATTCATCGAATGCTTTAATGATAATTTTTCAATATCTCTATATTTGTAAATAAGTTTATAAATAAATATTATTATTTAATAAATAATTTATTAAATAAACTATAGTTATAGATTTAAATGATAAAGCATTCCAAAAAGTCTGGATGAACTTTATTAAGTAGATTCTTCACGAGCAGTTAACAAGTAATAATGTGATGAGTGAGTATCATTCTCTTGAGGATTGATCTTTCAAAGTAATGCTAATTACTATGGGTATTTCACAACTTATTTTATCTAGGCTAACTTAATTCTAAGTTGATTATGATAATTAAAGGCAGTTAGACTCACAATTTGATAATTTTAGAAGGTGAAAAATTTAGAATAATTAGGTCTTAGGGTATTGATTTTACTCTAACTTTTTCATGTCTTCCATGTTTAATGATTATTAACTAATCTTATTAATTCATTAATTAAGGGATCAATATTAATCCCATTACCTCTCTCGAGCATCAAATGAGATGTTATGCAGTTGATATCCCTATTTAACTTATCTATTTATACATTCATTAAACAACACTTAAATGATTACCCGAGTATTATTAGACTGTCAACTTAATAACAACTAAAGTTATGCTTTTTAAATCCAATAAATGAGCCAATCTTTCTAAGCATTAAACCCGAAAAAGCATGAAGCACAAAAAAGCATAAATAAATTAAGCAAGACTTTGTTAATATCAACTAAATCATCCAAACATAGTAGTATAGAGCTACATTAATGCCTTAGAAAGAGAGTTTAGCCAATCTCAGATGAACTCAAGATTATCTAAAAATTTATAAGTTCAAACATGTTTAAACAAACAAAATCCACAAATATAAACTCCAAATAAAAAGATTAAGAAAATGAGAAAAGGGAAAACTATAGTGGCTTGAATCTTTTGGGGCTACAATCTTCAAGATTCTTAAGATTTCAAGTTTTCAAATGTCTTTCTATCCCTTCTCTCAAATGAGGCTTTTAGTCTTTTTTTTTTTTTTATGTAGTTTCAAGTTGGGCCAAGAAATTAGGGCATAAAAATCAAAGTCAATAGCTCTATAGGTAAAATGGAATTAAATCAGGGTGGAGCTGCAACCTAAGTTGAGTAGGGGTGTGGCACTAGTTTTTTGCAATAACTGGGGCCGTGACTTAGGTGAATTAGGTTCTCATACTTAACTTTCTATCAGCACCTCTTTTACCTATTTCAGAGTTGTGGCTTGAACTTTCGGGGCTATGGCTTATACCTTGTAAAATGACTTTTTTCCCTTTTTTCTTCACTCTATGCTCTTATTAATTCTTCAATTTATTGAAACCTACAAAATAACAATACAAATATGAAAAGCCATATATTCTTACTCAAAATAAACAAATATCAAGTCATGAGAGTCTAAATATGATATAATGAATGTGCTCGTCAGATTCTATCTTGCAAGTATATGTTCATATGACCCATAAAATTATATCTCCAAGTGATCAATATTTTGACCATTTATATGTACTCTTTGATAACTCAAAATATAAAACACATGAAAAAACAACTTGCTTAGGATGAAGGTTAATCTAGCATATTAAAAAACTTTTCTAAATTAAGATTAATGACATTCAATTAACTAGATCAAAATTCTCATTAGTCTTGTTCAATGTATCATATACACTAATATTTCTACTTAAAATCTCTACTTTAATGATCAAAATAAATCATCCACTATGAGAAATAGAAAAACTACAATATTACTTAATAAAATACCCTTTTTCTATAATGACTGCAAATATTATTTAATTTATAAAGAGCTTGTGATCTATATATTTTGTAATAGCATCATACACGTAATACATAAATTACATACTTTATAAATACAAACTTATCAATATTTGCTCATATATATATATATATAAATTGCATTAATAAAAAAAATATTATCACATATGCTTTAAGGACACAAATAACATAAAATGACTAAAAAAAAGCATTATTGTTTAAAGAAAAACAAAAAATAGGAATAAAATTAATGACCAATGAGTAACTGATGCATGTAATAATAGTTAAGTACAAGTGCATGCTATTATATCAAGTAATATAGGATTGAAGTCCAGATATCGTTCTCACAAAGACTTATTTAACCTATTGTTTTCAATGAAATACTAAAATTAATTCTAGTTACTTTTAGCTAGACAAATTATATGGTGAATATTAACTAAGTAATCAAATTCTACCAAATAAAACCTAATATTAATCAAAAGCAAGCATGAGTTAAGTTCACTAATTAAAAGTAATCTAGGGTTTCAGTTTATCCCCTAATATTTTATTGAACTTATTAATCTCTTAGTTAATCTATTAATAAAAAATTCTTGGCTAGATTCTAATCTCATCATAAGCCTTTATCGATGGTCGAGTGACTATATTACACCTTAACAATTACTTATATGTCTATGGTAATCTGAATTGAATGCAATTTATTAAGAACAACTCTAATCATGCCATACGTGCTATCTAGATTATGTCTATCCTACATGGAACTGGTAGTTGTTACCTTATGATCATGCATCAAACTATCCTAAGCTAAACACATAAATCCTCTTTTCAAGTTCATTAGAGTTCCTTTAACAATCAATATATTTTCCAGATAAAGAGAAAGCATTAAACACAAGATAGAATGAATCAATTTAATCTATTAAGTTTATAAACCAAAAGTGTCAATAAATCCAACTACATATTAGGTTCAAAAGTCTAACCCTAAATCAAAAGAGTTTAGTTTATAATAAATTCAAGAGTATCAAAGTAATGAATGAAAAACATCATGGACAAGATCATAAAATAAAGAAAAGAGAAGAAATAATAAAAGGTTGATGCCTTGGATCGCCTCTTTCTCTTTATTGCTTGTTTACATAAATCTTGATCTCCATTCTTGAATTCTTTACTTTGATTTCTTGTTTTGTGATGTGTTTATGTTTGCCTTAAGTTGCCTCTAATATTGTCTGCTTTTGGCTATGAAAAATGATGCTTTTATTAGTATTCGTAACCCTAGGTTATGCGCTTCAAATCTAAGTTGAAATAAGACTTTTAAGAAAGGGGTTCATATGTTGCACAAGTGCCGTAGCGCTGGGGGTTGGGCGCTGCGACGCTCAAGCCTAGAAAATAAAAATTTGATGGAACATGACTGGGCATCACAATGCCCAACTTTTTGCCACAAACGCCACGATGTCCATCTATGGGCGCTGGCTAAATGTTGGCTAGTCCTCCGTTTTTCACCATTTCACATCCATTTTGTGCCTTTTCTCTCCAGTATCTTTATGCCAAATACTCATGATTTAGAGCAACACCTAAGTCTGAAATGATAGAAATAGTAAACCATATAATTCCATATGAAATACCCTCAAACTTAAAACTTTACTCATCATCGAGCAAAATAAAAACAAACAATTACAAAATTTATTATTGACTCTAAATAAAATGAAAACTTAAAACTAAAAACAATCTAAATTGATTAGATGATCAAAATATTTGTCTAAAAGGCTATTGAAATGATAGACGTGTTTTCAAAAATCAATAAATAACTTTTAACAATTCATCATACCATTCATCAAACTCTTCATTCTCTCTTATAATTTATCACTTGTTTATGTGTATGCAATAAGCAAGTAAATAGCTGAATGAAACATAGTTTACTCAATAGCTTAAGATAGTATATAAAGATGATATCTTGACATATTTCAATTCATAATAATACTACCATAAGCTTGCTTCTCATACTACTCTCCACTAATGTAGAAAGACACATGTCTGGGGATCTATTTAGGATTTTACTTAACTTGTGAAGAAAGGCTACGGTCAAGGTGGGATATAAAGATTAAAAACAAATTGAAGTTCAAATCAATTTATGAATACTTAGACTATACCTGGAACCTCTTGATCTTTTTCCCCTTGATTAATCTCATCCCCCAAACTTATGATATTTCCATCTTTCTTTTAATCACTATTGTTTAAAGAATTTCTTATTTTTCTTAAGTTAGGAATATTGTGAATTTAAAGACTTCTTTTTTTATTTTATATTTTTATATAATAAATATCCTCAAACTTAGATTGATAAGTACCTTCAAGACTTAATTGCTTTCCACTTCAGTACCCTTTTCACACACAACTACAATCTTTTTTTTTTTGGTCCTTTTAAGAATATTTCTATGTAAACTAAAGGTTTATGTGTTACGAGTAATTTTGGATTAATAAACTTAAAGTCTTAAGGGTTGTAATGTGGTTAAACAAAAAATGGGTATGTAGGATCATAAGGGGTAACTAGGGATGAATGTACTTTTAAGATAGGCTAAAAAGGCTTAATCAATCCATAAATGGCCTAATGTCATTTTTCTATTCATGTGTTTCATAGAATTTCACCTCAAGTAGTAATCAAACAAGTTCTAAAGTATTGGTCTTTTGAGACTGAGGTGTACTAGTTAAGTAAAAAGTATCTATAAGCAAATATTTTAACTAATACATGCTTATCTCAATATGCTTAAGAATAAGTGATAAAAAATAAAGTTGAAATCAGATCAAGATTCCTGATATAAGAATTATCTCAAGTGTTTATTGTTTCTTTAGAACTTGTAAAAATAAATTCAACCAATATTTTATTTCTTATCATGGACTAATAATCATCATCTTAACCAAAAAAAAAAATAATAATAATCAACTAAAAAACATTTTCAATCCATAAGACAACCAATCAATTCATACAGCAAAAATAAATACAAGATAAGTGTTTCTCACCCCTAAAATTAAATTTGACATTGTTCATAATGTCAAAAAAATAAAATAAAAGAGTAAAAGACTTTCATGATAATTGAAGTTTAAGCAATGCAACGTTTTTGTCTCTTAATGTGATCATACTTTTCCTTGGCTTATAACTCTTGCAAATGCTCATGATGCTTCTTTGAATGATAGACTTGCTATTTTATTCCTTAAAAAAGAAAATAAAGTAAATAAAATTGAAAGTAAAGCAAACCTAAAATAAAATTACTTGGGTTACCTCTTAAGAAGCGGTTGATTTAATGTCATTGGCTTGATAGGGTTTCTTTTATTCTTATGGTGGATCAAAGGTGATGGTAGAGGCATATTAGTATGTGATCTTGTTGGCATTCCTTTTTTTTTTTTTGCTTCTATATCTTTGCAATTAGGCTTTGGATAGTAGCTTTCACTGCAGAAATAAGTCTTTTTTTCCTTTCTTCTTGATTCTTTCATCACAGTACTGCTTCTGCTTCTTCTTCTTCTATGCCTCCATGCTTTCTTTTGAATGCGAGGATTCAATGTATCCATGTCTTTAAGTTGCAAATTTGTTTTCTAGAAGTGCACCACATCAATGCTGAAACAGTCTTCATTCTCTTATGGTAACTTGATCTTTTTGAAGATTTGAATGTGACATTGTCCTCTTGTGCCCTTATGGTTAACTCCTCTTTTTGTACATCTATGATCATTCATTTGGTGGCTAGGAAAGGTCTTCCAAGGATGATGAGAATCTCATTATCTTCTTCCATATCCAAAATGATAAAATCAACAAAGAAGATAAACTTGTCCACCTTTACTAGCACGTCCTCTATAATTCCCTCAAGATAAGCGAGAGATGGATCAGTAAGTAGGAGTATGACATTAATAGACTTTGCTTCTCTTAAACCTATTTTGTTGTAGACAGAGAGTGCTTTTTCAAGGTCATGATTTTCAATAGAGCATAGTACGGTAAAGCTCCTACTATCTTTGAACTTAAAAGGTAACTTCTTTTGAAGTATAGCACTGTATTATTCTGTTAATGCTATGGTCTTATAATCCTCTTTTTTGAAAGAATGCTCTTTATGAACTCGATATAGCTAGGTATTTGTTCAAGTGCATTTGCAAAAAGAAGATTAATATATAACTTCTTAAAAACTTCAAGAAATTCTAAGAATTACTTATTTAGCTTCTTCTTTTGCAGCCTTTGAGAGAATGGTGGAGATAGAGTGAAGGACTGCATAGGCTGGTTCTACATGTTGCTACTGGTATTTTCTGTTGTGTTTGTACTTTTCTACATTTTAAAATTTTTTTGTACTTGAATACCAGTTTTTGTACTTGTTTCTGCAAAAAGTTATGCACTTTTCTACTGCCCGAATTTTGTTTTTGCACTTTCTTGGATTTTCTATTTCTGCACATATTTTACACCTTGGTAGCCTTTGAGAAAAGGTATTGATGGCCTATAGGGATGCATTACATCTTGATGTATCACCTTTTTTTTTTCCTTACTTTCTGGCATGCTTGAAGGTAGTGGTTTGTGATGCAAACAAAGCTACACAACTTATACACATACAAGAGGAAGAATTCACATGTGGGCTTTGAGGGACTCATGAGACACGTGGGCTTGGAAAGGCTTAAGGCCAACAATCACAAAACTTAAAGTAAAGCATTTTAAAAAAGTATTAAATGGGCTGATTCAACAAGTTGATGAGATAGCAAACACATGGAGGCTTGGCATAAGCCCAATTCCAATTTAAATAAGTCCAAATTAGATTCAAGGGAACCTAATCACTTTGATTAAGGTTTTAGAATAGCCAAATTGAAGATCTACACTACTTTTGGAAGACCCAATATATTAATTTCGAAATTAAATTTGATATAGGCAGATTTTCAAGAAGTTTAATTACTTTCCAAATTTTGGAGATTTTTTACATATTTAATTATTGAACTTTTGATGTATTAGGATTCTTTCTCTTTTAGAATTAGGTTTATAGTATGATTTTACAGCCTATATAAAGGCTTGTTTTTTCTTATTAAGGGAACTCAACTATTCATTAGAGAATAATATTAGAGAGAGCTTTTTTGTATTTTTCTTTAATTCTTGAAAGGATTTTAAACTTATTAAGATTATTCTTATCGCATTCAAACAACCTAACTTATCACCTTTATTCTTGAGTGTCCTTGGGTTTCTTGGTGTGGTGTCACTTATTCAGCTTTTGTCTTGGTTCTGGCCTTTCTAGGTCATGGGTCAAGACTCATCAAACTTGCACCTTAAAGATCTTGGGGTTTGATTTCACGTTTTTAGTGTTGGGTTTCATCACATCATTGGCGAGGGTCATATCAGTTAGTATTAAAGTTTTGGTTTCAAGGAAAGTTTGAATTATCCCTTTAATTGCTTTATTGTTCCATTGAATCTTGCATGAATTATTTTGGTTAAGAAAACCCTAATTGTGGTTGCATTCTATCTTGAAAACCCTAATTTGTTATAAATTCATATTTCTTATTTCTAGTTTCTAATATAAAAAAAAGTGACAAGAAAAGAAAGAAATGAAAAAAAAAAGAAAGAAAAGGAAACAAAAAATTGTTGCAAAATCATCTTAATCAAAATTTTGAACAATCTTTGCCACGTTAATTGCTTGCATTAGTTTCTTGAGTATTGCTTCTCAAATGTTGTGACTTGTCTCGGTTGTTTCTCATCTTGAATTGCCACTTAAATTTTGATTGTTCTTGAATTTGATTAAGGGTGAAAAGAAGACACATGAGTGGAAAGGCCAAAATGGTGAGAATATAAGAGGGTAAAAGCCATTTGAGTGCCAAACTCGAGAGTGAGTGAATTTATAAAGTGAAACATGTGAAGGAGTGCTTGTGGTCCTTGACCATATTTTTACAGATTCTAAACATGTTACATAATTAAGAAGAAAACTTAATGGAAGAGGTATTACAACCAACTAACCTGAACCTACAGCTATAGGCATTGTTGGGAGAGATGAGGTGGATGATGAGAACCGAATTGAAGCAAATTCATGAGAGGATGGGTAGGTTAGAAAATAGAGGGTAGTATCAAAATGCTCCCATTGGGCAACCACCTAAATGAATACAACAAAAGGTACAATGGGGAAATGTTGAAGATGAAGAGGAGTTGGATGAGCTGGATGAACCACCAATAAACCAGGGCAGATTTTAGCATGTTTATGGAGATAAAGACACTATGAGGGGAAGACCTAGGTAGGGTGACAACTTGAGAAGTATTAAGGCGAAGATTCCACCATTCTAAGGTAAAATCTAAAAGTGTCGATTAATCTACGGTGTATACATGTGATTTTTGTGTTCATATATAATACATACGCATCGCATACATACATATACACATTAAATACACAGTAGAAGTCTAAAATATATTATGACCACGTTTAAATTACAATTTTAATCAAATTAGAACTGAATTGATAAATCTCATATAATAAGCCTTTGGACTAATTTTAAAGAATCCACCGCACTGATGCCCGTTGGCAGTTCTAGTGATCAATGGAGTGGGATTGATCAACTAGACAACAGTTTAATCCAACTTATGTTTAACTCTTTAAACACTCTTAATTAATACTTAATCAATTAATTTAGCTCTTGAACTATGTCGCAATAGTGGCTTTTGATAATTAAAGAGCAAGATAAATTATCACTTTTACACTTGAAAATAAAGAAACATTCTTCTCCTATTTTGTTCTTCAATGGCCAACCCTTTAAAATAATACTAACTCTTTGTTTTGTTTTTATTTCTAACATTTAAAAGCCAAAACAAAATTGTCTTCACTTTCTAATTTTTTCACACTTTGGCCGGCCACACACACATCAATATTTCTTAATATTTTTGCTTTTTGATTATAATATAATTGTTTTAATTAACCATAGTTAATTTTAACCAAACCAAAGTTAACATTTGACTTAAGCTTAGTTAGCAAACTTAACCTTTAAGTTTAGTTAGATATTTAGGTTTTTTAACCTAATTATGGTTAACTAACTTAACCCTAGTTTAGTTAACTAAATTTTTTAATTTAATTTAACCCTTTGGTTAATTTTTAACCAAAGTTAGGTTAACTATTAACCATAGTTAAATAAACTATTCATTTAATAATTAATTAAATAATATTACCCTTAAGTCCTCATTTAACCTAACGTTAATCCCACCAAACCTACACTTGAGTTAATTTAACCAAGGATTCACTATGCACTATGTATCACCTCTTAATTGGTTAACAACATTTATTATCCAATTAATTATACTTAACATTAAGTATTGACACGCATGTATCCCAAGAGTTTCTAAAACAAATATTCAATTTTGTTGAATTTTACCAGATTGAATTATTCAATCTGGTACGTTACCTCAGTGCACAACAAGTACACTTCATATTACTGAATTCCCTAGGTCTATGACCGATTCATCAGATGAAACTATTCCATGAGTCCATGATCGATGCCCCACGCACACATCATCAATATTACAAATCAGCGCGTTAGACCATACAAGCTGAGGTCAGAATGCATACATATAATCCTTCTGTTACTTATACCCTAGATGAGCGGGGATATAGATCAGCATCATCAAATCCCTATTGATAAAAACATATTTGTCATATATTTTCTAATGTCTTTATTTTGATATTTACTATTTTATGAGAATAAATGACTATCTATGTGCATTATTATTATTATTTATAGGAACTTGAATGAAAATTACTAAAATGTAAAGTTTTTAAAATATGGACTTATTGATGAGATATTTCTATATCTTAAATTGAGTGCAAGTATACACTATCGTATGCAAGTAATAAAGGGACCAAATAGTCGGATGTCGAACCTACAAGGATAATTTCTACTTTCTAACCAAGTACTAAAATTATGTCTCTCTAATCATTATTCAGAAAAATAAAAAATCTAAAAATAAATATAGAAAATATAAAAGCAATAACACAATGCAAAGAGAATTAGGTGATAGCAATATAGAAAACATCTAGGATTAATACTATCCCTCAATATGCTTTCTAATGATTAATCTTTTAATATTTAACTTCCTTAGTCTTTGTTATTGATCAAGACACTAATGTATTCACAAGCCTCTTCCAAGGTCATGCAAGTATACCTTAATTTACCAAATACCTATATTCCTATAGTACTTTTAATAAATTAAGATTCGTTAAGATTAGGTCTTATTGATCATACATGACAATTAGAAATATTCCTATCCTAAATTGAAACTTGCATATGCAATACTAAATATTACTCTGCAATCATGTATCAAATTACCTAGGTCAAAATATTATGATTCCTCTTCCGAGTTTATCAACAATATTACCAACTTATTCACCATATATTATCCAGATATATTGAAGCATTAAGATGAAGTAATTTGAATATCAAAGAACTAAGTTTATTAAATATTCAAAAGATATGGCAATTAAGCACACATATTGAGTTCAAGTATTAACCCTAGAAAATAAATTTAGTTCATGGCTACAAGAGAACAGCAGTAAAAATAAGAATAAATCATGATACAATCAATAGCAAACCGATATAGACGTTGAATTGCTCTTAATTGCACTGCCTAAGATACTCTTGATGCCAAAGAACGCCTTGAATCTCTCTCTAACGTTGCTTCAATTAAACTCCAATTACTCTCCAAGACTCGTACTCTGTATTCTTGGTGTTCTTGAATGTGTCTTGGGTTCTCTAGGTTGATTCTTAAAGGCTGGGAACTAGTGGCTTTTATAGGGATTGATATGAGCTTGAAAATCTCAATTCTCATCGGACTAGGACTTGCGCTACCGCTGGAGCGCTATATAGTTGTTGCTGGTTCAACACGTGAAAATGGCTTCACCGCTGAAGCAGTGGCATGTTAGCGCTGGGGCGCTGGCCTATCACTGGCGCAATGACTATTTGGCGCTGGGGCGCCAAATGCAACTGAAACATGTCATTTTTCTTATTTCGATCACTGTTCCAGCGCTGGGACACCGGACACATACATTAAATTTTGTTCAAGTCCCTATAAATAACAATAATGCACATAAATAGCAATCTATTCTCTTAAAATAATAAAATATCAAAATAAAAACATGAGAAAATATATGACAAATTTGCCCTTATCACTTGTCGCCCCAGTGGCACAAAAATTTTCACCCTAGCGCTAGAACAGTGATTAAAATAAAAAAAAAATAGAGAAAATGACCTATTTAAGTCACAGTTCAATGCCCTACACCAGTGACAGCCCAGTGCTCTAGTGCCAGACCCTACTGCTCTAGCGATACGCCTTTTACACACAACGCCTCAGCGACAACAACATAGCGTCTCAACGACAATGTAATTCTTAACCCAACAAGAATTGGAGATTTCAAGCTCAATTCAATCCCTATAAAAGACCCATCATACCCTGCTTTTAGAGAGCATCCAAGAATATCAAGAACACACAACTCAAGTTTTATACAGCAATTGGAGCTTAATTGAAGTAGCTATAGAGATAGATTCAAGGCATTCTTCGACATCAAGAGTTTCTTAGGCAGCACAATCAATAATAATTCGATATCTATATCGGGTTGCTATTGATTGTATCATATTTTGTTTATTATTTTTGCAGTTATTCTCTTGTAGCCATGAGCTAAAATTTCTTTCTAGGGTTAACTTTTGAACTCAATATGTGAGTATAATTGCCATATCTTTCGAATATGTAATAAACTTAGTTTTTTGTTATTCAAATTACTTATTCTTAATGCTTCAATATATCTGGCCAATATATGGTTAATGAAATGGTAACATTTTTGGTAAACTCAAAAGATGAATCATTATATTTAGACCAAAGTAATTTGATGCATGATTTTAGAATATTCAATGTTGCATATGCAAGTTTCAAATTAGGATAGGAATATACCTAATTGACAAGTATGATCAAAGTTTTAATCTTAATAAATCTTAATTTATTACAAGTACCATAGGAATATAGGTATTTGGTAAATTAAGGTATACTTGCATGACCTTGGAAAAGGCTTGTGAATACATTAGTGTCTTGATCAATAATAAAGACTAAGGAAATTAAATATTAGAGGATTAATCATTAGAAAACATATTGAGGGATAGTATTAACCCTAGGTATATTGCTATCTTCTAAATCTCTTTACATTGTGTCATTGCTTTTCTATTTTCTAAATTCATCCTTAAAATTTTATTTTTCTGAATAATTGTTAGAAAGACATAATTTAGTACTTGGTTAAAAAGTAAAAATTATCCCTGTGGGTTCGACATTCGACTCTTTTGTCCTTTTATTTCTTGCATACGATACTTGTACTCAATTTTAAGATATTTAAATATCTTATCACCCATTTGTTCATTCAATCTTGTCTCTAGATTTGTATCCCGATGAACAATATAAACAAACACTTTTGTCATATTGTTCAACCTTGTAGGAAACTCCTTTCCCCAGTTTATTGCTCGTGGCCATAAGACTTTCTGTGATACAATGTCAAAGCATCAAATCTACAACCCACCTATGTGAACTGATGAATCCCTTATCTACATACACTAGACTCTATGAGCATCAGATTACACTCAGGGACACATAGCAGTTAGAACATGAAAGGTCTCTAACATCCGTGGAACAAAAGTATGATGAATCATCTTACAAGTTCACTGTAGCGCTAAGGTCTAAAGACTACATATACTACTCAATTTGAGAGGACCTACTAATGATGGTTTCATAGGATATCTATTAAGGTCCTTATGAGTATGATCAGTATTCAGTCCTAACTGAATATCGGTATGCCTATACGAGCTCTAAGCTCATAGTCAGCTATGAACAACTATCTGTACCCTATAGATATAGACATACACTAATATGTATCAAAGGAATTCATCGATAGACCTGCATTGGTAGAAATAGATCAGGAACACAGTGTTTTAGAAAACACTTGCATAATGATCTTTCTTAGCACCTATTGCAACTCGTTACAACTATATTATTACTAGTTTACCCTCGAGCCTTTATCCTATTATAGACAGGGTTCTAACTCCTTAGATCTCGTTAACTCTTCTAATCTGCTAACTCTTCAGTGCTAACTATTAGCATTTATAACCCTCATTTTTGTTAACCCTTAACACCGGTCTAAACTCTTTTAGACTAAATTTGAATCCTTTCAGATCATACAATGTCCGTAATGTGACAAGCATCATTACCATTTAATAAAGACTATTAGCAATTTAATAAAATATACATTGTATAAATATTATCAAATAGGTATTCATACAAATAGAGATGTCACGTAAGCACATACCCTAATAAAAATGACCTTGAGGCTTATCTAGAATGAGAGATTAAGATACAGATGATCTTCGATTGCCACAACTACTCCGAGGCCAAAAAGGTAAAACTGGCTATAATTAAATTCATTGACTAAGCTATTGTTAGGTGGGATCAATTATTGAAGGAAAGGAGGAGAAATCACGAACGACCAATTGAGGCCTAGAACAAGATGAAGGCCATCATGACAAGATGCTTCATAGCTACTACCATAAGGAGTTGTACAACAAGTTGCAGCGTCAAACTTAAGGATCCAAGTGTATTGATGAATACTATAAAGAGATGGAGGTTACTATGATCCGAGCGAGTGTAGAGGAGGATAGAGAAGCCACCATAGCTAGGTTCTTATATGGCTTAAACCGAGAGATAGAGAACTTGGTAAAGATACTCTATGTGAAGTTGACGAATATGGTGCACCAAGCTATCAAATTTGAGCAGCAATTGAAGCAAAGGAACATGGCTGGGAAAGAATCAAGTATGACTGCCATATGCTCATGGAGACCAGCCCCTAAACGAGATAAAGTTCCATCAACTAAGCATAAGTCTAAGCCTTTTAAGGATGCTAAACAAGCTGCGATGTTGAAACAAGATAAAACTAGATCCACCACTTCTAGAAACCATGACATTAAGTACTTTAAATGCCAAGGCAGAGAACATATAGCTAGCAAATATATGAACAAAAGAGTGATGGTGATCAACGCTTAAGGGGAGATTGAGTCAGAAGATGAGCAAGAAGATGAAGTAGATGACATGCTACCTCTTGAAGATGACTATGAAGGGAAATATGCAGTGGAAGGAGAATATTGGTGGCAATACGAGCTCTTAGTGCACATGTCAAGGAGGAGAAAAATTATCATTAGGAGAACTTATCCAAGCTCAGTGTTTTATGAATAGCAAAGTTTGCAGCGTTATATTTGATGGTAGGAGTTGTACCAATGTTGCCAGTACCAAATTAGTGAAGAAATTGGTGCTACCTACCTTGAAACATCCACGACCTTGCCGATTTCAATGGCTAAACAATTTCAGAGAAGTCAAGTTAACAAAATAAGTGTTGGTGGCATGTTTCATTAACAATTACAAGGATGAGGTGCTTTGTGATGTGGTACCTATACACGTGTCACATCCTATTGAGATAACCATGGCAGCTTGATCGGTGAGTCACGTATAACGATTAAACCAACATGTACTCTTTTATCATCAAAAAGTAGCCTATAGTATTTGTACCATTGACGCCATAACAAGTTCTCAAAGACCAACTCAAGATGCAAAAAGTGAGTGAAAAGAGAAAAAAAAGAAAGAGAAGCCAAAGTTGAGAGAAAAGAAAAAGAGAAGAGAGAAAAAAGGAAGGCAAAAGCTTGAAAAAGGGTGAGAGAAAAAATGAGAGAGTTGCAGCCTTAGTGGGTGCAAGAGAGGAAAAATACAACTACATTGCAAAAACAAAAAGTGAGATCAAGAGAGCTTTATTTTCACAACAGCTCCTTATAGTACTCATGTACAAGGATGCTCTTTTGTGTACTCATATCTTTCTCGAGTAGGTGCCTTCAGGCTTACCTTTAATTCGAGCAAATCGATTTTATACCTAATGCAATAATTCTAAACCGACCAGCCTATAAAAGTAATCTCGAGTAGACGAATGAACTTTAATAGTAGGTTAATAAGCTAATGAAAAATGGCATGTTAGAGAACATGAGTCCTTATGCGCTTTTGGTGATACTAGTGCCTAAAAAGGATGAGATATGGAGGATGTGTGTTGACTGTCTAGCCATCAACAACATTACGATAAAGTATCATCATCTTATTCCTCGATTAGATGATATGTTAGAATGAACTGTATGGGATCTTGTGTATTTTCTAAGATTGATCTCAAGAGTGGATACCATCATATTAGGATGAAAGAAGGTAATGAGTGAAAAACTACATTTAAAACAAAATATGGTTTGTATGAGTGGTTAGTTATGTCATTTGGATTAACTAATGCACCTAGTACTTTTATGAGACTTATGAACCATATTTTGCGTGCTTTTATTGGCAAATTTTTAGTTGTCTGCTTTGATGATATCTTAATCTATAGCAAAACCTAGATGATCATGTTGAACACTTAAAATTTGTTTTGGAGGTTTTAAGGAAAGAATGTTGTTTGCCAACCTTAAGAAATGTACATTTTGCATGGATAAACTTGTGTTTCTTGATTTTGTTATAAGTGCTAAAGGGATTGAGGTCGACGAGAAAAAGGTGAAGGCAATTCAATATTGGCTAATGCATACTTTGATGAATCAGGTAAGAAGCTTCTATGGCCTAGCTAGTTTTTACTGACACTTTGTTCGAGATTTTAGTAGCATAGCTGCACCCCTAACCGAAGTCATCAAGAAGAACATTCAATTTAAGTAAGGAGAAGAGCAAGAAAAGGCATTCAAGCTCATAAAAAAATTGACTAATGCACATTTACTTGTTTTATCTAATTTCACTAAAACGTTCGAAATTAAGTGTAATGCTTCAAGTATAGGTATCGAAGGCATGTTAATGCAAAAGGAAAGATCGGTTGTTTACCTTTGTGAGAAATTTAGTGAGGCAGCCCTAAGCTATCCCACTTACAATAAAGAATTGTATGCATTGGTTCAAACTCTTTAGACTTGGCAACACTACATATGGCTGAAAAAGTTTGTGATTTATACGGATCACGAATCTTTTAAGCATTTACAGGGGCAACATAAGTTGAGTAGACACCATACCAATTGGGTGGATTTCATTGAAATATTCCTCTATGTGATCAAATATAAATAAGGTAAGTAAAATATAGTTGCCAATGCATTATTCGCAGGTACACTTTGCTTTCAACCCTTGATGCTAAATTGCTTGGATTTGAGTACATTAAGGAGTTGTATGCAATGAATTCTAATTTCGGTGACTTGTTTAAAAATTGCACTAAATGGGTGAGTGGGAAGTTCTATTTACATGATGGTTTTTTGTTTCAAGAAAATAAATTATGTGTTTCATATTCATCCTTATGTGAATTACTTATTCGAAAAACATATGATGGTGGTTTTATGGGCTATTTCAAGGTAGCTAAGACTTTAGGTGTATTTCATGAGAATATTTTCTTACCACACATGAAACGTGATGTAAAGAGGATTTTTTCGAGATACATTACTTGTAGGCAAGTTAAGTCTAGGCATCAACCACATGATAGTAGTTTGATGGGCTAGTTCAGGGTAGCTAAGACTTTAGTGTATTACATGAGCATTTCTTTTAGCCATACTTGAAACGTGACGTAGAAAGGATTTGTCTAAGATACATTACTTACAGGCAAGCTAAGTCTAGACATCAACCACATGGGTTGTACACTACCCTTCTTATTCTTAGTGCACCTTAGGTCAATGTCTCTGTGGATTTTATTTTAGGCTTACCTAGGACTAAGAAGGGGGGAGACTCAGTTTTGTGGTTGTCGATAGGTTCTCAAGGTGGCACATTTTATTGTATGCCATAAAACTGATGATGCATCATATATAGCCGATTTATTTTTCAAGGAGATTGTTAGGTTGCATAGCATGCCTAGGACTATTGTTTCTAATCAAGACACACTATTCTTGAGCTACTTTTAGAAGACTTTATAAGGAAAGTTGGGAACTAAATTATTATTCTTTACTATATGTCACTCACAACTTGATGGTTAAACCAAAGTAGTGAATAGGACTTTGTCTACTTTGTTGCATGCTATCATACAAAATGTTTTTGAAAACATGGAAGATTGTTTGTTGCATGTTGAATTTGCTTATAATCATTGTATTCATTATGCAACTAAGTTTTCACCGTTTAAGATTGTTTATGGTTTTAATCTATTGAATTCTTTGGAACTCATCTACCTTTAAGCAAACGTGTTAATTTAGATGGCAAGAAGAAAGTTGATTTTATTAAGCAGATTTATGAGAAAGCAAAGCAAAACATAGAACGGCAGATGAAACAATATACCAAGCAAGCCAATAAGGGACAGACGAATTTGTCTTTGAACTAAGAGATTGGGTTTGGCTACATATGAGGAATGACCCCTTTCCTAAGCAAAGACGTTCGAAACTCCTGCCTAAGGGTGACGGGTCATTTCGAGTGTTAGAATGCATCAATGATAATGCCTACAAACTTGAATTACTTGGTAAGTATGGTGTTAAAGCTAGCTAGCTTTAATGTTTTTGACTTATCTCTTTTTGATGTAGGTGTTGATGCAAATAAAGAGTTGAGGACAAATCTTCTTCAAAATAGGGAGAATGATACAAATGAAGCTACACAACCTATAAGTATACAAGTGGAAGAGTTTATACGTGGGCTTGAAGGGATTCATGAGACATGTGGGCTTAGAGGAGATTAAGGCCAAGAAATACATAATCTATTAAGCTTGCTAAGTGGGCTAATCATAAGACTTAGAACCAAGCATTTTAAAGAATCATTAAATAGGCTGAATCAACAAGTTTGTGAGATGACAAACATATGAAGGTCCGACATAAGCCAAAATCAATTTCGAATAAGTCTAAATCAGATTCAAGGGAATCTAATCACTTTGATTAAGGTTTTAGAAGAGCTAAATTGAAGATTTACACAGCTTTTGAAAGGTCCAAGATATTAATTTCGAATTTAAATTTGATATAGGCAAAATTTTTGAGTTTTAACTGCTTTTCAAATTCTAGAGATTTGTTACAAATTTAATTATAGAAGTTTTGATGTATTAGGATTCTTTTTATTTTACAATTAGGTTTGTAGTAAGATTTTACAACCTATATAAAGGCTTGTTTTTTTTCTTATTAAGGGGAACTCACTTATTCATCGGAGAATAATACTAGAGAGTTTTTTTTTGTTCTTCTTTCATTCTTGAAAAGACTTTGAACTTATCAAGATTATTCTTGTGGCATTCAAACAACCTGACTTATAACCTTGATTCTTGAGTGTCCTTGGGTTTCTTGGTGGGAAGTCCCTTATTCAGCCGTAATCTTAGTTTTGGCCTTGCTAGGTCATGGGTCAATACTCATTAAACTTGCATCTTGAAGATCTTGGGGTTTGATTCCATATTCTTTGTTTGAGTTTTAACACATCATTGGCGAGATTCATATCAGTTTAGATGTGTTGTCATATAAGACTTTACCACTTCTTAAGGAAAGAACTTGGCATTGATTTATATTTCCTCTTAGATTGGCTTCAATGTCACTTGGTAGTGCTTTTTGAGGTCTCTTATTAAATGCTACAATAAGTTGTCCCATTTATATCTTTAAATTCTTCAATGTTACTGAATGATTTTGCATGACGTCATCATTAGACTTTATGTAATGTATAAGCAGATCTTCTAAGGATGACTTTTTCTCTTACGGTGGCTAAAATCCTAGGGATTCATTGGTTTAAATGACTGCCCTTGGTTGTTACTCCAAGAAAGGTTTGGACGATCTCTTCATTCTGGATTGTAGAAATTTAATTGTGATTATGTTGCTATCGTTAAAATTTTCCACATAATTTGCTAATTCCGTGCACTACATATTCATGAGGCTATCACCACAAAAGTCACAAAGTCACTTGCTGAGTTTTAACAGTATTCAATGCATCAAACTTCTTAGATAATATGTTAATTTGTACTACCAATGCCTTAAACACGTCAATCTCATATATACAAATGACTTTCTTAAGTGTAACCCTCTCAGCTAGGCATTGGTTTTGTTTAATACCATCTCATCTAATAGATCATAAGCCTCATGATGCGATATTTCCATATCTTATAATTGAGTGCAAGTATACACTATCGTATGCAAGTAATAAAGGGATAAAATAAGTAGGATGTCGAAATCACAGGTATAATTCCTACTTTCTAACCAAATACTAAAATTATGTCTTTCTAAAAATTATTTAGAAAAAAATAAAATCTTAGAATGAATGCAAAAACTATAAAAGCAACGACATAATGTAAAGAGAATTAGGTGATAGTAATATAGAGAAAACTTAGTATTAATACTATTCCTCAATATGCTTTCTAATGACTAATCCTTTAATATTTAACTCCCTTAGTCTTTGCTATTGATAAGGATACTAATTTACCAAATTCACAAGCATCTTCCAAGGTCATACAAGCATAACTTAATTAACCAAATACCTATATTCCTATAATTCCTCTTCCGAGTTTGTAAAAATATTACCAACTCATTCACCATATATTGGCCAGATATATTGAAGCATTAAGAACAAGTAATTTAAATTACAAAGAACTAAGTTTATTAAATATTAAAAAGATATGACAATTAAGCACACCTATTGAGTTCATGTATTAACCCTAGAAAAAAAATTTAGTTCATAGCTATAAGAGAATAACAGTAAAAATATAATAAATCATGATACAATTAATAACATTCCGATATAGACATTGAATTGATCTTAATTGGCTCCTAAGAAACTCTTGATGCTAAAGAACGCCTTGAATCTTTTTCTCTATGGTTGCTTCAATTAAACTCCTATTACTCTCTAAAAGCTGGTGCTCTATATTCTTGATGTTCTAGTATTGCTCTTGGGTCTTCTTTAAAGTCTAGGGACAAGTGGCCTTTTATAAGGATTGATATGAACTTAAAAATCTCAATTCTTGTACGATTAGGACTCGCACTACCGTTGGGGCGCCAGACTACTGTCACTGAGAAGGTGGATATAAATAGCCTCATTACTAGAGCGGTGAGGTCTTGGCGTTGGGGTGCCAGTCTGCGACTTAAACAGGTCGGTATTTCTGATTTTCTTATTTTGAACATTGTTCCAGCGCTGGGGCGATAGGTCCATGTTGTAAAAAGTTTGCATTTTAGTCCTTATTTTTACACCATATATTTATGTGGCTATCACCACAAAAGTCATAAGTCACTTGCTGAGTTTTGACAGTATTCAATACATCAAACTTCTTGAATAATATTTTAATTTGTACTGTCAATGCATTAAACACCTCAATCTCATATACACAAATGACTTTCTTAAGTGTAACCCTCTCAACTGGACATTAGTTCTGTTTGATACCATCTCATCTAATAGATTATAAGCCTCATGATGCAATATTTCCATATCTTATAATTGAGTGCAAATATACACAATTGTATCCAAGTAATAAAGGGAAACAATAAGTTGGATGTCGAACCCACAGGGATAATTTGTACTTTCTAACCAAGTACTAAAATTATGTCTTTCTAACAATTATTCAGAAAAGAATAAAATCTAAGAATGAATGCAAAAAATATAAAAGCAATGACACAATGTAAAGAGAATTATGTGATAGCAATATAGAGAAAACCTAAGATTAATACTATCCCACAATATGCTTTTTAATGGTTAATCATCTAATATTTAACTCCCTTAGTCTTTGTTATTGATCAAGACACTAATGTATTCTCAAGCCTCTTACAAGGTTATAGAAGTATACCTTAATTTACTAAATACCTATATTTCTATGATACTTGTAATAAATTAAGACTCATTAAGATTAAGTCTTATTGATCATACATGCCAAATAGGTATATTCCTATCTTAAATTGAAATTTGCATATGCAACATTAAATGTTACTCTACAATCATGCATTAAATTACGTAAGGTCTGAATATAATGATTCCTCTTCAGAGTTTATCAAAATATTACCAACTCATTTCACCATATATTTTGCTAAAAATATTGAAGCATTAAGAACAAGTAATTTGAATAACAAAGAACTAACTTTATTAAATATTAAAAAGATATGACAATTAAGCACACCTATTGAGTTTATGTATTAACCCTAGAAAAAAAATTTAGTTCATAGCTATAAGAGAATAACAGTAAAAATATAATAAATCATGATACAATTAATAACATTCCGATATAGACATTGAATTGCTCTTAATTGGCTCCTAAGAAACTCTTGATGCTGAAGAACGCCTTGAATCTTTTTCTCTATGGTTGCTTCAATTAAACTCCTATTACTCTCTAAAAGCTGGTGCTCTATATTTTTGATGTTCTAGTATTGCTCTTGGGTCTTCTTTAAAGTCTGGGGACAAGTGGCCTTTTATAAGGATTGATATGAACTTAAAAATCTCAATTCTTGTACGATTAGGACTCGCACTACCGTTGGGGCGCCAGACTACTGTCACTGAGAAGGTGGATATAAATAGCCTCATTACTAGAGCGGTGAGGTCTTGGCGTTGGGGTGCCAGTCTGCGACTTAAACAGGTCGGTATTTCTGATTTTCTTATTTTGAACATTGTTCCAGCGCTGGGGCGATAGGTCCATGTTGTAAAAAGTTTGCATTTTAGTCCTTATTTTTACACCATATATTTATGTGCCTATCACCACAAAAGTCATAAGTCACTTGCTGAGTTTTGACAGTATTCAATGCATCAAACTTCTTGAATAATATTTTAATTTGTACTGTCAATGCATTAAACACCTCAATCTCATATACACAAATGACTTTCTTAAGTGTAACCCTCTCAACTGGACATTAGTTCTGTTTGATACCATCTCATCTAATAGATTATAAGCCTCATGATGCAATATTTCCATATCTTATAATTGAGTGCAAATATACACAATTGTATCCAAGTAATAAAGGGAAACAATAAGTTGGATGTCGAACCCACAGGGATAATTTGTACTTTCTAATCAAGTACTAAAATTATGTCTTTCTAACAATTATTCAGAAAAGAATAAAATCTAAGAATGAATGCAAAAAATATAAAAGCAATGACACAATGTAAAGAGAATTATGTGATAGCAATATAGAGAAAACCTAAGATTAATACTATCCCACAATATGCTTTTTAATGGTTAATCATCTAATATTTAACTCCCTTAGTCTTTGTTATTGATCAAGACACTAATGTATTCTCAAGCCTCTTACAAGGTTATAGAAGTATACCTTAATTTACCAAATACCTATATTTCTATGATACTTGTAATAAATTAAGACTCATTAAGATTAAGTCTTATTGATCATACATGCCAAATAGGTATATTCCTATCTTAAATTGAAATTTGCATATGCAACATTAAATGTTACTCTACAATCATGCATTAAATTACGTAAGGTCTGAATATAATGATTCCTCTTCAGAGTTTATCAAAATATTACCAACTCATTTCACCATATATTTGCTAAATATATTGAAGCATTAAGAACAAGTAATTTGAATAACAAAGAACTAACTTTATTAAATATTAAAAAGATATGACAATTAAGCACACCTATTGAGTTCATGTATTAACCCTAGAAAAAAAATTTAGTTCATAGCTATAAGAGAATAACAGTAAAAATATAATAAATCATGATACAATTAATAACATTCCGATATAGACATTGAATTGCTCTTAATTGGCTCCTAAGAAACTCTTGATGCTGAAGAACGCCTTGAATCTTTTTCTCTATGGTTGCTTCAATTAAACTCCTATTACTCTCTAAAAGCTAGTGCTCTATATTCATGATGTTCTAGGATTGCTCTTAGGTCCTCTTTAAAGTCTGGGGATGAGGGGCCTTTATAGGGATTGATATGAGCTTGAAAATCTCAATTCTCGTAGGATTGGGACTCATACTACCGCTGGGGCGCTAGATTACTGTTGCTAAGGCGTTGGAAATAAACGGCCTCACCACTATGTTGGTGTTGGAGTGCTGGTCTATTGCTGGGACGCCAATCAGCTACTTAAACAGGTCAATTTGTTTTATTTTCTTATTTTGAACACTGTTTCAGCACTTAGACGAAATTCCTTATAGCGCTAGGGCGATAGGTCCATATTTTGAAAATTTTGCTTTTTCATCCCTGTTTTTATACCACATATTCATGTGGCTATCACCACAAAAGTCACAAAGTCACTTGCTGAGTTTTGACAGTAGTCAATGCATCAAACGTTTTGGATAATATATTAATTTGTACTGCTAATGCCTTAAACACTCCAGTCTCATATACATAAATGACTTTCTTATGTGTAACCCTCTCAGCTGGGCATTGGTTTTGCTTGATACCATCTCATCTAATAGATCGTAAGCCTCATGATGCGATATTTTTATATCTTATAATTGAGTACAAGTATACACTATCGTATGCAAGTAATAAAGGGATAAAATAAGTCGAATGTCGAACCTATAGGGATAATTCCTACTTTCTAACCAAGTACTAAAATTATGTCTTTCCAATAATTATTCATAAAAGAATAAAATCTTAGAATGAATGCAAAAACTATAAAAGCAACGACACAATGTAAAGAGAATTAAGTGATAGCAATATAGAGAAAACCTAATATTAATACTATCGCTCAATATGCTTTCTAATAACTAATACTTATTATTTAACTCCCTTAGTCTTTGTTATTGATAAGGACACTAATTGTATTCACAAGCCTCTTTCAAGGTCATGCACGTATGCCTTAATTGACCAAATATATATATTCCTATGATTCCTCTTTCGAGTTTATCAAAATATTACCAACTCATTCACTATATATTGGCCAGGTATATTGAAGCATTAAGAACAAGTAATTTGAATAACAAAGAACTAAGTTTATTAAATATTAAAAAGATATGGCAATTAAAAACACATATTGAGTTCAAGTATTAACCCTAGAAAGAAAATTTAGTTTATGGCTACAAGAGAATAATAGTAAAAATATAATAAATCATGATACAATCAATAACAAACTAATATAGACGTCGAATTGCTTTTAATTGGCTGCCTAAGAAACTCTTGATGCTGAAGAACGCCTTGAATCTCTCTCCATATGGTTGCTTCAATTAAACTCCTTTTGCTCTCTAAAAGTTGGTGCTCTGTATTCTTGATGTTCTAGGATTGCTCTTGGGTCCTCTCTAAAGTCTGAGGACGAGTAGTCTTTTATAGGGACTGATATGAGCTTAAAAATCTCAATTATCATACTATTAGGACTCGCACTGCTATTGGGATGCCAGACTGCTGTCACTAAGGAGCTGGATATAAACGGCCTCATTACTAGAGCGGTGAGGTGTTGGCGCTAGATCGCTGGCACGATGACGGTCTGGTGTTGCAACGCCAGTCTGTGACTTAAACAAGTCAGTTTTTTTTTTATTTTCTTATTTTGAACATTGTTCCAGCACTGGGGCGGCAGGTCCATGTTTTGAAAAGTTTTTATTTTAGTCATTTTTTTTGTTTTTTTACGACGTTTTTTTAAATTTCATTCAAGTCCCTATAAATAACAATAATGCACATAAATAGCCATTTATTCTCATAAAATAATAAAATATCAAAATAAAAACATGAGAAAATATATGACAAATATACCCTTTTCACCTTATCCCTAAACTTATTCATTACATCTCTTTTAGCAGCAGCGTCTACAGTATTCCTTAAATGGTAACCCAAGATAAGCGCTAATGGGTCGTGATTTCATTCACGAAGATGAAAATTGTTGATATCATTCAACACAAATGCAAATTGAAAATGGTAGAATACTAATTCGAAAGTAAAGTTTCTTAATACTTGATTTTTGAAATTACAAAGTTTGGATGCTTTTTCCCTCATCTCTCATGTATTTAGAGAGACCTCTTGGGCTGTTAAGCATTTATTATAGCAATTATGAAAACTTACAACTACTAACTACTACCAAGAATTGAGGCACTTGGAACGCCATCACTCTCCTCCACTTATAGAGAACTCATCCTCGAGTGATAGTACAAGTTTTTTCTAAATTTTCAATGGTCTTATTACACTCCATATGGCCACCCAAGTCACATGAATTTGCCTCTCAAATAAGTTTATCTTGAAAAGAACTTTTGGTAATACAAAGTTGGTTTCCTTTGAATAAGTCTCCTCCACTTGTAGTGAACTCTTCCCTTTTGAATAGGTGATACACCTCCTATATCTTAAAAGATGTAAAAACTACATAAATCTCTTATTGATATATGGACCACTTTTGTCTTGACTCACTCAGCTTCTTATTATAGAAAGTAATTGGTCTTTTTTCTAGATAAAGAATTTCTCTGATACCTCTTTCACTTCCATCACACTCTAATTCCAAAGTGTTGGCAAAATCTGGAGGTGTAAGGATAGGTAGGATGGAAAGTTTTTCTTTGATCATTTTGATGCATTAATCTGTAGCTTCACTTCATTTAAACTTTTCGTTTATCAAACATTCAGTCCTAGGAGCTACTAGAATGCTAAAATCCTGGGTCATTGGATGCATAAAGATTCTTGAGGCATTTGACAACCTAAATTTCATGATTAACCACTCTTGTAGACTATCCTTGGTTCTAAAGACTGTCTTACATTCATCTTCTGGGTCTCTTTGGATTTGATGATAGCCACTTTTTAATTCAACCTTCAAGTTATTTTTGAAAAATATCTTGGCACCACTAAATTGATCAAACAAATTATTCATATATGGAATAAGAAAATGATACTTCACAACATCCTTGTTGATGGCATGATTGCCTGTAGACATCCCCCAGCTAACATCCTTCTTTGGAATAAGTAATACAGGTTCGATACTTGGACTAAGGCTTTCTCTTACGTGTTTTTTCTATAACAGTTTCTTCATTTTTTCCATCACGATTTCATGCTTCTTTGTACTCGTACGATAATGGATCAAATTTGGCTAGCTTGCTCTAGGAATAAAATTAATGAGATATTGAATATCTTGCATTGGAGGTAGTTGTGTTGGTTTTGCCATTACAATAACAAATTCTTATAATGAACCTTGAATCCCTTTAGGTATGGGTTGTATGAGTTGCTCAACTCTCTTCATGACCAAGCTGGTACAGGTGCTTGTAACTTTTATCTCTTCCATAAACTCATCCTCTTCGTGGATTTTTGAAACCATGGTCATCTCCTCCACTTTAGCGATTGTCTTCTTGGGTTGACTCGGTACCATCACTATCTACTTTTGGTTCCAAGTAAATGAATAAGTGTTATCCTTTTTATTATGTAAAGCATCAACATTGTATTGCCAAGCATTTCATAACAATACATGATATACATCAATTTCAATAACATTACATAAAACCTATGCCTTATAACTCCTACCAATTGATAGAGGTAATCAGCATTGTTTGGTTATTTTCACACAAAATCCCTTTTTAATCCAACCTATGATGTATGGTAAGGGATGTAATTTTTTACAAAGATTAAGGTGATCAACTAATCTTTAAGACACTAAGTTTTCACCACTAAAACAATCAATAATTAGTTTACACACCTTATTAGCAACTGAATACTTTATTACAAAGATCTTCTTTCGTCGGGCCTCCTCAATTTTTGTATCATCTGGATTCAGCTTATCTTTTTTTCTTAAATCATCTACAAGAAGGGAAAAATGATTAAGCCTTCTTTGTGCAATATCGGTTGTTCTTCTTGCTTGCGGCTTAAATGTAACTTTTTCTTTGACTTTCTCCTCAAAGTTGAAATTGAAGGGTGCAGAATGTGGTTGTTTGGTCATTGCTTCTATATTTTTCTTGCTTGGTTCTTGTGGTAGTGGGTTATGAGTTCTCAAACTCATAAGATGTTTGGTTATTGTTTTTATATTTTTCTTTATTTCTATACTAGAAGTTTTTATTTTTTGCTCAAACGTATACAAATGTTCTCCATTTAAGTAACTACGGCTAGCCATTTCAAGATAAAACCCTGATACCACCTGATACAGGACAAGCATTGATGGGTCGTGATTTCGTTCACGAAGATGAAAGTTGCATATATTGTTTTAACAAAAACGCAAATTGAAAGTGGTAGAATACCAATTCAAACATAAAGTTTCTTAATACTTGATTTCTAAAATTTCAATGTCTTGATGCTTTTTCTCTCATCTTTCATGTATTTATAGAGACCTTTTGGGCTGTCAAGCATTTATTACAGTAATTATGAAAACTTACAACTACTAACTACTACTAAGAATTGAGGCACTTGGAATGCCAGTACTTATTACAACATTTAATGCAACTTAAAACTATTAACTACCAACTACTACCTATTACTAAGGCCTTATCTCAAAACACATTGTCCAACATTCCAACTACTATATGATAAATGTTATTGTAGGATCCTATAAGCTTCTCACCAAATTTGAATTACTTTAAATTGCTTCTAATAATGTAATGGCCATTAATGAAATGTTCATCATATTCGCCATCACATGTGCTGGTGTGTCCTCTATCAAATGGCCTACTAGTCTATTTTAGAACGTTTGGACTAATAGCCATTTAGAGACTTCATGATAAGAATAATTTTTTAACATATCCTTGAAGTATTCCTACGCCTCGTATAACTGTTAGATATATGGGACCCAACAGCACCTTGGTCCAATAGTTAGAGGACACCTTAGAGCCACTGGCGGGACGACACATAATTCTCAGGTTACCTGCACCCCCAAGGAATCGAACCCCCGCCCCCATCTCATGGAGGCCTTATAAGCCTTTAGAGGTTCGTCCTTGTAACCTTTTCCTTACTAGTTGGGTCTTGAAGGTCTTTAACTTCAAGTGCCTTTGCTTCTGCTGTGTAAACTCTTTTACAATAACTAGGAATAATTCCTACATGAAGCATAACCAAGTCTCAAACTTGACTGCCATGTATAGAGTCAATCTCAAATTCTATGGCTTCTTGCAATTTTTTAAAAACAATGTCAAACATTGCCTCTTTATAAGTCAAAGGATCATTTTCTTCAACTAAGAGAACACTAAGGGTACCTTTAAATATCAATCATATCTAAAAGGTGGACTTGATATCCTATCAGACCTATAAAGAGAGTGCATTCAAGATATATCACTCATTTATACTTTAAGATTCCACCATTGGTTCATATACTTTCTGATTGACTTCAACAAGTTCAATCATTCTATAACCCCCACGATCCATGAAAAAACTTTCTTATCGGAGGTGGTATTATGAGCAATAAATATATTTTGTTACTCTGGACCATAGAATTGGTATCCAATGAACAGATTCTTGTACCTATTGGGCAGAAGTAAATTCTGTTGCATAACTCTTATGCGAACAGAACAACCCCTGACCCTAACAATTTAAGACTCCGATTCCTTTAATTTATATCTCATACATAATAGAAGGAACTGGTTTTGGTGAAACTACGTTCAATAAGTGAGTAGCATTTCTTATAGCATAATCCCATAAATATTAGAAGATCCGTGAAGCTCAACATCAATCAGACTGTATCATATAATCTGATTCCTCCATTCATTAAACACTTTTGTGTTGAGGAATATCTAGAAGACAATGCTGAGCGAGAATTAAATTCTCCTTTAAATATTCTATGAATATACTGTTTATGTATAAATAGCCCTGGTCTATACGAAGGTATACATAAAGGTTTATTTCTTTACTTTTTAATCAAAAGCCTTTGAATACTTCAAAAGTTTCTAACCTGTGTTTCCTAGAAACACTTGTTTGTATAGTGACAAATCACTATACAGAGTATAAAGTATTAAAATTCACCTATAGCAATATGATTTATTGGACTAAACATATCATATGTACCAGTTCCAATAAATCAGTGGTCCAGTGTCCAACACCTACACTAGGATTTAGTCATCTTCCCTTGAATTTAGAGTTATAAATTAGCTAAGATTTTATAGTCAAATCAAGTATCTGACCATGCTTAACCAGACAGGATAGTTGTCTCACGACTGCATCACCTAATTATATGTGCCACTACATGTTCTGTCTACCAAGAAATTTCTCGTTGTATGTAAGATATATTGGCCATTCATTACCCGACACTCAGTAAGCAAAACATTATAATTATCATATAAATATAAGGAACTATTCTAAATATTTTATGATAACTCTCTCTGTCAATTACAGGGAGTGATATGATACTCTTAATAATGTTTAGCACGTAATATCAATTATACAATAACTTGTAGATATGAGAAGGACAGACAGTACCTCATACCCTTGCACTAATAACATCATATGCTATTGAAACATCTATATTTTGTAAACAGTTATCTAAGGGATTAATCTATTCTCAATTAAAGTTTCTTAAATAGTAACATTTACCATTCAAACCTTATTATAGTGGAAACACTTTTCATTGTAATTATTCTCTAATTGTGGATAAGATATATCAAATATATCTAAGTAATTCAGAATCTAGAACTATTCTCAGATTCTAAAACAAGTCTTAATATCTCTTAGTACCTTATAGTTAATGTGCATTGATCAAGTGTACTAACGAATTGCTCATACTTATCTTATCTTATATGACAAGTATCTTATTTCTATAAGACGACTTAGGAGATGTGTAGCGGAATATTTCTAATCATTAATAATAATGCTTTAGATCATGGGTATATAATTATACATTTTTTAATCTAAAAGCGTCCTCCCACTGCTTTACATAATCCTGATAATCTCTCGAACAAGACAATGACAGTTTAAAATCTTTAAACTACATAGCAAGAAGTAGATCCCATTGGTATTTTACTCTAGCCACACACTATAGTGATCTAGGCCTTTGTAAACCCAACAGGTAGACAACTCTTGTCAATTACACCTCATACAACTCTTGCTCTTGATTCTAAATACTTCTTATCTACACACTGTAGCGATCAAGGGTAAGTGTATTCCAGATTAACTTGTTAATGATTAAATATATGCTATCGATACTATCCACACACTATAGCGATTTAGAGTAATACTTTCGCATATATTTGCCTCATATCATGTTTAACCGGCATAGTCTAAGTTTAACCGACCAAGTCCCTCACATTGTAGTGATCTTGGTAAAAGATCGACTTGACTTGTCTAACATCGTATTGACAAGACGGATCATGTATAACATTATCTCATAATGAAATAAAATTTAATCTGATTAAGAGAGATTTTATTTTATATTTAAACTGGGTCCAACTTCATTAGGATGTGATTCTAAATCATTCTTTTATTTATGTGCAAAATAACTAACCCCCATTAGTAAGGCTCCCATTGTGATTATTAGCACAATAAAATTAATTCCGGTTTATAATGTAGACAGATAACTCTTATTACTACATCTCATAAACACTATGGATATTTAAGTTAGTTATAAAACTTAGAATAGTTTCATGATCAATGGATCCTATCCCACTGCATTATAACTAATAACGAAATAATTGCTTAAGCCAATAAGCTATTAGGCACACCAGTATTCTAATTATGTGGACTCTGAATACCACATAATTGAAAAGTTCTTGACTATTGGAGATGTCATAATATCTAGGATATATTCCTTGGATAACGTAGCAGACCCACTTAAGTCTAAACTCCTACTGTGTTTAAGAAACACTTGGAGAGTATCGATATAAGTTATCAGTACAAATGATACTAAAGCAGGTGAGAGTTTGTTGGAGTTGGTCCTTACGTACCATTCCAATTGTTAGTGTGTGTGGGACCCACCAACACCTTGGTCCACTAATTAGATGACATCTCAGAGCCACTGGCGTCCCAACACACAATTCTTAGATTACCTACACCCCCAAGGAATCGAACCCCCGCCCCCATCTCATGGAGGCCTTATAGGCCTTTAGAGATTCGTCCTTGTACCGATCAGGCTGACCAGCTACAGTAATTTTGAGCAGTGTTTCAAAATTAATTTTGCCTGTATAGGTTTATGAGATGTAGTGATAAAGTTATCAGTCTACATTATAAACCGGAGTTTATGAGATGCAGTGATAAAGAGTTATCGGTCTGTATTATAAACCAAAATTAATTTTTCTATGTTGGTAACCACACTAGAAGCCTTATTTATGGGGGTTAGTTGTGCTTACATAGAAAAATTAATTAATTGAGAATCACCATTCTTAGGAGTATGGAGACCTAGAAATAAAAATATCTCTTAATCAGATTGAAGAATATTACATTTTGAGATAATGTTTTATTCTGATCTGTCTTGTCAATACGGTGTTAGACGAGTCATGTTGGCTTTTTTCTAATATTTCTACAGCGTGAAGGACTTGGTCAGTTGGGCTTGAACTATACTGGTTAAACATGAGATGAGGCAAATATATGCGAAAGTATTGCCCAATATTGCTATAGCGTGAGGGTAGTATTGGTAGCATATATTTGATCATTGACAAGTTAATATGGAATATACTTATCCAATATTGCTACAACGTGAGAATAAGGTGTATTTAGAATCAAGGGATAAGAGTTGCATGAGATGTAATTGACAAGTGTTGTATACCTGCTATATATATATATATATTGATTGTGCATTTTATTTCTTATATATTAAAATTTATAGGTATATATAAAATGTTTCAATTATTTTGTGGGGGATTGTTGGAGAAAAAGTTTTAAAACCTTTTAAATAGTTAATAAGTTATAAAATATTAATATAATTTTTAATATTTTAAGTTACATATTATTATTAAATAGTAGTTATAATATTTAAATTAGCCATTAGATCTATATTAAGTATTTGAGAGTTATAAATATTTCTTTATAATATTTTTATTATTTAAAAGTTGTGTATTTTAAATTATTGTAGGAGTTACAATATATTAAATTATTCTTATTAAATATTAGAATTAATTCTAAGAGTTACAAATTTCAAACATAAACTATATATTAATAATGGAGTTACAAAATATTTAAAATTATAATAATGTTAAATTAATATTAGTATTAATATCTTAAGCTTCATCGATCACTATATAAAAGAGTGCTAATCATTTATTAAAAGAGTGAGTGTGTGTGAGTGAGAAAGAAGAGAAAAGAGAAGAAAAAAAAATATGAGAACTAATTCATACATATATTTTTAAATTATATATTTTATGTGTTGAGTTTTGAACAACCATGACAAGGGGGATTTGGTATGATCTTCTGATGATCGTGCTCATCGAAGAGAGTGGCCGCGAGTATATGCTAGAATCTTGGAGCCTTTGGGTTTAAGAACATCCCTCTCGATAATTTAATAAGACTTTTCTCAAAAGTCTTTTATTTATGATTTTTCTTGAAATCTTTTATTTATAGGATTTTTATGTAATTCCTATTTTATATAGCATGCTAAATAACTCTTCACCAGTGTGTGGATTTAAATTGACTTGGCTCGTCAAAGAATTTGTCCATATATTTTTGAAATCCTAACAAAATTTACTTTCTTAAAGAAAATGTTAGTATATATCGACAATACAATATTGTATATATCATAAAATAAGAATTTTAAAATTCTCAACATTAAAACTTCTTCTTCTTCTTTTTAACTCTTTCTCAACATTTAGTAAAAAAAAAACCACATCTCAGATTTTTAAAATTACATATAATTAGAGTGAAACATACATTCTCAATATCAAAAATATAAAACAAAAACAATATTATAATATGCACATTTGTTTTTTGATAGTATATTAACATAATGTATATTATATCAACCAAAAATTTAAAATTGTCCAACAAAAGTGTTTTTGAAAGTATAAATCATACAAGGATAACACACATAACATATAAATCAATTTGCAAGATATATTATACACTAATATCTCTTAAGAAACACATATAACTTATGAACTTTCCAAGATCAATAAAATTGTAGCCTTGAAACCAGTAAGTTTTTTATCTTTAGCTTCAAGCTATCATGATCTTTGGTTTTTACCAAACTTGATTAAACTATAAGAAAAAAAAAAAGAACACTACAAATCCATTTCAAGGACATATTATTACTGTTAAGAAGCTCTTTATGATTGAAGGATCATTAAGGAATATAATTAATGACTTTAGCTAATCTCATTTTTTAAAGTGTTAGTCATCAAATACAAATATCACAATTATTGATATGATCATGAGTTAAAAAATGCATAATAAGGAAACTCATTTTTTTTCTCACCAACAAAATTATAATAATATTCATATTAATGTTGTTGTAGTAAATCTATATAAAGGTAATTTTGTATTGATACTTAAAGCATGTAAAATATGTAGCTAACAACATCATTATTTGATGAGAACTACGTTGCCAAAAAAATCACAAAGTCCATTGCACATTCATGTGTGATGGGGGAACAACAGAACAACAGCCCATGTGATATAAAGTCTCAATATTGATAGTTGTTAGTAGTTATAAGTTACTATAAATTATTGTACTAAGTGTTAACATTCTAAGTGCCTAATTTATTGGTAGTTGTTGGTAGTTAATAGTTGTAAGTTTTCATTAATTGTTGTAATAAGTGCTGGAATCCAAAGTGCCTAAATTATTGGTAGTAGTTGATAGTTAGTAGTTTTAAGTTGTCATTAGTTACTGTAATAAATGCTAAACATCCCAAGAGATCTCTATAAATATATGAGAGATGAGGGAGAACAAAATAGAATTGATGATATTAATGTTGAGAGCTTTGTTTTAAGTTCTTCAAAGAACTTGTATTAGAACTTATCAAAATTTTATCTTGTGGCGTTCTTTTAGACTAATCACCCACACTTTTCATCTATCTTGAGTGTGGTATCTACTATTTTCTTATACCTTTGGTTTTTATCTCTTATAGATAATAGGTCAAGGTTCTTGTTTTTGTTTATATAAAAATCTAAATTAGCACGATCCTTGGCAAAGAAACCTCATTGAGCGTCGCGTCTCACTTTTCTTTGTGAGGTTTACATTATTTGGTATCAGAGCTTAGGCTCTAATTAGGTTTGAACTATCATTTTAATTTTCATTGATTGTTCTTTCTTTTAAATCAGCAACTTTATTTTAGTCTCAAAATCTTTTGTAGCCTATATCAAATTTCTTATTTCTTCTTATCTGTTATTTAATCTAATTCTTCAAGTTCTGTTATTACATATAAAGAAAAAAAGAAAAAGAGACAAAAAAAAAAAGAATTTTGAATCCATTGATTCCAGATTTACTTTTCTCAATTTAAAAAAAAAAACATAGTGAAAACACGAGTGAAAGTTTAGTGAATCATTCTTTGAGTGAAACATGTGAGGGAGTATGCAAGGTTCTTTTTATTTTTCTAACTTTCTTTTGCAACAAACATATTAAACAATAAGGACAAAAATACTTTTGAAGTTACATCGAAAAAGGTTGATTCAAAGTTTCTCATGGAAGCTTTAATGGGTAAGATGAGGAAAATGTTGAAAGTAGAGATAGGGCAAGTTCATAAACAAATAGATAAAACTTGAATCTAGTACATAAATAGTGCAGACACCTAGAGTTCCTATACTGTGAATTCAAGATAGGCGTGCTACCATGAATGATGATGGCATTGACGAAGATGCTTGGGATAGATTATTGAATATGGCAAAGGAGGTAGACAAACAACTAAGTAGGAAGAGTTCCACAGGATATGGTCAAAACTCTAGGTTCACATCATCTTTGAAACTGGATTAGAGTAAAAAAGATGAGCAAGCTGTTCTAATTTCCAAGCAGAACTAACTAAGGGCCAAAACGTGAAAGGCGGCCAAGGTTATATTGCATCTCATTGTCCAAATCAAAGTGCATTGATTCTAAACGATAACCATGTCATTGAAACTGAAAGCAAGAAGTCAGATGATGAACCTTTGCCACCATTGAAAGATACAAGTGATGGAATAGAGTACCTAATATATGGTAAGCTGATGGTTACTAAGTGTACATTAAGTTTACAAATCGAAGAAGATGAAAAGAAATTTGTTGATGTGTTTCCTGAAGAGATACCTAATGCTTTACCACTCATAAGGGGAATCGAGCATTAGATCAACTTTATACCTAAAGCATTAATTCCAATATATTACAGCCTATAGAAGTAACCCAATGAGACAAAGGAACTTAAAAGATAGATGTGTGAGCTTATAAAGAAGAGGTATGTGTGTAAGAGCATAAATTATCCTACCATTCCAGTATTGCTTGTGCCTAAGAATGATAGATTGTGAAAGATGTGTGTTGATTGCTACGCTATCAAAAATATCACTTCACAGTTTAAGAAAGTTGTATTTAAGCCCGGTAACGATTTGAGGACAAATTCTTTTCAAGAGAGAGAGAATGATGAGAACTAAGTTGGCAAAACAATCACAAGGTCCATTGAACATCCATGTGTGATGAAGAACAACAGAACAACAACCCATGTGATATGAAGTCTCAATATTGATAGTTGTTAGTAGTTATAAGTTACTATAAATTATTGTAATAAGTGCTAGCATTCCAAGTGCCTAGTTTATTGGTAGTTGTTGGTAGTTAGTAGTTGTAAGTTTTCATTAATTGTTGTAATAAGTGTTGGAATCCCAAATGCCTAAATTATTGGTAGTAGTTGGTAGTTAGTAGTTTTAAGTTGTCATTGGTTACTATAATAACTGCTAGACATCCCAAGAGGTCTCTATAAATATATGAGAGATAAGGAAGAACAAAATATAATTGATGATATTAATGTTGAGAGTTTTTTCTTAAGTTCTTCAAAGAACTTTTATTAGAACTTATCAAGATTTCATCTTGTGGCGTTCTTTTAGACTAATCACCCACACTTCTCATCTATCTTGAGTGTGGTGTCTATTATTTTCTTATACCTTTGGTTTTTATCTCTTATAGATAATAGGTCAAGGTTCTTGTTTTTGTTTATATAAAAATCTAAATTAGAACGATCATTGGCAAAGGAACCTTATTGAGCATCGGGTCTCACTTTTCTTTGTGAGGTTCACATCATTATTAAACTTTCACAATTAATATGAGCATGAGAATTCATCTTCATAAAAGAATTTTAACATAAATAATTATAACAACAATGTAATAGTCTTAATAAATTTTAGCAAATAACTTAATAGAGAAATAATAATTTGTTTTTAGATAAAATATTTGATTTAGCTATACATGTGAGCCTCGGTATAATAACATGTAAAAATAATATAAAAATATCATTTATGATACAAAAATATAACGAATACTTGTGTATTTTTAATCATATAGGATATTAATATAGATAATGATAACTAAACATAACAAACTTCTTAAAGAAAATTGGCATTATTACTTCTTCAATTGAAGTGTGAACAATATATCGTTAATTATATAAATAGATACTCCAAGAAATATTATTACTCATTATTTGAACTTATAACCTTTAAAATATTTTATAATATATAATCATTTTTCAAGTAATAATAGCCATGATAAACATATCTTACATAAATATAACACAACTTTTTCTTCACAATGAAAATAGTTGTTTTCTTTTCTTTTAGAAACTTCAAAGTACTTTTAGCTACTAGTAGTTTAAACTCCTATAGTAATTGTTTTCTTTCTTCTTTTTTTTTAACACAAAACTTAAAATTTATTGAAAAAAAATTGTATGGCTATGTTAGTGAAATTTTAATTCACTAATTTTAATAAAAACTTTGTCTTTGCAAAGTCTTAAATTGTTAAAGCAATTTATTATCTTGTAGAAGCAATTTCTTTTGATGTTTAAGACCCTATATTAAATTAAAATTATAGTGAGAAGTTTTAAGAAAATAAAATAACTACAATACTTTGTGTGTATAGTATTTTAATTTAAGGAGAATATGTTATAGTTACTAGTAAAATTTTTAAATTTGTTATTGTATTCATTTTCATTGAAACAATTGCGAAATGGAAAGAATATATTGTGCTTTGTTTTTTTTAACTCATGTGATATCAATAATTGTGGTATTTGTATTTGATGGTTGCTAACACTTTGAAAAATGAGTTTAGCCAAAGCCATTAATTATATTCTTAGATGATCCTTCGATCATAGAGAACTTCTTAATAATAATAAATGTGTCCTTCAAATGGAATTGTAGTGTTCTTTCTTTTTGTTTTTTTTTGTTTTTTTCAATTCTCTTATAATTTAATCACGCTTGGAAAAAAGCCAAAGATCATGATAGCTTGAAGCTAGAGAAAACATTTATTGGTTTCAAGCCTATAATTTTATTACACTTGGGAAGTTAATAAATTACATGTTTTGTCTTAAGATATATGAGTATAATATATCTTACAAATTGATTTATATGTTATGTATGCTGTCCTTGTATGACTTATACTTTAATATTTTTTTTTTGTTTGACTATTTTAAATTTTTGGTTGATTTAATATACATTGTGTTAATGGATTACCCAAAATAAAAAAAACATGTGCATATTGTAAATATTATTATTTATTTATATTTTTGGTGTTGAGAATGTATGTTTCACTTGAATTATATGTAATTTTAAAAATCTTTGAAATGTGGAGGTTTTTCAAACTAAATGATGAGAAAGAGTTAAAAAAGAAGTAGAAGAAGTCTTAAAGTTCAGAACTCTAAATTTCTTATTTTGTGATATATATTGTATATATTTTATTGTTGATATATACTAACATTTCCTTTAAGGAAGTAAATATTTTTTGGATTTCAGAAATATGTGGACAAATTCGTTAAAGAACGAATCAATTTAAAGCCACACATCCGTGAAGAGCTATTTAGCATGCTATATAAAATAGGAATTATATAAAAATCTCATAAATAAAAGATTTTTGAAAAAAATCATAAATACAATACTTTGAGAAAAATGTTATAAAATTGTCAAGGGGAATGAGTTTAAACCCATTTGCATATAAAATGAAAATTATACAAAAATTTTATAAATAAAATATTTTCAAGAAAAATTATAAATATAACACTTTTGAGAAAAAGTATTATAAAATTATTGAGGTGAATGTGCTTAAATCTATTTTTATATAAAATAGAAATTATATAAAATAATTTCATAAATAAAGATTTTCGAGAAAAATTATAACTAAAGACTTTTGAGTAAAGTCTTGTTGAATTGTTGAGGCAGGTTAAACTTATAAGGGAGTCACCTATGGAACTAACCCAACCTCTGTGATTGGTGATTCCATAAAGAATGTCCAATGGGAAAGAACAATTCATACTGCGTGACTTATTTAGCACTTATATTATGAACATATCTTAAAGGAGATATGCTTCTGCTCATCCCTATAATAAAAGTGATAATTTTGTATGACGTTAGGAGTTGTATTTACCCTGAATGAGTCTAAGATAAGCATACTCTTGCAAGGCATAGGTCACATATATCTTTAGAGGACTCACCTATATGAGAGTAGTCATAGGGCCACACCTATCGAAATTAGGTTGTTCTCTAGAGCTCTCACTAGAATCAAGATAGAGCACATGACCATTAATGCACGAACCTGCAAAATCAAGTCTCTGCCACTATTACATGTTTGTAGCTGAAGTTTTGGTTAAAAGAGCTGAGTTTAAGACATATTTCACTTGAGTTCCTCAAATAGATTCTATAGTTCTAAGTATAGATTTAAGTTGAAAGACATCTATACTTATTATTTAGTAGAATGTTGCTCCTACATATTTTTTATTATTTATTGTGCATTATCTTTTCTTATATGTATATATATAAGGTTTTTAGAGACCATATACCCTCTTGTATGCATAAATTGATCCGAATATGAACTTAATAATAACATGACTATCCGCACACATACCAGGAATCACATGTAGGGTAAAATGTGTATGAAGATTAAGTCATATTGAATTTTTATAATATTTTAAGTTTCGTGCAAACAAAAAAAATCTTTGAGACTAAATATTAGTCATTAACCAGTCCATTTATTAGTCCTTAATTTTAATTTTATTAGTTTTGTTCTCTTTGCTCGAAGACAAAAAAATGGTTAAGTTTAGGGGAGTATGATAGATTTAAATTATAATATCATTTTTATCCTTTTAAACTTAATGTTTACTTGTTTAAATTCAAATATTTGGCTATTTATGTGTATTTTGGTCAAATTTTAGGTAAAAGGCAATTAGTGCAAGAAAAGATTGAAAATGGGTGAAAAAGGAGCAAAAGGAAGAAAAATTTAAATGATCACCACGACTTCAAAATACCAAGACCGCAGCGTGGGAAGAAGAAAAAGAAAGACTCCAAGTCAGAACCTAAATGCTGTAGAGATAGAAAACCAAGGTTACAGTGCTATTGCCTATAGAATAAATTCTTTAACACAGTAATTGAGCCCTGTAGCTCCCAAAAACCAGTGTTGTAGGGCCAATGCGACCCAAAAAAGTATCTAGATCTAGAAGCTGAGTGCCATAATGCCAACATATTAGGGTCACGACATTAAGGTAACAACCAACAAATCTTGACTTAACTTACTTGAATGAGACATTTATTCTAATTTGAAGCCATAAACCTATAAATAGAAGCCTTTTGAAGCTAAAAGAAGAAAACAACAAGAGTGAACAAAAGAGAACAACTTTAGAGAGTTTAGAACTAGATTTAAAGATCAAAGAAAAAAATATTTGTGGTAAGGAAGAGAGAGAATACGTGAAATCAAGGCAATATTCTTTTGGCTCATTCTCTGCTTACTTGTATCTTTTATTTTTCTTCATTATAATCATCAATTTATGTTCTATTTATCATCATGAAAAAAAATTTATTTCTAGGATTGCAACTTTGAACTAGATATATAATTGAATTTAGTTTCTTTCTTATTTTATGAACTTAATATTAGAATTATTGAATTTATCTATGCTTAATTCTATCTATTTATCTGGCCAATATTTAGATTGTTCTAAGAACCATAAAGAACTTAAAAAGTGAATTTATGTGTTTAGGCTTGGATTATAGCATAGTAGTTATGAATTTCATATGAGATAGATATACTCATATGACATATATAGTATTATAAACTATGTCTTAATGAGTCTTACTTTTATTTGATTAATATAGATATATAGGTAATTTTTAGGATAAGATATATTCACTTGATCATTGATAGAGACTAGTGAAGATATTAAAAGTTTAGCCAACCATTCATATTATGGGATTAAATCAAGAAAAGATTAATTGCTTCAAGTAAAATATTGATGGATAGTTGTATCCTATATTCCATGTTGGTGATTCTTACGTGTTAACTTTCAAAATTCTCTTTTACATATTTGTTTTTTGTTATTTAGGTTAGATGAATTATTTTAATATTTTTATTATTTGGATAAAAGTAAGAAGATATAATTTTAGTACTTAATAAAGGTAGGGTAAAAATTTCTTATGGGAACGATACTTTACTCATTCTATATTACTTATTGCAATAGTGTGCACTTGCACTTAAGAAATATTTAATATTGATAGACTATAATCTTTAACTAGGAACAATATAAAAGTAAATATACATTTAATGATAGTATATATTTTTCATTAGTGTTCAATACTATTGTGGATCTGAATGTTATACTTAATTATCTTAAAATTCTATATGTGTAGACAATGAAGTTCTGTATGTGATGGAATTGCTTATAGTAGTAATTTTTACTAAGCAAAATTACTAAGTTTGGAATGCAATTGACAAGTTTGAATTAGACCTCCCAGTGCATGTTTGTTGTTGCTGTCAATCATTGTCTGGGATGTTTCTTCGTACTTTTCCTTCCATTTTCTTACTAATGCTTATGTTAAGTTCTGCGTTGAATGTAAGGATTTTTGCTTCCTTTACTTATGCATTTGATCTAAACTGACAAAAATTTTGGTTTATAGTTGTTGTGATTCCTTCTTAAAAGACTAGATATATTGCGTGTTGTTTCTTAGGAAGCGACAACTTCACTAGGAGTTTCTTTTTATGGTGTCTAAAATATATGTCTTTTTTGTGAATTCATGGATGTGTTTTAGATTAGCCATTTTGATATCTTATGTACACATTATTCCAAAGGTTGGGTGGCCCGAGTCACATGACTCTTTTAAGGAAATGCAACATTTGATGTTATAAGAACACAACCTTTCCAAGGTTAGGTGGCCCAAGGCACACAACCTTTCAAGGGAAATGTAAAATTTAATATTCTAGCACATAACCTTTTCAAGATTGAGTGGCATAAGGCACGTGATCCTTTTGCGGAAAGATGGCATTTTATTTTTCGAGCACACAACCCTACTTGAAAAAAGACATTTTATATTATAAGCACACAACCCTTCTGGGGAAAACAACATTTGATACTTTAAGTACACAACTATTCAAAGTTGGGTTGCATAAGACACACGACCCTTCAAAGAAAAGGTGACATTTGGGATTAATTGTGGTTCTTAAAAATCTAGATCGTTATACTTGTCTTTGGCCATTTGATACTTGAACTAACATGACTAGGGAGAACCTTGCTACTAGCACTTTAGTTCTTCTTGGAAGCTTAAATTTTACTATTCCAAAGAACTTAAAAACTCTTTTTTTTTTTATTTAGTATTTTGCTTTTTTTTTTTTTTTTGAAGAATACAAGGAAGCATTACAAAGGTTTCTCACCAAATTATATTATATACAAATGCAACCAACTTATCCCTTAATTCAAATAATATCATTCTAAACAAAAATTAACCAATTCAAAGGATTAATGAAGGTTCATAAGCTGTTTTCTCAACCTTTCCACTTACTCACAAAATATATGTGAGATTTAGAAAAATATATACTTAAACATGAGAATTCTCTTGGCTATATAAATTGAATCATCCATCTTACCACAAGGCTTAGTATTGTGTTCAAAAATATTTTGGAAGTCATTCTTTAGTAACCTAGATAGAAACAGTGACTCAACCTAAATAATTCTGAAATCATACTTAGGCAGAAAAGTAAATTCCTTTATACAAGAATTACCAAGACTACAAGCAGTAAACGACAATGCATGAAATATAAAACAAAATAACAAAAAGTTAGTTAAAATGCATTTCAAAAGTTAGTACTAAAACTCCTTACTCTGCCATTCTAATTTGACCTAGAATGCATCTCAAGTGTTCAAGAATGAACTCTTTACTCTGCCATTTTAATCAAATGTCGGACCACAATTATTATTATTTTTTTTTTTGCAAAATGCTGTTGGGAGTTGTACATTCATGGGTGTTTGCATGTGGGTTTTGTGTTTAATCATAATTTATACATATCTCATACATATAATGAAGCAGCGGAAGCTTAAAACATTGCAGTAAACACAATCATAATATATTAATCAGAAACAAAATTGAGAAATAACCCTTGAAGCCTTTGGTTGGAGATTTTTGAAGTCCACCAAAATGTAGTCTTTGATCAATTCTAGTAATCAACAATGGTGGGTTTGATTATCTAGAATGACAGCTTTTGATCCAGCACTTGTTTAACTACTTAAACTTGTGTTCTTGATTTTTTCTTTTGATTAACACTTAATCAATTAATCAAAAACCTATTTTGCTAAATTAGTTTTAAGCCTTAAAAGAAAATAATGAATTCAACTCTTGAATCCATTAATTAGAAGACAATTTCTCTTTTCTCTCTTTGTAAAATGGCTGACCTAATTTTGCAAAATCAAATTAACAAAAACCTTATGAATTTAATTTACATTTGTTTTATTTATACAAATGAATTTAATTTCATTTCATAACACTTAATTTCACTTAATTTCAATTTGAATTTAATCTAACCTAATCATAGTTAACTCTTAACTTTAGTTAGGTTAAATTAACATTTAAATATTCTAACTATAGTTAACACTTAACTCTAGTTCATTAAAAGAATATTTAAATATTTTAACCATAGTTAACTAACTTAACCATGGTTAGGTTAACTTTTACTTAACCATTAAGTATAGTTAATCTAACTTAACTAAATGGTTAACTCTTAACCTTAGTTAAACTTAAATTATTTATTCAACAATTAAATAAATAATTATTTATTTGAATTATTTAACAATTAAATAATTATCAAGTGAAATTACAATTATGTCCTTACTCGGTTACCAAGTTAACCTAAAGTGGGTCCCACCATCTGACCATATACTTTAGTTAACGTAACCTTAGTAAATTGCTGGATTTTACTGTATTGAACTATTCAATACGGTACGCTGCCCAAGTGCTCAAAGAGTACATTTCATATTGGGACTCCCTAGGTCCGCGCCCGATTCGTCAAATGAAACTATTTCATAAGTCCGTGAACTATGCCCTACGCACACGTTACGGATATTACAAATCAGCGCGTCAGACCATACATGTTGAGGTTACTCCATATTCGTATAATCCTTCCGTCATTATATCCAGGATGAACGGGATATAGATCATTACCGTCAAATCCCGATAATTTCATCCATTACTTTATTATCTTCAGATTCGTATCTTTATGAACAATTTACGCAAACACTTTTGCTATAATGTTTGAACCTGTAGGAAACTCCTTTCCCAGGTGGATTGCTTACGGCCATAAGACTTTACAAGATACAATCTCGAAGTTCGGATATACTACCCATCTATGTGAGCTGGCGGATCCCATATCTATGCACACCGAACTCCATGAGCATCGGACCATACCCAGCGACACGTAGCGGTCAGACCATGAAAGGTCTCTGACATACGTGGAACCAAAGTATGATGGATCTCCCACAAGTTCACCGTGGCGCTCAGGTCGAAGGACCACAAATACTACTCAACTCGAGAGGAACTTCCTTTGACGGTTTCATAGGATGTCTATTGGGGTCCTCCGGAGTCTGTTCAGTATCCAGTCCTAACTGAATACCTGTATGTCTATATGAACTTCAACCAAGCTCATGGTTAACTAAGAATAACCATCTGTACAATACAGATATAGACATACACTAATCTATGTGTATCACCGATAGACCCTCATTGGTGAACGTAGATCAGGAACTCTTTATTTTAGAAGATACTTCCATAATGACATTTCTTAGTCTCTATTGCAACTCTTTGCAATTATGTCATTACTAGTAGATTCTCAGGTCTTTGTGACATTATTGATTAAGTTCTAATTAATTAGAACTCGCTGGCTATTATAACCTGCTAACTCTTAGCACTGGTCTAAACTTTTTCAAACCAAATATGAACTTACTCAGATCATATCATGTCTATAATGTTACAAGCTTAATTATCATTCATTAAAAGATATTAGCGATTTAATAAAATATGCATTGTATAAATATTACAAACTAAATATTCATACAAACTGGGATGGCGCGTAAGCACATACCCTAACAAACTCCCACTTGCTCTAGTGCCATGCATACTGGTATCTCATACCCATAGCCTCCACGTGTTTCTCAAACAACTTTGGAGTTAAGGCTTTAGTAAGTGGATCCGCTACATTATTTATAGAATCTACTCTATAAATTATTATATAACCCCTAGCCAAGATCTCTCTGATTATATGGTATTTCCTCTCCACATGTTTAGATCTCTGATGTGCTCTTGGCTCTTTTGCTTGTGCTATGGCTTCATTATTGTCACAAAATAATGGGATAGGATCTTTCGAACTTGGAACTATTCCGAGTTCTGCGACAAACTTACGTATCCACACTGCTTCTTTTGCAGCTTCAGAAGCGGCAATGTATTCTGCCTCAGTGGTAGAATCAGCTGTGGATCCCTGTTTGGTGCTTTTCCAACTCACTGCAGCACCGTTGAGAATAAACACATACCCAGATGTAGACTTTCTATCATCTAGGTCAGACTGAAAGTCCGAATCTGCGTATCCTCTCACCTGCAAGTCACCATCTCCATAAACAAGAAACTTGTCCTTCGTACCCTTAAGGTATTTCAGGACATGTTTGACTGCCATCCAATGGCTGTCACCTGGATCAGACTGGTATCGGCTAGTAACACTTACAGCCATACTGATATCAGGTCTCGTGCACATCATAGCATACATCAAGCTGCCCACAGCTGATGCATATGGCATGTTAGACATTCTAACTCTTTCATCTTCTGTTTGAGGAGACATTTTCCTCGAAAGATGAATGCCATGTCTAAAAGGTACACTAGTTGTCTTACAATTAGTGAAACTGTACCTTTCTAAGACACTATCAATATACGATGATTGGGAGAGTCCTATCAGCTTCCTTGCTCTATCTCTATAGAGTTTTATACCTAGTATAAAGGAAGCTTCTCCCATATCCTTCATAGAGAAGTTCTTACTCAGATAGCTCTTGACTGATTGCAATATACCAATATCATTCCCAATGATAAGTATGTCATCAACATAGAGAACTAAGAAAACTATCATGCTCCCACTGACCTTTCTATACACACAAGCTTCCTCTTCATTTTTGATGAAACCAGACGCTCTGATTACTTCATCAAAACGAAGATTCCAGCTTCGGGATGCCTGCTTAAGTCCATAAATGGACTTCTTCAGTTTGCATATTAGACCAGAGGTTAAGCTGGATGTAAAACCTTCAGGCTGTTCCATGTATATCTCTTCATCGAGATATCTATTCAGGAACGCCGTCTTCACATCCATCTGCCATATCTCATAATCATAATATGCTGCAAATGCCAATAATATACGAATTGACTTAAGCATCGCTACTGGTGCAAAAGTTTCCTCATAATCGATCCCAGATCGTTGAGTATAACCTTTGGCAACCAGTCGGGCTTTAAAGGTTTCAACCTTTCCATCAAGCCCACGCTTCCGTTTATAAATCCATTTACAACCAATAGGAACCATTCCTTCAGGAAGCTGAACCAAGTCCCAGACTTGATTCTGATGCATAGAGTCAATTTCGGATTTCATGGCATCTTGCCATTTTCCCGAGTCAATGTCCAACATCGACTCTCTATAGGTCAAAGGATCATTTTCTTCAATTAAGAAAACTCCAAGCGCACCTTCAGGTATCTGACCATACCTAGCAGGTGGCTTAGACATCCTTTGTGACCTACGAGTTGGGTGTGTTAAAGGTATTTCACTCGATTGAGCCTGAGTTTCCATCCGTAGTTCATCAGTGTTCTGATTGACTTCATCAAGTTCAATCTTTTTACAATCCCCACAATCCATAAGAAACTGTTTCTCAAGAAAAGTGGCATTACGTGCAACGAACACATTTCATTGTTCAGGATCATAAAATTGGTATCCCATTGAATTCTTAGGATACCCGATGAACCGATACTTATACCCCCTGGGTGCAAGTTTATCCTGTTGTGCAACATTTACATAAGCAGGACAGCCCCAAATTTTAAAATATTTAAGACTCGGTTTCCTTCCAGTCAATATCTGATATGGAGTGGAAGGAACAGCTTTAGATGGAACTCTGTTCAATATGTGAGTTGACGTTTGTAGGGCATGACCCCACAGATATTCAGGAAGATCGGTAAAGCTCATCATCGATCGGACCATATCTAATAAAGTCCGATTCCTCCTCTCCGATACACCATTGTGTTGCGGAGTACCTGGAGGACTATATTGAGCTAGAATCCCATTCTCTTTTAAATAATCCGAAAATTCACCGCTCATGTATTCACCACCTCGATCTGATCGAAGGCACTTGATGTACATACCGGTTTGTTTCTCTACTTCAAGTCGGAATTCTTTGAACTTTTCAAAGGTTTCTGACTTATGTTTCAAAAGAAACATATACCCGTATCGTGACAAATCATCGATAAAAAGTACAAAGTATCGAAATCCACCCATAGCAGTATGATTCATTGGACCGCATACATCTGTATGTACAAGTTCCAATAAATCTGAGGCACGGTGTCCAACACCTGCAAATGGTGATTTGGTCAACTTTCCCTGAATGCATGATTCACAAACTGGATAAGGATGTATGGTCAGATCAGGTATCTGTCCATCCTTCACCAGACGGGTTAGGCGTCTCACACCTATATGACCTAATCTCATATGCCATATTTTCGTTTCATTTAAAGTTTCCGAATTTCTACTATTACTAGCTTGCATACTCATGACACTACTTGTTGTATCTAATATATAATGCCCATTCACTAACCGACAATCAGCTAATAAAACATCATACATATCATATAATAATAAGGAACAGTTCCGAATATTCATATGATACCCTTCACTGTCGAGTACAGAAAGGGATATTATCTGTCTGATGATACTGGGAACAAAATAACAATTATTTAATACAACATATTTATTACATGGGAGAAGTAAATCCAAATGTCCTACAGCTTCAACCTGCAGGAAATCACCATTTCCAGCTCGAAGCTTTACCTCTCCTGGCTGCAGCAATCTAACTTCCCTCAGACCCTGTAACATATTACTGATGTGAGAAGGACATGCTGTATCTAATACCCAGCCTGCATTAGCATCAAATGCTAAAGAAATGTCAATGATAGGAAAGCAAATACCTGAGGGAGCTTTCTTCAAGCTTGCAAGATACTTAGGGCAATTGCGTTTCCAGTGCCCCTCATCGCTGTAAAAGAAACATTTTCCTTTTGCCTTGCTTTTCTCTAGAGGTTTGGATATCGGTCGCTTCTGAGGACCCATTCGGGGTATCTGGCTCATCTTTTGTTTCTTCTTACCCTTGGACTTCCCTGAAGCCTTCGGGGTAGAAGATGAAGCACCCTGAATGAGGAGGGCAGAGCCTCCTTTATGTATATCCTCATATGCTGTCCTCAACATGTTATGAAGTTCAGCATAAGTGGGGTTCAATTCTTGCATATTAAAGTTCAAGATGAATTGCGTAAATGACCCCGGAAGCGACTGGAGAATCAAACTATTCCCCAGACTATTGTTTAAAGAAATTTCCATAGTCTCAAGCCTCTCAATATATCTGATAATTTTAAGGACATGAGGACTCACTGGACTACCCTCAGGAAGTCTAGCCTGAAAAAGTGCTTTGGCGACACGATATATCTCAATCTGAGGTCTATCACCAAAGAGCTCATTCAGGTGAAGCATGATGCTACTAGCATTCTCCATATGGAGATGCTCTCTCTGTAGGTCATGAGACATCGAGGCAAGGATGTAAGATTTAACTTTTAAATCTTCATCCAGCCATTTCTGATATGTCACCCTCTCTTCTGGGGTGGCATCAACAGAAACTCCTGAGGGCATTTTCTGATCAACAATATACCCAAGCCTTTCTGAATTCAGAACAATTCTGAGATTAGTCATCCATTCTGAATAGTTATCAGCACCCTTGAGTTGGTTGGCATCTAGAATGCGCATCAGAGGGTTGTTTGAAGCCATATTAATCTTTACAAGACAAAATAAAATAGATATGAATCAGCAGATTATTAATTAATCAAATCGCTAATTAAAACGTTTTAAATCATGGGTATAACAATTATACAATTTTTAATTTAAAAAACGCCCTCCCACTGCTTTACATAATCCATTTAATCTCTCTAACGAGATAACGATAGTTTAAGAATTTTTAAACTATACAGTGAGAAGTGGACCCCACTGGCATTTTACTCCAGCCTCACGCTAAAGCAATATTGGCCTTTGTAAACCCAATAGGTAGACAACTCTTGTCAATTGCAACTCTTACAACTGATCCTAAATACACCTTATCCTCACGCTAAAGCAATATTGGGTAAGTGTATTTCAGATTAACTTGCCAATCATCAAATATATGTTACTGACATTATCCTCACGCTAAAGCAATATTGGATAACATGTTCGCATATATTTGACTCATCTCATGTTTTACCGGCATTAGATTAAATCACACCGACCAAATCCCTCACGCTAAAGCAATATTGGGAAAGACCATAGTGACCTATCTAATACCGTATTGACAAGACGGATCATTAAAATATTAACACATAACACAATAATATTTAATCTGATTAAGAGAGATTTTAAATACAGGCACTCATCTCATGAGAAGGTTATTCTCAATCAATTATTCAATCATGTGCAAACACAACTAACCCCCATCAGTGGGGTTCCCTTGTGGTTACCAACATGAAAAAAAAAAATATTTTTCTGGTTTATCATGTAAATTAATAACTCTTATTATTACAACTCATAAACCCCCCACATGGCATAAAATAAAATAAAAATTACTCTTTTTTTTTTTTTGGTATGAACGCCGCGGCGTTGTTCTTTCAGCGCTACGGCGCCAGGGCTTCAAAAGCCTCAGCGCTGCGGCGCTCATTTACCACCGCTGGGGCGCTGCACGGCAGTGCTTCAGCGCTGGAGCGCCATGTACTCAGCGCCCCCGCGATAACCATCCCTGGCGCATTATACACTTAGCGCCCCAGCGTTCATATGAACGCTGCCGCGCTGAACATGAGCGCTGCGGCATTTCAGGGACTGTTTTTTCAATTTTGCATTTTCAACACTTGAATTGCATCCGAACACCCCCAGAACTTGTCATACAACTTAACTAACATTTAGCCAAGTCTAAAAAACACCCAAAACAACACAAAATTGCTCTGATACCAATTGTTGGGAGTTGTACATTCATGGGTGTTTGCATGTGGGTTTTGTGTTTAATCACAATTTATACATATCTCATACATATAATGAAGCAGCGGAAGCTTAAAACATTGCAGTAAACACAATCATAATATATTAATCAGAAACGAAATTGAGAAATAACCCTTGAAGCCTTTGGTTGGAGATTTTTGAAGTCCACCAAAATGTAGTCTTTGATCAATTCTAGTAATCAACAATGGTGGGTTTGATTATCTAGAATGACAGCTTTTGATCCAGCACTTGTTTAACTACTTAAACTTGTGTTCTTGATTTTTTCTTTTGATTAACACTTAATCAATTAATCAAAAACCTATTTTGCTAAATTAGTTTTAAGCCTTAAAAGAAAATAATGAATTCAACTCTTGAATCCATTAATTAGAAGACAATTTCTCTTTTCTCTCTTTGTAAAATGGCTGACCTAATTTTGCAAAATCAAATTAACAAAAACCTTATGAATTTAATTTACATTTGTTTTATTTATACAAATGAATTTAATTTCATTTCATAACACTTAATTTCACTTAATTTCAATTTGAATTTAATCTAACCTAATCATAGTTAACTCTTAACTTTAGTTAGGTTAAATTAACATTTAAATATTCTAACTATAGTTAACACTTAACTCTAGTTCATTAAAAGAATATTTAAATATTTTAACCATAGTTAACTAACTTAACCATGGTTAGGTTAACTTTTACTTAACCATTAAGTATAGTTAATCTAACTTAACTAAATGGTTAACTCTTAACCTTAGTTAAACTTAAATTATTTATTCAACAATTAAATAAATAATTATTTATTTGAATTATTTAACAATTAAATAATTATCAAGTGAAATTACAATTATGTCCTTACTCGGTTACCAAGTTAACCTAAAGTGGGTCCCACCATCTGACCATATACTTTAGTTAACGTAACCTTAGTAAATTGCTGGATTTTACTGTATTGAACTATTCAATACGGTACGCTGCCCAAGTGCTCAAAGAGTACATTTCATATTGGGACTCCCTAGGTCCGCGCCCGATTCGTCAAATGAAACTATTTCATAAGTCCGTGAACTATGCCCTACGCACACGTTACGGATATTACAAATCAGCGCGTCAGACCATACATGTTGAGGTTACTCCATATTCGTATAATCCTTCCGTCATTATATCCAGGATGAACGGGATATAGATCATTACCGTCAAATCCCGATAATTTCATCCATTACTTTATTATCTTCAGATTCGTATCTTTATGAACAATTTACGCAAACACTTTTGCTATAATGTTTGAACCTGTAGGAAACTCCTTTCCCAGGTGGATTGCTTACGGCCATAAGACTTTACAAGATACAATCTCGAAGTTCGGATATACTACCCATCTATGTGAGCTGGCGGATCCCATATCTACGCACACCGAACTCCATGAGCATCGGACCATACCCAGCGACACGTAGCGGTCAGACCATGAAAGGTCTCTGACATACGTGGAACCAAAGTATGATGGATCTCCCACAAGTTCACCGTGGCGCTCAGGTCGAAGGACCACAAATACTACTCAACTCGAGAGGAACTTCCTTTGACGGTTTCATAGGATGTCTATTGGGGTCCTCCGAAGTCTGTTCAGTATCCAGTCCTAACTGAATACCTGTATGTCTATATGAAATTCAACCAAGCTCATGGTTAACTAAGAATAACCATCTGTACAATACAGATATAGACATACACTAATCTATGTATATCACCGATAGACCCTCATTGGTGAACGTAGATCAGGAACTCTTTATTTTAGAAGATACTTCCATAATGACATTTCTTAGTCTCTATTGCAACTCTTTGCAATTATGTCATTACTAGTAGATTCTCAGGTCTTTGTGACATTATTGATTAAGTTCTAATTAATTAGAACTCGCTGGCTATTATAACCTGCTAACTCTTAGCACTGGTCTAAACTTCTTCAAACCAAATATGAACTTACTCAGATCATATCATGTCTATAATGTTACAAGCTTAATTACCATTCATTAAAAGATATTAGCGATTTAATAAAATATGCATTGTATAAATATTACAAACTAAATATTCATACAAACTGGGATGGCGCGTAAGCACATACCCTAACAAATGCAACATATGTCTACTATCCTCTCCCCAAACCAGATGAAACATTGTCCTCAATGTTTAAATAGAAAGAGATAAAGTATAGGAGACATTACCTAAAACGCCAGTTATTTGAAAGAAACAAACCTGAGAGACACTTAAGCAAATATAAACTAAAATGATGATACTAATAAATAAATAAATAAAAAGAAAAAGTTACAAACAAAGTGTCAGATCCAATTTTTGCTTGTTAAGGCCCACTGACTAATCGATCTGAGTTATTGCTGGGTCAGGTTCATAGGTAACTGCCTGTAATTTGTTAATCAATTCATCCGCCTCAGTAGTAGAAACCAGGATCTGTCGCGCCGAATGTGAAATAAAATTCTGTTCCACAGCTTGATTAAGAAAACAAAGTAAGCAATCAAAATAGTTATTAACATTCAACAAACCTATGGGTTTTCGGTGGATATTTAGTTGAGCCCAAGAGACAATTTGAAAAATTTCTTCCAAGGTACCAAAACCACCTGGTAAAGCAATAAAAGCATCTGCATTACAAAGCATTCTAGCTATACGTTCATTCATGGATGAGACTCGTAATTCTTCCCCTATTGTTTTCCCGGTCAGGTTTCCCACGGCCAAAGCTGTATGAATAATACCTAAAACTTGACTTCCTCCTAAATGTGCAGCTGTTGACACACACCCCATTAGCCCAAGGCTACCTCCTCCATAAATCAAATGAATTTTTCTTGCAGCTAATGCTTTTCCTAGATTGTTTGCTGCTTCTACGAACACTTTACTCTCCCCAGGACTAGATCCATAAAATACAAATATATTTTGAAATTGTCGAACTTGGGTTTCCTCCATATCTACACTCACCTTTATCTCAATATATGAAAATGAAGAAAATGAGGTGCTGTATTTATAGAGTACTAAATGATAACAATGATTATGGTAACCCGACAGTTTGTCAAAAGAGAGTTAAAAATAAAACACAAAAATTTAAACATAATGACCCACATGCATTATTGAACAAAAAGATTTGAATTTAAGACATCTACATGAGTAGCCCTACTATTTATAAAATAAAGTTTCAAATTAAAACACATGTATTTACAAGTAGTTGTGATTGTGGCTCACATCTTCCTCTGGTTTTACGTCCAGTAACGGCTTAAACGCCCTCTATGGGTCGGGGATAGGCTTCCCATCCAATTTTCTTATAAATTGGCAAACAGGGTCTTTTAGAGTCAGATTCCCGAGACTATACCGTTGATGTTCATTTTTGAATTTGTTCCACAAATTGAGAAGTTCACGTTGCACGAGCCCACAGGGATGCGTCTCAAGAGTCAATAGGATATCATCCAAAGACTCCTTACTCAGTCCATCCTTAATGAACTGAATTTTGTCTTCTCGATTTCTAGATACGAATCCTAAAGAACGACAACTCCGATTACAATTCCATCGAGCACATTTATGACAGACTTGTAACCTTTTTGCTCGTCGCCTTTTGGCATAAGAGCTTCTTTCAAGACCAGGCATATGAAAAACAAAATCATTTTCAAACTCACTATACAACCGAACCTTGGCTTTAATTAACCAACGAAGGTCCACAGGGATATTACCCAACATCAATAACCTTAGTCTTTCACACCGTGCTTTATAAATCTTAAGTAGAGCATTTTGAGGCAATGAAGGAAAACGTTTTTTAAGGTTGGCAAGAATGCGATCCATTTTGAAAGAAAGAAAAGAGATGAATGCACAGTTTAAGGGACAGTTTTTAGGGAACTGAGAAACCGACTTTAATAGTCACGGAGTACCGTATCCGCCACTTGACTGGGAAATAAAATCACACTGAAAAAAAAATAAAAAGAAGAAAATAAAATAAAATAAAATGTGCAAGAAAATAAAAGCAAAAATAAAAAGTCAAAAGATAAAAGATAAAATATAGACAAAATATAAAATATGGTATAGATAGATTGAACCTGATCAATCACGATAGACAGGATCCACAAGAGGGATCTCGCTTAGGTACATAGAGTCGTCTACCTTTTCCACGTAGCTTTTTAGCCGTTGTCCATTCACTTTGAAAGTCCGTCCATCAATGGGGTCTTCTATTTCAACAGCAACATTAGGAAAAACATGTCTTACCATAAATGGACCAGTCCATCAAGATCTCAACTTTCTAGGGTGTAAATGCAATCGAGAATCATAAAGATAGACCCGTTGATTAGGCTCAAAGTGTTTCATTGAGATCTGTTTATCATGAGCTACTTTCATTTTAGCTTTGTAAATTCTGGAGTTGTCATATGCGTCATTTCATAGCTCTTCTATTTCTGATAATTGTAACTTTCTCTGGAGACCTGCAGCATTCAAATCAAAGTTAAGGGCTTTGACAGCCCAATAAACTTTATGAGGTTTTCTAGAACAAAAATGTGTTTCTTGGTCACTAATGATGATACGTGGTATCTCGAGTTTTGATGGCTTTGGTTTCTCCCTCTCTCGTGGCAACTTTTCAATGCCTGGTTTCCAAAATCGAATCCCTTTATCCTGTGAGTCAAAAATACTAAACACATTAGTTGTTTCATCAGGATAATACAATTCTTCAAAATCAAAATCAATGAGGTTTTCTAAAGAATTATAGCCATGATTTTTATAAGCTTCCTCTACTACAATTATGTCTATCATATGTGAATGATAGCATTTGTCTTCTTCTCGTGGTTGCTTATCAATATGAAAAATGTTCACCTCAAGAGTCATATTCCCAAAAGATAATTTCATTAGACCATTTCTATAATTAATAAAAGCGTTAGCAGTGACAAGAAAAGGTCTCCCCAAAATAAGAGGGATTTTTGACTCCATGTTAACAATAGAATGAGTATCTAAAACAAGAAAATCAACAGGGTAGTAAAATTTATCAATTTGCAACAAAACATCTTCTACTATTCTCCGTGGTTTCTTGATTGATCGGTCAGCTAATTGTAGGACTACAGATGTTGGTTTAATCTCACCAAGTCCCAACTGCAAGTAAATAGAATAAGGCATTAAATTTACACTTGCTCCTAAATCCAATAAAGCTTGACCAAACTCATGTGTCCCAATTTGGCAGGAGATTGTGGGACATCCTGGGTCTTTATACTTGGGTGGTGTCTTTTGTTCAATCACTGCACTTACCTGTTCTGCCAAAAATGCAGTTTTCTTCACATGGTGTTTTCTTTTGATAGTGCATAAATCCTTGATGACCTTGGCATAAGTTGGAACCTGCTTAATCAAATGCAACAAGGGAAGATTAATCTTAACTTGTTTCAAATGTTCTAAAATCTCACCTTGAATTTTTGATTTTTTCCCAACCGGTCGAAGAGCTTGAGGAAAAGGCACTGGGATTGAAAACTTACTTTCGGGCTCTTTTTCCACTGTGGCCTCTTTTTCAAGGGGGGCGTCTTTACTACTCGTAGATGTGTTAATTTCAGAAGTAGGCTCACTTACAATCTTACCACTTCGAGTAGTAATGGCATTAACTCCTTTAAGATTTTGAACATCAGAAGTAGAAGCTTGTGCCATGAATTGTCCTTTCGGATTGGATTGAGGTTGAGATGGAAACTTACCTCGCTCTTGTACAGTTAAGGCACTGGTCAACTTTGTGATTTGACTCTTGATTTTTTTGTTTTCGTCCACCACCTGTGCAAGAATTGTTTCAAATTTTTTATTAGTCTTACTTTGTGCCTCCATAAATGCTTGTAATGTATCCTCTAAAGAACTCCTAGTTGGTCGTGCATTATTGAGGTGCAACAGAAGACTTGGGTGCTTGTTGTTCTTGTTTCCACTGGTTGTTGGCTTGTTGGTTAGATTTCCAACTGAAATTTGGGTGGTTTCTCCAGCTAAGATTATATGTTTCAGAGTAGGGTAAATAAGGCTTCTTGTACATCCCTAGGGCATTACATTGTTCCTCATATATCCCTCTCATCTCACTATAAGTAGGGCAATCCTGAGCTAAGTGTTCCGCTCATCTACAGACAAAACAGACATCGTGTGACTCAACTCTAGCAACCATGTGGGTGACCCTTCTATCTTTGGTTTTCAAGGCCTCTAACTCCCTAGTTAAGACCTCTAATTGGGCTTTGAGGTTATCCTCTTCCCTAAGATGGAAAACTCCATTGGGTCGTGACCTATTTGTGCTTTCAGCAATGCTAGGTCCAGTCCATGTATGGGCTTTTTCGGCTGAGTCATTAAGGAATTCTATGGCTTCCTCAGGATCTTTGTGAAGGAACTCCTCATTACACATCATCTCAACAAATTGGCGCTCTCTAATTGTGAGTCCCTCATAGAAATAACTAACCGAGCGCCAATTTTCATACCCATGGTGAGGGCACAGATTTAGCAATTCTTTAAACCTTTCCCATGCTTGATATAAGGTTTCACTGTCTTTTTGGGAGAAGGAAGAAATTTTTCTTTTCAAGCCATTAGTTTTGTGTTGTGGGAAGTATTTATTGAAAAATGCTTGGGTCATTTCTGCCCAAGTTCCTATAGACCTCGGCCTCAAAGAGTATAGCCAACTCTTTGCTTTGTCTTTCAAAGAAAAAGGGAAAAATTTAAGCCTAACAGTGTCTATGGCTTCAGGTTAGCTATGGAATGTGGCAATTACCTCTTCAAATTCCCTAACATGTACATAAGGATTTTCACTATCTAGACCATGAAAAGTGGGAAGAAGTTGTATCATTCCAGGTTTAAAATCCGAATGTGGTGTGTTAGGTGGAAACATAATGCATGATAGTGTGGCTGTGCGAGTAGGATGCAAGTAATCTTTTAGAGTTCTAACGGGATTTTCTTCGTGTTGGCTCATTGTGTTAGAATTACAAGATGAACTAGAAGGTGAATTCTCTTCACTTAAAAATTATGGGGGTGGTTCTAGTTCTAGTTCTCTCACAAATCTTCTTCGTTTATCTCTAAGTCGATGCATACATCCTAACAACAATATTTTTTTCTTTTTTTTAAGGAAAGAAATGCTTAAGGAAAATTAAGAAGTGGAATAAACACAACAAGAAATAGAAATGAGTTAGGTGGTAAGACCAACCATGAAAGATAAATACAATAACTAAACAAAAGATTGTAAAGTATAGAAAAAAAGTACAATAAATAAATAATAAAAAGAAAATACAATAAGTAAATAAATAAAAGGTTAGGCGGTAGAACCGGCCATTAAAATAAAAAGAAAATACAACATATTAACTAAAGAAAATAAAGTGCAATAAATACGTAAAAGAAAATGAAAATAAAGTGCAATAAAAAAATGCAATAAATAAATAAAGTACAATAAAAAATAAAGAAACTAAGTTAGGCGGTAGAACCAGCCACAAAATAAAAAGAAAATACAACAAATTAACTAAAGAAATAAAGTACAATAAATAAATAAAAGAAAGTGAACGAAGTTAGGCGGTAAAACCAGCCATAAAAAAAAAGTGCAATAAATAAATAAAAGAAAATAAAGTGCGATAAATAGATAAAAAAAAAAAAAAACTAATTAGGCGATAAAACCAGCCATTAAGATAATATAAAATATAACAAATTAACTAAAGAAAGCAAAATAAATTAGGTGGTAGAACCAACCATGAATAATAAATAAATTATAACAAAGGAAATAAAACTAAGATTTTACAAAGAAAAGAAAATATACAAAGTTACCACTTTAGTATTTATAATCGCAACCGACTTTCGCTTAGTGTGCTTCCCCAACAACGGTGCCAAATTTTGTTTACGCTCAAAATATAACGCGGCTATTGCAGTATAGATTGAAGTGTTGATCCCACGAGGAAGCTCTTGGCAAAATAGGTTGATGAAGTAAAATATTAAAGCAGTAGCAAATGATAAAATTAATTGATTTAAGTGGATGAGATAGGATTATCTATGATTTGAAGGAAATGTCTTATGATAATTCAAACAAGGCTTCGAGAATCACAATTATGCTTTATAAATCTACTCTACACTTTGATTCAATGATTATAACTCAATTGAAAGTTTCACATCCCAAACAATCAATCGGAAGATAGGAAAATATAGCACATTTGATAACACATGTATTTGACATAATTAAACTCTTTGCAAGCATTAACATACATCATGTTCATTTATACAAGTTATCTAAGATCGACAATATATCACTTTGACAATATTGCAGTAAAAGATCAACTTGAATATTAAACATTTATTGCCCTTATATGTTATCCAAGATCGACAATATATCAATTTGACAATACTACAGTAAAAGATTAACATATAAAACAATGTCACCAGTAACAATTATAGTTCACCAAGAATCACATAAGAAAAGTATGACTGAACTTATATAAGATGTGAGAATTATAATCTCTGGATTTTAGAAAATAGAATAGATAAGAGTTTAATCAAAACCAAACTTACAACATTTGTAGCTCTTGACACCGAATCAAAGCATGGAAGTAGATTTATTACATATAAAAGTTCATCTCTTAGCCTTGCCAAGAACTCTAGCCTAAATTACAATACATGTTAATGAGAAAAAAATAAGAGAGAATTATCTCCTTAAAAACGTCCTAAGTGTCTCCTTATATAGGCAATGAATGGACATATGTCATGGATGACATCAATCTTCAATAATTTTAAGCCAATAACTCGTTTATCCATGTGCAACACATTTTTGATAATGTAAATTATCGATTTAGCTTCTACAACTGACATGAAAGTTGTATAATTTTGATTCTTCTTTCCATAGGCACCAATTTCATGCAAATTGGATGAGTATCTAATGAGAAATGAGCAAAATTCCAAAGATACATCAGAATTCAGCCAACAACCATTTTACCCACTTGCAATGCGATTTGGTCCATGATAATGGCTGATTTGGACTTTACCATCAACATACGAGTTGTTGATAGTTAAGTAAGTAATTCACAACTTCAAGAATTATACCAATTGAGTACGTATTTTGTGAGATACGGTCCAAATAAGTGAGTTGGGTCAAGCTGGGCAGGAGTTGTAGTCCGATTCTGTTGTATCTCAATTTTTGGCCCATAACATGTTGGATTTGGCTTTTCCACTATTCTTCAAATTTGTGTAAGATTGAGTCATGTTACACCAAGTTCAAGAATTTCTTCATTTCGATTTCTACATTGAAAGTTATGTCCATTTTACCTAAACCTGTCCAAATAGCATTCATTAATCACAATTTAAGGAGAACACTTTATTTCAAGCTAAAAATACAGAAAATACTAAAATTAGTGACATTAAATGGTGATTGAATCTCTTAACAATATGCATTTTCATGTGTTCATCAACATCCAATCTCCTATCATATGTTAGCAACTAGGAAGGTATGGGACTAAGCGAATTCCATTACAAAGGGAGGAACCAATGAAGAATATGTGCAGTCAGTATAAGTGTGTTAGAACCATATTGCGTTGCATAGCAATTGATAATGCTATTGTCATTTAGTTTGTATAAATTAGCTTTAAATCATATATGTGCTTTCAACATTTGTCATATTATGTGCACGTGCCTATTATCATTTTCCAACTATTTACATTAATTTTGAATCATATCCTAGGCAGATAAGATTTGTCAAATTAAATTGAATTTTATGTGCCTATTTTCAAATTTAATTTTAATCTACTTAAAAGCTTTATACTATACAAATAATTTAATATTAGACAATTATTTCACATAATAAATATCATGCAAAATAAGTTTTAAATTTGAATACGTACATGGCCCACAAATCTAAGGCCATCTTATCTTTAAAAAATTAGCTATGCTCGGGTCTGAATTTCAAAGGTCGACCCAACATAAAAAAACTCAATAAACATACATGTATAGACCCTAGAAACCCTACTCCCGACTCCTTGCTGAACACACCCTCCCTTAATTTCACTGCATTGAAGGGCAACCTATTGTCAAACTTGACATTCAGTCTCAAGTCATAAAATCTACATGCTCCCACATAATATAGGATCAATATACACAAAGATGGTAAATGCCCTTTCAACACCCTTTCAGCGTATGCTTTCATGCTAGAATCATATATTGTCTTCTTAACTCATCTAGGCGTAGGATTTGTAAATTGTGTGTGCTTGACCCATGTGAGCTTGTACTACCTCCCAAACATACTCATGTCTTGAGCTGTATCAAGTGGTATAATTTAGATATTATCAGGAGCGTCAGGTTAGAATGTGTAATGTTGCTTCTAGCAAAGGGTTGGGGCTAGTTTATGCACATCTTAAATCATGTCATATGGATACTAATCTATAAATTGTAAAAATTAAAGTTTGCAAGTCAATTGAGTTATTAGATAATTCATTATATGTATTTCCTTTCTATAGCTTCATTCAAGCTCGTCGGAAATAAACATAACTAAAGGTACTGCGTTATCATTTTAATTTATTGCATGATATTGTCTCAGACCCGATCCACCCTTTTTATGACCAGCTTTAGGTCTTATTCTATTCGTCGTAGCAACTCAGCCTTATCTACTTTTAACTGCTCGAGCAACTCATAAATCCTCTAGGCAACGTCTAAGGCATTGTGTTAGTATGTTCAAATTGTACGAACATAATCATAGTTTATAATAAAATAAGTTAAGTGATTATACAAATGGATATAAAAAATTGAAAATAAATAAAGCAATTAAAAGTTTATACCTTGCTCTTGAGATGTTTAGGCCCTCGTCTACATCCATATCCCTGTTGGGGTCAGTAGATCAAATGGAGCTCACTAGGGCCTGTACAAGAGCTGTTATATGCACATCCCAGGCATAAGTCCTCGATGGGATCCCCAAGTTTAAAAGCTTCCAGACAGCTTTCTCTTTTAATTCTTGGTCTTGTAGTACTAGCTTACAGTGAACTGCAATAGCCTGTAAAACCACAAAATTATGTATCAAAGTTGGAAACAAAGCAGTTAATTCTTACCATATTAGAGAAAAATTCAATGAAATGGAGTGTATCACAACATACATGCTCATGCTTCAAAAATATTTCCTCAATTTCTTTCAATTGAGGAGTCCTTTTGCTTACCCGATTTAATATATGCGAGAAGCGGTAAGTTATTCGATGTGCAAATGCTTCCCCACATACTGATATGGCCTCGTAAATCCACACCTAATAATTAATCAAGAACTACAAATGAAACTTGATAATAACTACATCAACAATCAATTTTAAGAAAATTACGTACCAGTAAAGCGAATAAAAAACTTAACACATTGTATTTTTCTTTGGCATCAGCGAGATCTTTTCTGACTTTGTCAAACTTTTCAATTCACACTGTGCTAAGTGATTTATAGAGAGTGAACCATGTTATGTTTCCCCTAAAGATAATTATTGGACTCCTCCAAATCATTCTAACAAATACCACAAAGTACTAAACGTTATGTGGGTGTCACGCAATATCACTAATTTATGAATCAAATACACCAAACTAAGATTCACTGCATCTTCATTGTCAACATTCGCAAAGTCAATAGCATTGTACCACTTCTCTAAATCTCCATACGTCAAATGTCTAGCCTCCGGCCAATATTGTTTCCATAGTTGACTCTACAATTTTCTCTCCAAATCTTGGACATATGAGTAATCTCCCATCTTCAACCCCATAATTAGTGCAAATTCGCTGTAGGAGAATCAAATCTATCCATCACGAATCAGGAACCATAGTATCTCATGCAAATTAATCGTGTTCACACCTATTGTAACAAGACATTGTGCACCAATATCCTAAAAACAAAAAAACAAGGAGTCGTATGTCTAAGAACCGACCTATACATGTCTCTTTGAGCATCAACTTTTATTGTATAAAATCAACTGCCCACAGCCTCGCACATGCTGTAAGAATTGCACAATAGAACTCCTCCGCCGAAATTATGTACTATTTGGAGACATTTTTGTTTCTGCAAAATTAAATAAAGATTCAATTTAGTGCAAATAAACATGTTATAACAAAAAAAAAAGAAAAGAAAACAAACAACTATAATTATAATCATTATACTATTTAGTGAATATTTAGTTCAATATATATATATATATATTTCATTCTTATTATTATTTTAAATAATATTAACATAATAATAATAATAATAATAATTATTATATTAATATAATTATTAATAAACAAAATAATAAGGGAAATGTAATCATCTTTTTTAATTTTTTTATGATTACTTATTAAATAATGTATTATCAGTATTGTTCCTCATTATTTTTAATATCTTTTATTTAAATATTTTTATTAATTGTTAATATTATTACAATAATAATAATTATTATTATTAGCATTATTTTTACAAAACTTTTTAACTATAATAATTAGTAATATTTGATTTACTTTAATAATTATTTTTACTATTTTAATTATTATCATTATATTCTTATATTATTTATCATAATAACTATAATAATTATAAATTTAATTACTATTAAATATTTTTCTCTTTTATTATTATTATTTTAATTTTCATTTCAATTAATAACAATATTATTATTATCATTTTTTAATTTATTCATTTATATCATTATAATTATTATATAATAATTATAATTATTTTTATTACTATTATAATTAATATAATAATAATAATTTACTAAATTTTTACTTTTCTTTAATTTTTTCTTTCTTCTCTATCATGTTGCATGTACCCATTGTGCGTGCTCGCGACGAGGGTCCTTACAGCTTGCCACGTGGCAAGTAGCAAAGACGTGTGCCTCCCATCATGTGGCACATATGCGAGGCTACACTTAGTATTCACGCCACTTGGCGCATGGTGCAAGGGTCAGCCTCACATGCACGTTCTGTGATGCAAGGCACACACTTTGGATGCGCGGGGCATCTCGCGGTATAGATACTACATATCTGAATAAAATATATAATCATAGTAAAATTGCTATTATTTTTCTCTTAGTAGCATAATATTTTGTTTAGACAAGTGTAAAATCTAATGAAAGGAATGAAACACTGCACACATCTATACCAAGGCTGGTAAGCTAGATACTTTGAGGATGATTTGAAAGTATTAACTTTAACTCTGCTGGTGAAGGTGTGTCAGAAGAAGATTAAGACATGATTGACCTTTTGAGTGTTTGTCATGTGAAGAATGTTGTAGTATAAGCACTAAGTGACTGCTTAAGCTAATGTAAATGTTCCAAGTTGAACAGAGAATAAAAGCATGTACAGAGTTGTTGTGAAGAATGAAGTCAATGGTTGGCTACTTAAGCTGACTTAATAGCTGACATGGAAGTTAAAATTTAGTAGTTGATGTGGAAAGTTTAATTAGTTAAAAAGAAAAGAAGTTAGATTGTATTTTTTGTAATAAAGTTTCCAGCCAAAGTTTGTTGAGAATTAGTTAGAATATCTCCTTAATTCAAGGATGCAATAACACGTGTAAGTGATTGATTTTGTAATTATAAAAGGAAGCAATACTGTTTCTTATTGTATTGTGTGAGAAATAATGAAGTTGAAATAAAATAAGTGTCTTAATTGAGGCTTAAAATTTTCTCCTGTATCTTTTTAGAATCCAAACACAAATTTGTTGTTTTCTTTACATGGTATCAGAACCAATAATAGCCAATGCTAATATCTCTGGTATTAATCTTCCATTAAACAATCTTAACATAGTATTAGTCATAAACTTTTCTTTTCCTTCAACTGTTAAACTTACAAGAACTAATTATGTCATTTGGCATTCACAAGTCTTGGTAGCCATTAAAGGGAATGAACTTGAAGAATAAGAAGAAGGCTCTAGAACAGAGTAAAGAACATGATCCAATGTATAAATTATGGATGAGGCAAGATCAATCTTTATTAGGTTGGTTATTGTCCACAATTCATGATTCAATACCTAGCTTTGTAATTTCTAGTCAAACTTCGAGAGATCTATGGTTATCAATTGAAAAATAGTTTGGCTTTGAATCTAAAGCTAGGTTTGTTCAGCTAAAAAAGAAGTTAGCAACCATTAACAAAGGATCTCTTTCGATGTCAGACTATTTTTTGAAGGTGAAACACCTGGTAGATGAATTAACTACAGCTAGTTGTTTAGTAGAGAATAATGAGTTTATTGAATATATAGTGAATAGAGTAAATTTAGATTATGATCCAGTAGTTGTATTAATTATAAGTCAACTTGATTCAATCAGTTTAGATAAGGCATATGCAATGCTTTTTAGTTAAGAAGATAAAGTGTTGCAGAATTCTAGAAATTGAAATGCAGATCAAAATAGTTTTTTAGCAAATTATGCTCAAAAGGCAAATAAAATAAGATGTTTCAATAGAAATGGAAAAGGAAATAGTTCATTCAACAATAATGCTTATGGTAAAACTAGTTACTATCGTAGTAACTACTATAACAATGAAAGTTCTGGTGGTTTTGGAAGAGGAAATCAGCAAAGAAAAGGTAGAAATCAAAGTGCAAGAAGATTTAATCAGTATGACAGAGGAAATTTTCAAAGGTTAATTTGTCAGATTTGTGAAAGGTAAGGACATCCTGCATCTAAATGCTAATATAGATATTACAAGGATTATGATTTAAGGAATCAAGCTAGATATGGTGGGAATAGTTCATAGAAATATAACACTCAAGGGCCAAATGGTCCATCCAATATAGTAATTAACAGATCAGCTTATGTTGTAACTCATGATGATTAAGAAGGTCAATTAAATCACAATTGGTATATGGATTCTAGAGATATGAATCATTTAACAAATGATCCAAAAACACCTTGCAACAAAGACTTATTTTTTAGGTAATGAACAACTCATGATTGGTAATTGACGTGGTCTAAAAATACTGCTTATAGGACATAGTTGGCTTAAATCATATTCTGGTGATGTTCTAGTTGTTCTAATTTTAAAAGATTTACTCTATGTTCCCTCAATAACTAAAAAATTGATAAGTGTGTCAAAATTAATCAATGATAATGATTTACTTATTGAGTTTCATTCTCATATGTGCCTTGTTAAGGAAAAAAATAAAGGGAAAGTTCTGCTCAAGGGTACTATTATGAGAAGGCTTTATAAAGCTATTGTCAGGACCTTCTTTGAAAAATTGGCCATATTCTCATGTTTAATCCTTTGTTTCACAATTACTGTTAAATACTTATCTTGTTTCAATGTTGTCATTTTGTTCCAATGATGTACTTTGTTTCATAAATAACAATCAGTATTGTGCAATTGATTCATTTGTCAATTCAAGTAGTCAAAATGAAAATTCAGCTTGTAATGCTTTATCTTTAGTGTCAAATGTACAAAATAATTTAGATTACACCTTGTGGCATAAAATACTTGCTCATCCAAGTCCTTTTATGTCAAAGAATGTAATCCATTCCTGTAATCCTATTCAGTTAAAAAATAAAGAAATCAAAACTGAATTTTGTGATTTGTGTCAAATGGAAAAACTGCATAAATTTCATTTTCCTTGTACAGACATCAGAACTAAGAATCCTTTAGACCTTGTTTACATTGATGTATAGGCTACTTTAGACATTACTAGAAAAGGTTATAAGTATTACCTTAGTCTTGTTGATGATTACACTAGGTTCAACTGGTTATTTCCCTCTTGTTGAGTATAACTGTAGCCTTCAACATTTTCAAACAGTAGAAGACACTTGTTGAAAAACAACTAGATAGATCTATTAAAACTTTTCAATTAGATTGGGGAGGAGAATTCAGGTCATTTACCTCTTTCTTGAGTCAAGAAGGTATTTAATTCAAACATTCTCGTCCCCATACACATAATCAAAATGGTGTTATTGAGAGGACGTATAAACACTCAACAGAAACTAGTTTGTCAAAACTTGCTCATACTTCTATACCTCATATTTTGGTGAGATGTCTTTAGCATTGCCTCATACCTGATAAACAAGCTTCCTACAACTGTTCTTAATAACAAATCACCATTTGAAAAATTATTTAGATATAAGCCTGATTACTCATTTCTAAGAGTTTTTGGTTGTGCATGTTTCCTATATCTTAGGCCCTATCTTTTGAATAAACTAAATTTTCACACTGAAAAGTGAGTGTTCTTAGGGGTACTAATCACAAAGGCTACAAATGTTTTCATTCCTCTGGAAAAGTGTATTTTGCAAGGCATATATCACTTTCAATGAAATATATTTTCCTTATGTTCAACTCTTTACAAAAGCTCAACTTGATTCTAAAAATTATGAGTTTCTATCTTCTTCTGAGTATACTGATATGTTTAATTTTACAACTCTCTCTAGTAGTGAAAACCCCTCACAATAAATTCTATAACTAACACTATAAAATCCTTTCATAATAAGGTACATGATCTGAACCCTATTCATACTTTCTCAGAACAACCAATTCTTTATATACTAGAACACCAGTTGATAATGTTAGCCAAAACACATAACCATTAACACAAACTCTCATTCAAACTTAAACACAAAAATCACCTTAATTCACCCCATGAGAACTAGATCAAAATAAGGTATTCATAAGCAAAACAAATGAACTCAAGCAGTATGTTACATCCAGAAACTGAAGTTGAACCAAAGACAGTTGTTGAAGCCTTGTAGAATAAAAATTGGAAATTAGCTATGAATGTAGAATATACAACACTTATGAAGAATGATACATGGGAGCTTGTACCAGCAGCAAAAGCACATAAAGTTATAGACAACAAATAGATGTTTAGGATAAAATATAAACCAGATAGCAATATGGATAAATTCAAAGTAAGATTAGTGGCAAAAGATTTTTTACAAACCCTAAGAATTGATTATTTTGATACTTTTAGCCCTATTGTTAAGGCTTCAAAAATAAGAGTTGTGCTTAACTTTGCTATCATGCATCATCAAGGATTAGACAAATTGATGTGAACAATACCTTCCTAAATGACAATTTGATTGAATCTGTTTACATGAAGCAACTAATTGGGTTTATTAATTCTGCTGATCCCTCTTATATATGTAAGTTGAAAAAGGCTCTCTATGGTTTGATAAACTGAAGGCAACCTTAGTTCAATAGGGTTTCAATAACTATAATTCTAACACATCCTTATTTATAAAGAGTCTGGAAAATTGATTCTTGTCTTGGACATCACTGAACATGATTCCTCTATACTAGAGCTGTTCATTCATAATCTCAGCATCACTTTTGCTTTGAAAGATTTAGTAGAGCTCAGTTACTTCCTTGGTATTAAAGTTAAAACAACAAAATATGGCTTGCATCTATCTCAGACAAAATATATACATGATTTACTCATCAAAGTTAGTATGATAGAGTGTAAAGGCAGTAATACACCTATGGTTCTTGATTAGAAACAACTTGCTCATACAGGTGAAACTCTTGATGATCTAACCAAGTATAAGAGTATTATTGGTACCTTTCAGTATACAACCTTGACAAGGCCCGAGATAGCCTTTTTAGTGCACAAACTTAGCCAATTTTTGGCCTCACCTATAACTCAGTACTGGCAAGCTTATAAGGGAGTACTGAGGTACTTATAAGGTACTGCAACCTATGGCCTTGTGTTTAACAGATCTAGTGATTATCAGCTTATAGGATATGCAGATGCAAATTACGGTAATGATCCCAATGCCAGAAAGAGCATCAATAGGTATTGTATCTAGTTGGGCAATAACTTAGTCTTGTGGTCTTCCAAAAACTAAGGTGTAGTTTTAAAGTAGTATAGAGGTAGAATGTAGAACACTAGCTTCAGCCTACACTAAAATTCTGTGGTTACAGTCTTTACTTCAAGAACTTCACATGGCTTCTAAGTTTACACTCTTTTTTGGTGTAATAATCAAAGTGCCCAAGTCTTGGCACAAACTCCAGTATTTCACTCACGCACAAACATATAGAGTGGGGTGTTCACTTCATAAGGGAGAAGATTACAAATCAGCAAATTAGGGTTTGATATGTTCTAGTCTTGATCAGATTGCAAATGTACTGACTAAACCTCTATATTATGACAATTTTGCTATTTTCTGAGCCAAGCTCAATGTCTCCCCTTGAGCTTGAGCTTGAAGGGGAGATGTTACAATATAAGCACCAAGTGACTGCTTAAGCTAAAATGCATTAGCAGGTTGAAGCTAAGATAAAGCTACTAATGTAAATGTTCAAGTTGATTAGAGAATAAAAGCATGTATAGAGCTGTTGTGAAGAATGAAGTCAACGCTTTACTGCCCAAGCTGACTCAACAGATGACATGGAAGTTGAAATTCAGCTGTTGACATGGAAAGTTTAATTAGTTAAAAAGAAAAAAAGTTAGATTGTATTTTCTGCAAATAAAGTTTCTAGCCAAAGTTTGTTGAGAATTAGTTAGAATATTTCCTTGACTCAAGGATGCAATGACATGTGTAAGTGATTGATTTTGTAACTATAAAAAGAAGCAGTACTGTTTCTTATTGTATCGTGTGAGAAATAATGAAGTTGAAATAAAATGAGTGTCTTGATTTAGGCTTAAAATTTTCCTCTATATTTTCTTATAATCTAAACACAAATTTGTTGTTTTCTTTATAATGAAGAATGAAAACTTCTTCTTATTGTTACTCGACTTTGAGAAAACATCTTCTTGTTTATCTTTAATTTTTGTATTTTCTGACTTTATGAAATAATATTAGTTGCTGACGCCTTGGAACCATTGTGGTTAGTTCGTTTGATATTGGTGTAACATTTGATTCTTGGTTGAAAAAGATTTTGCATATGTACTATGGTTTTAACAATAGTGTAATAACGATAATGTTCACATTTAGATTTGGCCTGGTATCTTTACTTGCACTTTCTATAATTGTGTTTTGTGTTTCTTGACGTTCAGATACCTTAATAGTAGTGCTTTTGCATAATGATTATAAATGCATACTACTTTTGCATAGTTTCAAAATTCTGCATTAGATCACATTGGAAGTATGCCCTAAAAGCAGGATTATGGTATTTAGATACTGTTAAAAATAAATAATAAAGGTTATTCATTCAATTTTATGGTTGTAATTTTAATTACTTTTATTCCAATATCATGAAATTCCATGATTATTATATGTAGTCTTAAACTTAGTATATAATAATTATATACAAGAGAATTAAGTTTAAGCAAAATAATCTAAATTAGTCCTTAGTTTGAATGAAGATGAGAACTTCATTTGATAGACTATAGGTGCAATCCATTTGTATATTGTATACAATGAACTTATTTGGATCATTCTATATGTTGACATAAAAAATAGAGGCACTTTGTATAATGTTGATTATATAGGAGTGGATGATGATGAAATTAATTCTCTATTAATCTCTATTAGTAAAGATAATTTATTTTATCACAATATAATTATATATGGATTAATCTTAATCTTGAATGATTAATGAACTCTTATTCATTGAGTTATGTTCATTGATTTACAAGGGAAAAACTGTAAAATATATTCAATCAATTACTAAGTATTTTATGAATATAATAAAATGGATGGCTGAGAACATTTCTCACAGATATAGAATCCACTCATTCTAGATACGTTATTCCCTTAATAATTGATTCTAGTCTTGAACATAAGTAGTCCTTAGTTTTCTTTAAGAGTTGAAAAAAATAATACAATTTATGAATTTCAGAAATTAAATGTTTAAAAGAGGATCAATGTGGATCAAGAATAAAGATGTAATTAGAGAGGTTAATGAACACTCAACCTAACTTTAATTATGAACACTTGTGGAAGGTTGATCTATATGAAATGATTATTAAATTGACAAATACAGTTTCCTGTTTTATAATTTATTAGCAAAATTAGGAGTTCAACTTTATATTTTTAATAGAGTAATTAAAGTTAATATATAAAATTATATTGATTAAAGAGTTTAGTCAAATGACTTAATTTATTGGAGCTTAATTTTGTAGTTTCATTGGTACCTATGCTGATTCCGTAAATACTAAAATAGATTATTGATTAATTGTTGGATCTAAAATATTAATTGGCCCAAGTTTAATTTGATTAAACTTATTAGGACCAATTAATTAATTTTATTAGCCCATGTTTAACTTGATAAAACTCATTAGACTCAATCACTTATTGGCCTAATCCATAATGGTTATGAAATTAAATAAATAATTAGATTATTTATTTAAATTAAATAATTACATTATTAGGACAATTTTGGATTATATTAGAATCACTTTTACGTATTCTTTTTCTTTAATGCTTGCTTAATTTTTTCTAGAGAGAAAATTAAAAACACAAAAACTTAGATCTTCTGCAATTTATCAACTCGTCCACACGAATAGTCCATTGTTAGGAGATACAGCGTGAAAGATTTGCTGGTGTTGATAGAAAATATCTGTAAAAATTTGCGATTGAAGTATTTTTCTTATACCTTTTGTTACTAAATTAAAATACACATTATAAAAAATTTTAAATCGTTCCTACAATTGATATCAGAGTCTGTCTCATATCTATTTTAATTTAGCAATTACGAATTTTATTTTTTGTGTTTTTAATGGGTAGGCACATATTAATGGTTATTATATTTGTATTCATGGGAGGAATGGTTATGAATTAATTATATGGTCTTTTGAATTTAAAATTGATTAGATCAATTTTTGTAAGCTATAAAAAGTATAAGATTTTTGCATTATTTTCTTATTATTGTAATAAATTACCAATGTCTATGAAGCACAGATGAAGTAATAAGAAAAAGAAGACAACAATGTGTTTTTTTCTTGAAAATAAACAAAAATAGCAGCCTTAGAGGGAGCCACTGACGTTGCCAACTGAGGCTTGTCGAAAGGCAGACCTCATTTATTGGCAGGCTTGGCTTATCCTTGGGCCACGCAAAGTCGGTAGGTAGGAGTGGCCTTGGGCCATATGAAGGTCACTGGCAGACGTGGCCTATAAGCTGCCAACAGACCAAGCTCGCAATTGGCTTGAACAGCCATTGCTTAGAGCAATGGCCTGTCCAAGCTTTGGGGCCTACCAAGGCGTAGGCTCAATAGTGCTTTAACATAATCACTTGGGCCTACCTAACAAAGCCCAACAGTAAGGAAATTTTTAAAAAAATTTATGAGATATAATTATTTTTTTGAAAAATAATAAAATATAATTATATTTTATTTGGTGATCAATGGATACTCAAGAAAAAGAAGCTGCAAAAAATTTAAGATTGTCTTTTAAGTTTTATTTTTTTCCCATAAATCTAAAAGATTTGGTCAACATAATATTTTATATTTTATTTTATGTGATTATTTATATTTTAAAATATATCCATGTATTATAACATGCCATTTAGATCCATGATGTGCCTACTCAATGCATTATAATATGCAATGAATACATGTGTCATCATTTTATTTATTTTATTAAAATAGTTTTAGTTTAGATTTAATACAACTAACACAATATACCAATTAGTTATTAGATATAATTAAAATAGTTTTAATTTATCTAATAAGAAATTATTTTTAATTAGATTAATATTAATTAATTCTATAATTGGTATAAATAATGTGAATTAGATTTAATTAGATTAAATCTGATAAATTTACATTGAACTAACTAAGCATATTAAATAGTTTATTATGTCTTAGTTATTCATAACAAATTAAATTTTTAGTTTAAAAATCTAGTAATTTTTTTTTAGCGTTAATAAGATTAAATTCTAAAAATACTTAAAATAAAACCTAGTGATCAATAATTGACTAGTTGCAATATTTTCTATTAGGATTATAAAATATGAGATATTTTATAAAATAAAACCCTACAACAAAAAATAGTAAGTGGGAGAGGGTTAAATGACAATTTGACCCATGGTCTATATCATTAGTTTAACAACATGAGATTTAAGTGGCGTTTTGTAACGGCTTTGCTTTCGTTCTCCTTACGAAGGGTGTCAGTTTGAATCAATATCAAGGTTAACTTCTAAAATATAAGATTCCTGGTTATATATCTAGATTGACCTACCCTTAGCGACAACTTTAGAGTTAGGTCTAAGGAATCTGAAACGATACGTTATACTTACATAAGTATAATTATATTTAGACCAAAATAAACGATAGTTAATTAATGTAAAAGTTATGAGATAACTTAAAAACATTAATTAATTGAGAATTTCTCAGTCTAATTTGAAATTGATTTGACTTACCCTACGGCGACATATCAATTTTAGTACATTAGAGTGTCGTGGTATAGAAATTTTTCTAGGGTTTTTACCTTTATTCTTTTGCATCATGCATCATGTTTAAAGTGTTATACCATAATTGTGACAAATCCATTGATCACAATATTATCAAATGATAAATTAACCAACAAAAATTTTATGGAATAGAAATGTACAATGAACATTGTACTTGTCTGTGAGAACTAAAAGTTTGTCCTCACTGATCTGTGCCCTCCAAGGCCTACTCTTAATGCATCACAAGAAGCTACAGAGCAATATGATTATTGGCTTAATGCCGAAGAAAAATCCCGCTGCTACCTATTAGTAGGCATGTCTAAAGTGCTTAGGAGTAAGCATAAGAAGATAAAAACTGCAAAAGAAATATGGGATTTGGGCAGTGTTTAGGTAGCCTTCTAAGAAATCTCAGCTTGATACGGGGAAAGCTGTTATTAATGCTAGGATAAAGAGTGGAACCTTAGTGCATAAGCATATACTTAAAATGATTGCTTATTTTAATGAAGTAGAGATTCACGAGGCAGAGATAGATGAGCATACAAAAGTAGGGATGATCTTGAAAACCCTATCTCTGAGTTTCATTTCATTTACGAGCAACTATTTCATGAAAAAACTTACGTTTAATATGACTTAGTTGCTCGATGAGCTTCAAACCTTTAAATCCATCAATATTGGGAAACAATGGAAGGAAAATGTTGCCGATAAAAAGCTTTCATCTTTTAAAAACGAAAAGAAGAATAGAGGAGAAAGTAGCTCATCAAAAGGAAAACCTAAAAAAAATGAACAATAATAAGAAGAACATGAGCAATAAGGCCAAGGCAAAAGAAAAATGTTTTCATTATCAAAAGGAAGGCCGCTGAAAGAGGAATTACACACTCTATCTAGAAGAACCCAAAAAGAAAAAGAAAACTAAATATGATTTACTTGTCCTTGAAGTGTATTTAGTGAAAGATAATGAATACCCTTGGGTAGTTGACTCTAGAGCCACTAATCATGTTTGTTCTTCTTTACAAATAATTGATTCTTCTCGAACATTGGTAGATGGAGAGTTTATGATGCGAGTGGGTAGCGGGGCTGTTGTTTCAACTAAAACAATGAGAGTAGTTAGGCTTAGGTTTAGGGATCATTTTTTATTTGCAAGACATTTATTATATTGCTAATTTTTGACGAAATTTGATTTTTATCTCTAAATGTTTAGAACATTGTTATTTAGTTTCTTTTAACAATAATTCAGTTTTTATTTCTAAAAATGGTTTGAATATATGCGTCGGTAATTTAGAAATTGGTTTTTATATCCTATGCCAGAAACTCAAACACTACTTAATACTAAAATGTTTAGGCTAGAATTGTTGAAAATCGATTGTATGACATACGAGTGTATACGTAATTTTAAAAACTATTACATGCAGCGGAAACATGTTAAAGTATACACCCAATTTAACATATTTAACCACAGATATCACATTTATGCTCAAGTATAACTATTATACAACAACTTATATGCGATAAACAAATTGTACATAAAATTAAAATGTAAAGAACACTTACCTAATGAAGGTAGCTTTACAAAATCTTCAAGTCCTCCAACAATCCAATTGAAGAGCTCACCTTGAAGTGAATTGTTGAACAATTCTAGTCTATAATAGTTTTGTGGGATTATGGAGCTAGAATGGTAGCTCAGTTTTTAGAATTTTCAGCAACATGTATTCAAACTCTTTGAATACAATTTTGTTTTCTTAAATAGAGATGATAAATTTTTTACATACAACTCTTGTATTAATTCTTAGAAACAATTTTCATAGGATAATTATTTTGAACAACTCTTGTCTAAAATAATTATTTTTTCTCCTTTTTCTTTTCATTCGTTTTTAACCATTATTGAGAGAAGAATAAGAAGAGAGGTTTTTCATGTTTTTCAACAATTGAAAAAACAAAAATAAATTTTCTCTTACCTCTCAATTCCTTTGGCCGAATTCTACTCTAATTGAATTAAATCAATTCAATTGTTAGCTTAATCTTTTGTTTTTGTTATTTAATATATTTTGATAAAACAAAAACAAGTGCTCCACCAATTTAGTTGTTGGTCTCTCACTTAAGATTAATTTATTAAGCACTACAATAATGACCACCTAAATAAATCATTACCTAACAAATATAATTATTTTAATCGTATTAAATAAATTAATGGCCAACATCTAGGCCACTCATTATATTAAAACACAATGGCCATGATTAATATATTATCATATTATCTAATAATATAATAATAATATCTAATTTAATTATTTAAAATAATTTTGAATAATTACTTTATACCTTAATAGTTTTTACTACCAAGGTTAAATGGTAAAATTAAATCATGAAACAAATTTTACCACTTGTCAACATCCTATTAATTAACAACTCTTGTTAATTAATTCAATTATGTACTTAACAATTAAGTCTTGACAAATGCACATCCTGAGAGATCCCGAAATAATTATTCTATTTTACTGAAATTTATTGGATCGAATTATTCAATTCAATCCGCTACCCTAGTACTCAACGAGTACACTTTATATTGTGAGACTCTCTAGGTCCACACCTAATTTGTCATATGGAGCTCCTCCATACGTCTGTGAATGATGCCCCACATACACATACACATTACAGATATTACAAATCAGCGCATTAAACCATGCAAGTTGAGGTTATTGCATATTTGTATAATCACTTCATCATTTATATCCTGAAAGAGCAAAGATATAGATCATCACCGTCAAATCTCTATTTGCTCAACCATCAACTTGTCTCCAGATTTATATTTCCTTAAACAATATCCACAAACACTTTTGTGATATTGTTTATCCTTTCGGAATATATTTTTGAGGTTTATGCTTGTAGCCACAAGACTTTCTTAAATACAATCTTAGAGCATCAGGATATACAACCCACTCATATGAGTTGATAGATCCCATATTTATGCACATTGAACTCCATGAGCATCAGACCATACCCAGCGACACAAAGGTCTCTGACATATGTGGAACCAAAGTATGGTGGATCACTACCATGGCACTCAGGTCAGAGGACCACAAATACTACTCAACTCGGAAAACCTTCTATTGACGACTTTATGAGATGTCTATTAGAGGTCCTTATGAGTTTTTTCAATATCCAGTCCTCACTGAATACCTGTATGTCTATACAAGCTTTCACTAAGCTCATAGTTTACTAAGACTAACCATCTGGACCATCCAGATATAGATATACATTAATCTATATTAATAGGTTCCACTGATAGACTCTCATTGATGAAATTAGATCAGGAACATCATGTTTGAGAATATATTTGCATAATGACATTTCTTAGCATCATCTACAACTCTTTACAGTTATATCATTATAAATATATTCTCAGGTCATTGTCCCATTTCAGAAAAAGCTCTAACTATTTAGATTTTGCTAACTCTATTAATGTGCTAACTCTTAGCACTGATTGAAACTCTTTTAGACTATATCTGAACTCCTTCAGATCATACAATGTCTGAAACATTACAAGCATCTCCCCATTTATCATAAATAATATTAACAATTTTATTAGAAATGATAATTGTATAAATACTATCATTGAATATTTATACATAATGGGATGACACGTAAGCATAAATCCTAACAGGAACAACCAAAACCTAAGAGACAAAGGATTTTTTTTTCTGATGATGAAACATTCTTTTGGCACAATAGAGTATGTATATTAACCTAAATAGAAAACAACTAGTAAATGACGGACCCTAAAATAGTTTAAAGCTTGGTATTTTACCTGTTTGCAAATTTTGTCTAGAAGGTAAATTGACTAAAAGACCTTTTACTAGAAAAAGCAATAGGGCCAAAGAATTTTTGGAACTAGCACATTCAGATGTCCATGGTTCGATTAATGTACAAGCTAGATGAGGATATGAATATTTCGTCACTTTTATTAAGATTGTTTTCACTATGGCTATATAGATTTGATGCACAAAAAATTGGAAACATTTGAAAAGTTTAAAGAATTTTGAGCCAAATCCAAGAAATAACTCAATAAATCATTAAAAGCACTTCAATTTGATCGAGGAAGTGAATACTTTGATGCTGAATTTGGAGATCACATAAAAGAGCATGAGATCATATCCCAACTCACTGCTCTGGGAACATAACAACATAGTAGTGTTGTGAAAAGAAGAAATTGGACGTTACTAGACATGGTGAGATCTATACTTCGTTTCTCATCATTACCCATTTCTTTTTAGGGATATGCATTACAAACAACATTATATATTTTAACGTAGTACCATTTAAGTCAATCCCTAAAATACCCTTAGAGTTTTGGAATGGTCGCAAGTCTTTTTACGACAATTTTGCATATGGAGGTGTCTAGCATACGTGCTAAAAGGAAAGACCGGGAAGTTGGAATCACGTTCAGAATTATGCCTATTTGTAGGCTACCCCAAAGAAACAAGAGGTGGATTCTTTTATAACCCTAAAGATAATAAAGTATTTGTATCAACAAATGCTATTTTTGTTGAGGATAATTATATAAAAGATGATATACCTTGAGGCAAAGTTGTTATTGAGAAACTACTTGTTGTTGGATCACAAAGTCAATAAACCATACCTGCTCATCAAAATACACCATTGCTACCTAAGCGTAGTGAAAGGGTAGTAAGACCACACATACACTACACTTTAATTGAAGAAGCACAAATTGCAATCTTTGATAATAGTGTAGATGATACATTGACATATAAATAAGTAATAGAAGATTATGACAAGGAGAAATAGCTTAAAGCGATGAATCTCAAGATGGAATCAATGTACTCTAACTAAGTCTGGGAGTTAGTAGATCTGACCGAAGGATTTAAACCCTTGGGGTGCAAATGGGTCTACAAAAGAAAAATAAGAGCAAGTGAGAAAGTGAAGCCTTTCAAAGCAAGGCTAGTGATACAGGGTTATACCCAAAAGAATGAAGTTGACAATGAGGAGACTTTCTGTTAGGATTTATGCTCAAGTGCCATCCCATTGCTATATGAATATTTTATTTTATAATATTTATGCAATTTATTATTTGTTAAATTACTAATTACTATTATTAAATAGTTCAATGCTTGTGACGCTACAGACATTATATGATCTGAAGGAGTTCAGATTTGGTCTAAAGAAGTTTAGATCAATGCCAAGAGTTAGCATCACTGAAAACTATAAATGTTAAAGAGTTAGCATGTTATATTGATCAGTGAAGTCTAAGAGTTAAAATCTTGTCTGTGATGGTATAAAGACTTGAAAATGCATTAGTAATAACATAGTTGCAAGAGTTGCAATAGGTGCTAAGAAATATTATTATGCAAGTCTATTTTCAAATTATATGTTCCTGGTCTTAATTCATCGATGCAGGTGCATCGGTGAAATCCTTTTATATAGACCAGTGTACACTATACCTAAATGGTCTAGATGGTTGTTCTTAACTAACCATGGACTTACTAAAAGTTCGTATAGTATACAGGTGTTTAGTAAGGACTGAATACTGAACAGACTTAACGAGGACCCCAATAGACATCCCATAAAGCCGTTAATGGAAGATCCTCTCGAGTTGAGTAATATACATGGTCCTTTGACCTGAGTACCATGATGGGCTTGTAAGTGATTCATCATACTTTGATTCCACACATATCACAGACCTTTCATGGTGTGACTGCTGAGTGTCGCTGGGTATGGTCCGATGCTTATAGAATCTGGTGTATACAGATATGGGATCCGTCAGCTCACATGGATGAGTTATATATCCCCAGATGCTCAGAGACTATTTCTGATACGATCCACGCCAAGATATTGATAAAGTTGTGGATTAAGAAGGACTTCAAGATCTTCAAGAAACAGATTTGTATGAAACCGCAACCCATTGCTTATATTAAAGTAAGAACCTTAGTATAATGAAGACGCCACAATTAATTATAGAATGATTAATTGATAAGTCGAAGAGAACACTACGGAAAGTATTTCGATAAGTTCAAAGTGTTCTAAAAGAACCAAAGAGAATGTTCTCAATCAAATTGTTGAATCTTTTCCTATCATCCCTTATGTATTTATAGTGAATATTTGGGATGCTAGCATTTATTACAATATTGAATGACAACTTCTAAACTAGTAACTACCAACATGGCTTTAAAATAGTTTTTTCAAACTTTGCAACTACAACAATAAATGCAGTTGCAGACTTTAACTAACTACCAACCACCAACAATTAAGGCTTTATTTCAAATATTACAACTACTATCATAAATGTTTATTGTAGGATCCCAAAAGCTTTTAACCACTTGGGTTGCATAAATCAGCTGTTGTTTCCATCATTCCCTAACACTTGATGAGTCAAAATTGGGTAATCACCAATTTAGAAAACTCATATAATCCATCCACTTTATGATTAAGAAATTTCTTCCAGATTATTCTAAAGCTTGAATCATGGAAATCCAACTTTATGGAACACGTGGAATATCTTCCTTGCACCCGCATGAATTTACCTCTTTCCAAATGTTTTGAATCAGTCTATTGAGAGTTTCCTTGAACCTTTTAGCTCGAGCCCTTGTAATCGGACCAACTAGAGCTTGAATAGGTTTTGCATTCCATTTATTAGTCGTGCCCTCATCATTCCCCTCCTCTTAAAAAGGATTTGTCCTTAAATCATCACCTACATCAAAAGGACTTAAATCAGTAACATTAAAAGTGGCACTAACATTGTACTCAACTGGCAAATATAACTTATATGCATTGTCATTGATGCGCTTAAGGACTTTAAATGGTTCATCTCTTATTGGAAGTAACTTCGATCGCCGTTGTGCTGGAAATATTTCTTTTCGCATATGCAACCAAACCCAATCTTCGGGTTCAAAAATCAACTGTCGATGCCCTTTATTAGCTTGTTTTGTGTATTGCTCTGTTCTCTTCTCAATGTTGAGTCTTGTTTTCTCATATATCTGCTTAACAAATTCAGCTTTTTTCTTTCCATCTAATTTAGCACGTTCAGACAAAGGTAATGGCTTTAAATCCAATTGAGTTAAAGGATTAAAACCAAAAATAATTTCAAATGGTGAAAACTTAGTAGCAGAATAAATAGTACGATTATAAGCAAACTCATCATGTGGTAAATATTCTTCCCAAGTTTTGATGTTCTTTTTAATTATAGCCCTCAACAAAGTAGACAAAGTCTTATTTACTATTTCGGTTTGACCATCAGTTTGTGGGTGACAAGTAGGAGAAAATAATAACTTAGTTCCTAACTTACACCATAAAGTCTTCCATAAGTAACTCAAGAACTTAGCATCTCTATCTGAAACAATATAGGCATACCATGTAATCTTATAATTTCTCTAAAGAACAAATTAGCAACATGTGAAGCATCATCAATTTTATGACATGGAATGAAATGTGCCATCTTAGAAAATCTATCCACAACCACAAAAATTGAATCCTTACCACGTTTAGACCTAGGCAAACCTAACATAAAGTCCATCAAAATTTCAATCCAAGGATCATTGGGAATAGGCATTTACAAACTATGAAGTTGCACTCGAAATTTTGCTTGCCTACATGTAACACATCTACCACAAATTCTCTCAACATCTATTTTTATGTGTGGCCAATAAAAATGTTCTTGCAAAACAGCTAAGGTCTTAGCAACTCCAAAGTGTCCCATTAGCCCTCCACTATGGGATTCCCTTACTAACAAATCACGCAAAGAGCAATTTGGCACACAAAATTTATTTTCTCGAAAAAAGAAACCCTCGTGCCTAAAGAACTTACCTACTGCATTTTTCTCACAAGTCTAAAACTCCTCACAAAAATCATGGTCTAAAGGATACAATTCTTTAATATGCTCAAAACTAAGTAATTGTGCATCAAGAATAGAATATAATGCGTACCTTTAAGAAAGTGCATCAACAATGATGTTTTCCTTACCTTGCTTGTATCGAATGACATATGGGAATGTCTCGATGAATTCTAGCCATTTTACATGTCTCATGTTCAACTTTTGTTTACCCTTCAAATGTTTTAAGGACTCATGATCGTTGTGAATCACAAACTCCTTAGACCAAAGGTAGTGTTGCCATGTTTCTAATGCTCGAATCAATGCATACAACTCTTTATCATAAGTAGGAAAATTTAAAGCTGCCCCACTTAATTTCTCACTGAAATATGCTATTGATCTTTCTCTTTGCATCAGAACTGAACCTATACCCATACTTGAAGCATCACATTTAATTTCAAACGTTTTAGTAAAATCAGGCAAAGCAAGTAAATGAGCATGAGTTAATTTTTCCTTGATCAATTGGAATGCCTTCTCTTGTTCGTCTCCCCATTTGAATCCAACATTTTTCTTAATGACTTCAATAAGCGGTGCAGTGATGCTGCTAAAGTCTTTTATGAACCTTCTGTAAAAACTAGTGAGCCCATGAAAACTACAAACATTACCTACACTTGTAGGACTCAGCTATTCTTGAATCGCGTGAATCTTCTCTTCATCAACCTGTATTCCTTGTGCACTAACAACAAAACCAAGAAACATAAGTTTATCGGCGCAAAAGGTGCACTTCTTCAAGTTAGCAAATAACTTATCTTTTCTAAGTACATCCAAAACTGATTTTAGATGTACAACATGATCATCCAAGTTTTTGCTATAAATGAGAATATCATCAAAATAAATAACAACAAACCTACTTATGAAAGCATGCAAGACTTGGTTCATTAACTGCATAAAAGTACTTGGTGCATTAGTTAATCCGAATGGCATAACCAACCACTTATATATGCCGTATTTCATTTTAAAAGCATTTTTTCATTCATCACCCTATTTCATTCTTATTTGATAATACCTAGTCTTTAAATCAATCTTAGAAAATACACAAGCACCATGTAGCTCATCTAACATATAATCTAAACGAAGAATAGGATAACGATACTTTACCGTTATATTATTAATTGCTCAGTAATCAATGCACATTCTCCACAATCTATCTTTTTTAGGAACTAAAATAACTGGTACGGCGCACGGACTCATACTTTCCCTTACATACCCATTTTTCATCAATTCACTAACCTACCTTTGTAGCTCATTTGCCTCATCGGGATTGCTTTGATAGGCTGGTCAGTTTGGAATGGAAGCATCGGGCACGAAATCTATTTGATGTTCAATTCCTCGAATAGGAGGTAAACTAGGTGGAATCTCCTTGGGAAAGACATCATCAAACTCCTGTAAAAAAGAAACAATTGCACTAGGCAGAGATGAGTCAAGTTGGTTAGTGATTAAATACGCCTCTTTATATAAAAGTACAATCATTTGCTGATTTAGAAACATTGCTCTTTTTATTTCACTCATTTTTTCATAGAAGTTTGCTTTTCTCTCATTTTTCTCGGCCTATTTTTTTTTCTCTTTCTGGTTTTCATTTTTTTTCTTTTCCTCACTCTCTTTCTTTTGATCACTCTCTTTTTGTAATTTTACTCGATCTTCATAGACCTGTTTTGGTTACAAAGGGACTAGAGTGATTGTCCTTTGATTAAACAGAAATGAATATTTGTTGGTGAAACCATCGTGCTTAACGCGCCAATCAAATTGCCATAGTCGGCCTAGTAACAAGTGTCCAGCTTGTTTTAGAACTATATCACACATAACTTCATCTTTGTATTTTTCAATACAGAAGAAAACTAACACCTGTTTAGTAACCCTCACCTCTCCACTGTCATTGAGCCATTGCAATTTGTAAGGCCGGGGATGTTTAATTGTTGGCAGCCCTATTTTCTCCACCATTGTAGTGCTAGCAACATTAGTACAGCTACCTCCGTCAATAATCACACTACATACCTTGTTTTGCACATGACATCTAGTATGAAAGATATTTTCTCGTTGGACTTCATCATCTTCTTTGACCTGCATACTTAGAACTCTTCTTGCAACTAGAAGTTCACCTTGGGCGGCGTATTCCTCATCATCCATGTCCATTATAGCTTCCATGAGAAACTTTGGATCAACCTCTTCTAATGCAGTTTCGAAAGTATTTTTGTTCTTGTTGTCCAATATGTTTGCTGCAAAACAAAGATAAAAAAAAAAAGGAACCTCACACACTCGCTCACGCGTTTCACTCAAAGAATGATTCACTCAAATTTTCACTTGTGTTTCACACAAAGACAGATTGGCTTTTACCCTCTTATGTTCTCACCACTCTTGCCTTTTTTCACTCATAGTAATCCTCTATAGGTTCTTATCAAACTAATTAAAAAAATATCACAATTTCCAGCAACAATTCTCTAAGAACTCACCAAGAGAAATTTGAATTTAAAGGCTTAGAAAAGAAACAAGGTTGTGTCATGGAATTTTTTTTCTGGAGTAAGGAATTCAGGTTTGTGGAATCAAAAAGGAACTTAAGATGTAAAATTGAAATAAGAATTACAAGAGCTGAATCACAATATTTCTTTTATTTTATTTTTTTTAAATATAAACATAGGCAAACCTATAACTAGTGCCAAGCGTTGATACCAACTGATTAAGCAAGAACCTTGGTATAATGAAGACGCCACAATCAATTATGGAATGATTGATTGATAAGTCGAAGAGAATGCCACAGAAATTATTCTGATAAATTCAAAGAGTTCTAAAAGAACCAAAGATAATTTTTTTAATCAAATTACTGAATCATTTCCTATCATCCCTTATGTATTTATAGTGAACATTTGGGATGCTAGCATTTATTACAATATTGAATGACAACTTCTAAACTAGTAACTACCAACATGGCTTTAAACTAGTTTTTTCAAACTTTGTAACTACAATAATAAATGCAGTTGCAGACTTTAACTAACTACCAACCACCAACAACTAAGGCTTTATTTCAAATATTACAACTACTATCATAAATATTTATTATAGGCTCCCAAAAGCTTTTAACCACTTGGGTTGCTCAAATGAGCTGTTGTTCCATCATTCCCTAACACTTGATGAGTCAAACTTGGGTAATCACCAATTTAGAAAACTCCTATAATTCCATCCACTTTGTGATTGAGAAGTTTCTTCTAGATTATTCCAAATATTGAATCATAGAAATTCAACTTTGTGGAACATGTGGAATATCTTCCTTGCACCCTCATGAATGCAGCTCTTTCCAAATGTTTTGAATTATTCTATTGAGAGTTTTCTTGAACCTTTTAGCTCGAGCCCTTATAACCGGACCAACTGAAACTTGAATAGGTTCTGCATCCCATTTATTAGTCGTGCCCTCATCAGTTTTTTAGAAAGTCTTATAGCCATAAGCAACAAATCCAAGAAAGAGTTTCCCACATGGTTAAAATATATTACAATAGTGTATGCATATATTGTTTATTAAGATACATATCTGGAGATAAGTTCATGGATGAGCACATAGGAATTTGACGGTAATGATCTATATCCCTGCTTTTCCAGGATATGATTGGCGAAAGGATTATATGTATGCGTTATGACCTCAACTTGTATGGTCTACTACACTGATTTGTACTATCTGTGACGTGTGCGTGGGGCATCGATCTCGGACTCACAGAATAATTCTATTTGATAAATTAGGAGTGGACCTAGAGAGTCCTGCAATATGAAGTGTACTCATTGTGTACTGGGGTAGCGTACCGGATTGAATAATTCGATCCAAAAAATTACAGCAGACCGGACATTTACTTCGGTTTCCCTCCGGTCGTGCACGTGTCAAGACTTAAGAGTTAAGTACATAAATTAGTTAACAATTAGTTGTTGACCAATGAGATATTGACACATGGCACATTGTGGGCCAATTATTGTTTGATTTAAAAATTACCAAAATGACCTTATTTGTTGGACAAATAATATCATTATTTTATTCATTAAAATATTTATTGAATAAAATAATAATAATAATATATGATATTATTATTTAAATTGGAATCAAACATTTAATTTTTTATTTAAATTCTCATGTGCTTCTATCATGATTTAATATGATTAAATAATTTGTTTAGTATTAATTAAACAATATAATAAGTATAAAACCTCAACTTATATGGTCTAACGTACCGCTTTGCAATATTCGTAACGTGTGTGGGGGGCATCGTTCACGAACGTATGGAGGAGTTCTATATGACAATTCGGGCGTGGACCTAGAGAGTCTCACAATATGAAGTATACTCATTGTGTACTGGGGCAGCATAATGGATTGAACAGTTCCATCCTAGAAATTCCTGCAAACCAAAAATCTGTTTCGGGGTTCCTCAGATTATGCACTTGTTTAAACTTAAGTGTTAAGTATATTATTTAATTAGTTGACAAGAGTTATTAACTAATTAGATATTAACAAGTAACACAATTTTATTGTATGAATTGTTTTACCATGAATTCAACTATTTACCATGTTAGTAAAATCAAATAAGGTAAATATTAATTATTCAAATAGTTTTTGAATAATTAAATAAATATTATTTAAATAAATAAAATATGATTTTATTTATTTATTATTTTATTCCTAAATGGAAGACATACCTAATTTGAGAAACATAAACTAAATTTAGTGGATCACCATTTTATGATTAATGGTTAAATTTATTAGACCATTAAAATGGCCACCAAAAATTATTTTGGTAGTTGGCCACTTAATCTAATTTTGGTAGAGCACTTGTGAAGTTGTTGTAACCACTAAAAATAGTTGAGTTTCAAGTGTGTTAACAAGAGAGTGAATGAAAATTCGTGCAAGGGTTGAGAGGAAAAAGAAGAGTTGGTTTTGAGATAGTTTTTCAAAGAATAAAGACTTGTGAGAAAAACCAAAGGAGAAAGAAAATAAATCCTTCATATTTTTCTTTCTAGAATCAAAACCTTGTTGCTGGAGATCATACTACTGCTATTCTAGCTTCACAATCCCACCGGATTGTTGTGAGCTAGAATTGGACAAAAGTACACTTCAAGGTGAGCTCAAAATTGGAGCAAAGATATCCGGAATTTGAAATCTTCATCGGAGGTCTTCAAAGGTATGTTTTATGTATTCTTAAGTTGTTAAGAATTGAACTACATGTGTATATGTTGATTACTTGATAAATTCCGTTGCCAAATTCATGTATATGATGCATATTTTTAATTTTTTAATATGTACACAATCATATGCATACACCCTAAAATACATCAACAAGATTTACTTCCCAATTTTGGCCCAGGTTACAGAAAGCTCTAAGCACTAAATTAAATTTCAGTACAACCTTTCATCCACAGACGATGACCAGTATGAGTTAACAATTCAGATACTCGAGGATATGCTTAGTGCGTGTGTTATGAAGTTTGAGAGGAACAAGGATACTCATCTGTCATTGATGGAGTTCGCTTAAAATAATAGCTACCAGGCCAGCATCGGGATGGCACTATATGAAATATTGTATGGAAGGAAGTGCAAAACTCTAGTTTGTTGGGACGAGGTCGATGAAAGGAAGCCTGTTGGCCTAGAAATTGTTCAGATTACTTCAGAAAAAATTCAAGTTATTAGGTAGAGATTGAAAGTAGCTAATGATAGACAGAAGAGTTACATAGACAATCGAAGAAGGGACTTAGAGTTCTAGGTTGGTGATAAAGTTTTCTTGAAGATATCACCATTAAAAAGAGTATTAAGATTCGAGAAGTGACGAAAATTGAGTCCCCAATACATTAGACTGTATGAGATAGTTGAAAGAGTTGGGGAGGTGGCATATCATCTATGGTTGTCGGAAGAACTGGCCAGAATCCATGATGTGTTTCACGTTTCCATGCCTTGCAAGTACTTAGCAGATCTTTCACACATCCTATGGGAACAGTAAGTAGAATTGAATGAGAATTTGACCTACGAAGAGAAGCCTGTGCAAATTCTAAATAGGAAAGAGCAAGTGCTTCGTAATAAAAGCATTCTCTTGGTGAAAGTGTTATAGATGAACCACAGAGTAGAAGAAAATACGTAGGAACGCAAAGATCAAATGCGAGTACAACATTCCTAACTATTTGAGACAGGTATGGTTTAAATTTTAAGGATGAAAATTCCTTTTTAGGCGGGGTGAAATTGTAATATCTGATCCTTATTAATAGTATAAGTGCTTAGATTTTGGTATAAAGTAATAAAGACACCGTAAGGTTATCTAATTCTAACTTTATTAGAAATATTTTTCTTATGGTGCACATGAGAGGTACTAGACCTAAATTGGTAATTTCACACTCGGTTGGAGCGTCAGACATTCATGGAGTATTTTTGAAATTTTTCTTTATTGGCTTGAAAAAAGAAATTTTAATTTAATACATAAATTTTCATTTAAGGGTTATACATGGAACAAGCCTTTATTAAGAAACACAATCCATATGTTAGAAAATGGATCAATTAGAGACAAGTTCATGAATTGCCAAGTGTAAGGTCTAGTTAGTTCCTTTAACTAAATAGTTAGAAATGTACCAATTAAATACTTCCTTTTGAACTAAGGGCAATTTAAAAATTTAGAATTAGTTAAAGGGCAAATTGGACTTTTGGAAGAGCACTATATAAGGGTGAAGTGTCTAGAATTTGGCTAAATAAAAAGCATAAGGTGTTGGAGCAAAGAGGAGAGAATTTCAGCTATGGTGAGAATGGGGTGCTATAGTAAAATTCAAGGCTTTTTAAAGATGTTTCATGCATGATCAAGCCAAATACAAGTTCTTAAGGTCTATTGAAGCTTTCACTAGTTAAAACCTAAGAAAAAGAGGTAAGAAAAATCTTATCTAGTGATGGTGGTTTATGATTTTTCAAGATCACTTCAATTTATATTTTTTTTGTGAATTATTGACGTAGGTTGAGTTGAATTCAAGTGTGGAGCTTAAAGGACTCATCAAAGTAAATGAATTAGTAATGTAAGAATTAAGGTTTGGTGTGATTTCAATGTACAAACTTCAATTGGATGTTATTAGGGCATTAGAATTAAATTGGCTTGATTTGATATCATTGGAACAAGAAATTGAGAAAAGAAATGTGTTGGGTGAGTAGGGTATATTTCGGCCACTTTAGGGATTTTAGGGTTTGAGTTGTGTTTTGGTTCAATTGTTGTGTATAAATGATTCATTGTATCAATTGGATGTATATGGTTGATGGAATATAAAAAATGAAGAAAATAGGACATTATTGTCCATTTTGATAAGGTGAAAGGTAATCAAGATTGAATGACTTTGTAAATGAAAATCAGAAAGTGGAATCCATCCAGGCTTTGTAAGTCGATTAGGGCACTTATTAGTTTAAGTAAAATTTTAGCATTTGTAAAGGTTCTAAATGTCATTTATGGCATATAGGTGAAGAAAATCAAGACCGGTAAAGGAAGTAAAAGTCCGGAGAAGAATTGAGTTTAGAGCGGTTGGTAAGTGAAAATTTGTCATGGTTTAGCTTTCGTTTAATATGTTTCCGTATATTGAAATTGTATATTTTAGGTGCTTTTAATGCATAAACATGATTTATGGTTTTGGTATACAGTTATAAATATGCATTTATATGTTCGGTTTAAGAAACAGTTTTAAAACGACTAAATTAGTTTCAAAGGCCATTGATACCCTCAGATTTCAGTGTGGTGATGATTTAAGACCCGGCGGGTATATCTTGTACACATGGGCAAGTATTGGGGGTGAGTCACTAACTCTAAGAAGTCAGGTTGTCGAGTCATGTGAGTCGCTCTATGTGTACGGGGTATTGTCTCGCTATATGTAGGCGATGTAGGATTTCGCTACATAGCCAGTGAGATGTCTTGAGATGTCACAGTGGGTGTTGCTAGTTTAGACGCCCTGTGACCTACTCACGTTGTGCAATGCTAGTTTAGTTGCTGCGTGAGTATAGAGCTTTAGGGTTACCATTAGTAGAGTTTAAAAAGAAAATGGTCGAGCGAGAACTTTAATAATTTTTTAGCAACCGAATGTACATTACATATTTATATGTGTACATGTTAGTTATTATGTTTTATAGTTTTATAATAGTTTTAGAAGCATGTTTTATACATTTTTCAAAATTTGTTATTTATGCAGTATTTTATTTTATTTTTACTAAAAATCATAAATGTACTCACTGAGCTCTTTTAGCTCACCCGTTTTGTGTTTTATATTTTCTAAACCCCTTCCAGGTGCAGGCCTCGGTGTGTAAGTTGCTGATTCTCCTACAACTGATTAGTGGGCCAAGTATGACAATCATTTTGTAAATATAAACGTGCTAAGTAGCACCTTTTGCTTTTTGCATAGTAGTTATTGACTTATGTATTTTTTAAATATATTTTGAACAAATAATAAAAGGTTACGGTATTATGGTGATAGTTTCACTTTTTATTAGTATGCAAATTTTGTGATTGAAATGAAATTATTGAGTTGAATTTAGATTTAGTTTTAAAAAAGACCGGAGGTTCTATTTGGAAATTGAGAAGCTATTTGAAATTGAAGTGTAATTTACTTACAAGTTTTGTATTGAAATTTTTAGAAAAATAAAAGAAACTCTATCTTTTTTAAAAAAAAAAACTTTGATAAAATATCTTCACAAATAATCTGGAATTTAACTGGTATGAGCAAAAAATAAAAAAATATTTGCTTCGCAGAATTTCTTAGTTTTGATAGTAAGATTCTGAGGAGCTTTTGTTGTAGTGCCCGCAAGACCCATCAAAATCTACAGTAGAAGATCTCAGGGCGGATCCTGTCAAAATATCTTTCATTCATTAGAATACAGATTGGTGAACTATTTGTGGATACCTATTACGAGTATCCATAGATATTAACATTATTTTTTTATTGTGGGTATCTATGGATATTAATATATTTATTTATTTTAAATTAAGATGTTTAATTTTATTTTCATTAACATCTCCTCGTATTGGATGAGTGGTGCAACTATTACTAATTAAGATGAAGACATAAACTTAATGTTAGATTTTTTAATTTTATTTTGAAATAATATTAGTAGTGGACTTGCTTGTGGGACTTTGATTATAGCTTGGTTTTTTATTGTATTGGTTATTTTATGTGTTTTTTTATTTATTCATTTGAGACATTTCAAATATTAAGTAAATTAGTATTATTATGTTATGTCTTGTTGTAATTATAAATTTAAATTTTTGATATGTTTTTAATTGATATACTTTTAGGATTTTTTTTAAAATTAAGATTATAAATTTAATTTTTATTATATTAATTTACGACCGCTTAAAATCTGCGGATAATCCGTTGCGAAATTGATATAGAGTATATGTACACTAGAATGGGTTTAATAATAAAACTATAAACTTACAACTGGTGTAGAAAGAATTTATTATTTCTTTTTTAAAGTGGACGTAGATACAAATTTAAAAGTATTCGTTTTAAACCCAATCTACTACCATCTCTATTTATAAACAATTCTCTATATATTGGGATAATTATAAAAGGTGTTTAAGAAAAAGATTGTAATTCTTATCATAATAAAGACTATTATCTATGAAATAATCTTTCTACCTCAAATAAATATGTATAAATTTAGCTAAATACTATTAGAAAATAAATAAAGATAATCCTTTTCTTAAGGCAATAAAAATAATCCTTTTTTATAATAAGAATTAATAACAAATATAAAATATAATTATAAATAGGTATTTTAATAAGGCTAATACAAAAATAAAATTTTTGGGTCAAATACTGATATTGGCTTATGTTTTCAACAATTCAAATTATTCAAGATAGACTCCCTAAAGTAGGTATACCCACAAACATTCTCGAATAAAATAGACCTGACAATAGTTCCTATACGTATCATATCACAACCCAAAACGTGTACATCTATTTCATATGCTTTCCTCTTGCATGTGCGATTTGGAATATTAGAATTTTTTGACGCAGAAAATAGAGACCAGACAATAGACATGACATTGCAAATAAAGGGCTAAAATCTTTCCAACTTTCCAGAGATATAAATTGAAGATAAGTATCACTCTAACAATACTCAATTTAGTGGAAAAAAAAATGCTGAATCTAAAACAGGATAAATAATCTAAAAGCAAGGGGAAAGAAGCGAAGAGAATTTTTTTTTTTTTTTTCAAAAATAAACATGGGCTACCACGGTAAATAAAGGGCTAAAATCTTTCCAACTGTCCAGAGATATAAATTGAAGATAAGTATCACTCTAACAATACTCAATTTAGTGGAAAAAAAAATGCTGAATCTAAAACAGGATAAATAATCTAAAAGCAAGGGGAAAGAAGCGAAGAGAATTTTTTATTTTTTTTTCAAAAATAAACATGGGCTACCACGGTTTTATATATATCACTTTTTCCTTTAAAATTTTTGAAACTAACAATTAGCCCTTTTTGAGAAGTGATTGATTTTCTTTAGTGTATGTTTGGTTTGATTTTTTTATTAATTAAAAAAATAATTTAATACCAAATATTTTTTAAAATTTTTTAATATCGTTTAGTTATAATTAAAAAATAATTTTTAAAGATTAAAAAAAATTATTTTATTTTATTTGTAAAATTTTAAAATTTAAACTTTTAAGAGTAGAACTTTTTTCTATTTGTGTATTGATATATATATCTTACTAATATATTGTTAATTCTATAACATACTTTTAATAAATAAAAAATAAATCATATTAAATTAATATGTTCTTAACCTTATGTTGAAACCACCACATTTTTATATTTTTGCAATAGGCTCTACCAAAATTTTTTTTATCATAGGTACGTAGTGTTTTATTTAATTTTTAATTTTTATACTAAATATAATAACTTATTTGATTGTTATGTATTAATTTTACTTAAATTTGTATTTATTTATGTTTAGAATTTTAATTATTTAGCTATTATTTTACAAAATCGCAAATTAAATTTTAGTGCAAATTGCTTTTGTGTTGTCTCTAAAAATACATTAGTAAACTTTAAAGATTAAATTATATATTTTATTTTATGTAAAAAAGATTGAATTGTATAAAATTTTAATGTAAACTTTATTAAATATTTTTTTTATAATTTAATAATAAATAAATATTTTATTAAATGTGTAATCAAACGATTTACTATTTTAAAAGAATTTTTTTAATTGATAACTAAATAATTAATGACTTTTTTATAAAAAAAATTTACTTGTAAAAACTTTGTTTTTAAAACTTCTGCTTTTAAAAATTTTATTTTAAAAGTACAATCAAACGAATTCTTAATATTATTTTTCTTTAAAAAAAAGTATGAATAGTTGTAAAAACCTTAAGAAAAAAATTGATATATATATATATATATATATGAAAATATTTAAGAGAACAACAATATGATAAGAAAAATTATTGTTGAAGTCTTACAAAATTTAAGTACAGGATTGTATATAGCTTATAAATCTAAGTACGGCTAGAATAACGTGTAGTGGGTGTAAATAGTTCAACTGGTAAAATGTTTTAGACGGAATTGATAAGGTACTAAAGTGAGAAGAGGTATGATTTATATTTAATGTAACAAAAATAAAGAATAATGTGACAAAAAAACCTCCCTAAAATATTCCGCTCTTAGTTCTCATCCAGCGTCGTATCAATTCATGATAGTCACTAAACAGCCGTTTAAAAATGACATGAATGTGTTGGATGTGGTCGTCGTGGCATAAAGCTTAATTAATGGCTCTTGATTACAACCAAGATTGAAAAAAAGTTAATGATTAGACATTAACACACCTACCTAGTTTAGAATCCATCAAAAGGTTAATAGTCTTTATATTGTCACAAGACTTTACTTTATATCGGATGTGACAAGATCGAAATTGGCTCTTTGTGTCTCGCTACATTATTAAGACACCGTTTAGAGTGCTAAATATTTTTTATCTTGTAAATATAAAATAAGAATTTTCTGTAGATTTTGTGTTAACCTATTATGCTTCAAATCCAACAATGCATCAGCCATTAGAATTTTCACTCTGCTCCCTTTAAAAATTGACATACTTTCTTAAGTTAATTATTGTGCAACCACTTCATTAATTCATACCATTAAAATTATTTGAATCAGAAGTAAAATTGTAAAAACAAATTTAGGCTCAATTTTAATTGGCTCAATCAGTTCATGTCATATGTTCATTATTTATGTTGATATCAAATTAAAAACAATTTGTATCAACTAATAATAACACACCAAAGTGAAAGTGGACTTTAAATCAGATTTTTTCTATTTTTAACTAGAATTTTGAATTGAATTCAAGCATGCATATTTTGAATAGGTTTTGGATTCATACCCTATAAATATAAATAATTATTCATGAATTATTAAACCTATTCAAATTTTTATTATTTAATTAGTATTATACATGACGAATAATTTCTTATAAGTAGAGAAATTTTACTTAAATCATTCACCCTCATTGGATATGAATGACAAATTCTAATTAGCTATAGTTTAATTAAATCATACTTGAATTTGAATTTATGAATTCATATTCTGATATGGATTAGGAATTAAATATTATAAATAAGCATGTACCCTTGACTCATAATTCATACAATCATTCATTATTCAAATACACGTTCTATATTCTACACTCCAAGTTTATATATAATTCAATCATCATACTCCTACTTGTCCTTAAGACGCTCCCACATACGAGCACCTTATTTTTTTTTATCAAATGTTGACTTAAGTGTTGGAGTTTTTTTTTTTTTTTTTTTTTGCAGGACAATGTTTTTCTTATAAATTTGAGAAGTTACCAAAAATAAATAGGTAATTATTTTGAGATTCCAAATCGAAGAACTTCAATTTAAATAAAAAGACGAACATACGAATACACATGCACAAAATCATTCCTCCAAAGTCCAAGAGAAATTAAAATAGCCCCACGACCAGCTAGGCATCCACATGAAAGCATGAACAATTTTCCTCTAAATTCTACCTTTAAAGGGGAAGTTTCTCTTCACTTCACTTTATCAATCATTAAAAAATTCACCAACACACTTGAACATATTTTTCTCTCAATTAAACACTGAAATTCCTTTCTTTAAAACTTAACCTTCATATTCTCTAACCTGAGCATCAGAGAATCTTTTGCAAGTACACAAAGAGGAGCTTTTTGGAAGTGAAAGTTATAATTCAAGGTTAAATGAGACTTTTAACCATGGAAGTTATCTTTGGTAACTTCAATTGCACCATCTATGGGAAACAAACTACCTATGATGACTAATATTTTAGCAATAATTTGAGAAGGTTGTAAAGATGGCAGAATTAAGCAAATAGGCCAGATTAAGAAAATGAGATAAGATACAAAAATAAAATGGTGTGGAGAACGAGATGACTAGAGAAATTCAAGCTTTTATAATGGAATTCTGGAAAAAAATATTGAAACAACTAGAGGAGATAAGAAAAGAAAACCATGAGCCAAAAATAAAGATTGATAGTGATGGAAGGATTCGAAGAACCTCTAGCTAATGTAAGAGACAATCAATATGGGAGAGATGTTCACCATGATTAACCTCATCAATATGATTTGGGAGATGATTTTATTAAGAATCAAGTTAGAAGGAAATTAAGGTGTTATATAATGAAGCTACTATAAGAGCAATGATTATAAGGGAAATATAAGAGCGATGATTATAAGGGAAATATAAGAGCAATATAAAGGAAATATAAGGAAATTAGGACTAGCGGTTTAGAGAAGTATTGGTTAGATATGGTGCTTATATGTCATTTCATTTTGTATAAATGTTTATTTGATATTTACAATGTACATTCGACAAATAATTAACATTTATTATATGGTATTAAGTTTGTTATTTTTTAAACAGTACAATCTAAAAGAATTTAGATCTGATCTAAAGGTGTTTAAGTCAATATTAAGAGTTAGTATTCTAAGAGTTAGAATATTTTTTGAAATGAGACAAAAACCCGAAAATATTATAGTAATGACATAGTTGCTAAGAGTTATAAATAGTACTATGAAATATCATTATGCAATATGTTCTCAAACACATCATTCATGATCTATGTTTATCGATATAGGTCAATTGGTAAACCTTCTAGATCAATATATGCCAATATCTGAATTGTGCAAATAGTTAGTCTTAGTAGATCGTGAGCTTAGTAGAAACTTATATAGGCATACAATTATTCAGTAAGGACTGTGTACTGAATAGACTCACGAAAACCTCTAATAGATATCCCATAAAGTCGTTAATGGAAGGTCATCTTAAGTTTATTAGTATCTATGGTCCTTTGACCTGAGCACAATGGTAGGCTTATAAGTAATCTACTGTGCTTTAATTCTATATATGTCAGAATCCTTTTATGATTTGACTATTAGGTGTCGTTGGGTATATTCTAATGCTCTTGTGGCCACAAGTATAAAGATAGCATTTCAGTAAAGTTAAACAATATCACAAAGGTATTTGGAAATATTATTTATCAAAATATAAATCTTGAGATAGGTTAATGGTCGAACTGAACTTGATAAAGTCAATCAAGATGTTGATAAATAGATAATGGAACCTCAGGCTCAAACGAGCAAGATACCTTTGACACACTTTCCCCATACGTTGAAGAGGATCTCAAGGCCGCCTGTTAGGTATATGATACCTGAAGGTGTATTTGACATTTTCTTAGTTGAAGAAATGATACTTTAACTTATAAAGAGGCGGTATTGGACATCGATTTGAAAAAATGGTTAGACATAATGAAATCTGAAATTGACTCTATTTATAACAATCAAGTATGGGACTTAGTTGAGTTCTTCAAAAGGAATTGTTTCTATTAGTTATAAATGAGTCTACAAGCGAAAATATAGGCTCAATAGGAAAGTAAAGATCTTTTATAGCCGACTGGTGGCAAAAGGTTTGACTTAAAAATCAGGGATAAATTATAAGGAGACTTTTTTACTAGTAGCCATGCTAAAGTCAATTCGAATTTTGTTGGCTGTTGCTGCATATTATAATTTTGGAATTTGGCAAATAGATGTAAAGACAACTTTTTTGAATGGATATCTCAGGGTTTTACATCCAATCTAATTTCTAATCTAGTGTGCAAACTGAAGAAGTCTATTTATGCACTTAAGCAAACCTCCTGAAATTGGAATCTTCGTTTTGATAAAGTAATCAGCGGGTCTGATTTCATAAAAAAATGAATAGGAAGTGTATATGTGTGTGTGCGTGTGTGTGCAGAGAAAGGTCAGTAGGTGATAAGAGTTAATTAGGTATAATATTTTCATTTTCCAAGCTTAATATTTGTTCGTTGAAATTAAGATTATTTGAGTTTTTATATATTTTATTATTATTTTATATGTTTGGAGTAAAAAAAAAAAAAAGCCAATAGGGATGAAAATCTAAAGAAAACAAGGAAAAATATCAAAAGCCAATTACAGTGGTGCTGCAGTGGTGCGACTTTCCTAAAATAAAAAGAAATACAACTCCAAGACTCCAATTAATTTCTATATAAAGGCCACTCGTTTCAAACCTTAAAAACACACAACTTTGGGTTCTTTAGAGCCAAGAGAACAATTAGAACATAATTATAACATTTTAGAGAGAGAATATCAAGAGAAGTAAGAGATTATTGGCGAATCTTTGGCATATCAACCAACTATAAATTAACGTCTATATTAGTTTGCTTTTAGTTGTATTATGTTTATCTTATTTTTCAGCCATAACTCTCTTGTTATTATGAACTTTTTTTTTTTCTACGGTTATTACTTGAACTTAATATATGTGCTTAATTGTTATATCTTTTTAATATTTATTTGAATTCAATCCTTTATTATTTAAATTATTTATTTTTAATGCTTCATTATATATGATCAAAAATTGTGAATGAATTAGAAATAATTTGATAAACTCGAGAGATGCATCATTATATTTAGACCTTGATAATTTAATACATGATTGTCAAAAAATTTACAAGTTCTAATTGAGGATAATGATATACCTCGTTAGTATGTATGGTCAATAAGACTTGTTCTTAGTTAATCTTGATTTATTACAATTACCATAGAGATATAGGTATTTGATAAATGAGATATACTTACTTGACCTTAAGATAGGCTTGTGAATACATTAGTGTCTTGACCAACAATAAAAATTAAGAAAACATATTGAAAGATAGTAATTAACCCTAAACTTTCTCTATATTGATATCTTTTTAAGTTATTTAAGTTGTTTTATTTATTTTTTGTAATTTTATTTTATTTTATTTAATTATTTGCAATTGAGGAATTGATTTTTTGGATAATTACTTAAAAGACACAATTTTAGTACTTGGTTGAAAATAATAATTATCTATGTAGGTTCGACATCTGACTTATAGTCCTTTTATTTCTTATTACGATAGCGTATATTTGTGCTTAATTTTGTGCTTAAAATACACTTAACAAATTTTTGACACCATTGTCGAGAATAATATTTTATTTTTATCAATATTAATACTGATCTTTCTTATTTTTACTTCAAATATTTTTTAGTTACTTTTCTTTTATTTCTATTTTTGTACATTTGCTTTTCAATTCTTTTTGTTTTGTTTTTATATTTTAGGTTACCATTCAAACCTATATAATGGACTATCAAATTTAGCAGCAAACGGCAAAACATAGATCTTTAAGAGATTATTCAATCTCAATGATTAGTAGCATATGCTAACTTACAATAAACGCCAACTACTTTGAAATTCAGTCGGGAATAATCCGAATGTTAAAAGACTCAGTTTAATTTAGTAAACATCCTTGCGATGATCCCAGTGAACATATAATAATTTGTTTAGAGATTTGTGATTTGTTCAAATATAATGGAGTCTTAAATGATGCAATATAATTGTAATTATTTCCCTTTTCATTTCAAGATAAGGCGAAGAATTGATTGACATCACTACCATCAGGATCAACTTCAACACAAGATGACTTGGACTAGAAATTCCTATCCAAATTATTTTCATTAGCCAAGACATCAAAGATGAGGAATAACATAACTTCTTTCATGCAGTATAATTCAAAAACACTTTATGAAGCATGGGACCAGTACAAAGATATGCTTAGAAGATGTCCACATCATGGGATTCCAAAGGGGTTACTTGTGCAGACGTTCTATAATGGTTTAATGTGGTAGTTGAGGACTATAATAGATGTTGCAGTAGGAAAAACATTAATAATTGTGTCAATGGACAAAGTATATAACGTACTTGAGAAGATGGCATCTAACAATTATCAATGGCCAGTAGAGAGAACAACCCCAAGAAATATCACAGTCATACATAATAAAGAGACACTCACTCACTAGCTGCACAAATTAACCTGTTGACTAAGAAAATCAATGCCAATAAAGATAATTCTATGAAGAGACAATTGGTCACCTATGATTTCTATAGTGACAACAATCCAAATAGCCAATGCTTAGAAGCTACGCACTTTATAGAGAACTATCAAGAATAATAGTACAATCCCTATACCAAATTCTATCATTCAAATTAGATGGACCCTTCTAGCATACTAGCGCAACCTAAATAGTATATTGAAGAGAAACTAGGCCTATAGGAGATGTTTATACAGTACATAAAGCAAACAGATGCCATTCTTTAAAGCCAAACAAATCTCATCCAAAACCAAGTAGCCTCTTTAAAGAGGTTAGAGATTCAAATGGACTAATTAGCCATATTATTAAATAAGCATCTACAAGGCCCATTGACCAGTAACATAGAGGTGGATTCAAAAACAGATAGAGGGCAATGGCAAGAAATCACCTTGAGGAGTGAACAAGAACTACCAACAGCCGTTGAAATATCTCAACCTAAGGAGAACCATGATATAGTAACAAAGACAACAAAAGAAAAGTCAACTATAGAAGAAAAGAAATTGGTGGCACTTCAAATCAAAGACAGTCCATAAATTCCACTACTACCTTTCCCATAAAAACTCCAAGAGAATAACCTTAAACAACTATAATTTTTCAACAATATCTCTCAATGTTTAAAGGCTGACATGATAATTCCTGAAGACCTATCACTACCTCCTAAATTGAAAGTAATAAAAGCCCTTTAACTGCAAGCTCATGCAAAACTATGTAAGTTAAGGAAAAAGAAAGACTATGATAAGATAATGGAGAGGTAAATTGATAATGGCCAATGAGATGCAATATTATGGTCTAAAATTAAAATCTTTACGGTACAACTCAAATTAAGGTGGTTGGGATTGCATTTGAAATATTTTTTTATGGAGCTATAAAAGTAAAAAAAAAAAAAAAGAGTATCAATGCTTTAGGCATAGATTGAAGTTCCATATGTGCAATACTGCTAACATGCAATTTGATCCTCCATGACCTAAGGAAGACATCAAGCCAATAACGTTAAATCAAGTGCTTTTTAGGAGGTAATCCAAGTAAAATTTTGTTTTTTTTTAGTGTTAAAGTAGCAAGTGAGCATTTAAGAAGCAGCACAAGCAGTTACAGCATAAGGAGATAGGAAAATTCAACATCATCATATCCAGGTAAAACGCTGCAATGCTAACCTTTATTTACTAGGAAAGTTTCTTTCTCTCATTTTTATTTTCGCCATTGGAGACAATGTCTAATTTAAGTTTGGGGGAGGGAAATATTTATCCTATGTTTATTTTTTGCTGTATGAACTTTTTACTTGTTGTTTTGCATGTCAAATTTTTTTTATTGTGTTTAAGTTGAGATGATGATTATTAGTCTATGGTAAGAAATAGAATATTTGCTGAATTTATTTTTAAAAGTCTCTAGGAAATGATAAACACTTGAGATAATTCTTTTACTAGAATCTAGAACTGATTTTGACCTTATTTGTTATCACTTATTATTGAGCACATTGAAATAAAGCTTATATTAGTTGAATTGTTACTTAGAGATGCTCATGCTTAAGTAGCACACCATAGTCTCAAGGACCAAGACCTTAAAACTTGCTTGAGCTGAAATTCTAGAAAACACATTAATAAAAAAATGACATTAGGCAATTTTTGGACCTCTTGAGCCTTTCTAGCGTACTTTAAATATATATTTATCCCTAGTTACCCCTTTTGAGCCTAAATACCTTTTTTTTTGTATAACCACGTTATAAGCCTAAAACGTAAAACTAATTTATCTAAAAATTACCCATAACACCATAAATCTTAAGTTTACTTTGAAATACTCTTAAAAAGAAAAGGATTGTGATTATATGAGAAAAAGGTACTGAAGTAGAAATAATTAAGTCTAGGTGATACTTTGCAAACTAAGTTTGGGGATATATCAAGGATTCAAAAAAAAAAGGGAAAAAAACTTTAAATTCTTTATAACCCTAGCTCAAGAGAAATGAAGAAATTCTTTAAAAAATAATGGTTAAAAAGAATAATGGAAAACACAATAAGTTTAAGGAGGAGATAAATTCAGGAAAATAATATCGAGAGATTTATAGATAAAGTCTAAGTGTTTATGATATGACTTAAACTTCATTTATTTATCCTTATATCTCACCTTGACCCTAGCCTTATATTACAAGTAAATTAAAATCTTAAATAGATCTCTAGACATGTGTCGTGTCTTTCTACATTAGTAGAGAGTGGTATGAAACGCAAGCCTATAATAGTGTTATTATAAATTAAAATGTGTAAAGACATTATCTTTTTGTATGATCTTAAGTAATTAAGTTTATTTATCCTTTGATTATTTACTTATTGCACACACACACACACACACAAAAAATGATTAATTATAAGGAAGAATGAAGAACTTGATGGTATTTCAAATTATTAAGAATTGTTTATTAAATTCTAAAATGACTTATACCATTTCAACAGTCTTTGAGATAATGATTATAATCTCTAATAAACCTAGTATATTATGCTTTATTTTTATATTTTCATTTCATTTTAAGTCAAATATAATCTCTTTAAATTCTCTCTTAAATTTTATTTTTTATTGCTTGAGGACGATCAATTCTCTAAGTTTGGGGACATTTGATAGGGGTTAATTAGGTATAATATTTTCATCTTCCAAACTTAATATTTGTTCATTGAAATTAAGATTATTTAATTTTTTATGCGTTTTATTATTATTTTCTATGTTTGGTTTCAATAGAGCAAATAGGGATGAAAATTTAAAGAAAACAAGACAAAATATCAAAATTTGCTACGTTAGTTATGAACAATGATTATGAATAGTAACTTTAAATAGTGATCATGCTATAGTGCATTTTGCCCCATCGATGAACAATGCACTGTAGCGATAAACAGTATTTTGCTACAACGGTGCGACTTTCTTGAAATAAAGAGAAATACAACTTCAAGACTCCAATCAATCCTTACATAATAGCCACTCATTTCAAGCCAAAAGAATACATAACTTATGGCTCTTTAGAGCCAAGAGAGCAATTAGAATATAATTAGAACATTTTAGAGAGATAATATCAAGAGAAAAAAATATTATTGGCGACTCTTTGGCGTATCAACCTACTACAAATTGACGTCTATATTAGTTTACTCTTAATTGCATCATGTTTATTTTATTTTTCAGCTATAATTCTCTTATTATCATAAACTAATTTCTTTTCTAGAGTTATCATTTGAACTCAATATACGTGCTTAATTGTTAGATCTTTATAATATTTATTTAAATTTAATTCTTAATTATTTAAATTATTTGTTCTTAATGTTTCATTATATCTAATTAATATTATGATTTAATTGCGAATACTTTGATAAACTTGAGAGAGGTATTATTGTATTTAGACCTTGATAATTTGATACATGATTGTCAAAAAATTTATAAGTTTCAATTTAGGATAGAGATATACCTCATTGGTATGTGTGGTCAATATGACTTGTTCTTAGTGGATCTTAATCTATTGCAATTACCAAGAGATATAGGTATTTAGTAAATAAGATATACTTGTTAAAATTTGTGCTTACATGTCATCCCATTATGTATGAATATATGTTTAATATTTATACTAGTGTTATTATTTCAATAAATCACTAATTATATTTATATATGGTAAGATGCTTGTAACGTTTCAGACATTGTACGATCTGAAAGAGTTCAGATCTGGTCTAAATGAGTTTAGATCAGTGCTAAGAATTAGCAACGCTAAGAGTTATAAATGCTAAGAGTTGGCACTGATAAGAGTTACCAGGTTATAAGAGTCAGTAATATCTAAAGAGTAAGAGCCTTGTCTGAAATGGGATAAAGACCTAAGAATATATTAGTAATGACATAATTGTAAAGAGTTACAAATAGTGCTAGGAAACGTCATTATACAAATATGTTCTCAAATATTATGTTCCTGATCTATCTTCACTGATGCAAGTCTGTTAGTGAATACCTTAACAAATATATAGATTAGTGTATGTCTATATCTGGATGATCCAGATGGTTATTTTTAGCAAACTATGAGTTTAGTGGAAGCTCGTATAGAGATACAAGTATTCAGTAAGGACTGAATACTGAACAGACTCACAAAGATCTCCAATAGACATCTCATAAAACCGTCAATAGAGGATCTTTCGAGTTGAGTAGTATTCGTGGTCCTTTGACTTGAGTGCCACGGTGGGCTTGTGAGTGATCCACCATACTTTGGTTCCACACATGTCAGAAACCTTTCATGGTCTGACCGCTGGGTGTCGCTGGGTATGGTCCGATGCTCATGGAGTCTGGTGTGCATAGATATGGGATCCATAAGCTCATTTGGGTGAGTATTATATCCTAATACTCTATAGATTGTACTTCAAAAAGTCTTATGGCCATAAGCAATAATTTCCGGGAAAAGTGTTTAACCCAAGGGATAAATAATATTACAAAACTGTTTGGGAATATTATTTATTGAAATACAATTCAAGAGATAAGCTTTCAGTCGGGCATATGGAGATTTGACGGTGTTGATCTATATCTCTACTCTACTCGGATATAAATGATGAAGGGATTATATGAATATGTTATAACCTCAACTTGTATGGTCTAACGCCACTTTGTAATATTCGTAACGTGTGTGTGGGGCATCGTTCACGGACGTATGAAGGAGTTCTATATGACAATTCGGGCGTGGACCTAGAGAGTCTCACAATATGAAGTATACTAGTTGTGCACTGGAGCAGCATAATTGATTGAACAGTTCCATCCTAGAAATTCCAGCAAACCAAAAATATGTTTCGGGGTTCCTCGAGTTGTGCACTTGTTTAAACTTAAATGTTAAGTATATTATTTAATTAGTTGACAAGAGTTATTAACTAATTAGATATTAACAAGTGGCACAATTTTATTGTATGAATTGTTTTACCATAAATTCAACCATTTACCATATTAGTAAAATCAAATAAGGTAAATATTAATTATTCAAATAGTTTTTGAATAAAAAAATAAATGTTATTTAAATAAATAAAATATAATTTTATTTATTTGTTATTTTATTTCTAAATGGAAGACATACCTAATTTGAGAAACATAAACTAAATTTAGTGGAGCACCATTTTATGATTAATGGTTAAATTTATTATACCATTAAAATAGCTACCAAAAATTGTTTTGGTAGTTGGCCACTTAATCTAATTTTGGTAGAGCACTTGTGAAGTTGTTGTAACCACTAAAAATGGTTGAGTTTCAAGTGTGTTAATAAGAGAGTGAATGAAAATTCGTGTAAGTGTTGAGAGGAAAAAGAAGAGTTGGTTTTGAGAGAGTTTTTCAAAGAACAAAGACTTGTGAGAAAAACTAAAGGAGAAAGAAAATAAATCCTTCATATTTTTCTTTCTAGAATCAAAACCTTGTTGTTGGAGATCATATTGCTGCTATTCTAGCTTCACAATTCCACCGGATTGTTGTGAACTAGAATTGGACAAAAGTACACTTCAAGGTGAGCTCAAAATTGGAGCAAAGATATCCAAAATTCAAAATCTTCATCGGAGGTCTTCAAATGTATGTTTTCTGTATTCTTAAGTTGTTAAGAATTGAACTACATGTGTATATGTTGATTACTTAATAAATTCCACTGTCAAATTCATGTATATGATGCATATTTTTAATTTTTCAATATGTACACAATCACATGCATACACCCTAAAATACGTCAACAATACTTACTTGACCTTGAGAGAGGCTTGTGAATATATTATTGTCTTGACCAACAATAAGAATTGAAGAATATTAATATTAAAAAGATTAATTTTTAGAAAATATATTGAAGGATAGTAATTAACCCTAAACGTTTTCTATATTGCTATCTTTTAAAGTTATATAAGTTCTATTATTTATTTTTTGTAATTTTATTTTATTTAATTATTTGCAATTGAGGAATTAATTTTCTAGATAATTACTTGAAAGACACAATTTTAGTTCTTGGTTGAGAGTAATAATTATCCCTGTGGGTTCAATATCTGACTTATAGTCCTTTTATTACTTGTTACGATAGAATATACTTGCACTTAATTTTATGCTTAAAATACATACAACAGTAGGAGCATGATTGTCTTTTATTACTTTTATTGGAAACAATATTGATATGTTACAGTTAGTCAAGAGTTATCTAAGTAAAAACTTATCCATGAAATATTTGGGAGAGGCTTCCTATATACTATGTATAAAGCTTTATAGAGATAGAGCTAGGAGGTAGATAAGACTCCCAAGTCCTCGTACATAGATAGTATTCTGGGAAGGTGTAGCTTTACAAACTGTAAAATAGTTAATGTATCTTTTAGACATGGCATACATCTTTCTAAGAGGATGTATCATCAAAAACAAGATGAAAGAGTTAGAATGTCTAACATACCATATTTATTTGTTGTGAAAAGCTTGATGTATGCAATGTTATGTACGAGACCTGACATCAGTATGTTGTAAATGTTATAAGTTGGTATCAGTCTGATCCAGATAATGACTATTAGATGGCATGAAATATATCCTAAAATACCTTAAGGGTACAAAGGATAAGTTTCTGATTTATGGAGAGAGTAACTTACAAGTGAAAAGATACACTTATTCAAATTTTCAAGCTGATTTGAATGATAGAAAGTCTCCATTTAGTTATCTTTTTCTTCTTAATGGTGTAATATAAATTTGTTGCAAATGAAGAATATACTGCAGCTTTAGAAGGTGCAAAGGAATAATATATTGCATTTAGTTAGAAAAGTGCAAAGGAAGAATACATCAGAAGTCTAAGCATGGTAAGTTATATGTTCAATTGGAAAAGTGCTAAACAAGAATCCACAACTGATTCTACCACAGAGGCATAATATACTGCAGCTTTAGAAGCTGCAAAGGAAGCAGTGTGGATATATAAATTTGTTGCAAAGCTATGAGTAGTTCTAATTGTAGTAGATCCTCTCTCACTATATTGCAATAACAATGGGGTAATTAGTCAAGCCTAGGAGTTAATGGCACACCAGAAGTTTAAGCACGTGGAGAGAAAATACCACATAATTAGAAATATCTTAGCTAGAGAAGAAGTAATAGTGTCTAGAGTAGAGATTCTAGTGATAATGTAGCGAAATTACTCACTAAGGCCCTAACACTTAGGATGTTTGAGAAAAACATGGACTCGATGGGTATTAAATATTATTGGAAATGGCACTAGAGCAAGTGGGAGATGTTGGATATGGTGCTTACTTGCCATTCTATTTTGTATGAATATTTATTCGATCTTTATACAATGTACATTTCAACAATTCCTTAACAGTTAATATATAGTACTTGTTGGGGATCAAATATACATGGGTGTATGTATGTGTAACATTGTTCATTGTATAAAATACGTATCTTATACGTATTTGGCGCAGTGGAATATTTAAATCATACAATCAATATAAAAACATATATTAATCAAATTAATATATCAAAAGTAAAGTTGAGAAATCACCAGAACATGTAACATTTTACACGTGTATATAAGGAGTTCGCCTAGAGTCTCACTCGTAGGCAGCTCTAGTCACTAACTTGGTGGGCTTGACGAGCTAGAACAACAGCTCATTTACTCCAACATGGGATTAACCCTTAATCCCTCCAAATGGCTGGCTGTTTTTCTTTCCTTTTCTTTGAAAGAAAACAAGATAAAAAAAGAAGCAACAATTACTTCTAACCCTTAAAGAGCAAAAACAAAAAAAGAAAGAAAAACAACAAATTATAATTCTCTCTCTCTTTCCCGTTTCTCACACACATATATCTCATAATAATATTATATAATAAAATAAAGATAATTAGCCATAAAAGGCAATAATAATAAAAAAAATATATTAAATATATTAATATGCATGACAACTATCATGCAATAAAATATATAATATTATTAATTAATATAATATATTTAAATGAGATATTATGATTATTTAATAATTAAATAATCATAGTATGAAATGACCATTTTACCCCTCATGAATAGTTATTAAGTATACCCCTTAGCGGGTCTGACCAAATTTCACACTTTGGTAAACTCAACCGAGGGTCTATAATGTGTCACGTGTCATTATACAATTAGTGAATAATAATTATTGACTAATTATTGTATTTAACACTTAAACACGGACAAGCACGCATTCCTGTAGTAGTGTTGGATATTACTAGATTAAACAATTTAATCAAGTACTCTGTCCCAATACATAATAAGTACACTCCATATCGCGTGACTCCCTAGGTCCACGCCCGATTCGTCAAATGAAACTATTCCATAAGTCCATGAGTAATACCCCAAGCACACGTCACGGTTATTACAAATCAGCGCATTGAACCATACAAGTTGAGGTTACAACGCATACGTATAGTCCTTCCATCATATATATCTTGGATGTGCAGGGATATAGATCAATACCATCAAATCCCCATGTGCTCATCCATAAACCTATCTCTAGAATGGTATCTCACTAAACAACATAAGCAAATTCTTTGCCATATTGTTTAACCCTGTAGAAACTCCTTTCCCGGGTAAACTGCTTATAGCCATAAGACTTTCTTGAGATACTATCTTGGAGTATCTGGATATATCATTCCCTATGTGAGCTGATGGATCCTATATCTGCACACACCGGATTCCATGAGCATCGGACCATACCCAGCGACACCCAGCGGTCAGACCATAAAAGGTCTTTGATATGCGTAAAGCCAAAGTATGGTAGATCACTCACAAGCCAACCGTGGTGTTCAGGTTAGAGGACCTCGTATACTACTCAACTTAAGAAGACCTTCTATTAACAAAAACATAGGATGTCTATTGGGGTCCTTATGAGTCTGTTCAGTAATTAATCTTAACTGAATACTCGTATACCTATACAATCTCCAAGATCATAGTCAGCTAAGAGCGATCCAACAGCCTTGCATTTAACATAAAAATTAATGAATACCTCTTAGAAAGTGCATCAGCAATGACATTAGTTTGCCCTTACTTATATTTTATGACATAAGAAAATGGCTCCATGAATTCTACCCATTCAGCATGTCTTCTATTAGCTTGTTCTGCCCTTTAAGATACTTCAAAGATTCATGGTCAGTATGAATGACGAACTCCTCAAGTAATAGGTAATGCTACCATACCTCTAGAGCCCGAATCAATGCATAAAACTCATTATCATAAATTGAGTAGTTTAAACGTGCCCTATTGAGTTTTTCACTAAAGAATGTAGTTGGCCGATTTTCTTGCATCAAAACAGTCCCAATACAAAGCCCAAAAGCATCACACTCCATTTTGAACATTTTATCAAAATTATGAAGTGCTAAAATAGGAGCAAAACATAATATTTTTTAATCAGCTCAATTACCTTCTTTGCATTCTCATTCCACCTAAACTCATTCCCTTTTTTAAACACTTTGTTATAGGTGCAACAATTGAACTAAAGTCTTTAATAAATTGTCTATAGAAAGAGGCTAAACCGTGAAAACTTCTCACATCAGAAACACAAGTAGGTTTCGGCTAATCATGAATTGCCTTAACCTTCTCTTCATCAACCTTCATTCCATTACCAAAAATAACATAACCAAGAAAAATAACGTTATCTTGGCAAAAATAACACTTCTTAAGGTTTTCATACAACTTAGCATCACGCAAGATCTCAAATACAGCCCTAAAATACTTTACATGATCATCAAAAGTTTTATTGTAGATCAGGATATCATCAAAATAGACCACAACAAACAGCCCAATAAAATTCCTCAAAACATGATTCATAAGCCTCATAAATGTACTAGATGTATTAGAAAGCCCAAACGGCATCACCATCCACTCATAAAATCCATGCTTAGTTTTAAAGGCTATTTTCCATTCATCGCCTTCTTTCATCATAATTTGGTGATAACCACTCATCAAATCAACTTCAGAAAAATAAACAGCACCATACAGTGAATCAAGCATACCATCAAGCCTAGGAATAAGAAATCAATACTTGACAGTTATCTTGTTGATATCTCGACTGTCCACACACATTCTCATGGTACCATCATTTTTTGGAGCAAGCAAAGTAGGCATTGAACAAGGACTAAGTGACTCACACACACAGCCCCTCTCTAAGAGCTCGTCCACTTGCCTTTAGATCTCTTTTTCTTCTTTTGGATTACATCTATATGCTGGTCTATTAAGAAGTAAAGCTCCAGGCACCAAATCAATTTGATGCTCTATCCCTCGAATATGTGGTAATCTTAATGGCGTTTCTTCTGGAAATACATCTTTGAACTCTTCAAGCAACTCCACAACCTGCCTTGACAAATCCAAACCCTTCACTTGCAATAAAGGCTTTGCCCAAGCCATGAAAGCTACCCCCCACAGAAGTTAATGCTCACTCAATATCTCCCTTTTTGGCTAACATTAGCCTTTTACCCAATTCCACCATCTTTCTTTGATTTCGTAATAGATCTTCTTTAACTTGTTGAGAATTCAATGGCATTAAATTCACTTTCTTCCCATTCAGCATAAATGAATAAGTGTTCCTTCGCCCATTATAAGTCACATCAAACTGTCATGGACGTCCAAATAACACATGACTAGCTGTCATAGGAACCATATCACATAAAACCTCATTATAAAAAGTTTTAATAGAAAACGGCACGCGAACCTGTCTTGTAACCTGAATCTCCCCCTTGTCATTAAGTTAATGCAATTTGTAAGGTTTGGGATGTGGAACCGTAGTTAATCCCAGTTTCTCCACTAAAGTAGTGGATGCAACATTGGTTCAACTACCATTATCAATTATCATAGCACAAACCTTATCTTGGATTTGACATCTTGTATGAATGATGTTTTAACGTTGTTCCAAACCAATATCAACTTTAGCACTATAAAACCTTTGAATAACTAATAAATCTCCCTTCATTTCCTCTAAATCCTCTTCTTGTTCAGTTACTTATATCTTAGATTCCTCTTATGTTTTGGCCTCATCTTCACTTACAAGCTCTTCATGCTTCCCATGTAGAACCATCACCCTCTTATTTAGACATTCAGAAGTAATATGCCTATTTCCTAACTACTTGAAACACTTGATGTCTTGAGACCTGCTAGGAAGTTGAGATTCAAATACCTTCTCTTTTCCCTTCAAAGAACCTAAACTAGCACTCTCATTGCTGAACTCCACTTTTTCATCACGTTTAAATGTGTTCCATGCCCCGGAAGGTGAAGAAACAACCTTTGTATTACTTGATGTAGTTGATCTCATATAGATACCCTCTCTTTTCTGCTGTCTTTCTACTTTACTTGCAAGTTTTATGACATCCTCAAGAAATATGAAGGGTTGTAACTCAACAACATTAGTTATGTCCCTCTTTAATGCATTAAGAAATCTAGCTATTGTTTGCTCTCGAGGCTCATTCAAATCACAGTGAACCAATAATAGCTCAAATTCTTTCACATACTCTTCCACACTCAAGGAACCTTACCGCAAAGTCTGGAGTTTGATATATAATTCTTGTTTATAGTAATCGGGAACGAATCTCTTCTTTATTAATTTTTTCATAAGTGGCCAACTGGTAACTTCCTCTTCATCATCTCTTCTTAGCTGAGCTTTTAATTTTTCCCACCATAAAAGGCCATAATCTGTAAACTCAAGTGTTGTTACTTTACACTTTTTTGCCTCAGGGTACTCATCCCAATCAAACACCATTTCTACCTTCTGAACCCACTCCAAGTACTACTCAGGAGAACTAGTACCTCTAAATGGTAGTATATTAAGTTTGATACCACTAGTAGGGTCATTTTGCAGCCTCCTCAGCCTATTCCTATCTTCAGCATCATCATCCCTATTCGGTTTATCTCTAGCATCCCCAAGGTCATTTCGAGGTACCCTATGCCCTATATACCTCTATTGGGGTTACAAAGTATTTCTTTGCATCATTTCTATAATTGTAGCCAATTGTCCACGAATTTCAATAATCTCACCCCGAAATTCATCATGAGCTCGTTGTAAGCCCATGAGCTGAGCTTGTTCTAAACTCAGACCCCTCGGTACTCTATTTGCATCATCTTCAGCCATTATCAACAAAAGTCGCAAATAAGTATGAACAACACAAACAATAACTAAAACACACTTCTCAAATTATATTTTAACTGATTCAACAAACTAAGATCAAATAGCAACAAATGACTCAAGTTCGCAATTTTTAGGTTCAGGAACAACTCAACTCAGCCAAATGATCTTCATTCCATGAACTACTAAAAATCAACTTTGATGCTTCAGAGTTGTAATTCAAAAACTACTAACCTCAAATATTAGAGACCCAACTTGTTAAATAACCCCCACTAATATATATCATATAAAAACAACAAGAGTCCTTCAATGGCTGACCCTTCAATTTGCACACTGAAACCTTATGCCTTGATACTAAGATGATGTGCCTTGATCTTCAAAGTAGATTATTCAAAATATTAACAAAATTTAATTTCAAAATGAGGGTGGTGTCTGGTTTTTGTTGCTCTTTATTTAAGTGTTTAGGCTGAATTATAACACAAATAAATGGTAAATAAGATAGATGATAGAATTAAAAAGAAACCTTGATAAGTCATAGAAATGCCACAAGGATCGATTTAGGATGTTGATGACACATTCTTGGTGATCAAAGAGTGATAAGTCAATAACTATCTTCAAGAGTTGAAAAACTTGAGAAGATACCTTTAAGAGAGAAAAGTTCTATTTCCGTGCATAAAATTGATGAATGAGGCAACTCTCTCTACAAGAAGTTTAAGATGCCTTATATAGGCTTACAAAATGAGGAAAAACTCTAATTTTACCTAATTGGCTTAAAAAGCCCAAAACAACTCAAATAAGCCCAAACTGACTTAACAACTTAAAACTAAACTAAACATGTTTTAAAAATGCCTAAATACATGAAAATAGAGAGAGACAAGCAAAATAATAAAATTAGGTCCAAAAGAAGCAACTTAAACCTAATAGCATGCAAATAAGATTCTCATCTAATTCTTTAAGCCTAAAGCTGCCAACAGCTTCTAGATCACGTCCCAATCTCTCATTGAAGACAAATAAACACCTTTGGTTTATTCTCATTTAGATCACAAGTTTCCAAGCCCATAAAAGCTTCAATAACTCTAATTTGACTACTTATGGCCCTTTGAAGCTGTGTGGATTTAGCTCTTGTTATTGACCCATTTGAAGCCTCTTTTATGCTCAACTCACCTTCTTAAGTTGATTTAGAACCCTCATGATTAACATCATTCTACCTACAACGATGTTGTGGGAAGGTACTGGATATATTATATGGAGGCAGTCCTTTTGACACTGCATCAAGTCGTCAGATGCATGTTAGCATATGAAAGAGGCACTAAGATATAAAAAGAGAGCAAGTGAAGGCAAAATAATATTATGCAGTCTCATTAAAACCTATTAAGCTTAAAAAGTTGAAACAATGAATGAGAAGATAAAGAAAAGTGAGTTGAAGAAAGAAAAGAAGATGGAAGTTAGAAACACAAAAGAAAAAGGTGTAAAATCACCACACCTTCTAAGTGTAAAATGTGTTCCAACACCACCTAGTCTTCTAAAAGATGGAAGCACATTTCTAATAGCAAAATACAACTAAAGGATTGGTAACCAAAAGGGCTCCCTCGCGCAGAAGATGAAACGGATTATATAGCTCCAAGAATTAGAAGAATAATAGAAGTAGAACTAAACTCTTTGGCTACCAATAGAAAGGTGTTGATAGGCTAAAATATGAATAAGAAAAATAAGCAAAAGAAGATAGAATTTTTAAGAAAAACCAAGACGTATTTTCCTGGTCATATAAAGACATAGTGGGATAAATCCAAAAGTAAACTATCATAACCTTCATTTTCCATCATTTTTCGCTTGTAAAGCAGAGACAAAGGCATAAAGGCATTTTGCACCAAAGCAGAACAATATCATTAATGACAAGGTGGTTTTATTGCTTGAAGTGTAGTACTTGAATTGGCTTTCCAACGTGGTGGTAGTTAGGAAGAAAAATAAAAATTTGGGGATTTTTGTTAACTAAACAAATATGAATAAAGCTACCTCAAAGAATTCTTTCCTATCGTCAAAGATCAACCAAATGGTGGATGTAACAATGTGTTATAGAAGGTTATCCTTCATGGATGCCTACAACAAGTATAAATAGATAAAGATGAATCCATATGATGAGGAAAAGATGAGATTCATCACAAAGTGCGACATCTATTGTTACAAAGCAATGTCGTTCAAAATAAAGAATGAATGAGGCAACTTCAAAAGTAACATCAACAAAGTCTTTGAGAAGATGATAGGCAGAAAGATTGAAGCTTATATTAATGATATAGTGGTCAAGAGTAAGAAGGCGAAAGATCATTTAAGAGACTTGCAGGAAGTATTTGATATGCTAAGAAAGTTCAAGATGTGCTTTAATCTAACCAAGTGCACCTTGGTATATTGTTTGGGAACATTTTTAGGCATATGGAAACCAATTCTATTTAACTGTTGGCTTTGAGACAATTGACAATTGCTATAATTCTTAAAGAAGTATAGATATTGACTAAAAGGATAGTTGTACTTAGCAAGTTTATTTCTAAGATATCAGATAAATACAAGCCATTCTTCCAAGCCATTAAAGTCAAGAATGATGGATTATGAGGCCTGAGTAGATGAAAGCCTTGCATGACTTAAAGGATTACTTGCGAAAGCCATCAATCTTATCTTCCCCACTTTTTAACAAAACATTGTTTTTGTATCTTACAGTTTCTCGTGCAGTTTTAGTGTAATGCTATTTTGGAAACATAAGAGTTAACGGAAGCTTGTGTTTTACAATAAAAAAATTTTGTTAAATGCCAAAGCAAAATACATGACAACTGAAGAGCTTGTGTTAACCTTGACACAGATCGAAAAAAAGCTAAGGCAATACTTTGAAGCTTACAAGATAATAGTATACACTTTCTACCTACTCAAGAGTGACTAGATGTTGTAGGAAGAGTGACTGAGATGGTAATGGGGATAACTAATATGGACATTGGGTATTGTTCCCGAACTATGTTATAGATAACATATAATAGTTCACCAACCAAACTATCATTGACTTTTGTAGAAGTTACAAAATCTGGTAGAAGTTTTCTTTCAAAAATTAATCATGAGACAATGGACAAACAAAACCATCTTTACAATTTTGAAGAAAAGACTGGAAAATAAAAAAAGAAGATGGTTAGAGGAATTTTCAGGGTCTTATTGACTAGAATGGCTAAAGGAATATCAACTAAAAGTTTCTTATATTCGTTAGTACATGGGGTAAAAGTGATGTTGTCAATCTATGTGAACTAACATCGTTAGACATGACTTAAATGATAAAGCTCTATTAGTAGCAAATGATCTTATAGATGAGGCCATGGGTGTAGTCGCCATCTATGCAGTCGTCTATTAAAGAAGAAAGAAGAGGCAGTATAACCAAAAAGGGTGAAGAAATGAGTACTACAAGAAGATGAGTTGGTGCTATGACAAGTACTAGACATCAACAAAGAAATCAATGCTGAGTAGATGGCAGAGACATCGAAATAACCATATAAGATTATCAATAGTTTTCGGAATGGTGCTTTCATCTTCAAACAATAGACAACAAGACGATTCCCACATCATAGAATAGTTCAAAGCTTAAGAAATTTTAAATGTAAGATAGTTTACTTTTTGAACAAAAAGTTTTTATTTTAATAAAGGCAATCTTCATTCGGCCCTTATATTAAATCAACAAATATTATCACATCCCTAAATTTTTGAAAAGTCTATAATGCACCCCCATGTAGTTACTTTTCACTTAAAGTTAATTGTCAAGGGTAAAGTTGTAATAAATATATAAAATTGAACACAAAAAATTAAAATTTATAATTTTATGTGAAAGTACAAAAAAATCCTTAAAAAGAATATAAAATTATCTTCTTTTTCTTTTTGCCTTTCTTTTTCTTTCTCTTTCTTCTTTCTTTTCTCTCTCTTCTTCCTTTCTCTTTCACTAAGCTAGTTACTTCTCAAAGCAGTACTAGCAATGTTAACATCATGATAACATCGATTGAGGAGCCATCAACTGCAAAGAAATAAAGAGAAAAAGAAATCCAATGATAGATACAAAGAAAGCTCCCATAATGTAGTGATCAATCATGAACCTCCACATCATTATCATCATTTCCTTCTTTCTTTGAAGGATTTTATGCTTCAAAGCCATCCTTGGAAGAAACCATGTACTTAGAATACCAAATTATAATTCCTATGTGTGAAAATATTGATTAAAAACTATCAGAATATGATTTGGAGAGCAAGCCAAGTGCATTGGGTACGCAAGGATAGAAAACGGACACGAAATGTGCATTTAGTGGTGCCCAGGTGTGGGCATCGTGGTGCTAGGTTGTGGGTGCCGCAGTGCCTAAAACAAAACCTAGGCACCACAGCGACAAGCGCCTAGGCGAGTAAGCCTAGCACCGCGACTCCAAGAGCTGAGGGCTGCGGCACCCAGCGAGAAAAAGAGTTTCCCATTTTGAATCAACTTATTTCATCTCCCTCTTACTCCAGGACTCCCTAATACAACTCTTACACATTTAGCGTAAACCTATGACATCTTAAAGCCTATATAAAGGTTCTCTATTGGCTTGTAAACACATCTTAGTGATAACCCAAGAAATCTTTGTGATTTTTAGTGAGAGAAAATCTCTATGTTTTAAGAGAGAGTGTTTCTTTATGAGTCTTTCTTATAAAAGGCATACTTTGTGAGTGCCTTGTGATTCAATAATAGAAGTGAGTGATCTTGATCCGTTGTGGATGTAGGCAAGTTGTCGAACCATGTAAATATTTGTGTGTTTTTCTTCTACCTTACTTTTTTTAGTTTCTTAATTACTGGTTCTGCACTATATTGCTTGGGTATATTGCTTGTTTGTGTGCTTCCGCTTCAACAAACTAGTATCAGAGCTTGGTTTTAAGCAGACATAGCCACACCCAAGTATAAGGTAGAGAAATTCAACGGAACGAATGACTTCAATCTATATAAGATGAAGGTAAAGGTGTTGTTGGTGAGCCAGCGGTTAGTCTCGACATTAAAAAAGATTGTAGCTCCATCTAATGAAGAAGAAAGGACGCCAGAGTCATCTAAAGCTGAAGCAGAAAGAATGGACATTCAAGAAAGAGCTCATAACATAATCGTTCTATCTTGAGTGATGAAGTACTGAAGGAAGTAGAAGGGGAGACGATGGTAATTGGTCTTCGAAAAAAGCTTAATTCTCTTTATATATAAAAATCATTGGCCAACATATATAATGAAGAAGTTGTATCAGTTGTCCATGTCAGAGGGGATGCCGATGAAAGATCATATAGACTCTTTTAATAAGATCATTCTTGATCTTGAGTCTATCAACATTAAGATAAAAGATGAAGATAGAGCAATTATTATGCTGAGTTTACTCCCCAACAGTTATGAGAGCTTTATTGATACGCTACTTAACAATAGAGAGAGTTTAACGATGAGTGATGTGAAATCATCATTAAACTTAAAGTTATTAAGGAAGCAGATTGAGGGTAATGCATAAAGTTTATCTGTAAGAGGAAGGCCCTCATATAGAGATAGAAGAAAGAATGGCTCAAGATCAAAGTCTAGGACTCCTAGGAAGTGTTATTGCTACAAGAAAGAGGGGCACTTTATAAATGATTGTCCAGAGAAGAAAGTACAAGATACAAAAAAAGCGGATGCTGCGCTTGCCTATAATGACAACGATGACAGCATAGAGACACTAGTTGTTACTGATGGTAAAAATGTTGAACAATGGGTTCTTAATTTTGGTTGTACTTTTTACATGTGCCCGCATAAGTCTTAATTTATAAATTCCTAGCCCATTAGTGGTGGTAATGTGTTAATGGGTAATGATATTGCATGTCAGATGATGAAAATAAGTAGTGTTAGACTTAGGTTGCTTGATGGGCGAGTGAGAGAGTTGATAAATGTTAGGGATGTTCCTGACCTCAAGAGGAACTTGATCTCACTAGGGACTTTCGACCAGAATGGGTGTTCCATCAGGATCGACAGGGAGTTTTGACAGTGTTGAAAGGTTCTATAGTGGTAATGAGAGGATAGAAGCATAAAGGTGTTTATGTGCTTAAGGGTGATGTTGTGAGTGGTTCTGCATTATTCTCGGTAGATGATGAGAATATGCAAACTAAGTTGTGGCATTTTAGACCGGCACATCTAGGCAAGAAAAACCTAAATGAGTTATTTAGTCAAAAGGTGTCCGGTGAGGATAAGTTCCAGCCATTGGAGTTTTGTGAGCATTGTATGTTAGGGATAGCACATAGAGTGAGGTTTAGTACCGGAGAGCACAAGACTAAGGGGACTTTTGACTACATACACTTAGATTTTTTGGGACCAACTCAGACAACTACTCGTGGTAGTGCTAGGTATTTTCTCAGTTTGATTGATGATTATTTAAGGAAGCTGTGGGTCTATGTGTTGAAAAGTAAGGATCAAGCAATTGATATGTTCAAGACTTGAAAGGCTCTAGTTGAAAATCAAACTGGTAAAAGGTGAAGAGGTTAAGAACTGACAATGGCCTCGAGTTTTGCAATAAAGAGTTTGATGAATTTTATGCCAAGTATGGGATTGCAAGGCATAGAATGGTAAGATCAACACCACAGAAGAATAGCATAGTTAAGAAGATGAATAAGACCCTACTTGAAAGGGTTAAATGCATGCTTACTAATGGAAAGATGTCCAAGGCATTTTGGGAAGAAGTTGTAGTGATTGCAGCTTAATTGATCAATAGAATCCTTCCTCAACAATTGACTTCAAGATGCCAGAAGAGAAATGGTCTGGCAATCCTTTCAAGTATGACCACCTCAGAATATTTGATTGCCCTGCCTTTGTACATGTTAAGGAGGGGAAGTTAGAACCTAAAGCCATTAAATGGGTATTCATAGGATATCTCAAATGAGTAAAATGATAGAAGGTGTGGTGTAAAGATTTGACACCACCAAGGAGTATCATAAGCTATGACGTGACGTTTGATGAGATGACCATACTGAAAGCCTCCCAAGAAGATGAGAAAAAATAACCTATGCCCAAGGAAGACTCAACACTCGAGTCAATAAAAGTTGAAGTAGAGACTAAAAGTAGATCCCCCAGATCAGTACTTCAACAAGAAGATCCTTAAAGATGAACCAAGAACACTAGCGAGTTCCTCCAAGTCCACCCAAGGAAAAACTAGAACTCCTGAGATGGAACTTGAAGAGTACTAGTTAGCCAGAGACAAGCAAAGAAGAATGATAAACCCACAAATCAGGTATGCATAAGTAGATCTAATTGCTCATACTTTTAATTCTACTTACACTCTTGAGTATAAGGAGCCTAGAACATATAGTGAGACTATGGAGAGTAAAAATAAGAAGGAATTGAAGCAAGCCATGGAAGAAGAGATTAGTTCTCTTAAGAAAAATAATGCCTAAAAGTTGGTGGAGAAACCTTAAGAGAAACTAGTTAAGTACAAGTGGGTGTATAAGGTGAATGAGGGGATACCGGGGATAAGAGCCTACAAGATTCAAGGCTAGGTTAGTTGCATAAGGTTTTACTCAAAGAGAGGAGTTGACTTTCATGAGATATTCTCTCCAGCCGTCAAGCACACATCAATTAGGATTTTGTTAGTCATGTGTACAAACCTAGATCTACATCTAGAGCAGATGGATGTAAAGATAACTTTTCTGCATGAAGAGCTTGAAAAGACTATATACATGGCACAGCCGTAAGGGTTCGAGGAGCCCGAAAAAAAAGATAATGCTTGTTTACTAAAGAAGTCATTATATGGGTTAAAACAATCACCTAGATAGTGGTATAGAAGATTTGATGAGTTTATGATGGCTTGTGGCTTTAGTAGAAGCAAGTATAATGGATGCATGTACTTCAAGAACATAAGTTGTGGAATGATGTATTTACTTCTCTACGTCGATGATATGTTGATCGCATGTAATAATATAGAAGAAATACAAAAGCTCAAGAAGCAGTTAAGTGAAAAATTTGAGATAAATGATTTGGGAGCAGCGAAGAAAATAATGGGTATGAATATTGTGAGAAAAATAAGATACATTATCTTCTTATCTCAACAGCGATATATACTCAAAATTTTAGAAAAGTTTGGTATGTCCAATGCAAAGGCTGTCTCTACTCCTTTGGCCATGCATTTCAGACTTTCAGCAGCACAGTCTCCAACATCTGAAGAGGAGAAATTGTAGATGATTAAAGTACCGTATGCAAGCACTATGGGGAGCATCATGTATGCAATGGTTTACACAAGACCAGACATAACACAGGCTGTAAGTGTGGTGAGTAGATACATAGCAAATCCGGGTAAGGATCATTGGCTTGTAGTGAAGTGAATTTTGAGATATCTTAAGAGGACGTCGAATCACAAGTTGATGTATAAGAGGGATAAGGACAGCAGTGAAATGGTAAGAGGATACGTAGACTCAGATTATATAGGTGATATAGATAAGAGAAAATCATTGACAGGTTACATATTCACAGTGTTTGGGTCTAGTGTATGTTAGAGATCAATTCTACAACATGTGGTTACACTATCTACCATAGAGGCAGAGTATATAGTTGTTGGTGAAGCTATTAAAGAGGCCGTGTGGTTGAAAGGCATATACGCAGAGGTATTGGCTATTGAAGATGTGAACACCGATGTATATTGTAACTGCCAGAATGCCATACACCTAAGCAAACATCAAGTGTTCCATGAAAGGTCGAAACACATTGATATGCAGCTCCATTACATTCGAGAGATTGTCTAAAGTAATGAAGTTAGTCTAACAAAGATAGCGTCGTCTGAAAATCCTACTGACATGTTGACTAAGCCACTACTCTCGGTTAAGTTCATCCTATACAAGGACTTAACTAGAGTCACTACTTTGTAAGAGTGACCAAAAATGTGGATATGAGAGATCGAGTTACTTTTGTGGATGATTTTGAATCAAGGAAGGGATTTGTGAGAATATTGATTAAAAATTATCAGAATATAATTTGGAGAGTAAGCCAAGTGAGTTGGGTACGCGAGGATCGAAGACGGATGCGAAAGGAGGCAAAAGGCGCATCTAGTGGTGCCTAGGTGTGGGCGCCGCAGCGACAAGTGCCCAACGCCGTAGCGCCCAGTGCGAGGAAAAGTTTCTCATTTTGAATCAACTTGTTTTGTCTCCCACTTGCTTCAGGACTCTCTGATACGACTCCCACACGTTTAGGGTAAACCTAGGACGTCCTAAAGCCTATATAAAGGCTCTCTATTGATTTGTAAACACATATTAGTGATAACTTAATAAATCTTTGTGATTAAACATACTTTGTAATTCTTAGTTAGAGAAAATTTCTAGGTTGCAAGAGATAGTATTTCTTTGTGAGTTTTTCTTGTAAAATGTATACTTTGTGAGTACCTTGTAATTCAATAATAGAAGTGAGTGATCTTGATCCGCCGTGGACGTAGGCAAGTTGTCGAACTACATAAATTTGTGTATTCTTCTTCTACCTTTCTTTCTTTAGTTTCTTAATTACTTATTTTGTACTATATTGTTTGAGTATATTGCTTGTTTGTATACTTCCGCTTCAACACTATAAACGCAAAAAATATTTTATCTTAGAGAAATCATGCGTTCAGAATAACTAGTGATGCTTTCCCTTGAAGAATTATGTGCTGAAAGTGGTCCCCGAAAAACTTACACGCCTAAAAACATCATGAAGCATATTTTCTTAGAAGGATTGCACGTACCTAGAATTCAAATGTTAAGCTTCCCAAAACGCTCACATACTTGGTACGTTAAAATTTTGGGAAGTCTAATTTCCAGAATTAGGAAGAAGGAATTTCGTACTTGGGTAGAAGCATAACATTCCAAAGCAAACGATACAAACAAGTAAGAAAATTTTATTACTATAATAAAGTAAGAAGTGGCACATCATGTTTTGCAAAAATTTCATATCTTCTTTCATTAATCATAATCTAAAATTTTACAAAGTTTCAAAAGTCAATTTAGAATTGCTATTTTATACAAAAGATAAAAAAACAATGACAAATATTTCATTGGTAATCTTCCTCCATTAAAGAACTATCTGATAGAGATCAACAACAATAGAATCCACTTATGAAGCACCTTCCCTACTAAAATCGTAGTTGATACTGTTGAGATCAACTTCAAAATGCTTAGCTAAATAGCCCCTGTGCCAACTGGACCCTTAATGAAAATCCCTGACTGCAAAAATTCAACATTGGCAATCATAATGCTACTGCTCCAACACCAGTTTCTTCCTAAATTGACTAGAAGCAACATTTGTGTTATTAACTTCAACTTTTGCACTTTCCAAAGCCTTATAAGAATTTTCAAGTGTTGTCAGGGTTGTCCTCAGTTCTTGCAATGCTTTTTCCATCTATGAGTTGCGCGCTTCAGCCTTTTCCAACAAGTGCACTCCAGTCAGAGCACTGTTGCGTGCCACCCTCTGTTTGCTGCAGCTACACATGACAAGCAAAAATTTGGTCCAAGTGAAAAACTTAAGTGCTCTCTAGTTCAGCGTTTTTAGACCTCAAACTTTCCACTTCAGCACCTTTCAATTCTTCTATAAGGGAGTTGATCTCCTCTATGCCCTTCATATTCCTTCTACATAATCCCTCATATCTCCCACAACACTCAACTTGGCCTTTAGCAATTCATTCTTAGCCTTTAAATCCTTCAAATTAGACCTTACTACCATCAATTGGCCTTTTTGTGTCCATGGATCGTCGGTTGCTTGAGTTAGTCTCTAGTTCATAATCTCAATCTTATGATGCTTCTCTTGGATTTCTTTCTTAAAGGACTTGATAGTACATAGACTAACCTGCAAAGCTTGTATGAAAACACTTTCAAATTTAGAAGGAAAAAAAAAGAAGCATTAAAATATCAAAAAACCATTGACGACCACTAATTGTATAATCCATGACAGAAAACTTCTCAGCTCCCATTGTCTGCTACTCATCTTGAGGGTAACTTTCTTATCTTCTCGAGTGAACAAACTGTTCAAGACTACACCACCACTTATAGGATCTGTCCTTAGCAGTGTGGAATGGTTCACTATCCTAGAATGATCCCCTTCACAAATTTAGGAATTAAATCATCACCATCCTTTAGAAGGGACCTGGGAACTTCGTACGCCATTCCAATTCTTGCTTCTTGAGGAAGGGATCTCAGAGCTTCATATGCAGGTCTAGAGGTTTCTGCCCTCTTGATCTTGTTTTTAAGGGGGAACGAGAAGGTCAAGAAGGCATGAAAGAGGTTTTCAGTGTCAAAGCTCGAGTCAAAACTAAAACTCGAGGTCAAATCACTAATCTCAACCACTAGAACACTTGTTGCACAAGATCAAGAATTTCAGAAGGCTAGCATAATAAAAATCATAAGAAAGAAAAAGCATGGAAGAATAATACTAGTACTCCATGGGGGGACTGAATGCAGTTCTGAACTTCCCTCTAGTGCGAGTGAAGCAGGAAGGGATAAAAAGGGAACACCAGCATCAAATGAAGTTAGAGGGTTGGGATCAAGAGGGATTCCATGGCTTTCTTCCTTTGGAAGAACGGGAGGCAAAGCATCTGATGGGACTTCGATGTAGAATAAGCTTCCTCTTGCTCAGGAATTGAGGAACCTAATAGTTCGATAGAGGTATCAGCAAAAGGATTAACATAATGAATAATGGAAGGATCGGTGGAACCCTGAAGAGAGCTAGGAACATCATGAACCTCTTAAGACATGGACAACCATTGCTTTTGCTTCTTTGAAGTAAGGGAAGGTTCATGATCAGATTCACCATGTACACCATTTGGGGTTTTCTTTTCTTAGACATCCTTGTTTTTCTTTTTCCTTTTGTTCCAATCTTTAAGAAACCTGAACCACATCGGAATACTTTCTATGAAAGAGTGACAGTTTGGAAAAAAAAAAAGAAGAGAAGTTAGCATAGCAAAAATCAAATTAGAAGAACAGGTAAAAGAACTTGGAAGATATCACATTTATCTCTCTTTTGGGAAGAGCCAGCTGGAACAGAAGCAGAAGATGCTTTCACAGTTGCAAGGATCTTAGCAATGACATCTGAAACACTCTTAGTTGAAGGAGGATCATCAATGGAAGGTTCATTGCCGGAAGGACTAGCTGTAAAGGTCCAACATCAGAAGGAACGAATGAACCACTTGCAGGAGGACAAACTGTTGTTTTAGAAGGTCTACCAGTTTATGCCCTTAGCTTCTAACCATTGGAAGGGATGAGAAGACTGGAAGATGGAAGACTGTGCTAACAGGAGCTGCTTCCTCAAGATCCTCAACTGCATCAGTTAGGGTAGTAGAAAGATTAAGAACTTTAGCAAAATCAAAGTTGGGTGAGAAGTCAAGAATCTCATTAAAAGGGGAGACTCGCACCATCTCAACACCTTGTGCTGCAGCAAAATATAACAAGTAATCAAAAAAACGAAAGAGATGAAGTATAAATTAATCCATCATGAAGTGGGAACTTAAAAACACTCATCCATGATGGGGAAAAAAAAAACCTATATATGTAAGTCATGTTGTGAAAGATATCCTCACTATCTACCGGATCAACTCCACTAGGGAACAAGACCTCGAAGGGAAGTAGTCGACCATGGATAAGGTTTGATTAGAAGCTGTTAATAACAAAAAATTGGAGGAAAGTGCAAGGTTCACTCAAGTTTAGGTCAGGAGGGGAAAGAGTCGCGCCTGTTTCTTCAAAAGATAAAATGGAAGGGCAGTGACAGACCTATAGAATGAGCACACATTAGTAGAAGATCTAGTTTACACAAATATTGGTACTTTTTCTCCCAAATATTTTTCTTTAAAAGATAGGCCCTACTACCGATAGAACGTATAAAGATGGATTTAGAAGAAAAATTATCAAACTTGGAATGAACAATAAACGGAAGACCAAGCTTCTCATACATAATCCTTCTACACATCCCATTGGCCTAAAAAAAGGAATATTGGAATAATTAAGATTATAGCTATGAAAGAGGTCGTAAAGACACAGGAAGTAAGGAGGAAACATTATATGGTTCATCAAGGAGAAACTTTGGATCATACGAAATATATTTGGGTGCACTTGTAAAGGGAATAGCCCGGTGAGATCAAAAAATTGTAAAATCATGGGTGGAATTGAGAGTGAAAATACTCCAAGTTTTATCTATAAAGAAATAATTTCATCAAGACCCATAGTTTGGGGGTTATGAATATCATCATCTGAGAGAAACCTCCTAATGTTTACATCCTTGAGAATCCTAAAGGTAGTTTTTAACTCCTCCACAGAAAAATTTTCATGTCATGGTGTCTTTTTTTACTAAGGCAAAGATTAAAGTCAAGGTCGGTTGCTAAGCAGAAGTTAGGAAGAATCAAATGTGCAAGGAGGAGAGAGAAGATAGAGAAAACCGACTTAAAGATGGAAATCGGAAAATGGAAAAGACGATTAAGTATTTAAAGAAGGTAAACGCACACATGATGGGCCGAGATAGATGGAAACGTTACGAGCATTCAAAAGGATGGGACGTTCTGAAATAATACTACTGACTTGGTTCTAGAAGGTGAGAAAAAACAAAATTTAAAAATGAACACGTGGCTACACATGATTCAAATGAAGAAAAGAAATATGCCTTTCGAAAGATCATAATTCTTTACTTTGCGAGTGACATTTGTTGGACGCAAATTCAGTTGGCCCACTTAGTTTATGCCACCTGTCAATTATTTAAATAAAAAAGTGAGCTCACACAGATAGACATGCAAAGAATCATTCTTCAACAGTCCAAATGAAGTTAAAATAGCCCAACAGCCAGCTAGGCATCCACGTGGAATATCAAAGACCATGAACAAATGAAATCAATCCAATGACTAAGGGAGAATTTTGGAGGAAGCATTATAATTTTTTTTGTTGGGTAATCAATTAAAGGAAATTTATAGATAAAATTATCTAAAATATAAATAGTCATAGAACTATAATGTTGAGAATATTAAGTCATGCATTTTAATTTGATACTTTTATAGCATCAATTAAGTCACAATCTTGATACCCTATGCGCAGCGTAAAATCATAACTCACACCATAAGTAAGGACATATAAGATTAACACACTAATAAAAATAAAGAAAACAAACAAATCACAAGACACAATATATACGTGGTTCAGCCCAAATTGCCTACGTCTACAGAGGATCCATGATCCAGCTTCTTCTCATTAAAATAGATCACAAAGTATCTTCTTACATCATCAATGATCCCACAAGACCCCTTAGTATCTCCCATAGAGACCTCTAAGTATCTACCATTGATCATTATGACTCCCTAAGACCTCTTCGTATCTCTTCATAAGAGATTTTTACAAGAAACACAAGAATAGCCCGAGCATCTAAGCCAAAAGGATTTATGGTGTTTCTCTTTAATTTACTCAAAGAACCTAAAGAAGAAAATACCCCCAAAGGTTACACCCTAGTGCACCACGCACTTAGTGCCTACCTAGCTCTTCTATTCTCTCTTATGGTTACATCTTGAAACCTTAGATGCTTAATCTTAAACAAGAGTTTACAAGTGTTTATATAGGGTGTATTTCGTGCCTACAAACCCTATTCCTTGTTGGAGTAAGAGTCCACTTGTTTTTGAAGTCTAAAACTTCCCAAAACTTGAAATCCCGAGCCAAAATAGACTTTCCACGCGTTCTGGCACCGCGGCACTCGTCCCTGGGCACTGCGACGCTGGCCCTTCTCGCGCCCAGAGTTACGGTGCTGGCGACCCAGCGCTGCGGCACTGGTGACCCAGCGCTGCGACGCTGGTCTTCTGTGTTGAGTGCCGCAGCGCTCATCCCTGGGCACCGCGGCGCTGGTCAGCTCCCCGCGATTTCTTCATTTCCTTCGGGTCTTTGAGTCCCATTTTACTTCCCCTTTCGTGTCCCACACGTCCTAGACTTCTTCATACGTGTCCCACACGTCCTAGACTTCTTCATACGTGTCCCACACGTCTTAGACTTCTTCATACGTGTCCCACACATCCTAGACTTCTCCATACATGTCCCACACGTTCTAGACTTCTTATGACTCTCCACTTTGGTATTCATCTCAATTCTTATCCAACCAAGATTGTTGAATTACCAATTTTCCAACATATAACACAGAGAATAAAAGTCGTAACGTATAACTTATCATCTAGTTATAAACTTATCTATACTTTGGCCACATATGGTAGATAAATATTTAATTTAAACTATATCTTTAATACATTATTTGTATTTGAAGTTTTATATTAGAACACCACCTAGTTGCGCTCTTATCATATTGAATAGATGGAGAGTACAAAAGGCGATTCTTCTAATTTTGCTAAATAAGAATTTACCTTTAGTATTCTTGTAAAAATAGGGTACTTCCCTTCTCTGAGTGATAGGACGTCTAATGATATGGCACGCCAGCAGCACTTTTTTTTCTAAACTCTCTCTATAAAGCTACACTAAAAGAATAAATGTTCCATCGTCTATCTGACTATACCATAAAGTAAGCAATTTGTGAATATGTTAAGAACCCATTTAGCCAGTCTCCCATTAATAGATAACCGTAGTGCAAGTCATGTGATAAAACTATGTTTAGGGATATATTGTGAACCCTATAGATACCTGTACCATCTCACCATAGGTTTTTTATTTGTTAGGTTCCTCTATACACTAGTAATTAAAAATCTTTCATTAGGGCACCCATTCCAAATGATCTTATCCTTTCTAAAGACATTAATGTAGAAGTATGATGTATATAATCTCAAGCTTGAGCAGTGTGTTCATCCAAGGGGCCTGGTAAGGTCCAAGTCCTATAGCGCCAGAGGTCATTAACTTTTGCATCTCGTAGTATATCAAAGTTACTAATATTGATCTGGGAAAATTTATCTATGATGAACTCACCATTCAACCACGGATCACTTCAAAAAAATAAGTTTGATCTATCGCCCAATTCATAACCAAACAGCTTTTTTATGTGGCTTCGTAAATCTAGGAGTTTATGCCACGCTGAGCTATAGTCTAATAGTTTTGTTATTTCTCAAAAGCCCAATTTTCTAAGCCTATTATCAGTCACCCATCTAGCCCATAAGAAAGATTTCACAGCCAGAAGATCCCATATGTGTTTTGTTAACTACAGTTTGGTTCCAAGTGTGTAAGAATTTTATTCTCAATCCCCTTTCCTTTTTGGTATAACAGAGATCATCTCGAGCAACAAGACATCTTTTTTTTTTCCAGTGAATCATGACCATACCATAAGAACTTCCTACAAATACCCTCCACCTCCTTAATAACTATTTTCGGTAAGATAAAAATAGAGCACCAATATACATTCACACTTATTAACACAGAATTAATAAGTTGTAATTGCCCTGCATATGATAACCCAACCCCCCCGTGGAATAAGAAATATGATGAATCCGTCGAATATTTGGCGTAAGACATGAAAGAAATAAATTTTAAAAGGAGGGGGATGGGGAGTCATAACAAAAAAGAGACGTGGTATTTGGGTTATTTGTCCTATATGTACAAATAAAAATTGGGCAGATCCTTACTTGGAGTAGAGCATAAACCTAAAACAATTGAAGAAGCCCATTCAGGAACAAGAAAATGACATTGTGATTTTTGAATTGGATCTTGATGAAAAAATACGTCAATGAAAAGTTAGTTCGATAGGTTTAGTGAATTGCTTTTTTCTATTAGAATATTATAAGTATCGAAAAATTGACAAAAGAATTAGAATTAGGCTCGGTCAACTGGAATGTGTATTATCCATATAAGGGATCTTCCAATTGAGAAGATCCATCGACCTGAGATGAAGAGAAGGGTCTATCTATTTTATTGAGTTATTCAGTTAAACCAATGATTCGTTATTGGAGCAGATAGCAACAACCATTTCATCCGACATGCGTATTTTTTATTTTCCAATAGATTTACATCTTTATCTTTCATTAATGGAAATTTTTTAACGAAATGCTATGGTTCTTAAATATGATTTAAAATTAATTTAGAAGTAATTTTCTGAATCATGCACCCTTTTCCGTCCTAGTTATAATGAAAAAAAAAAAAAGTGCAACTGGTTAGATCCAACTTATTCTTGAAATAAACAACTCACACACACTCCATTTCCAAAAAGATCAATACATCAAGTAGTACACTTAGATTTATTGGATTTAGTGCTAAAATATCGGTATTAAACCAGAAACTCCCAGCAAATAGCCAGTGAACCAAAGAAACGAAAGAATCGGTTACATTTTTCATATAATCTCCTCTTTGAGATAAACTAAAAAAAAATAGAACTCCGTTCTTTTTTTTTGTATCACTTCACACCTTTTTTTTTCTACTTAATATTTATTATTTATTTAATTTATTAATATATATTTAAATATATTTAATAATTTACCTATTTCTAGTATTAAACAAAAGGATTCGCAAATAAACGAAGGATTTATTCAATCATATAGTCTGGGCTCCTATAATATGGCCCCCCTGGGGCTTTCTATTTGATTGTATCGAAAAGCCCAATAAATTGGGATTTTCCTATTAGGCCGGTTCATTTCGAGGCAAGCGGATCATATGGAATTTTTCCATTCTCTCCCCCGATCGAGATATTCTCTGTTTCGCCCCAAAATAAATTGATTGAATTATCAAAAATTTGTAGCGTGAAATGCACTCGTACCAAGGGTTCAAATCCCTCTCTTTCCATTTTCGTTTATGGTTTAGTATCTTTCAAATTCGAATTTAGCGAACATTTTTGCTCTTTTGTTTTATTTAATAGTAAAAGATGTGAATAGGATAAAATCCTAAGAACATTTATAAAAATAAAGTAAGGAAATTCTTCTTTTTTTTATTTTTCACGTCCAGGGTTACGTCCTGGATCATTAGATAGGAATCCGAAGATGAAGAGAGAAACAAGAATATCACTACGATGTAAACAAAGAGTTTGAGAGTAAGCATTACACAATCTCCAAGTCATATTTTGGGGGAAAAAGAGAATAGATTCTCTATTTTTAAACTATATATCTAATATTTGATTTTGACACTAAGAAATCAAGTTTCTTTTAGAATTTTTAGAAATAGAAAAAGAAGAGTTTTTAAAAATTCACACAATTAGACTTCAATATTGTGGTGAGCTCTAATACAGTTTTTCAGTGAAAAAAGATCAGAATTGGTAAATGGGGAGACAAAATTATTGAGTGGGATTCTTAGAAAAAACTCCACCCAATTTTGCTAATCAATTTTCGACAATATTCTTTCTTTAGTCTTCTGAAAATTAAAGAAACCCCTAAGTATTTAAGTATTTATAATTTTTCTTCAAATTCTACTTATAAAATAGAAGTTTCTCTTTATTTGGTAAATCATCTAAAACAAATTCAACACACTCAAATATACTTTTTCTCAATTAAACACTAAAATTCCTTTCTTAAGAATCTTTCCACTCTCTAACTTTAGCATCAAAAAACAAACATACTAAAGAGGAGCTTTTTGGAAGTAGAAATTATAATTCAAGGATAAAGGAATCCTTTGGCTTTGCAAGTTCTCCCTACTCTTTCAAAAAAAAAATTGTCCCTGATAACTTCGTATAGAATTTAGAAGAATTGAAACTATAAAATCTCAAATGAATACATGACCAATTAATATTTGGTTAAAAACATTTTTCGACATCATCCTTTTTTCAAAATTCACAAAAATTTCGTAGAGGGTGCCACAATCCATTCTACGTACATTAATATGTTGAACTACTTCAATAAGTCTACATGTAAGATATCCAGCATTTAATTAATGTACAAGGGATCCACAACTCTTTTACAAGCTCCATAACAAGAAACGATATATTCCATTAAAGATAGTCCTTTTCATAAATTGCTTTATATATAAAATTCTTCTCTTTTGAGAAAGTTCTGGATGGTGCTACGGAATCATCTATTAAAATGTGTCACCTAGACATATACTTTTAAACTAATTAATCATAGCATTAATTAAAATAAAGTGATGAAAATTCAAATTAAGTAGCATACTTTGATTAGATGGCTCTATGTAGGGATGGTAGCGGACTGAGTTTGGGACGAATACTCTTAAATTCGTATTCGTATCCCGCTTAAGAAATAAAATATTAAATCCTTCACAAATTTTTTGTGAGTTTAGAGTTTCATTACCAAATTCACTATAGTAGGCTTATACTTATTACTAAACCCGCAACGGGTTATCCGTAATTTTTAAGCGGATTTTAAATTTATATAATAAAAATAATATTAACTTTAATTTAAATAAAAATTTATAAAATATAGCAATTATAAGTTTATAATCATATCATTAATTTAAAAATATTATCAATCCAAATATAGTAATTTTATCCATATTATTTATAATTTCTTAAAGTGTCGTCGTTATTTGGTTTTAATCTATCTCAACTTTCATTATTGAAAATTCATTTGCATCACTAGCATGGAATTTTTATCACTTATTGAAAACAATAAATTGTTACCAATCTCCATCTATTCAATAAAAAAGTATTAAAAATTAATGATAACATTATAAAAATAATTAAATCATTTTACATAATAAATTGTTAACATCAACGAGTTCATTTCATACTAATAAGTATTGGGGTTGGGTTGTTCTTTTTGTTAGGATGAGAAATTATGAAATGGTTGAATTGTGAGTCAGACATACTTTTATTTATAGAAAAATATATGTTGGTGTTTAATCTTTCAAGAATTTTGTTCTTAAAAAAAATGGTTATGATTTGCTTTAAAAAAATAAATAATAAAAATTCACCAAATAAATAAAGAATAAACTCACTCTGTTTGAGCTGTAATTCTGAGAAGAAGACAAAAGTAAAGAAATTTAAAATTTGCTACAGTAAAGAAGACGACTATAGAGTAGAGAAAGTTTAAGTATTCAACCTTAGAAAAGAAAATAAGTAATAAAATAGAATTAGACTACGTTTTAAATTTGAACTTAAAATTATTAAATTTATATTTCTAAAAAAATAAATAGTAATATTTACGGGTATGTGGATACGAGTATCCACAAATTTTATACCGAACCTATACATATACCAAATTCGTTGCCGATTTTTATTTTATATACTAAATTTACTTCAAACTTTACAAAATTCTTTCCAATACGAATTAATTTTAGCGAGTTTGCGAGTATTTTTACCATCCCTAACTTTATAGAAATGATACTATATAAGATTCTCTAATTTTTTTTTTTCTTTCTCTTTCTCTTTCATATACGATCTTACAGAGGCTGCACAATAATTCGAGGTCAACTGCAAGTAAGCGACAAAACCTCTTTCTCTCTCTCTCACTACATATAGTTTGTTTTATCAAGTTTTTGGCCCTTATTTTGAGTTTCATGATAGTCATTTAATTTATATGGATGTTTGATAAGCTTTGGCTTACCACGAAAATATAATAATAAAGAAAGAGTAAAAGGAGAGCGCAAATAAAAGAATTTTAAAAATGATTTATATTTAAGATTTAATCTTAAAATTATTTTATTTGATATATTCTTGATGGTATTTTTGTCCTTCTACATTGATATGGCATCACCCAAGAGCATAAATATATTTTCAATGGCTAATCGTGGTTAACTTCATATTTTTTTCACAACCAACATGGGTGCTCGATAATAACTTAAGAAAAAGAACGAGAGGATGCAATGGTATGTTAACTTTCAGTGGACGGGGGTGACCTTGTGTACGGCTGAAAGAAAAATCGATTTCCATTTATTTAATTTCAATGTAACTGATTTAAACACTATATAATTAAACCTCTTTTTCCTCAACTTCTCAAATAACTCGTTATATATCTAAAACAATAAAATTTAATCAGTAGGACACAATATCAACTACTTAAATGAGTTAATGAAAAGTATATTACAAACATTGTCTGTATTTTGCATTACGCAAAGCTTTGGAACGATCATTAGGCCTTCCTAATTTAAGTAATACAAAACATACAAATTCATTAGACAGGATAATAATAATAATAATATGATGCGTTCAATGTTATAATTCTGCCACGTCAATTTAAATAACCAGAATTCTTGCATTAAAAATTTGTACTTTAAAGTTTACTTTCCGTCGTCTACATGCTATCGGTTATCCTCTTTTCATATATGTTCAGTCCCAAAAAGTTGATAAATACTATCTTCGCTCTCTCACACATAAAAAAATAATAACAAAAAAAGGACTACAAAAATCATACTGTAAAATATTGCCCAATTGAGACAATCGTATTATTAAAAATTAAGAAAAAAAAAATTAATCAACCTCATTAAATGTCTCTATTGGTATAATAGGTATGCTAAGAGTTACAAACTAACTGCCAAAACAAAATACATATGGATTAAAGAATCATTTGATTAAACTTTTCAAATAAAATTTTTAAAAGTAGAATATAATAAAATTTTTAAAAAAATCATTAATTATTTAATTATCAATTTAAAAACTCTTTTAATATATTAGACATATTATTATACATTGTTAAAAGTATTTATCTGTTATTAAATTACAAAAAAAAAATTACTTAAATAAAACTTACATTCAAATTCAATTTTTTATATATAACTTTAAATTTATCATGTATTTTTTTAAATTTAATTCCTTAAAATATAATAATAAAGTAAAATAATACATAATAATCAATGAATTAATAAAAATTATTGTATTTAGCACAAAAAAATTTTAAAAAATAATACTTCTTTTTATTTAAAAAATAAAATAATTAACAAAAAATTTTAATAAATTTTTATAAAAATATTATAATTGTAAAGATATGAAAAAGTAGAAATAATGACTTTTAAAAAAATATTAAAAATAAGTTAATTGAATAAAATTTATTTTTATTAAAAATACACTAAAAATAAAAATAAAAAATTATTAAAATATATGTGATATTACACATTAAAAAAGTTCAAAAAACTCTACTTTCCAAATACCAAAATTTAAACTTTTACAAATAAAAGTAAAATAATTTTTTCAATCTCTGAAAGCTCTTTTATGAAAGCTCTTTTATATTGCAACTAAACATCATAAAAAAATTTAAAATAAATTTTTGACATTAAAAAAACTTTTGTAACTAATAAAAAAATTCAACCAAACATGCATTAAAAACCAAATAAGGATCCGGTCCATGTTTCTTGTATCACAGATTTTGTACACATGAAGCTTTAATTCAAAATTCAGCTACAATTGGTTTTGAGTATTTCTCCCTGCGGGCCAGGAAACAATAGCAGTTTGCAATTATTATTACCCTGTGCTTGGATTCGAGATAAACATTTTAGGTTCGACAAATGAGGGCTTCCAATTGTGGCACCAATTAGATGATGACTATGCATTCAACGAGGGGAGAACAACCTCGTACCAGCTTCTTACAAATTTACAGTGGAAAAATAATTGTACTTACAGAACAGTTATAATCAACCTCAACAATCTCCATCAGCACCTTGGTTCCTGCTTCAGTTGAATCCCCATTGGCAAGTTAAGCATCATTGACTGCAAAACAGGAAAAATAAAGGTAAAACGGGTCTGACGAGCATTTACAATGCAACAACATTTCCATTTGTAGGTCATTTATTAGACCATAAAATCATGATTGCCTTTAAGACATACGACTTATAATGTATAATGGGAAGCCATACCTAACAATCTAGACATTCTAAATTTTGAGAGTGCATTATATAGCAAACTTTGAAAAAAAGCAGTAGGGACAAAATACAAACATGTTACAGAATCCTTATCCCCGCTCGACAAGAGGAAATTTTTGGAGTGCAGCTAGTTATATTGCCAAGTTTGATGAATCAAACAAAATTCTAACAGCAAAAGAACGTATATAGTCAATGGTTAATTGTTGCTACTCGCTTCCAGTAAAACTATAAACAATCTTATTGTAATTTTTATGAGTAACATTAATGACGTTGTAGTATTTTATAATTCTTATCTCTATAGTGCTAATTAGGTGGAGTGAACATCTGTCACTCAAACAATATATAAATATAGTTAGTTGACATGTGATCTTACCTGAGTTGTACGAGGCAGTATACTATCTGCAAGATCCTCATTAATAGATACAGGCAAAGGTGGCATGTGGCTAATTATGCCAGGCAAGTCTCTCATGCTGAAAATATCATAAAACCATTTTTAATGCAAACAATGAGTAAAACTGAGTCAATCCCTCGAAAAAAAAGAAAAGGAAAAAAAGAGCGGGGACCAATAGCATAAACAAAAACTTGAAGATTCTAAAAGGATCAACATACTCATTTAGTATGGCAGTAATATTGTCCCGTGTGCGACAAAAGAGTTCAATATTATCCTGTAACTGTTCTTAAAACAATTAACAACTATTCTTCTGAAAATAAATGTAAAAATCATTTTTAAATATAGACGAAAAAAGAAAACACAGAGAAATAGTTACTTAACATTGCAAGAATGAATACATGTGATACATGAGGAAGAGAAAAGAACAGGACAAAAATATGAAATGCAAAAAAAGCCCAAATTTATATTAGAGATGTGAGATTTGGTTCCTCCAATTTAGCACTTAGATATCTTTCTAAGATTATGCCAACAGTCCAGTACACAATAGAGCTTATATTTAGTACCAAAATATCTTTCTAGCATTAGAGTGACAGTGGACCAGACAATAGAGGATTAACCTCCTGATTTCATAAACAACTCCCTTCCAAATGCTGAAGCCATCACTTCCCCTCTTAAAATGTCACTCTATCATCCCTCATCACTAAAATGCTCTCATTCCTTATATTAGTAATTAAATATGCTTTCCTCTGACCATGTATGGTTTTCAAGAACAGGCAAGCTTCAAAATGAATGACGATTATCCACTTCAATAATGCATCAGTTGAATAGCACAAAAATGGCAGTCAGCCTACTTTTAGCACATAATGGTGAATTGGCCAATGAGATAAAATTTCCAGTGCATAACATTTATCTTTGGAGCAAACTCTATGTAAATTATCTATAAAAAGTTACAAAATGAAAAATGACCGAGTCACCTTAAATGTTGAAAAGTTGGCTGTGATTTGACTAAAAGCTTGAGCATTCTGTTCCAATACATGCCTGGCTGTTCCACTTATTCCTGGGACTACCAAAATAAACAGGTATAAGAGGAGAAATTGTACACTTTGCAGCCAACAATTGGCAAAATAAATAAATAAAAAGGGCAGTCACTCTGCAAACTTTTTTTTTTTTTTGAACACTGACATCTTGGTAAGAAATCTACTGATAACACAGATCTGCTGGGACCAACTCCGGATAGAGCTTTGGTGGTGTGGCCCAAATGTCTTGACCCACAAAGGGCCCAGTCTAAAGCCATAAAGGCATAAATCTCCCTCCAGAATAATGAAAGGAAAATGCCACATATATCAATCGTGGAACCACTCTATTCAACTTCAAAAACAGAAAATGGAAAGAAATAACAAGCATTGCATTAAAATAATGCCAAAAAAGGAAATGAAAGAACACAAGATTAGATTACTTCAAGGTAATCAAATAAATATTCTGAAATTGCTAAATAGCAAGAAAATAGAACTCTAATAAATCCACTGCCTACCCCCACCACCATACCATGAAGTCATATTACTTTCACATCTCCCATCCATTGTTCAGAATGATCAGATTCAAAATAAAATTGTCCTCCTAAGGAACAAAAAAGGAAATTGTTTTTCTTTCTCCGACCTAGGCCGCCACCCAGAACAGATAAGTTCCAAGTGGGTGTAAACTCCAGGTTTTGACATCGATTCCTTTCCATCTGAAACCCAGGCCATTTACAACACTCTCTGTCACATATCAAAAGAGAATATCTCTAGCCAAGCTGTGTCAAAATGAAATTCCAACAATCAAATCCACTATAGTTTTACCTTTCTAATTCAATGAAGTGTTAAATGATTGCTAGCAAACTAATGAATTAGGCCATCAAAAACTTGCAATTTCAAGAAAAGAAAGGGTAAAATTCAGATTTAACAAAGCTACTTTCATTGACATCTATAAAAACAATCAGTGTTCTACTTCTACCAAGCATTTCTGATTTCTTCAAGCCAAGTTAACATTGTGAGAATTATTTTCTTGCATATGATTGTATTCTATTACTCGCCCCATCTTAAGCATAAGCATGGTCCTCAAAAACTAAAGCTTGGAAACAATAGTTTAAAAGACCTAAATATGAGTGCAGCCTTGAGGTTTTCCATGAAGAATGTGCATAGCCCTTCAATCAAGCTTCTGCAAAGTTATTCCTGATTCAAATTTAAAGGTAAACAAGACGAAGAAAACATAAGCTCAAAGTGTAGCTACTGCATCACTGGCAGACACAGTTAAGATTCTATGAATCACCAAAAACAATAAAAACTCAAAAATATCTTTGATTTAGAATTACATAAACTGCAACTTAAAAAGGTGTAAAGGTCTGTATATAAAAAAAATAAAAAATTAGAAAGAGAAAATGTTCATATCAATGCAAGTAGATTAAATAGGTGTTCTTGGAGATTCAATAACGCACTGAAAACCAAAGCACTAGAAGTAATCTCAACTAAGCATGGAGCTTGAAACTATGGAACAATATGAAACAAATAGTCTTAACAAAAAGAGCTCTCTGAAACCTTACATTTTGATCACCAAAAACACCATTTATGACCTTCATTAGTTTCTATTTCGCATTGTCTGAACCAAACTAGTGCTACTTAGAAAAAGAAGGAAATAGCAAAAAGGAACAAATGTAACAAGATCATCCAAACAATCTATACTAATCTAGCACCACTAGTTCCAGTGCTGATACCCATCCCGATCATGAAAGTCTCCACAACAGGGAAGGCAAGAAAACACATATATATCCACCATACAGTTATTATTAATTTAATAGACAATAAGAAGTTGAAGACGAACAAAGGTGTCCTAGTTTAAAAATATTAAGACTAACCTTCAAATGAAGTAGGTCCATTCTGGTCCATGTGGTGCATCATTAGAGGATAGGCAGCCATGTTCTGTGGCAGAACTGGTATATTTGTTTCTGAGTTCAACTCCACCTGCTTATCCTGAAGAAGCATAATCTTTAGAATACTGGTTTCTTCAATCTACATCTCATCTTAAAGACACTATTTTGATTCAATAAATTAAAAAAGGAATCCAGTTGGTTGTGTATTACCGTCCAACAAATATACTACTAGTCTGATTTCAAAGCTTAGGGTATAAAGGGAAGGATGCAAATTCATAATAAAGCGGAAGACATTTCACCATTGAGTAACCATGTAAAAAGCTGTAAAATGAGCAAGGTATAGCTACTAGACTTCCTAGAATGGAGATATGTTTTCTAATAAGATAGCAACACTCAGCTGCATACCTATAACTGGAACTTACAACTTAACAAGCATGTAAAAGTTACATAAACAGCAGAACAGGAATACTGCCAACTCAAAACAAGAGAGGTAGCCAACATTTTGGTCCCTGACCTTTTGATGCAAAATGAAATCAAACCAAAAAATAATCGGTTCATGATTTACTTCTAATAGAGGCTGCAGATGCCACTGAAGAATTTCTATAGGAATAAAAAGCGGGGAAAAGACTAGTAAGTTTTTGACATTTGGGGACATTACTATGCTTGTTAATCACAGAGGCCCTCAGTTGTAGTCTCTTTGGCAGCTATTTCACCTGCAGCACTTCTAGAGGGCTAGATATAACCTTAATCCTTAAGGTTAAAGTGGCTGAGTGCACAGCTTCAACTATTTGGCCTTCACCTTCAAGCAACCTCCCAAGTGAAGACGAAACAAGCTGCAAGCTTGCAGTTGATCAGCTATCACCTTACCTAGCCTTAAATGGTTCAACATTAACTCCTCCAAAAGGCTAAGCAGGAATGTAATGTCCTATTTTCCGCAAAATGTTTTGAACTATCATGTCAGATCTCTTGCTCTGAGAATGGTGAGATGCCAGATTCTTTGGCGTAAGTAGCATCCAGTTATTAGCAGTAAGTACTAATTCTTAGATCCTAGAGAATGATTCTTACTAAACTCCACTTTTTTCCTGTTCATTGTCCACTGAAATTTCTCACTTTCAATTTGGTTCAATTATTTTAGAACCAAAAGTGATAGACGAAGCAAAACGATTGATCTAAGATTGAACTAAAAGAAAATTGTCATGCAAAATATTATAATCCAGTCAATAAGCAATCCAAACCCTGCACTTCTGACACTAAAATTGTATTATTTTTAAATCCTTGAAAAATTCAATTATACTTCTGAAAGAGAACACCTCATCCATTCACTATTTGTTTATTAGAAAGGTTGTGTTTATCAAGCTGCAGTTGCAAGTTGAGAGATGTACTACTACTCCCATGCTTCATAACTCAAGGTAAAGCTTTCTCTAATGGTGTAGGTGAAAGAAAAGAATAACTTAAGAAAAACAAATTGGACGAAATCTTGGGTTTATTCAATCAATGACTATTAGAAATAAAGAAACTTAATCCCTTGTTTTGTTATTTGTTAATAGATTGTTTGTTAATAGATTTCCAATGAAAAACCGCCTCAAATAAGAGGAGATTGATGCAAAATGCAAATTTTGGAGCTAAATGACAGGATAGAATAATCCTATATTAGAAATTAGTTGTAACGTTTTCTCAGGGCCTTGAAAGCAACATGTTAACTCGATGACATCATAGAAGTTAAAAATAATTCAATATCACACAAGTACATAACAAATCCAACATACCTTCCGGTTGTGCACCTTCTTTCCCAGATTGTGCTCTTCAGGTTTCCTACGTTTTCTCTGTGAAAGGTTTCAATAAGATCTTTTACTGAAAAGACATGTAACTTAAATTTTTAGCATGCACAGGCAATACACAGAGTCAAAGTTTATAACAATTTATAACTGGGAAACATCATCACTTTTTCAGTCAAACCATAGGAGAATCAATCAGCAAGCTGAAAATGCACCATTAGATAGCATTTCATTGACTGATTTGTTTCAGTTTTAGCTAAGATCCATGACACCAAGAAGATACACTCGAACATAAACAAGTAAAAGAAAGAAAAGGACAATGCCAAAATTAAACTAGTATTAAATTTGTCTTATCCACTTGAACGTATACCATGATCATTATCTTAGGCACGAAGAGAAGACGAAATGTAATGGAATATGATTTCGTAAAATAAACCTAAGCAAAAATTAAATAAATGTGTTCCTGGATCTGTAATATAAAGTCAAAGCCTGCCTACGACATATGACAGATATGGCATTCAAATATCTATTCAATGGTTATCAAACTCCGAGATAAGCACAGTCAAAATTTTGGTTATGTAAATGCCAGTTCAACTGGTAAATTTCTATCAGTGTTATCACAAGTAATAATGTTACCATCCCTGTGCAGACGTACAGTGTTTATTAATGAGCATATCCGTATCAAAAATAAGCAAAGTGTCTATTAATGAGCTTGTTGGTATCAAAAATAAGCAACCCACTTTATTAAATAGGGCTACTTCGACATGGTAAACTTAATTTAAGCATCATATAAAAATATTTTTGAGACAATATTAATTCAATATATATAATGCAACCAACAATGATGCCAGCAACAATAAAATATAACAAACACAAGGGAAAAAGAGAAAAAAAAAATAATGGTTTTCAGGCCACCGTCAAGAGGCCAATTGAATTGGTTAAGAAGATAGCTATTAGATGCAATTGGATTTCACTGATATTCATTACTTGCTTTTCATACGGTCAATAATCAAAAGAATGGGCCCTGCTAGTAGCATGAAGAGAACACAATTTTAATTCAATAGATAGGTCAAGAACAACTAAACGTCAGAACTTTCAAAATTTCCAAACAATAGATGAAGCTTCTAAGACATTACTAAAATTAAAATGAGTGAAAGAGCTTACTGTCATCCACCTACACCTCATTGCAACATCTCGTACAGTTTTACCACGTAGAGTGGCTGCAATCTTTATATACTTCATAATGTTTGGTTCATCAGCATACCTATGCATAAAAAAAAAAAGTCAAAACTTATATACTCACACCCAGATCAAAATGTAAATAAATCTTGCCACTATAATTAAAAAAGCATCCAAACTAAAATTGGAAACTTGAAGAAGCATTGGCATAAATGGCGGTCCCTGTTGCATAACAATAACAGTACCAGATTTAAAAAATAGAAAAGTATGTACAACTTGAAGAATTATAGCAACTTCATTGAAGCAAGACTTATAGCTTAAAAAGGTAGCATGCATATTGGTAAATTTGACCAGGGACTACATTAATCTTGTCTTAACTTATCATAAAAACGTTCCTTCACGACAAGACAACGAGATCATTGAGCACCAAAACACCATGAATAACCAACCAAACACTTGCATATGAGAACATGGTGTGTCAGCAGCAACAACATAACCAAACACCACAAACTAAACATTAAAAGGCAAATAAGAGTTAACACGGTATTTAATGCTTTTTTACAGTTAGCAATAGTAAACAGTATCCAAGACTCAGTAAGAAACAACTAAGGCTCCGTTTGAAAATGTGGTAATAATTTTTAGATGGACATAATTTTTGAATGTTTTACTGAGTTTTTTATCAAATAGCCGTGGGGTAAGATCAACTTAAACCTTTGAAAGCATTACTGTTGTTCTTGCAAGCAGAAGTACAAATTATTATTTATTAGAAAAAAAAGTAGAAGCACGACAGTTCCAAACAGAGCCTAAATGTCTTTTAGGAGAGCATTGGCTCAAAATCATTGAAATTATCCATGATGAAAACCAACTGAATAGAAGTTAAAATTTTCATTTTTAATAATAATAATAATAATAAAAACTACCTACTTGACAAGGCCTTGCTCCAATTTATACTGCTCGTCAACTGACCACTCGACGGCCAATCCAGCGTCATGCTTGAGCCCTGGAATCGAGTCAAGAAAAAGAGAAGCAGTGGAAGAGTTTCCAGCTTGAAGTAATCCGGTGGAGTCACCAATCTTGCTGGAATTCCCCATAGGGAAAATCATATTGAACCCAGCTGTTGTAGTTGTAGCTGTAGCTGTAACTGTAGAAGCATTCACACCATAGTAATTCTTCATAGGAATCACCTCTGACGTGCTATTTAAGGCGGTCGATTGAAAAAATACGGCGTGCCGGTTCATACTATATTCTGTGTTCGATGACTCCGCTGCCATTTCCTTTTTGTATGGATTCTCTTAATTCTCAATTCAAAAGCACAAACCAGTTCACATCACGACAAGCCAACCACCACCTTTTGGAAGCTGAGATAACAAAAACACCAATTAGAGCTTAAAAACCAAGAATCATATCCATAATCTCAAGTTCAATAATATACCACTCCAAGTCCATCCAATTCAACCCTAAGGGAGCCCCAAACAAAACCCAGGAAATTTCCTTTAAGTAAACAAAACCTAAGATTTAGTTAAAATCTTTTTAAAGTCGAAAGAGGGTCCGAACGGCAAATAATGAGAGAAAAAAGGTATGCGGGAGTCGCCATTTGTGGGCAACTTTCCGACGGAGGCCTTATTGGCTCTTGCTGTCCTTTTTCTCTCGCTTAAAAAAAAAAGAAAATACTAAACTATTGCTGCCGCTACTGCTGCCAATACTATTTCTGCAATTCTGCTGCTTTTTGTTGGGTTAATTGTTTTTGTTGGGAGCTAAGAGCTGCGCCAACAGGGTATATGCTAGGAGTGAAAAATAAAAAATGGATGAGAGTATTTTTCTTTTTCTTTTTCTTTTTTTGTCATTTTGAAAATAAATGAATATATTGATGTTTGCAGATCTTGTAATTCAGCAACAGTGCGAATCTCCATAAGCATTTTATGCCAATTATTGACTCTCTACCTTTTTCTTTTTAGGCACTTTTTTTATATTCTTTATATTGTTTATATTTGTTTTTATTATAGATATAATAGATTAATAGGGCATATGCCACCAGGATCCGACAGTTTACGTATATTAATTACAAAACACTTTTCAAAATTAGTTATCAAATGAACCTTTCTCGATAGGTTTTGACATTATCCGTTTATTTTGACTAATATTATTTGCCAAACGACACAAATACCCCTTCCTACCTTACAAATAAGTCATGTACTTGTCCACGCTAGGTATTACAAACTTCATACCCCTTCCTACCTTACGATTGGTCGTAGCTCCTGACCCACCATACAAATAAATCATGTACTTCTCCACGCTAGGTATTACAAACTTCATAAAAATTTGACATATATTTGTAATTTACACACCTAGCCTTATAAAAAAATATACTTTTTTATGAGAAATTTTTGCTAGCTATATTTTTATTAGACATATAATATTATTTTATATTTTTAAAGTATGTAAAATAATATTTTATTTAATTAATAAAAATTTATTTATACATATAATTAAATATACATTAATGAGCTCATATTTAAAAATATATAATCTATGTATTAAACATATGATGCTACTACGAAGGATATAGATCACAAATTTTTTATAAATTAAATCTAGTTCACAACTATTAATGAAAAAGACATTTCATCATGTAAGGTTGTAGTTCTTTTACTTTTTATAGTAAATGATTTATCTTGATCATCGAAGTAGATCTTTGAGTATAAAACTAGTGTATATGTTACATTAAACAGAACTACTGTAAAATTCGATCAGGTTAACTAAACGTCATTGATTTTAATTCGCAAAAACTTTAATAAACTTGATTGATCTTATTCATAAACAAGTAATTAACTTATATTCATGCGTTGTATCTTTTGAGTTATCATGGAGTGAGATCCATATAAATGGTCAAAACCTCAATATCTTGAAGATATAATTTCAGGGGTCATAGGAATATATATTTGCAAAATGAAATCTAATAGATAGTGTCTACCTAAATTATTTACAATACTTGATCATTTTAATATGTGGCTGCAATTTATTCAATAAATTATTTATTAAATAGTAATATTTATTTGTAAATTTACAAATATAGACATATTAAAAATAATTGTTAGAACATTTAATGACTTAGGGGTAAATAAATAATTAAAGATGTAAGATATTTTTCTATGACCTAACTTTAATTATAAACATAAATTATAGAGTCAATTAAGTAGTTATTATGGTCTCAAGATCAAGCTTAATTTAATTAAGAAGAGGTTTTAATTAAATGAGCTTTTACTTAATAAGATGGGTTATTAAAGTGCAATCATTGACTTTTAGAAGAATAGTTTGGGTAACTTATAAGAACTAGTGGGTCATAAGATGTTAGGACTGTGCCTTTTAAGTGAAAGTGTGTTGTGCGTAGGGTGAGTGTGTACATTTAATTTAATTTTTACACGTCATACATACAAAATGTACGCAATAGAATATTAAAACATATCTCATTACATTAATGAGATAAAATAAAGCTCACCCTTAAAACGTGCTTTATGCAATTCTAGTCAATGATGGGTGAGATTTCTTAAACTAAAACGGTAACCTCTTCTCGGATGAAATTCAATTGAAGTAACATTTGCTTCACAATTTCACTCGGGCCTCTTTATATGTTTTTGCTAGCTATTCATTTGTTCATGGAATGAATAGAAGTTGACTATTTATAGGATTTGTTGCCAACAATTTAGTTTATTACAATCAAGAAAGTGGCCAAGCATGATATTTGCATTGTCGTGATTCTTTGAAATGATGAACAACAAATTAAAATGGCCGAATATGTGAAGAATTAGTTTCCAAAATACTTTTATTAAAAACATGTCATGCATAAATGAAACATGACAATGCCATTAATTTAGAAAGAAAAATCTTAAGAAGACATTTCATGTTTAAAGAATAACATGACAAATCATGCTTTCACTTATTAAATGCCACATCTTGAACTTTATAGTTTGGCCGAGTGAATTGAAGCATGAATAAGGTTCATGATTCACTCATTATTTGATGGCTCATGCTTAACTTTTAAGCATAACTAATGATGCTAAATACTTAACACTTATACGGCCGAATTATGGCTTTTATTATGCCATGAATTGCAAAGAACTTTTGACAAAATTTAACTATTAATACTTGACAATTAAATAGGCATTTGTTTTACGCCATGTGTCATGCCATTACAAATTAATGGCAAGACATTTGAAATCTAATGAAAATGATGAAATGGCAAGTCATACTTATTAAGATCTTGGGTTTAACACTTAAACATTCCACAGGAGACCTTAAAATAATTTTGGTTTACCAAAAACTTCCCAGATTGAAACATTCAATCTGGTGGGTTACCCAAGTGTACAACGACTACACTTTATATAATGAGACTCTTTAAGTTCACACCCGTTTTGTCTGACGAAACTCTTCTCTAAGTCCATAAATGATGCCCCCAACACACGTTATTGGAATAACAAAACAGCATGTTGAAACATACAAGTTGAGATTAATATATATTCGTATAATCTCTCTGTCATATATACCCTGAAAGAGCAAAGACATAGATCAACACTGTTAAATCTCCATATGCTCAACCATGAACTTATCTCCAAATTCGTATTTCCATAAACAATATCCACAAATACTTTTACGATATTATTTATCCTACAGAAAACTCTTTCATGAGCTTATTGCTTATGGCTATAAACTTTTAGAAATATAATCTTGGAGCATCAAGATATACAACTTACCCATATGAGTTGACGGAACACATATCTACACACACCGGACTCCATGAGCATCGGACCATACCTAACAATACACAATAGTCAGACCATGAAAAATCTCTAACATGTGTGAAACCTAAGTATGGTGGATCACTTATAAACCCACCGTAGTGCTCAGGTTAAAGGATCACGAATACTGCTCAACTTGAGAAGACCCTTCATTGATAGCTTTATGGGATGTCTATTAGAGGTCCTCATTGAGTCTGTTCAATACACAGTCCTCACTAAATACCCGTATGCCTATGCGAGCTTCAACTAAGTTCATGGTCTGCTAACATTAACCATCTGGACCATTTAGATATATATATATACATTGATCTATATATGATAAGGTCTCCATCGACAAACTCGCATTAGTGAAGATAGATCAGGAACATAAAGTTTAAGAATATACTTACACAATGACATTTCTTAGCACTATTTGTAATCCTTTTGCAACTATGTCATTGCTAATACACCCTCGAGTCTTTGTCCAATGTTAAACAAAGCTTTAACACTTTAGATTTCACTAACTCTTATCACCTACTTGTTAACGTATTTTTTAGGTATATGCATGTGATTGTGTACATGTAAAAAAAACTAAATATATGCATCATATACATGAATTTTACAGCGGAATTAAGTATGTAATTAACATATACACATGTAACTTAAATCACTAACAACTTAAGATTATAGAAACATACTTTTGATGACATTTGGTGAAGATTTTAATATCGAATTCTTCCTAGCTCTATCTTTAAGCTCACCTTGAAGTGCACTTTTGTTCAATTCTAGTTCATAACAATCTGGTAGGATTGTGAAGCTAGAATAGCAGCAATTGAATTTCTAGCAACAATGTTTTTGTTTCTTGAAAGAAAAATAAGTTGAATTTATTTTCTTTCTTCTAGTTTTTCTCACAACCCTTTTTTCAAATAAAAGCTCTCAAAAACCAAAACCTTTTCCAATTTCTCTCACCATGCACAATTTTTGCTTTACCAATTATTAATTAATTATTCAAAATAATGTTTAGATATATTAAGCACTTCACAAGTGCTCTCAAAAATGATTAAGTGGTCATTAAACTAAAAAATAATATTTGGTGGCAATTATACCTAATTAGGTATATATCTCCCTCCTAAACCAAATTAATAAACAAGTAAATAAATATTATTATTTATTTAAATAATATTTATTCAAATATTCAAAAACTATTTGAATAATTAATTTTTACCTTATTTGATTTTATTAACATGGTTAATGGGTGAATTCATTGTGAAACATTTCATGGAATAAAATTATGCCACTTGTCAATATTTAATTAGTTAATAACTCTTGCCAACTAATTAAATAATGTACTTAACATTTAAGTCTAGACAAGTGTATAACCCGAGAACCCTGAAATATATTTTCGATTTGCTAAAATTTCTAGGATGGAACTATTGAATCCATAATGCTGCCTCAATGTACAACGAGTACACTTTATATTGTGAGACTCTCTAGGCCCACGCTCGAATTGTCATATAGAACTCCTCCATGCATCCTTGAATGATGCCTCATACATACGTTACAGATATTACAAAGCGGCGCATTATACCATACAAGTTGAGGTTATAACATATTCGTATAATCCCTCCATCATTTATATTCGGGTAGAGCGGAGATATAGATCAACATCATCAAATCCCCATATGCCCAACCTAAAGCTTATCTCTAGAATTGTATTTCAATAAATAATATTTACAAATACTTTTATGATATTATTTATCCTTAGGGTTAAACTCTTTTTCCGGGGATTACTGCTTATGGCTATAAGTCTTTCTGAAATACAATCTTAGAGTATTAGGATATATTACTCACTTAAATAAATTGATGAATCTCATATCTATGCACACGAGACTCCATGAGTATCAGACCATACCCAGCGACACCCAGCGATCAGACTATGAAAGGTTTCTGACATGTGTGGAACCAAAGTATGATGAATTACTCACAAGCCCACCGTGGCACTTAGGTCAAAGGACTACGAATACTACTTAACTCGAAAGACCCTCCATTGACGGCTTTATGAGATGCTTATTGGAGGTCTTTGTGAGTCTGTTCAGTATTTAGTCCTTACTAAATACTTGTATCTCTATATGAGTTTTCACTAAACTCATGGTCTGCTAAGACTAACCATCTGGACCATCTAGATATAGACATACACCAATTTATATATTTATTAATATATTTACTGACAGACCAACATCAGTAAAGATAGATCAGGAACATAATATTTGAGAACATATTTGCATAGTGAAATTTTCTAGCATTATTTGTAACTCTTTGCAACTACGTCATTACTAATATATTCTCAGGTCTTTGTCCCATTTCAGATAAGGCTCTAACTCTTTAGATATCGCTAACTCTTATAACCTGATAACTCTTATCAATGCCAACTCTTAGCATTTATAACTCAGCGTTGCTAATTCTTAGCACTGATCTAATCTCATTTAGACTAGATCTGAACTCTTTCAAATAATATAATGTCTGAAACGTTACAAGCATCTTACCATATATAAAATATAGTTAGCGATTTAATGAAATGATAATACTAGTGTAAATATTAAACAAATATTCGTATATTAAGGGATGGCATGTAAGCACAAATTCCAATACTATTAATTCTTAGTAGTGCTAACTCTTAGTATTGCTAACTCGTAGCCCTGATCTAAACGCCTTTAGACCAGATCTGAACTTCTTCAGATCGTTCAATGTCTAAAATGTTACAAGCATCTTACCATATATATTTAATATTAATGATTTTATTCAAAATATTTATTGTATAAATACTAAACAATTAATATTCATACAATATTGGAATGACACGTAAGCACCATATCCTATTAGAGCTAGGAAGCCTATGGGTCTTGTAGTCCCTCTACTAGCTCAAATCCTAATCAAACTCTAAATTCTTAATTCTAATCAAACTCTAAATGCCCAAGGTAGATTCCTATTTATACGGGAGGTATGAAGTAGTAAAGAAGAAGAACCATAATCATAAGAATAATTCCTTTTACGTATTCTTACGTGGAAAAAGAATTTGGTTACTACTCTTCTTTCAAATTTGGGTATTAGTGAATTTAAAGGTTAAGAAAAGATTTACGTGCCACACATGTGAGGTTGAGGATAGTAAAAAAGATTGCAATTGTCAATTCAAGATTTACCAAAGTAAGGAATTGAGGTAATTTTCTATTCTTATGCATGTAATTATGAACAAAACGATATGGCATCTGCTCATTTATTTTGTTAAATAGACACAAAAAAAATTATTTTCTACTAACAACCAGTATCAGAGCTGTCTAATTTCATATTACATGTATAATTTATTTTTATGTATGACAGTAAATTTTAATTGTGGCACCAATTACATTATTTAATCTATATTTGTAATTTTTATTAATTATGTGATAAATGGTTATGCCTATAATAATTCATGGTTAGATATTTCTTTGTATTTTTTTTGGAATTGTAACAAGAGAGAGTGATTGAATAATATCACAATTTTCCCTATTGGTTAATTCTTGATGATTCTTTATATTTTTTGTAAGCCAATTAATTAGTTTAAGTTTTAATTTGTAATTTTAAAGAATCAAATATGTTTTTTTTTATTATTATTATAAAAAATGAAACAAAAATTAAAAATAAATGAAGAGCCAACACGCTATCACCATTCTAGGCAACAGCGTGTACAAACTCTAAATAGCTTGCGGAGTTGTTTCGCTCGCGGTTAGAGGCAACAAGGCTTGACGATGACAGCTTGGCAAAGCAACTGGTGACATCGAAGAAATTCTAGCCAAGTTGACAATAGTGCGTGGTAGAGAGAGGTGCCACTATCCTTTTTAATGATTGATTGCTTGAGTTGATTCACTCGAGGCCAAACGCAACAAGGATCAACAATGGTATCTTGGCGAAGCAACTGGCGATGTTAGGGGTGGCTAGGTTGTCTCCATCGTGCTGTTGGTGGTGAGCGGCAGGCAACTTCATGGCAAACGGAGGTTGGGTAAGGTAAAGAGAGCGGTAGCCGAATAAGCAAGAGATGTTTAGGTTTTTCCATCTAGAAAATAACACTTAAGCCCCTTTAATTTTAAATAATACTATTTAGGCCAAGATAATTTGAGTATTTCACAGACTAATCCTAAAAGTTTGTAAAGTTTGCAAATAGGTCCTAATACAATTATTTATTCTCGCTCAGCCCCCTTCGATTTTAGGTAATTAAAGTTTGTCTAGATAGCTTTGAGATATTTGCAACTAGGTCATTTTTTTAACCCAAATTTATTTTTGGACTAATTTTGGGTATTTGTAAATTCAATGTTAGCCCAAACTCTTTTAATTTTGGTTAATTTTATAAAAAAAAAATTTTGGTCTATTTTAATAAAATTATTAGGTCTAAAAGATTTTTTAAATTTTATTTTAATGAGGCTCAATAAGAATTTTAAGCTTAAAATATGGCCAAATTTATTTTTAAAAATAAATGGACCAAAGAAAATTAAAATGCCCAATATCTTAGCTTATAAAAGGAGACAAATAAGTGGAGATGGATATTATGAAAGAGGCCACATTGACTTCAAAAAAGACTTTAAAGAATTTAGGTTTAGTTTTAATATTTTTCTTCTTAGGAAAAGTTATGAATTATAGGTTATTTACTTATCTAGTTAATTGATTAGACCAATAACATGTCATTTATAGATTAAGGGTGCCACATTCACATGTCCATACGTAAAATATATCATTTTGTATGAAATTAATATTTTAATGAGATTAGAATAAGATTATTGTCATATTTTTAATTTTATATTAATTTGACATGGCCTTATTAATTATTTTATGAGATAAACTTAGATATTAATGAATAGAATGTCATTTTATAAATTAAATGATATATTAAAATTAAAAACTTTACGAATTAAAAATATTGAGTGAGAGAGAGCTTTAGGCATAAAGTCCATAGCCTCTATTATTGGTTATATAGTGAAAGAGATTAATGCATTACCTCAAACCTTGTGAGCTCTCTACGAAGTGTATTAATCAAAATTGGTTACTAGATAGGACTTTCTTAAATGATATAATCTAATATAGGTGATGCGAACTAGACTGCTAAAACTTCACAAGATCCACTGAGCATCCATCAGGGTCCAATGACAAGGACAAGAACTAAGAAAATGAATGAAGCATTAAATGGACTAATTGAGCACATTTCAATTTCATGTTATGTCAAGATACTATTCTGCCAGAATTGAATATTCAAGATGATTAATGCTTTGTTATTGCATTAACAGAGAAGAGAAAGGCTCAAAGTAAGAAAATTCAATTTCAAGGACAAATTTGAAATTCTCAATTTTATAGCACAAGATTCTAAGCCTTCTAGAGAAAGTTAAGAAGGAAAATTAACACCATTCTAAAACTTTAATTTCCTACAAATTCAAGCAGTTAGCAGTAAAATTTGACATAGTTGCAGAAATTAAAGACTTCTTTCAATTCAAGAACATGCTTGTTGAATTAGTAGAGATTATGTTTGAGTTTTACAATTGTATTTATTTTGTTAGTTGTAATTGTAGACTTTTGGGTGTGAGGGTAGCTATAAGTTTGAAATTTAAGTTTTAAAGTTGTAACTTGACATCCCATGTGCTATCTATAAATACCATAGAGATTGAGAGTAGAACATAAAATTCGGGAAATAACATTTAAGTTCTTCAGAGAACTTTTATTCAAAACTTCTTAAGATTTCATCTTGTGGTGTTCATCTGGACTTATCACTCATAATTTTCTAATCCATCTTGAGTGTGACGTTTACAAATTTCTTATACCTCTAGTTCTTATATTTTATAAATAACGGGTCAATGTCTTTGTTTAGTTAATCTAAAAATTAAGATTCATGTTTAACTGACTACCCTACGATGGCTTTTTTAATTGAAAAATATAGAGGATTAAAATAATAGTTATACTTTAAACTTAGGTTGATTAATATCCACCCTATGATGTTCTTGTCAATTAAATCTAAAGGCTAAAGAATCAGTAGTTTATTATTATTTGATATGAGATATATAGATAATAATAATAAATTAGTATAGTAATAGTCTGATTCATAACGAATATGACCACCTTACGAAGGCGTATTTTGAATGAAAATTGGATACTGATGCACAATGTAGTTAAAGAGTTCTATATAAATACATTTCATGCATTCATGCAAAGGTTTCATATGCTATCAGATAATATATGCTTATGCATTAATTTATTTTTCAAAATCATGTCTTCATTCAACCACTAGCATTTATCCTTAACCAAAACAAGTTAACCAAGAATAATTTATAGATTGGGAAAGGAACTTAGATATTGTACTAACAGCTGAAAAGCACAAATATGTCTTGACTAATAAATACTTTTCAAAACCTAATAAAAATGCACCCCAAGATAAAATAAATGCTTATAATATTCACTTGACTAAAGGCCTATCTTCCTCTTTGGTATTAATCTTAAGGGAAAGAGTAATAAGAAGAAGAAGAACAAGCCAAAGAAAGCATCCAATTCAGGATCTATGCAAATCCTTGAAAAAGAGGTAAGGCCCAAAGGGAAGTGTTTTTAATGTGGCATTAAAGGGAATTGAACGAGAAACTATCATTTAGTTAAGTTTTCAATAGCTAAAAATGACAACTTTACCTTTTAGTAACATTCTTTTCATTGAGATATTTTTAATGGTTAACTACAGATTCTCGGATAATAGATTCTGAAGCCACTAATTATATTTGCAATTCGTTGCAAGAGTTCTAGGAAAGCAAATCACTTTATGAATGAGAGACCGGTCTTGGGTTTAGAAATGACAAAATTGTTGCAACCAAGGTAGTGAGAGTTTGTCTCCATTTTGATTATTTTAGGACTTTAGTATTAAATGACTGTTTGTTAGGACTGAAATTTAAACATAATTTGATTTCAGTTAGTTTTTTGAATAACTTTAGATGTTTTGATAATTTTTGGACTAAACTATGGTAATCAAAAGGAATAAATTGTTTATATGTTCTAGTACACTAGTTTACAGTTTATACTGCATATCTTCTAAAATCAACACATTACTTGATACAAAATTGAATAAAAAATCTAATTACCAAAAGATGATTAAAGTAACTCCTATTAATCAAACTTATCTATGACATCTACATCTTGACCATTAGTCTAGATAGAATCTAAAGACTGGTCAAAGATGAACCTTTGAGTTCATTGGAGATTGAACCATTACTAGTTTACGAATCATGTATAGAAGGTAAAATAACCAGAAGACCCTTTAATGCTAAAAGTAATAGAGCCATTGAAATGTTATAATTAATGGTTAAAATAACCTTCATAGCAATTATGAACTTGGACAGATATTTTGTTTGAAATACTAAGTAGTTACGACGTGTATGGGCCCATGAGCACACAAGTTAACGGAGGTTATAAATATTTGATCACTTTTATTGATGATTATTCTAGATTCAGTTATGTGTACCCGCTACAACTTAAATATTATATTACCCAGTGTAGGTTGTCTTAATTATAGTATTTGCTTGTGAGTTCGATTGTCGTATCTACAGAGAGTGATAACTAAGAGCAAAGGTTGTTTGTCATTGTTCAAGAGTAATGAAATATTTTCCCAAAGATAGAGAAATGTTGGTTGATTTTAAAGGAGAAGATTACCAAATATAAATTGTTAAATCATTTAAAAGAACATTGAGGGATTAGAGATCCACACTTACTTGGGTTGTAGTAAAGTTCCTTCGATCCTTTTTACTCATTTGAGAAATGCTTTCAATTGACAAAAAACATCACTTGTAAAAATATGTTGTTGATATGTAGAAGATCTTTTCAAGCATTCCTTGTGTCTTAGTCTACAAGAATCAAAACTCCCAAAAAACCAAAACAACTTCCATAAATGATAAATCAAATCATTTAAAAACATATATAAACATTTGAAGCACAAGAGTATGATCAAAGTAACAAAATTGCAACCCCTTAAGTGTTTCACTCCTAGTCTTGGTTGGAAGTTTAGAAAGACATAATGAGATAAGACAAGAAGATGTGTTTGGAATTAAATGTAACTTTATATTTATAGAAAGGTTTGTACTCAACAAAACATAATAAAGGGAACCATTTGAATATTAAAAAAATAAAAGAAAGGAGACAGCCACAAGTTGCACTTGATTACCACTTACACCCACATTGAACATACATTTTAACAATGATTCTATCCAAAACAGCATCAAATTATTAAAATAAAAAGTTGTAGATCTATCTCATAGCTTTCTAGATTGGGTGATCTCATTCATATTTAATAAGTATTTCTCAAGTTATGGTCAAAATACAGAATATAGTTCATTCTAGGCTGCACTGCAGATGGGTTTTATTCTTAGTCTATTTTCACATTCCAAACGTTCGATTTACAAAATTCTTATGAAATATATTATTGTATCCCATGATGTTAGCTTATCATAGGATCAAGAATTTCATCAATTGAATTACTAAACAGAAAGTTGTGCCCATTTTACCAAATCTATCACAAAATAGTAAAAAAGTAATTCGTTAAAATATTATAAATATGCTTAAGTTTGAGAAGTTAATAACATTAATAATGCAAAATGATGATTTAAACCCTTATTAAATGTGTAATTTTAAGTGTTCATCACACTCCCAACTAGCTTATTGATAGTCTCTAACAATTCAGGCATAAATAAATTATGAATAACTACTTTAGTATTTCAAACAAAATGTTAGTTCAAGATCATAATTGCTATAAAAGTTATTCAATTATAACTTCTAAAATTGTGTGCGTGATTTAAGCCAAAACTTTCTTATCACAAACCACAATATATATAGCTTTGAAGATTTTTTTATGTAAAAGTATCAACTCCATATCCTTACAAGTGAATAACTATTTAAAGAGTTAGGATTTTACTTACGGAGTTGGAAAAAAAAAATAAACGCTCAATAAAAGATTATATTTAAGGATAGACAGACAAACTAACTTTAATCTAAAGATAGAAAAATTAATTATTTAGAATCAAATCATTCTTGCCATACGTTAGCTTCAGAACTTTAATTACCATATGTGAATATTACAAATAGAGCCCAGTGAGAAAAAAAATGCTTTTTAAAGACTTTTGTCTTCTAAATTTGAACAAAACTTTGTTAAACTGAATTGACTCTTTTTTTTCCATTTTTTCTTTTTTTACATTATGAAGAGCATAAGGAAGCATTACAACATAAGAACAATTTCTCACCAAAATACTTTTCACAAATTTGAATCGTTCCTTAGCTAGACAACCAAATCATTCCTTAATCCGAATAATTTCATTCCAAACAAAAATGAACCAATTCAAAAGATCAATGAACGTTTGTAAGTTATTTTCTCAAACCTCTTCACTTACTCACAAAAGATGTGTGAGATTAGAAAAATGTGTACTTAAACATGAGAATTCTATTGACTATATACATTGAATCATCTATCTTACCATAAGACTTAGTATTGTACTCAAGAAATGACTTCAGAAATCATTCTTTAGTAACCTTGATAGAAAAAGTGAATTAAACTAAATAATTTTGAAATTATACCTCAATAGAAAAATAAACTCATTTACACAAGAATTACCAAGAACACATACACTAAACAAATGTCAATTTTTATTTTATGTTTTTAAAAGAAAATAATGATAGCAAAGATTAACACAAACATCCTATATCAACTATCCCCTCTACCAGATTGAGACATTGTCTTCAATGTCAAAATATAGAAAGAGGTATAAAAGATATCACCTAAAATAATTTTTATTAGAAAGAAACCGGTAATAAAATAAGCCATAATGATGGAAAACAAAATACTATTATAAAACTATACAACTGCAGAGATTTAACATGCATATGTACAAGTAGTTGTAATTATGGCTCATATCTTCCTCTGATTTTATATCCAAAAATGGTTTAAACGCCCTCTATAGGTCAGGGATGGGCTTTCTATCCAATTTTCTTATAAATTGACAAACAAGATCTTTTGGAGTTAGATTTTCGAGAGTGTACTGCTCATGTTCTTTTAAGAATTTGTTCCATAAATAGCGAATAGCAATATGCACATAACCACTGGGATACGTCTCAAGAGTCATTAAGATGTCATCTAAAGACTTCTTACTCATGCCATCCCTAATGAAATGAAGTTTATCTTTGCAGTTTGTAGACATAATTTTTAAAGTGCAGCAATGTGTATTACAAGTCATGCGTGCATATTTGTAACAAACACTTAATCTCTTTTTTTGTATCAGTAATTGTAAAAAACTAATAAAACCGACTTGAAATATTATAGAGTATCGTTATTCAATGCTTAATTGGAAAATGAAAACACACAAAAAGAAAGAAAGAAAAAAAAGCAAACAAAAAAATATAAAAGCAAAAATTTAAAACAGAAAATATGGTACAGATAGATAAAACTTGATCAAGTAGGATAGACAAGATCCACAAGTTGGATTTCCTCGAGACACATAGAGTTATCTACCATCTCCTCAAAATTCTTTAATCATTGTCCATTGATTTTGAAAATAATTCCTTCTTTGGATTTTCAATTTCAACAACTCCCTCATATATAAATTTTTTTTTGTCTTGCGTATGCTCATGAGATGAGAGTTTCCTTTCTTGGAGTGAATTCAGCTTAAATGGTATGATTTCTAGAAAAATTTCATTTCATCTAAAAATTAAACTTGAGATGAGATGACAATGATTTCAATTTAGGTTTTGGAGGTTGTACATTTGATTGCAATGAAGAATTTGTATTTGGTGGCACTTCTTCAAATCTTGACGTCCTCTTGTCTATTTAAAAAATCTGTGAAAAAGAATTTCAAGATTTTCTTTCTAATTCAAAATCAATATAAGAATTAAATTTATCTTATACAAGTTCGTCATTGAGATCAACCTCATGCACATTATCATCATCAATAAATTGCTTGAAAATATTAAACACATTCAATTCACAAGTCATATTACCAAAAAGTAGCTTCAAAAGACCATTTCTACAATTAATCAAAGCATTAGAAGTTGTAAGAAATAAATGACCCAAAATGAATAGAATTTGAGCATTCAAGTTCAAAATAGGATATATGTCCAAAATAATAAAATCAGTAGAAAAATAAAACTTATCAATTTGAACAAGCACATCTTTCACTATTCTTCTTGAAACTTTCACACTTCTATCAACAAGTTGAAGAGTGATTGAAGTAGGTTTGAGCTCACCAAGTCCTAATTGCTCATAAACAGTGTAAGGCAAAAGATTAACACTAGCTCCAAAATCAAGCAATGCACGATCAATCCTACAATTACCAATCACACAAGAGATGGTTGGACATCCAAGATCCTTGTATTTTGGAGGAGTGTTTTATTGAATAATTGAACTTACACTTTCGGTCAAAAATGCCCTTTTTGGAACATTAAGCTTTCTTTTGACAGTGCACAAATCTTTCAAAAATTTGGAATAAGGGACTTGCTTTATTGCATCCAACAAAGGAATATTAATTTTGACTTGTTTGAAAGGTTCATAAATATCAGAATTTTAGTTCAACTTTTCAATAGGTTTTACTTTGAGAAAATGGGGCAAGAATTGGACACTTTTCTCCCTCAAAAGGTTCTGACTTTATCTTCTTCTCATTTTTTGCTTTGGGTGGTTTAAGGTCATCTTTTTTGAAAGGAAGAGTTTTATCATTAACCTTACCACTCGAAGTGTTGTGATGACATTGAAATCTTCATGTGGTTTTTCTTTTTCACAAGATTCATCCACATTAAATTGACTTAAGGGATTGGGTTTGGGCTAAGAAGGTAACTTACCATTTTCTTGATTTTGCCCAAAAGATGTCAGATTGTAAAGTGTACTCTTGACCTCATTAATGGCCTTTGAAGTTTGTGTATTGAATCTTGATTGTTCGCACATGAATGCTTGCAATGTCTTCTTAAGGGTTTTTTTACATTTGGCGAATGATATGTATAAGGGTTTGAAGGCTTTTATTGAGGTTGTGTTTAGACATTTTTATCATTTCTCTAACTGAAACTTGGATGGTTTCTCAAATTTAGATTGTAGGTGTTGGAGTAATAAGATGGAAAAGGTTTTTCAGGATAGTTTGTGGCATTTACTTGCTCATGTATAGCTTTTTTGAAGATTGAAAGGTTTAGGTATTCATTTGTGGGATGACTAACAATGTCACAAATACAACAAACTTCTTCAATAAGGATGGATTTGGTTTTCATTAATTTCTTCATTTTTATGGCTTCAATTTTCTTAGCCAAACTAACTACCCTAGCACTTAGATTATGTTCTTAACTTAATTGATATTTTCCTCAACTAGAACTTGTAAAACTAGATCTAATTGAATTGGTAGAACTAGTGATTTGCCAATTTTGGGAATTTTCCAATAAATGATCTAAATATTCAAATACCTCATCTGAGTCTTTATCAAGAAGTTCATTACACATAGTTTCTATGAATTATTTTTTCTCAAGCATTAAACCATCATAGAAAAAACTAATTGTCCTTCATTTTTCAAAACTATGATGTGGGTAAGAATTTAAGAAATCTTTGAATCTTTCTCAACATTGAAAGTATGTTTCATTTTCCGTTTGAGAAAAATTTTGAATTTCTCTTCTCAAAGCATTGGTTTTATGTGTTGAAAAAAATTTCTTTAGAAATGCATATTCGTGTAAGCCTTAAAAACCATTTGTGTTTTCAGTTTCAGAGACATAATATAATGTAATCAATGAAATAATTATTTAGTAAAAGAAAGAGTTATTTATTCATATGTGTAAACTGTTTCCTTTATTCAGTCATGCATTTAAATTAAGTACGCATATGAATGTCTAACTAATTCATTTAAAAGTTAGATAGAATTATTGAACTTGTTCTCTACAGAAACAGTATTATTCGGACAATAATACTGTATAATAGGCACACTGAATGCTTCCAAAAAGGATATCATGAGATGATATGAATGCAGATGAGATAATAGTTATATCACTGGGGCATTAGTGTGGACTATTAGTTAGAGAACCGATTGTCGAACGTGACCATAAAATAATGAATCACATGGTATTACATGTAGTCAAAGATTTGTTATTTGGTCATATTAGTGTACGATATAGTCCTTCAACCTAAGACATCGTGATCATAATAGTTTGGATGCGTATAATTCATATGGTGTATACGGACGGAGCTAGTCATGCTCTAGACAAAAAGCCTACTTGCTCATTCATTGTTCGTTCGTGAAAATGATTAATTGTCAAGACGGGATCTGTTAGCTCGAGTATAAAGGATGAGAGTTACTCTTGACTCCATCTGGGATTTGAGTTCCTAAAAAGATGTCGATAAATGCCAAAAAATTAAATCTATTGCTAGAGTATATGAAATGTTATATGAAGAGTTTGTAGTGACAAAGTTCTGCACATATCGATTGGCAATTCTAAAAAGTATATAGTTTGAGTTTTGACATTCCATGAATCTAGAATCAATCAAGATTGGACAATTGAGAGATATTACCTATATGACAAATATGACCGAGAACAAAATTTTTAATGAGTTATCAAGCCAATCTGGTTAGAGACTATGAAACATTGCTAGATGTATCCTATAGTCGTTGGGCATTTTAGATCCATCCGAATTTGGCTCACAGCTAATCCACAATGGTCCCAGAGGTTACACCATATACCTTTGGTGTTGAAATGTGTTTGAGAGAGAGAGTTTATTATCCAGAGATGGCTAGCACTTTCTGAGGATAATAATTGTATTTTTGTGTAAAGGTTACACGGATATAATCCACAAATATATTTTAAGAGTTAAAATATTCAGAAAATAATTAATTAGATTAAGTATTAATTATCTTAATATATTAATATAATTATATAATGGGTTTTAAAAGGCTGTTAAAGAGTTTAAAGGCTAAAATTACATTGATGGGCTTTAAGTGAACTAATGAGTTCACATAGGCCATAGACAATGAACTTGTCTTTTGGCCAAAGGATTTAAGACCCTAAGTGCCATAAAAGAATTTGTGAAATTCTTGGGCAAAATTTGTAACTTATAAACGGTTGGATAGTATATAAACTAACTTAAAGCTTATGTTAAAGTGAAAAAAAAAAACATTCTTAGAAAGAAAAACACAAAAGAAATGGTTCTCATTTCTATTTTAATGAAATCAGATGTCTGTATTCAGATGATGCCATCAGGTTGCGATTATTTCAAAAACTTGATGTCTATTTTAATGACCTAGCGTAAGTGCACACTTTTTGTATCAATTAATATAGGACTAAGTCCAGATTATCGATCCCACAGAGACTGTTGTTTCTATTTTCTTCAATCGAATACTAAAATTACTCTACTTTACCTTTATCCAGACTAGCTTTAAGGATGGAGTTTAACTAACTAAATTATTGCTATTGAACTAAACCTAATTAAAGTATTACAATTACTTAGAGATAGAATTCACTAAATTGATAAGTAATCTAGGGAATCGACGCATCTCCTAGTAGTTCACTGAACCCTTTAACCCCTTAGTTATTTTTTTTTTATCTATTGAACTGAAACTAATTAAAGTATTGCAATTACTTAGAGATAGAATTCACTCAATTGATAAGTAATCTAGAGTATCGACGCATCCCCTAGTAGTTCACTGAACCCTTTAACCCCTTAGTTATTTTTCTTTTTATCAATTGATTGGCTAGACACTGATTTCATCATAAGCTTCTGTCGACAGTCGAATGATAATATCACACTCTAACAATTACCTATATGTCTATGGTAATCCGAATAAGATGCAACTCATTAAGATTAAGTCTAATCAAACCATACATGCTACCTAGGTATATGTCTATCCTAGATAGAACTCATAAATGTTACCCTATGATCATGTATCAATCTACAATAGGCTAAACACATGATTCCTTTCGTCAAAGTTATCATGGTTCCTAAACAATCAAAATAGTGATCAAGTATAATGAAAGCATTAAACATAGATAGATTGAATCAATTAAGGGATAAAAGTTCATAACTAAGAGTTTAAACAAAATCAATTACATACTAGGTTCAATAACGTCTAACCCTAGATCAAGAGAAATTAGCTCATGTTCAAAACAAGAATATCAAAGCAAAAGTATGAAAATATAATGAACGAAATCATCTCTTAAAAGTAAGGAATAAAATAAAACAAGTGATCCCCTGAGTTGTTCTTCTTCCTCTTGTTTTGGTTGCTCAAGAGTTGATTCCCCAATCTTCAATCTTCAATAACTTCACCTTGATTTCTTGGCTTGAATGTGTGTTTGTTGCTTGTGTTATTCTCCTTGCTAAGTCTCTCTATTTTTGCCTCAAAAGAGTGTTTTTGTTGTTATGAGAAACTCTAGGCACGAGGAGCTTCGAATCCCCCCTCAATAGGCGAGTTTAGAATGGTATTTAAACATCCGCATAGGCACCGCGGCGTAGGGGGCTCAGCGTCGCGGTGCTGGGCATGAGTACAGGTCTGTCAAGACGTCGACGAGCGCCGCAGTGCTGGGTGCTGAGTGCTGTGGCACTCACACGCTGTTCTGGGTACTGCGGCGCTCAGATCTGGGTGCCGCGGCGCCCAGCCACCTGTTGCTGCGCTACTTTCGTATTTTGAGTGTAACTTATTCGTTTGACGTCCGATTTGCCTCCCATTTATTCTTATGCGTCACATTTTCCATCGTGCATTTGTTTATGATTAGAAAACATAATTAAATAGTCAAATACTTATGATTTAGAGCAAAATATAAAAGTTAAGTACAAATCCTACTAGTACTTTTATGCCCTTATCACAATTCCATGTGATTGAATTTGAATTAAGATGTATGTGGACCATTTAGTACTTTGGCCAGAGGTGGATTTGAATGCTTCACTGCATTCACTGATGATATGTCACAGTATGGGTATTCGTATTTGATGAAATAAAAATATGAATATTTTGAAAAGTTCAAAGAGTTCAAGAACGAAGTAAAGAAATAGACTGGAAAGAGCATTAAAGTGCTACGATCAGATCATGGAAGTGAATACTTGAGTATAGAGTTTCAGTCCTATTTGAGAAATAATGGTATAATCTCATAATTAACACATCCATTCCTCAGTTAAATGGAATGTTTGAAAGGAGGAATTGTACCCTATTGGATATGGTACGATCAATGGTGAGTTTTATAGACTTACCAGTCTCACTTTGGGGATATGCTTTTGTTAGGGTCGGTGCTTACATGACATCCTTAAATATACATATACTTGTATATTTATACAAGTGTACATTCTCATTAAATCGATAATACCCATTCATATGGGCATGTATTTTCTGCACTTGTATGCTGCCCATCTTTCTTTTCTGTACTTTTATTTACTGCACATTGGTCGTTGTAGTATAATGGTGAGTATTTTCGCTTGTCACACGGGTAATTCGGGTTTGTTCCCCGATAACGGCGCTAAAAACTTGATTGATGCCATACTAGTTAAGTACAAGCGTATGCTATCATGTCAAGTAATATAGGATTTTAAGTCCAAGTATCGATCCCATAAGGACTATGCAATCTAATTCTTTCAATTAAGTACTAAAATTAGACTACTTAACTTTTATTCAAAAAACTAAATCTAGAATTTAATTAATTAATCTAACTCTATCAATTAAACTAAATAAAAGTAAAGGGTAGAATACACAAATAAAGATAATCTTAGGTTTTGACTTATCCCTTAGTATTTCATTAGATTTATTAACCTCTTAGTTAATCACTTAATACCAATTATTGGCTTAGACACTAATCTCATCACAAGTCTTTGTTAATGGTCAAGTGACTATATTACACATTTTAACAATCACCTATATGTCTATGGTAATAAAATCATAATGTAATTCATTAAGATCAAGTCTAAATTATATCATACATGCCATTTAGGTATAAGTCTATCCTAGATGAAACTCATAGTTGTTACCCTATGATCATGCATCAAACTATCTTAAGCTAAACATATAAATCTCTTTGTCAAGTTCATCATACTATTCCCCCCGTTATTGTTCACGCATCGAGGCATTGAATTCTAGGCGCTGCGGTGCTACAGATACTATTTCGGATGCCACGGTGCTTAGCACTATAGCATATATATTGTAGCTAATAACTTTAGTAATATAATATTAATTTGATATTTTTGGCTTATTTTCATTAGGGTTTTGACCCTATTTACTCAATTTACTCTAAACCTACAAAAAATAATAATAAAATATATAAAAGCTAAATAATCTTAATTTATACGAATAAATATTAAGTTTGAAAGATTGAAATATTAGACTTACTTAACCCCTATCAGAAAATTGCGGTGTTGTAGATACTGTTTTGGATGCCACGGTGCTTAGCACTGTAGCATATATATTGTAGCTAATCATTGTAGTAATACAATAGTAATTTGATATTTTTGGCTTATTTTCATTAGAGTTTTGTCCCTATTTACTCCATTGACTCCAAACCTACAAAAATATATATATATATATATATATATATAAAAAGCTAAATAATTGTAATTTCTACAAATAATATTAAGTTTAGAAGATTAAAATATTAGATTAGTTAACCCCTATCATGAAGAAAGAAGAAAAAAAAATAATAGCAAATTAGATGGCAATAAAATAAAATAAAATTAAAAGCAAATTAAGTGGCAAGGCCAACCATAAAATAGAAGTTAGATTAGTAAATGCTAGATTAGAATAACAAAAGGTTAGTAAAAAAAAAGTTAGATGGCTAAACCAACCATGATAAAAAAAAAAAAACAAAATAAAGAATAATTAAAGTAAAGTAAGATAGGAGGCTTAATCTTCCATGAATAAAAATAACCAATTATCTTAGTTAATTTCACTCCCCAGCAACAGTGACAAAAAACATGCTACAACTTAAATATTATATTACCCAAATATAGGTTGTCTTAATTATAGTATTTACTCGTAAGTCCGACTATCGTATCAACAGGTAGTGATCACCAAGAGCAAAGGTTTTTTTTTGTTATTCAAGAGTAATAAAATATTGTCCCAAAGATGGAGAAATATTGGTTGATTTTAAAGGAGAAGATTACCAAATATAAATTGTTAAATCAATTAAAAGAACACTAAGATATTAGAGACCCACACTTACTTGGGTTATAGTAGAGTTCCTTTGAACCTTTTTACTTATTTGAGAGATGCTTTCAATTGATAGAAAACATCACTTGTAAAAGTATGTTGTTGGAATATAGATGATCTTTCCAAGTATTTTTTGTGCCTTTAGTCTACAAAAAATCAAGGCTCCCAATAAACCAAAACAACTTCCATAAATGATAAATTAAATCATTTAAAAACAAATATAAACATTTTAAGCTCAAAAGTAGGAGCAAAGTGACAAAATTACAACTCCATAAGTGTTTCACTCCTAGCCTTAGTTAGAAGTTTAGAAAGACATAATGAGATAATGTAAGAAGATGTGTTCTGGAATTAAATGTAACTTTCTAATTTTCTCTCCAAATTTAGCTTTCTGGGGAAAAAAAGTCTCTTATTTATAGGAAGACTTGTACTCAACAAAACATAATGGAATGAACCACATGAATATTAAAGATATCAAAAGGAATAAGATAGTCACTAGTTGCACTTGATTACCATTTACACCAATATTGAACTTATATTTTGACAATGATTCTATCCAAAACAACATCAATTATCAAACTAAAAGTTGTATATCTGTCTCTTAGCTTTCCAGATTGGGTGATCTTATCCTTATTTGATAAGTATTTCTCAAGTTATGGTCAAAATATGAAATACAGTTCATATTGGGCCGTATTGCAGATGGGTTGTCTTATCGGTCTATTTTCACCTTTTAAACGTTCAATTTATAAAATTATTATGAAATACATTAGTGTACCAATGGTGTTATCTTGTCACGAGATTAAGAATTTTATTAATTGGATTACTAGCTAGAAAGTTATTTCTATTTTACCAAATCAATCACAAAATAATAAAAATGTAATTCGTTAAAATATTATAAATATGCTTAAGTTTGGGATGTTAATGACATTAATAATACAAAATGATGATTTAAATCCTTATTAAATGTGTAATTTTATATTTTCATCAGTAGTAAGCGCAATAATTCTGAGGCATTTGATAAATTTAAAGGGTTTTAAGTAGAAGTGAAAAGGAATTTAGAAAAACACATAAAAGTACTTTGATCTGATCAAGGTGACGAATACCTCTATAGTGAGTTTAGGACCTATTTGTCGTACCATGGGATATTATCCCAGTTGACTACACTAGAATCACCATAGCAAAATAGTGTAGCAGAAATGAGAAATAAAACTCTTCTTGAAATGGTGAGGTCAATGATGTATTATTGAACTTTACCCATCTTGTTTAGGAATTATTTCTTATAAATAGCCATGTATCTTCTTAACTTTATTCCATCTAAGTCAGTCTCTAAAATACTTCTAAAAATATAGATAAGGCATAAATCAAGTTTATATGATACATATGTAGGGTTGTTAAGTAGGTGTGTTAAAAGAGAGGACAGACAAGCTGGAGTCTAATTAAGAAGTTTTTTCATTTATTGGCTATTCTAAAGGAACATGAGGGAGTGTTTTCTATAGTTCTCAAGAAAAAAAGTATTGTTAGCATCAATGAAATCTTTCTTAAAGAAGACTATATGAAAGACTTAATGAGTTATCTAGGTACTTTTAGTATTATGCTTGAGATAGTCAATGAGTTAATTTCCAATCCAGATTATAATAACCAACTAGAGCTAGTTGTAGAGTAACAACCACCGGTACTTCATCATAGTGGAAAGATTATTGGACGTCTAACTAAATACATGTTAATTATAGAATCTTTTCAGGCAATCTTTAATGAACATGAACTAGATCCTACGAACTATGATGAAGCAATGATTGATAAAGGTGCAGACCATTGGCGTAAAGTTATGAAATCGGAAATTGATTCTATGTACTCTAATAAAGTCTGGGAACTTGTAGAAATATTTGAAGGGATAAAACCTATAGGCTATAAATAAGCCTATAAGAGAAAGAGAGGGGCAGACGGGAAGGTGAAAACCTTCAAAGCCACAGAAAGAAGATATCGATTATGAGGAGACCTTTTTGCCAGTATCCATGCTTAACTCTATTATAATTATCTTATCCATTACACTGAATCTTGATTATGAGATTTGGTAAATTGATGTCAAAAATGTCTTTTTTAATGTCAATCTTGAAAAAAAAAAATTGATACAATAAGATGGTTTTATAGCTATAGGCTAAGAGAATATGGTTTATAAACTGCAAAAATCTATTCATGGGCTTAAACAAGAATCTAGATCTTGGAACATCAGATTTTATCAAGCAATCAAATTATTAGTTTTGATCAAATTCTGATGAACTTTGTGTTTACAATAAGATAGATGGGCGGTTAATATTTTTTCTAGTCCTATATTTAGATGATAACTACTTATTAAGAATGATGTAAGAATATCAACATTAAATAAAATGTGGTTATCTGACTATTTTGATATTAATGACCTAGGAGAAGCTAGTAGCATCCTGAGGATTGAAGTATTAAGGGATCACAAGTGAAAGATGTTAGGCTTGTCCTAACCTGAGTATATTGACAAAATTCTAATCAAGTTTGCCATGCATAATTCCAAAGTGGATTGTTTCATTTTAGACATGGAATTGATATATCAAAGTATCAGTTTTCTAAGACAATTGAAGAGATAGATTGCATGAGAGGAATTTCTTATGCATCAGCAGTAGGAAGTCTCCTGTATACAATGCTATATACTAGGCCAGATATTTGTTATGCAGTTAGAATGGTTAGCGGATATCAATATAATCCAAGACTAGAACACTGGACGCAGTAAATCATATATTTAAGTATCTTCGGAGAACGAAAAGTTATATGATTGTATATTCTAGTGAGGATCTTATAGCTATTGGATATATAGATTCAGAATTCTAAGAACATAAGGATACCTAGATCTTCCTCAAGATATGTTGTCACTTTAAGTGGTGGAGCTATAAGTTAGAGATAGTCTAGTGGATTTATTAACCAAAGTCATGATAGAAAAGAGTTTTGAAACTCATATGAATACTATGAGGGTTCAATAGTTATTTGATATGCTTTAGGGCAAGTGAGAGATTGTTACACATATAAAATTATTTTATTACTTTTAAGCATATGAAATAATATTTTATTTGATTCATAAAAGTTTATTCATACATATGATTAAACATATATTGATGAGCCTGTGTATATAAAGTATGCGATCTATGTATTAGGTATATGATGCTAATACAGATGGTATAGATCGCAAGTCTTTTTATAAATTTAATCTAGTTCATAGCCATTAAAAAAAATGGCATTCATTATGTAAGGTTGTAGTTTTTCTACTTCTTATCGTGGATGATTTTCCTTGATTATCGAAGTAAAGACTTCGAGTAGAAAAACTAGTGTAAATGTTATATTGAACAGGACTAGTGTGAATTTCGATCAGGTTAACTAAATGTCATTGATCTTAATTCACAAAAACTTTAATAAGCTTGATTTATCTTAATCCTAAGTAAGTAATGAACTTACATTCATGTTTGTATCTTTTGAATTATCACGAAGGAAGATCCATATAAACAATTAAAATCTCGATATCTTGAAAATATAATTTCATCAGTTGTAGGAACATATATTTACAAGATGGAATCTAATAAATAATGTCTAACTGAGCTGTTTGCAGTACTTGATCATTTGAATCTGTGGCCGCATTTTATTTAATAAATTATTTATTGAATACTAATATTAAATTTATTTACAAATATAGATATATTAAAAATGATCAATAGAGCTTTTAGTGACTTAGGGGTAAATAAGTAATTAAACAGGCAAGACATTTTTTTATAGCTTAGCTTTAATTATGGACATTAATTATAGGGTCAATTAAGTGGTTATTATTGGTCCAAAGACTAAGTCCAATTTAATTAAGAGGGGTTTTAATTAAATGGGTTTTTACTTAATAACACGGGTTACTAGAGTACAACCCTTAGGTTTTAGTGAAATAGATTGAGATTAACTTAAAAGAACTGGTGTGTTATGAGATGACTAGGACTAGGCATTTTAAGTTGGAGCTAAAAAGCCTATAGGTCTTTCAGTTTACATACTAGCTCAAATCCTAATCCTACTCTAAATTCCTAATTCTAATAAACTCTAAATACCCAAGAGAAATTCTTATGTAAATGAGAGGTAGGAAGAAGTAAAGAACAATGACTATAACCATAAGAATAATTCTTTTTATGTATTCTTACGTGGAAAAAGAGTTTGGTTACTACTCTTATATCAGATTTGGGTATTAATAAATTTAAAGATTAAGGAAAGATCCACGTGCCCACACGCATGAGTTTGAAGGTTGAGGATAATGAAGAAGATTGTAGCGATTTGATAGGGTTTATATAGACTAACTATTTATATCCTCTTAGACTTAGATTTTGCTCTAAATCATGAGTAAAGACTATTTATTTGAGTTTTTGTTTTATCACATATAGGTTTTCCATCTATGGCGTGAAGATGCTGGAAAAATTGGACGCAAAACAGAAGATCTGAAGATTTTGGGCCTTTGTCGTGGCATCCATGGGTGAGCGCCGTAGCACTATAACACTTGTGCCACTAAAGAAACCCTATCTTGTGAGTCTTAATGTGACTTGAATTCGAGGTCCTACGTCCCCAGGGTTTTGAGGACTTATAAAAAGTCCATTTTTTCATAGCTAAAAAGAATGAATAACACATAATAATTGGGCAAGCAAAAGAAAAACACAAAAACAAAAGATCAAAGCAAGAATTGAAGATTGGAAAATAAAAGACTTGCACATCAATCAAGAGAGAGAAGAATCCAAGGCATTTTCTTATTTAGTTTTCTTATCTTCTCTCATTTTTATGGTCTTGTTCATGATATCTTTCATTATTTGTTTTGTTACTGGTATTTTCATTATAGACTAAATTCTTTTGATTTAGGGTTATACTTTTGACCATAATATGTATTTAGATATTATTAACTCTCTTAGTTATTGAACATAATAAATTAGATTGATTCATTCTATCTTACATTTAATATTTCTTTATATCTGACCAATATATTGATTGTTTGAGGAATCATAATAAACTCGAAAAGAGAAATTTATGTGTTTAGCTTAGGATAGTTTGATACATGATCATAGGGTAACAACTATGACTTCCATGTACGATAAACATACACCTAAATGGCATGTATGACATTATTAGACCTGTTCTTATTGAATTTCATACTATTCTGATTACCATAAACATATAGGTAATTGTTAGGATGAGATATAGTTATCTGACCATCGACATGGGCTTATAAGAATATTTGTGTTCTAGCCAATAATTTATTATTGAGAGATTAACTAAGAGATTAATAGGTTCAACAAAATATTAGGGGATAAGTCGAAACCCTAGATTCATTTTATTGGGTGAATTTAAACCCTTGTTTGCTTTTGGCCTAAGATTAGGTTTAGTTTATTTAATTTAGATTAATTTGAGAACATTCAACTTTTAGATTCTGTCTAGATAAAAATTAAGTAGGATTAATTTTAATATTTTATAAATAGAATTAGATTAAATAAGCCTCCGTAGAATTAATACTCAAACTTAAATTCCTATATTACTTTGTACAATAGTGTGCACTTACATTTAGCTATAATTCACACATCAAGTTTTTGGCACCATTGCTAAGGAATTATTTCTATCAATTATTAGATCAATACTAATACCAAACTATCTTACTTTTAATTCATTTTTTCAGTACTATTTACTTTTATTTATTTTGAAATTTGATAGTACATGGGAAGGATCAAAAGTGAAGATTCAACTTCTTTTGATCCTGAGATCGAAAAAACATTACGAAGAATTCGATGTGAACAACATCAACCCCGCAACATGGAAGAAATCATAAATAATCCTGTATAGGAGCCTATGGTAGAACAAAGAATATTAAAGAATTATGTTGTTCCTACAACAGAAGGGATTCAATCTAGTATTTGGTGCCCCACTGTTAATGCAAATAACTTTAAGATCAAGTCAAGTATTATTCAAATATTGAAAGGATTCAATACATGGAGTCGATAAGTTATATGTGAAATTATAATAGGTGGCAGAATAATCCACATTTAAATTATTATAATCCGGGGTGGCATAATCATCTTAAATTCTCTTAGAGTAACAACCAAGGGCAGTCATCTATACTAACAAACCCTTTTGAATTTCACCCACCATAAGGAAAGAAACCGGCATTGGAAGAGATGTTTATGCAGTTTATGAAATCCAATGATGTCATTCTACAAAATCATTCTGCATCTATGAAGACTTTAGAGACTCAAATGGGGCAACTGCTGTAATCCTAAATAATCGACCTCAAAGAACCTTACCAAGCAATACCAAAACCAATCTAAAAGGTGACAAAGAGAAAAAATGAAGTGGAAAAAATTTGCAGTCCAACAGTGCAAAAAAGAAGAATGTTGTAGAGAGATGTAGAAAATAGTGCAAAAAAGCCAAAAAAAAAAAAGTGCAAAAAATAATGCAAAACATGATGCACAACAACAGAAAAGTGTAGAAACCAATTTTGAAACCCAAAAAAGGATAGATGCAGCAGTAAATAACGGTAAAAAGTAGCATAAATATATAGTGCAACCTACTCATCCATCGCCACCATTCCCTCAGAGGCTACAGAAACAGAAACTAGACAAGCAGTTCTCAAAGTTTCTTTATATCTTTAAAAAAATTTATATTAACATACCTTTTATGGATGCTCTTGAACAAATGCCCAGTTATGTAAAGTTTATGAAGGATACCCTATCTAAGAAGAGGAGACTAGTAAATTTTGAAACTGTAGCACTTACTAAAGAATGTAGTACAATCTTGCAGAAGAAATTGCCGTTTAAGTTGAAAGATCTAAGCAGTTTCACTATTGATGCGATATTTATATATCTTATATTTGAGTACAAGTATACAATATTGTAATTAAGTAATAAAAGGGACAACCGAGTCGGATGTCAAACTCATAGGGATAATTTTTTCTTTTTATCAAATACTAAAATTATATCTTTCTAGTAGTTATTCAGAAAAGTCAAAATCTTAAGAATAAAGTGGAAAAAATATAAAAGCAATGGCACAATAAAAATTTGGAAAATAGCAATATAGAGACAAACTATGATTAATACTATACCTCAATATGCTTTCTAATGATTAATTCTCTAATATTTAATTCCTTTAGTCTTTGTTATTGATCAATACACTATTGTATTCATAAGCCTCTCCCAAGGTTATGTAAGTATATCTTAATTTACCAAATATCTATATTCCTATGGTATTTATAATAAACTAAGATTCATTAAGAATAAGTTTTATAGATCATACATGTCAATTAGGTATATTCCTATCTTAATTTGAAACTTGTATATGCAACATTGGATGTTACTCTATAATCATGTATCAAATTATCTATGTCTAAATATAATGATTCCTCTTCCGAGTTTGTCAAAATATTACTAAGTCATTCACCAAATATTGGCCAAATATATTAAAATATTAAGAACAAATAATTTAATAACAAAAAAATAATTTTATTAAATATTAGAAAGATATGACAATTAAGCTCATTTATTGAGTTCAAGTATTAACCCTAGAAATAAAATTTTGTTCATGGCTATAGAAGAACAACGGCAAAAACAAAAGAAGATACAATCGATAGCAAATTGATATAGATGTCGAATTACTTTGAATTTTGCTGTATAAGAAACTCTTGATACCAAAGAACGCCTTGAATCTCTCTCTATAGCTGCTTCAATTATGCTCTAATTACTTTTTAAGACTTGTGTTATGTTTCTCTTGAGTGTCTTGTGTCTTCTTGTATGCTCTCTAAAGGCTGGGGACGAGTTGTAAGAGTGTGTAGAGCCCACCCAACACCTTAGGTCCACTAGAGTATCAACTGGCGCACCACTCACACCCCCCGCAGGTTACCTACGCCCCCAACCAGTGTCGAACTTGGGATCTCATCTCTTATAGGCCTTTAAAGTTCGATAATTGTACCCATCGAGCTGGCCAGTCCGATGAGTACAACCTGATGGGTACAATTATTGAACCTTAAAGGCCTATAAGGCCTCCATAGAGATGGGGGCAAGGATTCGATTCCTAGGGGGTGCAGGTAACCTGAGAATTCTATGAATAGGACACCGGTGGCGCTGAGGTGTCATCCAACCGGTGGATTAAGGAGTTGGTGGGTCTCACACAGTCTTACACGAGTAGTCTTTTATAGGGATTGATTTGAGCTTGAAACCCTCAATTTTTGTCTGGTCAAGAATTGTGTTATCATTGGGGCGCCATCATGTTGTTGCTAGGGGATTGCGCCTAAAAGTTAGAATCACTAGAGTGGTGACACCATATCGTTAGGGCACTGAACCATCGCTAACGTGGTGGATGGTTAGGACTAGAGCAAAAGTTCACGACTTGAGCATGTCTTATTTTTTATTTTCTTATTTTAACGAAGGGTCCAGCTCTAGGGCGAAAATTCATGTAGCGTTGGGGCAACAGGTGCATATCTTGAATATCTTGCATTTTAAATTTCAATAAAGTCCCTATAAATAACCAATTATGCATATAAATAATATTTATTCTCATAAAATAATAAAATATCAAGATAAAAATATAAGAAAGTAAATAACAAATATGCCATAATTAACTGTACTATACATAATTAGGCAGAATTTCTTTAGGAGGGCTTTATGTGATTTAGGCTCAGCATCAACCTCATGCCATTATCCATCACAGGAAGTTAGGTTTAGGGGAGGCTAAACCTACAAATGTTACCTTGCAACTTGCCGACCGTTTACTCATTTGTACAAGGGGCATTATTGAAGATGTTTTAGGTCGATAAATTCATTTTCCCTGTGGATTTTATAATGATGGACATGAAGGAGGATTTTAAAGTACCCATCATACTAGAAAGACCATTCTTAGTCATAAAAAGAACCCTTATTAATGTTTGAAAAGGGGAATTAACTATGAAGATATAGAAAAAAGAAGTCACATTCAATGTGTTCAAAGCTATGAAAGGTCCAAATAAGGAAGATGAATGTTTAAGCATTGATGCTATTGATAGAGAAGTTCAAGAAGTCTTCAAAAACAATAGCATTCATGATTCTCTAGAATATCTTTCAATAAATGGGGAAGAAGTCGAGAGATTTGAAGCAAAAGAATACCTACAAGTACTAAACCTTTCTCCTAAATACAACAGAATCAAGATGAGAGTAAAACCTCTAGACAAACCGGAGGGTAAGCAAGCTCATAATAAAACCTTTCATTGAAGAACCTTCTAAATTAGAGCTGAAACTCTTACCTAATCACTTGAGGTATGCATTCCTTAGAGAGTCTTCTACATTACCAGTCATAGTTTCTGCCAAACTTGATGAGTCATAAAAAGAGAAGTTATTAAGGGTATTGAGAGCACATAAGAGGGCAATTGGATGAAAAATTGTATAAAATGTTAGAACTTGTGCTTACGTACTATTATAATATTATATGAATATTAATTGTTTAATATCTATACAATAAAGATTTTGAATAAATCGTTAATATTAAATATATATAGTAAGATGCTTGTAACACTTTAGACATTGTATAATCTGAAGAAGATTAGATCTAGTTCAAAAGAGTTTGGACCAGCTTTAAGAGTTGGCTGCACTGAGAGTTATAATTGCTAAGAGTTAACAGTGTTAAGAGTTATCAGGTTATAAAAGCCAGTAGAATCTAAAGAGTTAGAGCCTTGTCTGAAATGGGACAAAGACTCGAGAGTATACTAGTAATAACATAGTTGTAAAGGGTTGCAAATAGTACTAAGAAATGTCATTGTGAAAGTATATTCTTAAATATTATGTTCCTAATCTATTTTCATAGATGCGGGTTTATCGGTGGTAACCTTATTTAAATTTAGATTGGTGTATGTCTATATTTGAATGGTCCAGATAGTTAATCTTAGTAAACCATAAGCTTAATTGAAGCTTGGATAAACATGCAGGTTTTTAGCGAGGATTGGGTACTGAATAAGCTCAATTAGGATCTCTAAATAGACATCTCATAAAGTCGTAAATAGAGGATCCTTTCAAGTTGAGTAGTGTTCATGGTCCTTAGACCTGAGCACCACGGTGAACTTGTGAGTAATCTACCATACATAGGTTCCACACACGTCAGAGACTTTTCATAGTCTAACCACTGTGTGTCGCTGGGTATGGTCTAATACTCATAGAGTTTGGTGTATGTAGACATGGGACCCGTCAACTCATATTGGTCTGTAGTATATCCAGATACTCCAAGATTGTGTTCATAAAAGTCTTATGCTATAAGCATTACACCCGAGAAAAATGTTTCCTTTGTAAAAAATAATATCGCAAAAGTCTTTACAGATATTATTTCTCGGAATATGAATATGGAGATAAGTTCTAGAGTTGAGCATATGGAGACTTAAAGGTGATGATCTATGTCTCTGCTCTTTTAGGATAGAAATAACAGAGAGATTATGTGAATATGTATTAACCTCAACTTGTATGGTTCAACACATTGTTTTGCTATTTCTATAACGTGTGTGTGGGGAATCTTTTATGGACTTATGAAAGAGTTTCGTAAAATGAAATAGATGTGAACGTAAGGAGTCTCACTATATGAAATGTAGTCGTTGTGCACCGGGGTAGCGCACTAGGTTGAATAGTTCAATCTGAGAAGTTCTCGAAAAAGTTAAAATTATTTTAGGGTCTTTCGAAGAGATCATAGGGTTTAAGTATTAATCCCAGGATCTCAGCAAGTGGGACTTGTCACTTTATCCTTTTTATTGGATGTCATATATTATGCCATTAATTTGTCAGGGTATAACATGTGGCATAATTTTTATTGGTCCAATTATTAAATGTTAATAATTAAATTAGCCAAACGTGTAATTGATATTTTGCTTATAAGATTTCAAAGCCAAAATTATTTCCGTCATTTGCTTATGTAAAATGCCGAGAGGTGGCTTTGTTAATTGCTAAGCATGACTTGTATTTTTCTAAGCCAATATTGGCCATCAATCTTCCTAGTAAACGGCTAGCACATTCTTCTTATTGATTCACCATTTTTTGTAAAGCATGACAAGGATTTTTTTTTATCCTTGTCATGCTTGTTATTAGCCAACATTTGTTAGCTTTTTAATTGGCTAATAGAGAGGAAGTTTGGCTAAATAGCCAAACTTACTTCATTTCCATTACAAAAAAAAAGAAGGGAATTCGTATGAATATTTTCAAAGATAAGTCTTTATAAGCTATAGATTAAGTCTCAAGAGAATATTTTGGCGAGAATAAGAAGCTACCGTTCTATCTTGAAGGATCCTATTAAGTCTTAGACTAAACTTGCGCAAAACAAACTTCAATGGTGAGTTCTTTAATATCTAATTAGCATAATGGGATGTTTGTTTATTTTTTGCTGTGTATTTATGCATGTGATATGTAAATTAAAAACTAAAATGTACACGCTGACCTATACACACAACGCACTTTCAAATTGGTATCAGAGCACATAATTGTGTGCTATTTTTGTGCTTAATTTTAGTGTCCGTAGCATAATTAGAATGTTCTAACACTGTCGATTTTGTGATTCAAATGTTGAAAAATGCGTAATCAGAATGCTGCAAAAGGGACATTGTGGCGGTGTCATTTTGTGTGTAGTGCTAGGGTTATCCAAGCTTTAGAGCCGCAACAATAGTAGTCCAATGCTATAGCACTGGGTGGTGACCCAGCGCCGCAGCACCGAAAGCTCAACACCGCAGCACTAGGGCGGGGACCCTAGCACCACAATGCTGTGAAGGTTTGAACTGCGAAACCGGAGGCTAGGCTTTCAGCATCACAGTACCAGAAACCTAAGAAAAGCTATAATTACGTTAAATTACTTCGATTGGTTATTTTTAAATTGTTTAAATATATTTATTCTTTATTTTATGCAATTTATAAATTGTTTATAATTATTGCAATATAAACTATGGTTTATTTGTTTGTGCTGAAAATCTTAAGCTCTACTAGTGAAGGTTAGTTGTGCTTGCACAAAACAAATGTATGATTTATAATCACGTCTTTATGAGATGCGGATAAAAGTACAAAAATCTCTCTTAATCAGATTGAAAGTGTTTCATTATGGGATAATGTTACACGGTGATCCTTTTTGTCAATACGGTATTAGACAAGTCACTTTGGTCTTTTCCAATATCGCTAAAGTGTGAGGGATTTGGTCGGTGTCATTTGGACTATGCCGGTTAAACATGAGATGAGGCAAATATATGCAAAAGTGTTTCCCTAGATTGTTAAAGTGTGCGGGTAGTATCAATATGCATAGTTGATAATTGACAAATTAATTTGGCGAATGTGCATTTAGGATAAGTGGTAAGAGTTGCATGAGATGCAATTGACGAGAGTTGTCTAACTTTTGGATTTACAAAGGCCAAGATCGCTAAAATGTGCTGCTGGAGTAAAATGCCAATGGGTCTACTTCCTGATGTATAATTTAAAAAATGTTTAAACTGTTATTATCTCGTTTAAGAGATTAAAGAGATCATGTAAAGCAGTGGAAGGGCACTTTAAGGTGAAAAATGTATAAAAGTTAGACCTATAATCTAATACGTTATTAATTCATGATTAGAAATGTTCTGCTAAACATCTCATAGGTATATTATAGAGATAAGATTAGGATGAGCAATTTGTTAGTATATTTGATCTACGCATACCAAATATAAGGTACCGAGAAATATTTTGACTTGCCAATAGATCTAAAAATAGTTCCAGATTTAGAAAAACTTTGATATATTAATGATCAATAGATGAATAAGAGGTGTTTCTAATAATATCTATTCGAAAGAAGATAAAATTTATAGGAAAGGGATTAAGGATGATTTGAGAGTTAAATCATATATCCTAACCTCATTGTCTAATGATTTTTAGTAAGAACATGTGCACATAATTACAGGACCCGCCTTGAGACCCTCTACTGTAGGTCCCAGCGGCCTTACCGGGCACCTAGACGGAAGTTCCTCAGAATATAACTAGGTAAGTTGAGAAATTTCTGCGAGCCGAACCCCTTTTTAGTTCTTGCTACTATTGAGAAAATCTTGTAATATATATGAAAATGACATCTTAATTTAAAAAAAAAACGGGTAGAGTTTCCCCTGTTTTTCGAAAAATCCATATAACTTGGTTGGACATAATTGCCATTCACCACCCGACGCCCTGAAAATTATTAAATGCCTTATAACTTGGTTGGACATAATTGCCATTCACCTTTCCAAAATGGACAATTATGTCTCATTTTCTTCATTTTTGATTTTTCCATCAACCATATACATTCAACATACATAATGCATCATTTACACACAACAACTCAATCAAAACACCACTCAATCCCTAACTTCCCTAAAGTGGCAGAATTTCACCCTATGTTCCAACACATTTCTTTTCTCAATTTCTTGTTCCAATTACATCAAAATCAAGCCAATTTCATTCTAATGCCCTAATTACAACCAATTGAAGTCTCTACATTCAAATCACCCAAAACCCTAATTCTTACCTTGCCAATTTCTTCAAATTGAAGACTCCTTCAAGCTCCACACTAGAATTCAACTCAATCTAAACCATGAATACACACAAGAACATCAATTGAAGTAATCTTAAAAGCTCACTTATAAATTTCACAAAACAATGCTTTTCTTACCTCTTTTTCTTGAATTTTCACTAATGTAGGCTTCAATTGAGCTTAGGGATTAGTATGTAACCCTATTTTAGCTTGATTAAGCATGAAAAATCATAAAAAATAAACTGAAATTTCACTGTAGCAGTACCTTCAACACTTGCACGAATTTTGCTCTCTTTTGCTCTAAATATTTGCTTTTGATCTCTTGAAAACTCTACACACTTCCAACATATATATAGTGCTCCCTCAATTGACCATTTTGCCCTTCAACGTACTCAAAATTCCTAATTTTCCATTAGTTCAAATGGAAGGATTTAATTGGTTCCTTTGTAACTATCTAGTTAGAATAGTCAAAGGAACTAACTAGAATTTCCAACTTGGCAATCTATGAGATTGCTTCTAATTGGTCCATTCTTTAATATATGGATTTTATTTCTCAACAAAGGCTTGTTTCATACGTAACCCTTAAATGGAAATTCATATAGTAAATTAGAATTTCCTTTTCCAAGCCAATAGAGAAAAATTCCAAAAATATTTTAGGGTCGTCCGACGCTCCGATCGAGTGTGAAATTATCAAATTAGGTCTAATATCTCTCACGCACACCATAAAGAAAATATTTCTAACTGTGTTAAAATCGGGTAATCCTACAGGGTCTTTATTGCTCTATACTGAAATCTAGGAGCCAAGACTACTAATAAGGATTGGATATTACACATAAAATGTGCAAGTTATATTATACTTCTTCTAAAAAATTATATCTTAACCACAAATGAGAATAATAACAATGGAAAATGTTTTCATTTTGACAAGGTTTAAAATATTAATCATTACTATTTAATGTACCTTACCTTAGGAAAGATAGACCCTTTAGATATCTGTTTATCGATTATATATATTTCTTTGACATGTGATGCTAAGTAGCATAAAGGTATGAGATATCGTCTGTCATTCTCATATCTGTAAGGTATTGCATGATTTGAACAATGCTAGGAAGCTATGAAATGGGAAGTACAATTTCACATAGAAAATGAAGATTTCCTAAACATGGTAATCATTTGGAATTTTAAGTCACTTCTCTATTATGGTAGAAGCATTACATTGTATAATTGATATTTTGTACCAAAATTAATTTAGTGAATCATATCACTCCCTGTAATAGACAGAGATGATTATCATAGATGCATTAGGAATAGTTCCTCATGTAAATATGATAATGATAATGTTTTACTAACTGGGTGTCAATTAATGAATGACTATATTATATCTTAAATACAACTTGAAATGTCTAGGTGAACAGAACAAATGTAGTTCGAGAAATTTAAATAATGATGAATTATGGGACATAAGATCAGGTCATGTAGTCGTGAGACAACAATCCTGTCTGGTTAAAGATAGCCATATATACTTTATCTAACTATAAAATCTTAGCCAGTTTATGAATCTTGAATTCAAGGGAAAATGACCAAATACTTTTGTAAGTATTAGATACTGACTCACTGATTTATTGTAATTTTACATAGTGATGTATATGGTCTAATGAATCATACTATCATTGAGTGAATTTCTATACTTCACCATGATTTGTCACAATACAGATATGTATTTTTTGGAAATACAGGATGGAAACATTTGAAATGTTCAAAGAGTTCTAACTAAAAGTAGAGAAATAAACTCTTATGTATATTTAATGTCTTTGATCAGATCAAGGCAACTTACACATGAATAGTAAATTCATAAATTATTTAAAGGAGAATGTGATTCTCAGTCAATATTGTCCTCTAGTTACTCTTCAATATAAAAGTGTTATGAAGAGGAGAACTTGGACTTTATTAGATATGATCCAATTAATATTGACTTTCCTCGATCTTCTACAATATCTTTAGGGATATGCTCTAGTAACCGCTAATTACTTATTGAATAAAGTTATATCAACAGTTGTTTCTTTTATTCCGTATAAGATATAGACTGGTAAGAAACTAAGTCTTAAGTATATTAAGATTTGAGGCTATCCTATTTGCATAAGAGTTACGCAATAGGGTAAATTTGCACCTGAGAGGTACAAGTATCGGTTCATTTAGTATCTCAAGCATTCAATGGGATACCAATTCTATGATTCAGAGGAGTGAAACATGTTTATTTCTGGTTACACCACTTTTTAAGAGAAAGAATTTCTCATAGATCGTAGGATTGTAGAAAGATTGAACTTGGTGAAGTTAATCTAAAAAAAAAATATAAACCGATGGTGGAACTTTAAAGTTCAATTAAGTGAAATGCCTTTATCACACTCTCCCTATAAGTCATAAAGGATATCAAGGGTCACTTAATAGGTATGCTTGATACCTCTAGGTGGTCTTGGTGTTTTCTTATTTGAAGAAAATGATCCTTTGACCTATAAAGAAGCGATGTTGGACATCAATTCAAGAAAATGGCAAGATACCATAAAATTCGATTGACATTATATATGAGAATTAAGTCTAGTACTTGGTTGTGCTTCTGGTAAGAATTATTCCTGTTGTTTGTAAATGAGTTTAAACAGTAGAAACGTGGGCCTAGCATGAAGGTATAGACCTTCTAAGCTTGTTTGATGATAAAAGGTTACACTCATAGATTTTGGATCGGTAATAAGGAAACATTTTCACTAGTAATCATGCTTAAGTCAAATTCAAATTTTGTTAGCTATTGCATTCTGTTGGATTCTTCATTTTAACAATGAAATCAGAGAGTCTGGTATCATCAAGAATAAAGAGAAAGCATATATGTTTAGAAAGGACAGTGGGCGCATAATTATCTTTTTAGTTATCTATGTGGTTGACATATTTAATGTTGAAAATGACGTTGATATATTGCAAGTCAATTGGATAAAAGTTATCTGAATAAGAAATTCTCCATGGTAGATTTGGGAAAGGTTTCCTATATACTAACTATAAAGTGTTATAGAGATAGAGCTAAGAGGCTGATAGGACTATCCCAGTCTTTGTACATAGACAATGTTCTTGAAAAGTAAAACTACAGTAACTGTGAGTTAGTTAATGTAATTTTGAAACATGGTTTTTATCTTTTTAGGAGGAGGTGCCCTTAGCAAGAAGATGAAAATGTTAAAATGTTTAACATTCTATATGCATAAGCTAGAGATAGCTTGATGTACATCATATTATGTATGAAACTCGGATATGGATAACTGTAAGTGTTACAAGCCAATATCGATCTTATCTAGGTAACGACTATTAATTGGCCATGAAACATATCTCAAATACTTGAGAGATTTAGAGGATAAGTTTTTATCTCATAGAGAAAGTTACTTATAAATGAGAGGATACACAGACTTAGACTATTAGTTTGATCCAAATGATTGAAAGTCTACATCTGGTTATTATATTTCTTCTCATCGAAACCATAGTTAGTTGTGAGTGCAATATATATATATATCCACAACTAATTCTACCTTGGAGGCAGAATATGTTGCGACTTAAGAAGCCTAAAAAAGAAGTACTATGGACATATAAGTTAGTTGTAGAGCTTATAATAATCCTAAGCTCAATGGATTATATCCTACTAAATACAACAATAACAGAAAAATTGCTCAAACAAGGAACCCATAATGGCGCACCAGAATTCTGATTATGTGGATTCTGAATACCATATAATTAGAAAGTTTTTGACTATTAGAAATGTAATAGTATTTAGGATATATTTCTTGAATAATATAGCGGACCTATTAACTAAAACCTTAACTTTTAATGTGTTTGAGAAACACATAAAAATACAGGTATTAGATATCATCGTGTAAGGCACTAGAGCAAATGGGAGTTATTGAAAATAGTGCTTACGTGTCATTCCAATATTGTATGAATATTAATTATTTAATATTTATACAATAAATATTTTGAATAAAATCATTAATATTAAATATACGTGATAAGATGCTTGTAACACTTTATACATTGTATGATCTGAAGAAGATTAGATCTAGTTCAAAAGAGTTTGGACCAGTGTTAAGAGTTAGCTCACCGAGAGATAAAATTGCTAAGAGTTAATAGGTTATAAGAGTCACCAGAATCTAAAAAGTTAAAACCTTGTCTGAAATAAAACAAAGACCAGAGGGTATACTAGCAATGACATAGTTGTAAAGGGTTACAAATAGTGCTAAGAAATGTCATTGTGCAAGTATATTCTCAAACGTTATGATCCTGATCAATTTTCACTGATGCGGGCTGTCGGTAAAAACTTAATTTAAATGTAGATCGATATATGTCTATATCTGAATGGTCCATATAGTTAATCTTAGCAAACTATAAGCTTAGTGGAAGCTTGTATAGATATATATGTATTAAGTGAAGATTGGGTACTGAACAGGCTAAATTAGGATCTTCAATATATGAGAATAAAGCCGTCAATAGAGGATCCTTTCGAGTTGAGCAATATTTGTGGTCCTTAGATCAGAGTACCACGGTCGGTTTGTGAGTGATCCACTATACTTAAGTTTATATAATATGTCAGAGACCTTTCATGGTCTGACCACTAGGTGTCGCTGGCTATGATCCGATGCTAATGGAGTTTGATGTATGTAGATATAGGATCCATCAACTCATATAGGTGAGTAGTATATCCATATGCTCCAAGATTGTGTTCCTAAAAGTCAAGGCTATAAGTATTACACCCAGGAAAAATGTTTTTCATGTCAAAAATAATATTGCAAAAGTGTTTGCGGATATTATTTATCGAAATACGAATCTGGAGATAAGTTTTAGAGTTAAGCATATGGAGACTTTACGGTGATGATCTATATCTTTGCTTTTTCAGGATATAAATGATAGAAAGATTATATGAATATGTATTAACCTCAACTTGTATGTTTCAATATGTTATTTTGTTATTTTCATAACGTGTGTGTAGGATAACGTTTACGAAAGAGTTTCGTGAGATGATATGGGAATAAACTTAGGGAGTCTCACTATATGATGTGTACCCATTGTGCACTGGGGTAGCGCACCAAATTGAATAGTTCAATCTGGGAAGTTCTCAAAAAAGTCAGAATTATTTTCGGATCTCTTGAAAAAATCATAGGATTTAAGTATTAAGCCCAGGATATTAGCAAGTGGGACTGCCACTTTTTTCTTTTTATTGGATGTCATATATCATGCCATTAATTTGTTAGGGCATAACATATGGCATAATTTTTATTGGTCCAAATTTTAAATGTTAATAATTAAATTGGCCAAAAGGGTGTAATTGATATTTTGCTTATAAGATTTCAAAGCCAAAATCATTTATGTCATTTGCTTATGTAAAATGCCAAGATGTGGCTTTGTTAATTGCTAAGCATGACTTGTCTTTTTCTAAGGCAATGTTTGTTACCAATCTTCCTAATAAATGTCCAATACCTTCTTCTTGTTGATTTATCATTTTTTTTGTAAATTATGACAAGGATTTGTTTTAATCCTTGTCATGCTTATTATTAGCCAACATTTGTTGGCTTTTAATTGGCTAATAGTGAGGTAGTTTGGCTATAAATATTCAAATTTACTTCATTTCCATTACAAAAAAAAGAAAAAAAAAAGAAAAGGAATTCGTTTGAATATTTCAAAGACCAGTCTTTATAAGCTATATGTTAAGTCTCGAGAGAATAATGAAAGCAAATGTTGCTTCAAGTAAATATTTCAGTAAGAATATGAAGCTACCATTTTAGCTTGAAGGATTCTACCGAATCCTAGACTAGAACTACACAAAGCATGCTTCGAGGGCAAGTTCTCTAATATCTTATTAGCGTAATGGGATATTTGTTTATTTTTCATTGCGTATTTATGATGTGATATGTAAATTAAAAATTAAAATGTACACGCTTGCATGTGATGTGTAAATTAAAAATTAAAATGTACACGCTTGCATGTGATGTGTAAATTAAAAATTAAAATGTACACGCTTGCATGTAATGTGTAAATTAAAAATTAAAATGTACACGCTTGCCTATACACACAACGTACAATCATAAAATTCTATTAGAAGAAGGGCATAAGGCTAAAATAGAGCATTAAAGGTGGTTGAATCTAATTATGAAAGATTTAGTGATGAAGAAGATCATTAAGTGGTTGGATGCTATGATTATCTATCCTTTCTCAAAAAGCTCTTAGGTAAGTCCAGTGCAATGTATACCAAAGAAGAATGGAATTACCGTGGTGGCAAATGAAAACAATGATTTAATCCCTACTAGAACTATTACTGGTTGAAGGATATGTATGAACTGCTAAAAACTAAAGAAAGCTACCAATGAAGACCACTTTTCTTTGCCATTTATTGATCAAATACTGGATAGGTTAGCTCGACATGAATATAATTATTTCTTGAGTGGATGCTCTAGATATAATCAAATGGCAATTGCCCTAGAGGATCAAGAAAAGATGACATTCACATACCCCTAAGTATATTTGCCTTCTAGAGAATGCCATTCAGCCTTTGTAATGCTCCAATAACTTTTCAACGATGTATGATGGCGAACTTCTCAAACATTATAAAATAATTCATAGAGGTATTATGGACAATGCTTTTTTATTTTTGGCTACTACTTTGATCTTTGTCTTGATAATTTAGCATTTGTGCTTAAGAGATTTGAAGACACCAACTTAGTGTTTAATTAGGAGAAGTGTCATTTTATGGTCTAAGCCTAAACTCCTAGCATGTTTGAGAAACAAGTACAGTGTATCGGTATGAGATACTAGTACGAATGGCACTAGTGCAAGTGGGAGTCTGTTCGAGTTAGTGCTTACGTGTTATTCTAATAATGTATGAATATTAATTTTTAATATTTATACAATATACATTTCAAATATAATTGTTGATATTATAATAAATGGTATAATACTTGTTACGCTATAGACATTGTATGATTTGAAGGTGTTCAGATCCAGCCTAAAAGAGTTTAGATCAGAGCTAAAAGTTAGCAACGCTGAGAGTTATAAATGCTAAGAGTTAGCATTACTAAGAGTTAGTAAATTATAATAATCAGTGAAATCTAAGGAGTTAAAGCCTTGTTTGTAACAAAAAAAGGACCTGAGAGTATACTAGTAATGACATAGCTGCAAAGAGTTGCAATAAGTGCTAGAAAATATCATTATGTAAGTATGTTCTCAAATACTATATTCTTGATCTAGTTTCATTGGTACGGGTTTATTGGTGAATTCCTTTTTCGTAGATCAGTATATGCTATATTTGTATGGTACAGATGATTATTCTTAGCTAATAATGAGCTTACTGGAAGCTCATATAAGCATATAGAAATTCAATAAAGACTGAGTACTTAAAAGATTTATGAGGACTCCAATAGATATCCTATGAAGCCGTCAATGGTAAGTCATCTTGAGTTGAGTAGGATTTGTGATCCTATGACTTGAGTGCCACGGTGGGCTTGTGAGTGATCCATCATGCTTTGGTTCTACGTATATCAGAGACCTTTCATGGTCTGACCGCTACATGTCACTGGGTATGGTTCGATACTTATAGAGTTTGGGGTACGTATATATAGGATCCGTAAGCTTACATAGGTGAGTTGTATATCCTGATGCTCCAAGATTGTATTTTAAAAAGTCTTGTGGCCACAAGCATAAAACCGAACAATATCGCAAAAGTGTTTGCATATATTGTTTATCGAGATACAAATCTGAAGATGGGTTCATGGATGAGCAAGTGGAGATTTAACGGTGGTGATCTATATCTCTGCTCATCCAGGATATAAGTGATGGAAGGATTATACGAATATGTTATGACCGCTTATATGGTCTAATGCGCTAATTTGTAGTATCCGTGACGTGTGCGTGAAGCATTTATCACAAACTTATAGAACAGTTCCATTTGACAAATCGGGACGTGGACCTAGGGAGTCCCAAAATATAAAGTGTACCATTGTGCACTAGTGCAGTGTACCGAGTTGAATAGTTCAATCCAGTATATTCCAGCAAATAGGAATATTTGTTTTAATTTTCCTCAGGATGTACACATGTCAAAACTTAAGAGTGAAGTACATTAATTGGTTAACAATAGTTATTGACTAATAGGATGATGACACGTAGTACATTGTAGGCCTTTATTGTTTGATTTTAAAATTATCAAAATGACCTTACTTGTGAGACAAGTAAAATCAATTTATTTATTCAAAAATGTTTTGAATAAAGAAATGTATTAATAATTGTTATTAATATTATTTTGAGTCAAACAATTATTATAATAATAAATAAAGTACATGTTTTATTTTATTAATGGGATTAATATAATATAAAATATGTAGAAATGGCTTAATGTTTATGTTATGCATGGTGGGGTACATTGTATTCACTTGGACTAAGAGGGAAAATAAACAAATGTATTAAAAATGAAAAGTATTTCATTTTTGCTAGGAACATGGTTAACCATTTCTATTTAAAGAAACAAAAGGTATTTTGTTTCAATATATATTAAAACAGAGACAAGTGAATTCAAGCATGGCAAGGTGGGGCCAATTTTAAAAAATGAAAGAGTTTCATTTTGTTTCTATTCAATTCATTCGCCATAGCTTTTGAACAAGAAAACAAAATTGTTTTTTTTAAATAATAAAGTCAACTAATGCTTTTATATTTATAATAGCACATGTTTCTTTATTGATTAAAGAAATTAGAAAACATGGTAATGGATTAGAAATGCTTCACCATGCTTGGTAGGGTCATATGTCTCCAAATAAATGAGAGACAATTGCATATAAAAATAAAAAGTTTTTTTCATTTTAAGAAGCAAGATTTGGCCATTTTAGAGTGTGTGAGGAAGAGAGTAAATTTCATATGTTGGAGAATTATTCATCTTCTCCATGGGTGGTGAATTTGCCCAAAATGAAGAGAAAGAGTAAAGAGATGAAATGGGTAAGCAAGAGTTAGTTTTCCATCTTTATCTTCTTTATTTTCTCAAACATGGTTGGCCAAGTAACAAAAACATAGAGAAAGGAAATTTGTTTTGGCCAAGTGTTGTTCAAAAACTTTTCATTAGAAATTGCTTCAAAATTTTGTGCAAGTATTGCATGAATCAAAAATATTATATTCCATTCTCTTGTGAAACAAAATGGTTAAAGTGTTTAACCATAATCTCAAGTTTAAAGAGCTTAAGCTATTAGTTAAGAGTTAAATAAGGTGATTAAGAGTTAAACATCATTGCTGGAAATAGGAGCTGCTATTCTAGTGATCCAAGCCCACCCCAGTTGGATTCTAGAATTGCCAATGAGTGTGCTTCATGGTGGACTCCGGTTTGATAATTTTTAAAGGCTTAATAAGTGATTCTCGATCCTTAATTTCATTACAGTAATGAAACTTAAATTTTGAATGTGTTTGTTGAACTAGAAAATAGAGATTTCCACTTTGTTGTGCTAATTTGTGTAAATGATGCATAAATTTAATAGTAATAAACACGCGCCACATGCATACGCCCTAGTAAATCACCACATTTTCAATTTTGAGCTTACCTCATTAGAGTCAAAGTCACGATTTTAACAGATCATTCAACAATCAAATACCCTATTGCCAAGAAGGATGTAAAACCAAAGCTTATTCTATAGATTCTATTGCTGCAAGAATTTGATCTTGAGATCAAAGATAGAAAAGGAGTTGAGAATCAAGTTGTTGATCATCTCTCTAGATTGGAAGCACCAAATCAACACCAAGAGAAGATCCTAATCAATGAAATTTTTTTTAGATGAGCAACTCCTTGCAACACAATAACATGAGATTCCTTAGTATGTTAATATAATCAATCATTTATTTTGTAGTCTTACCTCTCCTGATTTGACATTTCAGCAAAAGAAAAAGTTCCTCCATGACACAAAATTTTACTTCTAGGATGAGCCATTCATTTTGTGACTGTATGCAAATTAAATCATTCAAAGTTCAATCCCTTAATAGGAAATACATGACATCTTACACCACTAACATGCATCTAGTTATGGTGGTCATTTTGCGGGCAATAAAATAGCGGCTAAAGTACTTTAATCCTATTTTCATTGATCCATATTATTTAAAGATGCATACTTTTTTGTTTTAATATGTGATCGATGTCAACGAACGGGGAACATCTTCAAAAGATATGAAATGCCACAGCAAAACATTCTAGAAGTAGAGATCTTTGACATTTGGGACCTAAATTTCTTGAGACCTTTTCCACTATCTCACAATAATAAGTACATCCTTGTAGCAATGGATTACATTTCAAATTAGGAGGAAGCAGTAGCATTACCTATAAATGATATTAGAGTAATGCTTTAAGTTCTTTTAAAAGAATATAGTCATAAGTTATGGAACTTTAAGAGTGATTAATAGTAATGAGAACTCGTATTTTTGCAATAAATACTTCTCAACCCTCTTGTTAAAATATGGGGTCAAGAATAAGATTACCTGCATATCATCCATATACAAGCAAACAAGTGAAAGTCTCCAGTAGAGAAATAAAGAAGATCTTAGAGAAAATAGTTAAGCCAAACTGAAAAGATTGAACACTATACTTGGATGTGCTTTACAGGCATATTGCATTATTGCATACAAAACCCCCATCGATATATCTCCATTTTGATTAGTCTTTGAAAAAGCATGCCACCTACCATTGGAGTTAGAATGCAAAGGATATTGGGCTATTAAAGCCCTAAACTTCAATCTCCAAGCAATAGGAGAGAAGTGCCTACTACAGCTCAATGTCATAGATGAGTTCTGACTTTAAGCATATGAGAATGCAAAGTTTTACAAGGAAAGAAAAATGGCATGACAATAAAATACTTCAAAGATCATTTGAACAAGGACAATATTTATTACTCTATAATTCACGTATAAAGTTATTTCCTTGAAAACTTAAGCCTTGATGGTCGGGGCCATTCTAAATCATCAAGGTGTATCCACATGAAGCTATTGAAGCATCGATTGATAGAAAGTTAACATCAATCTGATTAAACCTAAATAATTAAGGGATCATGATGTCAAGCTGACGATGTTAAATCAAGCGCTTTTTAGGAGGCAACCCAAGTTTAGTATCCTTAATTTTATATTTTATTTTGTTCTTATTTTAAAGATTTTTTTTAATTCTATGCATTTTTTTTAGAATTAAGATTATAGTCTTTAGGAAACAAAATGTGTTGAGAGATAAACTCAACACCGCGACACTGAAGGCAGAGCCTATAATATTGCAACGCTGGCAAGAGAATGTTGTGGCGTTGTCAAGCATGGAAATTGAGTGTGTTGCCTAGGTTTGGGCACCGTGGTGCTAGGATCCTAGAGCTATAGCGCCTAAGACAGAACCTATAGCGTCATGGCTCTGCAATGCTAGCATCACAGTGCTGGGGCCTAATAAGGGCAAATTTGTCATATATTTTTTTATATTTTTATTATTGATATTTTATAATTTTATGAGAATAGATAGCTATTTATGCGGATTATTGTTATTTACAGGGACTAAATTGCAAAGTTTTTAAAGTATGTGTCCATCGCCCCGGCGCCATAAAGATTATCGCCCCAGCCCTGAAATAGTGATCGAAATAAGAAAAACAACCTGTTTAAGTCGCATCTGGCGCCTCAGCGCCAAACAGTCACCACGTCAACGACAAGACAGTGCCATCAACCCACCGCTTCAGCGGTGAAGCCTTTTTCACACGTCGCCCTAGTAGCAACTACAAAGCGCCCCAACGGTAGAGCGATTCCTAGTCCGACGAGAATTGAGATTTTCAAACTCATATCAATCCTTATAAAAAAAAAGCCACTCGTTCCTAGCCTTTAAGAATAATCCAAGAGCAACCTAGAGCAATTCAAGAACACCAAGAATACAGAGCACAAGTCTTAGAGAGTAATAAAAGTTTAATTGAAGCAACCTTAGAGAGAGATTCAAGGCGTTCTTCGGCATCAAGAGTACCTTAGGTAGCATAATCAAGAGCAATTCGACGTCTATATCGGTTTGCTATTGATTGTATCATGATTTATTATTATTTTTACTACTGTTCTCTTGTAGCCTGAGCTAAATTTATTTTTTAGGGTTAATACTTGAACTCAATATGTGTGCTTAATTGCCATATCTTTAGAATATTTAATAAACTTAGTTCTTTGATATTTAAATTACTTGATCTTAATGCTTCAATATATCTGGCCAATATATGGTGAATGAGTTGGTAATATTGTTGATAAACTCGAAAGAGGAATCATAATATTTAGACCTAGGTAATTTGATGCATGATTGTAGAATAACATTCAATGTTGCATATGCAAGTTTCAATTTAGGATAGGAATATACCTAATTGGCATGTATGATCAATAAGACACAATCTTAATGAATCTTAATTTATTACAAGTACCATAGGAATATAGGTATTTGGTAAATTAAGGTATACTTGCATGACCTTGAAAGAGGTTTGTGAATACATTAGTGTCTTGATCAATAACAAAGACTAAGGGAGTTAAATATTAGAAGATTAATCATTAGAAAGCATATTGAAGGATAATATTAATCCTAGGTTTTCTCTGTATTGCTATCACTTAAATCTCTTTGCATTGTGTTTTTGCCTTTATATTTTCTACATTAATTCTTAGATTTTTATTTATCTGAATAATTATTATGAAGATATAATTTTAGTAATTAGTTAAAAAGAAGAAATTATCCCTTTGGGTTCGACATCCGACTTATTAAGTCCCTTTATTACTTGCATACGATAGTGTATACTTGCACTTAATTTTATGATATAGAAATATCGCATCAAGTTTTTAGCTCTGTTGCCGGGGATAATTATTTACTTTTTCGCCAATATTAATACCAATCTTTCTAGTTTTTACTTCAAATTATTTAATTATTTTTCTTAAATTAGTTTTACTTACTTTCTTTCGAGGTACATGCGAAGATTGAAAAGTGAAGACTTGATTGCTTTTGATCCAGAAATTGAAAAAACTTTAAGAAGAATTAGAAGAGAGCAAAATCAAGTTAACACCATGAAAGATCAAATACCAATTGCACCCAACAATGAAGCAAGACCACTAAGGGAATATGCTGTTCCCCTAATCAATAGAATCCATTCAAGCATTCAAAGACCAACTGCTCAAGCTAACAACTTTGAGATCAAGCCAAGCACGATTCAAATGCTCAAGGATTCGGTACAATTAGTGGATTGCCCAATGACGATCCAAACATGCACATCATCAACTTTTTGGAGATATGTGACACTTTCAAGTATAATGGGGTATCCGATGATGCAATCTGACTAAGATTGTTTCCTTTTTCCTTAAGAGACAAAGCAAAGAGCTGGCTGCTATTACTCCCATCTGGATCTATAGCTACATGGGATGATCTTGCACAAAAGTTCCTCGCCAAATTTTTTCTACATGTTAAAACTGCCAAGATGAGGAAGGACATCACATCATTCCTACAACTAGACGGAGAATCTCCTTATGAGGCATAAAAGAGATACAAAGATATGCAAAGAAAATGTCCTCATCATGGAGTTTCGAAGTGGTTGCTTGTACAATGGATTAGCCGGTTAATTCAGAACGATAGTAGATGCTGCAGCTGAAGGAGCACTCATGAACAAGTCTATTGATGAAGCATATGATCTACTAGATGAGATGGCGTCCAATGCTTATCAATGGCCCACTGAAAGGTCAACCACAAGAAGGATCGTTGGACTACACGAAGTAGACACTTTGACCACATTATCCGCCCAAGTCAATCTCTTGATCAAACAATTAAGCAACTTGGGGGTTAATGCCATCAAGAGTCAACCCATCACTTGCGATTTCTATGGAAGCAATCATGCTAATGGACAATGCATGAAGACTGCTCAATATGTAAGGGACTTCAATCGCAACAATCCCAATTCAAATTTTTACAATCCTGGATGGAGAAATCACCCCAACTTCTCATAGAGCAACAATAATCAAGGACAGCATTCCAAAGCTCCTCCTGGCTTCCAACCACAAAACCAGCAAGAGAAAAAACCAGACATTGAAGACATGGTCTTAAAATTTATGAAGAAAATAGATGCACTCTTTCAAAGTCAAGCAGCTTCATTTAGAGCCTTAGAGAATCAAGTAGTATAACTTGCTACAGCAATGAACAATCGTCCTCAAGGAACCCTACCAAGCAACACCGAAGCAAATTCAAAAGGAAATGTTGAGCAGTGTCAAGCCATCTCCCTAAGAAGTGGTAAAATCTTACATGAAAACACACCTCAACCACAACTTTCAGAGATGAAGGAGAAGGAAAAAGAAACAGTGGTCCAGCAAGATAATGTACAACCATATAGACCACCTATACCATTTCCTCAGATATTACAGCAGCTAAGAAGTCAAGAGAAAAGTGCTGAAACACAGAAAAGCGTAGAAACTGGTATTCAAGTACAAGAACAGAAAAGAGAAGATACAGCAGAAGATACCAGTAGCAACCCGCAGAAGCAACCTACACAGTCATTCACTCCACCACCTTCATTTCCTCAGAGATTGCAAACAAAGAAACTAGATAAGCAGTTCTCTAAATTTCTTGATGTTTTTAAGAAATTACATATTAATCTTCCTTTTACAGATGCACTGGAGCAAATGCCGAGCTATGTGAGATTCATGAAGGATATTCTGTCAAAAAAGAGAAGAATAGATGACTTCAAAATTGTGGCTCTAACGGAAGAGTATAGTGCCATCCTTCTAAAGAAGTTACCTCCAAAGCTCAAAGATCTGGGAGCTTTACCATACCATTCTCAATTAGAAATTACGATTTTGGGAAGGCACTTTATGATTTGGGAGCTAGCATCAATCTTATGCCATTGTCCAGGTATAAAAAATTGGGACTGAAAGAAGCCAAACCGATAAATATCACACTTCAGCTCGCAGATCATTCTCTCACCTATCCCAAGGGATTAATTGAAGATGTGTTGGTTAAAGTCGATAAATTCATCTTCCCTGCTGATTTTATTGTTCTGGATATGGAAAAAAACAAGGAGATTCCTATCATCCTTGGAAGACCTTTCCTAGCCACTGGAAGAACAATCATTGATGTGCAAAAAGGGGAGTTATCCATGAGAGTACAAGATGACACAATCACTTTTAAGGTCTTCAAGGAGATCAAATTACCAGCTGAAAATGAAGATTGTTTCTACATAAATGTGGTGCACCCAGATGTCAAGCAATTCAAAGATATAGAGACATTGGATCCTCACATTCGAAAAAGGGCATTAAAGCATAGGAAGGTAAGAGAGAAGAAGAAAAAGCAGCATCAAGATGAAGCAAGCAAAGAGAAAGAAAAGGAAGAACCATATTCTCAGTCTAAGATTAAAGTCTTTCTAGAGAGACATAAGGAGAATGCAGCAAAAGATACTACTCGAGGTTTAATTGCAAAAATATAGAAGCCGAAAAAGATGAAAGCCAGCAAGATCACTTACACAAATGCTTCCATCAGCATCTTCAAACCACCATAAGAGAATAGAAAGCCCCGTCAAGCCGATGACGTTAAATCAAACGCTACTTAGGAGGCAACCCAAGGTAAGTATTATTATTATTATAATTTTTTTTTCTTTTTCCAACACCTTTAAAAAAAAATAAAAAACATTAAAAAAAAAAAAGATCAGCGCGACAGCGAGACAATGCAGCGCGGCAGCGATAGTAAATTCGAGTCCCTACCGCCCTAGCGGTATACACAGTACCACGCCAGCGCGAATTCCAGTAACTGTCCAAAAATCAGCCTCAGCGCTGCAGCGACATCACTTTACCGCGGCAGCGCCAAGACGTCGCTCTAATGATGAAGAGTCAGCGTTGCAGCAAACGACAGAAGGTTTTGCAACTGCTACTTAAGGTCAGCGCGGCAGCGACATGCAGTGCCTTGCTCCAGCGCTAGTACAATTAAAAATAATTAATGAAAAACATCAAAGCGCTGGAGTGACGAAGGATATATCGCCTCAGCGATATCTAGAGCTGGAGCGACGAAGGATATATCGCCTCAGCGATATTTAGTGCTGGCGCGACAAAGGGTATTTCACCTCAGCGATATTCAGCACAAGTATGGCAACGGAATTATTGCCTCAGCAATAGTCGGCATAGGCGCGATACGTAGCTCACCGCTGCAGCGCTACGACGAATTCAAATTAAAAAAGAAGTGAAACAGGTACTAATCCACACCAATTTGCTTCTAACGTTTCACTTACTATTTTCTTTGTAATTCAGTCTTAGCAAAAGAGTAATCTATGGCTCCAAAAAAGCAACGTACTACAGCAAGTAGCAGCAGCAGTGCTTACGATGTTATGCGGTTCACTTCCACCAAAACACAAGCCCAATATACAGATATGGTTCTAAAAAGATATTTTATCGCAGAAAGAGATTTTGATCTAGAAAATTTGAATATTCAAAGTATCGGGGATATGATCCGAGAACAACATTGGGAACAATTCTGCACACAGTTAGGACACAGAATAGTTCCTATTGTACGAGAGTTCTACGCCAACGCAAGTGAACCTGACAACTATAGGCAGATCTTTGTGCGAGGTAAAAGAGTAGCATTTGATCCTACAACAATTAATGCTCATTTTGGGTTGCCAGTAGAAATTGAAGACAATATGGCAGAACTCATAAATCACCCAAACTACGAGGAGATTATTACTACCATTATACAACAGGCACACAATGGCATGTAATCAATGATCTACCCATGACATTCATGTCTCGCCATATGCATTTAAAAGTCAAAGCCTGGTACAGCTTCCTTCCAGCAAGACTCATGCCGATTTCTCACACCAGTGACATCACAAAACTCCGCGCCATCTATATTTTCGCTATCATGACACATTGACCAATTGACGTGGGTAGGATCATTTACGCAAAAATTATGGTATGCTCACACCTTAACAGTCGATTATTTTTTCCTTCATTGATTACAGATTTATATGCACGAGCCGGCGTCACTTGGGATCAACGAGAAGAACGACACGCTCCAGCTGCCATTATATCTACTCCTATTATTCGCCGGATGATTGCTGCTAACCTGCCCCCTCCTGAGGCCCCTCGTCATCTTGCTGCTGCCGTTTGTCCTTTACCTGTCCATGAGCGTTTAGCTCAATTGGAGGCTCAGATGACCTCTCATGAGCGTACTGCTAATGCTAGTTGGAAGTACTTAATCCAATGGACCCAGGCGACTGCCACATTATTTGGCATCAATCCTTCAATGCTACCACAGCCTCCGGTGATCCTATCACCTCCGCCTTCGCCAGACATTGATTTTCATGACCTTCTCTTTGACCCCAATGATTTAAATGACTATTTTCATAGGGGAAGTTTCTTAAGTTTTGTTATTTCTTCACATGGAGGCCATGTTTCATTTTAAATGTAGGGGGGAATATTTAGTGTTGCTTCGCATGTTTTAGTTATTACCCTATATAAAAAAAAAAAGAAAAAAAAAGTAATGAAGTCATATTTTTGTGTTTATTTATTTGTTTTTATTAGGCTTTGTTAAGATGATCATTAGTCTATGATAAGAAAAAAAATACATGGCTGAATTTATTTTTTTACAAATCCCTAGGGAATGATAGATACTTGAGACAATTTTAGTTGTCTAACTTTAGGAACAACTTCGACCTTATTTATAATCACCATTTTTTTGCACTTATTAAAGCATGAATAGTTATAACTATTACTTAAAGATACATATGCTTTAGAAGTACACCACAGTCTCAAAGGCCAATACTCTAGAACTTGTCTTTAATTTTACTATTTGAGGCGAAATTCTAGGAGACACATGAATAAGGAATTGACATTAGGCCATCTTTAGACCGATTGAGCCTTTTTAGCCTACCTTTTATTATATATTTATCCATAGTACCCTATTTTGAGCCTAATTATCCATTCTTTGGTTTAACCACATTACAAGCCCAAGACTTAAAGTTTATTTATCTAGAAATTTACTCGTAACACCATAAACCTTGCATTTGCTTAGAAATACTCTTGAAAGGAAAAGGTTGTGGTGATATGAGAAAAATAAGTTTGGGTGGTATTTGTCAATTTAAGTTTGGGGGTATTAAAAAAAAAGAAGAAGAAGAAAAAAAAAGAGTAAATAAAATACCCCTAGCTTAAGAAAAAAGAAGAAATTCTTTGAAAAAAATAAAGGTTGAAAAGAAGGATGGGAAACACAATAAGTTTGGGGGAAGAGATAGTACAAGAAAAAGAAGATCAAGAGGTTTATAGGTAAATTCTAAGTGTTCATGGTGTGAATTGAACTTCATATATTTATCATTTTATCCCACATTGACCTTAGCCTTACGTTACAAGCTAAGTAAAGTCCTAAATAGATCCCTAGACATGTGATTTTCTACATTAGTGGAGAGTGGTAGTAAAAACAAGCTTATGGAAGTGTCATTATACAAATTAAATGCTGAGACATCATCTTTTCTGTACGAATTAAAGTATAAAGTAAATTAAAGTATGGTTTAGCTATTTGCTTGCTACTTGCACACACCCATATGGTGATTGTCTTTGAGGAAGAATGAGGAACGAAATAAAGATAATTTAGAATTGTTAATAGCTATTTATCTACCTTAAGGATTTGTACAATTTCATCAGCCTTTGAGACAATGATTTTGATCATCTTACTAGTTTATTATATTTTGTTTGTTTTCTTTATTTGTTAAATGAGTCAAGTATAACCCTTTGTTTCTCTCTTTATTTTATTACTTGAGGACAAGCAAGTGTTTATGTTTGGGAGAATTTGATAAGGGCAAATTTGTCATATATTTTCTCATATTTTTATTATTGATATTTTATGATTTTATGAGAATAGATAGTTATTTATAGGGACTTGAACGAATTTAAAGAGGGACTAAAACGTAAGGTTTTCACAATAATGTGTCCACCGCCCCAGCGCTGGAATATTGATCAAAATAAGAAATATGACCTGTTGAAGTCGCATCTGGCGCCCCAGCGCTGGAATAGTGATCGAAATAAGAAATATGACCTGTTGAAGTCGCATCTGGCGCCTCAGCGCCAAACAGTCACCACGCCAACGACGAGACAGCGCCCCAGCGTCACCAACCCACCACTCCAATGGTGAAGCCTTTTTCACACGTCGCCCTAGTGATAACTACATAGCGCCCCAGCGGTAGCGCGATTCTTAGTCCGACGAGAATTGAGATTTTCAAGCTCACATCAATCCTTATAAAAAAGTCACTAATTCTCAGCCTTTAAGAATAATCCAAGAGCAACCTAGAGTAATTCAAGAACACCGAGAATACAGAGCACAAGTCTTAGAGAGTAATAGGAGTTTAATTGAAGCAACTTTAGAGAGAGATTCAAGGCGTTCTTCGGTATCAAGAGTACCTTAGGCAGCATAATCAAGAGTAATTCGACGTCTATATCGGTTTGCTATTGATTGTATCATGATTTATTATTATTTTTACTGCTGTTCTCTTGTAGTCATGAGCTAAATTTATTTTTTAGGGTTAATACTTGAACTCAATATGTGTGCTTAATTGCCATATCTTTAGAATATTTAATAAACTTAGTTCTTTGATATTTAAATTACTTGATCTTAATGCTTCAATATATCTGGCCAATATATGGTGAATGAATTGGTAATATTGTTGATAAACTCGGAAGAGGAATTATAATATTTAGACCTAGGTAATTTGATGCATAATTGTAGAGTAACATTCAATGTTGCATATGCAAGTTTCAATTTAGGATAGGAATATACCTAATTGGCATGTATGATCAATAAGACCTAATCTTAATGAATCGTAATTTATTACAAGTACCATAGGAATATAGGTATTTGGTAAATTAAGGTATACTTGCATGACCTTGGAAGAGGCTTGTGAATACATTAATGTCTTGATCAATAACAAAGACTAAGGCAGTTAAATATTAGAAGATTAATCATTAGAAAGCATATTGAGGGTAGTATTAATCCTAGGTTTTCTCTATATTGCTGTCACTTAAATCTCTTTGCATTATATTTTTGCCTTTATATTTTCTACATTAATTCTTAGATTTTTATTTATCTAAATAATTATTATGAAGATATAAGTTTAGTAATTGGTTAAAAAGAAGAAATTATCCCTGTGAGTTCGACATCCGACTTATTGAGTCCCTTTATTACTTGCATACGATAGTGTATACTTGCACTTAATTTTATGATTTAGAAATATCATATCAGGGCCTAGACATAAAAACACCTAACATAAGTTTGAGCGTTGCGGCCCTCATTCAAAAAAGGGGTTTTAAACTCCTAACACTTTTCATTCCCTCATTTTCAGAATCACACTCTCATAACCCTAAAACACACTCCATAATCCTAAAATCTCCATTGTCCATCAATTAAACAAATTAACACCATACCCACACTTCCATTTAGTTAAAAATCACTACCCACATATAATTAAACACAAAATCACTACCGAGATTCGAAAATCTACCAAAAAACACCAAGAACCCCCATTTTGATTTTGGCCTTAAGGTACCAATTTTTTCACTTATTTTTGGGCATTAGGCATTAGAATAATAAACATCATTAGAGTTTTGCATGTTATTCCATTAATCACACTAATTAATGTTGTTTGATTTACATTTGAGAAATTACCTTTGAATACTTGGGGATAAATCTTCATATTATCAATTTATAATTTTTGTGCTTATAATCTTCATTTTATTTATCTAAGATTTATTTATTGAAATTATTTACATGGTTGAAGTGTTATTTGGATAGATTGATGAGAAAACATTTTTTGATACATTATGAAGTGATATGATTAAGGCTAATATGGTGTTGAGATAATTAATTGTGGTGTTATAGTGTTGTTATATTTGAATTGTGGTATTGTAGTGTTGATATGTGTTAAGCCATTTTGATAATGATATGATTGAATTGAGGATGACTTCCACATTGCATTAATTGAAGTTTGTGGTTGTGGACTTTAACATCATAAGGAGTTTAAGTTGCAAAATTTTGAATTTTAGGAGTATACAACTTCTATTTCAAGTCTAATCTCTATGGCTCATAAAGGTTCACGAAAGACAGCCGCTTCATCCTCTGCCAACCACGATACCTCCAAGTTTGCGTCTGAAAAAGCCTTTGAACTCCACACATCATTTGTTATCAAGCGGACCATTGTTCTGTAGAGCAGTTTCAGGATTACTGCTGGCTAATACCCTATCTTTACTCAGATTATTGAAGAAATGGGATGGCAGAGACTTTGTGCACTACCTAAAGTGGTGGTTTTACCAATTGTGAGGGAGTTTTATGCCAACAGTCAAAACACCGAGACTTAAAAGTTATTTTCGGGGATGGTATGTAAACATTTTGAGCACTTGATGTGTGCTTTAATGGTTTAGCACAAGCGCACATTATTGTATAAAGTATTATAAGATTTAAGTCCAGATTATCATTCCCAAAGAGACTATTGAATCTATTTCCTTAAATCAATTACTAAAATTACTCTACTTTACTTTTATCCAGAAAATTCTAATAATGGATTTTAACTAATTTAACTTACTATTATTAATTAAACCTAATTTAATGTCAAAAGCAATCAAGATTGAATTCACTAATTGAGAAGCAATCTAGGATTTCAACTAATCCCTTAGCATTTCATTGAATTCTTAATCCCTTAGTTACTCCCTCAATGCCAATTGATTGGTTAGACACAAACTTCATCATTAGTCTTTGTCGATGGTCAAATGACTATATCACACCTTAACAATTACCTATATATTTATGGTTATCCATGTAATATGCAATTCATTAAGAATAAGTCTAAATCAAACCATACATGCCACATAGGTATATGTTTATCCTAGATGGTACTTATAGTTGTTACCCTATAATTATGCATTAAACTATCCTAGGCTAAACACATGAATTCCTCCGTTGAGTTCATCGTGGTTCCTTAAATATTCAATTGTACTGTATTAAGTTTATAACTAAGAGTATATAAAATTCAACTACATATTAGGCTTAAAATGTCTAACCCTAGATTAAAAGAGTTTAGCTTATGATTAACACAAGAGTATCGAAGAAGAAGTAGAAAAACATCATGACAAGACCATCCAACTAGGAGAAGAAAGAAAATAACTCAAGTGACGCATTGAGTTGCTCTTCTTTCCATTGGCTTGAATGCACAAGAACTTGTTCTTTAATCTTCAATAATTTGCCTTGATCTTTTGATTTGCTTGTGAATATATTTTCTCTATATCTACTTCTGATATGAAAAGTATGCTTTTATACATGCTTTGAAACACTAAGATGAAGGCTTTAGAATCCTACTCAAATTAGAATTGAAAATTAGGGTTTTAAATTTTATCCTAGGAGGGCTATTCTTGCATTCTTCGATTGGGCACCACAATGTTGGCAAGCTAGCGCTCAGCCTTGGGCATCGCAGGGCCCAGGCATAGTTCATCTATGTTATGTAATTTGAGTGCATCTTGCTCATTTATTGTTCGATTCACCTTCCGTTTGTTTCTACTCATCACATTTTCCCTCGTGCACCTATTTAAGATCAAAACATGAATTAATAGCTAAATATTCATAATTTAGAACAAAATACCTAAGTCGAAGTGTCAAATATACTATTATAATTATGCCCCTATCAAATACTCCTAAACTTACAACTTTTACTTATCTTCAAGCAAACGAAATAAAAAAAAACAACTGTAAGCTAACTCTTAAACTGCTCTTAAACAATCAATCGAATGGGTCAATTAAAAAATTGAATAGTTGTCTCAAATGTTGAATTACACTTATAAAATCTTTAGAATAAAAATTTACTTATAATTATCCCATACTATAATCATGATCCTTAAACTTACCTTATAATTATCCACTTTATGAGTGTGTGTGGAGCTATTTATCTAGACATTAATTGTATTTAGAATAACTTGTTCTACAAGAAAGATCAAGATCGAAACAATTATCCATAAGCTTATTTTTCATAGTAATTTCCACTAATGTAGAACAATTATATAACAAAAGATCAAATATGACTTTTCTTAGCTTGTAATGAAAGGTTTAGGTTAGGGTGAAATAAATGGGAAAAACTTTAAGTTCAAAGTGCACTATAACTAAACCCTCTTGTCTCCGGATCAATCCATCTTTTCTTTCTTTTAATCCATCTGTAAACTTATTTTCTTTTGAACCTAAAATTATAACAACTCTATTATTCTTGACTGTATTTCTTAGGAGGTGTTTTTTTTAATCCTCCAATTCTTGTAATTGAATAAGAAAAATTCTACTGCTGCCTTTTCTTTCACCTACAATCTTGAATCACTTCATGATCCTTATAACAAGATATTATACATCATAGTGCGAAGGGTATTTATGAAGGTACAAAAATTAATCAGCTGTAGGCTTTTAATGTGGTTCAAAAAAAATCAAAATAGAGTCAATAAAGCTCAAAAGGTGACTAGGGATTAGAAATATAACAAGACTAGCTAGAAAGGTTTAATCGATCCAAACATAGCTTAAAATCATATCTTTTGCTATATATGCCCTAGGATTTCACCTCAAATGTTAATCAAACGAGTTTTAGATATTGGGCGACCTTAATAAATTTCTTCATATGAATGAATATATTTTATATTAACAACTAATGGACATTTAGTAGCTCTGATGTGCAATGTGTTTAAAGTGAATAGTTACAAGCTAAATATAAGTAAATCTTATTACAATATAAAATGAGCACATTAATATATAAGTCTAAAGAATTCATAGCTTTTCATTAACTCATCATTTCATCATTGACTATAAATTATTTTCGACCCATACAAAAGATAATAATAAAAAGAAAATATAAACTAACAACTTAAAAAAATAAAAGCTGAAAATAAAAGAAAAAAGCATAGGAAGGAAACAAAAAAAAAAAAAAAACTAAGTGTTTCCCCTGCCCCCAAACTTAAAATAATCCATGTCCTTATAGTGGTAGTAAAATAACAAAATCAGAACACTTCCCTATTTATGTGGGGTGAGACTTAGCCACCATCCTGATCATTGTCTGTTGTCTCATCAACATCATCAACATTCATTTCCTCAGCTGGACTAGCATGAGATGGTAAAGGTGCATATTATTGGAAGGGAGGTAGTACGCTGGTATCCATCCCAAAATGTGCTAGTGCAATCTTCAAGACTTGACCCTGATAAATTGCATGAGTATGAAAATAAGCCAAGTGAGACTCAATGCGGTTGAGACATTCTTTAATGGTGGGGTAGGGCTAGTGGTGCTGCTACTAGAGGTAATCGTTCCTGAAGCGGCTGTGCTTGAGGATTTGGGACATTGGTAATCACATTGATCACACCATTGTCGAGGGCGTTACCTAGGTGGAGTAACTCTTCTAAGGGTGCCTACTTGACTTCAGCTCGGGCACACAAAGCAGTGATCAAGGATGGGCAATAGAGACCTATTTTTGTGTTCTGGATAGAGTTTAATATGCTATCCTTGATCACTTTCCCGATGTTGGTAGAATGGCCAATCAAGATAGTATATAAGAGGACGGCTTTAGATGCTGTGATGAAACTTAGTTAAAGTACTGGCATAAGGCATGCAGTGATAAATTAGTGTCATGCTTTGTATACATAACGCATGAAGCGGCTAGAAAATGCTTTGGGAATTCTCCCTTTGAATTCTTAAACAGCACTCGGAGCTAGAAAATCAATGATTTCAATGTAGTTCGGCTCCTTTAATAGCTCATCATAGTTGCTTTTATAGATCATAGGAGTGCTAAAGCATGAATTGCTAGCCGAGCTAGTGAATTCTATTTAATAGCCCCGCACAAAAACTTTTAAAGTCTGATGTTCTTAGGCGTTAGTGTAGAATTCTCTAACCACCAATATAACTACTACTTCGAGCTGGGCCTAGAACCATTCCTACCTCATATCCATAATAATTTTATTTATAGTTAGGTAATGATTGGGAGACAATCGAAAACCTCTCTTAGGCATGGCTTTTCGTTTGATGATAAATTTAGTATAACTGTCAGAAGCCTTTTTGGAGATGAACTAGCTTATGTCATATATGGTGGATGAAGAAGTAGCGGACTTCTTGAATTTGTGCGGAGGTATGGTGACTTGCCTTGTAGGAAAACTCAAAAATGAAGATGGGATATATTCTTGGAGAGATTCAAACTTGATGTGTGGAGTTGGGTGAATTTTGTAGTTTGATTGTGTGATGGGTATGTTTTTCGGTTGAATTTGAAAGTGGGTGATGTGTGAATAGAGGGATTGGGTTTGATTTTAGAGATTTGATTATTTATGGGAAATTTCTAAGGTTTATGTATTGTGAGAAGAGAAGGGAATAATGAGGGAAAAAAGGTTAAGCCTTTTTCTCGTGTTGGCACTGTAGCACTAGCAAGCCAGCACAGCAGTGCTCAGGCCTGAGTGTATGGCTATGTTTCTTAAGGGGAACGCCACAGAGATGGCAAGCTAGCGCTGTAGGTTCTGTCTGATGCACTACGGCACTGGCAAGTCAGCACTGTGACACTGAGTCTTTTCCTATTTTTTTAACCTAAGTTACTTAAACTTAATAATGCATGATAAAAATTAACAAAAAGAAAAATAAAAACTTAAAATGAAAGGATACTAATCTTGGGTTGCCTCTTAAGAAGCGTTTGATTTAACATCTTCAACTCGACGTCTTGATCCCTCGGTTACTTGGGTTCAATCAAATCACCATTGACTTTGTCAATCAATGCATCCTCCCTGATAATGCTTGAGGCGTTGGCCATTCACTATAAATGAAGTTTGAGTGTTTGGATCCTTCATCTCCATAGCTCTATACAGATATACTGTGATAATTTAGAATGGCTCAGACCATCAAGACTTGAGTTTCCCAGGGAGTAACTTCAGACATGAATTATAAAGCAACACTTGTTGTCATTTTTTAAATGATCATTGAAATATCTTCTTATCATGCCATTGTTTCGTTCTTTCCTTGTAAAACTTAACATTCTTATACGCTTGTAGACAAAACTCATCCATGGCATTGAGCTGAAGTAACCATTTCTCACTTATTGCTTAGAGATCAAAATTAAGTGCTTTAATTGACCAAAATGCTTTGTGTTCCAACTCCAAAGATAGGTGACAAGCTTTTCCAAAGATCAAGCGAAATGGAGACATACCAATGGGTGTTTTGTAAAGAGTGTGATATGCCCATAAAGCATCATCTAAGTATAGTGCCCAATATTTACGGCTTGGCTTAGCCATATTCTCCAGGATACGTTTAATTTCTCGATTGAATACTTCTACTTGTTCAATTATTTAGGGATGATATGCAGTGGCTATTTTATGTTTAACCCTGTATTTTTACAAGAGGGTTGAAAAGTATTTATTATAGAAATGCGAACCTTCATCACTTATGATCACTCTTTGGGTTCCCTAACTTATGCAAATGTTCTTTTGAAGGAATTTAAATGACTGAACCCGACCCAGAATCTTACAATGTGAACCTAGGTAGGCCCTGTCGGGCACCCCAACGGAACGCTTCTCAAAGTCCGCCATCAACCCTAAAATTACTCTTAATTTCTTTCTTATATATTCTCATAACCACGGGAAAATTCTTAATTTTTCTAAAAATCCTAAATTAAAAAGGACAGAGTTTCTCCTGTTTTTCTGAAAATTTATATTTCATAAACCTGCAGAAAATACACTTCAAATATTTCTCACATCCCTTATCTACAAAGGAGACCTCCTATCCCTTCCCAAATCAGTCAACACATGTATTCTTAGTCATACTCCAATAGACATTCATAGCAGGAAAACCAACCATTTCAAAAAGGCATAATATTTATTTTGGTTCCAAAATTTGTTATGCATACTATACAACGCAAAACTAAATATGATACATGTATGTGCACTAAATGTATACATATAGCTCTGTATATGCATAGGAGATCGTCGTAGGGCTAGCCCACTACTGATCTACAAGAGAAACTATAGGCTGTATGCTGCTGACTGTACCTGGGGGAAAAATAGAAACACCAAAAACAAAGGGTGAGTTGATAAACTCAATAAGAAGATGTGAAATCTAAATAATTGTGGAAACATATTGAAAATTTTAAAAATTATTGAAAACTATTCTGAATTGTTTCTAAATCTTGAATACTGGTAAAACTCTACCGAGCGGTTTTCTTTATTTAAAATTTTTAAAACTTAATAGGCAACTACTGAAATCTGTAAACATTATTAACAAATATTTTTATTTTCTGAAAAAAAAATTACATATCTCATACAGTTGTCTAAAACTTCCGCTCGATTCTAGTCTATCTGAAAAGCACCAATGGCTACCCTAATACTGGACCTACTCGTCAACGTAGCTGACGAAATAAGTCAGTCACAAGGTGGTCTCTGTTAGCAACAACCATTGTGACCAATCTGATAAACTAATAAATCTGAGACATCAGTGTCTATGTGGTAGAATATGCATCGCAGACATATAGCGAGACAACACCCCATAGCATAAGCGACTCAAAGACTTGACACCCCGACTCCCCGGAGTTAGTAGCACTCAACCCAACTAACTGACCTACCCACACATACGGGGTATACCAACCGGTCTATACTATCCCCACAAGGATCTAAATATAATAGATGGGGTACCACTGGGCTTTGAAAACTGATAATATCTAAAAACGTTTTTCTAGAAATTGATATGTAAATTTTTAAAATCTGTTTCTTACTACTGAAAAATAAATCTATACACATGTTAAAAATATTGAACTATAATTCTAAAATGTTGCGGTATTTTTAAATGATAAATTTTCAATTCTCATTATATCAAAAGTATCAAATAAAATATCACTATGCTTTCCTTAATTCTTAAAAATCACATAACTTGGGGGTAAATTATCTGAAACAACAACATTTAAATTAGAAAGCACATAAATATCAATAATTTAAAATAAACTACATTTAATTTCTTTTAAATGCTTTCCCACTCACCAACTGTCCTGTGCTAAAGTTTCTTTTTCGGGCTTGTCCTTTCATCGGTTTTGACCTTCGGCACCTACAAAGCATAAATTACGCTTTAGTCCCCCTAAAGTGGCAAAATTACCAAAATACCCCTGGTATATTTTTCAGCCACCACCAAAATTCCTTTCTAAATTTACAATTTTACCCTCAACAATCTCAATTTATGCACAAACTATCATTTTTTTGTCAAAGGGGTCCATAATCCCTTATAATGTTCTTTGAACATAATACCTCTAATCTTTATCATAAATGACCACTATGTCCCATATCCTAATTTTGATTTCCACCCATCAAAACACATCTCAAGGGTCCTAGAATTCATTCTTAACCCTCAATTTTAGCTAATTGCACTAGTATTACTAAAAACCCCAAAATGACCCAAATGAGATTTTTATCATTTTTTAAATTTCTTCTTACCTATGGTCTTATCTACTCTCCAAATTCATTCTAATACCCTAAATTTATTCAATTGAAGTCCAAATATACAAAAATCCTAATTTACTATTCTAGGGTTTGGAATTCTCACCTTTTAAAGCAAGTTTACCCTTAATCCACCCTTGAATTTTGCTTAGGCACTTGGAATTAACTTGAATTTGGTGTGGATTCCTTGATTTGGCTTAGAAATTTCATTGGTATCACTGTTCATCTCATTCTCCTCTTCATGGCCGAAATCCTCTCTCTCTCTCTCTCTCTTTTGTTTTCTTTTTTTTTTTCTTAACAATTCTTTGAAATAAAACACTTGGCCTTTATATATATACTGAAAAATTGCATAATCGCTCTCCAAGAAATGCCTAATTATGACTTAGTCCTCCAATTAAATAGCCTTTGATTGGTGGCCAATAATTTAATAATTATTACTAATAACTAATAAAATATAATATAATATACTAATATATGTAATTATCCCAATTTGATTGGTCCATATGTCTTAAAATACACATACTTATCCAACAAAAATAGCTTGCTTAGGGTGTGATGCTTACACAAAAAATTATTGGTACAAATATTGAATTTTAACTACTTAGTCAACCGAAAAATCCAAAACTATGTGGTGAGCACCCAACGCCCAAATTAACTATGAAATTACCCAATTGGGTCTATTACGGCTCACATAAATACTTAAAAAAATGGTCCAAGAAGGGTCGAAATCTGAAACTTCTACGGTTCCTTAATCGTCAAATACCGAAATTCTAGGTATCTGACCATTCATTGGAACTGGGCATTACATTAAACACTGCTATAGCCTTGTTTGTTTTTAACGCTATTACCTCTATCCACTTTGAAACATAATCCATTACTACAAGGATATACTTGTTGTGAGATGGTGGAAATAGTCCTATAAATTCTATGCCCCATACGTCAAATATTTCTACTTCTAGAATGTTCTGCTATGGTTTTCGTATTTTTTGGAGATGTTCCATACCCTTTGACATCAATCACAACCTGCAACAAAAAGAATATGCATCTTTGAATAATGTGGGCCAATTAAAACCAGATTGAAATACCTTGGCTGTTGTTTTATCGTCCGTAAAATATCCACCATAACTAGATGCATGACAATGGTGTAGGATGTCGTTTATCTACTTTTTTAGGACACACCTTCTAAGAATTTGGTATGCACATGATCTGAATAAGAAAGGTCATCCCAAAAGTAGCATTTTGTGTTGTGAAGGAACTTCTTCTTTTGCTGAAAAGTGAAATTATGAGGTATTAGTCCAGAAATTAAATAAATAATAATATCAGTATACCCGAGGATCTCATGATGTTTTGTTGCAAGGAGTTATTCATTCAAAAAGGTCTCATTGATTTAGATCTTCTCTTGGTGTTGATTTGGTGCTTTCAAACGATAGAGATGATTAGCAACTTGATTCTCAACTCTTTTTCTGTCTTTGATCTCAAGATCAAACTCTTGCAGCAATAAAATCCAATGAATAAGTCTAGTCTTTGTGTGTTACTTGTTAATTAGGTACTTGATTGGTGAATTATCAGTGAAGATTATGACCTTGTCTCCAATGAGGTAAGCACGAAACTTGTCAAAGGAAAAAACTACCATAAAAGTTCCTTTTCTGTGGTAATGTAGTTGGATTACGCATCATTGAGAGTTTTACTTGAATAATATATGATGTGAAATGCTTTCTCTCGGTGTTGTCCTAGTACAGCACCCACATGTAAATCACTTGCAACACACATTACCTCAAAGGGTAAGTTCTAATATGGTGCTATGATGATAAACGCGGTCGTGAGCTTCTTCTTTAAAGTTTTAAAAGCTTCAAGACATACTTCATTAAAATGAAACTGCACCTCTTTCTTTAGTAAGCTGCATAGGGGTTTGGAAATCTTGGAAAAGCCTTTTATAAATTGTCTATAAAACTCAGCATATCCAAGGAAACTCCGTACTCCTTTCACATTAGTCGGTAGAGGAAAATTTTCAATGGTATCTATCTTTGCTATATCAACTTCAACACCATGAGTAGAAATTTTATAGCCTAAGACTATGCCTTCTTTCACCATAAAATAATACTTCTCTTAATTAAGCACCAAATTGGTATCTTCACATCTTTTAAGCACAAATGCTAAATTATCAAGGCATAGATCAAATGAATCACTAAAAACATAAAAAAGTTGTCTATAAATACCTCCATGAAGTGCTCTGTAATATCTGAAAATATGGCCATCACACAATACTGAAAAGTGGCTAGAGCGTTGCATAGGTTGAATGGCATCCTCTGAAAGGAAAATTTACCATATGTATATTGCACTGAACTTACCTATTAATTTTCAGAAAAAAGGGTAAATAATCCTTGTATCTAGCCACTTAATGATCTCTTTCTTTATTACATCTTTCATTACTAGATTCAACCGCCTTTGATGCTCTACTATAGCTTTGTGTCATTGTTTTAATAGAATTTTATGCATGTAAAATGAGGGACTGATTTCCTTAATGTCAGCAATTGTCCATCCTATTGCTATTCTTATGGTCTCACAAGACCCTCAATAGCTTCTTCTTTTAGGATTTATCAAGCTGTGCAGAAATTATGACTAACAAAGTAAAAGACTCTCCAAGGAATGCATACCTTAAGTGACTTGGTAAGGATTTCAACTCTAACTTAGACAGTTCTTCAATGAAAGGCTTAATGTGAGCTTTCAAGCCCTCAGGTCTATCCAGAGGTTCAACTCTCGTCTTGAATTTGTTATATATTGGAGAAAGGCTTAATACTTGTAAATACTCTTGAGCTTCTTTTCTCTATACCTCATCTCCATTTACCATAGCAATTTTTAGAGAATCTTGAATGCTATTCTTGTTAAAGACCTCTTGTACTTCTCTATCAATAACATCAATGCTGTACATTCCTCTACTTCACTAGGCCCTTTTATGGCTTTAAAAATATTGAATGTTACTTCCTCATTCTTCACCCTCATAGTTAATTCCCATTTTGCACATTAATAAGTGTTCTTCCTATGGCTAGGAATGGTCTTCTTTGATAGGGCATCCTTCATAATCTTCACATAACTTGGCATTAGTTCAAGGCCATCCACAAAAGGTATGTTAATGTGAAGTTTCTTGAAGATATCTAAGAATTTTGAAAACTGTTTGTCTAACTTCTGTTTCTATAGCCTTTGAGGGAATGGTGGAGGTGGATGAAGAGGTTGAACTGTATGTTTCTGCTAAGTTTTACTAATTTATGCTACTGCATCTACAATGTTTTACACTTTTGCACTGCTTCTTACAGTTTTCTACTGTTGCACATAATGTTTTGTAGTATTTTTTGCATTTTTCTACTGTTTTGCACTTGTTTTGCATCACTTACTACACTATTCTCCTTTTCTGTACTGTTGGACTGCAATTCTTTATCACTTCTCAAAGAGAGAGCTTTGCACTACTCTTTATCCCATCTTGGATTAGCCTCAGTGTTACTTGGTAAAGTCCATTGAGGTCGGTTATTTAAAGCTGCAGCAAGTTGCCCCATTTGAGTTTCTAGAGTCTTCAAAGATGTAGAATGGTTTTGCAAGGTAGCATCATTAGACTTCATATACTGCATAATCATCTCTTCTAAGGCTTGCTTATTTTCTTGTGATGAATGAAATCTGAGTAGGTTTATTTTAGACTACTGCCTTTGGTTATTACCCCAAGAAAAGTTAGGATGATTCCTCCACCCCAGATTATAATAGTTCAAATTTGGATTATTCTGCTGCCTATTATAGTTCCCTATATAGCTTGCGGACTCCATGCATTGTCCATTTATATGATTGTCACCATAGAAATCAAAAGTCACATTTTAGGTCTTTATGGCATTCATGGCATAGAATCTTTTTGTTAATATATTGATTTATGCAACCAATGCATTGAATGCATTAATATCATGAACTTTGGCAATCTTCCTCGGTGTAACTCTCTCAGCAGGCTATTGATAACTATTTGATGTCATCTCCTCTAATAGATCATAAACATCATCTATGGACTTATTTATCAATGCCCCTTCAATAACTACATCTACAATGGTCCTTAAATGACCTACTAGCCCATTATAGAATATCTGGACTAATATCAATTTAGAAATTCCATGGTGAAGGTACTTCTTCAACATGTCCTTGAAATACTACCATGCCTTGTACAATGATTCACCATTAAATTAGATAAATGAGGTGATGCCATTCCTCATCTTGGCTGTCATTACTGATGGGAAAAACTTTTCTAAGAGCTTCTATGCTCAGTCATCCCACATTGACATAAATTCTGATGGCAATGACATCAACTAATTCTTGGCTTTGTCCCTCAATGAGAATAGGAATAGTCTTAGTCAGATGGCATTGTCTGATACTCGACTGAAGTTTAATGTATTCCAAATTTCCAAGAAATTCATGATATACACATTGGGATCATCATCCGCTAAACTATATAGAATCTTTTAACATCTAAATAGTACTTGGCTTGATCTCGAAGTTGTTTGAGTTAATAGTCGGGCGTTAAATACTAGACTCAATACCTTTTATTTTAGGAATTGCATAATCCCTCAAAGTTCTCTACTCAACCATAGGCTCATACATGAGGTTATTGATGTTGTCATGATCCTCTGTCATATTTTTGCATTGATGTTATTCACGTTGAAGTCTTCAAAATGGTCTTTCAATCTCAGGATCAAAAGAAGTAAAATCTTTGCTTTTGGTTCTTCGCATGAACTATCAAATTTCAACACAAATAAAATTAAAATATGAATTGGAAGCAAGATAGTATAGTATTAGTATTGATCTAAGAATAGATATCAATAATCCCAGCAACGGCACCAAAAACTTAATGTGTGCTATAATAGTTTAGAGCAAGCGCATGTTATCGTATCAAATATTATAGGGTTTAAGTCCAAATTATCGTTCCCACAAAGACTATTGAACCTATTTCCTTGAATAAATTACTAAAATTATTCTACTTTACTTTTATCCATAAAATTCTAATGATGGATTTTAACTAATTTAACCTATTGTTACTAATTAAACCTAATTTAATATAAAAAATAATCAAAGATTGAATTCACTAATTGAGAAGCAATCTAGGGTTTCGACTAATCCCCAAGTATTTCATTGAATTCTTTAATCCCTTACTTACTCCTTTAATACAAATTGAATATTTAAATACTAACTTCATCATAAGCCTCTATCGATGGTTGAATAACTATATCACACCCTAACAATTCCCTATATGTTTATGGTAATCCGAGTAAGATGCAGTTCATTAAGAACAAGTCTAAATCAAACCATACATGCTACCTAGGTATATGTCTATCCTAGATGGAACTAATAGTTGTTACCCTATGATCATACATCAAACTATGCTGGACTAAACATATGAATTGCTCCGTTGAGTTCATCATGGTTCCTCAAACATTCAAAATATTGATCAAGTATAATGAAAGCATTAAGATCAAGATAAAATGAATCAATTGTATTGTATTAAGTTTATAACTAAAAGTATATGAAATTCAACTACAAGAGTATTAAAGAAAGAATTAAAAAATATCATAAACAAGATCATCTAACTAAGAGAAGAAAGAAAACAACAAAAGTGATGCCTTAAGTTACTCTTCTTTCTATTGGCTTGAATGCACAAGAACTTGTTCTTCATTCTTCAATAATATGGCTTGATCTCTTAATTTGCTTGTGAATCCATTTTTTCTATATTTGCCTATAAAATTCTATGTGTTTATGCTCTGAAAGGTATGCTTTTATAGCTTTGAAACTCTGGGGATGAGGGCCTTCGAATCCCCCTCGAATTAGGGCTGAAAAGTAGTATTTTTTTAAAAATATTTATTGCATTGGCCCCGCAGCACTGGGGCCTCAATGCTGCTGTACTGAGACCTAGGAAGGCTATTCCTGCATTCTTCGATTTGGCATTGTAGCGCTATCCTCTCTTGCAGCGCCCAGGCTTGGTTCGTCTAAGTTGCATAATTTGAGTGCATCTTGTTAGTTTCTCGTCCAATTCGCCTCTTGTTTATTTCTACTCGTCACATTTTCCCTCGTGCACCTATTTAAGATTAAAAAAATATAAATAAATAGCCAAATATTCACAATTAAAGCAAGATACCAAGTTAGAGTGCCAAACATACTATTACAATTTTGCTTCTAATAGCACCACTATCAGTCGTTCTTTGGACTTCTTAGTATTTTTCATGATGATTATGTAAGTTATTGAAGGGACCTAATTATGAGGCAATCATCTATTTCCTAGCCTCACCAAAAGCTGAGTGGCAATTGTTGGGGAGCAAGGTGACAATGTTCCCATTCGATATATGCACGAGAGTACAGGACTTAGAATTATTTTATTATCATCGACCTCATACCAGTGCTTCATATGAACTCCATCACTGCTCAGTGGGCTATCTTGCTATATGCCATCCTTATAGGACATTAAATTAATATGGGAAAGGTGATCAAAGACAACACCATCCATAGCATTTACTATATGAAGATGAGTTTCTACTGCCTAAATTTAATCACTACTGATATAAACCTCGTCAACGATGTGACGAAACCCAACACCAAAATGTAGAATCGAACCCCAAGATCTTCCAGATGCAAGTTTGATGAGTCTTGACCCTTGGCTTAGTAAGGTAAAAACTAAGACTATGGCTAAATAAGGGATGACACACCAAGAAACCAAGGATACTCAAGAATCAAGGTGATAAGTCCGGTTGTTTAAACACCACAAGAAAAATCTCGATAAGTTTAAAATCCTTTCAAGAATGAAAGAAGAACACAAAAACTCTCTATTTTTATTTTTCTAAATTTTGTATCCTCACTCTCAATCCCCATGGTATTTATAGAGACCACATGAGATGTCAAGTTACATCTTTCAAAATTTAAATTTCAAACTTACAACTACCCTCAAATTCAAAGTCTAAACTTACAGCTACCCTCATACCCAAAAGTCCATAATTACAACTAACACAACAATTGTAATTACAAATTCAAACATATCACAACAAACTTAAAGCTACCCTCATACGCAAAAGTCCACAATTATAACTAACACAACAATTGCATTTATAAATTTCAAACAGAATCTCTCCTACTTCAATAAGCATGTTCCTAAGTCTTAAATTTGAAAGAAAAAGTGATTGCTGGCCTATAATTAAATCTCCAAAAATTAGTCTATATTAAATTTAAATTCAAAATTAATATCTTGGGCCTTCCAAAAGTTGTGTAGATCTTCAATTTGACTATTCTAGAACCTTAATCAAAGTAATTAGATTCTCTTAAATCTGATTTTGACTTATTTGAAATGGATTTAGGCTTATGTAATGCCTCTATGTGTTTGCCATCTCACAAACTTGGTTAATCAGCTCATTTAATGCTTCTTTAAAATGTTTGGCTCTAAGTTTTGTGATTGGACCACTTGGCAAACTTAATGGATTAAGTGATTGCTAGCCTTCAGCCCTCCAAGCCCATATGTCTCATGAGTCCCTTCAAACCCACGTGTGAGTTCTTTCTCTTGTATATGTGTAGTTTGTACAGCTTTGCTTGCATCAACTATATTATGTGCCCAAGCGGGAATTAAATGGGCACCCACGGAGGACTTACTTTATCCTACATATATCTTGGATAATAGTAAGATTAATCAGATAGTGGATGGACTAGAGTAGCAAGATCAACCTCTAGTGTAACCTAAACAGCGATAGTTGCCTCAAGCACCCATACCACCTCCACCACTCATGATCGAGGAGCCTCTAACTCACTTGGAGTCATCATTTACAACTTATCAGTTATGGAGTTCCACTTTTGCTGCATACCAAGACCAAGTGATGAGGATTTCTTTACCCACTTTAGCATGGATACGAGCACTGTCATACCATTCTCAGGTTATCATACTCCACCAGCCCTTGTAGATTTGGCTGATGATGAAGATGACAAAGAAGTTGATGATGATGAGGGTAGTGAAAACGATGACGGGGAGACTAAAGATGACCCGGCAGATGATTGAGCTCGATATACATAAAGGGTGTGTTCTAATTTTGCTATATTTACTGCCACTATAGGGACATGGTTCATTTTAAGTTTGAGGGCAAGGAAATACTTGCACCCATGGGGACATGGTTCACCGACAAACCCACAGTAGTGAAGATAGATTAAGAACATAGAGTTTAAGAACATACTTGCAAAATGACATTTCCTAGCACTATTGTAACTCTTTGTAACTATGTTATTGCTAATATATCTCAGGTCTTTATCCCATTTAAGACAAGGCTCTAACTTTGTAGATTTCCCTGACTCTTATAACCTACTAACTTTTAGTATTTATAACTCTTAGCTTTGCTAACTCTTAGCTTTGCTAACTCTTAGCTTTGCTAACTCTTAGCTTTGCTAACTCTTAGCTTTGCTAACTCTTAGCTTTGATCTAAACTTCTTTAAACCATATCTGAACTCTTTTAGATCATACAATGTCTAAAATGTTATAAGCATCTTACCATTTTCAACAACTCCCATTTGCTTTAGTACCATTAATGATGATATCTCATATTAATCGACTCCATGTGTTCTCAAACACCCTAGAAGTTAAGACCTGAATGGATCTGCTATATAATATATGGAATGTATCCTAGATTCTATTATATCTCCAAAGGTCAAGAACTTTCTAATTATGTAGTATTTAAAGTCCACATGATCAGAATTTTGGTATGCCTTATGGCTACTTGGCTTAAGCAATTGCTTCGTTATTGTTACATTTAGTGGGATAGGATCCACTGAGCTTGCAACTATTATAAGCTTTGCAACTAACTTGTATATCCACAAAACATTTTTTGCAAGCTTTTAAAGCTGCAATATATTCTGCCTCTAAGGTAGAATTAACTATAGATATTTAAATTTCACTCTCATCTATCTGCGGTACCATTGAAAATAAATACAAAACTAGATGTAGACTTTATATTATCTTGACCAAATTGGAAGTCCAAGTCAATGTATTCTCTTATATGTAAGAAACTTTCTCCACGATTCAAAAACTTGTCTTTTATACCTCTCAGGTATTTCAGATATATTTCACCGCCATTTAATGGTCGTTACCTAGATCAGACAAATACCAACTCGTAACGCTTGTAGCCATTCAAATCCGAGTTTCATACATAACATGAAATACATCAAGCTACCTCTAGCTGATGTATATAGTATGCTAGACACTTTAACGATTTCGTACATAACATGGCGTACATCAAACTACCTCTAACCGATGTATATAGTATGTTAGACACTCTAACGATTTAATTTTCTTGTCGAGGATACTTTTTTTTAGTAAGATGAATGCTATGTCTGATAGGCATATTAACTGTCTTATAGTTAATTAAGTTGTACCTTTCCAGGACATAGTTTATGTACAAAGATTGGGATAATCCTATTAGCCTTCTAATTATATCTTTATAACACTTTATAGCTAGTATATAAGAAGCCTCTCACAAATCTTTCAAGAAAAAGTTTATATTTAGATAACTCTCAATTTATTGACTTGCAATATACCAACATCATTTCTGACATTGAGTATATGTTCCACGTAGAGAACTAGAAAGATAATTATGCTCCCACTACCCTTTGTAAATACATATGCTTTCTCTCATTGTTCTTGATGAAACCAAATTCTCTAATTTCCTTGTTAAAACGAAGATTTTAGCTTCAGAAAAACAACTTAAGTCCACTTGGACTTCTTTAGTTTGCATATCAAATTAGAAGTCAGACTGAATGCAAAACTTTCAGGCTGTTCCAAACAAATCCCTTAGTTGAGATATACATTCCGAAATGCCATCTCTATATCCATCTACTAGACCTCAAAATTTTAATATATTGCAATAGCTAACAAAATTTGAATGGACTTAAGCATGGTTACTAGTCAAAGAGGTTTTCTTATAACCGATCCCAAATATATGAGTATAACCTTTTATAACCAATCGGGCTTTAAAGGTCTCTATCTTCATATCGGGCCTAGACTTCTGCTGCACAAACTTATTTACAACAAATAGTAACTATTCCTACTGGAAGCACAACCAAGTCTTAGACTAGATTGTCATGCATAGAGTCAATTTTGGATTTTATAGCATCTTGCTATTTTCCCGAATCGATATCCAAGATCGCCTCTGTATAAGTTAAAGGATCTTTTTCTTCAATTAAGAAAATACCAAAGACACTTTCAAGTATCAAGTATACCTAATAAATGGTCCTCAATATCCTTTCCGACAAACGAGGAGAGTGTGTTAAAGGTATCTCACTCGATTGAGTTTAAAGTTTAATAAGTGATTAGTAGTTTCTAAAGCAAAACCCATAAATTTTCTAGAAAATCGGTAAAGCTCAATATCAATCGAACTATATCTAATAAAGACCAATTTTTCCTCTCTAAAACACCTTTGTGTTGAGGAGAACCTGGAGAACTATATTGAGTAAGAATTATATGCTCTATTAAATAATTTGTGAATTTACTACTCATGTATAAACTGTCTCAATCTGATCGAAGGCATTGGATATACATAAAGGTTTGTTTCTCTACTTCTGCTTAGAACTCTTTAAAAACTTCAAAATTTTTCGACATGTGTTTCCCAGAAACAAATGTCCATATCGCGACAAATCTATTCACATAATTATAAACACATGAGTTGTAATCACAAGTGCATGAGTTGTGAACAAGTAATAAAGTGATGAATGAGTATCATTCTTACGAGAATTGTATCCTAAATTGATGCTAAGTACTATGATGTTAGCAACCTAACTTTATTTAGGCTAATAATCTAAATGGTAAGATGAATTGTTGAATTAAAAACAACTTTAAACTAAATAACTTGGTAAAATAGAGATATGAGAGATCTATGACAATAGGGTTCTAGGGACTTAGTATCCCTCTATTGTTACTATGGTCTTTGTCATTAGTGATTAAAAACTAATCTAATACATTTATTAAGGGCTTAAGACTAATCTCATTCCCTCTCTCGAGTGTTGAATGAGATACTAAGCATATACAACTAAGTTGATATCCCTATCTAACCCGTTATACATACATGCATTAAACTACTCTTAAATGATTACCTTAAGCCTAATAGTCTCCCAACTCATTAAACTTAAAGCTATACTTTTTACAACCAACATATGGGTTAAAGTTTTCTAAGCACATAACCCAAATGTTTAACTCATCGAATCTATTTCCTAATGTAATTAGAGGCATTAAGAACATAAAAAGCAGAAACTAATAACACAAGATAGCCATCACATAACAACATCAACACACATTGTTCAATAAAGTTCCATCAAAGCCAAGAATATATAATTTAACAACAAAATGATAATTTTGCGATATGATGGATTCTATAATAATGGGATCCTAGAGTATTGATTTCATTCTATTCTTCCTATGTTCTTTTTATTTATCAATTTCGTTCAACGGTTTAATCAAAGGATTAAGAAAAATCTCATTACCTCTCCTGAGCGTCAAATGAGATACTATGTATACCTTTTCAAGTTAATATCCCTATCTAACTTGTTTACTGATAAGGGCAAATTTGTCATATATTTTCTTTATTTTTATTATTGATATTTCATTATTTTATGAGAATAGATGGCTATTTATGTGCGTTATTATTATTTATAGGGACTTGAACAAAATTTAAAGAAAAAATGCAAAAGGAGCAAAAACAGGGACTAAAACGCAAGATTTTCAAAATAATGTGTCCATCGCCCTAGCGCCACTAGGATTACCGCCCTAGTGCTGGAATAGTGATCGAAATAAGAAATATGACTTGTTGAAGTCGCATCTAATGCCCTAGTGCCAGACCTTTACTGCGCCAGCGATATTTTAGCGCCCCAGCGCTATCAACCTACCGCCTCGGCGGTGAAGCCTTTTTCACCCGTCTCCCCAACGACAGAAGCATAACGCCCCAGCAGTAGCTCGAGTCCTAGTTCGACGAGAATTGAGATTTTCAAGCTTATATCAATCTCTATAAAAATCACTCGTTCCCAGGAATCGAAGAGCAACCTAGAGCAATTCAAGAACACCAAGAATATAGAGCATGAGTCTTGGGGAGCAATAGGAGTTTAATTGAAGTAACTTTGGAGAGAGATTCAAGACGTTCTTCGGCATCAAGAGTATTTTAGGCAGCATATTCAAGAGCAATTCGACGTCTATATCGGTTTGCTATTGATTGTATCATGATTTATTATTATTTTTACTGCTGTTCTCTTGTAGCCATGAGCTAAACTTATTTTCTAGGGTTAATACTTGAACTCAATATGTGTGCTTAATTGCCATATCATTGGAATATTTAATAAACTTAGTTCTTTGATATTTAAATTACTTGATCTTAATGCTTCAATATATCTAGCCAATATATGGTGAATGAGTTGGTAATATTATTGATAAACTCGGAAGAGGAATCATAATATTTAGACCTAGGTAATTTGATGCATGATTGTAGAGTAACATTCAATGTTGCATATGCAAGTTTCAATTTAGGATAAGAATATACCTAATTGACATGTATGATCAATAAGACTTAATCTTAATGAATCTTAATTTATTACAAGTACTATAGGAATATAGGTATTTAGTAAATTAAGGTATACTTGCATGACCTTGGAAGAGGCTTGTGAATACATTAGTGTCTTGATCAATAACAAATACTAAGGGAGTTAAATATTAAAAGATTAATCATTAGAAAGCATATTGAGGGATAGTATTAATCCTAGGTTTTCTCTATATTGCTATCACTTAAATATTTTTGCATTGTGTTTTTACTTTTATATTTTCTACATTCATTCTTAGAAATTTTTCTGAATAATTAGTAGGAAGATATAATTTTAGTAATTGGTTAAAAAGAAGAAATTATCCCTGTAGGTTCGACATCCGACTTATTTAGTCTCTTTATTACTTGCATACGATAGTGTATACTTGCACTTAATTTTATGATATAGAAATATCGCATCATTTACCTATATATACATGCATTATGCAACGCTTAAAATGATTACCCAAGAATTAATTTCATTACCTCTCATGAGCATCAAATGAAATCTTAAGCATAATGACATACTTCAAGTGTTCTCACACTTTTTCTCAAACACTTGGTGTGCACCACATGCAATCATTGAGAAAACCATGATGATTACCTAAGTGTTATTAGCCTCCCAACTCAATAACAACCTAAGGTTATATTTCCCAAATCTAATAAATGGGTCAAGCTCTCCCAAGCATTAATTCATAAATCCACAACAACCGATTCATTTTCCAATCAATTGGAAGCATTTAGCATAGAGAAACATAATGAATTAAACGAAAATATACTAAATCATCCAAGTATAATATAAATAAAACTATATCAAGCTGAATTCAAGTTTAATCACAAATAAATCCAACCATAACTAAAATTATCAAAAACTCCATAGATACAATCTTGTTTAAACAATATCCAAAACTAAGAATTTAAACAAACGAGAAAATAATAAGAAAAGAAATAGAAAACCGAATTTGGGAATGTTTCCAAGGTTTCAATCCTTCAAATGTCTTTATTAATACTCAAGAAACCTTGGAAACATCATTTATTCTATTCAAATTTGAGCTCAAGTCTTGTTCTCTTTTGTAATTTTTGTGCCTCCCTTGTGATAGATGAGAAAATAGCTAAAGAGTAGTATTTATAGTTTACAAATTAGGGTAAGAAAATGAGGTTTAAAACAGGTGGTGGCGCTTGGGCGCTAAGCATTCTACCTAATATGGTGCTTAGGCGTCATTTTCTAGCACATGGGCACCGAACACTGTAGTACACTATTTACTAGGGGTACTGTATCTAGGTACTGCAGCGATGCACTGTCCACTACACTATTCATTACATTGTAGCATTGTTGGATTTTTTGCTTGTTTTCTTTGAATATTCACTCCAAATAACTCTAATAACTTAAAATCTACAAAATAAAATTAATACATATAAAAAAGCCATATATTTACATTCAAAATGAGCAATTATAAAAATTAAGAGGGGTATAATATCCTCGAATTATCTTCAAGGGTAATTTCTAATCTCAATAATGTAATTAGACTTAAATTCAATATGTGTATATTGTAATAGGAAATTAGATTTCCTTTCAGGTGCGTTAATTTGTATGTGAGAAATATAGATAAAAAAATAAATTGAATTGTAATACACAAACTTGCACCCTACAAACAAAACACCAACATCTTCAACTCAGCATTTAATTATTGACTTACAACTTCTTTTTAACCCAACCAAGAGACATTCTAAAAAAACATTAATAATTGAAAATAAAATAAATAGAAATAACAAAAAAAGGAAAATAAGAAATCCAAAAATATAAAAATGGAAGTATTTCTTTGCCCCAAAACATAAAATGAACCATGTCCCCATGGTGGCAGTAAATATAGAAAAATTGGAACACATCCTTTATGTATGTGTCAAGCTCAATCATCTTTAGTCTCTTCAACATCGTCTTTACTACTTTCATAATCATCAGCTTCTTTGTCATCTTCATCATTGGCTAGATCTATAGGGGCTAGTGGAGTAGGATAAACTGAGAATGGTAGGAGAGTGCTCGTATCCATGCCAAAGTGAGTGAGGGAAATCCTCATCACTTGGTCTTGGTATGCATAAAAAATGAAACTCCATAGCTGATAAGCTACAAATGATGACTCCAAGCAAGTTACACAATTCTCAGTCGTGAGTGGTGGAGGTAGTATGTGTGTTTGAGGAAACTATCACTGTCTAGGTTATAGTGGAGGTAGATTCTACAGCTTTAGTCCATCAACTATCTGATTAATCTTACAGTTATCCAAGACATGTGCAAGATGAAATCAGTCCTTTCTGGATGCCCATTCAATTACTGCTTGGGCACATAATGCAGTGATTAAAGTTGGGTAGTAGAAACTCATCTTCATATAGCAAATGCTATGGATGATGTTGTCTTTGATCACTTTGCCCAATCAATTGAATATCCTATAAGGATAGCATATAGCAAGATAGCTCATTGAGTAGTGATGGAGCTCACATGAAACATTGGCATGAGGCGAGCGATAATGAAATAATGCTACGTTTATGTTCTGTATGGATTAATTGGAGCATTTATGGTGTCATTGGAATTGTTCTGAGGTTATCGGTGATGCATTTCAAGTGTTTAAAATGCAAAAATCAAGAGACAGCCTAGTGGGATGTTGCAGTACTGGTAAGTCTACGCCGCGACACTAGGGTGGTAACCCCACAGCATTTGAAGGCTAATGTTGTAGCACTGTAGAGTTGGCGCGGTGGCAATAAGGGATAGACCTTTAACACTGTAGCACTAGTAGCTCGATGCTGTGGTTGCTCACACTGTTTGCTCCAATATATTTTTTTAATTGTTATAATATTGCCATATAACTGTAAAAATAAATTATTTTGTACTGGTAACCACAATGAAGCCCTACTGGTGGGGGTTAGTTGTGCTTGCACAAAAATAAATGAGTGATTAAGAACCACATTCTCATGAGATGGGGACAAGTGTTTAATGATAAAAAATCTCTCTTAATCAGATTGAATAGTATTTCATTATAAGATAATATTACACGTTGGTCTATTTTGCCAATACGGTGTTAGACTGGTAATCTCAATCTTTTTCAATATTACTAAAGTGTGAAGGAGTGGTTGGTGTGATTTGGACTATGCCGGTTAAACATGAGATGAGGTAAATATAAACGTAAGTAATATATAATATTGCTAAAGCATGGGGGTAATATCAGTAACTTAATTTGATCATTGGCAAGCCAATATGGAACACATTTACCCAATATTTTTAAAGCGTAAGGATAAAGTGTGTTTAGGATTAAAAGTAAGAGTTGTATGAAATGCAATTAACAAGAGTTTTTTATCTTTTGGGTTTAAAAATGCCAATATTGCTAAAGCATGAGGTTAGAGTAAAATCCCAATGGGGTCCATTTCTCACTGTACAGTTTAAAAAACTTAAACTGTCATTTTTTCCTTTAAGAGATTTAGGCGATTATATAAAGCAGTGGAAGAGTGTCTTTAGATTAAAAAATGTATAAATAAGTCCTAATACCACTTGGATTTGAAGTTATATGTCCCTAGGGTTATGAGAACCTATAAAGACTATTTTTCATAGCCAAAAGAGGGAATAACACAGAGCAATAGGGTAAACAAAAGAAAAACACAAAAACAAGATACCAAAGCAAGAATTGAAGATTAGAAGGTCAAGACTTGCGCATCAATCAAGAGAGTTATCTTGTTTAGTTTTCTTATCTTCTCTTATTCTTATGGTCTTGTTCATGATATCTTTCATTATTTGTTTTAATACTCTTAGATTCATTATGAACTAAATTCTTTTGATCTAGGATTAGACTTTTGAACCTACTATGTAGTTGGATATTATTAATTCTCTTAGTTATTAAACTCAATAAAATTGATTCATTCTATCTTGCATTGAATGTTTCTTTATATCTAGCCAATATATTAATTGTCTGAGGAACAATAATAAACTCGAAAGAGGAATTTATGTGTTTAACCTAGAAAAGTTTGATAGAAGATCATAGGGTAATAACTATGAGTTTCATGTAAGATAAACATATATAGATGGCATATATGGCATTATTAGACCTATTCTTAATGAATTTCATACTATTCTAATTACCATAAAAATTTAGGTTATTGTTAGTATGAGATATAGTTATCTGGTCATCGATAGAGGCTTATAACGATATTCATGTTCTAGCCATATTATTGAGAGATTAACTAAGATATTAATAGGTTCAATGAAATATTAGGGGATAAGTCAAAACCATATATTCCTATTATGGGTGAATTTAAACCCTTGTTTGTTTTTTTGCTTAAGATTAGGTTGAGTTTATTTAATTTAAATTCAAATTTAGATTTTGTCTGAAAAAGTTAAGTAGGAATGATTTTAATACTTGATTAATAGAATTGGATTAAATAAGTCTCTGTGGGATCGATACTTAGACTCAAATTTCTATATTACTTGGTATGATAGTTTGCACTTGCGCTTAGCTATAATTAGCACATCACTATTTATTCAAGATTTATCAAAGCAAGAAATTGAGCTAATCTCTTATCCCTGTACATATAATTATGAATTAGACGAACTGGCATCTACTACGTTTATTTTATTAAACAAAAAAAAATTATTTCCTACCAACAATTTTTGAGGTACTCATCTAATTTAGTAATCTATAAAAAATTTAACTTTTATACCCAAAGACTTAATGAATTGACAAATAATACACTTTTCTTATAATATATGAGCTCCACATTTCCAAAATCTAAAGAATTACATTCTTTTTGAAAAAAAAACACACCTACAAATCCTTAAGAATTTGAATGGGAATTATTCAACAAAAATCACATGTTACAAAAAAGGTAAGATTGATATTTATTTATTTTTTTTTATGTTGTAATCTAATCTTGAGAATGGTTTTGTAGTATTTAAAATTTATTGAAGATAGATTTTATATATATTTAGATCGAAAATTATTTTCTGTAAACAAATATTATGTGTAAAATAAATGTATTATGTTATCATACATTGTTTTATTAATTTAAAACAAAGGGAATCAGAAAACCAGTTGTTATCGCGTTGCAAGAGCTTATAGGGTGCAGCACCATAACAACATATTGCACCTTGGTTATTAGCGCGATAGTTTTTATCGTTCCAATGAACTGAGCTATTATTTTTTAAATATTTTTGAATTAATTTTTTTTATATAGGTATATAGAGATTAAGCCACTTCTTGTATATTTTGGGAAAGAAGGGAGAGCTCTAGTAATGGTGAAGAGTGATATGTTAGGTTCCAAAGCATTCATAGCAGTTCCTACAAATATGACATATCAACAGCTTCATAATATAGTGTGTTATAAAATTAGAGTTAATTCTGATCAATATAGTATCACTATAAAAATATGTAATATCACTATAAAATTTTTTATGCTAACAATTGGAACGAATCTTATACCATTGATAGTCCAAAATGATCAAAAAGTGCAATTTTATTTAAAACTAATAGAAAAGGTTTGGTATCTTAAATAACATACTTTTGATGAGATTCCACAAGTTCTTATTAAGAGACAATTTTTTCATAACCACTTTTTATTCACAAGCTATAGTAACCATGTTAGTAGCACATCCTCAACCTTACCAACTGTGGATATTCGAACTTACCCAACATATAACTACAAATTTTTTCTAGTGAGATACAATGGTGACTTATCTCATGCCCATTGTAACAATCAGATAGATAAGGATGCTTATGATGGTCGTAATACTGATGATGATGGAGAAGCATATAGGTTAAAATGATATAGAAGATTATAGTGAAGGCCCTTTTTCAAATGATCATCGAGAAATAGTTTGTGGTTTATGTCCAACACTATTAGATGAGCAGGATAACGCTGTTGAACCATAAATATTTCAGTTTATTATAACTTTAATCCATCAGATGGGGCACATGCTCAAGAATGGGAGAAGTTGTTTCCTAATAAAAAAAAACAATATACAATGCTCTTAGTCAACTTGAATTGAAGGGTAATTAAAGCTTCAAAGTTAACAAATCTACCAAAGATTAGTTTAAGGCAAAATGTAATGATGAAAGGTGCATGTGGTGAGTTCATGCCATGTCCACAGATGCTCATAAATATTTCATCGTACAAAGAATCAACAAGGAACATATATATCAGTTTGACCGATTATGTGATAATCATCGTCAAGTAAAGAGCCGAATAATTTCTCAAATCATAAAGCATAAATTTGCAAATATTAATAGACTTTATAGACCAAAGGATATCTTAGTCAGTGTATGGGAGAAATATGGTGTGAATTTAACATATATGATAGCTTATCGAGTTAAATAGCATGCAAAGAAGTTGATAGCTGGTACTCTAGAGTAATCATTCAAACTAGTTTCTACTTATTGTTAAATGTTAGAAAACAAGAATCTAGGTACTGTCACTCATTTAAAGAAAAATATTAGTGGATCCTTCTTGTACTTTTTTTATGGCATTAGGTCCTTGTATTTGAGGTTTTTACACATCTATCAGATCGATCATTGTTGTGGATGTTCTATTCTTAAAATGCCCTTATATTGGTTACATGCTTGTAGTAGTCTATAAAGGTAGAAATAATCAAATTTATCCATTAGATAGGACATTGTTGATTCTAAAAATGATTCAACTTGAGAATGGTTTATGGAAAAATTATGAAGGTGTGATTTGTGATATCAAAGATGCAGTCTTTATATCAGATTGATATGCTAGTATTGAGAAGGCTATCCGTAAAATATTTTTAAAATGCCTATCATGGGATGTGTATCTACCACTTAAAGGGGGATCTGATCACGAAGTACAAGCTTTCAATCGAAAAGAATAAGAAAGATAGATTCCTAGTTGTAAATGTTTTCATTGCAAAGGCATATAGATTATTCGATTGTTAAAACCAAATGAATAATATGCGAGACATCAAACCTATGGTAGTTAAGCATTTAAAGGGTGAGGTTAGTTGTAGCACGTAGGTTAGATTAGTGGATGCATTTAGAAGGTATGATATTAAGATTACTCATATTGCAGAGAGTATCGATGCCACTCAAAATAGGTACATTCCTTATCCATAACTTCACTATCTAAATAATTATGGGAGTTAACATAGAATTGGTTTTATAATAGAAGAGAGACCATAAAAAATATGACCACTCACTTGACCAAATGGACAAAGCATAAGGTATAGAAGTATAAGGATTAGTCTTTGAGAATGTTAGTCAATCTAGTTGACAACTCCAAGTTTGTTGTGAACGATGGTAGCAATAATGAGTTAGTCAACTTAACCACTAAGACATGTAATTATAAGAAGTTTGACTTTCGCCAATTGCCATAAGTCATGCAATTACAATATGTAGACATGTTAGGTTACAATATTAAGAGCTTTGTTCACGCTATTACATGGTTGAGAATTTATTAACTATATATAGCAATTCAGTAAATCTTATTGACCATCTGTTGGATTAGATAATGCTAGAGATGGTGCTTATGTACCATTCCTTTTTGTATGAATATTTATTTATTTAATATTTCTACAGCATTTTAATTTATCATTAATATTAATTTATATGGAACTAAGCTTGTTACTTTTCAGACATTTTAGATTTAAATGACATAGTTGCAAGGAGTTATAAATAGTGCTAAGAAATGTTATTATACAGAATGTTCTAGAAGATATTGTTCCTGATCTATAGTTGCCAACACGAGTCAATTGTTATACCTTCTAGATCAATGTGCGTCTATATCTGAATTATCAGAACAGTTAGTTTTAGTAGACCATGGGTTTAGTAGAAGCTTGTATAGGCATGAAGGTATTCAGTAAGGATTGAGTATTGAAAAGACTTACAAAAACCTCCAATAGGCATCTCACAAAGCCGGCAATGGAAGGTCTTCTCGAATTAAGTAGTATTCGTGATTCTTTAACCTGAGTGCCATGGTCTGGTTATGAGTGATCCATTATACTTTAATTTCATGCATGTTAGAGACCTTTCATGGTCTAACCTATATGTGTCTTGGTATGGTTCGATACGCATAGAGTCCTGTGTACATAGATTTTAGATCAATCAGCTCATATGGGTGAGTTATATATCATGATGTTCCGAGATTATATTTCAAGAAGTCTTATGGCTACAAGTATTTATTGGGGATCTATTGTATGTAGGTTGATGTATGTGCAACAGTGTTAAATGTATAAAATATGTATCTCATGCATATTTGGTGCAGTGGAATAATAAAACCATACAATAAACACATAAAATATATACTAATCAAATTAATATACAAAGTGTAAAGTTGAGAAATCACCAAAATGTGTAACGTTTTACACATGTATTTTAGGAGTCCGTCCGACGTCCTACTCGTAGGCAACTTTAGTCACCAATTTAATGGGCTTAGCAAGCTAGAACAACAGCTCCTCTAATCCAGCACCAAGTTTAACTCTTAAACCCTATAAACTCGTATTTCCTTTGATTAACTCTTTGATCAAGAATACAAGTTCTAATGTTGTTGTATTTGGTAGCCTATAATAGAGATAGGATTTAGAACAATTTCAGCACTTGAAATTTTTCTTCAAAAGAACAAATCTCTTCTTTTGCATTTATTTTGCTGGCCACTTCTCTCTAAAACAAAGAAAATGCTTTTTCTTAAGTAAACTTACAACAACAAAAATGAAAACAACTCTTGTTCTCATCCCCCTTATCCACACGTTTCCATCATTGTTTTATATCTCAAAATATATTATTAAAACCATAAAACTTGGCCACCAAGTCTAGCAATAATAATAATCAAATAATATTATATATATGTTAATGCATGACAACTAGCATGCATTAATATATATAATATTATTAAATAATATATTTTAATGAGATATTTTGAGTATTTAACATTTAAATAATTAATGTATAAAATTACCAATATATCCCTCAAAGTGGTTACCAAGTATACCCCTTAGCGAGTCTTACCAAATTTCATACTTGATTAAACTCAACCGAGGGTGAAAAATGCATCGCGTGGCATGATATAATTAGTAAACAATAATTTTTAATTAATTAATTAATTTAACAATGAAATACAGACACATACATCTCGTGATATTGCTGGATATTACTGGACTGAACAATTCAATCCAGTAGGCTGCCCTAGTACACAATGAGTACACTTCATATCGTGAGACTCCCTAAGTCCATGCCTTATTTGTCAAATGAAACTATTCCATTAGTCCATGAACAATGCCCTACTCATACATTACGAATATTACAAGTCAGTGTGTTGGACCATACAAGCCGAGATCACAATGTATACGTATAGTCATTCCGTCATGTATATCCTGGATGTGCGGGGACATAGATTAACACTGTCAAATTCTATGTGCTCATTCATAAATCTATCTCCAAACTAGTATCTCACTGAACAATATAAGCAAACTCTTTACTACATTGTTCGACCCTGTGAAAACTCATTTTTCGGGTATATTATTTTAACCATAAGACTTTCTGATATACAGTATCGAAGCATATAGATATAAAACTCCCTATGTGAGCTAACAAATCCCATGTCTATGCATACTGGACTCCATAAGCATCGGATCATACCCAGCGACACCCAGCGGTTAGACCATTAAAGTTTTTTGACATACATGGAACCAAACATGGTGGATCACTCACAAGTCCACCGTGGCACTTAGGTCAGAAGACCACATATAGTACTCAACTCGAGAGGACCTTCTATTAAAGATTATATAAGAAGTCTATTGGGGTCTTCATGAGTTTGCTCTATATCCAGTCCTAACTAAATACTCTTATGCCTATACAAGCTCCAAGCTCATGGTTTAAACTCTTTTATACCTGATTTGAACTCTTTTAGATCTAATAGAGTCCATAGTGTAAAAAGCATTAAACCATATAATTAAATAGTAATTAGCGATTTAATAAAATGTATACTGTATAAATATCAAATATTTATGGGATGGCACGTAGGCACAACCCTAAATATCTCTCACTTGCCTTAGTGTCAATGATGCAGGCTCAAGTATTTAAAAGAGAATACAACAAGATTAGAAGAATTAAAACAAGCACACCACTTTTATTAAAAAATCTTTAAACACTAATAAAGTGAAAGTGGTACAAAACCAAGCTCACCACTCAAGAGGAAAACAATGAGATACAGAATAATTCACCACCCAAAGAATCCTACAAGAGATACAGAGCTCTCAAACTCACCACTTTAAGGAATCCACCCAAGAGATACAGAGTTAAATAAAAAAAACTCTCACAAGAGAACTCTCCACATACAAGTAATTTAAAATTCACTCTCTACGCTTCTCCTCTCATCCTTCATGGTATTTATAGAAACATCTTACGATGTCTACTGCAAAGCACTCATTACAACATTCAAACTTGGTGGCTGAGAGTTTACAATTTCCAAGGACAACAACTTAGACTTACAACTACCCTTATATCCACAAATCTATAAATAATTCTAATACAATAAAAAGAAGTATCAAAATTCAAATATAATATGCTCTAATTCAACAAAGCATGCCCTTAAGTTTTGGATGAAAAGAAAAGTCTTCAATTCTTGCAAGTTGTCAAGATTTGGCTCACCTACTAGCTATCTAAACTTCCTTTAGTTATTAGGCTTCAACCTACTCTAGAAAACTTAGATTCGTATATTGTAAAATGATTTAGAACTAGACCCATATAGTTTTCTAGCAATATAAAGAATGCCAGTAATTCCTTTCGAAACAGTATCAGATTAATTCCAAATTTATCCTTAAAATTAATTATCTAACCTTGAGTCTTTAGTTTATTAATGTAACTAACTTCAATTCATTTGATTCTATTTCTAGCTCCATGCAATTAGACACTCCTGTGTCAAACTTCCCTAGTTGAAAAAGACTTGTCTTCTAGTCAATTTTGTTATCATCCTTATAAGGAGATAAATCAGCAACATTGAATACATTAGAGACACCATAAGCTTCTGGAAGCTCAATTTTGTATGCATTTTTCCTAGTTCATTTTATCGCCTTAAATGGTTTATCAGCTCTCAGCTTGAGTTTAGCGCTCTTTGGTACTTCTCCTTTTACTTTAATATTTCTTTCTAACTTCTTAATGCAGTTTTTTTTTGTGTTCTTCACTCGTACTTCAACATATGCACTCAATTGGTGAGTAATTGGAAAAGGGACTAAATCCAATGGACTTGTGGGATTCTAACCATAAACAATTTCAAACGGACTATAACTTGTAGATTGGCCTTTTGTCCAGCTGTAAGCAAATTCAACTTTAGCCAAAATAAGATCCCACTGACAAATGTTCTTTCCAACATAACACCTCAAAAGGTTTCCCAATCTGTGATTTGTGACTTTCGTTTGTCCATTAATTTAAGGATGATAGGAAGAACTGAAGTTAAGTTGAATTCCAAGCTTCCTCTAAAGAATGCGCCAAAAATGACTCATGAAATGATGGTCTTAGGAATTTCATGTAGTTTCACAATCTCTTGAAAATACAAGTTAGCTACATGGGAAGCATCAAGGGTTTTGTTGCAAGGAACGAAGTGCGCCATCTTGGAAAAATGATCCACCACCACCATGACAGAATCTTTATTTCTTTGAGTTCTTGGCAATCCCAAAACAAAATTCATGTTAACCTCTTCCCAAGGTGTTATAGGAACAGGAAGTAGAGTGTACAAACCAGTATTTTGGCCATGACTTTTAGCCATATGATAGATTTTACACCTATCCACATGCCTCTAAACATCATTCTTCATCTTTTTCCAATTAAAATTTTATTGTATCAATACCAAAGTCTTGTCTTGCCTAAAATTTATGCTAAGTTCACCATCATAAGATTCTTTGATAATAGACTCTCAAAGAGAGCATTAAGGAATACATAAGCGGTTGCCTTTAAAAAGATATCCATCATGCAACAGGAATTGCTGAAAAAAGCCATACTTGCGGTCCTTTATGATTTTTCCAAAATGAGCATCATCTTTGTAGAGTTCCTTCACTATCTCAAAGCCTACAACATTCACTTGCATGGAGGACAGCAAGGAATATTTTTGACTTAATGCATTAGCCACCAAATTTGGAACTTTAGATTTATGCTTAATAGTGAAGTTGAAGGATTGAAGGAATTCAACCTAATGAGCATGACGCCTATTAAGTTTATATTGGCTATTTATGAACTTAAGTGCTTCATGATCAAAATAAAGAACAAAAGGTTTTAGAAGAAGATAATGACTCTAATGATCTAGAGCTCGACAAATAGCATAGAACTCTTTATCATAAGTACAATTCTTCTTATGAGAATCACTCAATTTTTCACTAAAGAAAGCAATAGGTTTACCTTCTTGACTAAAAACAGCACCAATTCCCATATTTGATGCATCATACTCAACCTTGAACACTTTGTCAAAATTTTGTAATGCAAGAATAGGGCTTGGGTTACCTTTGATTTTGTGAGATCAAAGCTCATTTGTGCTTCATTTGTCCACATGAAGTGATCAACTTTTAAACATTCAGTGATTAATGCCATGATTGAACTAAATTCTTTAATGAAACGCCAGTAAAATGAAGCTAATCCATAGAAGCTTCGAACATTATGGAGAGTTTGAGGAATAGACCAATTCAAAATAGCTTCCACCTTACTATGATCCATTTTGATTCCATCATTAGAGACTACATATGACAAGACCCGCCCCGAGACCTTCTACTGTAGGTCCCAAGGTCTCTGCCGGGCACCTCGATGGAAGTTTATCAGAATATAACTAGGTAAGTTGATACATTTTTTAGATGCGAACCCCTTTTAGTTCTTGCTAATATTGCAAAAATCTTGTAATATACATGAAAATGACATCTTAATTTTTTAAAAAAATGGGCAGAGTTTCCCTTATTTTTCGAAAAATCCATATAAAACCTGCAAAGAAATTTCACTTCTATTTTAAACGCTTCTCAATACTACCAATTCGGACCTCCGGTCTTTTTCAAATCAAATCCAACACAACTCAATAGTTTCATTTGAATCACAAAATGAGCATACTCATAAAAAGCAAAAACGATCATCGTAATATCGAAATCTCTTCTTGTTGGTTCAAAACATATATACAAATATACATGCCTACAACAACTATGTAAAAAGTAAAGGGTGCTATTTAGCACATTTACATATACAAAAATGATCTTCAGATTTGACCCACTACTCGGCAATAGGAGAATCAGTAGCTTGCGTACTGAGACCTGCACTTGGAAAGGGTTTAGAAAATATAAAACACAAAACAAGTGAGCTAAAGGAGCTCAGTGAGTGCCATTAAGATTTCAAATAAAATAACATTATACATAGATAGAAAATTCTAAAGTACATGCATAAATCATGCTTCTAAAATTGATGTATGATGTAGGCTCAAGTGTTTAGAAAAAGAATACCACAAGATTGGAAGAATGAAAACAAACACTCACTTTTATTAAAATAAACTCAAATACTGAATAAAGTAAAATTGGTACAAGCTCACCACTCAAGAGAATTACAATGGGATACAGAATAATTCACCACCCAAAGAACCCTACAAGAGATACAGAACTCTCAAACTCACCACTCTAAAGAATCCACCCAAGAGATACAGAGTTAAATGTAGAAACTCTCGTAAGAGAACTCTCCCACATACAAGTAATTTAAAATTCACTCCCTGCTCTTCTCCTCTCATCCTTAGGTATTTATAGAGAGTTCTTGGGAGGGCTACTGCAAAGCACTCATTACAACATTAAAACTTGGTGGTTGGGAGTTTACAAAAGACAGCAATTAAGACTTATAACTACCCTTACACCAAAAGTCTACAAATACAGCAAATACAATAAATGAAGCATTAAATTCGAACATAATATGCTCTAATTCAACAAAGCATGCTCTAAAGTCTTGGATGGAGACAAAAGTCTTAAATTCTTGCAAGTTGTCAAGATTTGGCTCACCTACTAGCTGTCTGACTTTTCTTTAGTTATTAGGATTCAACTTACTCTAGAAAACTTATATTCATGTGCTGTAAAAAGGATTTAGAACTAGACACATATAATTTTCTAGTAGTATGAAGATTACCTAGTAATTCCTTCCGAAACAGTACTAGATAAATCCCAAATTTACCCTTGAAATTCATTACCTTTCCTTGAGTCTTTAGAGTACGAATGTAACTAACTTGAATTCATTTGGTTCTATTTTTAGCTCCATGTGATCAGACACTCCTGTGTCAATGTAAAGCTGTAAAACGGTTTTTGATATCATATGCCGATAAAATCTTGCCGAACGGGTTTTATCTACATCTTTGGAAAGCAATATCCAAAATCTGTATAACATAATAACTGTCGTGTGCATATAAACGCATAAATGCTATCGACAAATTAAAAACTAGTAAAGTCCTCGCTCGGCCATTTTCTTTCTAAACTGTACCAATGGTAACTTTAAAGCTCTATACTCACGTAGCGACTCAACTAGTACCGCACACGTGAGTAGGTCACAGGGCACCTCAACTAGCAGCATCCACAGTGACATCTCACTGGTTATGCAGCGAAATTCTACATCGTATACATATAGCGAGATAATACCCCGTACACATAGAGCGACTCACATGACTCGACATCCCGACTTTCCAGAGTTAGTGACACACCCCCAAGACCTGCCCATGTGCACGGGATATACCGGCCGGGTCTAATACAATCATCACCACTATAATCTGAGGGTACAAATGGCCTTTAAAATAAATGCAAAAATTTTAAAACTGTTTCTTAAACCTAACATATAAATGCATATCTATGGATACATATCAAGATCATAATCATGTTTATACATTGAAAGCTTATAAAACATACATTTTTATTATGCGGAAACATAGTAAATGAAAGATAAAAGAAATGTCAGATTTTCACTCACAACCGCTCCGCGCTCAATTTCGCTCTAGATTTCTGCTCCCGTTATCGCTCTCAGTTTTCTTCACCTACGTGCCATAAATGACATTTAGAACCAAATCAAATGCTAGAATCTCATTTTACTACTAAATGCCCTAATCAGCATTCAAAGCCCGGATGCATACTACTTCCCGATTTTCATTTACAAAGTCATTTAATCTAATCTAACTCACCACCCGGCGCCCTGAAAATTATTAAACGCCTTATAACTTGGTTGGACATAATTGCCCTTCACCTTTTCAAAATAGACAATTATGTCCCATTTTCTTCATTTTTTGTTTTTCCATCAACCATATACATTCAACATACATAATGTATCATTTACACACAACAACTCAATCAAAACACCACTCAATCCCTAACTTCCCTAAAGTGGCAGAATTTCACCCTATGTTCCAACACATTTCTTTTCTCAATTTCTTGTTCCAATTACATCAAAATCAAGCCAATTTCATTCTAATGCCCTAATTATAACCAATTGAAGTCTCTACATTCAAATCACCCAAAACCCTAATTCTTACTTTGCCAATTTCTTCAAATTGATGACTCCTTCAAGCTCCACACTAGAATTCAACTCAATCTAAACCAAGAATACACACAAGAACATCAATTGAAGTAATCTTAAAAGCCTACTTATAAATTTTACAAAATAATACTTTTCTTACCTCTTTTTCTTGAATTTTCACTAATGGAGGCTTCAATTAAGCTTAGGGATTGGTATGTAACCTTATTTTAGCTTGATTAAGCATGAAAAATCATGAAAAACAAATTGCAATTTCACTGTAGTAGCACCTTCAACACTTACACGAATTTTACTCTCTTTTGCTCTAAATGTTTGCTTTTGATCTCTTGAAAACTCTACACCCTTCCAACATATATATAGTGCTCCCTCAATTGACCATTTTGCCTTTCAACTTACTCAAAATTTCTAATTTGCCATTAGTTCAAATGGAAGGATTTAATTGGTTCCTTTGTAACTATTTAGTTAGAATAGTCAAAAGAACTAACTAGAATTCCCAACTTGGCAATCCATGAGATTGCTTCTAATTTGTCCAATCTTTAATATATAGATTGTATTTCTCAACAAAGGCTTGTTCCATACATAACCCTTAAATGGAAATTTATATAGTAAATTAGAATTTTATTTTCCAAGCCAATAGAGAAAAATTCCAAAAATATTCTAGGGTCGTCCGACGCTCCGATCGAGTGTGAAATTACCAAATTAGGTCTAATATATCTCACGCGCACCATAAAGAAAATATTTCTAACAGGGTTAAAATCGGGTAATGCTACGGGGTCTTTATTGCTCTATACCAAAATTTAGGCACCAAGACTACTAATAGAGATTGGATATTACAACATAGCCTAAAAAGATAAGGCAATTTGAGAAGAACTCACATTTCTTTAGGTTGACATAAAGCTTCTGTTTCCTCAAAGTGTTGAAAACTTGATGAAGATGATCCAAGTGTTATTCCTTATCTTTTCTATACACAAGAATGTCATCAAAGTAGACAACAACGAATATTCCAATGTAAGGCTTCAGAATATGATTCATCAAATGCATGAAAGTAATGGGAGCTTTTGAAAGTCCAAAAGGAATCACCTTCTATTCATAAAGGCCATCTCTTACCTTGAATGTTATCTTCTATACGTCACCTGGTTTTATCCTTATTTGATGGTATCCACTCCATAAATCAATCTTTGAGAAAAAACGAGCTCCATACAATTGGTCAAGGAGATCACCAAGTCAAGGAATTGGGAAGCTATAATCAACAGTGATTTTGTTTATGGCTCTACTCTTTAGAAATCGAGTATGTGACATACAAGTGTATACGTACTTTCAAAAATTACTACACGCAGCGAAAGCATATTAACAAATACACCCAATTTAACAAATTTAATCACATATATGCTTAAGTATAACTATTAAACAACAACTTATATATGATGAACAATTGTGTACATAAAATTAAAATGTAAAGAACACTTACCTAATTAAGGTAGCTTTACAAATTCTTCAAGTCCTCTAACAATCCAATTGAAGAGCTCACCTTGAAGTGAATTATTGAACAATTCAAGTCCATAACGGTTTGGTGGGATTATGGAGCTAGAATGGTAGCTTAGTTTTACAATTTTCAGCACATGTATTCAAACTCTTTGAGCACAAATTATTTGATTCTTAAATGGAGATGGTAAACATTTACATACAACTATTGTTTAAATGATGGAAACAATTTCCACAGATTAATTAATTTTAGCACAACTTTTGTCTACAATTACTAATCTCTTTCTCTATTTTGATTTATTCATTTTAATCCACTCATGAGAGAAGAAGATGAAGAAAGGTTTTTCATGTTTTTCAACACTTGAAAGACCAAAAAATAATTTTTTTCTCTTACCTCCATGCCTTAACCGATTCTTGCACTTCCAAATTGAAAATTTCATACTATTCTTTTGTATCAATTTGTTATAATAATATATACAATAGTTAGCCAAATTTTGTTTTTGTTATTCAACACTTTGTGATAAAACAAAAACAAGTGATCCACCAATTTAATTGTTGATCTCCCACTTAAGATTAATTTATTAAGCACTAGAATAATGGCCACCTAAATAAATCATTACCAAACAAATATAATTATTTTAATCATATTAGGTAAATTAATGGCCAACATCTAGGCCCCTCATTATATTAAAATACAATAGTCATGATTAATATATTATCATATTATCTAATAATATAATAATAATATCTAATTTAATTATTCAAAACAATTTTGAATAATTACTTTTTATCTTACTAATTTTTACTACCAAGTTTAATGGTAAAACTAAGGTAAAATCAAATCATGGAGCAAATTGTGCCACTTGTCAATAATCCTAATAATTATCAACTCTTGTTAATTAATTCAATGATGTACTTGACAATTAAATCTTGACAAATGCACATCCCGAAGGATCCTAAAACAATTATTCTATTTGCTAGAATTTACTGGATCAAATTATTCAATCTAATCTGCTATCCTAGTGCACAACAAGTACACTTCATATTGTGAGACTCTCTAGGTCAATACCTGATTTATCATATGTAGCTCCTCCATACGTCTGTGAGCGATGCCCTCCACACACGTTTCAGACATTACAAATCAGCGCGTTAGACTATGCAAGTTGAGGTTATTGCATATTTGTATAATCCCTCCATAATATATATCCTAGAAGAGCAGAGATATAGATCATCACCGTTAAATCTCTATTTGCTCAACCATCAACTTGTCTCTAGATTTATGTTTCCTTAAACAATAACCACAAACACTTTTGTGATATCATTTATCCATTCGGAATATATTTTCTAAGGTTTATGCTCGTGACCAGAAGACTTTCTGAAATACAATCTTAGATCATCAAGATATACAACTTACTCATATGAGCTGATAGATCCTATATCTACGCATACCAGACTTCATGAGCATCAAACCATACCCAGCGACACACAGCGGTCAGACCATGAAAGATCTCTGACATGTGTGAAATCAAAATATGGTGGATCACTCACAAGCCCACCGTGGCACTTAGGTCAAAGGACCATAAATACTACTCAACTCGGAAGACCTTCCATTAATTGCTTTCTGAGATGTCTATTGGAGGTCTTTATGAGTCTGTTCAATATCCAGTCCTCACTGAATACCTGTACGAGCTTCCACTAAACTCATAGTTTGCTAAGACTAACCATTTGAACCATCCAGATATAGACATACACTAATCTATATTAATTGGTTCCACCGATAGATCCATATCAATGAAATTAGATCAGGAATATTATGTTTGGGAATATACTTATATAATGGTATTTCTTAGCACCATCTGTAACTCTTTGTAGCTATGTCATTATTAATACATTCTCAGGCCATTGTCCCATTTCAGACAAGGCTCTAACTGTTTAGATTTTGCTAACTCTATTAATTTGTTAACTCTTAGCACCACTAACTCTTAGTACTTTTAACTATTAGCGTTGCTAACTATTAGTACTAATTTAAACTATTTTAGACCATATCTGAACTCCTTTAGATCATACAATGTCTGAAATATTACAAGCATCTTACCATTTATTATAAATAATATTAACAATTTTATCAGAAATGATAATTGTATAAATACTATCATTAAATATTTATACATAATAGGATGGCACATAAGCACAAATTTGAACACTACTATCTACACACATGCGAAAAGAACCATCCTTCTTGGGCACAAGAACTCTTGCTTTGTCCAACTAAGCCTTTAGACGAAAGCTCATTTACTTGACTTTGAAGTTTTACATGTTCCTTAGGACTCATTCTGTAGGCTGCTTTGTTTGGTAGAATAGCTTTAGGAATAAGATCAATAACATGTTGAATGTCTCTCACAGGAGGTAATCTTGGTGGTATCTCATCTGGTACTACATCATGAAATTCTTGAAGCAACTTCTTCATTATGGTGGCCCAGGACTATCATTGTTTTCTTCAAACACCATAAGAGCAAAGGCTCCATCAACATTTGAAAATTCTCTCTAACCTTCAGAAAGAGTTAAGAAATTATTTCCCTTCCCTCTAAAAGGCTTAAGAACATTGATCATCTTAGAAAGGTCTAAAATGACTTTAACACCATCATTGATAAAAGAATAAGTGTTTTTATGGCCATCATGAATAATTTTTCTATCATATTGCCATGAACAACCAAGAAGTAAATGACAAGCATCCATCGGAACAACGTCACACCAAACTTCATCTTTATAGTTTTTGTCAATAGAAAAAGATACTAGGCAGTGTTGATTTATCTTAATTTCATTTCCCAGTTTGAGCCAAGAAATCTTATATGGTTGAGGATGCTTCACTGTCTTTAAGCCCAATTTTTCTACCATTTGAGCAGAAGCCACATTTTTAAAACTACACCCATCAATTATGACATTACACACCTTTCCATGAGAAGTACACCTAGTATGAAAGATATGTTTTCGCAACCAATCTTCTTCTACTTCATGGGCAATACTTAAAAGTTTACGAAAGGATGAGAGTTTCACCTTCATCCTTATAAGTTATATCTTTATTGTCTTCCTTAGGTTCTGCATGGTTGTTCTCCATCTCTTCTTCATCTTCTTCTCCAACAAGTGTTATAATTCTGCAATTTGGACATTCAGAAGCAATATGTCTATATCCTTGGCATTTGAAACATTGGTGAGAATTGGTGTTAGAAGAATTGTCTTGCTTCCTTTAGTTAGAGACACTATTATTCTTTGAAGAAGTTCTTGTAGTAGGTTTGGTAGTAGAAATGGTCTTAGAGTTAGAAGTACTTCCCCAGTTAGAAACGCCCTCTCGTGTCAAGAATTGAGAATTGCTGTTGCATGCTATCTTTTATTGATTCCCCACCTTAAGTGCAAGACTACACACATCTCCATAAGTCCAATATGGTTGTAATTGCACAATGTTCAAAATTCAGGTCTTAAACCCCCAAGATAACGTGCAATTGTTTATTCTTCTTGTTCAGCTATATCGCACTTTAGTATGAGATGATCGAATTCTGTAATGTAGTCTTCTACGGAAAGTTTCTTTTGATGAAAATTATGCAGTTTGAGAAAAATATCTTGCCGATAGTTGTCCAAAAGATATTTCCACTTAAGCTCTCATTTCATCTTCTCCAAGTCACAATCTTACTTCTACCTTCTCGTATCCTTTGTTTCCTCAGATTTTTCCACTATAAAGAAGCATAATTTTAAGTTTTATAGCAATGAGTTTTACCTTTTGATTTTTTGGAATATCTTGATAATAAAAAATTCTTTCTATGATGTTCAACTAATCCACAAACTTATCTAGATGCATTCTTCCCTCAAAATCTGGTATTTCTACTTGTACATGGAAATCTCGACGATAATCATTTCTAAATGTCATATTTCTTATAACACTTGGATGTAGGGGAGAACTATTACCAGAAGAATGAGATTTAGCTTGATGAAAAGGATTTGTAACTTCATCATTGCTAGAAAACCATTATCAAGATCTTCATGTTGCACTGCTTTACCTCGATCTTCAAAACATTCTAAACGTTATTGAAGTTACAAAATTTATTGTCTCAATTCTTCAATTAGAATGTCTCATATATCAGCTTGAGCTACTGGATGTCCTTCAATTGTTGGAACAAATCGACAACCTTTGGCCATTGAAAGACAAAGCCATAGCCAAAAAACCAAAAGCTCTGATACCAAACTGATGCAGGCTCAAGTGCTTAAAAGAGAATACAACAAGATTGGAAAAATTAAAACAAACACCCCACTTTTATTAAATAAATTTAAACACTGATAAAGTAAAAGTGGTACAAAACCAAGCTCACAACTCAAGAGAAAAACAATAGGATACAGAATAATTCACTACCCAAAGAATCCTACAAGAGATGCAAGACTCTCAAACTCACCACTCCAAGGAATCTACCCAAAAGATACAGAGTTAAATGAATAAACTCTCATAAGAGAACTCTCCCACATACAAGTAATTTAAAATTCACTCTCTTCTCTTCTCCTCACATCCTTCATGGTATTTATAGAAATATCTTACGATGTCTACTTCAAAGCACTCATTACAACATTCAAACTTGGTAGCTGAGAGTTTTTAAATTTCCAAGGACAACAACTTAGACTTACAACTACCCTTATATCCAAAAGTCTACAAATAATTCTAATACAATAAAAGAAGTATCAAAATTCAAACATAATATGCTTTAATTCAACAAAGCATGCCCTTAAGTCTTGGATGGAAAGAAACGTCTTCAATTCTTGCAAGTTGTCAAGATTTGGCTCACCTACTAACTATCTGACCTTTCTTTAGATAGTAGGCTTTAACCTACTCTAGACAACTTAGATTCATATATTGTAAAAATGATTTAGAACTAGACTCATATAGTTTTCCAGAAATATAAAGATTTCCCAGTAATTCCTTCTGAAACGGTACTAGATTAATTCTAAAGTTACCCTTGAAATTGATTATCTAAAACTTGAGTCTTTAGTTTATGAATGTAACTAACTTTAATTTATTTGGTTCTATTTTTAGCTCCATGCAATTAGACACTTCTGTGTTAGCCAATCACAATGGTATCTAATACCCATAGACTTTATACGTTTCTCAAATACCTTTAAAGTGTTTTACAAATAATTACACCTTCATAGGTTTGCTATAATATTTACAGAATCTATTCTACAAATAATTACATCTCTCATAGCCAAGATTTCTCTGATTATGTGGTATTTGTGCTCCACATGCTTAGACTTTTTGTTTGATCTTGGCTTATTTGCTTGTGTTATAGCCTCGTTGTTGTCGTATAATAGAGGGATAAGATATGACGAACTTGAAACTATTTTGAACTCAGCGACAAACTTTTGAATCCAAACAGCTTCTTTTGCGGCTTTTGAAGCGGCAATGTACTCTACCTATGTGATAGAGTTAGCTTTAGAACTTTGCTTGGTGCTCTTCTAGTTCATTGTGCCTCCATTGAGAGTAAACACATACCCAGATGTAAACTTTCTATCATCTATATCAGACTGAAAGTCTAAATCAGTGTATTCTTTCACTTGTAAATCATTATCTCCATAAATGAAAAACTTATCCTTTGTACCGTTAAGGTATTTTAAGATATGTTTGACTGCCATCCAATGACTATCACCTAGATCAGACTGGTATCGGCTTATAATACTTATAGCCATACTGATGTTAGGTTTCATGCACATCATAACATACATCAGGCTTCCAACAACTAATACATATGGTATATTAGACATTTTAACTCTTTTATCTTCTATCTGATGAGACATGCTCCTCGAAAGATGAACACTATGTTTAAAAGGTCTATTAACTATCTTACAGTTAGTAAAATTGTATCTTTTTAAGATGCTATCGATGTACCCAGTATATAGGAAAAGTCTTATCAGCTTCCTAGCTCTATCTCTATAAAGCGTTATACCCAGTATATAGAAAGCCTATCTCAAATCCTTCATGGAGTAGTTCTTACTAAGATAGCTTTTAGTGGATTATAATATACCAATATCATTTTCAATTTCAGTATGTCATCCACATAGAGAACTAAGAAGACTAGCATGCTCCTACTAACATTTTTATATACACAAGCTTCTTTATCATTTTTTATGAAACCAGACTTTCTGATTACCTCATCAAAATAATTATTCTAACTCTTAAGAGGCTTGTTTAAGCCCATAATGGACTTCTTTAGCCTGCATGCTAGACTAAAAGTTTGGCTGGATGTAAAACCTTCACTCTATTTTATGAATATCTCTTCTTTAAGGTATTCATTTAGAAACTTCGTCTTTATATCCATCTGTCAAATCTCAAAGTCATAATATGCTGCTAGAGCCAACAAAATCCTAATTGACTTTAGCATCGCGACTAGTGTAAAGGTCTCCTCATAATCGATCCCAGATAGCTGAGTATAACATTTTGTCACCAGTCTAGCCTTGAAGATCTCTACCTTCCCATCAGGCCCATGCTTTCTTTTGTAAATCCATTTACAATCGATAGAAACTATTCTTTTAAGAAGCTCAACTAAGTCCCAAACTTGATTCTGATGCATGGAATCAATTTTAGATTTCATGGCTTCTTACCACTTTATCAAGTCGATGTCTAACATCGCCTCCTTGTAAGTTAATGGATCATTTTCTTCTATCAAGGAAACTCCAAGTGCACCTTCAGCCATCTGACCATACCTAATAGGTGGCCTGGACATCTTATCCAACCTACGTGAAAGGTGTGTAAAAGATCCACTGCTCATTTAACACTGAGTATCCATATCTAATTTATTAGATTCCTGATTGACTTCATCAAGTACAATCTTTTTATAATCCCTATGATCTTCGAAAAACTATTTCTCAAGAAAAGTGGCATTCCGAGCAACAAACACATTTTGTTCTTTTGGATCATAGAACTCGTATCCCATGGAATTTTGGGATACCCAATGAACTTATTCTTATACCCCATAGGTACAAGTTTATCCTGTTGCATAACTCTTACGTAAGCAGGACAACCTCAAATTTTAAAATACTTAAGACTAGATTTCCTACACTTCAACATCTTATGTGGAGTGGTAGGAACAGCTTTAGATGGAACTCTATTTAAAACATGAGTAGCTATTTCTAGAGCATAGCCCCACAAGTATTCTGGGAGATCGCTATCAATTGGACCATATCTAATAAAGTTCGATTCCTCATCTTTGAAATACCATTATGTTACATAGTACCTGAAGGACTATATTGAGCCAGAATCCCATTCTCCCATCAATTATTCAAAAATTCACTGCCCATATACTCAATGCCTTGATCTGATTTAAGGCATTTAATGTACTTTCCAATTTGTTTCTCTACTTCAAGTAGGAATTCTTTGAACTTTTCAAAGGTTTCTAATTTATGTTTCATAAGAAACACATAAACCATATTATGACCAATCATCTATGAAGGTTACAAAGTATCAAAACCTACTCATTGCAGCATGATTCATTAGTCTGCATACATCATTATGTTCAAGTTCCAATAAACTAGAGGCATGGTGTCCAACACCTGTAAATGGATATTTAGTCATCTTTCTTTGAATACAAGATTCATAAACTGGATAAAGCCTCATGGTCAGATCAAGTATCTGCCCATCCTTAACAAAATGGGTTAGGCGTCTCATGATAGAGGCGTAAAAGCACTAGTATATTTTATACCCAACTTTCATATTTTCCTTCAAATTATAAATATTTGGCTATTTAATTGTAGTTTTTGATCATAAATAGATGTATGACGGAAAATGTGATGTATAGGAACAAACGGGAGGATAATCGGATGTCAAACGAATAAGTTACACTCAAAATACGAAAGGGGCACCAGGGCTGAGCGCCGCAACACCCACGACTGAGCACCGCGGTGCTCGTGGGGGGGAACAGTGTCAAGGTAACAGTAACTCGCGAATAGAATTTTCTACAGTAACTCATAAACAGTATTTTGAAGACAAAAACTTATAAATAGAAAGCCAAAAAAAACCCTAAAAGGAGAGAGAAAAGAGGCAAAAACTTAGAAAGAATTCATAACACAAAATCAAAGATCAAAGCCAAAGATTGAAGAACCAAGATCAAAATTCAAGCTTCAAATCAAGATTGAGGGAGAAGCAAATCAAGGAGTCACTTTGATTAGTTTTTCTTTTCTTTCTTTATCATTATGTTCTTTTTCTTGTTGATCTTTATGAATTTGTTTGATATTTTTGATTTTGTGATGGGCTAAATTATTTATTTAGGGTTTGACTATGTGAACCTAGTATGGATTTGGATTGTGTTAATTTTTAGTTTATGAATTTGATACATTCAATTGATTTATTCTATCTTGTGTTTAATGCTTTCATTATACTTGATCAATATTTTGAATGATTGAGAAACCATGATGAACTTGAAAAAGGATTCATGTGTTTAGTTTATGGTAGTTTGATGCATGATCATAGGGTAACAACTATGAGTTCCATCTAGGATAGACATATACCTATGTGGCATGTATGGTATAATTTAGACTTGATTTTAATGAATTACATTCTGATTTGATTACCATAGACATATAAGTGATTGTTGGAATGTGTAATATAATCACTTGACCATCGACAGAGGCTTGTGATGAGATTAGTGTCTAAGCCAATCAATTAATATTAAGGGTTTAACTAACTGGTTAATGAGTCCAATGAAATACAAGGGGATAAGTCAAAACCTTAGATTATCTTTATTTGTGAATTCTACTCTTTGCTTTTGTTTTGTTAATTGAGAGAACTAGATTAGTTACAAAAATTTCAGATTTTGGTTTTCTGAATAAAAGTTAAGTAGGTATAATTTTAGTACTTGATTTATAGAATTAGATTGCATAGTCCCTGTGGGATTGATATCTGGACTTAAAATCCTATATTACTTGATATGATAGCGTGCACTTGCGCTTAGCTACTATAGCACAATAATCATCTCACGCTTATATGATCTAATCTCATATGCCATATTTCAATTACATTTAAAGTTTTCGATCTATTGCGTTTGTTACAATTGCTAGTACCAACTTACACATTCATTACATTTTTTATTGTACCTAATACATAATACGCATTAATTAACTTACACTCAGCTAATAAAACATCATGCACATCATATAAATACAAAGTACAATTCTGTATATTTACACGATAACCTTCTCTGTCAAGTATAGGAAGGGATAGAATTTGCATGATGATGTGAGGTACATAATTGTTGACGTATTTTACGGTGTAAGCATGTGATTGTGTACATATTGAAAAATTAAAATTATGCATCATATACATGAATTTAGCAGCAGAATTTATCAAGTAATCAACATATACACATGTAGTTCAATTCTTAACAAGTTAAGAATACAGAAAACATACCTTTGAAGACCTCCGATGAAGATTTCGAATTCCGGATATCTTTGCTCCAATTTTGAGCTCACCTTGCAGTGTACTTTTGTCCAATTCTAGTTCACAATAATTTGGTGGGATTCTGAAGCTAGAATAGTAGCAGTATAATCTCCAGCAATAAGGTTTTGATTCTATAAAGAAAAATATGAAGGATTTATTTTCTTTCTCCTTTGATTTTTCTCACAAGTCTTTGTTCTTTGAAAAACTCTCTCAAAATCAACTCTTCTTTTTCCTCTCAACCCTTGCACGAATTTTTATTCACTCTCTTGTTAACACACTTGAAACTCAACTATGTTTAGTGGTTACAACAACTTCACAAGTGCTCCACCAAAATTAGATTAAGTGGCCAACTACCAAAATAAATTTTGGTGGCCATTTTAATGGTCTAATAAATTTAACCATTAATCATAAAATGGTGCTCCAATAAATTTAGTTTATGTTTCTCAAATTAGGTATGTCTTCCATTTAGGAATAAAATAACAAATAAATAAAATTATATTTTATTTATTTAAATAACATTTAATTATTCAAAAACTATTGAATAATTAATATTTACCTTATTTGATTTTACTAACATGGTAAATGGTTGAATTCATAGTAAAACAATTCATACAATAAAATTGTGCCACTTGTTAATATCTAATTAGTTAATAACTCTTGTCAACTAATTAAATAATATACTTAACATTTAAGTTTAAACAAGTGCACAACCCGAGGAACCTCGAAACATATTTTTAGTTTGCTGGAATTTCTAGGATGGAACTGTTCAATCAATTATGTTGCCCCAGTGCACAACGAGTATACTTCATATTGTGAGACTCTCTAGGTCCACGCCTGAATTGTCATATAGAACTCCTCCATACGTCCATGAACGATGCCCCACACACACGTTACGGATATTACAAAGCTGCGTTAGACCATACAAGTTGAGGTTATAACATATTCATATAATTCCTCCATCATTTATATCCGAGTAGAGCAGAGATATAGATCAACACTGTCAAATCTCCATATGCCCGACTGAAAGCTTATCTCTTGAATTGTATTTCAATAAATAATATTCCCAAACACTTTTGCAATATTATTTATTCCTAGGGTTAAACTCTTTTCCTAGGAATTATTGCTTATGGCCATAAGACTTTCTGAAGTACAATCTATAGAGTATTAGGATATAATACTCACCCAAATGAGCTGATGGATTCCATATCTATGCACACCAAACTCCATGAGCATCGGACCATACCTAGCGACACCCAGCGGTCAGACCGTGAAAGGTTTCTGACATATGTGAAACTAAAGTATGGTGGATCACTCATAAGCCCACCATGGCACTCAGGTCAAAAGACCACGAATACTACTCAACTTGAAAGATCCTCCATTGACGGCTTTATGGGATGTCTATTGGAGATCTTTGTGAGTCTATTCAGTATTCAGTCCTTACTGAATACCTGTATCTCTATACGAGCTTCCACTAAACTTATGGTTTGCTAAGAATAACCATCTGGACCATCAATATATAGATATACACTAATCTATATATTTGTTAAGGTATTCACTGACAGACCTGCATCAGTGAAGATAGATTAGGAACATAATATTTGAGAACATATTTGCATAATGATATTTCCTAGCACTATTTACAACTCTTTACAATTATGTCATTACTAATATATTCTTAGGTCTTTGTCCTATTTCAGACAAGGCTCTAACTCTTTAGATATTACTGACTCTTATAACCAGGTAACTCTTATCAGTGCTAACTCTTAGCATTTATAACTCTCAGCGTTGCTAATGTTGGAGCTGGTGCTCACGTGCCATTCCAATATTGTATGAATATTAATTGTTAATATTTATACAATAAACATTTCGAATAAAGATTGTTAATATCATATTAATATGGTATAATGCTTGTAACATTACAGACATTGTTTGATCTGAAAGAGTTCAGATCTGGTCTAAAGGAGTTTAGATCAGAACTAATAGTTAGCAAAGCTGAGAGTTATAAATGCTAAAAGTTAGCACTGTTAAGAGTTAGCAGGTTATAAGAATCAGCGAGGTCTAAAGAGTTAGAACCTTGTCTATAATGGGACAAAGACCTGAGAGTATACTTGTAATGATATAGTTGCAAAGAGTTGCAATAGGAGTTAAGAAATATCATTATGTAAGTATGTCTCAAACATAATGTTCCTGATCTATAATCACTAATGCGGGTCTATCAGTGATTCACTTTATATAGATTAGTGTATGTCTATATCTGACTGGTTCAGATGGTTGTTCTTAGCTGACCATGAGCTTAGAGCTTGTATAGGCATGCGGGTATCCAGTCAGGACTGGATACTGAACAGACTTATGAGGACCCCAATAGATATCCTATGACACCGTCAAAGGAAGGTCCTCTCGAGTTGAGTAGTATTCGTGGTCCTTTGACCTGAGCGCCACGGTGGTCTTGTGAGTGATCCATCATGCTTTGGTTCCACATATGTCAGAGACCTTTCATGGTCTGACCGCTATGTGTCGCTGGGTATGGTCCGATGCTCATGGAGTCCGGTGTGCGTAGATACGGGATCCGTCAGCTTACGTAGGTAAGTTGTATATCCGATGCTCTGAGATTGTATTTCATAAAGTCTTGTGGCCACAAGCATAAACCCGGGAAAAGAGTTTCCCATAGGGTTAAACAATATAGCAAAAGTGTTTGCGTATATTGTTTATCGAGATACGAATCTGGAGATAAATTTATGGATGAGCAAATGGGGATTTGACGGTGCTGATCTATATCCCCGCACATCCAGGATATAAATGATGGAAGGATTATACGTATACGTTATGACCTCAACTTGTATGGTCTGACACGCTGATTTGTAATATTCGTAACGTGTGCGTGGGGCATCGATTACGGATTAATAGAACAGTTCCATTTGACAAATCGGGTGTGGACCTATAGAGTCCCAATATGAAATGTACTCTTTGAGCACTTGGGCAGTGTACCGTATTGAATTGTTCAATACAGTATAATTCAGCAATTACTAAGGTTACGTTAACTAAAGTATGTGGTTAAATTGGTGGGACCCACTTTAGGTTAACTTGGTAACCGAGTAAGGATATAATAGTAATTTCACTTTATGATTATTTAATTGTTAAATAATTAAAATAAATATTTATTTATTTAATTGTTAAATAAATTAATTTAACATAACTAAGGTTAAAAGTTAACCAAGTGGTTAAGTTAAGTTAACCTTACTTAAAGGTTAAGTAAAGGTTAACCTAACCATGGTTAAGTTAGTTAACTATGGTTAAATTAATTAAATATTTATTAACTTAAAGGTTAAGTTAAAATAATCTAACTAAGGTTAAATGTTAACTAAGGTTAGGTTAAGCCAAATGAAATGCAAATGAAATTCAAATTAGTTTGGAATTAATTCATTTGTATATAAAGTGAAATGAAATTGAAAATGAAAATTGATTTAGTTTTTTAGGTTTTGCATTTTGGGAGCCAATTCAATTTGAGAAATTGAAATTGTTTGTTTTGTGTTTTAAATGTTAGAACAACAAAACAAATTGAATTAATGGTTACTAAATGTAATAACTAAAAACAAGATTTGTTTTATTTATTCAAGAGTTGAATAAAAGGAAAAACAAATTTAATTAAGTTAAATGGTTTAACTTTGTAAAATGTTTAAGAGTTAAACACATATGCTGGATTAAGATGCTGCCATTCTAGACAATCAAACCCACCCTTGTTGATTGCTAGAATTGATCAAAGATTCATTTCATGGTGGACTTCAAAGAAAATTAATCCAAAGGCTTCATTGGTGATTTTCTCAATCTCGAATTTCAGATTAAATAAAATGTTATTTTCTGTGTTCATTGTATTCAATCTTCCGCTGTGCACATGTATGTATGAGATATGTATATTGTTTGTATTATGAACACAAACCCACATGCAAGAACCCTAAGTAAATTCGCCCAACCATATAACCCAACAGCTAATTCTTAGCACTGATCTAAACTCATTTAGACCAGATCTGAACTCTTTAAGATCGTACAATGTCTGAAACGTTACAAGCATCTTACCATATATATATATATAATTAGCGATTTATTGAAATACTAACACTAGTATAAATATTAAACAAATATTCATACATAATGGGATGGCACGTAAGCACAAATCCCAACAACAATAACAATTATACAATATAATTGTTCTATTATATGGGAGAAGTAAATTAAAACATCCAATAGCTTGGACCTGTAAGAACTCTTCATTTGCCACTCTGAGCATTACTTCTCCTGGCTGTAGCATCCTAACTTCCCTCAGTCCTTGCAACACATTACAGATATGAGAAGAGTATGCGGTATCTAATACCCAGCATGTACAGGCATAAAATGCCAAAAAAATGTCAATAATGGTCAAGCACATACTTGAGGGAGTCTTCTTAAATATGGCCAGGGTACCTTGGGCAGTTACACTTCTAGTGTCCGTCCTCGCCGTAAAAGAAACACTTTCATTTTGCATTTTTCTTCTGAGGCTTAGATATCTACTGCCTCTGAGGACCCATATGAGGTATCTACTTCTTTTTATTCTTCCTTTTAGACTTTCTAGAAACCTTCAGAGCAGAAGATGAAGCACTCTAGACTAAGAGGGTCGAGCCTAATTTGTACATGTCCTCTTCAACTATATTCAAAATATTATGAAGATCAATATAAGTAGGGGTAAACCCCTACATATTAAAGTTCATAATGAGCTGTGCATACGACCTTGGCAACGATTGGAGAATTAAACTATTCCATAGGTTAGTGTTCATAGAAATGTCCATAGCCTCCAACCTCTAGATGTAACTGATCATTTTTAAGTACATGGGGACTAACTGAACTGTCTTGGCCTAGTCTACCCTGAAAGAGTGCCTTGACGACCTTGTATAACTTGACTTGAGGTCGATCACCAGAGAGCTCCTTCAAATGGAGCATAATACTGCTAGTGTTGTCTAGACGGACATGATCTCGTTGTAGCTTTGTGGACATTGATGTAAGGCTGTACAATTTAACATTTAAATCATCATCCAACCATTTCTGATAAGTCTCCCCCTTCTTACCATTTCTGATAAGTCTCCCCCTCCTTAGGGGTGGCATTATCAGAAACATCTCTAGGCAATCTCTGATCAATAACATAACTAAGCCTCTCAGAATCAAGAATAATTCTAAGATTTATAAGCTTATTAGAGTAATTGTCAGCGCCTTTAAGCTGGTGTGCATTTAGTATGCACACCAAAGGTTCATCGAGGCCATCAGATCTAATATTGCACAAGACAAAACAAAAAGGAGATGTCAGTAGATTTACAAAATATTAAATTGCTAATTAGAATATTTTAAATCATAGGTATACATTTTTCAATTTAAAATACCTTCCCACTGGTTTACATAATCTTGGTAATCTCTCGAAGAAGAAAATGATAGCTACTCTTTAAACTATACAGTGGGAAGTAGACCCTATTGAAATTTACTCTGGCCTCATGCTGTAGTAATATTGGCCTTCATAAACCCAACAGGTAGACAACACTTGTCAATTGCATCTCATGTAACTTTTACCACTTGATCCTAAATACACTTTATCCTCACGCTATAGTAATATTGGATAAGTGTTATAGATTAACTTGTCAATAATAAAAATATATGTTATTGATACTACACTTACGCTATAACAATATTGGGTAATACGTTCGTGTATATTTGCCTTATCTTATGTTTAACCAGTATAATTTAGCCCAACTAATCAAGTCCCTCACGCTGTAGTAATATTGAAAAAAGGCCGACGTGACTTATCTAACACCGTATTAATAGGATAGATCAAAATAAGACATTATCTCATATAATATTCTATAATCTGATTAAGAGAGATTTTTCTTTCTAACGTGGATCCTCATCTAATGAGGATGTGATTCTTAATAAATCTATTTTTCTGTACGATCGAAACTAACCCTCACCTATAGGGTTGCCATTGTAGTTACCAACACAAAACTTAATTCTGGTTTATAATACAGACCGATAACTTATCACTGTATCTCATAAACCCCGATTTGTAATGCAAACTGATAACTTTATCACTATATCTCATAAACCCACACATGCATAATTTTAATTTTGAAACACTTTTCAAAATACTGTTCAAGTGAACAGTCTTTTTCATTGTCCAATATACAGCTCAAAGTTACTATTTATATGAATAAACATGCCACAGCACTAATTCGAAAGCTGACGCACCGAATGTAATTTCACCGTGGTATGCTTGTATCAACACTTGAAATGCACTAGTTTTCACTAGGATCTCTGCCATCAACACTTCCATTCACTCAAACAACACCTAAAATACTTACAAAACTAGCTCTGATACTAATTTTGTTAGGGATCTATTGTACGTGGGTGTATGCATGTACAATAGTATTCATTGTATAAAATACGTATCTCATGCATATTTGGCTCAGTAGAATAATAAAATCATACAATAAATACATAAAATATAAATTAATCAAATTACTATACAAAGTGTAAAGTTGAGAAATCAACAAAACGCGTAACATTTTACACGTGTATTTTGGGAGTTTGCCCGGAGTCCTACTCGTAGGCAAAATAACAGCTCATAAATTCAGCATAGAGTTTAACTTTTAAACCCTATAAACTCGTATTTCCCTTGATCAACTCTTTGATCAAGAATACAAGTTCTAATGTTGTTGTATTTAGTGACCTATAATAAAGATGAGATTTAGAACAATTTCAACACTCAGAAGTTTTTCTTCAAAAGAACAAATCTCTTCTTATGCATCTATTTTGCCTACCACTTCTCTCTAAAGCAAAGAAAATGCTTTTTCTTAAGTAAACTTACAACAACAAAAATGAAAAAAACTCTTGTTCTCATCCCCCTCATCCACACGTTTCCATCATTGTTTTAAATCTCAAAATATATTAAAATAATAATAATATATTATTAAAACCACAAAACTTGGCCACCAAGTCTACCAATAATAATAATAATCAAATAATATTATATATATTTTAATGCATGACAACTAGCATGCATTAATATATATATAATATTATAAAATAATATATTTTAATGAGATATTTTGCGTATTTAACATTTAAATAATTAATGTATGAAATTACCAATATATCCCTCCAAGTGATTACCAAGTATACCCTTTAGCGAGTCTTACTAAACTTTATACTTGATTAAACTCAACCGAGGGTGGATAATACACCGCGTGTCATGATACAATCAGTAAATAATAATTGTTATCTCATTAATGTATTTAAAAATTAAATACAAACACATAACCGCGTGTCATGATGCCATTGTACTGTTGGATATTACTGGACTGAGCAATTCAATTCTTAGGCTACCCCAGTGCATAACGAGTACACTCCATATCCTGGGACTCCCTAGGTCCACGCCCGATTTGTCAAAAACTATTCCATGAATCTGTGAACAATGCGCCATGCACACGTCACGGATATTATAAATCAGTAGCACATTAGACCATATAAGCTGAGGTCACAACGTATATGTATAGTCCTTCAGTCTTGTATATTGCTTATGGCTATAAGACTTTCTAAGATACAGTCTTGAAGCATCTGAATATAAAAATCCTTATGTGAGCTGACAGATCTCGTGTCTACATACATCGAACTTTATAAATATCGAACTATACACATCGACACTCAGCAGTCATACCATGAAAGGTCTTTGACATGCGTGGCACCAAAACATGGTGGAGCGGTTATAAGCCCACCACAGTGCTTAGGTCAGAGGACCACATGTACTACTCAACTCGATAAGAGCTTCCATTGATGGCTACATAGAAAATCTATTGGGGTCTTTATGAGTTTGTTCCGTATCCAGTCCTAACTGAATACCCGTATGCTTATACAAGCTCCAAGCTAATGTTTAGCTAAAAATGACTATCTGTACCCTACAGATATAGATATACACTAATCTATATCTATTTATATAGAAAGAATCCATCGATTGACCTACGTTAGTGGAAATAGATCAAGAACATGTATTTGAGAATATACTTGCATAATAACATTTTCCAGCACCCAATTACAACTCTTGCAATTATGTCACTATTGGTATATTCTGAGGTCTTTGTCCCGTTATAAATAATGTTCCAACTCTTGGAATATTAGTTAACTCTTATCATTGCTAACTCTTAACAGTAGTCTATCATACGATCCACACCAAGAAATTGATGACGTTGTGGATCAAGAAGGGCTCCAAGATCGTCAAGAAATAGATTTGTATGAAACTGTGACCCATTGCTTATATTGAAGTAAGAACCTTGGTATAATGAAGACGCCACAATCAATTATGGAATGATTGATTGATAAGTCGAAGGAGAACGCCATGAAAATTATTTCGATAAGTTTAAAGAGTTCTAAAAGAACCAAAGAGAATTTTCTTAATCAAATTGCTGAGTCCTTTTCTATAATCCCTTATGTATTTATAGTGAACATTTGAGATGATAGCATTTATTACAATATTGAATGATAACTTAAAACCTAGTAGCTACCAACTACTACCAATATGGCTTTAAACTAGTTTTTTTTAAAAAACTTTGGAACTACAACAATAAATACTTCAAACTTTGCAACTACAACAATAAATGCAGCTGCAGACTTTAACTAACTACCAACCACCAACAACTAATGCTTTATTTTAAATATTATAAATACTATTATAAATGTTTATTGTAGACTCTCAAAAGCTTCTAACTACTTGGGTTACTCAAAGGGGCTGCTGTGATCACCAATTTAGAAAACTCCTATAATTCCATCCACTTTGTGATATAAGAAATTTCTTCTAGATTATTCTAAAGCTTGAATCATGAAAATGCAACTTTATGAAACACGTAGAATATCTTCCTTGCACCCCCATGAATTTACCTCTACCTAAATATTTTGAATCAGTCCATTGAGAGTTTCCTTGAACCTTTTAGCTCGAGTCTTTGTAACCGGACCAACTGGAACTTGAATAAATTATGCACTCCATTTGTTAGTCGTGCCCTCATCAGTCTAAACCTCTTTAGACCCGATCTGAACTACTTCAGATCTAACAAAGTTCATAGTGTAATGAGCGTTAAACTATATAATTAAACAGTGATTAGCAATTTAATAAAATATACACTGTATAGATATCAAATATTTATAAAAATCTCAGATGGCATGTAGGCACAACCCTAATAGTATTAACTTTAGAAAAAGAGTTTTTCATAAGGTTAAATAATATTGCAAAAGTATTTACAGATATTGTTTATGAAAATAAATAAAGTGGAGATAAGTTAACGGTCAAGCATATAGATATTAACGGTGATGATCTATATTTATACTTTTTTATGGTATAGGTAACGGAGGAGTATACGCATATGGTTAATCTAAACTTGTATGGTTCTACATGCTATTTTGTAATAACTGTAACGTATGTGTGGGACATCATTCACGGAATTGTAAAAGAGTTTCATAAAACAAAAGAGTGTGAACCTAAAGAGTCTTACAATATGAACTGTACTTGTTGAGCACTAGGGTAGTGGACTAAGTTGAACAGTTTAATTCAAAAACAATTCTAAAAGCTGAATTTATTTTAGAATCACTCAAGAAGCACACTTGTAAAAGGCTTAAGAGTTAGGTTTTTAGTATAATAAATAATTATTGATAATTTGGAATCTTTGAAAAGTGGATTGCATAGAAACATGAATGATTGACAAATGGCATTATACATGAAAAATAAGATTGACACTTAGCTTGGTGCATGTGTTGCATGAAGGACATGTGTTTCTACAAAATTTAAATTATTTAAAAGCAAACGAAATTGTTTCATTTGGTGGTTGTCACAAAATTCGGCCAAAAGGGAAATACTTTCAAAGTTTTGCACTTAGGTCCCTTAAGCCACTTTTGGCCATTTAAGAAAGAAAGTAAATTGTTACTTTACAAAATCGTACTAGAAATTTAAGATAAGATGCTATTCTAGCTTCTGTAATCCTACTGATGTTGAGGACTAGATTTGTTTGCGAGATCACTTTAAGGCGAGCTTCAAAAATTGAAACTTCACCGAATCATCTTTAATGATGAGTTTCTGAAACTGTTAACATAACAAACTTCAATTCAGTGTGTATTTGTTGATAGGAAATTAGATTTCATTCCGATGCACAATCTATGTATGACATGTATTATTTGACATGTATATTAGATTCAATAAATATACATTTACATGCATGCACCAATTAGTCACTTTGAAAAAATGGTATCAGAGCATGTTTTTGTGTTGTTCGGGTTAAATGGAGTGTATTTGAGTTTTTTGGGATGCCAAGGAATAATAAGCACTGCATTTTAAAGTATTAAAAGTATAGAACCAGGTCATTGTTTGAGGGAATGCAAGGGCATTGCATGTTTAGCGTACGGGCATTCATAGTGGTTGGATGAATGCTAGATCATTGGGTGTGTAACGTCAGGCATGCAAAGCATCAGAATGAATGTAGGGCTTTATGTGTTTGATACTAGGGCATTGATGACACTAGCTTAACACTGGAGCATTGTAGTTCTGGCACTGGGGCATTTTAAGCATTGAAATTGACACAAGGGCGTTGTACTTTGTCACCCTGGGACTTTATATGATAACGCAGGGGCATTGACAAATTATGATGTTAGGGCGTTCAATGAATTAATGTTCCTCCTTGGCTTCTCTGACATTGGGGCATTGGGAACGTTGGAATTGACATTGGGGCATTCTAGTTCCTAACGTCACATTCCAAGCTATTCACTCTATTTTGCATTCTCTTACATGTAATGTTTAAATTATGCTATTATATCCTTGTTTCATATACTGATGTGCATCATGAAGGTTCTAAATCAACTCAAGAAGGCGAGCTAAGCGTAAAGGAGATTTTAGATGGTCCAATAACAAGGGCTAAGGCTAAACAGCTTCAAAGGGCCATAAATAGTCAAATTGGAGCTATTGAAGCTTCTATGGGATTAGAAGCTTGCGATCTTAATGGAAACGAGCTAAATGTATTTATTTATCTTCAATTAGAGATTGGGACATGATTTAGAGACGTTTGGTGATGTTGGGCTTAAAGAAGCAGTTAAGGGTTTTCTTTTCATGCTATTGGGCTCTATTTACTTTTTATGTTACTACTTTTATGTATTTGGGCCATTTTGAACTTGTTTAGTTTTGTTTTAAAATTGTTAAGTCATATTGGGCTTATTTTGGGCCTTTTTAAGTTTATTAGGTAACATTAGGGTTTCACCTCATTTTGTAAGCCTATATAAGGCATGTTAAAGTCTTGTAGAGGCAGTTGCCTCATTTTGGAATTGGATGCACGAAAATAGAACTTTTCTCTCTCAAAATTATCTTCTCAAGTTTTTCAACTCTTGAAGATAGTTGCTGACTTATCACTCTTTGGTCACCAAGAGTGTGGCGTCAAAACCCTAAATTGATTCTTGTGGCCTCCATACGACTTATCAAGGTATCTATTTAGTTCTATCCTCCATCAACTTTACCATTTAATTTTGTGATAAATCAAGACACATCATATACTGTGGTTATTTGTTTACACTGTTAACCATAATGGAGCCCTACTGGTAGGGGTTAGTTGTGCTTATGTAAAATAAATGTTTAATTGATAATCATATCCTTATAAGATGCGAATAGTTTCAAAAGTTTCTCTTAATTATTCATTTTAAGAAAGTGGTATGCATGGTCTGTCTTATCAATACAGTGTTAGATGAGTCACCATTATCTTTTCCAATATTACTAAAGTGTGAAGGATTGATCAGTGTGACTTGGACTATATCGGTTAAACATAAGATTAGGCAAATATAAACGAATGTATTGTCCAATATTACTAAAGCATGAGGGTAGTATTAGTAACTTATGTTTGATTATTGACAAATTAATTTGGAACACACTTATCCAATATTACTAAAGTGTGAGGATAAGATGTGTTTAGGATCAAAGGTAAGAGCTACATGAGATACAATTGACAAGAGTTGTCTATCTTTTTGGATTTTTACAAAGGCTAATATTGTTAAAGTATAAAGCTGAAGTAAAATGCCGACTAGGTCTACTTCTTACTGTAAAGTTTAAAGTGTTTGAATTTACGTTTCCCGTTTAAAAGATTAAAGGGAATATTGTGTGTGATGTATGAGTGCAAGTGCATACTATTTATGAACAAGTAACAAAATGATGAGTAGAGTGTCGATCCCACAAGAAATTTGTGCGTTTTATTAACTAAAGATTACAATTGTGTCTCATTGCCTTTATACAAACAAATGTTTATTAGATACGTTTATAATAAAACTAAAGCACTACTAATGTTAATCAACCATAATGTTAATCAACCATCACTAAGTGGAGAGTATTTAGGGCTATAGCTACCCCTAAATATGATTTTACTATCCTAATTACTAATTCCTCAGTTCAATTATTTGCCACAAGACAAACCTCGTCGCAAGTCTCTTTTGATGGTCAAGCAATTATACCTTAATCTATCAAATTCCTAAATTCCTATATTCCTATGGTAATTTGAATAAATCAATGTTCATTATGAACAAGTTTTATTGACCATACATACTAATTAGGTATATTATTATCCTAATTCAAAACTTGTAGATAATACCCAATAATCATGTATCAATTTATCTAGGTCTAAACACTAGAATGCCTTTTCCAGGTTTATCTAAGGGTTCATTAATCATTCAATCATTATTTCAAGCATATTGAAAGCTGATATAACAAACATTAATCATCCAATCTCGCACTTCCCATGCTCGATTTGAAATTTACGTTGGATTAAATTTCTTAATGGGGAATAAATTCTTATTAAATTTAACTAACCTCACATAATAGACTCTTGGTCAATTAATTCTAATATGTAGGAAACTATTTATTTTCACATCTCATGTGAGCTATGATTCATTTATTATGCACTAACTTTGGATACCTCACATAATAGACTCTTGGTATCCTAGGCTAGTTAAATCTGAACCCATACACTTTTTTAAAATGGCATCCCCACCAAGTCCTCACATAATAGAATCTTGGATTTAATATTTATCCCAAGGAACTAATTATACCCCATATTAGGAGGCATGGATTTAATAATTTTTTCCTTTAGAGAGGTTTTAATTTTATTACCATCTGCAAATTTAGTCCAATTTCATGCTTTAATATACAAATTATTCATTCAACTCATGCATAAAAATATAAAGCATGTGGGTTGATCAATGGGGTTTTTGAAAATATAGTCCTAAGGTAAACTATTTACCCTATACTATATCTCTGTTCGGATCACCATTCGTATGTTCTTCGGGTTCCCGTCCAGCCACTCCAATTACATAAGCAATCTTGGGCATGCAAGTCTGATGAAATAATTAATAATAATAAAATAATTATTATTCCATGCCATTAACAAAAATTACAACCCTTGAATTGTTGGAAAATAAATGGCACCCATTGATCAACCCTCTAATCTAACATTCATCCATCACATGAATAAATATTAAATTAAAGCATCCATAACATTTAATTTAAACAATTTAAATAATTAATATGCTATGAATAGAAAATTGGTAAGTGCCATAATATATCTATCTCATATATATTGCCTCGTGTGTGAATATGAAAAGTGCATTTGGCAATTATTTAAAACTTTTGGGGCATGCAACAATTGTAATTTTTAGGCATCATCATGCTTATGTCATGTTTCACCCAAAATTTTAAAATTAATTATTATTATTATTATTATCAAATCAATCACTTTTAGAAAACTTCATGCATGGACTTGAATAAATCAAGTAATGATGATATCTCGTATCATTATTTTTTTAATATATTTTAAACTTTTTAAAATATTAATCATTATCATTTCAAAAATAATAATAAATTTATTTCTTCCATGCCATGACAAGAAATGATTTTATTTCAAATATTTTTCATGCATTACATAGATATACCCATTCAATTATAACATCTCATATTAACATTTAATTTTGAACACTTCAAATTTCAAATTATCAATATTGCATAAATATTGATAATGCATGTTATGCAAGTCATGACAAATAATCTAATTATTTATCATATCATACAAATGCCAATTAAGTGCCTTTTACATATTTTACTAAAAATATTCATCACATGAATTTCTTTCCCAACCAATCCAACATGTTCATCTATCATTCAAACCATATACAACACTTGCATATAGCCACACCAAATTAATTTTTATAAAACATATCATCATATTCGACATATACATGCTTCCAACACAACAACTTATCCCTTGAACATGTAATCAACATAAAAACCATGATAAGATTACAACAAAAATAGTCCCATAAAAATATTTTATTGCATCACATGCAACCTACAAGCCCATAGTTATGCATCTCATGCATCTAATGGTTCACATGCATATACCATCAATTCCAATCATATTAGAGTAAATAAAAAAAAATTCAGTAGCATATGCACATGGCCAAACCACAAGTAACCTTACATTATGATATTTTGCATCAAATACAACATGCAAGCTAGTATATATGCATCTCATGCTACCAACCATTTGTATGCAACATATTCATAACATTTATGAATTTTTCAAGTGATTTTGCTTTAAAAAACATGTAAAATCCTTTATACTCTGATACCATTTGAAGGAGTGGTGTAAGAATGATAGAAAATATTGAAAAATTATTATGCATGTTAGTATAGTACATTATTTTGGGAGATGAGTGCACATTGGAAGCATTTTGATGAAATTAGCAACATACCTTGAGTCCAAGATTGCTTTAATGGTTTGATGGTTGAGTTATACTTGAAAAACACCAAGACTCCAAAGTGAGCACCACCCTTAAATGAGAGATGTGCTTGGTCGAACCTTAGAGAGAAATGAGAGCCATTTTTAGTGTTTTTCTTCTTAAGAATGTTTTTTTTTTCTCACTTTAACATAAGCTTTAGATTAGTTTATATAATAACCAACCCTTTATAAATTACAAATTTTGCCCAAGAATTTCACAAATTATTTTATGGCACTTGGGGTCTAAAATCCTTTGGCCCAAAGACAGTTTTATTATCTATAGCCCATGTGAACTCATTAGTTCACTTAAAGCCCATTATATAATTATCTTAACATATAAGATAATTAATAATTAATTTAATTAATTAATTTCTGAATATTTTAACTCTTAAAATATATTTTTGGATTATATCCGTGTAACCCTTTATGTGGAAATACAGTTATTATCCTCAGAAAGTGCTAGCCATCTCTGGATAATCAACTCTTTCTCTCTAACACATCTCAACACCAAAGGTATATGGTGTGACTTCTAGGAGCATTGTGGGTTAGTTGTGAGCCGAATTTAGATGGATCTAAAATGCCTAACAACTATAAGATACATCTAGCAATGTTTCATAGTCCAAAACCACAATGGCTTTACAACTCATTGAAAATTTTGTTCCCAGTCATATTTGCCATGTAGGTAATATCCCTTCGTTGTCTAATCCTGATCGATTCTAGATTCACGAAATATCAAAATCTTGAACTGGATACCTTTCAGAATCGTTGATCGATATATGTAGAACTTTGTCACTACAAACTCTTCGTATGACATTTCATATACTATGGCCAGAGATTTAATTTTTTGACATTTATCGACGTTTCTTTAGGAACTCAAATCCCAGATGAAGTCTAGTAACTCCTATCCTTTAAACTCGAGCAAACGGATCTCGTCTTGACAATTGACCATTTTTGCGAATGAACAACGAATGACCAAGTAGGCTTTTTGTCTGGAGTATGACTAGCTCCGTCCGAATACACCATATGAACTATATGCATCCAGACAGTTACGATCATGATGTCTCAGGTTAAAGGACTACATCGTACACTAATATGACCAAATGACGAATCTTTGACTACATGCAATACCATGTGATTAATCATTTGATGGTCACGTTTCACAACTGGTTCTCTAACCAATAGTCAACACTATTCCCCAGTGACCTAATCATTATGTCATCCGAATTCATATCATCTTATGATATCCTTTTTGAAAGCATTCAATATGCCTACTATGTAGTACTATTGTTCGGATAATATTGCTTCCGTAAGGAATAAGTTCAATAATTCTATCTAACTTTTAAATGAATTATCTGGACATTCATATGCGTACTTAATTTAAATGCATGATTGAATCAAGGAAATAGCTTACACATATGAATAAAGAACTCTTACTTTTACTAAATAATTATTTAATTGATTACATAATATTATGTCTCTGAAACTAACAACACGAATAGTTTCTAAGGCTTACACCAACATCTTGTGTTCCAAAAAGTAGACTTTTATAGTTTCAGAATGTCGCTAAATGCCGTAGCGTTATTTTGTATATGCTGGAGCATTCTCTCTAAATTGTCCTAATGTTGCGGTATTCTTCTTCTTTAACTCTGAGGCATTCTCAATGTTTCGTGTTTACCCTGGATGCTGAGTGTTCTCCTGTTTGGCTCAAATGGAAAAGGTTCTAGAAATTGCACTGTGGTGTTCAATAACCTCAATGTCATGGCATTCATCATAATTGATTAATGTTGGGGCTTTTTTAATGATGAATACTGGGGTATTTTTCTCATTTATGAAGTCTTTGCCCTTTTTGCTCTAATTTCATCCTTTCCCCTCTCATGATTCCTAAAGCCTGTATAAACAACATTCAAAGCATAAATGGTTCTAAAATTACTCAAAAATGGACAATTCTCAAGATAATTTGAGGTCAAAATATTTGTCTACTTTAAACCTACCAAATACCCCCAAATCTAGACAATTGCTTATCCTCAACCAATGAGAGAGAATAACATGGAAATAAAAACTTAAAAGGAAACAAAATGAAATAGAAACATATGAAAACTAACAAACGGTTGGATTGATTTGTTGATCATACCATTGTCTCAAAGACTACTTCACCTATTTTGTAAATTCTTTGAAATTTATAAACAGCTTTTAAAAAATTCACAATCATAGTTAAGCACTTTCATTATTCCTCATAAGTGATCAACATCATGTATCCATAAATTAAGCAAGTGCTAACTGAATTTTTCCAAGATAAGCTCAAGTACTCAAGATTGTACAAAAAAAAAAGTGTCTTACCATATTTTTAAAAACAAAACACTACCATATGCTTATTTTTCATACAACTTTCCATATTGTAAAAAATACACATGTTTAGGGATCTATTAGGTTTTTTATTAGCTTGTAATGTAGGGTTGAATTAGTTTGGATAAAAAAAATAGTTAAATTCACACCATGAATACTAAGTCCTCTTAGCTACCATTTGAACTTGCTACACTAGTTTAACCTTCCCCTAAACTTAAAATTTTACCCAATTGCTTTCAATCACTTATTGATCAATTGTTTTTTTTAATAAACTGATACTACTCCCCCAACCTTAGATAATTTCCCCAAACTTAAATTGGTGTTTACTCTCCAAATTTTTGTTGTTTTCGACTTTTACACATCTAGCTTAACACATTCCCAATATACTCAATGTTCACGGTGTTAAGGATGTTTAGGTTATTTAAACTTAAGGTTTAGGTTTGTAATGTAATTATTGAAGAAAGAGGGTAGTTCAAACTTAAATGGGATGACTAGCGATCAATGTAAACTCCAAGTAGGCTAGAAAAGCTTAAACAGTCCAAAGTTGGCCTAATTTCCTTTCCCTATTAACATGTTTCCTAGGATTTCGACTCAAACCATTTCAAACAAGTTCTAGTGTGGCTGTCTATTCATCGAGACTGTAGTGTACTACTTGAGCACGAGCATTTCTAAGTAAGAATTCAACTAACACAAGCTTTTATCTAAATTATAAAAATTTGATAATTAGAAACAAGGCAAAATCTGTCTAAGTATCGGTTCATGAATTATGTAAGGTATCTATTATTTCCTAGGGAATTGAAAAATAAGTTATGCAATCAAGTTTCTTATTATTGACTAGCAATCATCATCTTAATCCTTCTAAATACAAGTAAAAGCATGCGATAGACTACTCAAAAATTTTCACAATAAACAAGCCAACTACTATCTTTTTTTTTTTTTAATAACATGACTAAAACATAAAGAAAACAAACACAAAACAACCATAAATTAAAGTAAAATATATAATACTAAAAATAAAATAAAAGTCAAGCAAGCTAAATGTAATAAGTGTTTCCCTTTACTACCCCCAGATATTGTATGATTTAAAAAAGTTCAGATTTGGTCTAAATGAGTTTAGATCAGTGCTAAGAATTAGCAACGCTGAGAGTTATAAATGCTAAGAGTTGGCATTGATAAGAGTTATCAGGTTATAAAAGTCGGCAATATCTAAAGACTTGGAGTTTTATCTGAAATGAAAAAAATATTTGAGAATATATTAGTAATGACATAATTATAAAGAGTTGAACATAGTGCTAGAAAATGTCATTATGCAAATTAGTTCTCAAATATTATATTCTGATCTATCTTTACTGATGTTGGTTTGTTAGTGAATACCTTAATAAATATATACATCAGTTTATGTCTATATCTCGATGGTCGAGATGGTTAGTCTTAGCAAACCATGAGTTTAGTGGAAGCTCATAGAGAGATACAAGTATTCAGTAAGGACTGAATACTGAATGGACTTATAATAACCTCTAATAGACATTCCATAAAGCCATCAATAGAGGGTTTTTTTAGTTGAGTAGTGTTCATGGTCCTTTAACCTGAGTGCCATAGTGGGCTTGTGAGTAATCCACCATACTTTTATTCCACACATGTCAAAAACTTTTCATGGTCTGACCGCTAGGTGTCGCTAGGTATGGTTTGATGCTCATAGAGTCCAATGTCCATAGATATAGAATCCATCAGCTCATTTGAGTGAGTAATCCTAATGCTTTAAGATTGTATTTCAAAAAGTCTATGGCCATAAGCAGTAATTCCTAGGAAAGAAATTTAACCCTATGGATAAATAATATCACAAAAGTATTTGAGAATATTATTTATTAAAATACAATTTTAGAGATAAGCTTATGGTTAGGCATATGAAGATTTGACGGTGTTGATCTATATCTCTGCTCTACCTGGATAGGAATGATGGAGGGATTATACAAATATGTTAGAATCTTAACTTGTATAGTCTAATGCGCCACTTTATAATATCCATAATGTGTATGTAAGGCATCGTTCACGGACGTATAGAGGAGTTATATATGACAATTTGGGCGTGGACCTAGAGAGTCTCAGAATATGTAGTGTACGCATTGTGCACTGGTACAACATTATGGATTTAACAGTTCCATCCTAGAAATTCTAGCAAACCAAAAATATATTTTAAGATTCCTCAGGTTGTACACTTGTCTAGACTTAAATGTTAAGTACATCACTTAATTAGTTGACAAGAGTTGTTAACTAATTGGATGTTAACAAGTGGCACAATTTTGTTCTATGAATTATTTCACCAAGAATTTACCCATTAACTATGTTAGTAAAATCAAATAAGGTAAAGACTAACTATTTAAATAGTTTTTGAATAATTAAATAAATATTATTTAAATAAAAATAATATTTATTTAGTAATTTATTATTTTAGTTTAGGTGTGAGACATACCTAATTAGGTATAATAGTCACAAAATCTTGTTTTTTAGGTTTTTGGCAACTTAATTAATTTTAGGAGTACTTGTGAATCGTTTAACACACCTAAAAATTGATTTGAATAATTAATTAACAAATGGTGAAGCAAAAATATGTAAGGTGAGAGAATTAGAGAGAGTGTTTGGTTTTGGAGAGTTGTTCTTTGAACAAAGGGTTTTGAGAAAAACTAAAGAGAAAGAAAAATAAATTCTTCCTATTTTTCTTTCAAGAAACAAAACATTGTTGCTAGAAATTTAATGGCTGCTATTCTAGCTTTACAATCCCACCGGATTGTTGTGAACTAGAATTGAACAATAGTGCACTTTAAAGTGGGCTCAAAGTTAGAGCTAGGAAGAATCCAGAATTAAAATCTTCACCGAAGTTCTTCCAAGGTATGTTTTTTTGTCATCTTATGTTGTTAATGATATAAATTACATGTGTATATGTTGATCATATTCTTAATTCCACTGTGAAAGTGTGTATATAATATATGTATTTAATTTTTTTTCAACATGTACACAATCACATATATATACTCTAAAACAAGTTAACAAGTGGTATCAGAGCATGTTTTTTGTGTTTCTGAGTTGTTGGAGAATATATGAAGTGTTTAGAATGCCTGAAAATAGCAAACATTACATTTTGAAGTGTTTAAAGTACAGAAAATTGGTTTCTGTCAAAAAAATGTCACGGCGCTAAGCACCGAACATTAGGGCATTCACTGGTGAATGCAGGGGCGTTCGTCAATGAATGTTAGGGAATTAGTTAAATAACGTTAGGGCGTTATTTGTGATATGTTGAGGCTTTATTTATGATAACACTAGGGCGTTAAGGTGCTTAACATAGGGGCGTTAAAAGGGCAGAACACCAAAGCGTTCAAGTATTGAACGTGGGGGCATGCATAAGTTAGAAACCTAAGCCATTTAAGGTTGAAGACAAAAAAGAGTAAAAAAAGTTTTTTGGAGCATTATATTGCATAATGCTATAACATTCAAATTTTAATGCTGATCATTATGAACAATACACTCCAATTTGAAAATTTTGCATGTGAGTTTCATTTAATACAATTGTAATTGTTATATCATTATATTAAATGTTGCATATATATTTATTTATGCTTTTTAATCATAATGAGAGCCATATTAGTAGGGGTTAGTTGTGTTTGCATAAACAAATATTTTAATTGTAAATTAAATTCTATGAGATGCAAAAATTTATTATAATTGTAAAGGTAATAAGAATTATTAAAATATATATATTAAATTAAAAAAATCTCTCTAAATCAGATTAAATAATATTGTATTCTGAGATAATATTATATAACGATCCGTCTTGTTAATATAGTATTAAACGGTTCACTTCGGTCTTTCACAATATTGCTACAGCGTAAGGGATTGGTTGGGGTGATTCGGGCTATGTCGATTAAACATGAGATGAGACAAATATATGTGAACGTATTGCCCAATATTGCTACAGTGTGAGGGTTATACTGCTAGCATATATTTGATGATTGGCAAGATAATTTAAAATACACTTATCCAATATTGCTACAACGTGAGGATGAAGTGTATTTAGGATTAGTGGTAAGAGTTGCATGAGATGAATTGACAAGAACTGTTTACCTATTGGGTTTACAAAAGCCAATATTGCTACAGCGAGAGGCTAAAGTAAAATGCCAATAAGATCCACTTCTCACTATATAGTTTAAAGAATCTAAAACTATCATTTTTCCATTTGAGAGATTAAATGGATTATGTACAACAATGGGAGGACATTTTTAGATTAAAAAATGTATAACTGTTATATCCATGATCTAAAACGTTATTTATTAGCAATTGAAATATTCTGCTAACATCTTTTCTTTTGTCTTGTCAAGATCAAATGGCTTCAAGCAACCCCTAATTCATATCCTTGATGCGTACCAACTCAAAAGTGCAGAAAATTATGCTTAGTGGCTTATGAATCTCATAATAGTTTTGGATTCTAAGAAGCTTGGATATGTAATTGATCAGCACTTTCCCCGAGCTATTTTTTATAATGCTTCTTTGGAAGAAAAGGAGACATATCGAAAATAGTTGGATGACTGTTTGAAAGTCAAATCATACATCCTCAGCTCAATGTCTATAGAGCTCTAAAGAGAGTATGTCCACATGGATAGTGCTGGGAGTATAATGCTCTATCTGAAAGAGTTATTTGGTGACTAGTCTCAAGTTAAAATATACAAGATTGTCAAATCTCTCTTTCAAGCTAGACTACCTGAGGGCAATCTAGTGAGTCCCCATGTCCTCAAGATTATATATCATATTGAGAGGTTTGAAACAATGAATATCTCACTGAGCAATAATTGGAGAACAGTTTGATTCTCCAATCCCTTTCAGGGTCATTTGCACAGTTCATCATAAACTTCAACATGCAAGGATTGACCCATACTTATGCTGATCTGCATAACATGCTGAACATAGCTCAATAGGACATGAATAAAAGGGCACGACCCTCTATGTTTAAGGTGCTTCATCTACTGTCCCGAAGAATTTTAAGAAGTTTAAAGGGAAGAATAAAAAGAAAGAAAAATATGCACCATTGCTCCTCAAAAGCAACACATGTCTAAACCCAAAAATAAAAACAAAGAAAAAGAAAAATGCTTCCATTTCGGCGAGGATGGGCATTGGAAGCCGAACTACCCAAAATACTTGCCACGATTAAAAAGACCCCCTTCAGGTATGTATTTGCCTATCATTGACATTTCTTTAGCATTTGATGCTACTATTGGCTAGGTATTAGATACTGCTTGTCCTTCTCATATCTGTAATATGTTGCAGGGTCTAAAGGAAGTTAGACTGTTACAGCTTGGAGAAATACAGTTTCATGTTAGAAATAGAGATTTCCTGCAGGTTGAGACTATTGGACATTTTAATTAACTTCTTCTATGTAATAAAATTATTGTATTAAATAATTATTATTATGTGCCAAAAATTATTCGGTAAATTATTTCCATTCCTGTATTGGACAGTGAGGGATATCATATTTATGTACGAAACCATTCCTTATGTTTGTATGATTTGGATAATATTTTATTAGCTGATTAATGGCCATTATATATTAGATACAGCAAGAAATGTCATGAATGTACAAATGAATGCTGATATTAACTCAAGAAATTTAAATTTTATGAAATTGTGGTATATGAGATTAGGTCATATAAGTGTGAGACACCTAAATCATCTGGTTAAGGATTGTTAGATACCTAATCTGACTATAAAGCCTTATCCAATTTTTGAATTTTGTATTCAAGGGAAAATTACCAAAGCTCCATTTATTTGTGTTAGACACCGCGCCACTAATTTATTAGAACTTGTACATAGTGATGTATGTGGTCCAATAAATCACACTGCAATGGGTAGCTTTCAATACTTCTTTATCTTTCTCGATGATCTATCACGATTTGGATACCTGTTTCTTATAAAACACAAGTCAGAAACTTTTAAAAAGTTCTAAGAGTTTCGAATCAAAATAGAGAAACAAATCGGAATATATATCAAATACCTTCGATCAGATCGAGGCGGTGAATATATGAGCAATGAAATTTTGAATTATTTAAAAGAGAATAAAATTCTCGCTCAGTATAGTCCTCCAAGTACTCCACAACACAATGGTGTTTCTAAGAGGAGGAATCAAAATTTATTGAATATAGTCCAATCGATGATGAGCTTTACCGATCTCCCTAAATATTTATAGGGCTATGCTATAGAAACTGTTGTTCATATATTGAACAGAATTCCATCATAAGCTGTTCCTTCTACTCCTTATGAAATATAGAATTGAAGGAAATAAAGTCTTAAATTTGTTAAGATTTGGGGTTGTCCTATTTACATAAAAGTTATACAATAGGATAAACTTGCATCTAAAGAATACAAGTATCGGTTCATTAGATATCCTAAGAATTCAATGGGGTACTAGTTCTATGATACTGGGGAACAAAATATGATTGTTGCTCAAAATGCCACTTTTCTAGAGAAACAATTTCTAATGGATCGTGGAGATTGTAAAAAGATTGAATTAGATGAAATCTATTAGGATGTAAATGAACCAACGATGAAACTTCAGGCTCAATTAAGTAGAATACCTTTGACACACCCCCTCCTCGTAGGTCAGAAAGAATATCAAGGCCACTTGATATCAATACCTAAAGGTGCTCTTGGTGTTTTCTTGATTTAAGAAAAGAATTCTTTGACTTATAGAGAGATGATGTTAGACATCGATTCGAGAAAATGGAAAGAGGCCATAAAATTTGAGATTGACTCAATGAATCAAAATCAAGTCTGGGACTTGGTTAAGCTTCCTGAAGGAATTGTTTCTATCGGTTGTAAATGGATTTACAAGCAAAAGCGTGGGTTAAATGGAAAAGTAGAGACTTTCAAGGCTCGTCTTATAGTGAAAGGTTATACTCAACGATTTGGGATCGATTATGAGAAACCTTCTCACCAGTAGCGATGTTTAAGTCAATTAAAATTTTTCTGGCAATTGCTGCATATTATGACTATGAAATTTAGTAAATTGATGTAAAAACGACATTCTTAAATGGATATCTTGAAGAAGAGATCTATTTAGAACAACCTAAAAGTTTTACATTAAGCAAAACTTCTGGTTTAGTATGCAAATTGAAGAAAACTATTTATGGACTTAAGCAGGCTTCTCGAAGTTGGAATCTTCATTTTGATGAAGTAATCAGAGGGTTTGGTATCATCAAGAACAAAAATGAATCATCTATTTATAAAATGAGCAGTGGAAGTATGGTAGTCTTCTTGATTCTTTTATATAGATGACATACTCATTATCGGAAATGATATTGGTACTTTACAGTCAATTAAAAGTTATCTAAGTAAGAATTTCTCCATGAAGGATTTAGGAGAGTCTTTCTATATACTGAGTATAAAGCTTTATAGAGATAAAGCTAGGAGGAGGCTTATAGGACTCTCTAAGTCATCGTACATAGATAATGTCTTGGAAAGGTATAATTTCAGTAACTGTAAGACAGTTAATATATCTTTTAGATATGGCGTTCATCTTTCGAGAAAGATGTGTCCTCAAAATAAAGGTGAAAAAGTTAAAATGTCTAACATACTATATGCATCAGTTGTAAGAAGCTTGATATATACCGTGATATGTACGAGAGCTGACATTAATATGACTGTAAGTGTTACAAGCCAGTATCAGTCTAATTTAGGTGAAGGCCATTGGTTGGCAGTGAAACATGTCCTTAAATATCTTAAGGGTATGAAGGATAAGTTTATGATATATGAAGAAAGTGACTTACAAGTGAGGGGATACACAGATTCAGACTTTCAGTCTGATCTAGATGATAGAAAGTCTACATCTAAGTATCTATTTATTTTCAACAGTACTGCAATTAGTTCGAAGAGCAACAAATAGTTGTCTACAGCTGATTCTAAAACAGAGGCAGAAAATATTATAACCTCAGAAGTAACAAAAGAAGTGGTGTGGATACGCAAATTTGTCACTGAACTTGTAATAGTTCCAAGTGCATGGATCCTATACCATTGTTTTGCGACAACAACAAAGTCATTGTACAAGTTAAAGAGCCGAGGGCACACCAAAAAGTCTAAGCATATAGAAAGGAAATACCATATCATTAAATAAATCTTGAATAAAGGAGATGTAATAGTTTGTAGAGTAGACTCTATAAATTATGTAGCGGACCTACTTACTAAAGCCTTAACTCTAAAAGTATTTAAAAGATATGTGGAGTCAATGGGCATTCGATACCATCGTGAATGGCACTAAAATAAGTGGGAGTTGTTAGGATTTGTGCTTACGTGCCATCCCTTTATGTATGAATATTTGTTTAATATTTATACTAGTAATATCATTTCACTAAATTGCTAATTATATTTTATATATAGTAAGATAATTGTAACATTTCAGACATTGTATGATCTGAAAAAGTTTAGATCTAGTCTAAATATGTTTAGATTAGTGCTAAGAATTAGCAACGCTGAGAGTTATAAATGCTAAAAGTTGACATTGATAAAAGTTATCAGGTTATAAGAGTCAACGATATCTATAGAGTTAGAACTTTATCTAAAATTTGACAAAAACCTGATGATGAAAATCAAGGTATCAATAATAGAAGCAATCATGATCCGTTGCACATTAGGGATAGTCCAATCACGAGGGCTAAAGCTAAGAGGATGTGTCAAGCTTTACAGGGGCTTATTGAAGCTAGTTGGGCTAAGACAGAAGGGGTTATATTTACACAAGAAGAACAAGGCCTGGTTAATTTAATTCAAGCCCAAGATTGAAGAATATATTTTTATTCAATATTAGTGGGCTAATATTATTAATAAAGCCTAATTATGTTATTTAAGATGTGATGAGCGTGCCTATGCTATTTAAGGCTAGGAAAAAACCTTATTTAAGTTGATAAATTTTATTTCCTTTGAATTTGTCAAAACTGCACAAAATAAGGATTAAGGTTGAATCTTCCTTATTAAGTTTAATCCTTATTTGGCAGGGAATAAGTAGATTTTCTTCTAATTTTAGGGTTTCTAAAGGCTATAAATACCTTGTTAAAGCCTTAGAAATAGAAGACTTTATTATTTTAAATTTTAGAGAGATTAAAAACTATCCAGCTTTGTTCTTTTGAGAACTTTTGTTTCTTTTTATCCATTTCATCTTGTGGTGCATAAATCTTACTTATCACTCATCATATAACCTTGGTTCTTGTCTCTTAATTAGACAACGGGCTTGGTTCTCTTTCTTAAATCTGATTTAGCGTTTCTGGATTTTTTAATAACGTATTGGTGTTGGGTTTCACCTTTTTAGGTGTAGTTGGCATCACCTGAGAATATATTAGTAATGACGTAGTTGCAAAAAGTTACAAATAGTACTAGGATATGTTATTATACAAATATGTTCTCAAATATTATGTCTCTGATCTATCTTCATTGATGCTAGCTTGTCAGTGAATACCTTAATAAATATATAGATCGGTGTATGTCTATATCTTGATAGTCGAGATGGTGTGTCTTAGTAGATCATGAGTTTAGTGGAAGCTCATATAGAGATACAAGTATTCAGTAAGAACTGAATACTGAATAGACTCACAAAAACCTCCAATAGATATCCCATAAAGCAGTCAATGAAGGATCTTTCAAGTTGAGTAGTATTTGTTGTCCTTTAACCTGAGTGCTATGGTGGGCTTGTGAGTGATCTATCATATTTTTGTTCCTCATATGTTAGAAAAATTTTATGATCTAACCGCCAGGTGTCGCTGGGCATGGTCCGATGCTCATGAAGTCTGGTGTGCATACATATGGGATCCATTAGCTCATTTGGGTGAGTAATATATCATAATACTCTAAGATTGTATTTCAGAAATTCTTATAGCCATAAGCAGTAATTCCCAGAAAGAGTTTAACCCTAGGGATAAATAATATCACAAAGTGTTTGAGAATATTATTTATTAAAATACAATTCTAGAGATAAGCTTACAATCAGGCATATGGAGATTTGACGGTGTTGATCTATATCTCCGCTCTACCCGAATATGAATGATGGAAGGATAATACAAATATGTTATAACCTCAACTAGTATGGTTTAACGCACCTCTTTGTAATATTCGTAACATGTGTGTCAGGCATCATTCACGGATGTATGGACTTTATATTATGAGACTCTATAGGTCTATGCCTGAATTATCTTATGGAGGAGTTCCATATGACAATTTGGGCATTGACCTAAAGAGTCTTACAATATGAAGTGTACTCATTGTGCATTGGGGCAGCATTATGGATTTAACAGTTCCATCCTATAAATTTCAGTAAACCGAAAATATTTTTCAGAGTTCTTCGAGTTGTGCACTTATCTAAACTTAAATGTTAAATACATCACTTAATTAGTTGACAAGAGCTGTTTAGTAATTAGATGTTAACAAGTAGCACAATTTTTTTCCATGAATTGTTTCACCAAGAATTCACCCATTAACCATGTTAGTAAAATCAAATAAGGTAAAATTTAATTATTCAAATATTTTTTGAATATTTGAATAAAATTTATTTAAATAAATAATAATATTTATTTAGTGGTTTATTAATTTGGTTTAGATAGGAGACATATACCTAATTAGGTATAATAGCCATCAAATCTTATTTCTTAATTTTTTTGGCCACTTAATAAATTTTAGGAGCACTTGTGAAGTGCTTAACACACCTAATAATTCATTTGAATAATTATTTAACAAATGGTGAAGCAAAAATGTATAAGGGGGGAGCATTGGAGAGAGTTTTTAGTTTGGAGAGTTTTTCTTTGAACAAAAGGTTGTGAGAAAAAGTAGAGAGAAAGAAAATTCTTATTTTTCTTGAAAGAAACAAAACATTGTTGTAGAAAATTCAGTCATTGTTATTCTAGCTTCATAACCCCACCAGATTGTTGTGAACTAGAATTGAACAATAATGCATTTCAAGATGAATTCAAAGTTGGAGTTAGCAAGAATTTGGAATTAAAATCTTCACTGAAGTTCTTCAAGGGTATGTTTTCTTTCATCTTATGTTGTTAATGATATAAGTTACATGTGTATATGTTGATCATATGCTTAATTTAGTTGCGAAATTGTGTACATGATACATGTAATTAGTTATTTTTCTACATGTACACAATCACATGTATACACCCTAAAACACATTAACAGTTTTAATCTGTGAAAAATGTTATATGGGTAGTAAAGAAGCTATTTTTGGTGTTGGATTGTGTGTAAAATGGCTGGGATCAAAATTTGGTTGAGAGAAATGAGAGTTTTTCTATGTTTGGAATGAGAAAAATGAGGGGAATTAGTGTTTTTACATTATTTTTGGACGAATGCTAAGGCGTTATAGCCTATAACCTTACAGCACTCTTCAATTTGATGAACCCTAGCACATAGAAGCTATAAATGTTAGGGTGTGGAATTTGGGGAAGTTTTAGATTCTTGAACTATGGCAACACTGAGGCTTTAATGTTGAGAATGTAGGGGCATTGATGACCTTTTGTCACTTTAATTTCAATTTATATAATGTTAGGGGGTTTGGAAAGTAACATTGGGGTGTTGATGTCTTACCGCCCCTGCATTAGATTCTGGGGACTCACTGGAAATTGCGTGGGGGCATTCAACTTTGTAATGCTAGGTCGCTGCGCTGACTTGCTAATTAGTGAAGTAATACTATTGTGTTACATGTATGTTTCAACAATTAAGAAAAACCCTGCAGGTATATATTTGCCTACCATTGACATTTCATTAGAATTTGATGCTAGTACTGGCTAGGTATTAGATATCGCATGTCCTTCTCACATTTGTAATATGTTACAGTCTGATAGAAGTTAGAGTGGTACAACATAGAGAAGTATAGCCGTGTGTTGGAAATAAGAATTTTCTACAAGTCGAGGCTGTTGGAATGACACAGGAATGTCTAATTTCATGGAGCTAAAAGTAGAACTAAATGAATTAAAGTTAGTTACATTCATAAAATAAAGACTCACGGTTAGATAATCAATTTCAAAGGTAACTTTGGAATTTATTTGGTACTATTTCGGAAAGAATTACTGGGCAATGATTATATTGCTGGAAAATTATATGGGTCTAGTTCTAAATCTTTTTTACAGTATATGAATCTAAGTTTTCTAGAGTAGGTTGAAGCCTAATAGCTAAAGGAAGGTCAGATAGCTAGTAGGTGAGGAAAATCTTCACAACTTGCAAGAATTGAAGATTTTTATTTTCATCCAAGACTTAAGAGCATGCTTTGTTGAATTAGAGCACATTATGTTTGAATGTTGATACTTCTTTTATTGTGTTAGCTGTATTTATAGACTTTTGTATGTAAGGATTGTTGTACGTCCAAGTTGTTATCCTTAATTTGTAAACTCTCAGCCACCAAGTTTGAATGTTGTAATGAGTGCTTTGCAGTAGACATCCCAAGAGGTTTCTATAAATACCATAAGGGATGAAAGGAGAAGGACAAAGAGTGAATTTTAAATTACTTGTATGTGGGAGAGTTCTTTTGTGAGAGTTTCTATATTTAACTATGTATCTCTTGGGCGAATTCCTTAGAGCTGTGAGTTTGAGAGCTCTGTACCTCTCGTAGGATTCTTTGGGTAGTGAATTATTCTGTATCTACTATCACTTTATTGGTAAGCTTGGTTTTGTACCACTATCACTTTATCAGTGTTTGAATTTATTTTAATAAAAGTGGTGTGTTTATTTTCATTCTTCCAATCTTGTTATATTCTCTTTTAAACACTTAAGCCTGCATCAATTAGTATCAAAGATTTTGGTTTTCAGGCTTTGTCTTTCAATGGCCAAAAGTCGTCGATTTCTTACAATAATTGAAGAACAGCTAGCAGCTCACGCTGATACACGAGACGTTCAAATTGAAAATTTAAGACAAGAAATTCAGCAACTTCAACAATGTTTAGAACATTTCGAATATAGAGGTAAAGCAGTGCAACATGAAGATCTTGATAGTGGTTTTTCTAGCAATGATGAAGGTAATACAAATCATTTTCATCAAGCTAAATCTCATTATTTTGGTGATAGTTCTCCCTTACATCCAAGAGTTATAAGAAATATGACATTTAGAAATGATTATCGTCGAGATTCCCATGTAAAAGTGGAAATACCAAAATTTGAGGGAAGAATGCATCCAGATGAGTTTGTGAATTGATTTAACACCATAAAAAGAATCTTTTATTGTCAAGATGTTTCAAAAAATCAAAAGGTAAAACTCATTGCCATAAAACATAAAAAGTATGCTTCTTTATGGTGGAAAAATCTAAGGAAACAAAGGATAAGAGAAGGTAGAAGTAAGATCGTGACCTATGAGAAGATGAAACGAGAGCTTAAGAGGAAATATCGTTTGGACAACTATCAACAAGATATTTGTCTCAAACTGCACAATTTTTGTCAAAAGAAGCTTTCTGTAGAAGACTACACTGCAGAATTCAATCATCTTATGCTAAGTGCGATATGGTTGAACAAGAAGAATAGGCAATTGCACGTTATCTTGGGGGTTTAAGACCTAAGATTTCGAACATTATGCAATTACTACCATACTGGACTTATGGAGATGTGTGTAGACTTGTACTTAAGGTAGAGAATCAACAAAATATGGCATGCAGCAGCAATTCTCAATTCTTGACACGAGAGGGCATTTCTAATCGAGGGAGTACTTCCAACTCTAAGACCATTCCTACTGCCAAACATACTACAAGAACTTCTTCAAAGTATGATGGTGTCTCTAACCAAAAAAAGAAAAATAATTCTTCCAATGCCAATTCTCGCTAGTGTTTTAAATGCCAAGGATATGGACATATTGCTTCTGAATGTCCAAATTGTAAAATTGTGACACTTGTTGAAGATAAAGTTGAAGAAGAGATGGAGAACAACTATGCAGAACTTGAGGAAGACAATGAAGATATAAGTTATAAAGATGACGGTGAAACTCTAATCCTTCCTAAAGTTTTAAGTGTTGCCCATGAAGAATAAGAAGATTGGTAGCAAAAAAATATCTTTCATACCAGGTGTACTTCTCATGGCAAGGTGTGTAATGTCATTATTGATGAGGGTAGTTTTGAACATGTGTCTTCTGCTCAAATGATAGAAATATTGGGCCTAAAGACAATGAAGCATCCTCAACCATACAAGCTTCCTTGACTCAAAAAGGGAAATAAAATTAATGTAAATCAATGCTGCCGAATATATTTTTCTATTAGAAAAATCTATAAAGATAAAGTTTGGTGTGATTTTATTCTGCTAGATACTTATCATTTACTTCTTGGTCATCCATAGCAATTTGATAGAAAAATTATTCATGATGGCCATAAAAATACTTAATTCTTTTGTCATTGATGGTGTTAAGGTCATTTTGGGCCCTTCTAAAAGATCAATGTTCCTAAGTCTTTTAAAGGGGAGGGAAATAATTTTTTGACTCTTTCTGAATGTAAGAGAGAAATTTCAAAGGTTGATGAAGTCTTGGCTCTTGTGGTGTTTGAAGAAAACAATGATATTCCTGAGCCACCTTTTATAATGAAGAAGCTGCTTCAAGAATTCATGATATAGTACTAGATGAAATACCACTAGGATTGTCCCATGAGAGACATTTAATATGGTATTGATCTTATTCCCGGAGCTATTCTACCAAACAAAGCATCCTATAGAATGAGTCCTAAGGAACATATAGAACTTTAAAGTTAAGTAAATAAGCTTTTGTCCAAAGGCTTAGTTGAAGAAAGTAAGAGTCCTTATATTGTTCCTGCTCTCTTTATGCCTAAGAAGGATGGTTATTTTTGTATGTGTGTGGATAGTACAACCATAAACAAAATCACCGTTGATTATCACTTCCCAATTCCTCGATTCGCTGATCTCTTTAACCAACTGTATGAAGCTTGTATTTTCTCCAAGATTGATCTATGAAGTGGATACCATCAAATAAGGATGAAACTAGCCGATGAATGAAAGACAGTATTCAAGACAAAGATATGGCATTTATGAATGAAAGATGATGCCTTTTGGACTTTCAAATGCTCCAGTACTTTCATATATTTGATGAATCATGTTCTGAAGCTTTACATTGGAAGATTCATTGTTGTCTACTTTGATGACATTATTGTGTATTGCAAAGGTGAGGAACAACACTTGAATCATCTTCATCAAGTTTTCAACACTTCGAGGAAATAGAAGCTTTATGCCAACCTAAAGAAATGTGAGTTCTTCTCAAATTGCTTTATCTTTTTAGGCTATATAGTCTCTAAGATGGAATCAAAATGGATCCTAGTAAGGTGGAAGCAATTTTGAACTGGCCTATTCCTCAAACTCTCCATGATGTTTAAAGTTTTCATGGATTAGCTTCACTTTATCGGCATTTCATTAAAAGATTTAGTTCAATTATGGCACCAATCACTAAATGTTTAAAGGGTGATCACTTCAAGTAGACAAATAAAGTACAAAGGAGCTTTGATCTCATCAAATCAAAGGTAACCCAAGCCCCTATTCTTGCATTACCAAAATTTGACAAAGTGTTCGAGGTTGAGTGTGATGCATCAAATGTAGAAATTAGTGCTGTTCTTCGTCAAGAAGGTAAACCCATAAAGAGTTCTATACTATTTGTCGAGCTTTAGATCATTGGAGTTATTATCTTCCTTGCTGTAGATCATTGGAGTCATTGAAATTTGAAGTATTTTACTTGAGTGATTCTCACAAGAAGTAAGTCTAAGTTGTTGTTCTTTGAAATTTGTAAACTCTTAGCCACCAAGTTTGATTGTTGTAATGAGTGCTTTGCAGTAGACATTCCAGGAGATTTCTATAAATACCAAGAGGGACAGAGAGTGAATTTTAAATTAGTTGTTTGTTGGAGAGTTTTGTTGTGAGAGTTTCTTAATTTAACTCTGTATCTCTTGGGTGGATTCCTTAGAGTTGTGAGTTTGAGAACTTTATATCTCTTGTAGGATTCTTTGGGTGGTGAATTATTCTGTATCCCATTGTTTTCTTCTTGAGTGGTGAGCTTGGTTTTGTACCACTTTCACTTTATCAGTGTTTGAATTTATTTTAATAAAAGGGTGTGTTTGTTTTCATTCTTCCAATCTTGTTGTATTCTCTTTTAAACACTTGTTCCTGCATCATGGACATTTTGAGTTATTTCTCCCTTGTGGTAGAATAATATTGTTTTATAATTGTTAATTTGTGCTAAACATTATCAACCAAATTATATCCCTTCCTGTGTTAGACATTGAAGGTTATCATATATTTATTCGAAGTCGTTCCTTGTATTTTTATGATATTGATAATGTTTTATTAGCTAAAAGTCTGATGATGAATGGCCATTATATATTACATACAATAGAAATGTCTAAGGTGAACACAAGTAGTGGTTCAAGTACTTTGAATAATACAAAATTGTGACATATAATATTAGGTCATATAGGCGTAAGATGTCTATCCTGTTTAGTTAGGGATGGTAAGATACCTGATCTTTTCATAGAACTCTATGCAGTTTGTGAATTTTGTATTCAAGGGAAGGTGACCAAATCTCCTTTTATTGGTGTTAGATACTGGGCCAATAATTTATCGGAACTAGTACATAGTGATATATATGGTCCATTGAATCAAACTATCATGTGTAGGTTTTGATACTTCGTTGTCTTTATCGATGATTTATCACGATATGGATATGTGTTTCTAATCAAACACAAGTCAAAAACTTTTGAATGTTCAAAGAGTTTCGGTTAGAGGTAGAGAATAAACCAGAATGTACATTAAATGCCTTAAATTAGATCAAAGCAGCAAATACATGATTAATGAATTCACATAAAATTTGAAAGAGAATGGAATTCTTGCTAAATATAGTCCTTCAGGTACTCCTCAACACAATGGTATTTAGGAAAATGAGGAGTTAGACTTTACTAGATATGATATGATTGATGATGACCTTAACCGATCTTCTATAATATTTATAGGGTTATGCTCTAGAAACTATTGCTCACTTGTTGAACAGAGTTCCATCAAAGGTTGTTTCTATTACTCCGTATAAGCTATGGACTGGCAGGAAATTGAGTCATAAGTATGTTAAGATTTGGTGTTGTCATACTTGCGCAAAAGTTATGCAACAAGATAAACTTGCACTTAGGGGTAGAAGTATCAGTTCATTAGATATCCTAAACATTATATGGGATATTAGTTCTATGATCCAGAGGAATAAAATGTATTTGTTGCTTGTAATGCCACTTTTTTAGAGAAATAGTTTCTCATGGATTGTGGGGATTGTAAAAGAATTGAACTTGATGAAATTAATCCAAAAGTTTATGAACCGATGATGGAACCTCAGGCCCAATTGAGTGAGGTACCTTTAATACACCCTCCCCATAGGTCAAAAATGATCTCAAGGCCACTTGTTAAGTATATAATGCCTAAAGGTGCATTTGAGGTTTTCTTAGTTGAAGAAAATGATACTTTGACTTATAGAGAGGTGATGTTAAACATCGATTTGGAAAAATGGTAAGAAGTCATGAAATCTGAACTTGACTCTATGATGACAATAAAGTCTGGAACTTGGTTTAGTTTCTCGAAGGAATTATTCATGTTGGTTTTAAATGGGTTTACAAGTGGAAGCGTGGTTCTGATGGGAAGTTAAAGATCTTTAAAGTCTGACTAGTAGTAAAAAGTTATACTTAGCAATTTAAAGATTGATTATGACGAAACCTTTTCACCAGTAGCCATGCTAAAATTAATTCAAATTTTGTTGGCTATTATAGTATATTATGATTTTAAGATTTGATAGATGGATGTAAAGACGGATTTCTTGAATGTGAAACTTAAAGAAGAGATACATGAAGCAGCCTAAAGGTTTTACATCTAACTTAACTTCTAATTTAGTTTGAAGACTAAAGAAGTCCATTTATGGACTTAAGCAGGCTTCTCAAAACTGGAATCTTCATTTTGATGCAGTGATCAAAATGTTTGGTTTCATAAAAAATAAAGAGGAAGCATGTGTGTGTAGAAAGGTTAGTTGGAGCATGATTGTCTTTCTTGTTTTATACATGAATGACATACTCATTACTAGAAACGATATTGGTATGTTACAGCTAGTCAAGAGTTATTTAAGTAAGAACAAATTCCACGAAGGATTTAGGATAAGCTTCTTGTATACTGGTATAAAACTTTATAGGGATAGAGTTAGGAGGCTGATAGGACTCTCTCAATCCTTGTATATATAAAGTGTTCTTGAAAGATATATCTTCAATAACTGTAAGACAATTAATGTACCTTTTAAATATTGCACTTATTTTTCTAGAAGAATGTGTCCTTAGAAGGAAAATGAAATGATTAGAATGTCTAACATACTATATATATCAGCTATAAGTAGTTTGATGTACGCCATATTATGTATAAGACCTAACATCAGTATGGTTGTAAGTGTTACAAGCTAGTATTAGTCTGATCTATGTAACAACCATTAGATGGTCATGAAACATATCTTAAAATACTTTATGGGTACAAAGGATAAGTTTCTAATTTATAGAGAAAGTGACTTATAAGTAGATATACTGATTCAAACATCCAATCTAATTCGGATGATAGGAAATCTAAATCTAGTTATGTGTTATTTCTCAATGGTACCGCAGTTAGTTAGAAGAGTGCAAAGTAGGCATCCACAGTTGATTCTACCATAGAGGCAAAATATATTGTGACTTCAAAAGCTGCAAAGAAAGTGATGTGGATACGCAAGTTTGTCACAGAGCTTAGAATAGTCCTAATTTTAATAGATCCTACCCTACTATATTACAACAACAATGGGGCAATTATTTAAGCCAAAGTCCCACTAAAAGTCTAAGAAATTGGTTAGGAAATACCAAAAAATTAAAGAAATCTTGGCAAGAGGAGATGTAATAATATCTAGAGTAAATTCTATGGATATTGTAGCAAACTCACTCTCTAAGGCCTATCTCTTAGGGTGTTTAAGAAAGATATGGAGTCGATAGGTATTAGATATCATCATGAATAGCATCATGAATAGCACTAAAGCAAGTGAGAGTTGTCAGAGATAGTGCTTACATGACTTTCCTTTTTGTATGAATATTTATTTTTTTAATATTTATACAATGGACATTTTAATAAATCGTTAAATTAATTTGTATGGTATTAAAATTGTTATTTTTTAGACATAGTAGATCAAAAGGTATTTAGGTCAATGATAAGAGTTAGCATTCTACAAGTTAGACCCTTGTCAGAAATGGGATAAAGACCTAAGAATATATTAGTAATGACATATGATATTATGTAGTATGGTCTTGAAGAAATTATTCCTGATCTATAATTGCTAACATGGGTCGATTGGTATACTTTTTCAATCAGTGTGTGTCTAAATTTAGATTGTCCAAATGATTAGTCTTAACAAACTATAAGCTTAGTTGAAGCTTGTATAGGTATGCAGGTATTCAATGAGGACTAAGTACTGAATAGACTCACGATGACCTTCAATAGATATCTCATAGAGCCATCAATGAAATATCTTCTCGAGTTGAGTAATAATCGTGGTCTTTTAATCTGAGTGCCACGATGAGCTTGTGAGTGATCCACCGTACATTAATTCAACATATGTCAAAGATCTTTCACTATTTATCCTCAGGGTGAGTTATATATTCTAATGCTCTAAGATTGTATTTTAGAAAGTCTTGTGGATATAAGCATAAATCCCAAAATAGAGTTTTTCATAATGTTATGTAAGTGTGCTGTGCGTAGGGTGGAATGTGTGCATTTTAATTTTTAGTTTTACACATCTCACATACAAAATATATGCAGTGGAATATAAAATACACATCTCATTAAATTAATGAGATAAAAGGAAGCTCACATTTAAAGCGTGCTTTAAACAATTCTAGTCGAGGACATGGAGGGATTCTTCGAGCTAAAATGGTAGCTTTCTATCTCAGGAGGAATAGTAGTTAAAGCAACTCTTGCTTCTGGTATTACTTGACCATTACACTAACTATTAGTGTTTATTTAAGTAGCTATCTAAATTCACTTGACTTGTAAAATGAAGAAACACCATATTTTTATAGCCAGTTGTTGCTGCCCACTTGGCCAATGAAATACATTTGAGTGGCCAAAATATTTAAGCATGACAAGGCTTTTTATCTTGCCACTTCATGCTATGAAAAAGGGATTGGTGACAATGGATATATGTTGGTCGAATGTGAGCGAAATTAATGGCCAAATATTTGTAGCATTAAGCCACCAAATGCTTATTCTTTAAGCATGACAATGGTTAACTCTTTTGGGCAAATTATGAGTGGCAAATGCTTGTATTTAAGCATGACAATGCCTTACATAAATGATGAGTAAGGCATTAGCCACCACATGATTTCATTTAGCATGATAAATCAAAATTATATTTTGCTATGCCAGCACATGCTTATATTAAGCATGACCATACTTAAATATTTTGGCCGAATTTTGTTTCTTATTTGGTGGCAATGAATTGCTACTCACTTGTCATGTGTCATGCAATTACAAGTTAATGGCATGACATATGGAAACAAGTTAGGGGATGAAGTGGCAAGTTTTGCTTGCCACTTGTCAATATTTTAAGCCTAACACTTAAACCCTGTCAACTTCCTGAGAGACCATAAAATAATTATTGTTTTTCGAGATTTTTTCAAATTGAACTATTCGATTTGATGCACTACCCCAATGCTCAACGCGTACACTTAATATTGTGAGACTCTCCAGGTTCACACCTGTATGTCTCAGAAAACTTTTCCACGTGTCTATAAATGATGCCCCACATACACGTTATGAAAATTATATAATGGCATGTTGAACTATACAAGTTAAGGTTAATAGATATTCATATAATCCCCAAGTCATTTATATCCTGGAAGAGCGAAGACATAGATCATCACCATCAAATCTCCATATGCTTAACCATGTACTTATCTCAAGAATCATTTTCCCATAAATAATATCTACAAACACTTTTACGATATTATTTATCCCACGGGAAACTCTTTCCCAAATTTATTGCTTATGGCTTTAAGACTTTCTGTAAGACAATCTTGGAGCATCAGGATATATAACTCACCCATATGAGCGGAAAAATCTCATATCTACACACACCGGACTCTATGATCACCAAACCATACCTAGCAGTCAGATCATGAAAGGTCTTTGACATGTGTGGAACCTAAGTATGATGGATCACTCATAAACCCACTATGGTTTAAGGGACCACGAATACTACTCAACTCAAGAGGACCCTCTATTGACAACTATATATAATGTATATTGAAGGTCCTTATTGAGTCTGTTCAGTACCTAGTCCTTACTAAATACTCATATGCCTATACAAGCTTCCACTAAGCTCATGTTCCCCTAAGACTAACAATCTGGACCATTCAGATATAAAAATACACTGATTTAAATATGATAAGATCTTCACCAACAGACTCGTATTAGTGAAAATAGATCAGGAACATAACATTTGAGAACATACTTACACTATAACATTACTTAGCACTATTTGCAACTCCTTACAACTATATAATCACTAATATATCCCCACGTCTTTGTCCTATTTCTGACAAGACTCTAACTTTTTAGATTTTGCTAACTCTTAGCAGTGTTAACTCTTAGTAATTATAACTCTTAGCGTTGCTAACTCTTAACCCTAGTCTAAACGCCTTTAGACCAGATCTGAACTCCTTCAGATCATACAATATTTGAAACATTACAAGCTTACCATATATACAATTAAATATTAACAATTTTATTTAAAATATTTATTGTATAATTATTAAACAATTAATATTCACACAATATTGGAATGGCACGTAAGCATAATTTTCAACAGGTTAAACAATATCGCAAAAGTATTTTCGAATGTAGTTTATGAAAATACAAATAGGGAGATAAGTTCATGATCGAACATATTTAGATTTAATGGTGATGATCCTTATCTCTACTTTTTCAGGATACATGTGACAGAGAAATTATACGTATATGGTTGACCTCAACTTGTATGGTTCTATGAGCCATTCTATAATATCCATAATATATGTGTGGGGCATCGTTTACAAACTTACGAAAGAGTCTTGTAAGACAAAAGGGTGTGAACCTAAAGAGTCTCACAATATTAAATGCACTTGTTGAGCACTATGGTAGCAAATTGGGTCGAACAGCTCAATTAAAAAAAAATTACAAAATTAAGATTTGTTTCAGAATCTCTCGGGAAGCACACTTATCAAAGGCTTAAGAGTTTAGCTTTTAATAGAATAAATAATTGTTGTTTATTTGGAACTTTGGCAAGTGGTTTGCATGGCAAGTTGCATGATTGACAAATGGCAATGTGCATGAAAAATAAGATTGACACTTGGCTTGGTGCATGTGATGCATAAAGGACATGTATCTTTGTAAATGTCAAAGTATTTAAAAGCAAATGAAATTGTTTCATTTGGTGATTTTTGCAAAATTCGGCTAAACTGGAAATACTTTGAAAGTTCTGCACTTAGGTTTCTTAAGCCATTTTTTGCCCATTTGAGAGAGAAAGCAAAGTATTGCTTCACAAATTCATGCTAGAAATTTAAGATAAGCTACTATTCTAACTCCTGCAATCCGGTGTTAAGGACTAGAATTGTTCGTAAGATCACTTTAAGTGAGCTCTTATATATGTATGAAATGCATAATTTAATTCAATGAATACACATTCACATGTCTACACTTATTAGGCACTCCAATAATTTATTCAAGATAAGGTGTAAAATATTCGGATACAACCTCCAATTGCATGTAAATAGTCGGTTAGATATAGAGAGAAACATATAACATCCTAAAGGAATGAGCCTTCAAAGAATTCGTGTAGTAGGTGCAAGCAACGGATACAACCGACAGATATGTCAAAACCTTGCTGCATGACTCTCTTAAAGATGATGTTTCATTTAGTTTTCTTCATTTCTTTTAGATTTTTAATTCAATTTGATGCCCAATATTTTGTATTTGGATTATGGGCATTTTGTTTTTGATGTAGTTTATCTAAATATGTATTTTAATGATTATTACACACTTGATTTCCTGGATGATTGTCATATCATAACAATATTTATTATAGTTTTATCATAATTTTGACAACATTTTTCTTATACTTTGGACATTTCTAAACTCGCAATGGAAGCCTTATTGAATTCAATACTCCCTAAATAAACTAATACAAATGTCAATGCTTTATTGCAATTCATGACACCACAAGTAAATATCAATCTTATCTCTTAAAAATAATCTACCCTCAAGCTTGAAGTAAAATAAACACCCTAACATTTGATATTCTATAAACTTGTAAGTAAAAACCTCACAATCACCACTTTGAATAGTTTGTTGAGGCACTCCTTCCTTTAAGTGCACAACGCTATAAGACGACAAATATTGAATCACGTCACTCTTTGTAGCAAAAACATTGTGTATGATAGAGATATAATGACATCATGCACACAGCCACTAGATGATCCTTAAAAACTCCATCAGCATAACTTCTATTGCTAGAGTCGTATATAGTAACTTGTCAACCTATAAAATTCACCTCAACTACAACCCAATCATATACATGTATTAAAATTATGTAAATGTTTGACTGAAAGGTATAAATGTGTGTAAAAATATATATATCTTATAAACATCGATCCAAGACTTACCACTATACCAGTGTTATTTGTCCTACTTTAATATTATAGTAGCCCAATTTTCCAATTTATTGATGATAAAATGTGGCCGTGCTCTGAATAGATTCCTAAAAAGGACTCCTAAAATTAACTAATTTTTTTAAAAAAAGTAATATAGAAACCAACATAGTCTCATAAACTTTGAGTCATTTAGTGAAGGTAATTAGTAATACTTACAAAAAAAAATGAATATGTTGTACATCATTAGGCTAAATTTTTTGGGGTATTTGGATTAACAGAGTTGAATCAATCTTAGATACTTGTTAATGTGACATAATATAAGAACATAGCACTAAATTATCATTGTTTAACTATAAAAAAGAGTAAATAACTTTTAATTGAAAATACTTACAACTTCTTCCAACTAGTGATGTAAGTGTGCCTGAAACCATGTGCAATGAGTATCGACACTCGGCACATTCACTTATCAACTATCCTCACCAAGTCATTCCATAAACCTCGCATAGTGTCAAATAAATTAGGCGTATTGGATTCACATCAACTGTATGCTGATAAACCTACTCAAACTCCAACGGTTCTGTTCTTCTCTTCAATCTCTTGTAAAGAGGTACATGACTCATGCTAGTCTATGTTTCCGTCCAAACTTGCTTACCCCTTAGTCCCAATGGGTAACACTAGAACATTGCCGTGTCCAACATCAGCTTCTTGATGGAAATTATTATTTGGTTGATAGCCAATCTCTATTTGGCTATCAATAAAATTAATGCTAATAATCATCGAAGGTACTTGAATCACACATATCAAATTTTAAGAAAAATTCCATAAAGAAAATATGAATTTTAAGCATCATAAATAATTTAACTAATGTTCAAATGTGTCCATGTATAAAGGAGAATCCTATAATAATTATCTAATCATTATAATCTCTTGCATAAACTTATCCTTTCTTTGTTACTCAAGCAATTTAGTATGCACCTGTCGTAACTGAGTATGGGCCTCTAGTATCTATTGCCTCATCGAGGTAACCTCACCATATAATACATCAATTCTTTGCTAGTAGTAATCATTTAAAATGTGGGTGCTACTGTGTTCTATTCAAATTGGGTCAAATAGTAGTAATCAATAGAGATATTTTATAACAAATAATATATGATCCCAAACTAAATAATGTGCCATGATCTTCAAATTAGATTATTCAGAATAAAAATAAAAACTGATTTTTAAGATAAGGTTGCTGTTTGATTTTGTTGGTCTTTCCTTTAAGTATTTAGGCTGAATTGTAACAAGTAAATGGTAAATCAGATGGAGGATAGAACTAAAAAGAAGCCTTGATAAGTCAATGGACGCCATAAGGATCAATTTAGGGTTTTGACGCCACACTCTTGGTGATTAAAGAGTGATAAGTCAGTAACTATCTTCAAGAGTTGGAAAACTTGAGAAGATAAATTTTGAGAGAAATAGATCTTCTTTTTTGTGCATGAAATTCAAGAATGAGGCAACTTGCCTCTATAAGACTTTAAGATGCCTTATATAGGCTTACAAAATGAGGAGAAACCCTAATATTACCTAATTAACTTTAAAAGCCCAAAATAAGTCCAATCTGACTTAACAATTTAAAATACAGTTAAACAAGTTCAAAATGGCCCAAATACATAAAAATAGCAACATAAGAAGCAAATTAAGCCCAATAGCATTAAAAGAAAGCCCCCAGCTGCCTCTTTAAGCCTAACGTCACCAAACATCTCTAAATCACGTCCCAATCTCTATTTGAAGACAAATAAACACCTTTAGCTCATTTTCATTCAGATGCGCTTCTAATCCCACAAAAGCTTCAATAGCTCCAATTTGACTACTTATGGCCCTTTGAATCTGTTTGGCCTTAGCCCTTATTATTTGACCATCTAAAATCTCTTTTACGCTCAGCTCACCTTCTTGAGTTGATTTAGAACCTTCATGATGCACATCATCACCCCCGAACAGAGAATGATTTGCCCTCAAATCAGAATCTTCTAGATCTTCCAAATAAGGAGATAAGTCATTCATATTAAAAGTGGCTGAAACATTGTAATCACCAGGAAGATCAACTTTGTAAGCATTATTCACCTTCTCTACAATCCGAAAAGGTCCATCAACTCTTGGCATCAGCTTGGACTTCCGTTTGCTAGAAAATCTTCCCTTGCTAAGATGAATCCAAACAAGATCACCAAGTTCGAAGCTAATCATTTTTCATCCTTTATTAGCATGCTTAATATAATTAGCTATTTTCTCCTCAATATGAATTCGAACCTGCTCATGAAGCTTCTTCATCAATTCTGCCTTCTTAACCCCATCCATAGATGTCCTCTCATCAATTGAAATAAGAACAAGGTCAATAGGAACAAATGGATTATATCCATACACAATCTCAAATGGTGAAATTTTTGTAGCCCTATGCACACTACGGTTATATGCAAACGTCACAATAGGCAAACAAGTATCCCAACTCTTTAAGTACTTGTTTATAACATCCTGTAATAAAGAAGATAGAGTACGATTTACTACCTCAATTTGCCCATCTGTTTATGGATGACAAGCAGTACTGAAAAGTAACTTTGTTCCAAGCTTCTTCCAAAGAGTCTTCCAAAAATAGCTTAAGACTTTTTATCGCAATCAGAGACAATGCTTTTAGGGATTCCATGCAAACATACAATTTCCCTAAAAAATTAAATCAGCAATATGAATAGCATCATCAGTTTTGTTACAAGGAATAAAGTGTGACATTTTGGAGAACCGATCAACCACAACCATCACTGAATCTTTCCCACATTCTGTTCTAGGTAATCCAAGCACAAAATTCATACTAATATCCATCCATGGTTGCTCTGGGATAGGTAAAGGCATATATAGTCCATATGCATTCTCTTTACCCTTAGCTTTCGTGCAATTTACACATCTTTCAACCACTTTATGAATATCCCGCAACATATTAGGCCAAAAGAAGTGCTCTTTTAGTAGCTCATAAGTTTTCTTCTCCCCAAAATGAACACTAAGACCACCACCATGAGCCTCACGCACAAGCAACTCACGCAGAGATCCTGAAGGTATATATATTCTGCCCAACTTGAACAAGTAACCATCATGCACAAAGAACCCATCACAAGCTCCTTTCGCACATTTAGACATCGTATTAGCAAAGTATGAATCACTTATATATTGTTCTTTCACCTGTTCAAAACCCAAAAGCTTTGCATTTAACATAGAAATCAATGCATACCTCCTAGAAAGAGCATAAGCAATGACATTAGTTTGCCAATTCTTGTATTTTATATCATATAAAAATGGCTCCATAAACTCTACCCATTTGGCATGTTTTCTATTCAGCTTGTTCTGTCCTTTAAGATACTTTAACGATTCATGGTCAGTATGAATAAAGAACCCTTTAGGTAATAGGTAATGCTGCCATACCTCGAGAGCCTGAATCAATGCATAAAACTCCTTGTCATAAATAGAGTAGTTTAAATGTGCCCCCATTCAGCTTCTCACTAAAGAATGCAATTAGCCTCTTTTCTTGCATCAAAACAGCCCCAATACCAAGCCCTAAAGCATCACACTCTATTTCAAATGTTTTAGCAAAATCAGGAAGTGCTAAAACAAGAGCAGAACATAATTGTTCTTTAATCTGTTCAAATGCCTTCTGTGCATTCTCATTCCACCTAAACTCATTCCCTTTTTTCAAACACTCTGTCATAGGCACAACAATAGAACTTAAAGTCTTTAATAAATCGCCTATAGAAAGAGGCTAAACCATGAAAACTTCTCACATCAGCAATACCAGTAGGTTTAGGCCAACCACGAATTGCCTTAACCTTCTCATCTTAAACCTTAATTCCACTATTAGAAACAACATACCCTAGAAAGATAACACTATCTTGGTAGAAATAACACTTCTTGAGGTTTCCATACAATTTAGCATCACGCAAAATCTCAAATACAGCCATAAGATGCTTCACATGATCATAAATTTTTTTACTGTAGATTAGGATATCATCAAAATAAACCACAACAAACAGCCCAATAAACTTTCTCAAAACATGATTCATAAGCCTCATAAATGTACTAGGTGCATTAGAAAGTCCAAACGGCATCACCATCCACTCATACAATCCATGCTTAGTTTTAAAGGCTATTTTCCATTCATTGCCTTCTTTCATCCTAATTTGGTGATATCTACTCATCAAATCAATTTTAGAATAATAAACAGCATCATGCAATTCATCAAGCATATCATTGAGTCTAGGAATAAGGAATCGATACTTAACAGTTATCTTGTTAATAGCTCGACTGTCCACACACATTCTCATGGTACCATTTTTTTTTTTGGAAAAAGCAAAGTAGGCACTGAACAAGGGCTAAGTGACTCATGCACAAAGCCCCTCTCTAAGAGCTCACAAACCTGCGTTTGGATCTCATTTGTTTCCTTCATATTACATCTATATGCTGGTCTGTTAGGAAGTAAAGCTCCAGGCACCAAATCAATTTGATGCTCTATCCCTCGAATTTGTGGTCATCTCAATAGCAGCTCTTCTGGAAACATATCTTTGAACTCTTTAAGCAACTTCACAACCTGCCTTGGCAAATCTAGACCCTCCACTTGCAATAAAGGCTTTGCCTAAGCCATAAAAATAACCCCCACAGAAGCTAGTGCTTGCTCAACATCTCCCTTTTTGGCTAACATTAGCCCTTTACCCGATTCCACCATCTTTCTTTCATTCCGCAACTGATCTTCTCTAACTTGTTGAGAACTTAATGGCATCGAATTCACTTTCTTCCCATTCAGCACAAATGAATAAGTGTTTCTTCGTCCATTATAAGTCACATAATTGTCAAACTGCCATAGACGTCCCAATAACACATGACTAGCTGTCATAGGAACTACATCACATAAAACCTCATCATGATAAGTTTTAATGGAAAATGGCACGTGGACCTGTCATATAACCCGAATCTTTCTATTCTCATTAAGCCAATGCAATTTGTATGGTTTAGGGTGTAGAATAGTAGTTAATCCCAGTTTCTTAACCAAAGTAATGGATGCAACATTGGTACAACTACCATTATCGATAATCATAGCACAAACCTTATCTCTAATTTGACATCTTGTATAAAAGATGTTTTCACGTTGCTCCGCACCAATATCAACTTAGCACTCAATACCCTTTGAATTACTAATAAATTTCCCTCAATTGGCTCAAGATTCTCTTCTTGTTTAGTCACTTCTACTTCAAATTCCTCTTTTGTTTTGGCCTCATCTTCACTTACAAGCTCTCCATACTTCCCTTGTAAAACCATTACCCTCTTATTTGGACATTCAGAAGCAATATGCCCATTTCCCAAGCACTTGAAACACTTGATGTCTCGCAACCTCTAAAAAACTTTAGGTTCAAATACCTTCTCCTTTCCTTTCAACGAACCTGAACTAGCACTTCCCTTGCTGAACTCCACTTTCTCATCACGTTTAGGTGTGTTCAATGTCCGGGAAGTTGAAGAAACAGCCTTTGTATTACTTGATATAGTTGACCTCATATGGATACCCCATCTTTTCTGTTGTCTTTCTATTTTAATTGCAAATTTTATGACAATCTCAAGAAATATTAAGGGTTGTAACTCAACAACATTAGCTATGTCCCTCCTCAATCCATCAAGAAACCTAGCTATTGTTTGCTGTTGAGGTTCATTCAAATCATAACGAATCAATAACAACTCAAATTCTTTCACATACTCTTCTACACTCAAGGAACCTTGCCGCAAAGTCTGGATTTTGATGTACAATTCTTGTTTATAGTAATTAGGAACAAATCTCTTCTTCATTAATCTTTTCATAAGTGGCCAACTAGTAACTTCTTCTTCTTCATCTCTTCTTCGCTGAGCTTTTAAGTTTTCCTACCACAAAATGCATAATCGGTAAATTCAAGTGCTGCTACCTTACACTTCTTTGTCTCAGGGTACTCATGCCAATCAAACACCTTTTCTACCTTCTGAACCCATTCAAGATACTCCTCGGGAGAACTAGTACCTCTAAATGGTGGTATATTAAGTTTGATACCACTAGTAGGGTCATTTTGCTGCCTCCTTATCCTACTCCTATCTTCAGCCTCATCATCCCTATTTGGCTCATTTCCAATATCCCCTAGGTCATTCTGAGGTACCCTACGCCTTACCTGCCTTTGTTGGGGTTGCAAAGTATTTCTTTGCATCATTTCTATAATTGCAACGAGTTGTCCACAAATTTCAGTAATCTCACCCCGAAATTCATCATGAGCTCGTTGTAAGCCCATGAGTTAAGCTTGTTCTAAACTCAGTCCCTTTGGTACTCTATTTGCATCATCTTCAGCCATTATTAACAAAAACCCCAAACAAGTATAAATAATGAACAACACAAACAGTAGCTAAAACACACTTCTCAAACTGAATTTTCACCAATTTAGTAAATAAAATTAGATAGCAACAATTTGACTCAAATTCAAAATTTATAGGTTCAAGAACAACTCAACTCAGCCAAATAATCTTCAGTCCACAAACTACTAAGAATTAATTTTAATGCTGTAGAGTTGCAATTTAAAAACTACTATTCTCAAATATTAGAGAACCAACCAGATGAAAAACCCCACAATATTATATAAAACAGAAATAGCAAGAGACCTTCAATGGCTGAAACTTCAGTTTGCACACTGAAATCCTATGCTCTGATACCAGATGATGTGCCCTAATCTTCAAATTGGATTATTCAGAATGAAAAAAAAAATGATTTTTAAGATAAAGTTGCTGTTTGGTTTTATTGGTCTTTTCTTTAAATATTTAGGCTGAATTGTAACAAGTAAATGGTAAATCAGATGGAGGATAGAACTAAAAAGAAGCCTTGATAAGTCAATGGATGTCACAAGGATCAATTTAAGGTTTTGACGCCACACTCAATGGATAGTCAGTAACTATCTTTAAGAGCTGAAAAACTTGAGAAGATAAATTTTAAGAGAAAAAGTTCTTCTTTTTCATGCATGAAATTCAAGAATGAGGCAACTGCCTCTATAAGATTTTAAGATGCCTTATATAGGCTTACAAAATGAGGGGAAACCCTAATATTACCTAATTAACTTAAAAAGCCCAAAATAAGCCTAATCTAACATAACAATTTAAAATAAAGCTAAACAAGTTCAAAATGGCCCAAATACATAAACATAGCAACATAAGAAGAAAATTAACCCCAATAGCATGGAAAGAAAGCCCCAAACTGCCTCTTTAAGCCCAACATCACCAAACGTCTCTAAATCACCTCCCAATCTCTAATTGAAGACAAAAAAACATCTTTAGCTCATTTTCATTCAGATCGCAAGCTTTTAATCCCATAGAAGCTTCAATAGCTCCAATTTGACTACTTATGGCCCTTTGAAGCTGTTTGACCTTAGCCTATGTTATTGGACTATCTGAAACCTCTTTTACGCTTAGCTCACCTTCTTGAGTTGATTTAGAACCTTCATGATGCACATCACTAAATCAGCATCTTAATTATTGTTACCAAGGTCCCTTATAGGGTCATTTGAATATGTGGGTGGTGTTGTGTGTAGTAGAATTGAGCCTAATAAATTTAAGAAAATCTATTTAAGCAAACATAAAATTGAATATATGTCAATAGAGATATTTTATACCAAACAATATATCTGATCTCCATAAATCTTAAGTTCTTCTTGATGGACAACATCTGCATTCTCCTCATAATCTTCCTCATTAAGGTGTCTATCGTAATTACCGACTGTCTCCTTGAACAACATTAACACTTATACAAAATCTGCTCCCAGCTGATACTCTTGTGGAGACAATTGTCAATGCTTATCCAACACGTACATAACAAGTATATAATTAAATGAGCAATTGAAACTTAAACAACTATTGTTGGTATGTTAATATGTTCAAATACTTCATTTCTTATCTAAAAAACTTACAATGTCTTTGTTAAAAAGAATTGGATTCATTTTTGTGTTATATTTCTGCTAGACCTCCACTTTAGCAAACTAGTGAGCTTGAGTCGAGTTTCTTGAGCATATATAAATCTAGGTAACGGGATTGCCTCAAAGATCTATACCTTTAATCAAAATTATCATAACATAAAGTCAACGATAATATATAAAAATTAAGATGATAAAATGAAAATTTTTATTCATACCTAAAAAATATAAGGAAATCCTTGCCAATTATATTTTTCTTCCTTATGAGTGGGATCTTTAGCTTTTAATATATTTTTATCTCTTCTACTTTATCTTCAATACCCTTTTCAGAGAATTGCGAGTGGCCTTCATGATACATTACCGCACAGATATTTATAAAATTCTTTCAAATTATCCATCATCTAGAGTAAAAATGCATCTAGCCCACTGTAATCTCTCCACCTCACAAACACATGATGGATGAAATACATCAGCGATAATTAAACTGCATCTTTACCATCCATATCGTTGAAATCATATTCCTTATATACCGCATCAAACTCTTTCAATGATATATCTCTTTTAGGCAGGTATATTCACTCCATAAACGATTACTCAATTTTTTGGACAAGTGACTCAATAGTGGATATTCCCCATTTTCAAGCCGAATATAAGCACAAACTCCTATCGACATATGTATTTATTGTTCATCAAATACCAAATTTTATCATTGATATGACGAGTTTCTACTTCATGGAGTAACAAGTTGGTGAGCCAAAATGCCCGAAATATTTATACGTTGCATGTCCAAGAAATAACCCATGATTTCTTTTTTATGCTTCGTCAACTTATCCTTTATAACATTAAGTGCCAATGTCTTTGAATAACATGAAATATTATAGAAAAATGGTCATAAATTGCAATCTTTAATCTTTTTGAAACTACACAATTTTTATAAAAAAAAATTAAATATTATTAATTCATAGCAATTAAATAAAATTATAATTACTACAAATTTAATTTAAATAAATAAATAAAATTAAGGTCATACGATGAGCGCACTTTTATTGCTTTCCAAAAGGATGCAGAATTTCACCACCCAAAGGGATATAATAAAAGATACAAAGCTATTTGTTTGAACTCGCCATTCAGTGGAATCTACCAAAGAGATACAAAGTTTAAAATGAAGCTCATCGCTTAAGAGGTATACATTGAGATACATAATAATTTACCATCCAATGATACCTACAAGAAATACAGGGCTATTAAACTCATCACTCTAAAGAATCCACAAATGTGATACAACGTTTAATGAAGGATCTCTCACAAGAGATTTCTGCCAAGATTAATTTTCTTAAAACTCACTTCTTCCTACACACCCAATTTTATCTCTCAAGGTATTTATAGAGACCATTTGAAATCCTTAGCACTCATTTCAATTTTTAAAAATAAAATAATTAATGAAAACTAAGGTCTCAAACTTACAACTACTATTAAGATGAAATAAATTCAGTAATAAATACAACTACTATGTTAAATATAGTAAACTACTTATTAAATTTATCGTTAACCTTTTAATTTCCTAATATAATTATGTTGCGTCTATTAGGTTCTATTTCTAAATCCATGTAATTAGACACTCTTATGTTAAACTACCCTAGTTGGAATTAGACTCGTCCCCTACCTTTGGAACATTCTAAACATTGTTAAAGTTGCTGAATTTGTTGTCTTAAATCTTCAATTAGAATATCTCATGTATCATATTGAGCTGTGGGTTATTCTTCAATGGTCAGAGCAAATCGATGACCTTTTGATGTGAATTAGGTTGCCAAAGCTTCTGTTGAACATCCATGGAAGTCTAATGACAAGGGTAGAAACCAAGAAAATAAATGAAGCATTAAATGGGCTTAATTGAACACATCTTAAATTCATGCTTTATTCAAGATACTAATTGACCAAATTTAGTGTTCAAGATGATCAATGCCTTGTCAATGTTATTCAAGTTTTTTTAAGTGATCTGGAGAAATTTACATGAAGAAAAAAGTAAGACGAATATCAATTTAGGAAGGAAGATTTGGTGTTCCTGTTCATGCATTATTTTTCATGTGGCTTTATTAGATCCTTATTTTCTTTTTCATTTTTAGGTTATATTTAGAAATAAGGATACAAGAATATTTATTCCTTTTAACATGCTTGTTATTTATTTCCTCTTTTGTAATCAATTCCTATTATGACCTAGGATTTGATTTTTTGTTTTCCTTTTATACTCTTGGTAAATTTGACTATATAAGGCCCTGTAACCTAAAGGGAATTGAGATTTTTGAAATTAATATTATTGAAAGTTTTCTCTTGATTCTTCAAAGAACAATTTTAGAACTACACTCACAATGTTTATTTTGTGGCGTTCATTCGTGACTTACACTCACAATGTTTCTCATCTTTCTTAAGTTTGGTGTTTATCTTCAATTCTTATACCTCTAGTTCTTATCTACTTATAGACAACGGGTTAAGATCCTTTTTTTTTGTTTGTTTGAGAATTGAATTAGAATTATCCTTAGCAAAGGAATCTCATTGAGCGTCGGATCTCACTTTTCTTTGTGAGGTTCACATCATATGGTATCAAATTTTAGGTTCTAAATTAGGTTTGATCTATCCTTTATTTTTATGATTTGTTCTTTATTTCAAAACCGCACCCTTTGTTTTACTCCTTTGAATTTGTAACCTATCAACTTTGTTTCTTCTTGTCTGCAACTTTAATCTATTTCTTAGCCCTAATTAATTTAAGTTCTATTAATTATCATTTCATATAAGTACCCAAAAAAAGACAAAACAATTAAGTATTGGAAAATTCAGAATTCAATTAATTTCAAGTTGCTCTTCTGAATTCTAAGAATAAAAAATCATAGAAATCTAAATAAAGTTGAAATATCGTTTGCTATTCAAGTTTTGTTTGCATAAAGAGTGCGTTTTGCCTTTTTCGTGCAATTTGGCTTAAAATAAAGCAACAACCCAAATTGTATCAAAATTCATATTTCCTTTTATTTATCTCTTTGCTTCTTAAATCTGCCTATTCTTTGTCCTATGCATTTAACCCATTCTCATTCTTAGTGGTTTGATTTGTTGAGTTCAGGTTGTTACAAGATAATTTTGATTAAGTTCATTAAGTTCAATAAAGAGCTAAAGAGGATACTAAAGAGTGGGAAAAGATTAGAGAGTGTGAGTGCTACCAATATAGAGTGAAACACACATAAGGGGAGTGTTTGTGAGGTTTTCTGACCTTCTTTGCAGGCTATCAAACATGTCTCAAGAAAAACAATTAAGGCTCATCTGATGATGCTTAAAAAAGGATAGATTTCAATCTCTTATTTAAGTCATTAGATAAAAACTTTAATTGATTGAAATTGAGTTTTAATGAGGTGAATGAGAGAATAGATAAAGTTGAATTTAGTTCACAATAGGGTCAGTCACCTATAGCACTTTTGTGCAAAGAAGAGAGAGGAACCACTTAGGTATTATTATAAATATGACTGCATGGATGACCTAGATGATGATGATCATGCCTCTGCTATTCATTTAGACATATTTAGGCATAGAAATGGAGATGGAGGAGTTGATATGGAGATAGGACTGATAACAACTTAGGAAGCATTAAGATAAAGATTCTAACTTTCCAAGGCAAAAATGATCCTGAAGCATATTTGAAGTAGGAGAAAAAGATGGAGTTAGTATTTAATTACCACAACTACCTCAAATTTAGAAAGGTAAAGTTGGTCACCATAAAATTTACTAACTATGCTATTGTTTGTACTAAATGTATTAAAGTGTACATGTACATGATTGTGTACATATTGATTAATTTTAAAATGTATGTCCAACAAACATTACATAGTGGAATTATATGTAATTAATCAATAAACATATTATAAACTGAATCAAAACAAAATGAGAATCTAGAAAACTTACCCTTAAGCCAATTGGTGAAGAATCAAAGTTTCAAAGCTCACCCTAAATCATCCCTCGATCAATTCTGTTTCATAACAATCTAGTGGGATTCCAGAGTTAGAATTGTAGCATTTTAATCTCTGGTAAGATCAATTTTCATGCAAATTAGTTCAACATTTGAACTTTTTTCTCAAATGGCCAAATATGAAGAAATGGACTTTATTTAAACTTTTTCAAAGTTTGCTTTATATATGGCTAAACATTGAGACCTCTTTGCAACATTTTCAAATTTTATAATACTTGGTCAATGAATGCTCACTTGTTTTTTATGCATCCCATGCATAAAGACAAGTGTCCCTCTTCATTAACCATGTGTCACCCATAAAATTCATGTATATGACATGTGTCATTCATGCATGAAGCCATTATGCATGTCATTTTCTCATTAGTTAACTACTTTAACTAATAAAATGTAGGTTTAACACTTTAACTACTTTAACAAATAAAATATAGCCATTATGCCTAGAACAAATCTTGCTTTCTGAATGTTTTTTAGATTGAACCATTCGACTCAATCCGCTACTATAGTGCTCAACATGTACACTTTCTATTTTGAGACTCCCTAGATACATACTCATTTGTCTTATAGAACTCTTCCACAAGTCCGTGAATAATGCCCATATGCATATTATGAATATTATAGAATAACGCGTTAAACCATACAAGCTGAGGTCAACTATATTCGTATAATCCTTCCGTCGTCTATAACCTAGAAAAGCAGAGATATAAATTATCACCATCAAATCTCTATGTACTTGATCATGAACTTATCTCTAGATTTGTATTTTTATAATCAATATCCACAAACACTTTTCTGATATTGTTTAACCCTACGAAAAAACTCTTTGCTAGGGTTTATGCATGTGGCCACAAGATTTCTAAAATATAATTCTCGAAGTATTAGGATATATAACTCCCCATATCTATGCATACTAGACTCCATGAGCATCAGATTATACCCAACGACACCCAAAGGTCAGACCATGAAAGGTCTCTTAAATATGTGAAATCAAAGCATAGTGGATCACTCACAATCCCACTATGGCGCTTAGGTGAAAGAGCTACAAATACTACTCAACTCGAGAAGACTTTATATTGATGGCACTGTAGGATGCCTATTTAAGGTCCTCGTAATTCTATTTAGTACCCATTCCTTACTAAACACCCACATACTTATACAAGCTTCTGCTAAACTTACGATCTGTAAGATTAATTGTCTAGACAATTCAAATATAGATATACACTAATCTGTAAGGAATACCCACCGACTCGTGTTGACATATTGGACAATGACATTTCTTAGTACCATTTGGTACTCCTTGCAACTATGTCATTACTATAATACTGTTGGGTCTTTGTCCCATTTCAAATAATGTTCTAACTCTTAGAATGATAATTTGTTAGCGCTGACCCAAACTCATTCGGATCAGATCTAAACTCCTTTAGATCTACAATGTCTTAAAATGTAACAAGATTAGTACCATATAATTAAGTATTAACAATTATATTGAAATGTATATTGTATAAAAATGAAATATTTATAAAAAATAAAATGGCATGTAAGCACCAACTCCAACAACTTGGTGGGATCAACTTGTTTTAAGTAAAAGATGGAATCATGAAAGACCTATTGAGATATGGGAAGAGATGAAGGTTATTATAGGGAGGTGATTCATTCTAAGTCACTACTATAAGGACTTATTTCAGAAGTTGCAAAGTCTTACTCAAGGGTCCAAAAGGGTTGAAGACTACCACTAAGAGATAGAAATATTCATGATTTGAGCCAATATAGAGGAGGACCAAGAAACTATTGTGGCTAATTTCCTAGTTACTTTTAATTATGATATTTCAAACATGGTGGAGTTACAACAATATTAAGTTGAATGACATGGTGCACATGGCCATAAAAGTGGAGTAACAATTAAAGAGGAAGGGTTCCATATAAATTGGGCAGAATTCGAGTTCTTCTTCAACATGAAAACTAAAGTGGAGCAAAAATAATAAAAATCTAAGTTCAAGCCTAAGGCTGAAACCTCCAAAAATAAGAAAGAGGGAGGCATACCAAACAAGGGTAAGATCGAACATGAATATAATGATGAGATCATGCTTCCTTTAGAAGATGCAAGTGACAATATTTTTTATGCTAGTTGCCAAGTCATTGATAAGGTATGTAGCACAATTATTAGTGGGGGTAGTTGTACTAATGTAGCTAGTACTAGTTTGATGAAAAACATTAATTCGACAACTTTGAAACATCCTAGGTCATATAAAAGTAAAGTTGAAAAATAAGAGTGATATGAAAAAAAAAGAGTGAGAGTTCAAAACCAAGAGAGACCAAAACTAAAAGAAGAGAAAATGATAGTGAAAAAGAAAAGGAAGTTTCAGTTAGTGAGAAAAGAAAAGAGAAAAAATAAGTGAATTTCTATGCAAGAGAGAGTGAGATAAAAAAAAGCTTTGTTTTTAAATTAGCCTAAGATTGTACTTTTGTATCAAGAGGCTTGTTTTAGTACTAATGAACTTAACCTCTCTTTGCCTAGTGTTGTTATTTCTCTTTTACAAAAATTTTATGATGTGTTTTCCAAAGAGATACCTAATGGTTTACCACTAATAAAAAGAGTCGAGCATCAAATTACTTTATACTTGGAGCATAACTTCCAAATAGGCCAACCTATAAAAGCATTCCTAATGAGACAAAGGAATTTCAAATGCAAGTTAGTAAGCTCATAGAGAAGGGTTATATGAGTGAAATCATTAGTTTTTATGCAATTTTAGTATTGCTTGTGCCTAAGTAGGATGGGTCACAGAGAAGGTGTGTTTATTATTGTGCCATCAATAATATCATTGTAAAAGTATAGACATCCCAATCCTAGATTAGATGTCATACTTGATGAATTGCATTATTTTTGTGCTTTTACCAAAATTGATCTTTAGAGTGGATATCATCAGATTAGGATGAAAGAATGTGATGATAGAAAATCACATTTACAAAAAATATGATGTTGTTAGTTATGTCATTTGGATTAATTTATACATTTAGTACTTTCATGAGATTAATGAATTATATTTTACGTGCTTTTATTGGCAAATTTGTGGTTGTATACTATAATGATATTATGATATATAGAAAAAACTTAGATAAGCATATGGAACATTTAAAAGTTATTTTCTAACTTAAAAATATATAACTCATTCATAGATAAGCTTGTAGTTCTTCGTTTTGTTGTTGTGCTAAAAGAATTGAGGTAGATGGAAAAAAGGGTTAATGTAATCCAAGATTGGCCAAAACCTATAAGTGTAGGTCATGTTAAAATGTTTTATAGTTTGGCTAGCTTTTATAGGAGATTTATGAAAGATTTTAGTAGCTTAGACTTACATTTGACTGAAGTTATAAAAACAAAATGTAGGTTTTAAGTGGGGTGATGAACAAGAAACAACATTGAATTTTATTAAGAAAAAAATTAACTAATGCACCTTTGCTTGCTTTACTTATCTTTACTAAAACTTTTGAAATTGAATATGATACTTCATGAATAGTTATTGAAGCGGTACTAATGCAAGAAGGACATTATATTGTGTGTTTTAGTGAGAAGCTAAGTGGAGCAGCCTTAAATTACCCTATATATGATAAAAAGATGTATGCATTATTTAGGGCATTAGAAACTTTGTAGTATTATCTTTGGCCAAAAGAGTTTGTGATTCATACAGATCATGAATCATTAAAGCATTTGAAGGATCAACACAAGCTAAACAAGTGACATGCCAAGTGTGCAGAGTTCATTGAAACGTTTTCTCATGTGATCAAGTACAAGCAATGTAAGGAAAACGTTATGGGTATGCAATATATCAAAGGTATGCCTTACTTTCTACCTTAGATGCAAAATTATTAGTTTTGACTACATTAAAGATTTGTATGTTAATGATTTTGATTTTGGCAATGTATACAATGCATGTAAGAAAGTGGTGTTTGGCAAGTTCTTTAGGCATAATGGGTTTTTGTTTAGAGAAAATAAGTTATGTGTGTTTAAATGTTTGTTGCAGGAATTGCTTGTTAGATTAACTCATAAGGGTAGTTTAATGGGGCATTTTGGTATATCTAAGACTTTAGATGTTTTGTATGAACACTGTTTTGGCCATGTATGAAACGTGATAAAGAAAGAATTTGTGAAAGGTGTGTCACTTGTAGATAAGCTAAGTCTCAAGTTAAGCCTTATGGATTGTATACACCTTTGTCTATACCTAGTGAACATTGGATTGACATATCTATAGATTTTGTGTCATATTTACCTAGGTCAAAAGGGGGTAAGAATTCCATATATGTGAATGTTGATAGGTTTTCTAAAATAGCACAATTTATTATATGTCATAAAACTAATGATGCATCATAAATTACTAACTTAAATTTTAAAGAGATTATAAGATTGCATGGCATGTCTAACAGTATTGTTTCAGATAGGGATGCAAAGTTCTTAATCTAATTTTGGAAGACTTTGTAGGGCAAGTTAGGACCTAACCTTTTATTTTCTATTACTTGTCATCCACAAATTATTGGACAAACTGAAGTGGTTAATAGGACTTTATCTACTTTATTACGTGCTATAATATAAAAAAAATTTGAAAGCATGGGAAGAATGTTTGCCGTATGTAGAGTTTGCGTAAAATAGGATTTTACCTTCAATAACTAAGTTTTCACCTTTTGAAATTTTGTATGATTTTAGTCCATTAACTCCTTTACTTTATGGATGAGCGTTTTAATTTAGATGAGAAGAAAAAAGCTGATTTTGTTAGGCAAATCCATGAAAAGGCTTGGCAAAACATTAAAAGTAGAATTAAACAATATGTCAACCAAGCTAATAAGGGGCACAAGAAAGTTGTATTTGAGCCAGAGATTAGTTTTGGTTGCACAAGAGGAAAGAATAGTTTTCCATTCAAAGGCATTCTAAACTAATTCCAATGAGAGATTGTCCATGACAAGTGAGTGAAATGATCAATGACAACTTTCAAGTAAGTACAATGTAAGTGCAAGCTTTAATGTTGTTGATTTGTCTCCTTTTGATATAGGTGAAAATTTGAGAATAAATTCTTTTCAAGAGATGGGGAATGATACGAATCAGGTTGTCAAAATATCACAAGATCCATTGAACATCCATAGGGTCCAATGACAAGGGCAAGAACCAAGAAAATTAAGAAAGCACTAAATAGGCTAATTGAGCACATATTTAATTCATACTTTGTTCGAGACACTAATCTGATCCAAATTGAGTGTTCAAGATGATCAATGCCTTATCAATGTTATTCAAGTTTCTTAAGAAATTTACATGAAAAAGAATATAAGACGCATATTAATTTAGGAATAAAGATCTGGCGCATATCAATTTAGTAAGGAAGATCTAGCATTACTGTTCATGCATTATTATTCACATGACTTTATTAGATTCTTTTTATTTTTTTATTTCTAGGATATATTTAGAAATGAGGATACAAGATATTTGTTTCCTTAATATGCTTGTTATTTATTTTCTCTTTTTATATTCAATTCCTACTATGACCTAGGATTTTATTTATTTTTTTCTTTTATGCTATTGGTAAATTTGGCTATATAAGGCTCTGTAACCCTAAGGGGAATTCAAAATATTGTTATTAATATTATTGAGAGTTTTATCTTAGTTCTATTAAGAAAAATTTCAAAACATATCAAGATTACATATTTTGGCATTCCTCCTTGACTTATCACTCACAATCTTACTCATATTTCTTAAGTTTTGCATTTATCATAAATTCTTATACCTCTAGTTCTTATCTACTTATAGATGACGGGTCAAGATCCTTTATTTTTTTGTTTGTTTGAGAATCTGAATTAGAATGATCCTTAGCAAAAGAACCTCATTAAGTGTTAGGTCTCACTTTTCTTTATGAGGTTTACATCATTTGATATCAAAGCTTAGGTTTCAAATTAGATTTGATATATCCTTTTATTTCATTGTTTTTTCTTTCTTTTAAATCCGCACCATTTACTTTATCTCCTTGAGTCTGCAACCTATCAACTTTCTTTCTTTTTGTCTGCAACTTTTATCTATTTCTTAACCCTAATTCGTTCAAGTTTAGTTATTTATAATTGCATATAAATAAATAAAAAAAGGGCAAAAAAATTCAAGAAAAAAAGAAGTATAGAAAAATTCAAAATTCAATTGATTTCAAGTTGCTATTTTGAATTTTGAATTCCAAAAGAAAAAAATATAGAAATTTGAATTAGTTGAAATGCTGTTTGTTATTTAAGTTTTATTTGTATAAAGTATGCATTCTGCCTATTTGGTGCAGTTTGGCCTAAAATAAAACAGCAATCCTAATTGCATCAAAATTCGTATTTTCTTTTGTTATTCTCTTTGCTTCTTAAATTCTACCTATTTTTTATCCTTTGTATTTAATCTATTATAATTCTTAATGATTTGATTTGTTGAGTTTGGATTGTTATAAGGTAATTTTGATTAAGTTTGTTAAGTTAAATAAAGAAATAAAGAGTGGAAAAAGGCAAGAGAGTGTAAGCTCATAAGAGGGTAAAAGCCAAATTTGAGTAAACACGAGTGTGAGTACTATCAATCTAGAGAGAAAGCATGTAAGGGAGTGTTTGCGAGGTTTTCTATTTTTTTTATAGGTTATTAAACATGTCTCAAGAAAAGTATAAAGGCTCATCCGATGATGTCTCAATAAGTTTTATCACACCACTTATTACCTAGCACGATAAGATTATTGCGCCTCAATTCCAACACTATAATCATCGTCTATTGTACTTCTTTTTTCCCATTTCATAAAACAAAATCAATAACACATTCAATAATACAAACTTACCTCATTTTTCTAATAGTCACTACCGTTTACTCTATCATCATCGTCCCTTGTTGTCGCCATCAAGCCGCTAACATAAGTAGGGGAAATTTCAGTTTAGGGTTTGAGAGCTTTGAGTTGAGATAGAAACTAGGTTAAATAGTATTTTTATTCAATTTTAATATGTTTGGCTATAAAAGTTAAAAAATTTCATAGATGGCTAAATTAGATAAGTGTGCCAAAATTTTTGTTATTTGCAAAATTTTCTCTTTTTTTAAGAAGTTAAGCATTGGACATTGATTTAAAAATAAGGCTCTAGCTAATATGCAGCGATAGCTTGATAAGTGCAAAATTTATATATTTTATTAATCCATTTTAGCTTTGATTATTGCTGTTTTTAAGTAATTACGATCTATATTTGCAGACTTGTGCTGAAATTGCAAAACAAACACTTGAATAGACTAATAAGATAGAAAAGAAACAAACACGGGGCTAAAGAGTGAAAATTTCAGAAATAAAAGTGCAGAAAAGGAATGAATTCAGCTGTGTTCCAGAAGACAACACGTGTTGGATGAAAGCCTCAACGTTGAGCATAGAACGCCCCAACATTTCTAGGAATTATGGACGTTGTGGCATTGATATGGAGGATGAGCAACATGGATTCTAGAAAGATTTCAAGATCCCCAACACCCCAGAATCGGAAGGTAATGCAGCAGTGCTAGAACGCCCTAGCGTTACAAGAGTGAGAACATTGTAGTATTCATACATGATAGCTAAGAACACCCCCTGCATTCTAAAGAGCAACACCATGACATTACGGTTATTTTTTGCACTATATAAAAGCAACTCTTTTGAATTTTTATGGAAGCTAAAACATTTTACCTTCATTTCATCATCAAGGGAGCAAGTTCTAGGTCAAAAATCACATCGTTTCACTGCAAATTAGCAAATCTTTACACTTGGAACTCATTTGGAAAAGCATCAACATTATCAAAAGAGGTTAACACTTTTAAGAGAAGCATTGGAGCCAACATTTGAAAAGATCATTTGAACTTCATTTATGTATTTATTGATCTAAACTTGGTTGTATTATGTTATCTATTGTATTTTGTTATTTGAACTTCATTATGTTGAACTAAATACACTTGTTTAGGGTTGTAGTCTTGGGCTTAATTATGTGTTTGAAAATATTTCAACTTTGAATGCATGAACTTGTTTGTTTTTTAAATTCATTTTGTTAGTATCTAGTACTTATATTTCACCTGACCAATCTTATGCATGAACTTTGGATTCATTGAAATAAACTTGAAAAAGGCATCCCTTTGAATAGAACAAAATGATATATGATTTTAGGGTAGCATCTACAAGTTTCAATTAGGATAGGAATATACTAAGTTGGCATGCATGGTTAATACAACTTGGACTTAATGAATTTCACTTAATCTTTAGTATCATAGGAATATAGATATTGGATTGAGTGGGGTAAAATGGCTTAACCATCAGAAGAGACTTACAATGAACATAGTGTTGTGACCAATAACTAACAAAAGAATTGACATTCAAAGCATATTTTTAGCAAACACGTGTTAAGGGATAGTTATACATCTTAGACATTAATTATCATTTATAGTGTTGGAATTTGTGATTTTCATACTTAGTTGTTAGTTTAGTATTAGTTTTGATAGGACCCGCCCTGAGACTCTCTACTGTAGATCCCAGCGACCCTGCCTGGCACCCCGATGGAAGATCCTTAGAATTTAATTGTGTAAGTTGAGAAATTTTGCGAGGCGAACCCCCTTTTAGTTCTTGCTATTACTAAGAAAATCATATAATATACATGGAAATGACTTCTAAAATTTAAAAAAAAAAAACGGGCAGAGAAATTGCACTTCTATTTCAAACCGCTTCTCAATACTACCAAATTAGACCTTCAGTCATTTTCAAAACCAAATCCAACTTAACTCAATGATTTCATTTTGAACACAAAACTGGCAGACTAACAAAAAGTGAAACGATCATCATAATATCGAGAACTCTTTTTGTTTATAAAAAATATGTACAACACAAGCCTAGAACTACTATGCAAAAAGCAAAAAGAGTGCTACTTAGCACATTTACATTTACAAAAATGATCTTAAGATTTGGCCCACTAATCCAGAGTAGGAGAATCAGCAGCTTGCGTACTAAGACCTGTACTTAGAAAGGGGGTTTAGAAAATATAAAATACAAAACAGGTGAGCTAAAGGAGCTCAGTGAGTGCATTTAAGATTTCAAATAGAATAAAACTCTGCATACATATTAAATTCTAAAAGACATGCATAAATCATGCTTCTAAAACTTGTATAAAGTTGTAAAATGGTTTCTAACTTCATATACCGATGACATCTTGCCGAGCAGATTTTATTTACATCTTCGAAAAACAGTATCCAAAATTTGTAAGACATAATAACTCGTATATACATATAAATTCCTAATATGCGATCGGTAGATCCAAAACTATTAAAGCCCTCACTTGGCCATTTTCTTTTTAAACTATACAAATGGTAACCCTAAAGCTCTATACTCACGCAGCGACTCAACTAGCACCGCACACGAGAGTAGGTCACGGGGCATCTCAACTAGCAACACTCATTGTGACATCTTAAGACATCTCATTGGCTGTGCAACAAAATCCTACATCGCATACATATAGCGAGATAATACCTCGTACACATAGAGTGACTCACATGACTTGACAACATGACTTCCTAGAGTTAGTGACACCCCCCCCAATACTTGCCTATGTGTACGGAATATACCGGCCGGGTCTTAAACCATCACCACCACTATAATCTGAGGGTACCAATGGCCTTTGAAACTAATGTAGAAATTTTAAAAATATTTCTTAAATTGAACAAGTAAATGCATATCTATGGATATATATATATATATCAACATTGTAAATCATGTTTATGCATTAAAAGCACATAAAACATACAATTGCAATATGCGGAAACATAATAAACGAAAGATAAATAGTGATAGATTTTTGATGTGCATCATGAAGGATCTAAATCAACTCAAGAAGGCGAGCTGAGCGTAAAGGAGATTTCAGATGGTCCAATAACAAGGGCTAAGGCTAAACAGCTTCAAAGGGTCATAAGTAGTCAAATTGGAGCTATTGAAGCTTCTATGGGATTAGAAACTTGTGACCGAATGGAAACGAGCTAAATGTATTTATTTGTCTTCAATTTGAGATTGGGACGTGATTTAGAGACGTTTGGTGACGTTGGGCTTTAAGAAGCAGCTAAGGGCTTTCTTTTCATGCTATTCGGCTTTATTTACTTCTTATGTTACTACTTTTATGTATTTGGGCTATTTTGAACTTGTTTAGTTTAGTTTTAAATTGTTAAGTCATATTGGGCTTATTTTGGGCCTTTGTAAGTTTATTAGGTAACATTAGGGTTTCACCTCATTTTGTAAGCCTATATAAGGCATGTAAAAGTCTTGTAGAGGCAGTTGCCTCATTTTGAAATTGGAAGCACGAAATAGAAGAGCTATTTCTCTCTCAAAATTGTCTTCTCAAGTTTTTCAACTCTTGAAGATAGTTGCTGACTTATCACTCTTTGATCATCAAGAGTGTGGCGTCGAAACCCTAAATTGATCCTTGTGGCGTCCATTCGACTTATCAAGGTATCTATTTAGTTCTATCCTCCATCAACCTCACAATTTAATTTTGTAATTCATCAAGGCACATCATCTGGTATCAGAGCATAGGATTTCAGTGTGCAAACTGAAGTTTTAGCTATTGAAGGTGTCTTGCTATTTTTTGTGTTATATAATTTCGTGGGGTTATTATCAGTTTGGGTCTCTAATATTTGAGGAATTGAATTGCAACTCTGAAGCATTAAAATTAATTCTTAGTAGTTTGTGAACTGGAGATGGGTTGGCTGAATTAAATTGTTCTTGAACCTGGAAATTTTGTGAACCTGGAAATTTCGAATTTGAGTAAATTGTTGCTATCTGATTGTATTTACTGAATTGGTGAAAAATTCAGTTTGAGAAGAGTGTTTTAGCTACTGGTTGTGTTGTTCAATTGTTCATACTTGTTTGGGGTTTTTGTTAATAATGGCTGACGATGATGCAAGTAGAGTACCAAAGGGATTGAGTTTAGAACAAGCTCAACTCGTGGGCTTACAACGAGCTCGTGATGAATTTCGAGGTGAGATTACTGAAATTCGTGGACAACTTGCTGCAATTATAGAAATGATGCAAAGAAATACTTTGCAACCCCAACAAAGGCGGGTAGGGCATAGGGTACCTCGAAATAACCTAGGGGATGCTGGAGATGAGCCAAATAGGGATGATGAGGCTGAAGATAGGGGTAGGATAAGGAGGCAGCAAAATGACCCTACTAGTGGTATCAAACTTAATATACCACCATTTAGAGGTACTAGTTCTCCTGAGGAGTATCTTGAATGGGTTCAGAAGGTAGAAAGGGTGTTTGATTGGCATGAGTATCCTGAGGCAAAGAAGTGTAAGGTAGCAGCACTTGAGTTTACCGATTACGCACTTTTGTGGGGGGAAAACTTAAAAGCTCAGCGAAGAAGGGATGACGAAGAAGAAGTTACAAGCTGGCCACTTATGAAAAGATTAATGAAGAAGAGATTTGTTCCGGATTACTATAAACAAGAATTATACATCAAACTCCAGACTTTGCGGCAAGGTTCCTTGAGTGTGGAGGAGTATGTGAAAGAATTTGAGCTGTTATTGATTCGCTGTGATTTGAATGAACCTCAAGAGCAAACAATAGCTAGATTCCTTGATGGATTGAAGAGGGACGTAGCTAATGTTGTTGAGTTACAGCCCTTCATATTTCTTGAGGATGTCATAAAGCTTGCAACTAAAGTAGAAAGACAGCAGAAAAGAGGGGGTATCCATATGAGGTCAACTACAACAAGTTATACAAAGGCTGTTTCTTCACCTTCGCGAACATGGAACACACCTAAACGTGATGAGAAAGTGGAGTTCAGTAAAGGAAGTGCTAGTTCAGGTTCATTGAAAGGAAAGGAGAAGGTATTTGAACCTCAATTTTCCAGGAGGACGCGAGACATCAAGTGTTTCAAGTGCTTGGGAAATGGGCATATTGCTTCTGAATGTCCGAATAAAAGGGTGATGGTTTTACGAGGGAAGTATGGAGAGCTTGCAAGTGAAGATGAAGCTGAGATGGAAGAGGAATCTAAAGTCGAAGTGACTGAACAAGAAGAGAATCTTGAGCCAATGGAGGGAAATTTATTAGTTATTCAAAGGATTTTGAGTGCTGAAGTTGATATTGGTTTGGAACAGCGCGAAAACATCTTTCATACAAGATGTCAAATCCGAGATAAGGTTTGTGCCATGATCATTGATAATGGTAGTTGCACCAATGTTGCATCCATTACTTTAGTGGAGAAATTGGGATTAACTACTGTTCCACATCCAAAACCATACAAATTACATTGGCTTAATGACAAGGGAGAGATTCAGGTTACAAGACAGGTTCGGGTGCCATTCTCCATTAAAACCTTTCATGATGAGGTTTTATGTGATGTGGTTCCGATGACAGCTAGTCATGTGTTATTAGGACGCCCATGGCAATTTGATAATGATGTGACTTATAATGGGCGAAGGAACACTTATTCATTTGTGCTGAATGGGAAGAAAGTGAATTTGATGCCATTGAGTTCTCAACAAGTTAGAAAAGATCAGTTGCAGAATCAAAGGAAGATGATGGAATCTGGTAAAGGGTTAATGTTAGCCAAAAAGGGAGATGTTGAGCAAGCACTAGCTTCTGTGGGGGTTGTTTTCATGACTTGGGCAAAGCCTTTATTGCAAGTGGAGGGTTTGGATTTGCCAAGGCAGGTTGTGGAGTTGCTTGAAGAGTTCAAAGATGTATTTCCAGAAGAGCTACCATTGGGATTACCACCTATTCGAGGGATAGAGCATCAAATTGATTTGGTGCCCGGAGCTTCACTTCCAAATAGACCAGCATATAGATGTAATCCGGAGGAAGCAAAGGAGATCAAAAGGCAAGTTGGTGAGCTCTTAGAGAGGGGTTATGTGCGTGAGTCACTTAGTCCTTGTTCAGTGCCTACTTTGCTTGTTCCAAAGAAGGATTGTACCATGAGAATGTGTGTGGACAGTCGGGCTATCAACAAGATAACGGTTAAGTATCGATTCCCTATTCCTAGACTTGATGATATGCTTGATGAATTGCATGGTGCTGTTTATTTTTCTAAAGTTGATTTAATGAGTGGATATCACCAAATTAGGATGAAAGAAGGTGATGAATGAAAAACAGCCTTTAAAACTAAGCATGGATTGTATGAGTGGATGGTGATGCCATTTGGGCTTTCTAATGCACCTAGTACATTTATGAGACTTATGAACCATGTTTTGAGGAAGTTTATCGGGCTGTTTGTTGTGGTCTATTTTGATGATATCTTGATCTATAGTAAAACTTTAGATGATCATGTGAAGCATCTTATGGCTGTATTTGAGACCTTGCGTGATGCTAAGTTGTATGGAAACCTCAAGAAGTGCTATTTCTGCCAAGATAGTGTTATCTTTTTGGGGTATGTTGTTTCTGGTAGCGGAATTAAGGTTGATGAGGAGAAGGTTAAGGCAATTCGTGATTGGCCTAAACCTACTGGTGTTGCGGATGTGAGAAGTTTTCATGGTTTAGCCTCTTTCTATAGGCGATTTATTAAAGACTTTAGTTCTATTGTTGCGCCTATGACAGAGTGTTTGAAAAAGGGAAATGAGTTTAGGTGGAATGAGAATGCACAGAAGTCATTTGAACTGATAAAAGAACAATTATGTTCTGCTCCAGTTTTAGCACTTCCCGATTTTGCTAAAACATTTGAAATAGAGTGTGATGCTTCAGGGGTCGGTATTGGGGCTGTGTTGATGCAAGAAAAGAGGCCAATTGCTTTCTTTAGTGAGAAGCTGAATGGGGCACGGTTAAACTACTCTATTTATGACAAGGAGTTTTATGCATTGATTCGGGCTCTCGAGGTATGGCAGCATTATTTATTACCTAAAGAGTTCGTTATTCATACTGACCATGAATCATTAAAGTATCTTAAAGGGCAGAACAAGCTGAATAGAAGACATGCCAAATGGGTAGAGTTCATGGAGCCATTTCCATATGTCATAAAATACAAGAAGGGGCAAACTAATGTCATTGCTGATGCTCTTTCTAGGAGGTATGCATTGATTTCTATGTTAAATGCAAGGCTTTTGGGTTTTGAACAGGTGAAAGAACAATATACCAGTGATTCATACTTTGCTAATATGATGTCTAAATGTGCTAAAGGAGCTTGTGATGGGTTCTTTGTGCATGATGGTTACTTGTTCAAGTTGGGCAGAATGTGTATACCTTCAGGATCCTTACGTGAGTTGCTTGTGCGTGAGGCTCATGGGGGTGGTCTTAGTGGTCATTTTGGGGAGAAGAAAACTTATGAGCTACTGAAAGAGCACTTCTTTTGGCCTAATATGCTGCGGGATGTTTATAAAGTTGTTGAAAGATGTGTAAATTGCAAGAAAGCTAAAGGTAAAGAGAATGCATATGGACTATATATGCCTTTACCTATCCCAGAGCAACCATGGATGGATATTAGTATGGATTTTGTGCTTGGATTACCTAGAACACAGCGTGGGAAGGATTCAGTGATGGTTGTGGTTGATCGGTTCTCCAAAATGTCACACTTTATTCCTTGTAACAAAACTGATGATGCTATTCATATTGCTGATTTGTTTTTTTAGGGAAATTGTACGTTTGCATGGAATCCCTAAAAACATTGTCTCTGATCGTGATACAAAGTTCTTAAGCTATTTTTGGAAGACTCTTTGGAAGAAGCTTGGAACAAAGTTGCTTTTCAGTACTGCTTGTCATCCACAAACTGATGGGCAAACTGAGGTAGTGAACCGTACTCTATCTTCTTTATTACGGGCTGTTATAAACAAGAACTTAAAGAGTTGGGATACTTGTTTGCCTATTGTAGAGTTTGCATACAACCGTAGTGTGCATGGGGCTACAAAATTTTCACCATTTGAGATTGTGTATGGATTTAATCCATTTGTTCCTATTGACCTTGTTCCTATTCCAATTAATGAGAGGACATCTATGGATGGTGTTAAGAAGGCAGAATTGATGAAGAAGCTTCATGAGCAGGTTCGAATTCATATTGAGGAGAAAACGGCTAGGTATGTTAAGCATGCTAATAAAGGACGAAAAATGATTAGCTTTGAACCTGGTGATCTTGTTTGGATTCATCTTAGCAAGGGAAGATTTCCTAGCAAGCGGAAGTCCAAGCTGATGCCAAGAAAGATGGACCTTTACGTATTATAGAGAAGGTAAATAGTAATGCTTACAAAGTTGACCTTCCTGGTGATTACAATGTTTCAGCCACTTTTAATGTGAAAGACTTATCTCCTTATTTGGAAGATTTAGAAGATTCTGATTTGAGGGCAAATCATTCTCTGCCCGGGGGTGATGATGTGCATCATGAAGGATCTAAATTAACTTAAGAAGGCGAGCTGAGCGTAAAGGAGATTTCAGATGGTCCAATAACAAGGGCTAAGGCTAAACAGCTTCAAAGGGTCATAAGTAGTCAAATTGGAGCTATTGAAGCTTCTATGGGATTAGAAACTTGCGATCTGAATGGAAACGAGCTAAATGTATTTATTTGTCTTCAATTTGAGACTGGGACGTGATTTAGAGACGTTTGGTGACGTTGGGCTTTAAGAAGCAGTTAAGGGCTTTCTTTTCATGCTATTGGGCTTTATTTACTTCTTATGTTACTACTTTTATGTATTTGGGCTATTTTGAACTTGTTTAGTTTAGTTTTAAATTGTTAAGTCATATTGGGCTTATTTTGGGCCTTTTTAAGTTTATTAGGTAACATTAGGGTTTCACCTCATTTTGTAAGCCTATATAAGGCATGTAAAAGTCTTGTAGAGGCAGTTGCCTCATTTTGAAATTGGAAGCACGAAATAGAAGAGCTATTTCTCTCTCAAAATTGTCTTCTCAAGTTTTTCAACTCTTGAAGATAGTTGCTGACTTATCACTCTTTGATCATCAAGAGTGTGGCGTCGAAACCCTAAATTGATCCTTGTGGCGTCCATTCGACTTATCAAGGTATCTATTTAGTTCTATCCTCCATCAACCTCACAATTTAATTTTATAATTCATCAAGGCACATCAATTTTTCACTCACAACCGCTTCAAGCTCAATTTCGCTCCGGATTTCTACTCTTGTTACCTGTCTCGATTTTCTTCACCTATACACCATAAATAACATTTAGAACTAATTTAAAGGCTAGAATCGTATTTAACTACTAAACGCCCTAATCGGCATACAAAGCCTGGATGGATACTACTTAACGATTTTCATTTACGAAGCCATTGAATCTTATCTAATTCACCATCCGATGCCCAGAATATTGCTTAACACCCTATAACTTCGGTTGAACATAATTTGCCCTTCACCTTACCAAAATAGAAACTTTGTCCCATTTTCTTCATTTTGATTTTCCATCAACCATATATATTGAATTTACATAACCCACCATTTATACACAACTAAAGCCCTATAATCCCCTAAGTGGCCGAATTTTGTCCTACTCACCCAACATATTTCTTTTCTCAATTTCTTGTTCCAATAGCATCAAAATCAAGCCAATTTCATTCTAATGTCCTAATTACAACCAATTGAAGTTTCTACATCAAAGTCACCTAAAACTCTAATTCTTACCTTACTAGTTTCTTCAACTTGATGACTCTTTTAAGCTCCACACTTGAATTTAACTCAATCTAAATCAAGAATACACACAAAAACATCAATTGAAGCAATCTTGAAAATTCACACATACATCACTACAAACACAATGCTTTTCTTACCTCTTTTCCTTGGGTTTTCACTAATGAAAGCTTCAATTGATCTTAGGAACTTGTGTTTAGCTTTATTTTGGCTTGATCAAGAATGAAAACTCATGAAATCACTTTAGGTTTTACTATAGCAGCACCCCCTTCACCTTGGCCGAATTTCCTCTCTTTTTACCCTAAATGTCTTTGTTTTTAACTTAGCCAAAATTCTACACACTTACTCCTTATATAGTGCTCTCCCAAAAGTCCAATTTGCCCCTCAATTAACTCTAAATTTCTAAATTTCCATTAGTTCAAAATTGAAGGATTTGATTGGTTCCTTTCTAACTATTTAGTTAGAATAGTCAAAGGAACTAACTAGACTTCCAACTTGGCAATCCATGAAATTATCTCTAATTGGTCGATTCTCTGACATATGGATTGTGTTTCTTAACAAAGGCTTGTTCCATGCATAACTCTTATATGAAAATTTATGTAGTAACTTAAAATTTTCTTTTACAAGACAAATAGAGAGAAATTTCAAAAATATTCTAGGATAGTCTGATGCTCCGACTGAGTATGAAATTACCAAATTAGGTCTAATATCTCTCATGTCCACCATAAAAAAAATATTTCTAATAGGGTTAGAATCGAGTAATCCTACGGTGTCTTCATTACTCTATGTCGAAATCTAGGCACCAATACTACTAATAGGGATTGGATATTACAAGTTATAATTTTAATTGCATCAATTTATCTGGATAAAAATAGGAGAATCAATTTTAGTACTTGAATAGAGCAAAGACTTAGTCCTTATGGGTTCAACACCCTTCACTCTGTATTACTTGTTAGCAATAGTGTGCACTTATTCTTAACACACACAACACATCACAATTATAACAGCACAACTTTAATATTGCATAAAACATCACCGTCAACAAAAAAATCAAGAGAATGAGAGAGCAGTAGTGCATCAGCAAAAGCAACAGGTATAACTAGTTAACAATGATTGGCTCGAATTGTCATTCTAATTAACAAGAATAATTGGTGGTTTTAGGGTCACAATTTAGTAGTTAAAGAAATGATGTAATGTATTTACAGTAGTCAACCATAGTATGTTATAAAGAAACATATTTATCTCGGTAGTATAATCAAAAAGTAGATCTGAAAAGGTGAATTGATGCAAGAAGGTAATGGTATGGATAGAGTAAACGAGAAAGTTGGTGTAAGAGGGAACGAAGAAGTTGGTATCCATAGAGTAAAGGGAAGTGCTACACGTACCGAGCGTATTGAGGAAATCTTTGAAGAAAGGCTACAATAGAGTAAATCCATTAACATTTACCCATAGAAAAGTAAAATAGTTAGAGGTGGCTTGAAGTCCATTAAGTGAGATTAATAGTAAATATTTTGTCTAAATCAGCTAGATTAACATCAAGCAATTAGCTTTAGTTCTTAAATAAGTTCCTTAAGGTAAACTATTCTTGAGTCTAAGAAACGGGGGGCAAGGAAATAGTTTGTGGGGGCAAAAGAGAATAGGAGGAGGAAAACAGTTGAGACCGGAGACAACATGGCCAGTAAATGTTGTTGACACCCAACTGTTCGAAGCTAAGATTTAGGGCCATCAGGAGGGAACAAAAAAGTTGGTGTCCATAGAGTGAAGGTAAGAGAGACACATGCCAAGCATATTGAAAAAGTCTTTGAAGAAAGGCTACAACATAATAAATCAATTAACAATTACCCATAATACAGAACAATAGTTAGAGATTGCTTGAAGTTTATTAAGTGAGGTTAAAAATAAACACATTGCCTAAATTGGCTCAATTAACATCTAGTAATTAGCTTTAGTTCTTAATTAAATTGATGAAGGTTGAAACATTAAAGCAAAATGTCCTCAAGTGTAAGAAACGAGGACAGGAAAATAGTTTGTGGTGCAGAAGAGAACAGAAGGATGAAAACGGCTTAGAAAGGAGACATCATGGCCAGTAAGTGTTGTAGGCGCTGGATTGTTCGAAGCTAGGGTTTAAGGCCATAGGACGGAATGAAGAAGTTGGTGTCTATAGAGTGAAGGGTAGTGTGACACATGCCAAGCATATTTAGGAAGTCTTTGAAGAAAGACTACAGTAGAGTAAATTTGTTAGCAATTACCTACAGTAAAGAAAAATAGTTAAGAGATTTCTTGAAGTCCATTCAGTGAGATGAACAGTAAATATTTTTCCTAAATCAGCTAAATTAACATCAAGTAACTAGCTTAAGTTCTTAATTAAATTTATTAAGGTAGAAAACTTAAAGCAAAATGTTCTCGAGTGTAAGAAATAGGGGTAGGGAAACAGTTTGTTGTACAGAAGAGAATAGGAGGAGGAAAATGGTAGAGAAGGGAGACATCACGGCCAATAAATGTTGTAGGCGCCAAATTGTTTGAAGCGAGAGTTTAGGGCTAGGGAATTGGATATTGTTTGACAAATAATATTGCCCAATGAACGGTTTATTTAGTCATAAAGAGAGCAGTTGGGAGTCGGCGAAGTGATGGGATTAGCACAGATATCTATGCTTTAAATAGATGGTAAATAATTTGAGGAGAAGAGAAATATTGCAGCAGCAACGGACTAGGGGAAACAACAAGAGCTTTAACTGACATTTAGACACTTTTACTGGGTGGTTGAAGCTACACCTACAATTGAGAATAGAGGAATATGCAACTCCATTGAGCCCCAAAATCCAAACACAGGGGAGGTGGAGAAAGTGCACTGAGTCGGTAAGTACACAAAAATAGAATAGAATGAGGAGAGAACAAAATTAATGCAATATTTGTTATGTATCATATTCTGTATATGTTAGGAATAAGTTGTTCTTAAGTATTTATGTTATAGAAATATTTTTATGTGATATAATATTCCACAAATTGTGGTGTTTTTGGTTGAGAATAGAGAATAGATAATGATATTGGAACAATAGTTAGTAGCTAATGGAAAGTAAATATAATAACATAAAGGGAAGTAATATAAAGCAAATAGATTAAGGTTCAAGTCATAAGTGTAGGATAAAGTTAAGACAAATATGTATTATTGTGAACTTAGCAGATATTGTGGGAAGTAATTTTTGGTAGGAAATTGTAAGTGGCTTTGGGGCAAGTTGGAAGAGATAGTGGTAGGAGCAGTTACTAAGACCTATAAAATGATTAAAGATCTTTGGTACCGGGGGAGAATAACCTGCGTATCCAAAATGAGAGCAATATGAGCCATTAAGAATAATATGACGGAAAAGCAATTGGCAGATTTTAAAAACACATGTTTTGGGCAATTGATAAAGATTGATAGGATTAGCTTTCAAGCACAGTTGGTACATAACATATTGTTAAAAGGGGTTAAAACCAGAGGCTTAGATGAGGAGATGTAGTTTGTGGTTAGAGGAAATCACGTTCATTTTTCATGAGTGGAATTTGGCATTGTAATAGTTATGCGTTTTGGGTCACTAAGTTTGATATGAAATACAAATTTGAGGATCTATCTAAATTACAGAGAGTTATATTTGGTGAAAAAAGTAATATTGACATGAGAGAATTGGATAGTAGAATTGGTAATGTAAGTTATAACGAGATGGACAATAAAGATGCCGTAAAGTTAGCAATGGTATACTTTGTAAAGAGAGTTATTAATGGGAAACACGAAGAGAACACCATGAACCATAGCTGGTGGCACATGGTTGACAACATGAAAGATTTTAATGTATACCCATGGGGAAGTATTTGCTGGGAACAAACATTGATGTCTTTACAAGCAACATTAACGTATAGGGTTGCAAAATTTTGGAAGAAAAAGAAGAATAACCTCACATCGAATGAGGAGAAGACTTTATAGATTTTCATATGCATTTTTGGTTTGAAAGAAAAATCTTTTTTATTTTCTATTATTTGGAGACAAGTGTGGAATTAACAAATTTATTACATGATTATAGATATGGATATATGAAGCCTTGCCTTTGGCTGCTAGGTTGTATGCAAATTGTTTGTCGAAGGATTTAATCCTCATTATACTAAAGTAGGAGAGTAGTAGATTTCCTTTAAATGAGGAGCTGAAGTTAGAGATATTTGGCCATGTCGTGGTGAGATACATGGTCCATTGTTGGAAGCTGAATAGGATTGGTGAAGAATAATTTGAATATGTTTCTTCTATAAAAAGCAAATGATTAAATTTGATTTATTTTAGCTAGCTGCACATGTATCCTTATGGCCAACATACAAAGAACACTGATATATATAGATTAACATTCACAACAGACAACATGGTTGGGATTGAGAAGACATATGTCTAGAGATATAGATTAACATCCACAAAAACAATATCACAAAAGTGTTTGTCGATATTGTTTGAAGAAATATAAATCTGGAGATAAGTTAAGGGTTGAGCAAATAGAGATTTGATGGTGATGAACTATATCTCTACTCTTCTAGGATATAAATGATGAAGGGATTATACAAATACACAATAACCTCAACTTGCATGGTCGTTAACGTGCTGATTTGTAATATCCGTAAAGTATTTGTGGGGCATCGTTCATGGATGTATGGAGGAGCTCCTTATGACAAATTAGGTGGGGACCTAGAGAGTCTCACAATATAAAATGTACTCGTTGAGCACTGGCTAGCAGATTGGATTTAATAATTCGATCTAATAAATTCCAGCAAAATAGAATAATTATTTCGGGATCCCTTGGGATGTGCATTTGTCAAGTCTTAATTGTTAAGTACATCATTGAATTAATTAACAAGAGTTGTTAATTAATAGGATTATTGACAAGTGGCACAATTTGCTCCATGATTTGATTTTACTTTAGTTTTACCATTTAACCTTGATAGTAAAAATTAGTAAGGTAAAAATTAATTATTTAAAATTATTTTGAATAATTAAATTAGATATTATTATTATAATATTAGATAATATGATAATATATATTAATCATAGCCATTGTATTTTAATATAATAAGGAGCCTAAATGTTGGCCATTTATTTACCTAATATGATTAATATAATTATATTTGTTATGTAATGATTTAATTAAGTGGCCATTATTCTAATACTTAATAAATTAATCTTAAGTGGGAGACCAACAACTAAATTGGTGGAGCACTTATTTTTGTTTTATCAAAAAGTGTTGAATAACAAAATCAAAAGAGATTAAGCTAACAATTGAATTGATTAATTTTTAATTTGAAAGAGAAAAAAAAATCGATCATTGAATAGAGAGGTAAGAAAAAATTAGTTTTTGTTCTTTCAAGTGTTGAAAAAAAATGAAAAACCTCTCTTCTTCTTCTTCTCTCAATGATGGCTAAAAAGGAATGAAAAGAAAATGGAGAAAAGATAATTATTTTAGACAAAAGTTGTTCAAAATAATTATCCTATGGAAATTATTTCTAAGAATTGATAAAAGTGTTGTATGTAAAATATTTATCATCTCCATTTTAAGAAACAAAAATTGTATTCAAAGAGTTTAAATACATGTTGCTGAAAATTCTAAAAACCTAAGTACCATTCTATCTCCATAATCCCATAAAACCGTTATGGACTAGAATTGTTCAATAATTCACTTTAAGGTGAGCTCTTCAATTTGATTATTGGATGACTTGAAGATTTTGTAAAGCTACCTTAATTAGGTAAGTGTTCTTTACATTTTAATTTTATGTATACAATTGTTCATCATATATAGTTTGTTGTATAATAGTTATACTTGAGCATATATGTGATATATGTAGTTATATTTGTTAAATCGAGTGAATTTATTAACATGCTTTTGCTGCGTGTAATAATTTTTAAAATTACGTATACATTCATATGTCACACACTCGATTTTTAACAATAATGTGTAGGATAAAGAAGTTAGTTGAAGAAGTATGTGATAGGGAGTCATTGATAGAGTTACACAATAATAGGAAATTGACTTTGCTTTAGAAGGTAGGTAATATGAAGATAGTAAGGCATGATAACATTGTGCATCGATGAATGAGGGAATGTAATTTGAAATCTCTAAACTTGTTTAACATGGCATATGATGATTCTATCCGTATTGGTGAAGATGCTGGAGGGGAAGACTGGTCAATTAGTGAGGAAAATCATGTTACAACAAATTTATGAGTAAAACATGTGTAGTTAGGCATTTGTGAGAATATTTTTTATATTTACAGACATGTGTTGGGGGAATTTGATGTTACATTTATGGAAGGTGTAACGGACATAGAATAATAAAATATGTTGATGTCACTGCAGTAGTAAAAGATATGCATGTAGTTGTTAGGTAATTTAATATAGCAACAAAAACTAGGATTTTGTGAGGGTACAATAACTATGTATAGTAGGTATTAGTATGTAGCCAAAAACAAAGAAATGAATATGTAATGCAAAACATTAACAGAGCAAGGTATATGAACAAGTATTTTCCTAAGAAGACAAAAAAAAAGTATGGAAACAAGTTAAAATGGTAGTGGGACCTAAAAGAATATAAGCCCAAGAATGCCAACTGAAAATGAAATTAAAGGGATATGTACGTGGTTAAACATACAGTGATATTTATATTTCACAATTTGCATTTCAATAAAAAAAAAGTGCATTTTCGACAATTATTGACATCCTAAGGACTTTAGCAATACGACTCTTCCTCTTTTAGTTTATTACTTTAGAAGCCAATTTTCTTGCTTCCATCAGCATCCCAGCCCATCCGCTTGTAAGTAATTACTTTGGAAGCCAAATCACAACTAAAATTAAAGGGACTTATACATGGTTGGTAGTTGAACAACTTATGAACAAACTTACAATGATATTTACATTTTGAATTTCTTTTTTAGTAAATAATAGGTTTTCAGCATATGTGGACCTTTTTGGGATTTATCAATATAGTCTTTTCACTTTTAGCTCATTACTTTGGATGCTAAAAAGTTTTCTTCTGATAGCAATCCAGCGCTTTGCTTTTAGGTACATACTCTAGAAGCCAAAAAGTTTGCTTTCATTAGCATTTAAATCTCTCAATACTTCATTCCTTTTACTCCTTGCGCCCTGAAAAAATTCATCTGACTCAATATTTGATTTTTAATCACCATGTTACAATTATCAATGACTTGTATGAAGAAAAGAACAAACTAATTAGTAATCTGACTAGGAAGAAAAATTATAAAAAAGAAACTGCATTCAATGTTATGTAATGTCAATAAAACATGAGGGTGAAGTAGATGCAAAAGACAAATATGAGTACATTAGTTCTCGAATTGCTTACTGCCTGCTTGATTGCGAATATGTGTCAAAATATCTTAACACAAAAAACTTTCTGCAGAGACATGACAACTACAATAATTGTCATGGCAATTTTCTCTTATGCAAATCACCATAGATTATAAAAACATGAAAATATTTGGCAATTATCCACATGAGTATAAAAGATAATACAACCATGTTAAGAAGAAGGCATCTTCCTCTTGAGGAAGAGAAATGATAAGAATCCATAAAAGAAAAAGGATTTTTTCACACACTATCATTTGTAAAACAAGAGTTTAAAGCATAAAATTACAAAGTGCAATCAATTAATTCTGTGGCTTCCAGCATCGCTGTGTTTATGGACAAGTTTTCTGTAGTGGAAATATGAGTGCATTTTTTGCTTTCCCCATGTTTCCATGAGAATGGAGTTAGGATTATCTAGGTGAATAATTTTCGCAACACTATTAATGGAAGCAGATAGAACATAGGTGGCTGGCATTGTGGGCACAGTTAGTATGCGAGGTCCATGGTTGTCAATTCCAATACCATCTTTACCCCTATAAATATAGCCAAAGTCTATCCAAAGAAGAAAACGTCATTTCTCTTGCATTCATCAATTATGGAAACATAGTCTTCTGTTTTGCCTATGAACTTCCTCATCCTAGTCCAAGGAATAGTTACCATTCCCTTGAAATTTATAAACACCAACTTACACCTCCTGCAGTTTTGACCACAGGTCATCCAACAAATTAGTTGCAATGACCATTTTTTTATATGAGTAAATTTAAAATTTTGAATGCTTCTATGGAAGTCCACATGCAATGTGAAACTATCAACAATAATATGAAGTGGTAGAGAGTGACTCATTATGTAACCAAACAGGATACAATCTTCAACTTTCACCAACTAATGTTATAACACAAAAAAATAAAGTTTCTTCAAATTGTTGTAATACCTATACATGAAGACATTGAAACTACTAACGTTTCAATGAAGAATTATAATAATTTACCATTACACACATTATAACAACTTTTTCATTCACATACAAAAGCAACAAACACATATATATATATATATATACAAATCATCCAGGATCAAAAAACATTTTGTAAATAACCACTGTACATGTAATCACATGTGCTTTGTTGCCATTGAAACTTACATGAAGTATATACAAGAATTGATATATGTATGACGCAAGCGTGCTAACCAGGGAACTCAATGGATTGTCAGTGTTCTTCTCTTTATTAAGAGGGAGAAATTTAGCAGGGAAGGATAGAAGAAAGGGAGTGCATGAGTCATATTGAAAGGTAACTAAAGAGTGCAGGGGTTTCTTCATCTGGAAAACACGCAACATCAATTAACAATAGACAGATGTTGCATCCCCACAAGTACAACTGATTTTTGATCCCATCCCATCATTCCACTGTTGATACTCAACGAATTTAACTGTGTTATTTAATATTTACTTAGTAGGCAAGTAGGGTTAATACTATATCTCTATGTTGTTTTTTACTTAGTAAATGAATAATTATTAAAAAGAATAATATGTTTGATTATTTATTGACAGGCATTATAATCCTTTTAACCAAATAAGAGAATAGTTATGTTGACGAGGGCATAACTAACAAATGGAATGCAAAATCTATTCAAGTTTCAGTTGGTCCAGTTATAAAGGCTCGAACTAAAAGGTTCAAGAAAACTCTCAATTGACTGATTCAAAACATTTAGGCTGAGGTAAATTTATAGGGGCGCAAGGAATATGTTCAACATGTTCCACAAAGTTGGATTTTTATTATTCAAGCTTTAAAATAATCTAGAAGAAATTCCCCAAATCATAAAGTGGATGGAATTAGTAGAGTTTCATATATTGGTGATTACCCAATTTTAACTCATCAAGTGTTAGGGAATAATGGAAACAATAGTACAGCAGCTCATGTGAGCAACTCAAGTGATTAGAAGCTTTTGGGAGCCTATAATAAACATTTATGATAGTAGTTGTAATATTTGAAATAAAACTTTAGTTGTTGGTGGTTGGTAGTTAACTAAATTCTGCGGCTGCATTTATTATTTTAGTTGCAAAGTTTGAAAAAAGCTAGTTTAAAATAAAGCCTTATTTGTAGTAGTTGATAGTTAGTAGTTTCTAAGTTGTCATTTAATATTGTAATAAATGATCTCAAATATTCACTACAAATACATGAGAGATGATAGGAAAGCATTCAGCAATTTGATTAAGAAAATTTTTTTGGTTATTTTAAAACTCTTTGAACTTATCAGAACAATTTTCGTGGCGTTCTCCTTCGCCTTATCAATCAATCATTCCATAATTGAAAATTTTCTTTGGTTTTTGGAGAATTGTTGCTGAAAATTGTGATATTTGTTTGACCAGTTTGATAAGAACTTATAGAGGATTACTACGAGAGGAAAAAGGTAAGAGTGGTGAGCACATAAGAGGGTAAAAGCCAATATGATTTTGTGTGAAACAAGAGTGAAAGTTGAGTGAATCATTCTTTAAGTAAAATACGTGAGCGAGTGTGGGAAGTTCCTTTTTTTTTTCTCTAGCTTTGTTTAGCAGCAAACATGTCAGACAACAAAAACAAAAATACTTCTAAAAATGCACCCAAAAAAGTTGATCCAAAGTTTCTCATAGAAGTTATAGTGGGTGAGATGAGGAGAGTATTGAAAATAGAGATGGAACAGATTCATGAACAGATAGATCGGTTAGAGAATGCACGTTTAGAGCAGCCACAAAATAATCCTAATGTGCATAGGAGATGGAGAGTTCAACCTAGGGAATTGAGAGTTGAAGCTGAAGAGTGTTATGGGGAAGGTTTTGATGAAAAAGATCACTAGGATTCAATTATTTGTATTAGGAGATATGGTGGGTAGTTTAGAGAAGCTAAGAATCGGAAAGATAATAACTTGGGTAGTATTCAGATAAAAATTCCATCATTTGAAGGCAAAAATGATCCAAAAGCTTACCTTGAGTGGGAGAAAAAGTTAGAATTAGTATTTGATTGTCACAATTATTCCGAGCTTAAAAAGGTAAAACTTGCGGCCGTTGATTTTTAATTTTGCGATTGTTTGGTGGGATCAACTAGTGTTAAATAGAAAAAGAAATAGAGAGCTTCTTCTGATAGAGACTTAGAAGGAAATGAAAACCATGATGAGAAGATGATTTGTTCCAAGCCATTATTACGGTGAGTTGTACCAAAAATTGCAAAGTCTTAAGCATGGTAATTGAAGTGAGGTGGATTATTATAAAGATATGAAAATCGCTATGATTGTAGCGAATGTAGAGGAAGACTGAGAGGCCACTATGGCTTTTTCTGGTTGGTTTGAACAGAAAAATTGCTAATTTGGTGGAATTGCAACAATATATGGAGTTAGAAGATATGGTGCACATGGCTATCACAATTGATAACCAACTCAAAAGGAGGAGCAACAATACTCGGCAAAAACCTAGCTCGAGTTTGTCTTGGAGGCCAAATGTTATGAAGAAAGAGGAGAAGCAAGCCAATTCCAAGTCCAAAATTGAGCAAAAACAAGAAATGAGCAGCCTGAAAATCAAGGTAAACGTGATTCTTTCATACTAAATGCCATGTGCAAAACAAGATATGTAGTGTGATTATTGATAGAGGTAGTTGTACTAACGTTGCTAGTAATACAATGGTGGAGAAATTAGGGCTGCTAACAATTAAACATTTCGAGCCATATAAATTACAATGGCTTAATGATAGTGGCGAGGGGAGGATTACTAAACAAGTGGTAGTTTTCTTCCACATTGAAAAATACGAAGATGAAGTTCTGTGTGATGTAGTTTCGATGCAAGCTGGACACTTGTTACTAGGCCAAGCATGGCAATTTGATTGACGTGTTAAGCACAATGGTTTCACCAATAAATATTCATTTTTGTTTAAGCTAAGGACAATACTCTAGTCCCTTTTTCACCAAAATAGGTCTATGAAGGTCAAGTGAGATTACAAAAAAAGAGTAAGGAAAAGAAAAAAAAATAAAAATCATAAAGCGAAAAAAAAAGGCCGACAAAAATGAGAGAAAAGCAAACTTCTATACAAAAATGAGTGAAATTAAAAGAGCGTATTTTTAAATCAGCCAATGATTATACTTTTATACAAAAAAGCGTATTTAAACACTAACCAACTTGACTCATCTCTGTCTAGTTCAGATGTTTCTCTTTTGCAGGAGTTTGATGATGTCTTTCTCGAGGGAATTCCACCTGGTTTACCTCCTATTTGAGAAATTGAACATCAAATTGATTTCGTGCTTGGTGCTTCCATTCTAAACCGACTAGCCTATCGAAGCAATCTTGAGGAGACAAATGAGCCACAAAGGCAAGTTAGTGAATTGATGAAAAAGGGGTATGTAAGGAAACGTATGAGTCTGTATGCCTTGCTAGTAATTTTGGTTCCTAAAAAAGATGGATCAGTACAAGGGCCAAGAGTAGATACATGAGAAAGAAAAAGTCAACATTGAGAGAAGGACGGAGCAGTATGCTAAGCAAGCTAATAGAGGGCATTGACAGCTAATTTTTGAACTTGGAGATTGGGTTTGCTTGCATATGCAGAAAGAAAGATTTTTGGTACAAAGGCAATCTAAGTTATTTCTAAGAGGAGATGGACCTTTTTAAGTCATTGAGCGCATCAATGACAATGTATATTAGTTAGATTTGCTAGGTGAGTAAAATGTTAGTGCCACTTTTAATGTTACTAATTTAAGTCCCTTTGATGTAGGTGATGATTTAAGTCCACTTTTCAAGAGGAGGGGAATGATGAGGGCATGACTAATAATTGGAATGCAGCATCTATTCAAGTTCCAATTTGTCCAGTTATAAGGGCTCGAGCTAAAAGGTTCAACGAAACTCTCAATGGATTGATTCAAAACATTTGGGCTAAGGTACATTCATGGAAGTGCAAAGAAGATGTTCCACGTGTTCCACAAAGTTGGATTTTCATTATTCAAGCTTTGGAATAATCTAAAAGAAATTCCTCATATCATAAAGTGGATGAAATTAGTGGAGTTTTCTAAATTGGTGATTACCCAATTTTGACTAATCAAGTGTTAGCGGATGATGGAAACAGCAGTACATGTGAGCAACCCAAGTGATTAGAAGCTTTTAGAAGCCTATAATAAATATTTATGATAGTTGTTGTAATATTTGAAATAAAGTCTTAGTTGTTGGTGGTTGGTAGTTAGTTAAAGTCTGTAGCTGCATTTATTATTGTAATTGTAAAGTTTTAAATGAGCTAGTTTAAAATAAAGCCTTATTGGTATAGTTGGTAGTTAGTAGTTTTTATGTTGTCATTCAATATTGTAATAAATGCTAGCATCACAAATGTTCACTATAAATACATGTAGGATGATAGGAAAGCATTTAGTATTTTGATTAAGAAAATTCTCTTTAATTCTTTTAGAACTCTTTGAAATTATTGAAACAATTTTTGTGGTGTTCTCCTTTGACTTATCAATCAATAATTCCATAATTGATTGTGGCGTCTTCATTATACCAAGGTTCTTACTTCAATATAAGCAACGGGTCACAGTTTCGTCTTGGCGTGGATTGTATTAGATGTAGAGTTTGAATAGTCGCCAAATCTTTTTTTATATTTTCACTATCGCTATGAAATATGACAAAAATATGGGTGACTAAAATTACACCTAAGTATAATGACTTAAATGACGCCAATACTTTATTTAAAAAAATGGCTAATACGTCCTTCCCACATCCAAACATGTCTATTAAGCATCTAACATCCCCCTATCGGTCATAGACGCTTGTACTACCTATAAAAGAGTTAGCCTTCCCTATGTCTAGCATTGTCGTTATTCTATCATGGCTTCATCCCTATCCAAAATGATCTCTTCAATAAATTCCCAAAGATGCATGTAATAAACTCCTATAATCACCCAACCTCTTTAGTGAACTGACTATGGGGAATCCTTAATGTTAGTAAAGCAATAGTCACTCGATAGGAATAAAACTTTTCCCTTTCTCTAAGTCCTTATGTGGATAATATTTGTCATGCAGTCTTACAACTCAAGGCACATAATATTTGTCATACAGTCTTCCAACTGGCCTTGAGGTGGTTGGCCGCCCACAAGAAAAATCAATTTGGCGGTATGATAGACTACTTGAACCAATTTTTGAAAATGCCGAAACACTAAAGCTGATCACCGGGCATCAGTTACAAAATGAGGTTGTTATTATTGTTTTACTAAAGAATCTATAGGCATGTGTTGAACCCTTATTGGTGGAAGTCATTGGCCATGATGTTAGGAATCCTCCAGACGTATGGGATGATTATCAACTTAGGGCAACAATAGAGCAAGCAAGAAACTGTTTGGTTGCCTTCTATCATAAATGTTTGGTTGGCTATTCTGATGCACAAGATGTATAATATTTCTTGTTTTGTTCATTGTGACAATTTATAATCAAATAAAACTACTAATATGTTATACTATATAAAATTGAAGATTTTCAGTTATAAATGTTAATACATATCACAACATCTCAGGCCTTGACCACTGCCATTTTACTATTTTGTTTAAGTCGATTATGGATTTTCTTTGTCAATGGTGTAAATGTTGATGGTGTTCATATTAGTGATGGATTATAGTTGTTATTTGTGATATATGAGGGCTGTACTTGGTGACAAACTTTGTTGTGTATGGTGATTTTGATTGTTGTTAGGGTTTAAAAAATTGAGTGATGTAAGCGTCATATCTCATAGGCTGATGTAAGCGTTTGTTGTGGCTTCTTCATATACGAAAACTTGTGGCAATTATCTTGTAGCTTCTAATCCAAAGTCCCAACTATAAAAGACAGTACTTCAAGCACACTCTCACTTACCCGTAGTTTTGATGTAAAAGTAATAGCGTTTTTTATTGAATGAGACATGGATTTTTTTTTTATAAAAATAATGTTAATTCAAATTATTATTTTTAAACATATTTGTATGTCAAAAATATATTCTCGGATAACTACTAGCAACTATCATGGCTTAAATGCACATACACCATGATACTTTGTTAACTTACAAAGCACATGTTACAAAGGTTATGTCTTATTTTTATACCTTGGTCTTTTGTAAACTTATTTCGTATTTAGAACCATTTGACGTGAATAATACGGGAGCATTTATTCTTCTAAAAAAATGGGATCATACTGTTTAAAAATAGTACAATTACGAATGATTAGAATATACAAATCAACGTCGCCTATAGTATTGTCATTTATGCTTAATTTTTATTTAGAAGCACAGTCACCAATAGTTCCACATACCTTAACATTGCTTCTAGATGGAATTCCCTGGGCTTTGAATTTCATGGAAAATTTGACTTTGAACATCTAATTACATGTTGAGAAAACACATGGAGGAGAAAGTCGTGTTCTTTGCCTTATTAGCATGAGGTGTGGTCAGGTAAGTCATCTTGTAATGGCCAATATATGGCAGTTTGAGCATCGATGCCAGACATTTGGCCACGATGTGCAATCTGGGGGTTACTGATGCTTTCCCCTTATCCATTGTTTACATTCCACTACTATATTTATCTGACTCACTTTCGAATATTACAATTGGAATATCAATTTCATCTCCTTCATTAAGAACCATAAATAATGGTCTCTTTAAGTTCCCTCAAAAACCAATAATCAAGCCTAGCAGGATGTTTGATGACCGAGAGATGCCATCACGTTCGCATAATTTCATAGTCTCATCGACAGTCCACTTTTTATATTCCAACTCCAACTTCAAGCTTCAAATTTCCTTGCCTTGCATTTGCGAATCATGTTTTGCATATCTACGGTTGTCCTCAATCTCATTTGATGTTATATCTAAGGAATAATAACAGTCATACTGAACTCTTCTCACAATTTATGAGACCTAATGAAAACTTTATGACAGACTTCGTGATGGATTTGTTTGAGAGTCAAATTATGTTTATCATTCATGTACATGTTCAAAGTTTCCCCTAAGAAGTTGATCTCTACCTTAAATTCCAATGTCGTGCCACGATCTCAAGATATTAATGTTTGCAAACTCAACAAACTATAACTAAATCTAAATTTAGGTACAAATTAGTGTTGGAATTTGTGTTTACGTACTATTCCTTTATGTATAAATATTTGGTAAGATGCGTGAAACGTTTCAAAAATGGAACGATGCTCATGGAGTCTGGTGTGCATAAATATGGGATCCATCAGCTCATTTAAGTGAGTAATATATCATAATGTTCTAAGATTGTATTTTAGAAAGTCTTAAGACCATAAGCAATAATTCCAAGAAAAGAGTTTAACCCTAGGAATAAATAATATCACAAAAGTGTTTTGGAATATTATTTATTGAAATACAATTCTAGAGATAACCTTACAGTCAAGCATATGGAGATTTGACGATGTTGATCTATATCTTTGATCTACATAGATATGAATTATGGAGAAATTTTACGAATATGTTATAACTTCAATTTGTATGATCTAACACGCCGCTTTGTAATATCTGTAATGTGTGTGTGGGGCATCATTCACAGACGTATGGAGGAGTTCAATTAACCTGTGTCCCCAAAGAATCGAGCCCGAGATCTCATCCATATAATGCCTTACGAGTTCGTCCTTGTACCGAGATGGGTACAAGGACGAACCTCTAAAAGCCTATAAGGCCTCCATGGAGATGGGGGGAAGGATTCGATTCCTTGGGGGCATAGGTAACCTGAGCTGGATATGTGGGTGTGCCGGTGGCTCTGAGGTGTCATCCAGCCGGTGGACCAAGGGGTTGGTGGACCCCACATAGTCCTGACAAAAAGGCCGACCTTTTTGCTGAGGTGTGGGGAGGGGAGGTACGTCTTGCGCCTGGGTGTGCTGGGGCGCCAGCTTGACTCTGACTGGTGGACCCCAGAGCAGCGGTTGGGGTGGGCCCTACACACCCTAACAAAAAGGCTGGCCTTTTTGTCAGAACTATGCGGGGTCTATCAACTCCTTGGTCCACCGGCTGGATGACACCTCAGAGCCACCGGTACACCCACATATCCAGCTCAGGTTACCTACGCCTCTAAGAAATTGAACCCGGGATCTCATCCATATAATGCCTTACGAGTTCGTCCTTGTACCCATCAGGATGGCCAGCCCGATGGGTAGAAGGACGAACTCATAAGGTATTATATGGATGAGATCTTGGGCTCGATTCTTTGGGGGCACAGGTTACTTGAGTTGGATATGTGGGTGTGCCGGTGGCTCTGAGGTGTCATCCAACCGGTGGACTAAGGAGTTGGTGGACCCCACATAGTCCTGACACTTAATACACCTAAAAATTGATTTGAATAATTAATTAACAAATGGTGAAACAAAAAACGTATAAGGTGAGAGCATTGGAGAGAGTTTTCGGGTTTGGATTGTTTTTCTTTGAACAAAAGATTGTGAGAAAAGCTAGAGAGAAAGAAAAAAGAATTATTTTTCTTTCAAGAAATAAAACATTGTTGCTGGAAATTCAGTGGCTGCAATTCTAACTTCACAATCACACCAGATTGTTGTGAACTGGAATTGAATAACAATATACCTCAATGTGAGCTCAAAGTTGGAGTTAGGAAGAATCCATATTTAAAATCTTTATCGAAGTTCTTCAATAATATGTTTTCTATCATCTTATGTTGTTAGTGATATAAGTTACATGTGTATATATATTGATCATATGCTTAATTCTGCTGCGAAATCATGTATATAATAAATGTATTTAGTTTTTTTTTAACATGTACATAATCTCATGTATACACTCTAAAATACGTTAACAACTATAACTGTGAATTTAAATTCTAATAAGTAGGATGTATAATGAAAAATCTTTATAACAAGTAAATAAATAGGGCATGCATATATCATATTAGTTTATGCACAACATCAGACTTATAGCATTAACAAATTTTTTTTATGGACAGTGAGTTAGAAAGTCTATTACTTGACAATATAGGTGTAATCTAAGTAGTTGATCCAAATAAAAGTGAAAGTACTTTTTTATAATTACATGGTCAACAACTATGGGTTGTAGACCGAAAAAACCTATAGACATGAAGCGATTTTGTATTATTTATTTAGAATATAATCTAATGGTGTCATTGTTCTTTGAGGGGAGTAACAGGTTAAAAATCCAAACCAAGCTGATTTGTCATTTGACAAGCATCTACATGACATATAATATGAGCAAAGGTGATGGAAAATATTTTAAAACATAGAGAAAACAAGCCTTGATGTCGTTCTTTGGTCGGTTGAAGACAATTGGGTCCAACGCGTATAGGTTCTGTTAAGACTCTCATCCCCATTCCTACTTCTATCTAAGCAGACTGTGTTCATTTTTCAAAAGATGATCAGAGATCGATTAAGGCAATTTGATGGAGGGAGATTTGAAACCCACTTAAGAAAATATCAAATATGAAGACAATACTAACAAATGGTCACCCCTTCCTCTCAAGTGACATTTCATACTCCCGTATAGGGAATTGCACCAAATGGACGAGAGTAGTTGTCATCAGTATCCACACCCATAAGCAGGCACCTAATAGTTCTTCTGTCAGCCTACTACATCATGGACAGGTAACATAGTACTAGAAGACAAGCAAAACTATAGAGCATGGGCCTCATTTGGTCTATTGATTGGTGTATATGTCATTCTCACTCGATGACCTTCATGAGTTTGCATGACCCAATGGTGTCTCCCTTTAGGGAAATAATTCTCTCCGCCAACATAGATTATAGTTACGAAATTCTTAATGTGGACGATGGTCAATACACCACCATTAAAATCTGCCTGATAGTAACAATGTGGAAACGACATAGGTTCATATTGTTAGATTACGACCAGTCATTTTGACAACCGATCAGAATAAAATAAATACTATTATTATACTTTTGCAATAACCATTGTTGGATGTTGATCATACTCCATATATTTCACATTCATTAAATATAAAAATAGTTGATTTCACATAATAAAACATAATTACTCCAATACTTAAGCATGTTAGTAACTAAAATCACAATATTACACGTGTATTTGAGGAAACATCCTCTTAAAAGGTACTATTAGTTCGGACAAATCAACAGAACAAAGGAAAATATAATTGTATTTTTTGTCTTTGCCACGTGTCTTTATAATTTAATCTTGTACCCGTTAATGAATTTTTGATTTGCTATTACTCCCTTCAATTAAATAAATCGATTTTGACAATTTGTGATATTATTTCTTGGCTTATGAATTCTCCATCCGGGATTCATGTGTAATTTTAATAAATTTAAAAACTTTCAATGATAAATATGAAATTAGTTTGGAGTTAGTTTTGGTTATTCTTCAAATGCAAAGTGCTTCGGCATTAAAGTACCCCCTTAAATGTCGTTTAATCTTCTCAACAAACTGAACGAACGGTCTTAAACAAAATTTTCGACCGCAATATCTGAATATTATGCACAAAATTTCCGACCACATTATTTGAATATTGTGCACAAAATTTTCCGACGACTAATATTCAACAAATATTGAACAAACGAGCATTAGGTGAATATTACATAATATTCAACAAATACTGAATGCACGGACTTATATAAATTTTTCGACTGCATTACGTGATTATTGCGTAAAATTAAAAAAATGTCAATATATAGTACATGTAAAGTAAGGACTTGATTAAAATGAAAGTTTTTGTTCAAAGACATAAAGCTAAGGTTGGAATAAACATACATTTGAAGCAAATGACAAATCGCATTTGCTGGCCACATAAACTTGTTACATACAGTAAATTTGACATCGAAGGCATTTTAGTTGTATATAGCTAAATATATCATCGAAAAAAGTTATAAACGTTGTAACCATAAGTACCCTGGCAACCACTTAAGACTGTGCAATAATGTCGTCATGGCAAAATTGAAGTCCATTATTCTATCTGTTGAACTGTAAACGCCTTATTTTTTTTTTAAGAACTGTTATTCCCTGCCAAATGAGAGGGCATTTTTATAAGTTTGGTAGTAATTGTACATGCACAATGTTATGTCATTCAGAAGTAGACTTATTCTACAATGTTTGAACGAAATGTCTGGCTCTGAATGTGAGCTACATAATACCACCAATCTCCCAGACCCCATACAATTGTAAAGACTCATATTTTATCAACTTTTCTCCCAAACTAAGTAGTTAGCTATGTATGCATTGTAAGGATTTTGCAAGGACTCATATTCATGTTTTAATCATTATTTATATTATGATAAATTTAATCTTTTCTCATATGTGTAGAGGTTAAAAATTTGCTAATAATTGATATTAGATTTATAATGTACTTGTATTATGTATTATATATTTATATGTATTTTAAAAATGTGCGAGTTCTACCTTAAAATAACCTCACCTTTAGGGTATGTCTAATACTTTTCCTGTTGACAAAAAAATGGTGGATACAAGACTGTTACAGTTGGTTCATCTAACTACTAATAATACATCGCATTTCTCCAACATTGTTCAATAAGTATTGTTGTTGAAATAATTAAATTTCATTTAATTTAGTGTAATGATTATTGTTCTACTACACAATTAATATGGTACACTTCCCAAATGATATACTAAATTTTTATATCTCAAATAATATGTTAAGCAAACCATTGGGCTATAAAATGGTGTAATTAGTAATTTGTAGAACATATATTTATACAATTTTACCATCTAATGATTGTTTGACATATCAATTTGAGATAGGAATTTTTTGGCTACCATATAGACACGTACAGTTGAAAAAAAGAAATTAAAAACATGTGATTTAGAGACTTTTTCAAACACGGCTTTTGATGGGAGCACGACTAACAAATATAATGCAGAACCTAATCAAGTTTCAGTTGGTTCGGTTACATGGGCTCGAGCTAAAAAGTTCAAGGAACGAATATATTCCATGTGTTCAAACACAGCTTTTGATGGGAGCATGACTAACAAATGGAAAACTCTCAATGGACTGATTCAAAACATTTGGGCATAGGTAAATTCATTGGGGTGCAACGAAGATATTCCACGTGTTCCACAAAGTTGGATTTTCATGATTCAAGTTTTGGAATAATCTAGAATAAATTTCTCAGATCACAAAGTGGATGGAATTAGAAGAGTTTTCTAAATTGGTTATTACTCAAGTTTGACTCATCAAGTGTTAGGTAATGATAGAAACAACAGTCCATTTGAGCAACCCAAGTGATTAGAAGCTTTTGGGAGCCTACAATAAACATTTATGATATTAGTTGTAATATTTGAAATAAAGCCTTAGTTGTTGGTGGTTGGTAGTTAATTAAAGTTTGCAACTGCATTTATTGTTGCAGTTACAAAGTTTGAAAAAGCTAGCTAAAAGCCATGTTGGTAGTTACTAGTTTTTAAGTTCTCATTACTCAAGTTTGACTCATCAAGTGTTAGGTAATGATAGAAACAACAGTCCATTTGAGCAACCCAAGTGATTAGAAGCTTTTGGGAGCCTATAATAAACATTTATGATATTAGTTGTAATATTTGAAATAAAGCCTTAGTTGTTGGTGGTTGGTAGTTAATTAAAGTTTGCAACTGCATTTATTGTTGTAGTTACAAAGTTTGAAAAAGCTAGCTAAAAGCCATGTTGGTAGTTACTAGTTTTTAAGTTCTCATTACTCAAGTTTGACTCATCAAGTGTTAGGTAATGATAGAAACAACAGTCCATTTGAGCAACCCAAGTGATTAGAAGCTTTTGGGAGCCTACAATAAACATTTATGATATTAGTTGTAATATTTGAAATAAAGCCTTAGTTGTTGGTGGTTGGTAGTTAATTAAAGTTTGCAACTGCATTTATTGTTGCAGTTACAAAGTTTGAAAAAGCTAGCTAAAAGCCATGTTGGTAGTTACTAGTTTTTAAGTTCTCATTACTCAAGTTTGACTCATCAAGTGTTAGGTAATGATAGAAACAACAGTCCATTTGAGCAACCCAAGTGATTAGAAGCTTTTGGGAGCCTATAATAAACATTTATGATATTAGTTGTAATATTTGAAATAAAGCCTTAGTTGTTGGTGGTTGGTAGTTAATTAAAGTTTGCAACTGCATTTATTGTTGTAGTTACAAAGTTTGAAAAAGCTAGCTAAAAGCCATGTTGGTAGTTACTAGTTTTTAAGTTCTCATTACTCAAGTTTGACTCATCAAGTGTTAGGTAATGATAGAAACAACAGTCCATTTGAGCAACCCAAGTGATTAGAAGCTTTTGGGAGCCTACAATAAACATTTATGATATTAGTTGTAATATTTGAAATAAAACCTTAGTTGTTGGTGTTTGGTAGTTAATTAAAGTTTGCAACTGCATTTATTGTTGTAGTTACAAAGTTTGAAAAAGCTAGCTAAAAGCCATGTTGGTAGTTACTAGTTTTTAAGTTCTCATTAAATATTGTAATAAATGCTAGCATCCCAAATGTTCACTATAACTACATAATGGATGATAGGAAAGCATTTAGCAATTCGATTAGGAAAATTCTCTTTGATTCTTTTAGAACTCTTTGAACTTATCGTAATAATTTCTATGGCGTTCTCCTTCGACTTATCAATTAATCATTCCATAATTAATTTTGGCGTCTTCATTATACTAAGGTTCTTACTTCAATATAAGCAATAGGTTGCAGTTTCATACATATCTATTTCTAGACGATCTTGGAGTCCTTCTTGATCTACAACTTTATCAATATCTTGGTATGGATCGTATAAGTTGGTATCAGAGCTTGGCACTAGTTACAAGTTTGCCTATCTTTATATTTAAAAAAAAAAAGAAATATTGCAATTTAGCTCTTGTAATTCTTATTTCAATTTTACATCTGAAGTTACTTTTCGATTCCACAAACATGAATTCCTTCCTCCAAAAACAAAAATCCACAACACAGCCTTGTTTTTTTCTAAGCCTTTAAATTCGAATTTTGTTGGTGAGTTCTTGGAGAATTGTTGCTGAAAATTGTGATATTTGTTTGATAAGAACCTATAGAGGTTACTACGAGTGGAAAAAGGCAAGAGTGGTGAGAACATAAAAAGGTAAAAGCCAATCTATTTTTGTGTGAAACATGAGTGAAAGTTGAGTGAATCATTCTTTTAGTGAAACACATGAGCGAGTGTATGAGGTTTTGTTTTTTTTTAACTTTGTTTTGCAGCAAACATGTCGAACAACAAGAATAAAAATACTTCCGGAACTACATCAAAAGAGGTTGATCCAAATTTTCTCATAGATGCTATAATGGGTGAGATGAGGAGAGTATTGAAAATAGAGATGGAACAAATTCATGAACGAATAGATCAAGTAGAGAATACACGTTTAGAGCAGCCATAAAACAATCCTAATATGCATAGGTGATATGAACCTTGCCAACAATGTGACAAAACCCAGCACCACAATATGGAATTAAATCCGAGATCTTCAAGACGCAGGTTTGACGAGTCTTAACCCTTGAGTTAGCAAACCAAGAACCAGGACTATGGGTGGATATAGGATGCCACACTAGGAAACCCCAAGGACACTTCAAGAATCTAGGTGATAAGTCCGGTTGTTTGAACGCCACAAGAACAAGCTTGATAAGTTCAAGTCCTTTCAAGAATGAAAGAAGAACACAAAAACTCTCAAATATTATTGTCTGAAATCTGTCCTCCCACTCTCAATCTCCATGGTATTTATAGAGACCATAAGAGATGTCAAGTTACAACTTTAAAATACAAATTTCAAACTTACAACTAATATAACAACAAAATTCAAACTTAATCAAATTTTCAGAAAACATGCCTAAATCAAAGGGATTAGGATTCCTTGAATATTCAAATTTTCCAGAAAACATGCCTAAATCAAAGGAATTATGTTTCCTTGAATATTCAACTTTCCAGAAATTCTGCCTTAATCAAAGTGATTAGGTTTTCTTGAATCTGATTTGGATTGATTTGAAATGTATTTGGGCTTATGCTAGGCCTCCATATGTTTGCCCTCCCACAAACTTGTTGAATCAGCCCATTTAATGCTTCTTTAAATTGCTTGGCTCTAAGTCTTATGATTGGCCCATTTGGCAAACTTAATGTATCATGTGATTGATGGACTTGAGCCCTTCCAAGCCCACGTGCGAATTCTTTGTCTTGTATGCATAGGCTGTGCAATGTCGTTTGCATCATTCTCCCCCTCTTGAAGAAGATTTGTCCTCAAATCGTCGTTTGCATCATCACCTATATCGAAAGGAGATAAGTCAGAAACATTAAAGCTAGCACTAACACCATACTCACCAGGTAATTCAATTTTGTAAGCATTGTCATTTATGCGTTCCAATACGCGAAACGGTCCATCACCCCTAGGAAGGAGTTTAGAACGTCTTTGCTTAGGAAAACGGTCCTTCCTCATATGCAACCAAACCCAATCTCCTGGTTCAAAGACAACCTTCTTACGTCCTTTATTGGCCTGTTTGGCATATTGCTCCGTCCGCCATTCTATGTTTTGCTTTGCTTTCTCATGAATCTGCTTAATAAAATCTGCTTTCTTTTTTCCATCTAAGTTAACACGTTCGCTGAAAGGTAAAGGAGTTAAATCTAAAGGAGTCAACGGATTAAACCCATAGACAATCTCAAATGGTAAAAACTTAGTTGCGGAATGAACACAACGATTATAAGCAAATTCAACATGCGGCAAACAATCTTCCTATGTTTTCAAATTTTTTTGTATGATAGCACGCAACAAAGTAGATAAAGTTCTATTCACTACTTCAGTTTGACCATCAGTTTGCGGGTGACATGTAGTAGAGAACAACAATTTTGTTCAAACTTTTCCCACAAAGTCTTCCAGAAATAGCTCAAGAATCGCGAGTCTCGATCAGAAACAATAGTCCTAGGCATGCCATGCAACCTAACAATCTCCTTGAAAAATAAATCGGCTATATGTGATGCATCATCAGTTTTATGGCATGCAATAAAATGTGCCATTTTAGAGAACTTATCAACAACCACAAAAACTGAGTCTCTCCCCTTCTTAGTCCTAGGTAAGCCCAAAACAAAATCCATAGAGATATCAACCCAAGGTGCATTAGGAATAGGGAGGGGTGTGTACAACCCATGTGGTTGATGCCTAAACTTAGCTTGCCTGCAAGTGATGCATCTCGCACAAATCCTTTCTACATCACGTTTCATGTGTAGCCAAAGAAATGCTCATGCAATACACCTAAAGTCTTTGCTACCCCAAAGTGACCCATCAAACCACCACCATGTGCTTCCCGAACAAGTAATTCACGCAAGGATGAATGTGGAACACACAATTTATTTTCTCGAAACAGAAAATTATCATGTAGATAAAAATTTCCACTTGCCCTTTTAGTGCAAATTTTAAACAAGTCACCAAAATCAGAATCGTTTGCATATAACTCCTTAATGTAATCAAATCCAAGCAATTTAGCATCAAGGGTTGAAAGCAAAGCGTACCTGCGTGATAGTGCATCAGCAACTACATTTTTCTTACCTTGTTTATATTTGATCACATAGGGGAATGTTTCAATGAACTCCACTCAACTTGCATGGCGTCTATTCAGCTTATGCTGCCCTTTTAAATGCTTCAAAGATTCATGATCTGTATGAATAACAAACTCTTTCGACCATAAATAGTGCTGCCAGGTCTCCAAAGTTCGAACTAATGCATACAATTCTTTGTCATAAGTGGAATATTTTAGGACTGCACCATTCAATTTCTCACTAAAGTATGCAACCGGTCTTCCCTCTTGCATCAACACTCCTTCGATACCTATACCTGAAGCATCACACTCAATTTCGAACATTTTAGTGAAGTTAGGCAAAACAAGTAAAGGTACATTAGTTAATTTCTCTTTGATTAGCTTGAATGCTTTTTCTTGCTCATCTCCCCACTTAAATGGAACATTCTTCTTGATGACTTCAGTTAAGGGTGCGGCTATGCTACTGAAATCCCGAACAAAACGTCGGTAAAAACTAGCTAAGCCATGGAAGCTTCTAACTTGTGTCACTGAAGTAGGCGTTGGCCAATCATGAATTGCCTTCACCTTTTCGTCGTCAACCTAAATTCCTTTAGAACTTACAACAAAACCAAGAAACACAAGTTTGTCCGTGCAAAAAGTGCATTTCTTAAGGTTAGCAAACAACCTTTCTTTCCTTAAAACCTCTAAAACAAGCTTTAAGTGGTCAACATGAGCATCTAGGCTTTTACTATATATCAGGATATCATCAAAGTACACAACTATAAATTTTCCAATAAAAGCACGCAAAACATGGTTCATAAGTCTCATGAAAGTACTAGGTGCATTAGTTAATCCAAAAGGCATAACTAACCATTCATACAAACCATATTTTGTTTTAAATGTAGTTTTCCATTCATCACCTTCTTTCATCCTAATCTGATGGTATCCACTCTTGAGATCAATCTTAGAAAACACACAAGATCCATGTAGTTCATCTAACATATCATCTAATCGAGAAATAGGATGGCGATACTTTACCGTAATGTTGTTGATGGCTCGACAATCAACACACATCCTCCATGTCCCATCCTTCTTAGGCACTAGTAGGACCGGAACTGCACAAGGACTCATGCTCTCTCTAACATATCCTTTTTCCATTAGCTCGTTAACTTGCTGTTGAAGTTCTTTCGTCTCCTCAGGATTACTTCTATAAGCGGGTCTGTTTGGAATTGTTGCACCAAGTATGAAATCAATTTGATGTTCAATTCCTCGAATTGGAGGTGAGCCTGAAGGTACCTCCTCAAGAAAGACATCATCGAATTTCTGCAAAAGAGAAATAATATTGCTTGGCAAAGATCCAGCAAGATCGTTAGTACACAAAAGGGCCTCCTTGTACATAAGTACTATAAGGGGCTGTTGTGAAATTAAAGCTCTCTTGATCTCACACTTTTTTGCAATATAGTTATATCTTTCCTCTTGGGATGCAACTCTCTCATTTTCATTTTCACCATGTTTCATGACTTTACCTTTCTCTTTTTCTCTCCTTTCATTTTCTTTTCTCGTAGCTATGGCTTCTCTCCCATTTTCTTTTCTCTTTTCACTCACTTTTTGCATCTTCAGTTGGTCTTCAAGAATTTGTTTTGGTGTTAATGGTACAAGTGTTATAGGCTGCTTCTTGATGATAAAAGAGTACCTGTTGGTGTAACCGTCATGTGTGACTCTTCTATCGAACTGCCATGGTCGTCCCAATAAGATGTGACATGCATGCATAGGTACCACATCACAAAGTACCTCATCATCATATTTGCCAATGGAAAATGCCACCATCACCTGTTTGGTTACCTTGACTTCTCCGCAATTATTCAGCCACTGAAGTCGGTATAGTCGTGGATGTTTCAAGGTAGGTAATGCCAATTTTTCTACTAATTCGGTGCTGGCAACATTGGTGCAACTCCCACCATCAACTATAACGCTGCAAACTTTGTTGTTCACGAAACATCTAGTATGGAACAAGTTTTCTCGCTGATTGTTTTCTTCTTCCTTAACTTGTGCGCTAAGAGCTCGTCTTGCCACCAATGATTCTCCTTCTACTGCATATTGTCCTTCATAGTCATTTTCAAGAGGTAGCATATCATCCACTTCGTCATCTTGCTCATCTTCCGACTCGATCTCCCCTTGAGTGTTGATCACCATTACCCTTTTGTTTGGACATTGGCTAGCTATATGTCCCCTACCTTGGCATTTGAAGCACTTAATGTCACGATTTCTTGAAGTTGTGGATTCAGTTTTCTCTTGTTTCATCGTCGCAGCTTGTTTGGCATCCTTAGATGGCTTAGACTTAGGCTTAGTTAATGAAAATTCATCTCTTTTAGGGGCTGATCGCCATGAGTTTGTGGCAGCCATGCTTGATCCCCTTCGAACTATGTTCCTTCGCCTCAATTGTTGCTCAACTTTGATAGCTTGGTGCACCATATCTGTCAACTCGACATAATGTTGCATCTCCACCATGTCTGCTATCTCTCGGTTTAAGCCATGCAAGAACCTAGCCATAGTGGCTTCTCTGTCCTCCTCTACATTTGCTTGGATCATAGCAACCTCCATTTCTTTATAGTATTCATCAACGCTCTTGGATCCTTGAGTTAGACGTTGCAACTTGTTATACAACTCCCTATGGTAGTAGCTAGGAATGAAGCGTCTCCTCATGATGGCCTTCATCTCGTTCCACGTCTCAACAGGTCGTTCGTGATTTCTCCTCCTTTCCTTCAACAATTGATCCCACCAAACAAGAGCATAGTTAGTGAATTCAATTGCAGCTAATTTTACCTTTTTGGCCTTGGAATAGTTGTGACAATCGAAGATCATCTCTATCTTCATCTCCTATTCTAGATATACCTCAGGATCATTTTTACCTTGAAAAGGTGGAATCTTCACCTTAATGCTTCCCAAGTCATCATCTCGCCTAGGTATTCCTCTCCTAGCACCTATATCTCCATATCCACGACTAAATCTACCTTGGTTCATTGGTGGTTCATCCAGCTCCTCTTCATCTCCAACATCTCCCCTTTGTACTCCTGGTTGCACTCGCCTAGGTGGTTGCCCAATGGGCGAGTTTTGATGCTGCCCTAAATTTTCCAGCCGGTCCATTCTTTCGTGAATTTGCTTTAATTCGGTTCTCATCATCCGCCTCATTTCACTCAATAACGCCTGCAACTGTAGGTTAGGATTGGTTGGTTGTTGTACCTCTTTATTTGAGTTTTCTTGATTGTGTAACATGTTTAGAATCTGCAAAAAATACAATTAAGGCCTCACAAGCACTCCCTCACGTGTTTCACTCAAGAAAATTTACTTACTCTCGTGTTTAGCACTCAAATGGCTTTTAACCTCTTATGTTCTCACCTCTCTTTGCCTTTTTCCATTCACGTGTCTTCTTTTAACCCTTAATCAGACTCAAAAATATTCAAGATTCAAGTGGCAATTCAATATGAGAATCAACCGAGACAAGTCACGCGATTCAAGAATACATCCTTAAGAAAATGATGCTAGTAACATACGTGGGAAATTTGGTTCAAAGTTGTAGACAAACTGATGAAATTCAAATTTTAGAATTTGCAACAAATTTCTGGCCTTTTCTTTTGTTTCTCTCTCTTTTTTTTTTCTTTTCTATCTTTTTTTTCTTCTTTTTTTTTTTCTAAATCAGAAACCAGAGATAAAATAAAATACGAATTTATGTAAAGATAAGTGGAACAATGAAATAAAGTAAAAGGATAATTCAAACTTGCCTTGAAACCAAAGGTCTGATACCAAATGATATGAACCTTGCCAACAATGTGACAAAACCCAGCACCACAATATGGAATTGAACCTGAGATCTTCAAGACGCAGGTTTGACGAGTCTTAACCCTTGAGTTAGCAAACCAAGAACCAGGACTATGGGTGGATATAGGACGCCACACCAAGAAACCCCAAGGACACTTCAAGAATCTAGGTGATAAGTCTGGTTGTTTGAACGCCACAAGAACAAGCTTGATAAGTTCAAGTCCTTTCAAGAATGAAAGAAGAACACAAAAACTCTCAAATATTATTGTCTGAAATCTGTCCTCCCACTCTCAATCTCCATGGTATTTATAGAGACCATAAGAGATGTCAAGTTACAACTTTCAAATACAAATTTCAAACTTACAACTAATATAACAACAAAATTCAAACTTAATCAAATTTCCAGAAAACATGCCTAAATCAAAGGGATTAGGATTCCTTGAATATTCAAATTTCCAGAAAACATGGTTTCCTTGAATATTCAAATTTTCCAGAAAACATGCCTAAATCAAAGGAATTATGTTTCCTTGAATATTCAAATTTCCAGAAAACATTCCTAAATCAAAGGAATTATGTTTCCTTGAATATTCAACTTTCCAAAAATTCTGCCTTAATCAAAGTGATTAGGTTTCCTTGAATCTGATTTGGATTGATTTGAAATGTATTTGGGCTTATGCTAGGCCTCCATATGTTTGCCCTCCCACAAACTTGTTGAATCAGCCCATTTAATGTTTATTTAAATTGCTTGGCTCTAAGTCTTGTGATTGGCCCATTTGGCAAACTTAATGTATCATGTGATTGATGGACTTGAGCCCTTCTAAGCCCATGTGCGAATTCTTTGTCTTGTATACGTATAGGCTATGCAATGTAGTTTGCATCAATAGGAGAGGGAGAGTTCAACCTAGGGAAGTGAGAGTTGAAGCTGAAGAGTGTTATGGGGAAGGTTTTGATGAAGAAGATGATCAGAATTCAATTGTTAGTATTAGAAGATATGGTGGGCAGTTTAGAGAAGCTAGGAATCGGGAAGATAATAACTTGGGTAGTATTAAGATGAAAATTCCATCATTTCAAGGCAAAAATGATCCAGAAGCTTACCTTGAGTGGGAGAAGAAGTTAGAATTAGTATTTAATTATCATAATTATTCTAAGCTTAAAACGGTAAAACTTGCAGCCATTGAATTTTTTTATTTTGCGATTGTTTGGTGGGATCAACTAGTGTTAAACAAAAAAAAAAAGAAATAGAGAGCGCCCAATAGAGACTTTGGAGGAAATGAAAATCATGATAAGGAGACGATTTGCACCAAGCCATTACCACTGTGAGTTGTACAAAAAATTACAAAGTCTTACACAAGGTAATCGAAGTGTGGAGGATTATTTTAAGGAGATGGAAATCGCTATGATTAGAGAGAATGTAGAGGAAGACGAAGAGGCCATTATGGCTAGGTTTTTGGTTGGTTTGAACCGGGAAATTGCTAATTTGGTGGAATTGCAATATTATGTGGAGTTAAAAGATATGGTGCACATGGCTATCAAAATTGAGAACCAACTCAAGAGGAAGAGCCACAATACACGATAAATCCCCAGCTAGAGTTGATCTTGGAGGCCAAATTTTATGAAGAAAAATGAGAAGCAAGCCACTGCCAAGCCCAAAATTGAGCAAAAATAAGAAATGACCAGCCATGGAAATCAAGGTAAACCTGATTCTTCCACCACTCAAAATAATGATATTAAGTGTTTTAAATGCCAAGACAAGGGTCACATAGCAAGCCAATGTCCAAACCAAAGAGTTATGAGGTAATAGTGAAATTGAATCCAATGATAAAGATGTCACCGAATCTATGCCACCATTAGTGAACGTGGATGATGAGGAATATGCTGCCCAAGGTGAACTGCTGGTTGCAAAAAGAGTTCTAAGTATACAAGTCAAAGAAAATAATGAAGTTCAACGAGAAAACATCTTTCATACTAGATGCCATGTGCAAAACAAGGTATGTAATGTGCTTATTGACAGAGGTAGTTGTTGTACTAACATTGCTAGCACTACAATGGTGGAGAAATTAGGGCCGCTAAAAATTAAACATCCCCTGCCTTACAAATTGCAATGGCTCAATGACAGTGGGGAGATAAGGGTTACTAAACAAGTGTTAGTTTCCTTTCGAATTGGAAAATACGAAGATGAAATTCTATGTGATGTAGTTCTAATATAAGCTGGACACTTGTTACTAGGCCGATCATGGCAATTTGATCGGCATGTTAAGCACGATGGTTTCACAAACAAATATTCATTTATGTTTAATCAAACGACAATCACTCTAGTCCCTTTGTCACCAAAGCAGGTCTATGAAGATCAAGTAAGATTACAAAAAGAGAGTGAGGAAAAGGAAAAAAATGAACATCAAAAAGAGAAAAAAATTGAAGCAAAGAAAAGTAAACTTCTATGCAAAAATGAGTGAAATAAAAATAGTGATGTTTCTAAATCAGCTAATAATTGTACTTTTATACAAAGAGGCATATTTAAACACTATCCAACTTGACTCGTCTCTACCTAGATCAATTGTTTCTTTTTACAGGAGTTTGATGATGTCTTTCCCGAGGAGATCCCATATGGTTTACCTCCTATTTGAGGAATTGAACATCAAATAGTTTTTGTGCTTGGTGCTTCCATTCCAAACTAACCAGCCTATCGAAGCAATCCCAATGAGGCAAATGAACTACAAAGGCAGGTTAGTGAATTGATGAAAAATAGGTATGTAAGGGAAAGTATGAATCCATGCGCCGTGCCTGTGATTTTGGTTCCTAAAAAAGATGGATCGTGGAGAATGTACATTAATTGACGAGCAATTAATAATATAACAGTAAAGTATCGTCATCCTATTGCTCGCTTAGATGATATGTTAGATGAGCTGCATGATGCTTGTGTATTTTCTAAGATTGATTTAAAGAGTGGGTATCATCAAATAAGAATGAAAGAGGGCAAGAATGGAAAACTGCTTTTAAAATGAAATACGGCTTATATGAATGGTTGGTTATGCCATTTGAATTAACTAATGCACCAAGTACTTTTATACGATTAATGAATCATCTCTTGCATACTTTCATAAGCACGTTTGTTGTTGTTTATTTTGATGATATTCTTATTTATAGTAAAAATTGGATGATCATGTTGTACATTTAAAATTAGTTTTGGAGATACTTAGAAAAGAGAAGTTATTTGCTAACTTGAAGAAGTGCACCTTTTACACTGATAAGCTTGTGTTTCTTGGTTTTGTTGTTAGTGCATAAGTAATACAGGTTGACGAAGAGAAGATCTACGTGATTCAAGAATGGCTGAGTCCCACAAGTGTAGGTAATGTTTGTAGTTTTCATGGACTCGCTAGTTTTTGTAGGAAGTTTGGGAAAGACTTTAGCAACATCACCGCACCGCTTATTGAAGTCATAAAAAAAAATGTTGGATTCAAAAGAACCAACTTTTATACGATTAATGAACCATGTCTTGCGTGCTTTCATAAGTAGGTTTGTTGTTGTTTATTTTGATGATATTCTTATTTATAGTAAAAACTTGGATGATCATGTGGTACATGTAAAATCAATTTTGGATGTACTTAGAAAAGAGACGTTATTTGCTAACTTGGAGAAATACATCTTTTGCACCGATAAGCTTGTGTTTCTTGATTTTGTTGTTAGTGCACAGGGAATACAAGTTGAAGAAGAGAAGATCTACGCGATTCAAGAATGGTCGAGTCCTACAAGTGTAGGTAATTTTTTTAGTTTTCATAGGCTCGCTAGTTTTTGCAGGAGGTTCGTGAAAGGCTTTAGCAGTATCACCGCACCACTTATTGAAGTCATCAAGAAAAATGTTGGATTCAAATGGAGAGATGAGCAAGAGAAGGCGTTGCAACTGATCAAAGAAAAAATTAACTCCTGCTCCTTTACTTGCTTTGCCTGATTTTACTAAAACTTTTGAAATTGAATGTGATTCAGGTATGGGTATAGGTTTAGTTCCGATGCAAGGAGGAAGACCAATAGTATATTTCAGTAGGAAATTAAGTGGAACAGCCTTACTTATGAGAAAGAATTGTATCCATTGAGTCGAGCATTAAAAACATGGCAACACTACCTTTGGCCTAAGGAGTTTGTATTTCAGACCGATTATGAGTCCTTAAAACATTTGAAGAGTCAACATAAGTTGAACAGGAAACATGCAAAATGGGTGGAATTCATCGAGATATTCCCATATGTCATCCAATACAAGCAAGGTAAGGAAAACATTGTTGCCAATGCACTTTCTCGAAGGTACATATTAATTTCTACTCTTGATGCAAAATTTCTTAGTTTTGAGCAAATTAAAGTATTGCATAAAGACCATGATTTTTATGTGGAGTTTCAGACTTGTGAGAAAAATACAGTAGGCAAGTTTTTTAGGCACTAGGGCTTCTTGTTTCGAGAAAATAAATTATGTGTGCCAAATTGCTCTTTGCGTGATTTGTTAGTAAGGGAATCCTATGGTGGAGGGTTAGTGGGACACTTTGGAGTTGCTAAGACCTTAGTTGTTTTGCAGGAACACTTCTATTGCCCACACATGAAAAGAAATGTTGAGAGAATTTATGGTAGATATGTTACATGTTGGCAAGCAAAATCCCGAGTGCAACTTTATGGTTTGTACATGACACTGCCTATTCCCAATGAGCCTTTGATTGATATTTCAATGGACTTTATTTTAGGTTTGCCTAGGTCTAAATGTGGTAGGGATTCAATTTTTTGTAGTTGTGGATAGATTTTCTAAGATGGCACATTTCATTCTATGTCACAAAACTGATGATACTTTACATGTTGCTGATTTGTTCTTTTGAGAAATTGTAAGATTACCTGGTATTCCTAGAACAATAGTTTCAGATAGAGATGCTAAGTTCTAAAGTTACTTTTGGAAAACTTTATGGTGTAAGTTAGGAACTAAGTTGTTATTTTCTACTACTTGTCACACACAAACTGATGGTCAAACTGAAGTAATAAATAGAACTTTGTCTACTTTGTTGAGGACTATAATTAAAAAGAACATCAAAACTTGGGAAGAATGTTTACCACATGTTGAGTTTGCTTATAATCATACTATTCATTCTGCTACTAAGTTTTCACAATTTGAAATTATTTATGGTTTTAATCCTTTAACTTCATTGGATTTAATGCCATTAGCTTTGTCTGAATGGGCTAACTTAGATGGAAAGAAAAAGGCTGAATTTGTTAAGCATTTACATGAGAAAACAAGACTCAACATTGGGAAGAGGACGGAGCAGTATGCAAAACAAGCTAATAAAGGGCGTCGACAGCTGATTTTTAAACCGAAGATTGGGTTTGGTTGCATCTGAGGAAAGAAAGATTTCCGGCACAAAGGCGATCTAAGTTACTTCCAAGAGGAGATGGACCTTTTCAAGTCCTTGAGCGCATCAATGACTATGCATATAAGTTGGATTTGCCAGGTAACTACAATGTTAGTGTAATTTTTAATGTTACTGATTTAAGTCTTTTTGTATTGGTGATGACTTGAGTATAAATCATTTTCAAGAGGAGGGGAATGATAGGGGCAGGACTATCAAATGGCATTAAAACATATTCAAGTTTCAGTTGGTCTGGTTACAAGAGCTCGAGCTAAAAGGTTCAAGGAAACTCTCAATGGACTGATTCAAAACATTTGAGTAGAGATAATTCTTGGGGGTGCAACGAAGATATTTCACGTGTTCCACAAAGTTGGATTTCCATGATTTAATCTTTGGAATAATCTAGAATAAATTTCTCAGATCACAAAGTGGATGGAATTAGAGGAGTTTTCTAAATTGATTATTACTCAAGTTTGACTAATCAAGTGTTAGGGAATGATGAAAACAGTGGCCCATTTGAGCAACCCAAGTGGTTAGAAGCTCTTGGGAGCCTACAATAAATATTTATAATATTAGTTGTAATATTTAAAATAAAGCCTTAGTTGTTGGTGGTTGATAGTTAGTTAAAGTCTGCAACTGCGTTTATTGTTGTAGTTGCAAAGTTTGAAAAAGCTAATTAAAAGTATATTGGTAGTAGTTGTAGTTAGTTTTTAAGTTCTCATTAAATATTATAATAAATGCTAACATCCCAAATGTTCATTATAAATACATAAGGGATGATAGAAAAGCATTCAGTAATTTGATTTAGAAAATTCTTTTTAATTCTTTTAGAACTCTTTGAACTTATCGGAATAATTTCCATGGCGTTCTCCTTCGACTTATCAATCAATCATTCCATAATTAATTGTGGCATCTTCATTATACCAAGGTTCTTGCTTCAATATAAGCAACGGGTTGCGGTTTCATACAAATCTATTTCCAGACGATCTTGGAGTCCTTCTCGATCCACAACTTTATCAATATCTTGGCATGAATCGTATCAGCTTTTACACCAACCTTGATTATGACTTATAACATCAACATGTTCTCAAGGTTATTAAATGATTTAATCTGCATGAAAGAAGCAGCAAGAATCAACATTGGAACATGATGGCACTGCATTTGGCTTGCAACGAAGAAGATTGAGTTTCGTGATAGTTTCTTTGTCAAAGATGATGAAAATGAAGAGAATAATGAGTTACACATGAGGGATTTTGTTCATCAATGGATTAGGAACTATAACCCACCCATTAAAAACACATTCTGCCTTGAGTTTTCAAAGCCAGATTATTTTCTTGTAGATGTGCACAAATGCATCACATTTGCCATTACTCACAATGTGAAGACCCTAGCACTTGATTTTCATGGTCCTATGTGGAAAGACGATCTTGAAAATCACACAGTAGTACTAGATTTGCCAATGCATGTTTACGATCACAATTGTCTTCAATCTTTGAAATAATTTTCCTAAAATTTTCTTGCCTTAAAATTCAAGAATTTTAGTGCATTGAAGCAATATCTTTAGGATGGATTCAATTAAGCATGCATTCTATTAGAGACATGTTATTGCAATGTCCATTGCTGGAGAGCATGAGCTTAAAGAAATGTTGGAACATTGAGTTTCTTAAGATCGTTTGCCCAATTTAAGGCTAAAACAATTGGTTCTAAATAAATGCAAATTTACAAACTATGGTTTCAGATCGAGGCCCCCAATTTAAATTTCTTCAAGTATTGTGGTATAGAGGGCCGTTTTAGCTTTTTCTCAACAGGATTACCTAGTTGAGGCAAAACTTGACTTCGCGTTATAGTTGCCGTGATGAAACTAGTGAACTTCTTAATGAACTCTTAAGCCAGCTTGTTAGTGTTAGAGTTTTGACTATGTGAAGTAACTTGATTCAAGTTATTCTTTGTGGGGATGAGCAATTAGGTCTGACAGTTCCTCTGAACGTAAAGCATCTCATTCTGAATACCGGCATGAACCTTTATGAATATTTTGGAATCAACTTCATGCTTAAAAGTTGCCCTCCCCTGTATTATCAAATCAACATCATGTATTTTGGAATCAACTTCATGTTCAAAAGTTACCCTCCCTTATATTATCAAATCAACATCATGGGTTGTCGTAGAGTTTTTCCTTATTACACATGTCCATTCGAATTCAACCCTCAAGAATGCGGGATCTATAACTTTATAGTGTTTAGATGCATCATCAAAAGTCTTAAATTTGTTCATGTTAAAGAATTTGAGGGAACAATGGCTGAAGCATCCGTTCTAAACTATCTGATATTGTTTAGACATGTCATGGAAGAATTGAATCTATATTGTTTGAATAAAGTTAACGCGAATGATGGCAATAGAGAAGCATACCAGCGGAGAGCTTAAAGTTTGCAGCGGTTTAACGTAGGATCTTATAATTTGCACATATCAATCTATTAGAAGGTGATTGAGGTTTTTTGTATAATTTTCCTATAATCTGCTTCAAATGAATAATTTAATAACAGACATTCCAAAAAAGTTTGTTCTTCAATTCCCCAATTGATTTTTATATTTTAATCTACTAAATGGATCAAATTGATTAGGATACAGTTAGTTGATCAACCTTTTGCTATTCTTTTGCTGAAACAGCAAATTGGAATTGAAACTATATAGTTCAAAAAAATTTATATAGTAGTATTTTAATATTTAATACAAATTAATTTGTACTTCTCGTCACCCAATCAATAGATGGAATTTGTAGTTAGGGTCCAAGAAATGAACAATTTACATAGACAGACAATGGATAAAAATTAAATTTCATCATAGACCACAAAGAAGTTACAAAAAGTTTTAGTACAATCGGTAATAATCTTCTCCTATAAATGCTTATTTACTATAGCCACCAACCTCATCAGTGGAAGGACAAGCCATAAGTCAAGCATACAGCACCTGTTTGTAAAAGTCAAGCTTGTCTGCTCAATATAAAATTTGACTTTCCACTGATGGGTTCCACACAACATCTAGCAACACTCATAGACCAATTTGGTAGCATTTACAAAACATTTAGTACAAAGGGTAATAATATTTCACACAAGTGCTAACCTACCCCATTAGTAGAAAGATAAGCTGTCAGTCAAGCATAAAACATCTATTTGTCAAAGAAAACCATGTATGCTCGATATATACTTTATCTTTCCATCGATGGCATTGGTGGCACAACATTTTGATGCGATATTTCTATATCTTAAAATTGAATGCAAGTATATACTATTGTATGCAAGTAATAAAAGGACAAAAGAATCAAATGTCGAACCTACAGGGATAATATCTTCTTTTTAACCAAGTATTAAAATTATGTCTTTCTAGTAATTATTCAAAAAAATAAAAATCTAAGAATGAATTTAGAAAATAAAAAAGAAATGACATAATGTAAAGAGATTTAGATGATAGCAATATAGAGAAAACCTATGGTTAATAATATCCCTCAATATTCTTTTTAATGATTAATTCTTTAATATTTAATTATCCTAGTTCTTGTTATTGATTAAGACAATAATGTATCCATAACCCTCTTCTAATGTCATGCAAGTATACCTTAATTTACCAAATAACTATATTCCTATGGTTCTCATAATAAATTTAGATATATTAAGATTAAGTCTTATTGATCATAAATGCTAATTAGGTATATTTCTATCCTAATTTGAAACTTGCATATGTAAAATTGAATGTTATTCTACAATTAGGCATCAAATTACCTAGGTCTAAATATAATGATTATTCTTCAGAGTTTATCAAAAATATTACCAATTCATTCACCATATATTGGCCAGATATATTGAAGCATTCAAAATAAGTAATTTGAATAACAAAGACCTAAGTTTTTTAAATATTAGAAAACGGCCCTCTATAGCAATTAGGCGCACATATTGAGTTCAAGCATTAACCCTAGAAAGAAAATTTAGTTCATGGCTACAAGAGAACAGCGGCAAAAATAATAAGAAATTATGAGACAATCAATAGAAAACCGATATAAACGTCAAATTGCTCTTTATTTCGCTGCCTAAGAAACTCTTGATGCTAAAGAACGTCTTGAATCTCTCTCTATAGCTGCTTAAATTAAACTTGCTCTCTAAGACTTGTGTTGTGTGTAATTTGATGTTCTTTGATGCCCTCAAAAGGCTGAGGATGAGTGGCCTTTTAAAAGGATTGATATGAGCTTGAAATCTCCAATTCTTGTCGGGTCAGGAATGGCATTGTCGTTGGGCCGCTATATTGCTATCGCTGACGTGCTATGTGTAAAAGGCTGTATAACTAGAGCGATGAAGGTTTGGCGCTAAAGCGTTGGCCTATCGCTGACGCGATGGTGAGCTAACGCTGGGGCGACGAACAGCGACTTAAACATATCGTATTTTTTATTTTCTTATTTTGATCATTGTTTTATCGCAGGAGGGAAAATCTTGTGGCGCTGGGCCGACAGGTCCATATTTTAAAAACTTTAAATTTTAGTCCCTGTTTTTACCCCTTTTGCGTCCTTACTTAAATTTCATTCAAGTTTCTATAAATTACAATAATGCACATAAATAGCCATTATTTTCATAAAACACTAAAATATCAAAATAAATAGATGAGAAAAATATATGACAAATATGCTCTTATCAAATTCGCACAAACTTAAACACTTGCTTGTCTTCAAGTGTTTAAGTTAAGAGAGAAACAAAGGGTTATACTTGACTCAAATAACAAACAAAGCAAACAAAACAAAGCAAAATATGCTAGGTTAGTAAGATGATCAAAATACTTGTCTCAAAAAGCTATTTAAATGGCACAAACCCTTAAGGTAGATAAATAACTATTAACAATTTTAATTATCTCTATTTAGTCCCTCATTGTTCCTCAAAGATAATCACCATGTGTAGGTGCAAGTAGTAAGAAATAGCTAAAACCATACTTTGATTTACTTTATACCTTAGTTTGTACAAAAACAATGATGTCTTGGCATTTGATTTGTATAATAACATTTTCATAGGCTTGTCTTTACTACCACTCTCCATAAATGTAGAAAATCACATGTCTAAGGATCTATTTAGGACTTTACTTAGCTTATAATGTAAGGCTAAGGTTAAAGTGGGATAAAAGGATAAACAATTTAGGTTAAACCACACCATGAACATTTAGACTTTACCCAGAAACCTCTTGATCTTTCTTTTCTTTGTAATATCTTTTCCCCCAAACTTATTATCTTTCCTATCTTTCTTTTCAATCTTTATTTTTCAAAGAATGATTTCATGCAACTTTCACTCGTGCTTCACAAATCAGATTGGCTTTTACCCTCTTATGTGCTCAGCACTCTTTTCTATTTCCACTCCTAGTATTCCCTTATAGGTTCTTATCAAACTAATTAAACAAATATCACAATTTCTAGCAACAATTCACCAAGAACTCACCAAGAGAAATTTGGATTTAAAGGTTTGAAAACAAGACTGTGTCACAAATTTAAGATTTTCTTTTTGGAGCAAGAAATTCATATTTATGGAATCAAAAAGGAACAAAAAGATGTAAAATTAAAATAAGAATTACAAGAGTTGAATTGCAATGTCACTTTTTTTTAAATAAAAAAATATAGGCAAACCTGCAACTAGTGCCAAGTTCTGATACCAACTAATACAATCCATACTAAGAAATTGAGAAAGTTGTGGATCAAGAAAGATTCCAAGACCGTCTATAAATAGATTTATATGAAACCGCAACCCGTTGCTTATATTGAAGCAAGAACCTTGGTATAATGAAAATGCCACAATCAATTATGGAAGGATAAATTGATAAGTCGAAGGAGAACGCCACGAAAATTATTCTGATAAGTTCAAAGCGTTCTAAAAGAATAAAGAGAATTTTCTTAATCATATTACTGAGTGCTTTCGTCTCATCCCTCATGTATTTATAGTGAACACTTGGGATGTCAGCATTTATTATAACGTTTAATGACAACTTAAAAACTACTAACTACTACTAATAAGGCTTTATTTTAAACTTTGCAACTACAACAAAAAATGTGGCTGTAAGCTTCAATTTACAACTACAAACTATCAACTACCACCAATAACTATGGCTTGATTTCAAACATTACAACTATATTATTGCAGGCTCCCAAAAGCTTCTAATCACTTGGGTTGCTCACATGGGCTACTGTGTTACTGTTTGTCTTATTCTCCAACACTTGACGAGTCAAAATTGGGTAATCACTAATTTAGGAAACTCCACTCAATCCACTAACTTTGTGATCTGAGAAATTTCTTCTAGATTAATCTAAAGCTTGAATAATAGAAATTCAATTTTATAGAACACATGGAACATCTTTCTTGGGCCTCCATGAATTCACCTTAGCCCAAATATTTTGAATCAATCCATTGAGAGTTTTCTTGAAGCTTTTAGCTCGAGCCCTTGCAACTGAACTAACTGAAACTTAAACAGGATCTACATTCCATTTGTTGGTCATGCTTTCACAGTAACTTTATTAAAACAATGAAAAAAATCTAAGAAACATATAACCTTTCTTAGAAAAAACCAAAAGGCACAAATTGAGCACCATTAGGACTCCGGCAAAGAACCAGAGGTGTTTTAACCCAGCGTTCTTGGTCGACAGGTCCCTCACTGGAGCAACCTTATTCTCCTTGACATAGACGGCCAGGTTATAGAAACTATTCTCTAGCTTGAGGTTAGCCCTTGTTTGATAAAGGCTTTGAAGCTCATGGAAGTAAGGACCCTCAAGATTTGCTCTACATAATATAAAACCCTGACTAAGACCCTGGAGCCTTTAAGGTTCAGCTGGTGTAGATCTAGCTTCAAATGGGACAACATATATACAAAAAAGGGCTGAAGTGTCACCTCGACCCAAATTCAAAAAATCTCAAATTTACAACCACTTCCTCTTCCGGCGACGAGATAGCATATTCATTATCTGATGTGCATCATGAAGGTTCTAAATCAACTCAAGAAGGCGAGCTGAGCGTAAAGGAGATTTCAGATGGTCCAATAACAAGGGCTAAGGCTAAACAGCTTCAAAGGGCCATAAGTAGTCAAATTGGAGCTATTGAAGCTTCTATGGGATTAGAAGCTTGCGATCTGAATGGAAACGAGCTAAATGTATTTATTTGTCTTCAATTTGAGATTGGGACGTGATTTAGAGACGTTTGGTGACGTTGGGCTTTAAGAAGCAGCTAAGGGCTTTCTTTTCATGCTATTGGGCTTTATTTACTTCTTATGTTACTACTTTTATGTATTTGGGCTATTTTGAACTTGTTTAGTTTTGTTTTAAATTGTTAAGTCATATTGGGCTTATTTTGGGCCTTTAGAGAGGGGCTATGTGCGTGAGTCACTTAGTCCTTGTTCAGTGCCTACTTTGCTTGTTCCAAAGAAGGATGGTACCATGAGAATGTGTGTGGACAGTCGGGCTATCAACAAGATAACGGTTAAGTATCGATTCCCTATTCCTAGACTTGATGATATGCTTGATGAATTGCATGGTGCTGTTTATTTTTCTAAAGTTGATTTAATGAGTGGATATCACCAAATTAGGATGAAAGAAGGTGATGAATGGAAAACAGCCTTTAAAACTAAGCATGGATTGTATGAGTGGATGGTGATGCCGTTTGGGCTTTCTAATGCACCTAGTACATTTATGAGACTTATGAACCATGTTTTGAGGAAGTTTATTGGGCTGTTTGTTGTGGTCTATTTTGATGATATCTTGATCTATAGTAAAACTTTAGATGATCATGTGAAACATCTTATGGCTGTATTTGAGACCTTGCGTGATGCTAAGTTGTATGGAAACATCAAGAAGTGCTATTTCTGCCAAGATAGTGTTATCTTTTTGGGGTATGTTGTTTCTGGTAGCGGAATTAAGGTTGATGAGGAGAAGGTTAAGGCAATTCGTGATTGGCCTAAACCTACTGGTGTTGCGGATGTGAGAAGTTTTCATGGTTTAGCCTCTTTCTATAGGCGATTTATTAAAGACTTTAGTTCTATTGTTGCGCCTATGACAGAGTGTTTGAAAAAGGGAAATGAGTTTAGGTGGAATGAGAATGCACAGAAGTCATTTGAACTGATAAAAGAACAATTATGTTCTGCTCCAGTTTTAGCACTTCCCGATTTTGCTAAAACATTTGAAATAGAGTGTGATGCTTCAGGGGTCGGTATTGGGGCTGTGTTGATGCAAGAAAAGAGGCCAATTGCTTTCTTTAGTGAGAAGCTGAATGGGGCACGGTTAAACTACTCTATTTATGACAAGGAGTTTTATGCATTGATTCGGGCTCTCGAGGTATGGCAGCATTATTTATTACCTAAAGAGTTCGTTATTCATACTGACCATGAATCATTAAAGTATCTTAAAGGGCAGAACAAGCTGAATAGAAGACATGCCAAATGGGTAGAGTTCATGGAGCCATTTCCATATGTCATAAAATACAAGAAGGGGCAAACTAATGTCATTGCTGATGCTCTTTCTAGGAGGTATGCATTGATTTCTATGTTAAATGCAAGGCTTTTGGGTTTTGAACAGGTGAAAGAACAATATACCAGTGATTCATACTTTGCTAATATGATGTCTAAATGTGCTAAAGGAGCTTGTGATGGGTTCTTTGTGCATGATGGTTAAGAATGAGAATGCACAGAAGTCATTTGAACTGATAAAAGAACAATTATGTTCTGCTCCAGTTTTAGCACTTCCCGATTTTGCTAAAACATTTGAAATAGAGTGTGATGCTTCAGGGGTCGGTATTGGGGCTGTGTTGATGCAAGAAAAGAGGCCAATTGCTTTCTTTAGTGAGAAGCTGAATGGGGCACGGTTAAACTACTCTATTTATGACAAGGAGTTTTATGCATTGATTCGGGCTCTCGAGGTATGGCAGCATTATTTATTACCTAAAGAGTTCGTTATTCATACTGACCATGAATCATTAAAGTATCTTAAAGGGCAGAACAAGCTGAATAGAAGACATGCCAAATGGGTAGAGTTCATGGAGCCATTTCCATATGTCATAAAATACAAGAAGGGCAAACTAATGTCATTGCTGATGCTCTTTCTAGGAGGTATGCATTGATTTCTATGTTAAATGCAAGGCTTTTGGGTTTTGAACAGGTGAAAGAACAATATACCAGTGATTCATACTTTGCTAATATGATGTCTAAATGTGCTAAAGGAGCTTGTGATGGGTTCTTTGTGCATGATGGTTACTTGTTCAAGTTGGGCAGAATGTGTATACCTTCAGGATCCTTACGTGAGTTGCTTGTGCGTGAGGCTCATGGGGGTGGTCTTAGTGGTCATTTTGGGGAGAAGAAAACTTATGAGCTACTGAAAGAGCACTTCTTTTGGCCTAATATGCTGCGGGATGTTCATAAAGTTGTTGAAAGATGTGTAAATTGCAAGAAAGCTAAGGGTAAAGAGAATGCATATGGACTATATATGCCTTTACCTATCCCAGAGCAACCATGGATGGATATTAGTATGGATTTTGTGCTTGGATTACCTAGAACACAGCGTGGGAAGGATTCAGTGATGGTTGTGGTTGATCGGTTCTCCAAAATGTCACACTTTATTCCTTGTAACAAAACTGATGATGCTATTCATATTGCTGATTTGTTTTTTAGGGAAATTGTACGTTTGCATGGAATCCCTAAAAGCATTGTCTCTGATCGTGATACAAAGTTCTTAAGCTATTTTTGGAAGACTCTTTGGAAGAAGCTTGGAACAAAGTTGCTTTTCAGTACTGCTTGTCATCCACAAACTGATGGGCAAACTGAGGTAGTGAACCGTACTCTATCTTCTTTATTACGGGCTGTTATAAACAAGAACTTAAAGAGTTGGGATACTTGTTTGCCTATTGTAGAGTTTGCATATAACCGTAGTGTGCATGGGGCTACAAAATTTTCACCATTTGAGATTGTGTATGGATTTAATCCATTTGTTCCTATTGACCTTGTTCCTATTCCAATTAATGAGAGGACATCTATGGATGGTGTTAAGAAGGCAGAATTGATGAAGAAGCTTCATGAGCAGGTTCGAATTCATATTGAGGAGAAAATAGCTAGGTATGTTAAGCATGCTAATAAAGGACGGAAAATGATTAGCTTTGAACCTGGTGATCTTGTTTGGATTCATCTTAGCAAGGGAAGATTTCCTAGCAAGCGGAAGTCCAAGCTGATGCCAAGAGTTGATGGACCTTTTCGTATTATAGAGAAGGTAAATAGTAATGCTTACAAAGTTGACCTTCCTGGTGATTACAATGTTTCAGCCACTTTTAATGTGAAGGACTTATCTCCTTATTTGGAAGATTTAGAAGATTCTGATTTGAGGGCAAATCATTCTCTGCCCGGGGGTGATGATGTGCATCATGAAGGTTCTAAATCAACTCAAGAAGGCGAGCTGAGCGTAAAGGAGATTTCAGATGGTCCAATAACAAGGGCTAAGGCTAAACAGCTTCAAAGGGCCATAAGTAGTCAAATTGGAGCTATTGAAGCTTCTATGGGATTAGAAGCTTGCGATCTGAATGGAAACGAGCTAAATGTATTTATTTGTCTTCAATTTGAGATTGGGACGTGATTTAGAGACGTTTGGTGACGTTGGGCTTTAAGAAGCAGCTAAGGGCTTTCTTTTCATGCTATTGGGCTTTATTTACTTCTTATGTTACTACTTTTATGTATTTGGGCTATTTTGAACTTGTTTAGTTTTGTTTTAAATTGTTAAGTCATATTGGGCTTATTTTGGGCCTTTTTAAGCTTATTAGGTAACATTAGGGTTTCACCTCATTTTGTAAGCCTATATAAGGCATGTAAAAGTCTTGTAGAGGCAGTTGCCTCATTTTGAAATTGGAAGCACGAAATAGAAGAGCTATTTCTCTCTCAAAATTGTCTTCTCAAGTTTTTCAACTCTTGAAGATAGTTGCTGACTTATCACTCTTTGATCATCAAGAGTGTGGCGTCAAAACCCTAAACTGATCCTTGTGGCGTCCATTCGACTTATCAAGGTATCTATTTAGTTCTATCCTCCATCAACTTTGCAATTTAATTTTGTTATAAATCAAGGCACATCATTATCCCTAAGAACTCTCAAAGTAACGGAATCAAGATCTCCATCCACTTCTATAATTCTACAATGATAGTCTCATTCACATCAGAAGGATGATTTGGAGGACAGTTCAACTTATAAGAAGCAACAAACATAGTGCTCAAAACAATAGACTTTTGTTTTTGGCCAACTTGGCCATCAGGATGCCTTCTTGAGCTCTGCAGAAGTATTAGAAGACAACATTTTCCTATTAGATAGCTTAGGTCCCTTTCTAGCACACACCCTAGTACAGGAACTCCTGTTGGTTCAACAAGTCCTTACTCTTCTCGAGCACCTACCTCAACTATACCATGGGTTGATCTATCCCCAGCACTATACACCTCTCTAAGTCGATCGGATCTTGGTCAGAAACACTCTCTAGTTCTCCCATAGAAGACATGATCTAATAGAGGCTGAAGGGATGAAATGACTCAGAGGACAGACAACGTACAACAAAAAAATAAAGGAAAAATAAACAACATCAAACTAAAAAGGTTAAACACTCACCAAAACAGAAGACCGAATATTGAAGCAACACAAACGGCAAAAAAACTTCTACTTCTTTCAACACAAACGTCAACTTTTAGAAAATGGCAGCACAAAAGTGGAAAACTAAAAAAACCACAAACCATATATACTTGTAGGATAAAGAGAGATCTCAAACATTGATTCAAATTTCAAAAATTGACAAAAATGTTGGAATACATCTCTTAAGTTGAAAACCATTTAATCGATATTCAAATCCCCTATTGATGAAACGTCACCACACGAAGGCAATACTACACATTATTACCTGTAAACTATGGAGAGCTTCTCAAGTAATTGATTAAAAAAGCCCAAAGATCTAATGCGAATGAGCCTATTGAGGATCTCAGATAAGTAAGACTCTTATAACAAGTGTTAGCCCATTATTGTCTTGGTTAGAACATTGGCCTACAGGCTATCCTATTCCGTTAGTCTCCTAAATGAGAGAAGACTTATATAAGAACATTGCAAGCTGAGCTAAACGTTGGTCTAAGCTACACTGTTCAGACGTAATCATAATTTATCGCCTATTTAGGCTGGTCAGAGGATTGGTCTATAGGTTAGCTTGCTTAGTCAGATCAACCTTCCAATAGGCCAAGGAAAACAACAGTCGTAGTACTGTTCAATAATTGTTATTGCCACAATCATTTATCCCTAAATTTGGTAACTCGAGGGTCAATGAGTTAAATTTTATTTATTTAGGAAGCTTTGCTTGAAGAATGCAATTAGGGCCAAAAATGACTCTGTCAACCACTTTGTCAACTAGTCAAAGTGAAATTCAACAAAAATATAACTGTCAACTACTAATTTTAATACACTGAATTAACTTTTAATGATTAAGAGAAATATAACAAATCTTTAAGCATTGAGCTATTTACAGATTTTGAATTGAGCCACCAATTTGCAAACTAACACCATTTCTAATTATAAGTTACTCCTTGAATATTTTGCTTTTCTAAGCAAATTGCAAGCATCATTAATTAAAGAATTGGTGTCACCTTCATTCAGATTCTAACCTTAATTAGTAGGAATTCTTGAGCGATTGACCTGGCATATAGGCAACTCTAAATTTGAATTAGAATTTGATGGACCAATTAGATATCCGCTACCAAATTTAGCAGTATCGTGTTTCTTCTAATAAGCTTAACAAAGTTACCAGAGCCATGTTACACTGTTTGTAATCAACACAACGACTAAATCATAACTTGAACTAACACTGGTGATCAATATTCTATAAAAATTGTCCTCTTCAATTCAAAAAATAGCAGTGACTAATTCATCGACTAAGCCCTTGTACATGAGAAAGTAGCTCATCTTAACTTATCCACAACGTAAATTTAGGATTTTCAACAACTATTATGGTTTGATTTAGATTTGTGATTTTAAGAACTTGATCTAGATATTTTTTTCCCTTCCATTCATATTATATAATGTGAGTCAATAGTATGTTTTATTTATTTATTTATTTTTAGAAGCAATTACCCATTTTCAATTCAGACTGCGAAAAGAGAAAATTGTGACTCATTGGGGAAATCATCCACCCATGCTACACTGTTTTGCTTGCTTACAGCATATCTAGCAAGATTGTGAGCATGGACATTATTGTTCCTGGGAGTGAACTAAATTTGGAAATGGCTTCCATTGTCAATTAAGTCCTGAATTTCTAGGATAGTCCATATGATTTCCTTTCTGGTGTAAATGTTACCTTGTACAAGATCGACAATCATCTTTATATATGAGATAAGTATAGCCGAAACAAAACCATCGTCCGTTGCCACTTGCAACCCCAATTTAATTGCCTCATCCTTGGCTTACTCAATATCCCCCCCATTGGTACAGCAGCTCCTGACTGAGGCAGCCATCAATATGCCATCCGCCTTCTCAATGAAGACACCCAAGCTAGCCTTCTTTCTCTCGATATTAATTGAGGCATCTACCTTCACTCTAAATCACCTTCAATCCTGCAACTCTTATTCCATTACTAAATTTTAGGCCTATCACTTCCAATAGTCTGTTTGATTACGAAGAAAATTTTGAATACTAAATAAATTCAGAAAGAAGAACTAGAAAATTATAACTTTATAATGAACTCGCTATACAATAACTACTCCATCTATGTTTTTGATTCAGCCATTGATGGTTAAACATCCACTTGCCTCCACAATCTAGCCAGACCGAAATTTCTGGGTACATCACCAGTATGCTCCTCCTTTGCAGGCGCCAACTCAATGTTCTCAAACCACATCCCTATTAAAAGCAGTAGTCTTAAATAAGTAACAAGCTTCAAAATCCTGATCATCAATCCCATATTTCCTTCTGCTCAGTACAACCTTTCAGTCCCTAACTTACTCTCAAAAGTTTATAGTCTTCGATGATTGAAATTCTGGGAATGAGATGGAGTTCTTGCTGATGGAAATACAAGGGATGGAGACATGATTTTAATGCTTGCTACTAAATCAAAGTTGTTGTTAAGTGTCAACCTGACTTGCTAGGGTTTCTAACAAGAATCGCAACAAGGCAATCAATTTGAAAACTGTTGAAGTGAATAGGGATGAAGTTGAGGAGAACGCTACCAATTTGTAACAACAAACAAAGAGTATAACGGTAGAATTTTTGGTTAAGGCATGTCGTCCCCATTGGAGACTCTTTAAACCCTCTAAATGAGATTTATAAGAGGTAATCAAAGGGTGGAAATCTACACTATGGTTGTATCGACGAGGTAGATTGAAGGTTCCTTATAGGGGAACTAAAGGGTGAATTTAATGTTACTCTTACTAGCGTGTAGAATGCGCAACTACCACTGTTTCATTTTACAAAGGTCATTAAGAACCTAGGTTATATGTCATGATAGCCTATTAGAGTACGTTTGATGTGAACCTCACAAAGAAAAGAGACCCGACAATTAATGAGGTTCTTTTTTCAATGACCGTTCTAATTTAGATTTTTAGATAAACAAAAATAAGAACCTTGACCCATATCTATAAAAGATAAGAATCAGAGCTATAAGAAGATTATAGATGCCACACTCAAGATAGATGAGAAGTTATGAGTGATAAGTTTGAAAGAACGCCACAAGATGAAATCTTGATAAGTTTTAATAAAAAGTTCCTTGAAGAACTTAGGAGAAAACTCTCAACATTCATATCACCAATTCTTTTTTTTGTTCTCCCTCATCTATTATATATTTATAGATACCTCTTAGGGTGTCTAGCATTTATCTCTCCTACTTCACACCTCGCGTGTTTTTATTTCTTATAGAGAGAAAGGTGCTTTCACATCTTCTTAACCCGAAATAGTTGAGGAGATGAAAGGTTCTTTTTTATTTAGGGTACTTCTAGGAACAGATCTAGTGGAGATGAGGCAGGGCCTGTAGCTCAGAGGATTAGAGCATGTGGCTATGAACCACAGTGTTGCGGTTTCGAATCCCTCATCGCCCACAACCGGCCAAAAAAGGGAAGGACCCTTCTCTCTAGGGGTAGGAAAGTCATGATCGGGATAGCAGACCCAAAGCTATGGAACTTAAGTGTAGGTCTTTTGTTGAAATGGAGTAGCCTTACTTTTTTTTTTTATGCTCGATAAGGCATGTGTTCTAGTATCATAAGACTTTCCTCGTAAAAATGTCCACGAATCTAACCAATTACCATTCGGGCTTTGTGAGCAGACATACATATATGTTGTCCTAAAGCAAATACTCTTACCTTCTTCTTTATTATCCTTGTCATAAGGTTCACCTCTATCAACTAACTCATATAGCTATTTTCTATTCAGTAAAAGTAAAATAGAAATTGTCTTTAAAAGAAATGGCCGAGTGGCTGATAGCTTCGGTCTTTAAAACTAGTATAGTTCGAAACAAAGAACTATCAGGGGTTTGAATCCCTCTCTCTCTCTTTTTCTCGGTAGCACTTATTACAACAATTAATAAAAACTTATAACTACTACCAATATTGAGACTTTACATCACATAGGCTACTCACATAAGCTGTTGTGTTATTGTTCCCTATCACATATGGATGTTCAATGGACCTTGTGATATTTTGGCAACATAGTTCACGTCTACATTATCCAATAACTACGCCTATCAACGAACAACCAAAAGATATCCCATATATCGTTAGCTGCAATTAAGTATCGCACATAGAAATGCCATTGTAGTCTTTATTGTAGTTTTTTTTAATTTTTTTTTGAACTGTTATTACTTCATGTGAACATATTCTTATTAACATGAATTAGTAAGTTAGGGTGTAAAAGTTTTATAGCAAAGTAAGTTAGAACTTACAAAGGAAGTAATCATCGCACAAATTTAAATATAACACATGAATAATAACGTTGTCAATTTTGTTTCATTCGTACAAGTATAAGTTTGTTAATGTCAAGAAATGCTTATGGATATCAAAAAGTGACAATGATGTAAATAACTAGCGTGCATAAGGTTAAATCAATGAATTATTTTATATAGATTGCTCTTATCCTTGATAATGGTAATAATTGACATTTATTTACTTTAATTAGTAATTCATATTATAAGTAACTACGGGGCAAAATTGACATAGGAAAAGCACTGTTGGGTCATGATTTCATTCATGAAGATGAAAGTTATTGATATCGTTCAACAAAAACGCAAATTGAAAATGGTAGAATACCAATTCAAAATTAAAGTTTCTTAATACTTGAGTTCTGAAATTACAAAGCCTGAATGCTTTTTCCCTCATCTCTCATGTATTTATGAGACCTTTTGAGATTTTTAGCATTTATTATAATAATTAATGACAACTTGCAGCTACTAACTACCAACTACTACCAATAACTAAGGCACTTAGAATACCAGTACTTATTACAATACAATTAATGAAAACTATCAATAACTACCAGTACTACATTTTACTTAATAATTGAATGTTAAACTTTTAACCACAACAATAAATGTAATTGTAGGTATTTTTAGAAGCTTTTCACCTCATGTGCAGCTGGCAATTTGAATTGCTAACAATGTAATGACCATTAATGAAATATCCATCATATCCTCTATCACATGTGCTGGTGTGGCATAAAAAATGTTAAGGATAAATTTAATTTGTATTTTGTCACATAATTTATTACATGAATATCAAATTATACACTTTTGTTTCAATCTTACATACATAAGTCAGTTACAACTCCAATAAGGTAGTAGACATTAAAAACAAAAGTATTGGTTGTTGATAATTAAAAATTATCAACAATTTTGTAATTAATTATTGGTCATGAGTAAGAAAATTGAGAACTCTAGATGGGTATGGAGTGTGATCAAGTTCAGATTGGGTGCATTCATAGTTTGCTAAAAAGCAAATGAAATACTTGTTGCCTAACATATGAAGTTAGGATTATGTTGGTGTCATTATAGAACTTTTAGTTTAGGTGTTTACTAAATAGTGTGGTACATTTTTTGAAATTTTTTTTCAAGCATCACATAATAGTGTTTTATTTTACTTGAAATAAATGAAGTGATGATTATGAAATTTGATTATTTTATGATGCATGGTTATTGGTGAATATTAAATCAGATGACTATCTCGGTTGTGTATGTTCTACATTTTGTGTATTTTTTTTATTATTTTCTCGTTTGGCCACTTATAGTCTTATATAATTTCTTACAAAATCAGGTTTTTTAATTTATAAAAACAAGTCATAGCTGGAACAATAATTTTGGCATTTACTAGTACATGCTTTTAAATTCATGACATATAATCTAATTTTTCTCACTTATTTCTAAAAGTGGTAATATGGCTAACATTTCTTTTTTAATTTATGGAGGGAATCTCTATAAGTAGTGAAGATGACGACATAAAGAGTGAGATTAAAAGAATAGTACGCAAATGTTTGTGCTATTTTGGGGCTTTGGTTGATTTTTTTTTAACAGAAATATGTGTGCTTTTATGACGGATTTGAATTCGAGGAGACAAATTGAAGGGTCACAGAAGGGGCACTTCAAGGTCACTTAAGTTAAACTCCTACTAAGTGACACTAAATGCTCATTCATCTTTCAATAACTACCACTGTTTCGTTGTGTACGAAGGTCACTGATGAGAAACAACAAGTTGATCACCATTCAACTAAGGTTGGAAAAGATCCTTTAAACGTTCATGGAGGACCAATGACAAGAGCTAAAGCTAAAAAAATGAAAGAAGCCTTAACTTGTTTAATGGAAAACATTTGGAAGGAGCAAGCTAGTCAAGTTTCGGTCAAGGTTTTAAGGATGCAAGAAGAATCTAAAATGGTCAACATGATTCAAGCAAGTCTAAATTATGAAAACAAGAGTCCAGCCCTATTAGAATGAAGTTTTTAGTTTATCTTGAATAATAAAAAGGCCATTCGGCCATGTTGGTGATCAGGTGCTATGGAGTGCAAATTTAGGTTCAATGGATCAGATGTGATTAAGGAGCATGATCAGATATGATTAATATAATGTGGTGTGCAAGTTGAAGTTAAATGCAAAGGAGTTACAAAATGAGTTACAAAGGAGTTACAAATGAGTTATGCTGCAGTTATTTAAATAGTGTAATTTGTAACTGTTCTTAGCCTTTGTTCTATATAAACAAGGCTGATTTTTTTTCATGGGGATGAAACTTTCGTGATGTACAAAGTTTGGAGTACTCGAGAGTGTTTTGTTTTTAAGTTCTTGCATGAACTTTGGAACTTATCAAGTTTATTTAGCTTGTGACGTTCAAATCCTTCAAATCTTTATTTTTCGTTAAACTTATCAACTTTCATAGTTTGTGGCATTTTGGGGAAATCAAAGTACTGTTCTAATTATTTTATCATCATTCCATTGATTAAGTATTAGAATAGTTTCTCTTACTTCATTCTTGAACGATCGGGTTTGTTTCAATTCGTTGGAGGGTGCTAATTTGCATTCCATGTGTATCATAGCTATCTAGCTATTGGGGTGTATGGTTGTCAAAATTAATGATTTCCATCTTTTGGTATCAAAGCCAAGTTTGAGGTTTACGTATCCATTTATTTGCTGTTTGTTTTAGTTATCACTTCGTTTCTTGTTTCTCTTTTAGCACTATATCTTAATTGTTGTGCTTCTTGAGGTTATTCTTATTATTTTCAGCAGATTATAAAAATAAAATAAAAAATTTGCGAAATTCAAGGGATTCTTGCAAATTCAAGGGATTCTTGCAAAATAATATATATATATAGAAATCTCTCTATGTTGATATGATTACTTGTTTCGGTTTGGGAAGTATTTAAAATTTTAACTTCCTTAACCAAAACAGACAAAAATTCTTGTTGGGATAGAAATTGATATTTCAGTTCTAATCTTTGCTTGTAATTTTTCAGTTCTAAACTTTGCTCATGATATTGAATTTATGTTTTATCTGCTTTCTTAGACCTACCAAATTTCACTCTATTGAATTTGTCATAATCTGAATTGTTTGTTTAAGGATCTTAGTTAATCTAAGAACCCAAAGAACAAAACAAGAGTGGTAAAAGGCAAGAGTGGTGAGATTAGCATCGAGAAAAGCCAAATAATTTGTGTCAAACACGAGTGGTATGAAATCTTTGAGTGAAACACGTGAGGGAGTGATTGAGAGGCTGTTCTAATATATTTTTTTTTCTAATATTTTTAAACATGTCTAACAAAGATAAAGATGTGAGTTCTTCCTCAAATGATATGGTGATTCAAGCAATGCAGCAACAATTTGAATGATTGTTCCAAGTGATTGAGGATGTTAAAGATCATCTAGAAAGACATGATGAAGCAATTACCAAACTGCAGGGAGAACCACAGCAAGGAAGACAACCACTTTTTATCAATGATGTATATGATGGTGGAGAAGATACAGATGATGGCCAAGCTACCATAATCGATCAAAATGTTAATCCTAGGAGACAAATTAGAAGAGGACGTTTTGATGGTGTGGACCGAAGCATAGGCAGCATCAAAATGAAAATTCCTTCTTTTCAAGGGAGGAACAATCCGAAGGCCTATTTGGAGTGGGAACAAAAAGTAGAGCTAATCTTTGAATGTCATAACTACTCCGAAGAGAAAAAGGTAAAACTAACACTTGTTGAATTTTGTGATTATGCTATTGTTTGGTGGGATCAATTATGCAAAGACAGGCGTAGAAATGGTGAAAGATCCGTAGAGACTTGGATGGAGATGAAACAAATCATGAGGAAGAGATTTGTCCCTAACAATTACTATAGGGAATTGCATCAACGGTTGCAAACTTTGACACAAGGTTCCATGAGTGTAGAAGAATATCACAAGGAGATGAAGATAGCCATGATAAGGGATAATGTGGAGGAGGACTGTGAGGCCACCGTGGCTCGGTTTTTGAGTGGGTTAAACAAGAACATTGCTGATATTGTGGAGTTGCAACATTATGTGGAGATTGAGGACATGGTGAATGTGGCCATGAAGATTGAACAACAACTCAAAAGGAAAGGCACAAGGTATGATTCAAAACCTTATGCGGGTTCTTCCTCTTCTTGGAAACTGAATTGGAGTAAAAAGGAAGATAAACCCATTGTTAAACCTAAATTTGATGAAACTAAAAGCAAAAATGAGATAGGCAGCAAGGGTAGAGGTGAGAATCAACCTAATCAAACTAGAGGCATTAAGTGTTTTAAGTGACTTTGGGCATGTTTATTATGCACGTGACTGTCCTAATAAAAAGGTAATGATCATGAGTGATGGGGCGGTTGAATCTGAAAGTGAGAGAGAAAATGAAGATGACATGCCACATTTAGAAGATGCTAGTGATGTAGAGTATGCTAGAGGAGAAAATTTAGTTGTACAACGCACCCTTAGTTTGTAAAATAAAATTAATGAACATGGTGAGCAACGTGAAAATTTGTTTCATACTCATTGTTTGATTGCTAACAAGTTATGTAATGTGATTGTTGATAGCAGAAGTTGTACAAATGTGGCAAGTACATTGCTTGTGCAGAAACTGAAATTACCTACTATTAAACATCCAAGACAGTACAAGTTACAATGGTTGAATGATAGTGGTGTTGTGAAGGTAAATCGGCAAGTGTTAGTTTCTTTTTCAATTGGTAGATATAAGGATGAGGTTTGGTGTGATGTGGTACCCATGTATGCTGGTCACATGTTTTTGGGGAGACCATGGCAATATGATCAAAGGGTAATGCATGATGGGTTTAAAAACCGTTATTCTTTGATCATGGAAGGGCAGAAATACCAACTTGGACCTTTGCCTCCAAAGACAATTTTTGAAGATCAAATGCGCATAAAACAACAATATAAAGAGTTTAAATCTTTATTAGCCGAAACTTTGGGAAGGAAGCAAGAAAGAGAGACAAACAAAAAAGGTGAGATGAGTGTTAAAAATGAGAGCAATGGGAAACACAAAGGAAGAGAAAACAAGGAAGACTTGAGTGAAAGAAAAATGAGTGTTTATGCAAAAATGAGTGATGTGAAGAAAGCATTAACCATGAGGCAGCCCTTACTTGTACTTATATACAAGGATGTTTTAATTATTTCTAACGAAATTGACAAAAGTTTGCCTAGTGTTATTGTTAATCTTTTGCAGGAAAATGAGGATCTCTTTCCTGTAGATGTTCCTAATGGTTTGCCACCAATTAGAGGAATTGAACATCAAATTGATCTCATTCTGGGTTCAAGCATACCAAATAGGCCAGCATATAGATGCAACCTCGAAGAGACCAAGGAAATCCAAAAGCAAGTAAGTGAGCTTATGGAAAAGGGATATATGCGTGAAAGCATGAGTCCATGTGCGGTTCCTGTTTTGTTAGTACTAAAAAAGGATGGTTCTTGGAGAATGTGTGTTGATTGCCGAGCCATCAACAAAATCATGGTAAAATATAGACATCCTATTCCTAGGTTAGACGATATGTTGGATGAATTGCATAGTTCTTGTGTGTTTTCAAAGATTGATTTAAAATCTGGATATCATCAAATAAGAATGCATGAGGGTGATGAATGGAAAACCGCTTTCAAAACTAAACATGGTCTATATGAATTTTTGGTAATGCCTTTTGGCCTAACTAACGCACCTAGCACTTTCATGAGATTGATGAACCATGTTTTGCGTGTTTACAGTGGAAAGTTTATAGTGGTTTATTTTGATGATATACTCGTGTATAGCAAAAATTTAGATGAGCATGTTACACATTTAAAAGTTGTTTTTGATGTGCTTAGAAAAGAAAAGTTATATGCTAATCTAAAGAAATGCATTTTCTGCATTAATGAACTTACTTTTCTTGGTTGTGTTGTTAATGATAAAGGAATACATGTTGATCAAGAAAAAGTGAAAGTAATTAGGGAGTGGCCAAAACCCACTTGTGTTTTTGATGTAAGAAGTTTTCATGGTCTTGCCAGCTTTTATAGAAGATTCATTAAGGATGTTTCTACCATTGCTGCACCATTAACAGAATGCATTAAAAAGAATGTGGGATTTAGGTGGGGTAAAGAACAAGATGATGCTTTTAACTTGCTTAAAGACAAACTTAGTTCAACACCTTTGCTTGCTTTGCCTAACTTTGCTAAAACATTTGAGATCGAGTGTGATGCAAGTGGAATAGGTATTGGAGGAGTCTTAATGCAAAAGGGTAAACCCATTGCGTTCTTTAATGAGAAGCTAAGTAGAGAAAGTCTTAACTACCCGACGTATGACAAGGAGTTTTATGCCTTAGTGAGAGTGTTAGAGACATGGAAGCACTATCTTTGGTATAAAGAATTCATTATACACATTGATCATGAGTCCTTGAAATATCTCAAAGGACAAGGAAAGCTAAACCGTAGGCATGCAAAATGGGTGGAGTTTATTGAATTCTTTCCATACATCATTAAGTACAAACAAGGTAAGGAAAATGTGGTTGCTGATGCTCTTTCTAGAAGGTATGCTCTAATTTCTATACTTGATGCAAAATTATTGGATTTTGAGTACATTAAAGATTTATACAATTCTGACATTGATTTTGCTAATATTTATGGGGCATGTGAGAAAGGGGGTTTTGACAAGTTCTTTAGGCTCAATGATGGTTTTCTTTTCAAAGAAAACAATTTTTGTGTTCCTCAATGTTCAATGAGAGAATTACTTGTGAGAGAGGCACATAGTGGCAGGTTAATGGGAGCATTTTGGAGTTAGAAAGACTTTGGTTGTGTTAAGTGATCATTTCTTCTGGCCACACATGAAAAGAAATGTTGAGAGAATATGTGAGAAATGCATTACTTGCAAACAAAATCTAAAGTATTGCCTCATTGGCTGTATACTCCTTTTCCTATACTTAGTGAGCCTTGGGTTGATATATCCATGGATTTTGTCTTGGGATTACCTAGGTCAAAAGGGGGGAGAGATTCTATTTTTGTTGTTGTTGACAGGTTCAGCAAGCGGTACATTTCATTCCTTGCCACAAAACAGATGATGCAACACATGTTGCGGGGCTGTTCTTCAAAGAAAGTGTGAGGTAACATGGCATTCCAAGGACAATTGTGAGTGATAAAGATGTGAAGTTCCTTATCCACTTTTGGAAAACACTTTGGAACAAGTTGGGAACAAGGCTGTTGTATTCAACCACTTGTCATTCACAAACGGATGGATAAACAGAGGCGGTAAATAGAACTTTATCAACACTTTTGAGGGCTATAATTCAAAGGAATTTGAAGAATTGGGAGGAATGTTTGCCACATGTGGAATTTGCTTATAATCGAAGTGTGCATGCTACAACAAACCATTCACCATTTGAAGTTGTGTACGGGTTTAATCCATTATCTCCTATGGATTTACTACCTTTAACTTTAGAACAAGCTAATTTGGATGGTATGCAAAAAGTTGAATTTATCAAAGCTTTGTATGAAAGAGTGCGCACACAAATTGAAAAGAAAACTCTACAATATGAGAAGCAACACAACAAGGGCCGAAAGCAAGTAGTATTTGAACCTGGAGATTGGGTTTAAGTACACTTGAGGAAGGAAAGATTTCCTAGCCAAAGGAAGTCTAAACTCATGCCTAGAAGGGATGGACCATTTCAAGTCCTTCAAAGAATTAATGACAATGCATACAAGTTGGAACTTCCCAGTGAGTATAGCAATGTTAGTGCAACCTTTAATGTTTCTGATTTGTTTTTATTTGATGTAGATGATAAAGATGCTGATTCGAGGATGAATCCTTTCGAGGAAAGAGGGAATGATGAGAACCAGCAAGTTGATAACCATTCTACTAAGGTTGGAAAAGATCCTTTAAATGTTCATGGAGGACCAATGACAAGAGCTAAAGCTAAAAGAATGAAAGAAGCCTTAACTTGTTTAATGGAAAACAGTTGGCAGGAGCAAGCTCGTCAAGTTTCGGTCAAGGTTCTAAGGATGCAAGAAGAATCTAAAATGGTCAACATGATTCAAACAAGTCCAAATCATGAAGACAAGAGTCCAGCCCTATTAGAATGAAGTTTTTTAGCTTATCTTGAAGAATAAAAAGGCCATTAAGCCATGTTGGTGATCAGGTGCTATGGAGTGCAAATTAAGGTTCAATGGATCAGATGTTATTAAGGAGCATGATCAGATATGATTAATATATTGTGGTGTGCAAGTTGAAGTTAAATGCAAAGGAGTTACAAATAGAGTTACAAAGGAGTTACAAAAGGAGTTACAAATGAGTTATGCTGCAATTATCTTAAATGGGGTAATTTGTAATTGTTCTTAGCCTTTGTTGTATATAAACAAGGCTGATTTTTTTTCATGGAGAGGAATATTTTGTGATATACAAAGTTTGGAGCACTTGAGAGTGTTTTGTTTTTAAGTTCTTGCATGAACTTTGGAACTTATCAAGTTTATTCAGCTTGTGGCGTTCAAATCCTTCAAATCTTTATTTTTCATTAAACTTATCAACTTTCATAGTTTGTGGCGTTTTGGGAAATCAAAGTACTGTTCTAATTATTTTATCATCATTCCATTGATTAAGTATTAGAATAGTTTCTCTTCATTCTTGAACGATTGGGTTTGTTTCAATTCGTTGGAGGGTGTTAATTTATATTCCATGTGTATCATAGCTATCTAGCTATTGAGGTGTATGGTTGTCAAAATTAATAATTTCCATCAGTCACCATGTCATGATTGTCTACACCTACCCACTCTTTTGCTCTGTACATTCTCCCTTGATAATATTAGTATTTGGGTGGACGTAGCTGTAATTAGACCAATACTTTCCTCCCACCGAGCAACTCGTCCATTGAGCCATCTTACATCAATCTTGCATGCTATAAATATTTAAAGGAGTCTGCCTTCCTCGAGTCTAGTAACCTTGTTGATCTGTCATGGCTTCAACCTCAGCAATAACCACGCATTCCACACGTCCCCTAACATCTTCGCAATTGTCGGATCTTATTCACCTAATAAATAACCATCCTCACGATGTTAAGTGTGATATTCTTCGCCGAATGGTAAACTCCTATAACCACCCATCTTTAGTTAACCAAACGTGGGAACTCCTCTAAGCTAATCTTGCTAAAGTTGACAAATGGAAAATGAATTTTCCCCTAACACCATGCCCATTGTGTTTAATATTCGTGAGACAGTGTTTTGACCGTCACTTTGATGGAGGGCACCAAAAGATTGGTCATACAACCCCTAGTAATGAAGCTTGGGGTAAATTTCATTTGGTTACTGTTAAATTTGTACAACCCACTCTAATCCATGAAAGTAGACACTACGGTTGTGGCGAGTGGTTTGAGAAATTGTCCCCCTACTCTAATCCATGAAAGTAGATGCTACTGTTGTGGCGAGTGGTTTGAGAAATTGCATGGAGCATTAATTAGTATATGATGCTATTGTTATCATTTAACTAAAGGATATGTGGGGATGTGTTAAAACCTTAGTGGTGGATGTAATATCCAATCCTTATTAGTAGTATTGGCACCTAGATTTCGGTAGAGTAATGAAGACACCCTAGGATTACTCGATTTTAACCCTGTTAGAAATATTTTCTTTATGGTATGCATGAGAGATATTAGACCTAATTTGGTAATTTCACACTCGATCAGAGCGTCGGACGACCCTAGAATATTTTTAAAATTTTTCTCTATTGGCTTGAAAAATGAAATTCTAATTTACTATATAAATTTCCATTTAAGGGTTATGTATGGAACAAGCCTGGATTGCCAAGTGGGGAATTCTAGTTAATTTCTTTGACTATTCTAACTAGATAGTTACAAAGGAACCAATTAAATCTTTCCATTTGAACTAATGAAAATTAGGAATTTTGAGTAAGTTAAAGGGCAAAATAGTCAATTGAGGGAGCACTATATATATGTTGGAAGTATGTAGAATTTTCAAGAGATCAAAAGCAAACATTTAGAGCAAAATTCGTGCAAGTGTTGAAGGTGCTGCTACAGTGAAATTTCAGTTTCTTTTTCATGAATTTCATGCTTAATCAAGCTAAAATAAGGTTACATACCAATCCACAAGCTCAATTAAAGTCTCCATTGTGAAAATTCAAGAAAAAGAGGTAAGAAAAGCATTGTTTTATGAGTTTGATAAGCGAGCTTTCAATAATGTTTCAATTGATGTTCTTGTGTGTATTATTGGTTTAGATTGAGTTGAATTCTAGTGTGTATTATTGGTTTAGATTGAATTAAATTTTAGTGTAGAGCTTGAAGGAGTCATCAATTTGAAAAAATTGGCAAGATAAGAATTAGGATTTTGGGTGATTTAAATGTAGAGACTTCAATTAGTTGTAATTAGGCAATTAGAATGAAATTGGCTTGATTTTGATGTAATTGGAACAAGAAATTGAGAAAAGAAATGTGTTGGAACATATGGTGAAATTCTGCCACTTTAGGGAAGTTAGGGATTGAGCGGTTATGAGTGAAAATCTGTCTTTTCTATTATCTTTCGTTTATTATGTTTCCGCATAATAAAATGTATGTTTTATGAGTTTTCAATGCATAAATATGATTTATGATCTTGATATATATCCATAGATATGCATTTACATGTTCGATTTAAGAAATAGTTTTTAAATTTCTGCATTCATTTTAAAGGCCATTGGTACCCTTAGATTATAGTGGTGGTGATTGTATTAGACCCGGCCGATATATCCCATTCACATGGGCAGGTCTTGGGGGTGTGTCACTAACTCCAGGAAGTCAGGATGTCGAGTCATGTGAGTCGCTCTATGTGTACAGGGTATTGTCTCGCTATATGTATGCTATGTAGGATTCCACTGCATAGCCAATGTGATGTCTTGAGATGTCACTGTGGGTGCTGCTAGTTGAGGTGCCTCGTGATCTACTCACATGTGATGATGTGCATCATGAAGGATCTAAATCAACTCAAGAAGGCGAGCTGAGCGTAAAGGAGATTTCAGATGGTCCAATAACAAGGGCTAAGGCTAAACAGCTTCAAAGGGTCATAAGTAGTCAAATTGGAGCTATTGAAGCTTCTATGGGATTAGAAACTTGCGATCTGAATGGAAACGAGCTAAATATATTTATTTGTCTTCAATTTGAGATTGGGACGTGATTTAGAGACGTTTGGTGACGTTGGGCTTTAAGAAGCAGCTAAGGGCTTTCTTTTCATGCTATTGGGCTTTATTTACTTCTTATGTTACTACTTTTATGTATTTGGGCTATTTTGAACTTGTTTAGTTTTGTTTTAAATTGTTAAGTCATATTGGGCTTATTTTGGGCCTTTTTAAGTTTATTAGGTAACATTAGGGTTTCACCTCATTTTGTAAGCCTATATAAGGCATGTAAAAGTCTTGTAGAGGCAGTGGCCTCATTTTGAAATTGGAAGCACGAAATAGAAGAGCTATTTCTCTCTCAAAATTGTCTTCTCAAGTTTTTCAACTCTTGAAGATAGTTGCTGACTTATCACTCTTTGATCATCAAGAGTGTGGCGTCGAAACCCTAAATTGATCCTTGTGGCGTCCATTCGACTTATCAAGGTATCTATTTAGTTCTATCCTCCATCAACCTCACAATTTTAATTTTGTTATAAATCAAGGCACATCATCTGGTATCAGAGCATAGGATTTCAGTGTGCAAACTGAAGTTTTAGCTATTGAAGGTGTCTTGCTATTTTTGTGTTATATAATTTCGTGGGGTTATTATCAGTTTGGGTCTCTAATATTCGAGGAGTTGAATTGCAACTCTGAAGCATTAAAATTAATTCTTAGTAGTTTGTGAACTAGAGATGGGTTGGCTGAATTAAATTGTTCTTGAACCTGGAAATTTTGTGAACCTGGAAATTTCGAATTTGAGTAAATTGTTGCTATCTGATTGTATTTACTGAATTGGTGAAAAATTCAGTTTGAGAAGAGTGTTTTAGCTACTGGTTGTGTTGTTCAATTGTTCATACTTGTTTGGGGTTTTTGTTAATAATGGCTGACGATGATGCAAGTAGAGTACCAAAGGGATTGAGTTTAGAACAAGCTCAACTCGTGGGCTTACAACGAGCTCATGATGAATTTCGAGGTGAGATTACTGAAATTCGTGGACAACTTGCTGCAATTATAGAAATGATGCAAAGAAATACTTTGCAACCCCAACAAAGGCGGGTAGGGCATAGGGTACCTCGAAATAACCTAGGGGATGCTGGAGATGAGCCAAATAGGGATGATGAGGCTGAAGATAGGGGTAGGATAAGGAGGCAGCAAAATGACCCTACTAGTGGTATCAAACTTAATATACCACCATTTAGAGGTACTAGTTCTCCTGAGGAGTATCTTGAATGGGTTCAGAAGGTAGAAAGGGTGTTTGATTGGCATGAGTATCCTAAGGCAAAGAAGTGTAAGGTAGCAGCACTTGAGTTTACCGATTACGCACTTTTGTGGTGGGAAAACTTAAAAGCTCAGCGAAGAAGGGATGACGAAGAAGAAGTTACAAGCTGGCCACTTATGAAAAGATTAATGAAGAAGAGATTTGTTCCGGATTACTATAAACAAGAATTATACATCAAACTCCAGACTTTGCGGCAAGGTTCCTTGAGTGTGGAGGAGTATGTGAAAGAATTTGAGCTGTTACTGATTCGCTGTGATTTGAATGAACCTCAAGAGCAAACAATAGCTAGATTCCTTGATGGATTGAAGAGGGACATAGCTAATGTTGTTGAGTTACAGCCCTTCATATTTCTTGAGGATGTCATAAAGCTTGCAACTAAAGTAGAAAGACAGCAGAAAAGAGGGGGTATCCATATGAGGTCAACTACAACAAGTAATACAAAGGCTGTTTCTTCACCTTCGCGAACATGGAACACACCTAAACGTGATGAGAAAGTGGAGTTCAGTAAAGGAAGTGCTAGTTCAGGTTCATTGAAAGGAAAGGAGAAGGTATTTGAACCTCAATTTTCCAGGAGGACGCGAGACATCAAGTGTTTCAAGTGCTTGGGAAATGGGCATATTGCTTCTGAATGTCCGAATAAGAAGGTGATGGTTTTACGAGGGAAGTATGGAGAGCTTGTAAGTGAAGATGAAGCTGAGATGGAAGAGGAATCTAAAGTCGAAGTGACTGAACAAGAAGAGAATCTTGAGCCAATGGAGGGAAATTTATTAGTTATTCAAAGGATTTTGAGTGCTGAAGTTGATATTGGTTTGGAACAGCGTGAAAACATCTTTCATACAAGATGTCAAATCCGAGATAAGGTTTGTGCCATGATCATTGATAATGGTAGTTGCACCAATGTTGCATCCATTACTTTAGTGGAGAAATTGGGATTAACTACTGTTCCACATCCAAAACCATACAAATTACATTGGCTTAATGACAAGGGAGAGATTCAGGTTACAAGACAGGTTCGGGTGCCATTCTCCATTAAAACCTTTCATGATGAGGTTTTATGTGATGTGGTTCCGATGACAGCTAGTCATGTGTTATTAGGACGCCCATGGCAATTTGATAATGATGTGACTTATAATGGGCGAAGGAACACTTATTCATTTGTGCTGAATGGGAAGAAAGTGAATTTGATGCCATTGAGTTCTCAACAAGTTAGAAAAGATCAGTTGCAGAATCAAAGGAAGATGATGGAATCTGGTAAAGGGTTAATGTTAGCCAAAAAGGGAGATGTTGAGCAAGCACTAGCTTCTGTGGGGGTTGTTTTCATGACTTGGGCAAAGCCTTTATTGCAAGTGGAGGGTTTGGATTTGCCAAGGCAGGTTGTGGAGTTGCTTGAAGAGTTCAAAGATGTATTTCCAGAAGAGCTACCATTGGGATTACCACCTATTCGAGGGATAGAGCATCAAATTGATTTGGTGCCCGGAGCTTCACTTCCAAATAGACCAGCATATAGATGTAATCCGGAGGAAGCAAAGGAGATCAAAAGGCAAGTTGGTGAGCTCTTAGAGAGGGGTTATGTGCGTGAGTCACTTAGTCCTTGTTCAGTGCCTACTTTGCTTGTTCCAAAGAAGGATGGTACCATGAGAATGTGTGTGGACAGTCGGGCTATCAACAAGATAACGGTTAAGTATCGATTCCCTATTCCTAGACTTGATGATATGCTTGATGAATTGCATGGTGCTGTTTATTTTTCTAAAGTTAATTTAATGAGTGGATATCACCAAATTAGGATGAAAGAAGGTGATGAATGGAAAACAGCCTTTAAAACTAAGCATGGATTGTATGAGTGGATGGTGATGCCATTTGGGCTTTCTAATGCACCTAGTACATTTATGAGACTTATGAACTGTGTTTTGAGGAAGTTTATCGGGCTGTTTGTTGTGGTCTATTTTGATGATATCTTGATCTATAGTAAAACTTTAGATGATCATGTGAAGCATCTTATGGCTGTATTTGAGACCTTGCGTGATGCTAAGTTGTATGAAAACCTCAAGAAGTGCTATTTCTGCCAAGATAGTGTTATCTTTTTGGGATATGTTGTTTCTGGTAGCGGAAGTAAGGTTGATGAGGAGAAGGTTAAGGCAATTCGTGATTGGCCTAAACCTACTGGTGTTGCGGATGTGAGAAGTTTTCATGGTTTAGCCTCTTTCTATAGGCGATTTATTAAAGACTTTAGTTCTATTGTTGCGCCTATGACAGAGTGTTTGAAAAAGGGAAATGAGTTTAGGTGGAATGAGAATGCACAGAAGTCATTTGAACTGATAAAAGAACAATTATGTTCTGCTCCAGTTTTAGCACTTCCCGATTTTGCTAAAACATTTGAAATAGAGTGTGATGCTTCAGGGGTCGGTATTGGGGCTGTGTTGATGCAAGAAAATAGGCCAATTGCTTTCTTTAGTGAGAAGCTGAATGGGGCACGGTTAAACTACTCTATTTATGACAAGGAGTTTTATGCATTGATTCGGGCTCTCGAGGTATGGCAGCATTATTTATTACCTAAAGAGTTCGTTATTCATACTGACCATGAATCATTAAAGTATCTTAAAGGGCAGAACAAGCTGAATAGAAGACATGCCAAATGGGTAGAGTTCATGGAGCCATTTCCATATGTCATAAAATACAAGAAGGGGCAAACTAATGTCATTGCTGATGCTCTTTCTAGGAGGTATGCATTGATTTCTATGTTAAATGCAAGGCTTTTGGGTTTTGAACAGGTGAAAGAACAATATACCAGTGATTCATACTTTGCTAATATGATGTCTAAATGTGCTAAAGGAGCTTGTGATGGGTTCTTTGTGCATGATGGTTACTTGTTCAAGTTGGGCAGAATGTGTATACCTTCAGGATCCTTGCGTGAGTTGCTTGTGCGTGAGGCTCATGGGGGTGGTCTTAGTGGTCATTTTGGGGAGAAGAAAACTTATGAGCTACTGAAAGAGCACTTCTTTTGGCCTAATATGCTGCGGGATGTTCATAAAGTTGTTGAAAGATGTGTAAATTGCAAGAAAGCTAAGGGTAAAGAGAATGCATATGGACTATATATGCCTTTACCTATCCCAGAGCAACCATGGATGGATATTAGTATGGATTTTGTGCTTGGATTACCTAGAACACAGCGTGGGAAGGATTCAGTGATGGTTGTGGTTGATCGGTTCTCCAAAATGTCACACTTTATTCCTTGTAACAAAACTGATGATGCTATTCATATTGCTGATTTGTTTTTTAGGGAAATTGTACGTTTGCATGGAATCCCTAAAAGCATTGTCTCTGATCGTGATACAAAGTTCTTAAGCTATTTTTGGAAGACTCTTTGGAAGAAGCTTGGAACAAAGTTGCTTTTCAGTACTGCTTGTCATCCACAAACTGATGGGCGTTAAACTGAGGTAGTGAACCGTACTCTATCTTCTTTATTACGGGCTGTTATAAACAAGAACTTAAAGAGTTGAGATACTTGTTTGCCTATTGTAGAGTTTGCATACAACCGTAGTGTGCATGGGGCTACAAAATTTTCACCATTTGAGATTGTGTATGGATTTAATCCATTTGTTCCTATTGACCTTGTTCCTATTCCAATTAATGAGAGGACATCTATGGATGGTGTTAAGAAGGCAGAATTGATGAAGAAGCTTCATGAGCAGGTTCGAATTCATATTGAGGAGAAAACGGCTAGGTATGTTAAGCATGCTAATAAAGGACGAAAAATGATTAGCTTTGAACCTGGTGATCTTGTTTGGATTCATCTTAGCAAGGGAAGATTTCCTAGCAAGCGGAAGTCCAAGCTGATGCCAAGAGTTGATGGACCTTTTCGTATTATAGAGAAGGTAAATAGTAATGCTTACAAAGTTGACCTTCCTGGTGATTACAATGTTTCAGCCACTTTTAATGTGAAGGACTTATCTCCTTATTTGGAAGATTTAGAAGATTCTGATTTGAGGGCAAATCATTCTCTGCCCGGGGGTGATGATGTGCATCATGAAGGATCTAAATCAACTCAAGAAGGCGAGCTGAGCGTAAAGGAGATTTCAGATGGTCCAATAACAAGGGCTAGGGCTAAACAGCTTCAAAGGGTCATAAGTAGTCAAATTGGAGCTATTGAAGCTTCTATGGGATTAGAAACTTGCGATCTGAATGGAAACGAGCTAAATGTATTTATTTGTCTTCAATTTGAGATTGGGACGTGATTTAGAGACGTTTGGTGACGTTGGGCTTTAAGAAGCAGCTAAGGGCTTTCTTTTCATGCTATTGGGCTTTATTTACTTCTTATGTTACTACTTTTATGTATTTGGGCTATTTTGAACTTGTTTAGTTTTGTTTTAAATTGTTAAGTCATATTGGGCTTATTTTGGGCCTTTTTAAGTTTATTAGGTAACATTAGGGTTTCACCTCATTTTGTAAGCCTATATAAGGCATGTAAAAGTCTTGTAGAGGCAGTGGCCTCATTTTGAAATTGGAAGCACGAAATAGAAGAGCTATTTCTCTCTCAAAATTGTCTTCTCAAGTTTTTCAACTCTTGAAGATAGTTGCTGACTTATCACTCTTTGATCATCAAGAGTGTGGCGTCGAAACCCTAAATTGATCCTTGTGGCGTCCATTCGACTTATCAAGGTATCTATTTAGTTCTATCCTCCATCAACCTCACAATTTTAATTTTGTTATAAATCAAGGCACATCACGTGTGCGGTGCTAGTTGAGTCATTGCGTGAGTATAGAGCTTTAGGGTTACCATTGGTACAGTTTAGAAAGAAAATGGCCGAGCGAGGACTTTATTAGTTTTTGATTTACCGATAGCATTAATGCATTTATATGCATATGGCAGTTATTGTGTTATATAGATTTTGGATATTGTTTTCTAGAAATGTAGATAAAACCCGCTCGGTAAGATTTCATCAGCATATGATATTAAAAACCGTTTTACAGCTTTACATCAGTTTTAGAAGCATGATTTATGCATGTACATTAGAATTTGCTATCTATGCATAACGTTATTTTATTTGAAATCTTAATTGCACTCACTGAACTCCTTTAGCTCACTCGTTTTGTGTTTTATATTTTCTAAACCCCCTTCCCAGGTGCAGGTCTCGGTTCGCAAGCTACTGATTCTCCTATTGTCGAGTAGTGGGCCATATCTAAATATCATTTTTGTATATGTAAATGTGCTAAATAGCACCCTTTTACTTTATGCATAGTAATTGTAGGCATGTATATTTGTATGTATGTTTTGAACCAATAAGAAGAGATTTTGATATTATGATGATCGTTATTGCTTTTTATGAGTATGCTCATTTTGTGATTTAAATGAAACCATTGAGTTGTGTTGGATTTGATTTGAAAAGGACCGGAAGTCCAAATTGGTAGTATTGAGAAGTGTTTGAAATAGAAGTGAAATTTCTTTGCAGATTTTATATGAATTTTCTAAAAAACAGGGGAAACTCTGCCCCTTTTTTTTTTAAAATTAAGATATCGTTTTCATGTATATTATAAGATTTTTTCAGTAATAGTAAGAACCAAAAAGGGGCTCGCCTCGCTGAATTTCTCAACTCACCTGGTTAAATTCAGAGGAATTTTCGTCGAGGTTCCCGACAGAGCCGCTGGGACCTACAGTAGAGGGTCTCAGGTCGGGTTCTATCAATAAAAGTCATTCATGACGATGTTAGGAATAGGATTCCTCCAAACTCATGGAGTTATAAGCAATTGTCTTCAGCAACAAAGCGAGCAAGAAACTAATTGGCATGTATGAGAGACCTTAAATTAACTGTTACCATTAACTATTTAGTTGTGTTGTTTGATTGTCATCACAGGGTTAAATTTCTTGGCATATTTTATTAATACCAGTAGCTTGGTAGTGCATGATATTTACTTTTTTGAAACAAATATTCCATTATAAATCTCAATAAATTACAAATTGCAAATAATTACTCAATAATTGCTAAAATAAAATTGAAAACTGTTTTCAATAATTAAAGAAAATATAAACTGCCAATAAAGATGATGGTTGTTGATATCATTCATCAAGACAAAAGGAATGTAGCTCAGAAAATTATAAAATTTGAACTGAACTCTTAGTAGAAAATTTACTTTTTATTAACCATTAAAAGCTATTGAAAATACAGATGCAACTAGTTTAAATATTAAATACTTGAAACAATCCTTCAAGCATAGTAAAACCCAAATTAAAGCTTCCAAGGCAATCATCAGTGCCAGAATTAAAGTTCCAATACCACACAAACATCAAAACACATTAAATTTAACTAAGACTTTCAAACTTACCAAGATCAGATAAATTCAATATTAAATAAAATTACTATGATAAATGCAATTACAAGCTCATATAATGACTTTTTATCCTCTTCTTGGACTTTGTATCACATGAGCTTGTGATGTCCCCCATCATTCTCCTCCACTTGTAGAGAACTCGTCCTCGAATGATTATATAGGTTCTCCTTGAATTTGTAATGGTCTTGTCACACTCCACATAGCCACTCAAGTTCCCTTAATGCATCTCCTAGATAAGCTTGTCATGTAAAAAAACTTCTTAGAATTCATAATCAGTTTTCTTTGAACAAGTACCCATTGTGAACCATAAAGTCATCATTCGACTGCCTTATGAGAAGCGCAGACCAAATTTGGCTAAAGTTATAATTCTCTCATAAAGCTTTTTAAATTGGGTCATTAGATGCATAAAGGTACTCGGCGAATTTGACAACCTAAATATCATGACTAACCACTAATGATGGGGGACATACCATCACATGTGATAAGGACATGATGGATATTTCATTATTACCTATTACATTGCTAGCAATTCAAAATGCCAGCAGTAGACATGCGGTGAGAAGTTTCTATGATTAATTGTTGTAATAAGTGCTGGCATCCCAAGTACTTCAGTTCTTGGTAGTAGTTAGTAGTTTTAGGTTGTCATAAAATATTATAATAAGTGCTGGTATCCCAAGTGTTTACTATAAAATACATGAGGGATGAGAGGAAATTATTCATAGTGATTAATTAAATATTCAAAAATAAACGCCTAAAGTTTGCAGAAACTTAGTTTTGAGTTGGGCTTAGCCAATCTTAAAGTTTCATCTTGTTGAACGATATCGGCAAACCTCGTCTTTGTGAACGAAATCACAAGCTCATCAGCGCTTATCCTATATCAGGTAGTATTAGAGCCTTATCTAGAGACGGCATGCCTTAATTACTTAAATTGATATCGTTTTAGTGTGTTTGAACAAAGAATAGATGAACATATGAGAGATATAAAGGAAACTATAGGTGCAATGATCAACATCTTATGGGTTCGAGAACTAATAATCTGCTACCACAACAACTAATGGTGGCAAGGAGAAGACCGCACAAACAACCAAATTCTGAACCCTTAAATTTTAATTTGTAGGAGGACGTCGAAGATGAAGTTGAGGTCAGTCAGAAAGCAAGAGGAACAGTCGTGAGTGTAAGAAGTTGGCCTTATCAGTTTGCCCCTCCAGTGGATGATTTAAGGGAAGAGGATGAAGTGGATCCAGATGATGCTGAACTTGAGGAAAATGAAGATGATTTTGAAATTGAGATTGCTAAAAAAATGGAAGAACTAGAAGTATGCATGGTGTAAATTTTAATGAACACACCTGCTCAACCTGAGAAGGCAACATCTAAAGTGGAGGAGAAGACATTAATTTCAAAGATCCACAAGGAGGATAACTTCGTGGAAGAGAGAAAGGAGACGCGCATGTGTACCAGCCTAGTAATGAAACTAGAAGAACTTTCTGGTTAATCAATGTAGAATGATGTCAAAGGTTTGGTGACCAAATTTTTAAATGACTGGACCCATTACATTGCAATCAAAGCAAGATATCCAACAGCGTATTGATTTCATTTTTGGCAACCTTCCATATCTACCACAATATCGAGCACCGTACCAAATCTGCCAGAGTATAAAATGAGACCTAAAGAATATGATGTTCTGAGAGAGAAGGTAGGAGATTTATTTAGGAAAGATCACATCATGGAGAGTAATAGTTCTTGTGCAATTTCTGATTTACTTACACCAAAAAAGGAAGGGAGTTGGCAAATGTGTGTGAACATTCCTATATTAACAAGCTTAACCAAGAAATGCATTCAGATAAATTGAGTGGCCATATGGAGCGTGACAAGGCCATTGCAAATCTAGGGAGAACTTATATGGTCACTCAAGGATGAGTTCCCTTATAAGAGGAGGAGAATGATTAGGGACACAATGGATATTTTATTATTGGCCATTACATTGTTAGTAGTTCAATTTGCCAGTAGCAGCCCATGTGATAAGAAGCTTCTAAGAGCCTACAACTACATTTATGTTGTGGTTATAAAGTTTGATAGTAGTTTCAAGTTTTCATTAATTATTATAATAAGTGCTGGCATTCTAAGTACTTCAATTCTTGGTAATAATTGGCAGTTAGTAGTTTTTGGTTTTCACTAAATGTTGTAATAAGAGTTGACATCCCAAATGTTTACTATATAAAATACATAAGGGATGATAGGAAATTATTCAAGTGATTGATTAAACATTCCAAAGTAAACACCTAAAGTTTGCAGAAACTAAATTTTGAGTTTGGCTTAGCCAATCTCAAGTTCATCTTGTTGAATGATATCAACACAATTACATCTTCGTGAATGAAACTGCGAGCCTATCAGTGCTTGTCCTGTGTCAACTAGTACAAGCCATCATTAGTCTTAAAGGTAGTTTTACATTTATTCCTAGGGCATATTCAGATTTGGTAGTAGCCAACACAATTACATCTCTATCTTGGAGAATGCTTGGCACCAATTAATTGGTCAAGCAAATTATCAAGGTGAGGGATAGGAAAATAATACCTTACAATAATCTTATTGATGGCACGAATGTCTACACATATCAACAAACTCCCATTATTCTTTGGAACAAGTAGAGTAGAAACATCATAAGGACTGATGTGTCCCTTTATCAACAACTCTTCTACTATCTCCTTCAGAATGTTATATTCTTGTGGGATCATCTGATAATGGGGTAGGTTGGGCAATATGGCTCTAGTAATGAAGTCAATGCAAAGTTGGATATCCTGCAAAGGTGGAAATGTAGTAGGTTTTGTTATAAGGTTTAAAATTTGATCACAAACCCTTGGATTTCATTTAGCAATGATTGATCAGACAATTCTTTTTCTTTCACCACCAATTTGGTACCCGTGCGCGTATCCTTTATCTCTTCCATGAACTTATCCTCCTTGTGAATCTTTGAAAATGAGCTCTTCACCTCCACTTTAGGTGTTGCTTTCTCGGGTAGAGTAGGTGCATACATCAACCTTTGCACCACATAAACTTCTTGTTCTTCCTTATTTCCAGTTACCTCAATTTCATAATCACCATTATTTCCCTCAGGTTTAGCATCATCTAGATCCACTTCATCTTCTTCTCATAAATCATCCACTAGAGAGGCAAAACGGTAAGGCCAACTTTGTGCACTTAAGGCTACTTCTCTTGCTTACTGCTTAACCTTAACTTCCTTCTTCAAATTGAAATTGAAGGGTGCATAGTGTGGCTGCCTAAGCGATCTTCTCCTTGCCACCCTTGGTTCTTGTTAGTTTTCAAAGCCAAAAGCAATTCTATCAATGCTGTCATTCATTCATTTATATCTCTCCAAAACTCTATTTTACGTTCATCCAAATCATTCAAACTATCTCCATTTAAGTCACTGAGGCCTGCCATCTCAAGACAAAGCTCTGATACTACCTGACGCAGGACAAGCATTGATGAGTTTGTGATTTTGTTCACGAAGACGAATTTTGTTGATATTGTTCAACAAGACAAAAAAAGTAGCTCAAAAAATTAGAAAATCTGAACTAAACTCCTACTAGAGAATTCTAATTTTAAATAATCATCAAAAGGTATTGAAAATACATATGAAACTAGTTTAAATATTAAATACTTGGAACAATCCTCCAAGCATAGTAACACTAAAATTAAAGTTCTAAGGCAATCATTAATACCATAATTAAAGTTCCAATACCACATAAACATCAAAACATATTAAATGTAACTAAGACTTTCAAACTTACAAGTACTACCAAGTTGAAATGAATTTAGTATTAAATAAAACTACTGTGATAAATGCAGTTGCAAGCTCCTAGAATGACTTATTATCTTCTACTTGGACTGTGTATCACATGAGCTAGTGATGTCCCTTATCAGTAATTTACATAAAGAACAAACTAAGGGGCATATAAATTTAGGAAGGAAGATATAGTGCCACTGTTCACCCAATACTGTTCACATGCTTTGTTAGATCCTTATTTTCTTTGTTTCCTTTTTTTTTTTATTCTTAAGTTTAATTTGGAAACTAGGATACAAAAATATTTGTTTCCTTAATATGCTTGTTAATATTTCCTATTTTTTTGTAATCAATTTCCACTATGACTTAGAATTTGATTTACTTTTTCCTTTTATGCTCTTGGTCAAGTTGGTTATATAAGGCCTTCTAGCACTCAGAGTTTTAACATTAATAATAGTGAGAGTTTCCTCTTAGTTCTTCAAATAACTTTTCATAACTAATCCAGATTTCTTCTTATAGCGTTTATTCTTGACTTATCACTCACAATCTTTCTCATCTTTCTTGAATGTGATGTCTACCCTAATTTCTTATACCTTTGGTTCTTATCTCTTTGTAAAAAATGGGTCAATGTCCTTCATTTATATTTGTTTGCTAATCTGAATTAGAACGATCCTTGGCAAAAGAATCTCATTGAGTGTCGGGTCTTAATTTTCTTTGTGAGGTTCACATCACCTGTGAATCATAAAGAATTTGGAAGATTGAACTATGTGTTTTGCCCTAGATAACTGATATATCATAATGTAATACCTACAAGTTCATAAGAGATACAAATATACTCATATGAAATTTATGATTTCAAAAGACCTTTTCTCAATGGATCTTGCCTTTATTAAATTCCCATAGAAATTTAGGTAATTATTAGGATAAGATAAAATTATTTAGCCATCGGAAGAGGTCATTAAAGATATTAGGGTTCTTAATCAATAATTTAAGATGATGGATTAATTTAAGAAAAGATCTTTTGATTTAAGTGAAATATCGAGGGAGAGTTGAAACCTTAGGTTATTCAATATTGGTGACTAACTAATTTGTTATCTTGTCATGCATTATTTTCTTCTTAATTAAACTTCTAGGTTTAGTTTACCTCAGTTACTAAATTGTTTGAATAAGCGTAAGTTGTCAAAATTTTAATAATTAGTAAATAGATAGTAAAACTTTCTAGTGGGAACGATACTCTAATCTCATATATTACTTGTTTACGATAACGTACACTTTTATTCATAAATCTAGCATCAAGTTTTTGGCTTCGTTGTTGGGAGTTATTAACTACTTTTTGCTAATACTAATATTTGTCCATCTTACTTTTAATTCAAACATTCTCTTTTTACTTTGCAATGAATCTTTAACTCTTTATGTGATGCTAAAAAATCTACGATTTAGTTGCTTTAGATCTAGAGATTGATAGAATACTAAGGCATATCCATTAAAAATAAAGACTAGCTTTGCATTAACCAAACATCATGGCTGACCAAAACCAAATTCAAGCTAAAGAGCAAAGATTGCTACGTAGTTATGCAATTCCATTAGTTGACAAAAATCAATCCAGCATTCAGAGACTTGCTATAAATGCTAATAATTTATAGATCAAACTAAGCATAATCTAGATGTTGAAGGATTTTGCACAATTTAGTTGGTTGCCCCATGATGATCCAAACAAGCATATCGTAAATTTCTTAGAAATTTGCAACACATTCAAGTAGAACAGACTGTGAGACAATGCTATGAGGCTGCGATGATTTCCTTTTTCATTTTGGGATAAAGGGATCTACCAATTGGTCTATTGTAACATGAGGATTTGACTAAAAAATATTTAGCCAAAATTTTCCCAACAATCAAGACAATAAAGATAAGGAATGATATCACACCCTTCGTACTTTAGAAAAACAATTTATGAAGCTTAGGAGAGATTCAAGGATTTACTAAGGAAATGTCCACATTATGGGGCTCCAAAATGACTACTGATACAAAACTTCTGCAATGGTTTTGGTGGGACATTTATGGATAATCATCGATACTGCAGCAGTTGGTACTTTGATGAATAAGTCAACCAATGGAGTTTATGACCTATTAGAAGAAATGGCATGCTACAGTTATCAATGGCTAGCTGAAAAAGTAGCTCCAAAAATAATTGTAGGCATACATAATGTGGAAGCACTCACTTCATTATCAGCTTAAATAAATCTATTGGTGAAGAAATTTGATGCTATTGGAGTCAATGCTAAGAAGAGTCAACCTATCACTTGTGATTTCTGTGAAGAGAACAATGCGAATGGCCAGTACATTGAAACTGCACAATATGTGGGGAATTCAACAAGCAACAAAATAACCCTCACTCTCACTTGTACAATCCAAGGTGGAGAAATAATTTGAAATTCGCATTGACCAATAATCAGGTACAGCCATCAAAGCCAATGAATCCTCCTAAATTCCCATCTCATCACAACATTAACCTAAAAAGAAACCAGCTTTAAAGGAGATATTCATGTAATACATGAGGGAGACTTATGCAATTTTATAGAGTCAAGCAAATCTCCTTCAAAGCCAAGACGTTTCACTATGCACTTTAGAGACTCAAGTGGGCAATCTAGCTTCATCCATGAACAACCACCCACAAGGAGCTTTCTTAAGCAATATTACAGTCAATCCGAAAGAAGATAAAGAACATTATAAGTCAATTACCCTAAAAAGTGATAAAGAGCTACCAAATGTCACAAAAACAATTCCAACCAACTTAGGGACAACAAGATAATAAAAATACAGCAAAAGAAGACGAAATTATAGAATAAAAGGATGTAGTAGTGTAAAAACATGGTTCCAACCCTTACAACCCATTTCCACCTTTTTCCCAACGACTTAAAAAATACAAGCTTGATAAGTAGTTTTCCAAATATTTGGAAACATTAAAAAAATTCCATATCAATGTACCATTTGTAGATGTTAAGCTATGTAAATTTTATAAAAGACATCTTAGCTAAGAAGAGAAGACTAGAAGACTTTGAAACAATAGCATTGACAGAAAAATGCAGTGCAATTCTACAGAAAAAGATTTCTCCTAAGCTCAAAGATCTAGGAAGCTTTACCATTCTTTGCAATATCGAAAATTAGTTTTTTGGTTAAGCTCTTTACGATCTAGGGGCTAGCATAAATTTGATGCCACTGTAAATATACAAAAATCTGGTTTGAAAAAAGTAAAACCAACAAATGTCACTTTACAATCAGTAGATCAATTGTTTACCTATCCAAGGGGCATGATAGAGGATATACTGTTGAAAGTTGATAAATTCATTTTTCATGCAGATTTCATTTTGCTGGATATGGAAGAAGATTAAAAAATTTCAGTCATCCTTGGAAGACCATTCCTAGTCACAGAGAGGACATTAATTGATCTGCAGAAAGGAGAGCTCTTTATAAAGGTTCAGGACCATGAAGTAACATTCAGCGTATTCAAAGCCATAAAGTGCAAAATGAAGTAGAAAAATGTTTCAACATTGATGTGATAGACAGTGAGGTCCAGAAAATCTTTGTAGAAAATACCATCAATGACTTACTGGAAAATGTCATCATCGATGGAGCCAATGCTGAAAATCAAGAAGCTCAACAATTTCTAAGCCTACTGATTGCTTTTCACCTTGAGTCGACAAGACCAAAACAAAATTTAAAGCATTAGATCGCCTAACAAACACAGAGCTTCATACCAAGCCATTAATTGGAGAACCACTAACACTAAAGCTCTAGCCTTTGCCAAGCCACCTAAAATATACTTTCTTAGGCAATTCATTCACTTGCCTATAATAAAATCAAGATCTTTGTTTTGATTAATCTAAAAATCTGAATTAGAACAATCTTTGGGCAAAGAACCTCATTGAGCATCAGGTATTACTTTTCTTTGTGAGGTTTACATCATTTGGTATCAGAGCTTAGGTGATACGATCCACCCCAAGAAACTAAGAAAGTTGTGGATCAAGAAAGACTCTAAGACCATCTAAAAATAGATTTGTATGAAATCATGGTGACCCGTTGCTTATATTTAAGTAAGAACCCTGGTATAATGAAGATGCAACAATTAATTATGGAAGGATAGATTGATAAGTTGAAGGAGAATGCCACGACATTGTTCTGATAAATTTAAAGAATTCTAAAAGACCTAAAGAGAATTCTGAATTACCTAAACTACTAACTACCAACTGCCATAAACTATTGAGGATTTATATTTCAAACACATTATCAAATATTGTAACTATTATCATAAATATAATTGCAGGCTTCCTAGAAGCTTCTTACCATAAGGACTGCTGCTGGTAACTTTAACTGCTTCTTAATTTCTTCTAATAATGTAATGGCCATTTATAAAATGTCTATCATGTCCCCAATACCTGTTGAGTCAACATTGGGTAATCACCAATCCACCCCATTTGTGATATGAGGAATTCTTCTAGATATTTGTTCTTATTGACCTTGTTCCTCTTCCAAATGATGAGAGGACTTCTGCAGATGGGGTTAAGAAGGCAGAATTGATGAAGAAGCTTTATGAATAGGTTCGAATTCATATTAAGGAGAAAACATCTAAGTATGTTAAGCATGCTAACAAAGGACGAAAAATGCTTAGCTTTGAACCTGGTGATCTTGTTTGGATTCATCTTAGCAAGGGAAAATTTCATAGCAAGCAAAAGTCCAAGTTGATGCCAAGAGTTGATGGACCATTTCGGATTATAGAGAAGGTGAATAATGCTTAGAAAGTTGATCTTCCTAGTGATTATAATATTTCAGCCACTTAAAATGTGAAGGACTTATCTCTTTTTTTGGAAGGTCTAGAAGATTCTGATTTGAGGGCAAATCATTATCAGCCTAAGGGTGATGATGTGCATAATAAAGGTTCTCAACTCAAGAAGATGAGTTGGGCATAAAAGAGGCTTCAGATAGACCAATAACAAAAGCTAAGGGCAAACAACTTCAAAGGGCTATAAGTAGTCCAACTGGTGCTATTGAAGCTTCTATGGGTTTAAAAGCTTGCGATCTGAATGGGAAGAGCCAAAGGTGTTTATTTGTCTTCAATTAGAGCTTGAGAGGTGATTTAGAGGCTTTTGGTGACTTTGGGCTTAAAAAGGCACCTAGGAGCTTTTATTTGCATGTTATTGGGCTCAATTTGCTTCATTTGTTTCTATTTTTATTATTTCACTTATCTCTCTATATTGTCATGTATTTTAGACATTTTAACACTTGTTTAGCTTTATTATAAATTGTTAAATCATATTGAGCTTGTTAGAGTTATTTTAGGCCTTTTAAGTTTATTAGGTAATATTATGATTTTCCCTCATCTTATAAGCCTATACAAGGCTTCAAAAACATCTTATAGATACAGTTGCCTCACTTTTCAATTTTATGAACGAATAAAGAAGAGCTTTTCATTCTCAAAATTGTCTTCTCAAGTTTTCCAACTCTTGAAGATAGTTAGTGACTTATCACTCTTTGATCACCAAGAGTATGGCATCAAAATCCTAAATTGATCTTTTTGGTGTCTATTTGACTTATCAAGGTTTCTTTTTAGTTTGATCCTCCATCTTATTTACTATTTATTTGTTATAATGCACCCTAAACACTTAAACAAAGACAAACAAAAATCAGGCACCACTCTCATCTTAAAATTGAATTTTGTTTTTATTTTGAATAATCTACTTTGAAGATCAAGGCACATAAAAAGCTCTTCTATATAAACTGAAACAGAACGAGTTCCTTGGATGAAATTTTGAAACTGTTGGAAGAGAGTTTGTTCATAATCCAACAGTAGAAAATGCCCCCTTTAAATTGTTTTATTTGGTGCCAATGACAATCTATTTGATCTTAGATCTTTTTTATAATGTTGCCACTAAGCATCTGCACCCTCATATAGTTTGCAAGCCACTAAAGCTACTTTATGTTATAGAGTTACATTCATAATTTTAAAGAAACTCTCTACCTTATACTCTCAATCCAGAAACTGTTTTATATCAGTAGCATAATTAAATGTAGGCAAATTTGCTTTTACCTTGTAAGAGTTATCATGTTGACGTTGTTGTCTCCCTCTTGGTAGAAATTCACCATCAAATTCTCCATCGATTTTCTCTTCTCCAAAATCACAAACTAGAAGAGTAAAACGGTTAGGCCTTCTTCGTGCACCCATGGCTGCTCCTCTTGTTCGTGGTCTGACCTCAAGCTCATCTTCAGCTTCTTATATCAAATTGACATTAATCGGTGCAAATTGTTGCTGTCTCGGTGGTCTTCTCCTTGTAGCCGTTGATTCTTGTTGTATTGGATCATTAACTATCGAACTAACAACCAGTTCGGTTACTGCTGCCATGTGTTCCTGTAACACTGTAATACATGCTTCTATTCTTTGCTCAAATTCATTCAAACGATCTCCATTCAAGTCATTGGGGCTGCCATCTCAAGACAAGGCTTACCACTTGATGCAGGACAAGCACTAATGAGTTGTGATTTCGTTCACGAAGACGAAAGTTGTTAATATCATTCAACAAAAATGCAAATTGAAAATGACAGAATACCAATTCAAAAAAAAGTTTCTGAATACTTGATTTATGAAATTACAAACTCTGAATGCTTTCTCCCTCGTCTCTCATGTATTTATTGAGATCTATTAGAATTTCTAGCATTTATTACAATAATTGATGACAACTTGCAACTACGAACTACTACCAACAGTTAAGGCACTTAAAATGCCAGCACTTATTACAACACAATTAATACAAACCACCAACAACTACCAATACTGAAGTTTTACTTCAAAATTAATTGTCAAACTGTTAACCACACTAATAAATATAGTTGTAGGCTCTTGGAAATTTCTCATCACATGGGCTGCTGTGCTGTTATTCCCCCTATCAACAACAAATTTCATACTGGATGCCATGTCAATAATAAGGAATTTGATGATGTTTTTCTCGTAGAGATACCTAATGCTTTACCATTAATAAAGGGAATCGAGCTTCAAATCGATTTTATACCTAGATCATCAATTCCAAATGGGCTAGCCTATAGAAGTAATCCTGATGAGACAAAGAAACTTCAAAGGCAAGTGTTAGTGAGCTCATTGAGAAAGGGTATGTGCGTAAGAGTATAAGTCATTTTGCAGTTCCAGTATTGCTTGCAGTTAAGAAGGATGGGTTATGAAAGATGTGTGTTGATTGTCGCGCCATCAACAATATCACTTCAAAATTCAAGAAAATTTTATTTGAGCCCAATAAATATTTGAGGACAAATTCTTTTCAAGAGAGGGAGAATAATGCGAACCGGACTACCAAAAGGTCCATTAAGCATCCATGGGTGATTGGAAAACAGTAGCACAATAGCTCATGTGAGTAGTCCAGATGATGAGAAGCTTTTGGGAGGCTATAGCTATATTTATTATTGATGCAGGCTTGAGTGTTTAAAAGAGAATACAACAAGATTGGAAGAATGAGTAAATTAACAAACTAGTTTTATTAAAATAAATTCAAACACTGATAAAGTGAAAGTGGTACAAAACCAAGCTCACCACTCAAGAGGAAAACAATGGGATACAGAATAATTCACCACCCAAAGAATTCTACAAGAGATACAAAACTCTCAAACTCGCCACTCTAAGGATTCCACTTAAGAGATACAAAGTTAAATGAAGAAACTCTCACAAGAGAACTCTCCCACATATATGTAATTTAAAATTCACTATCTGCCCTTCTCCTCTCATCCTTCATGGTATTTATAGAGAGTTCTTGGGAGGGCTACTGCAAAGTACTCATTACAACATTCAAACTTGGTGGCTGAGAGTTTACAAATTTCAAAGGACAATAACTTAGACTTACAACTACCCTTACATCCAAAAGTCTACAAATACAGCTAACACAATAAAAGAAGTATCAAAATTCAAACATAATGTGCTCTAGTTCAACAAAGCATGCCCTTAAGTCTTGGATGGAAAGAAAAGTCTTCAATTCTTGAAAGTTGTCCAGATTTGGCTCACCAATCAACTGTCTAACCTTCCTTTAGTTATTAGGCTTCAACCTACTCTAGAAAAGTTAGATTCATATACTGTGAAAATGATTTAGAACTAGACCTATATAGTTTTCCAGGAATATAAAGATTGCCAAGTAATGCCTTCTGAAACAATACTAGATTAATTCAAAAGTTACCCTTGAAATTGATTATCTAACATTGAGTCTTTAGTTTATGAATATAACTAACTTTAATTCATTTAGTTCTAATTTTGGCTCCATGCAATTAAACACTCCTGTGTTAAACTCCCTTAGTTGAAATAGACTCATCCTCGAGTCAATTTTGTTATCATCCTTATAAGGAGATAGATCAGCAACATCGAATACATCGGAGACATCATAAAATTCTGGAAGCTCAATTTTGTATGCATTTCTTCTAATTCGTTTTATCCCCTTAAATAGTGATGAGGGCACACCTAACAAATGGAATGCAGAACCTATTTAAATACCAGTTGATTCGGTTACAAGTTGACATAAGAGTGTCTGATCACATAGAGCTAAAAATAGAACCAAATAAATTTCAATGTAAATTTGAAATTTATCTGGTACTATTTCGGAAGGAATTACTAGGTAATCTTCATACTACTAGAAAATTATATGTGTCTAGTTCTAAACCCTTTTTACAGCACATGAATATAAGTTTTCTAGAGTAAGTTGAATCCTAATAACTAAAAGAAGGTCAGACAGCTAGTAGGTGAGCCAAATCTTGACAACTTGGAACAATTGAAGACTTTTGTTTCCATCCAAGACTTAAGGGCATGCTTTGTTGAATTAGAGCATATTATGTTTGAATTTGATGCTTCTTTTATTATACTAGTTGTATTTGTAGACTTTTTGGTGTAAGGGTAGTTTTAAGCCTTAATTATTATCTTTGGAAATTTGTAAACTCTCAACCACCAAGTTTTAATGTTGTAATGAGTGCTTTGCAATAGCCCTCCCAAGAAATCTCTATAAAAACCATTTAAGGATGAAAGGAGAAAGGCAGAGTGTGATGCAAACGACATTGCACAGCCTATACGCATACAAGACAAAGAATTCGCACGTGGGCTTGGAAGGGCTCAAGTCCATCAATCACATGATACATTAAGTTTGCCAAATGGGCCAATCACAAGACTTAAAGCCAAGCAATTTAAAGAAGCATTAAATGGGCTGATTCAACAAGTTTGTGGGAGGGCAAACACATGGAGGCCTAGCATAAGCCCAAATACATTTCAAATCAATCCAAATCAATCCAAATCAGATTCAAGAAAACCTAATCACTTTGATTAAGGCAGAATTTCTGGAAAGTTGAATATTCAAGGAAACATAATTCCTTTGATTTAGGCATGTTTTCTGGAAATTTGAATATTCAAGGAAACATAATTCCTTTGATTTAGGCATGTTTTCTGGAAAATTTGAATATTCAAGGAATCCTAATCCCTTTGATTTAGGCATGTTTTCTGGAAATTTGATTAAGTTTGAATTTTGTTGTTATATTAGTTGTAAGTTTGAAATTTGTATTTGAAAGTTGTAACTTGACATCTCTTATGGTCTCTATAAATACCATGGAGATTGAGAGTGGGAGGACAGATTTCAGACAATAATATTTGAGAGTTTTTGTGTTCTTCTTTCATTCTTGAAAGGACTTGAACTTATCAAGCTTGTTCTTGTGGCGTTCAAACAACCGGACTTATCACAATTCTTGAAGTGTCCTTGGGGTTTCTTGGTGTGGCGTCCTATATCCATCCATAGTCTTGATTCTTGGTTTGCTAACTCAAGGGTTAAGACTCGTCAAACCTGCGTCTTGAAGATCTCGGGTTCAATTCCATATTGTGGTGCTGGGTTTTGTCATATTGTTGGCAAGGTTCATATCAGAGTGTGAGTTTTAAAGTACTTGTATTTTGAAGAGTTCTTTTGTAAGAGTTTCTTGATTTAACTCTGTATCTCTTGGGTGGAATCCTTAGAGTGGTGAGTTTGAGAGCTCTATATCTCTTGTAGGATTCTTTGGGTGGTGAATTATTTTGTATCCCATTGTATTTCTTTTGAGAAGTGAGCTTGGTTTTGTACTAATTTTACTTTATCAGTATTTGAATTTATTTTAATAAAAGTTAGTGTTTGCTTTCATTCTTCCAATCTTGTGGTATGCTTTTCTAAACACTTGAGCCTGCATCAATTTTGGTATCAGAGCATTTGGTTTATTTTGGCCTTGTCTTTCAATGGCCAAAGGTCATAGATTTGTTCCAACAATTGAAGAACAGCCAGTAGCTCAAGCTGATACACGAGACATTCTAATTGAAGAATTGAGACAATAAATTTAATAACTTCAACAACGTTTAGAACGTTTTGAAGATCGAGGTAAAGCTGTGCAACATGAAGATCTCGATAATGGTTCTTCTAGCAATGATGAAGGAAATACAAATCCTTTTCATCAAGCTAAATCTCATTCTTCTGGTGATAGTTCTCCTCTACATCCAAATGTTATAAGAAGTATGACATTTAGAAATGATCGTCGAGATTTCCATGTAAAAGTGGAAATATCAGATTTTAAGGGTAGAATGCACCCAGATGAGTTTGTGGATTGGTTGAACACCATAGAAAGAATTTTTTATTATCAAGATGTTCCAAAAAATCAAAAGGTAAAAGTTGTTGCCATAAAACTTAAAAAGTATGCTTCGTAATAGTGGGAATATTTGAGGAAACAAAGGATACGGGAAGGTAGAAGTAAGATCGTGACTTGGGAGAAGATGAAACAAGAGCTTAAGAGGAAATATCTTTTGAAAAACTATCAGTAAGATATTTTTCTCAAACTACATAACTTTCGTTAAAATGAGCTTTCAGTAGAAGACTATACTGCAGAATTCGATCATCTTATGCTGAATGCGATATGGCTGAACAAGAAGAACAAACAATTGCACGTTATCTTGGGGGTTTAAGACCTGAGATTTCAAACATTGTGCAATTACAACCATACTGGACTTATGGAGATATTTGTAAACTTGTACTTAAGGTGGAGAATCAACAAAAGACAGCACGCAACTACAATTCTCGATTCTTGACACGAGAAGGTTTTTCTAACCGAGGGAGTACTTCTAACTTTAAGACCATTCCTACTTCCAAACCTACTACAAGAACTTCTTCAAAGAATGATGGTGTCTCTAACCAAAAGAAGCAAAACCATTCCTCTAACACCAATTCTCGCCAATGTTTCAAATGCCAAGAATATGGACATATTGCTTCTGAATGCCCAAATCGCAGGCTTATGACACTTGTTGAAGAAGAAGACGTAGAAGAGATAAAGAACAACTATGCAGAACCTGAGGAAGACAATGAAGATATAACTTATGAGGATGAAGATGAAACTCTCATCCTTCAAAAAGTTTTAAGTGCTGCCTATGAAGAAGAAGAAGAAGATTGGTTGCGAAAAAATATCTTTCATACAAGTGTACTTCTCATGGCAAGGTGTGTAATGTCATAATTGATGGGGGTAGTTTTAAAAATGTAGCTTCTGAACAAATGGTACAAAAATTGGGCCTAAAGACAGTGAAGCATCCTCAACCATACAAGCTTTCTTGACTCAAAAAGAGAAATGAAATTAAGGTAAATCAACGCTGCCTGCTATCTTTTTCTATTGGAAAAAACTATAAAGATGAAATTTGGTGTGACGTTGTTCCAATGGATGCTTGTCATTTACTTCTTGGTCGTCCATGGCAATATGATAGAAAAATTATTCATGATGGCCATAAAAACACTTATTCCTTTGTCAAGGATGGTGTTAAAGTCATTTTGGGTCCTTCTAAGATGATCAATGCTCCTAAACCTTTTAAAGGGGAGGGAAATAATTTCTTAGCACTTTCTGAATGTAAGAGGGAATTTTCAAAGGTTGATGAAGCCTTTGCTCTTGTGGTGTTTGAAGAAAACAATGATAGTCTTGAGCCACCTTTTATAATGAAGAAGCTACTTCAAGAATTTCATGATCTAGTACCAGATGAGATACCATCAGGATTACCTCCCATGGGAGACATTCAATATGGAATTGATCTTATTCCAGGAGCTATTCTACCAAACAAAGCAGCCTACAGAATGAGTCCTAAGGAGCATGCTGAACTTTAAAGTCAAGTAAATGAGCTATTGTCCAAAGGCTTAATTGAAGAAAGTAAGAACCCTTGTGCTGTTCTTGCTCTCCTTGTGCCCAAGAAGGATGGTTCTTTTCGCATATGTGTGGATAGTAGAGCTGTCAACAAAATTACCGTTGATTATTGCTTCCCAATTCCTCGACTTGATGATCTTTTTGACCAACTGTATAGAGCTTGATTTTCTCGAAGATTGATCTACGGAGTAGATACCATCAAATAAGAATGAAACCAAATGACGAATGGAAGACAACATTCAAGACAAAATATGGGCTTTATGAATGGAAGGTCATGCCTTTTGGACTTTCAAATGCTCCCAGTACTTTCATACGATTGATGAATCATGTTCTAAAGTCGTACATTAGAGGATTCGTTGTTGTCTACTTTAATGACATTCATGTGTATAGCAAAGATGAGGAACAACACTTGGATCATCTCCATCAAGTTTTCAACACTTTGAGGAAACAGAAGCTTTATGTCAACCTAAAGATGTGAGTTCTTCTTAGATTGACTTATCTTTTTAGGCTTTGTAGTCTCTAAAGTGGAATCAAAATGGATCCTAGTAAGGTGGAAGCTATTTTGAACTGGCCTATTCCTCAAACTCTCCATGATGTTCGAAGCTTTCATGGATTAGCTTCATTTTACAGGCATTTCATTAAAGGATTTAGTTCAATCATGGCATCAATCACTGAATGTTTGAAAGGTGATCACTTTAAGTGGACAAATGAAGCACAAAAGAGCTTTGATCTCGTCAAAGCAAAGGTAACCCAAGCTTGTATTCTTGCATTACCAAATTTTGACAAAGTGTTCGAGGTTAAGTGTGATGCATCAAATATGGGAATTGGCGCTGTCCTTAGTCAAGAAGGTAAACCCATTACTTTCTTTAGTGAAAAATTGAGTGATTCATGCAAGAAGTATTCTACTTATGATAAAGAGTTCTATGCTATTTGTCGAGATCTAAATCATTAGAGTCATTATCTTCTTCCAAAACCTTTTGTTCTTTATTCTGATCATAAAGCACTTAAGTTTATAAATTGCCAGCACAATCTCAATAGTCGTCATACTCATTGGGTTGAATTCCTTCAATCCTTCAACTTCACCATGAAGCATAAATCTGGAGTTCAAAATGTAGTGGCTGATGCATTAAGTCAAAAATATTCCCTGCTGTCCTCTATACAAGTGAAAGTTGTAGGCTTTGACATTGTGAAGGAACTCTAAAAAGATGATGCTTATTTTGGAAAAATCACAGTAGACTGCAAGCATGGCTTTTTTCAACAATTCTTGTTGCATTATGGGTATCTTTTTAAAGGCAACCGCTTATGTATTCCCCAATGTTCTCTTTGAGAGTCTATTATTAAAGAATCTCATGATGGCGAACTTGGCAGACATTTTGGGAGAGACAAGACTTTGGCACTGATACAAGAAAAAATTTATTGGCCAAAGATGAAGAAGGATATTCAGAAGTATGTGAATAGGTGTAAAATCTGTCATGTGGCTAAGAGTTATGGCCAAAATACTGGTTTGTACACTCCACTTCCTGTTCCTACAACGCCTTGGGAAGATGTTAGCATGGATTTTGTTGTGGGATTATCAAGAACTCAAAGAAATAAAGATTCTATCATGGTGGTGGTGGATCATTTTTCCAAGATGGCGCACTTCGTTACAAGACTCTTGATGATTCCCATGTAGCTGACTTATATTTTCAAGAAATTGTGAAACAACATGAAATTCCTAAGACTATTATCTCAGATCGTGATACTAAGTTCATGAGTCACTTTGGGCGCACTCTTTGGAGGAAGCTTGGAACACAACTTAACTTCAGTTCTTCCTATCATTCTCAAACTGATGGACAAACAGAAGTCACAAATTACAGTTTGGGAAACCTTTTGAGGTGTTATGTTGGAAAGAACATCCGCCAGTGGGATCTTATTTTAGTTCAAGTTGAGTTTGCTTACAATCGGACAAAAGGCCAATCTACGGGTTATAATCCGTTTGAAATTGTTTATGGTCAGAATCCCATAAGTCCATTGGATTTAGTCCCTTTTTCCATTACTCACAATTTTAGTGCAGATGCTGAAGAACGAGTGAAGAACATAAAAAAATTGCATGAAGAAGTTAGGAAGAAAATATTGAAGCAAAACAAGAAGTACCAAAACAGCGCCAATAAGCATCGCAAGAAAATGGAATTTCAAGTAGGAGATTTAGTTTAGGTTCATCTCAAAAAAGAAAGGTTCCCTCGTGGCAAGTTTGCTAAACTCAAACCGAGAGTTGATGAACCATTTAAGGTGATAAAATGAATTGGTGAAATGCATACAAAATTAAGCTTCCAGAATCTTATAGTGTTTTCGATGTATTCAATGTTGCTGATCTATCTCCTTATAAGTATGATAACAAAATGGACTCGAGGTCAAGTCTTTTCCAACCAGGGGAGTTTAACATAGGAGTGTCTGATCACATGGAGCTAAAATAGAACCAAATGAATTTCAAGGGTAAATTTGGAATTTATCTAGTACTGTTTCAAAAGGAATTACTGGGTAATCTTTATACTACTAGAAAGTTATATGTGTCTAGTTCTAATTCCTTTTTACAACACATGAATATAAGTTTTCTAGAGTAAGTTGAATCTTAATAACTAAAGGAAGGTCAGACAGCTAGTAGGTGAGTCAAATCTTGACAACTTGCAACAACTGAAGACTTTTGTTTCCATCCAAGACTTAAGGGGATGTTCTTTTGAATTTGATGCTTCTTTTATTGTATTAGCTATATTTGTACACTTTTTGGTGTAAGGGTAGTTGTAAGTCTTAATTGTTGTCTTTTGAAATTTGTAAACTCTCAACCACCAAGTTTTAATGTTGTAATGAGTGCTTTGCAGTAGCCCTCCCAAGAACTCTCTATAAATACCATTAAGGATGAGAGAATAAGGGCAGAGTGTGAGTTTTAAAGTACTTATATTTCGAAGAGTTCTCTTGTAAGAGTTTCTTCATTTAACTCTGTATCTCTTAGATGGATTCCGTGGAGTGGTAAGTTTGAGTACCCTAAATCTCTTGTAGGATTCTTTGGGTGGTGAATTATTCTGTATCTTATTGTAATTCTCTTGAGTGGTGAGCTTGGTTTTGTACCAATTTCACTTTATCAGTGTTTGAATTTATTTTAATAAAAGTGAGTGTTTATTTTCATTCTTTCAATCTTGTGGTATTCGTTTCTAAACACTTAAGCCTACATCACAAGGGCTCAAGCTAAAAGGTTCAAGAAAACTCTCAATGGACTGATTCAAAATATTTGGCCATAGGTAAATTCATGAGGGTGCAAGGAAGATATTTCACGTGTTCCACAAAGTTGGATTTCCATGATTCAAGCTTTGGAATAATCTAGAAGAAATTTCTCAGATCACAAAGTGGATAGAATTAGAGGAGTTTTTTAAATTGGTGAAATTAGCAGACCCTTTGAGCAACCCAAGTAATTAGAAGCTTTAGGAGCCTACAATAAATATTTATGATAGTAGTTGTAATATTTGAAATAAGGTCTTAGTTGTTGGTGGTTGGTAGTTAGTTAAAGTCTACAGTTGCATTTATTGTTGTAGTTGCAAAGTTTGAAGCATTTATTATTATAGTTACAAAGTTTGAAAAAAACTAGTTTAAAGCCATGTTGGTAGTAGCTGGTAGCTACTAGTTTTTAAGTTGTCATTCAATATTATAATAAATGCTATCATCCCAAATGTTCAATATAAATACATAAGGGATGATAGAAAATGATTCAGCAATTTGATTAAGAAAATTCTCTTTGGTTCTTTTAGAACTCTTTGAAACTTATTGGAATATTTTTCGTGGCGCTCTCCTTCGACTTATCAATCAATCATTCTATAATTGATTTTGGCGTCTTCATTATACCAAGGTTCTTGCTTCAATATAAGCAACGGGTCGCAGTTCCATACAAATCTGTTTCTTGACGATCTTGGAGTCCTTCTTGATCAACAACTTTATCAATTTCTTGGCGTGGATCGTATCAGTCCTTCCTAATCCACAACTTTATAAAACAAAAAAGAAATATTGCGATTCAGCTCTTGTAATTCTTATTTCAAATTTACATCATAAGTTCCTTTTTGATTCCACAACCTGAATTCTTTACTAAAAAAAAAAAAAAAATCCATGACACAGCCTTGTTTTTCTAAGCCTTTAAATTTGAATTTCTCTTGGTGAGTTCTTGGAGAATTATTGCTGGAAATTGTGATATTTGTTTGATTAGTTTGATAAGAACTTATAGAGGATTACTGCGAGTGGAAAAAGGCAAGAGTGGTGAGAACATAAGAGGGTAAAAGCCGATCTATTTTTTGTGTGTGAAACACGAGTGAAAGTTGAGTGAATCATTCAATAAGTCAAACACGTGAGCCAGTGTGTGAGGTTCTTTTTTTTTTTTTAACTTTGTTTTGCAGCAAATATGTCGGACAAGAATAAAAATACTTCCGAAACTGCATCAGAAGAGGTTGATCCAAAGTTTCTCATAGAAGTTGTAATAGGTAAGGTGGGGAGAGTATTGAAAACGGAGATGGAACAGATACATGAATGATGCAAACCACACCTAAAAAGGTGAAACCCAACACCAATACGTTGTTAACAAACCCAAAAATGCTAAATCAGATTCAAGAAAGAGAACCAAGACCCGTTGTCTAATTAAAAGACAAGAACCAAGGTTATATGATGAGTGATAAGTAAGATTTATGCACCACAAGATGAATTGGATTAAAAGAATCACAAGTTCTCAAAAGAACAAAGTTGGATAGTTTTTAATCTCTCTCAAATTTAAAATAACAAAGTCTGCTGTTTCTAAGGCTTTAACAAGGTATTTATAGCCCTTATAAACCTTAAAACCATAAGGAAATATACTTATTCCCTGCCAAATAAAGATAAGACTTAATAAGGAAGGTTCAACCCTAATCCTTATTTATGCAATTTTGACAATTTCAAAGGAAATAAATTAAACAACTTTAATAAGGTTTTTCCCTAGCCTTAAATAGCATAGGCACGCCGAAATATATCTTAAATAATATAATTAGGCATTATTACTAATATTATCCCACTAATATTTAGTACAAATATATTCTTCAATCTTGGGCTTGAATTACATTTACTAGGCCTTGTTCTTCTTGCGCAAATATAATCCCTTGTGTCTTGGCCCAACTAGCTTCAATAAGCCGCTGCAAAGCTTGACGCACCCTCTTAGCTTTAGCCCTCGTGATTAGACCATCCCTAATGTGCAATGGATCATGATTGCTTCTATTGTTGCCACCTTGATTTTCATTATTTCTCCTCCCTTCAGAAAGATTTGCCCTCAAAGCTTCATCACCTATATCAAAATGAGAAAGATCAGAAACGTTAAAAGTATCATTAACATTATACTCACCAGGCAAATCTAATTTATAAGCATTGTCATTGATACTCTCAATGATTTGAAATGGACCATCTCCTATGGGATGCAGCCTTTTAGTAGGAAATCTTTCCTTCCGTATATACAACTATATCTAATCACCAGACTCAAATACCACTTGTTTGCACCCTTTATTAGCTTGCTTAACGTATTGCTCATTATGCTTCTCTATATGCTACCTAACATTCTCATGTAGTTGCCTTACAAATTTTGCTTTTTGTTTACCATCTAGATTCGCCATTTTCTCAATTGGTAGTGGAAGTAAGTCCAACGGTGTTAATGGATTAAAACCATAAACAACCTCGAATGGTGAAAACCCAGTGGTACTATGCACACTCCTATTATAAGCAAACTCCACATGCGGCAAACAATCCTCCCAATTCTTCAAGTACTTTTGAATTATGGAACGCAAAAAGCTCCTAATATCCTATTCACCACTTCAGTTTGTCCATCTGTTTGTGGATGGTATATTGTTGAAAATAACAACTTGGTTCCTAGCCTCTTCCACAAAGTTCTCCAAAAATGACTAAGAAATTTAACATCGCGGTCAGACACTATGCTTCTTGGCATACCATGCAATCTAACCACTTCTTTGAAGAACAAATCAGCAATATTCGTGGCATCATCAGTCTTGTGATATGGTATAAAATGAGCCAATTTTGAAAACCTGTCAACCACAACTAAAACACTATCTCGGCCCCATTTGGACCTAGGTAACCCAATACAAAATCCATAGAAATGTTAGTCCAAGGTTCACTAGGTACAGGCATGAGGCATAATTTTAGACTTAGCTTGTTTACATGTAACACATTTTTCACACAATGTTTTTACATCAGATTTCATACATGGCCAAAAGAAATGTTCTTCTAAAATATCTAAAGTCTTTTTAACCCCAAAATACCCCATTAAACTTCCTCAATGAGCCTCTCTAACAAGTAACTCTCGTAAAGATGATTGAGGCACACACAACTTGTTTTCCCCGAATAAGAATCCATCATGCGTATAAAACTTATTAAAGGTAGTTTTCTCGCAAGCGTTGAATACATTAGCAAAATCATGGTCTTCACCATACAATTCCTTAATATATTCAAACCCTAACAATTTTGCATCCAAAGTAGTGAGTAAAATATACCTTTCAGATAATGCATCTGCCACAATATTTTTCTTCCCTTGTTTGTACTTGATTATATAAGGGAATGTCTCAATAAATTCAATCAATTTAGCATGCCTGTTTACGCTTAAAATATAACGCGGCTATCGCAGTATAGATTGAGGTGTCGATCCCACGAGGAAGCTCTTGGCAAAATAGGTTGATGAAGTAAAATATTAAAGCAATAGCAAAATAGGTCTATGACTTGAAGGAAATGTCTTATGATATTTCAAACAAGGCTTCGAGAATCACAATTATGCTTTATAAATCTACTCTACACTTTGATTCAATGCTTATAACTCAATTGAAAGTTTCACATCCCAAACAATCGATCGGAAGATAGAAAAATATAGCACATTTGATAACACATATATTTGACGTAATTAAACTCTTTGCAAGCATTAACATACATCATGTTCATTTATACAAGTTATCTAAGATCGACAATATATCACTTTGACAATATTGCAGTAAAAGATCAACTTGAATATTAAACATTTATTGCCCTTATATGTTATCCAAGATCGACAATATATCAATTTGACAATACTGCAGTAAAAGATTAACATATAAAACAATGTCACTAGTTACAATTATAGTTCACCAAGAATCACATAAAAAAAGCATGACTGAACTTATATGAGACATGAGAATTATAATCTCTGGATTATAGAAAATAGAATAGATAAGAGTTTAATCAAAACCAAACTTACAACATTTGTAGCTCTTGACACCGAATCAAAGCATGGAAGTAGATTTATTACACATAAAAGTTCATCTCTTAGCCTTGCCAAGAACTCTAGCCTAAATTACAATACATGTTAATGAGAAGAAAATAAGAGAGAATTATCTAATATTAAAAATGTCCTAAGAGTCTCCTTATATAGGCAATGAATGGACATATGTCATGGATGACATCAATCTTCAATAATTTTAAGCCAATAACTCGTTTATCCACTTTCAGCACATTTTTGATAATGTAAATGACTGATTTAGCTTCTACAGCCGACATGAAAGTTGTATAATTTTGACTCTTCTTTCCATAGGCACCAATTTCATGCAAATTGGATGAGTATCCAACGAGATATGACCAAAATTCCAAGGATACATCAGAATTCAGCCAACAACCATTTTACCCACTTGAATTGCGATTTGGTCTATGATAACGGCTGATTTGGACTTTACCATCAACATACGAGTTGTTGATAGTTAAGTTATAATTTCACAGCTTCAAGAATTATACCAATTGAGTACGTATTTTATGAGATACGGTCCAAATACGTGAGTTGGATCAAGCTGGACAGGAGTTGTAGCCCGATTATGTTGTATCTCAATTTTTGGCTCATAACATGTTGGATTTGGCTTTTCCACTATTCTTCAATTTGTGTAAGATTGAGTCATGTTGCATCAGGTTCAAGAATTTCTTTATTTCGATTTCTACATTGAGAGTTATGTCCATTTTACCTAAACCTGTCTAAATAACATTCATTAATCACAATTTAAGGAGAATACTTTATTTCAAGCTAAAATAGAAGAAAATACTAAAATTAGTGACATTAAATGGTGACAGAATCTCTTAATAAATATGCATTTTCATGTATTCATCACAGCCCTCAACCAACTTATTGCTAGTCTCTAGCAATTCAAGCGTAAATAGAATATGCAAAACTACCTAAACATTTCAAACAAAACGTCAGTTCGAGATCACTGTTGCTATTATGGTTTTTTCAATTACAACTTCCAAAATGTGTGTGTGTGTGAACTAAGCCATAACTATCTAACCACAAACCACAATAGATATAACCTTGAGAATTTTGCCAAGTAAAAGCCTCAACTCCATATCTTCACATGTGTATAACTGTTTAAAAGGTTAAGACTTCTCTTATGGACTTAGAAAACAGTTAAGCACTCCAGAAAAAGTCAATTTAAGGACAGACATATAAACTAACATTGATCCAAAGATAGAAAAATTATTTGTTTAAAAATCAATTATTCCTATCATACGCCAACTTTAGAACTTTAATTGACTTGTGAGAATAATACAATTATAACTTGGTGAGAAAACTGTTTTACAAAATATTTGTCTTCTAAAATTGAATGAAGACTTTATTAAACTGAATTGCTTCTTTTTTTTTAAGGGTATTTTTGCTCTCTTTTTATTTTTATTTTTAGTATTTTGCTTTTTTTTTTTTTTGCTTTTTATTTTTTTATTTTTTATTTTTTGTATTTTTGAAGAATACAAGGAAGCATTACAAAGGTTTCTCACCAAATTATATTATACACAAATGCAACCAACTTATTCTTTAATTCAAATAATATCATTCTAAACAAAAATTAATCAATTCAAAGGATCAATGAAGGTTCATAAGCTGTTTTCTCAACCTTTCCACTTACTCACAAAATATATGTGAGATTAGAAAAATATTCTTAAACATGAGAATTCTTCTGACTATATAAATTGAATCATCCATCTTACCACAAGGCTTAGCATTGTGCTCAAAAATATTTTGGAAGTCATTCTTTAGTAACCTAGATAGAAACAGTGACTCAACCTAAACAATTCTAAAATCATACTGAGACAGGAAAGCAAATTCCTTTATACAAGAATTACCAAGACTACAAACAATAAACAACACTACATGAGACATAAAACAAAACAACAAAAAGTTAATTAAAATGCATTTCAAAAGTTAAAACTAAAACTCCTTACTCTGCCATTCTAACTTGACCTAGAATGCGTCTCAAGAGTTCAAGAATAAACTCTTTACTCTGCCATTTTAATCAAATATCAGACCACAAATTTTTTTTTTTAATACGACTTGTGTCTACTATCCCCCCCCCAAACCAGATAAAACATTGTCCTCAATGTTTAAATAGAAAGAGATAAAGTATAGAAGACATTACCTGAAACGCCAGTTATTTGAAAGAAACAAACCTGAGAGACACTAAAGCAAATATAAACTAAAATGATGGTGTTGATAAATAAAAAAAAAAAAAATTTACAAACAAAGTGTCAGATCTAATTTTCGCTTGTTAAGGCCCACTGACCAATCAATCCGAGTTATTGCTGGGTCAGGTTCGTAGGTAACTCTGCCTGTAATTTGTTAATCAATTCATCCGCCTCAGTAGCAGAAACCAGGATCTGTCGCGCCGAGTGTGAAATAAAATTCTGTTCCACAGCTTGATCAAGAAAATAAAGTAAACAATCAAAATAGTTATTAACATTCAACAAACCTATGGGTTTTCGGTGGATATTCAGTTAGGCCCAAGAGACAATTTGAAAAACTTCTTCCAAGGTACCAAAATCACCTGGTAAAGCAATAAAAGCATCTGCATTGCAAAGCATTCTAGCTGTATGTTCATGCATGGATGAGACTCGTAATTCTTCCTCCTAAAACTTGACTTCCTCCTAAATGTGCAGCTGTTGACACACACCCCATTAGCCCAAGACTACCTCCTCCATAAATCAAATGAATTTTTCTTGCAGCTAATGCTTTTTCTAGATTGTTTGCTGCTTCTACGAACACTTTACTTTCCCCAGGACTAGATCCAAAAAATATACATATACTTCAAAATTGTCGAACTTGGGTTTCCTCCATATTTACACTCACCTTTATCTCAATATATGAAGATAAAGAAAATGAGATGTTGTATTTATAGAGTACCAAATGATAACAATGATTATGGTAACCCGATAGTTTGTCAAAAGAGAGTTAAAAATAAAACACAAAAATTTAAACATAATGACCCGCATGCATTATTGATAAAAAAGATTTGAATTTAAGACATCTACATAAGTAGCCCTATTATTCATAAAATAAAGTTTGAAATTAAAACACATGTATTTACAAGTAGTTGTGATTGTGACTCACATCTTCCTCTGGTTTTACGTCCAGTAACGGTTTAAACGCCCTCTATGGGTCGGGGATAGGCTTTCCATCCAATTTTCTTATAAATTGGCAAACAGGGTCTTTTAGAGTCAAATTCCCGAGACTATACCGTTGATGTTCATTTTTGAATTTGTTCCACAAATCGAGAAGTTCACGCTGCACGAGCCCACAGGGATGCGTCTCAAGAGTCAATAGGATATCATCCAAAGACTCCTTACTCAGTCCATCCTTAATGAACTGAATTTTGTCTTCTAGATTTCTAGATACGAATCCTAAAGAACGACAACTCCGGTTACAATTCCATAGAGCACATTTATGACAGACTTGTAACCTCTTTGCTCGTCGCCTTTTGGCATAAGAGCTTCTTCCAAGTCCAGGCATATGAGAAACAAAATTATTTTCAAACTCACCAAACAACCGAACCTTGGCTTCAATTAACCAACGAAGGTCCACAGGGATATTACCCAACATCAATAACTTTAGTCTTTCACACTGTGCTTTGTAAATCTTAAGTAGAGCATTTTGAGGCAATGAAGGAAAACATTTTTTAAGGTTGGTAAGAATGCGATCCATTTTGAAAGAAAGAAAAGAGATGAATGCACAGTTTGAGGGACAGTTTTTAGGGAAATGAGAAATCGACTTTAATAGTCACGAAGTACCGTATCCGCCACTTGACCGGGAAATAAAATCACACTGAAGAAAAAATAAAAAGAAGAAAATAAAGTAAAATAAAATGTGCAAGAAAATAAAAGCAAAAATAAAAAGTCAAAAGATAAAATATAGACAAAATATAAAATATGGTACAGATAGATTGAACCTAATCAATCATGATAGACAGGATCCACAAGAGGGATCTCACTTAGGTACATAGAGTCGTCTACCTTTTCCACATAGCTTTTTAGCCGCTGTCCATTCGCTTTGAAAGTCCGTCCATCAGTGGGGTCCTCTATTTCAACAGCACCATTAGGAAAAACATGTCTTACCATAAATGGACCAGTCTATCGAGATCTCAACTTTCCAGGGTATAAATGCAATCGAGAATCATAAAGATAAACCCGTTGATTTGGTTCAAAGTGTTTCCTTGAGATCTGTTTATCATGAGCTACTTTTATTTTAGCTTTGTAAATTCTGGAGTTGTCATATGCGTCATTTTGTAGCTCTTCTATTTCTGACAATTGTAACTTTCTCTGGAGACCTGCAGCATTCAAATCAAAGTTAAGGGCATTAACAGCCCAATAAGCTTTATGTTCTAGCTCAACAGGTAAATGACAAGCTTTCCCATAAACAAGCCGGTATGGAGACATTCCTAAGATGGTTTTGTATGCAGTGCGATATGCCCATAATGCATCAGAAAGGCGTAGAGACCAATCTTTGCGATTCGGGTTAACCGTCTTTTCCAAAATCTGTTTAACCTCTCTATTTGCTAGCTCGGCTTGTCCATTTGTCTGTGGATGGTATGCAGTGGAAACTTTGTGAAGAACACCATACTTGCGCATCAAAGCTTCAAAAGAACGATTACAAAAATGTGTTCCTTGGTCACTAATGATGACACGTGGCGTACCGTACCTAGATAACACATTTTCTTTTAAGAATTTTACCATAGTTGTATTATCATTAGTACGACAAGCTACAGCCTCCACCCATTTTGATACATAGTCAACAGCTAAAAGGATGTAAAGGTAGCCAAAAGCTGAAGGAAAATGACCCATAAAATCGATACCCCAACAGTCAAATATCTCGATAACAAGAATAGGGTTAAGAGGCATCATATTTCTTCGAGATAAAGCACCTAACTTTTGACATCTTTCACAGGAACGATAAAAATTATTAGTGTCTTTGAACAAAGTGGGCGAATAAAGACCACACTGTAAAATTTTCACAGCTGTCTTCTTCATAGAAAAATGGTCACCGCAAGCAGTACTATGGCAAAAATTTAAGACACTAGAAACTTCACTTTCAGGAATGCAACATCTCATGATTTGGTCAGGACAGTATTTGAAAAGATATGGATCATCCCAATAAAAATTACGTACCTCAACCAAGAACTTACGCTTATCTTGTGCACTCTAGTCAGATGGAAGTTCACCACAAATCAAATAATTTACGATATGTGCATACCAAGGTATTTGGCTTATAGCAAAAAGATGTTCATCTGAAAAATCATCTCGAATGGGTGGCAAATCAGTGGAGTCAGTGAACTCAAGGCAAGATAAATGATCAGCAACAATATTTTCAATGCCTTTCTTATCTTTGATGGTTATATCAAATTCTTGCAAAAGAAGAATCCACCTAATTAAACGGGTTTTAGCATCCTTTTTAGAAAGAAGGTACTTAAGGGCTGCGTGGTCAGTAAAAATAACAATAGGTGAACCAATCAAATAAGAACGAAATTTATCTAAGGCAAAAACAACAGCTAATAGTTCTTTTTCAGTAGTAGTGTAATTCATTTGAGCATCATTCAAAGTCCTACTAGCATAATAAACAATAAAGGGTTTTCCCTCCCTCTGTTGCCCAAGAACTGCTCCTACAGCATAATTACTTGCATCACACATAATTTCAAATGGGAGGTTCCAATCCGATGATTGCATGATAGGAGCGGTGGTGAGTTTGACAATGAGTGTTCGGAATGCCTCCTCACACTCTTGTGTCCATGTAAATTCTGCATCTTTTAGCAAAAGGTCACACAATGGTCTAGATATGGCAGAAAAATTTTGTATAAACCTTCTGTAAAAGCCAGCGAGTCCAAGAAAGGATCGGACATCTTTTACCATTTTAGGTGTAGGTAATTTAAAGATTAATTCAATTTTTGCCTTGTCAACCTCTATCCCTCTTTCAGATACAATGTGCCCCAAAACGATTCCTGAAGATACTATGAAATGCCATTTCTCCCAATTTAACACAAGTCCTTTTTCTTCACACCTACTCAAAACAGATTTCAAGTTAAGTAGGCATAAATCAAAAGAATTACCAAAAATAGTCAAATCATCCATAAAGACTTCTATGCAATTTTCAACCATATCAGAGAAAATACTCAACATACAACGCTGAAAAGTAGCTGGTGTATTATATAATCCAAATGGCATTCTACGAAAAGCATAAGTACCAAAAGGGCATGTAAAAGTGGTTTTTTTTTTATCTTCTATAGCTATCTCAATCTGGTAATACCTTGAATACCCATCAAGAAAGCATTAAAAAGGATGTCCAGCTACACGTTCTAAAATTTGGTCGATAAAAGGCAATAGAAAATAATCTTTCCTAGTGGCTGTGTTTAACTTTCTATAATCAATAAACATTCTCCAACCACTTACTACCCTAGTTGGAACAGGTATCCCATTCTCATTTTCAACAACAGTAACCCCAGATTTCTTAGGAACTACTTGAGTTGGACTTACCCATTGACTATCAGAAATTGGGTAGATTATACCCGCATCTAATAGTTTCAAGACCTCTTTCTTCACTATTTCTTTCATTGTTGGGTTAAGTCTTCTTTGTGGGTCTCTACGAGGTTGAGCACCTTCCTCTAAATGAATTCTATGGGAGCATATCAATGGAGAAATACCTTTAATATCAGCTATGGTCCAACCTAGTGCAGACTTATGTTCTTTTAACAATTTTATCAATTTGTCCTCTTGTTCAGCACTAAGTTCAGAAGAAATGATGATAGGAAAGGTATCACCTGGTCCCAAGAATGCGTGTTTCAAACCTTTGGGCAGTGGAGAAAGTTCAACTTGTGGTGTCTCGAGGTTTGATGGTTTTGGTCTCTCCCTCTCTCGTGGCAACTCTTCAAAGCGTGGCTGCCAAAATCGAGTCCCTTTATCTTGTGAGTCAAAAATACTAAACACATCAGTTGTTACATCAGGATAATACAATTCTTCAAAATCAAAATTGAGAAGGTTTTTCGAAGAATCATAGCCATGATTTTTATAAGCTTCCTCTGCTACAAGTGTGTCTATCATATATGAATGATAGCACTCATCTTCTTCTCGTGGTTGTTTGCCAATATTGAAAATGTTCACCTCAAGAGTCATATTCCCAAAAGATAATTTCATTAGACCATTTCTGCAATTAATAAGAGCGTTAGCAGTGGCTAGAAAAGGTCTCCCTAAAATAAAAGGAATTTTTGACTCCATGTTAACAACAGAATGAGTATCTAAAACAAAACAATCAACAGGGTAGTAAAATTTATCAATTTGCAACAAAACATCTTCTACTATTCCCCGTGGTTTCTTGATTGATCGGTCAGCTAATTGTAGGACTACAGATGTTGGTTTAATCTCACCAAGTCCCAACTGCAAGTAAATAGAATAAGACATTAAATTTACACTTGCTCCTAAGTCCAATAAAGCTTGACCAAACTCATGTGTCCCAATTTGGTAGGAGATTGTGGGACATCCTGAGTCTTTATACTTGGGTGGTGTCTTTTGTTCAATCACTGCACTTACCTGTTCTGACAAAAATGCAGTTTTCTTCATATAGTATTTTCTTTTGATAGTGCATAAATCCTTGATGACTTTAGCATAAGTTGAAACCTGCTTAATCAAATGCAACAAGGGAAGATTAATCTTAACTTGTTTCAAATGTTCTAAAATCTCACATTGAATTTCTGAATTTTTCCCAATCGGTCGAAGAGCTTGAGGAAAAGGCACTGGGATTGAAAACTTATTTTCGGGCTCTTTTTCCACTGTGGCCTTTTTTTCAAGGGGGGCGTCTTTACTACTCGTAGATGTGTTAATTTCAAAAGTAGGCTCACTTACAATCTTACCACTTCGAGTAGTAATGGCATTGACTTCTTTGAGATTTTCAACATCAGAAGTAGAAGCTTATGCCATGAATTATCCTTTCGGATTGGATTGAGGTTGAGATGGAAACTTACCTCGCTCTTGTACAGTTAAGGCACTGGTTAACTTTGTGATTTAACTCTTGATTTCTTTATTTTCGTCTACCACCTGTGCAAGAATTGTTTCAAATTTTTTATTAGTCTTATTTTGTGCCTCTATAAATGCTTGTAATGTATCCTCTAAAGAGCTCCTAGTTGGTCATGCATTATATTGAGGTGCAACATAAGACTTGGGTGCTTGTTGTTCTTGTTTCCCCTGGCAGTTGGCTTGTTGGTCAGATTTTCAACTGAAATTTGAGTGGTTTCTCCAGTTAGGATTATATGTTTTAGAGTAGGGTGAATAAGGCTTCATGTACATCCCTAAGGCATTACATTGTTCCTTATATATCCCTCTCATCTCACTATAAGTGGGGCAATCCTGAGCTAAGTGTTCCACTCCTCCACAGACAAAATAAATATCATGTGACTCAACTCTAGCAACTATGTGGGTGACCCTTCTATCTTTGGTTTTCAAGGCCTCTAACTCCCTAGTTAAGACCTCTAATTGGGCTTTGAGGTTATCCTCTTCCCTAAGATGGAAAACTCCATTGCGTCATGACCTATTTGTGCTTTCAGTAATGCTAAGTCCAGTCCATGTATGGGCTTTTTCGGCTAAGTCATTAAGGAATTCTGTGGCTTCCTGAGGATCTTTGTGAAGGAACTCCCCATTACACATCATCTCAATAAATTGACGCTCTCTAATTGTGAGTCCCTCATAGAAATAACTAACTAAGCGCCAATTTTCATATCCATGATGAGGGCACAGATTTAGCAGTTCTTTAAACATTTCCCATGCTTGATATAAGGTTTCACTATCTTTTTGGGAGAAGGAAGAAATTTGTCTTTTCAGGCCATTAGTTTTGTGTTGTGGAAAGTATTTATTGAAAAATGCTTGGGTCATTTCTGCCCAAGTTCCTATAGACCTCGGCCTCAAAGAGTATAGCCAACTCTTTGCTTTGTCTTTCAAAGAAAAAGGGAAAAATTTAAGCCTAACAGTGTTTATGGCTTCAGGTTGGCTATGGAAGGTGGCAATTACCTCTTCAAATTTTCTAACATGTACATAAGGATTTTCACTATCTAGACCATGAAAAGTGGGCAGAAGTTGTATCATTCCAGGTTTAAAATCTGAATGTGGTGTGTTAGGTAAAAATATAATGCATGATAGTGTGGCTGTACGAGTAGGATGCAAGTAATCTTTTAGAGTTCTAATGGGATTTTCTTCGTGTTGGCTCATTGTGTTAGAATTATAAGATGAACTAGAAGGTGAATTCTCTTCACTTACAAATTGTGGGGGTGGTTCTAGTTCTAGTTCTAATTCTCTCACAAATCTTCCTCGTTTGTCTCTAAGTCGATGCATACATCCTAATTTTTTTTTTTTACTCGTTTTTTCTTTCTTTTTTTTTTTGTTGAAAGAAATGAACACAAAAAATTAAAAAGTGAAATAAAACATAACAAGCAATAAAAATGAGTTAGGTGGTAGGATCAACCATGAAATATAAATAAAATAAATGAACAAAAGATAATAAACTGTAAAGTACGATAAAACAAAATACAATAAATAAAAGAAATAAAAGAGTACAATAAGTAAATAAAAGAAAAGAAAGTGCAATAAATAAAAAATAAAATGTAACGTACAACAAATAAATAAAATAAAATAAAGTACAGTAAAAACAAAAGTGCAATAAGTAAATAAATAAAAAGTTAGGCGGTAGAACCGGCCATTAAAAGGAAAAGTGCAATAAAATAAAGTGCCATAATAAATAAAAGAAAATAAAGTTAGATAAATAAATAAAATAAAATAAACTAAGTTAGCCGGTAAAACCAGCTATTAAGATAATATAAAATATAACAAATTAACTAAATAAAATAAAATAAATTAGGTGGTAGAACCAACCATGAATAATAAATAAATTACAACAAAGGAAATAAAACTAAAATTTTACAAAGAAAAGAAAATGTACAAAGTTACCACTTTAGTATTTATAATCGCAACCGACTTTCGCTTAGTGTGCTTCCACGGCAACGGCGCCAAATTTTGTCTACACTCAAAATATAACGCAGCTATCGCAGTATAGATTGAGGTGTCGATCCCACGAGGAAGCTCTTGGCAAAATAGATTGATGAAGTAAAATATTAAAGCAGTAGCAAAGGATAAAATTAATTGATTTAAGTGGATGAGATAGGATTATCTATGATTTGAAGGAAATGTCTTATGATAATTCAAACAAGGCTTCGAGAATCACAATTATGCTTTATAAATCTACTCTACACTTTGATTCAATGCTTATAACTCAATTGAAAGTTTCACATCCCAAACAATCAATTGGAAGATAGGAAAATATAGCACATTTGATAACACATGTATTTAACGTAATTAAACTCTTTGCAAGCATTAACATACATCATGTTCATTTATACAAGTTATCTAAGATCGACAATATATCACTTTGACAATATTGCAGTAAAAGATCAACTTGAATATTAAACATTTATTGCCCTTATATGTTATCCAAGATCGACAATATATCAATTTGACAATACTGCAGTAAAAGATTAACATATAAAACAATGTCACCAGTAACAATTATAGTTCACCAAGAATCACATAAGAAAAGCATGACTGAACTTATATGAGACATGAGAATTATAATCTCTGGATTATAGAAAATAGAATAGATAAGAGTTTAATCAAAACCAAACTTACAACATTTGTAGCTCTTGACACCGAATCAAAGCATGGAAGTAGATTTATTACACATAAAAGTTCATCTCTTAGCCTTGTCAAGAACTCTAGCCTAAATTACAATACATGTTAATGAGAAGAAAATAAGAGAGAATTATCTAATATTAAAAATGTCCTAAGAGTCTCCTTATATAGGCAATGAATGGACATATGTCATAGATGACATCAATCTTCAATAATTTTAAGCCAATAACTCATTTATCTACTTGCAGCACATTTTTGATAATGTAAATGACTGGTTTAGCATCTGTAGCCGACATGAAAGTTGTATAATTTTGACTCTTCTTTCCATAGGCACCAATTTCATGCAAATTGGATGAGTATCCAACGAGATATGAGCACAATTCCAAGGATACATCAGAATTCGGCCAACAACCATTTTACCCACTTGAATTGCGATTTGGTCTATGATAACAGCTGATTTGGACTTTACCATCAACATACGAGTTGTTGATAGTTAAGTTATCATTTCACAGCTTCAAGAATTATACCAATTGAGTACGTATTTTGTGAGATACGGTCCAAATACGTGAGTTGGATCAAGCTGGATAGGAGTTGTAGCCCGATTCTGTTGTATCTCAATTTTTGGCTCATAACATGTTGGATTTGGCTTTTCCACTATTCTTCAAATTTGTGTAAGATTGAGTCATGTTACACCAGGTCCAAGAATTTCTTCATTTCAATTTCTACATTGAGAGTTATGTCCATTTTACCTAAACCTGTCCAAATAACATTCATTAATCACAATTTAAGGAGAATACTTTATTTCAAGTAAAAATAGAAGAAAATGCTAAAATTAGTGATATTAAATGGTGACAGAATCTCTTAATAAATATGCATTTTCATGTGTTCATCAATGCCTTCGGATGAGTTTTTCCTGACTCTTCAAATGCTTTAAACTCTCATGATCAGTGTGAAGGACAAACTCCTTAAGCCATAAATAATGTTGCCATGTCTCTAAAGCTCGAACCAATGCGTACAGCTCCTTGTCATAGGTGGGATAATTCAAGGTTGCCCCACTTAGCTTTTCAATAAAGTAAGCTAAAGGTTGTCTCTCTTGCATCAAAACAGCTCCAATACCTACACCTGAAGCATCACATTCAATCTCAAATGTTTTAGTAAATTCAGGTAAAGCTAATAATGGTGCACTACAAATTTTATCCTTAAGCAAGTTGAACGCCTCTTCTTGCGCCTATTCGCACTTGAATCTGACACTATTCTTTATCACCTCCATCAATGGTGAAGCTAAGGTGTTGAAATCTTTTACAAACCTTCTATAAAAGCTTACCAAACCATGGAAACTACACACATCCCTAATTGACTTAGGTGTCGGCCATTCCTTGATCGCCTTGACCTTTTCCTCGTCTACTTCCATTCCCTTAGCTGAAACAACAAAACCCAAAAATACAACTCTATCTATACAAAAGTAGCACTTTTTTAGATTAGCATATAACCTTTCTTGCCTTAAGACATTAAGCAATAATTGCAAGTGTTCAACATGCTCTTCCACGCTCTTGTTATACACTAAGATGTCATCAAAATAAACAACAACAAATTTACAAATGAATGTGCGCAAAACATGATTCATTAAATGCATGAATGTACTAGGTGCATTAGTTAAACCAAAAGGCATTACTAACCACTCATATAAACTATGTTTTGTTTTAAATGCATTTTTCCATTCATCACCTTCACGTATCCTAATTTGATGATATCCACTTTTTAAATCAATCCTAGTAAACACACAAGATCCGTGTAACTCATCTAAAATGTCATCTAACCTAGGAATTGGATGTCTATACTTTACAGTGATTTTGTTAACGGCGCGATAATCAACACACATATGCCAAGATCTATCCTTCTTAAGTACCAATAACACAGGAACGACACATGGACTCATACTCTCACACACATCTCCTTTCCCAAATAATTCACCAACTTGCCTTTCTAACTCCTTCGTGTCCTCAGGATTTGTTCTATAGGCAGGTTTATTATAAATTTCTGCACTAGGCACAAAATCAATTTGGTGCTCAATCCTTCTAGTTGGCTGCAGTACAGGTGGTATATCCTCAGGGAACATGTCCTCAAAATCCTGCAACAAATTATACACAACACTAGGCAAAAAAGAATCAAGGTCAGAGTTAGCGAAATAAGTGTCTTTGTACACAAATACATACATAGATTGCTTAGTTACGTAGGCTGGCCTCATGTCACTCTCTTTTGCATAAACACTCAAAATTTTCTCATTCTGGTTCTTTTCACTCAAGCTCTTCTTTTTCTTTGCACTTCTCTTATCTTTTTCATGCACACTCTGAATTTGGTTTTCTTTCAAGTTCTCGGCCTCACTAGTATTCTCACTCTCCAATCCTTTTTTTCCACTCTCATACTTTTGCTTACTTTCTCTAATCCTAATCTGATCTTCATAAACTTGTCGCGGTGTCAAAGGAATGAGTGTGTATATTTTCCCTTCCTTGGTGAGATCTATTTTTGTACTCATTATGCAGTACTCTCCTATCATACTGCCAAGGACGCCCCAACAACATATGTGCAGCTTGCATCGGTACTACATCGCACAAGACCTCATCTCTATACCTTCCAATGGTGATTGTTCACTCGTACTTGCTTGTTCACTCTTACTTCTCCACAATCATGGAACCATTACAACTTGTATGGCTTTGGATGCTTTAAAGTTGGCAAGTTCAATTTCTCTACAAACAAAGTACTAGCAACATTAGTACAACTACCACCATCAATAATCAAACTACATACCTTGATTTCACATCTAGTATGAAAAATATTCTCGCGTTGCACTTCGTCATCCTCCTTAACTTGCTTATTCAAAGCACGCCTCACCACAAGTGTCATTTGTTCTTTAGGATACTGATACTCTCCTTCAACATCACTACAATCCTCCAAAGGTGGCACAGATTCCTCACCCGAATCAGATTCTGATTCTATTGCTTCATTCTCCCTCAAGATCATTACACGTCTATTAGGACATTAGTTAGCAACATGTCCTCTTCCCAGGCACTTAAAGTACTTAATATCCCTAGATCGACCTTGTGACACATCATTCGAAACCTTCTCATGGCTACTTCCAGCCTCCTTGCTTCTGTTTTGATCAAACTTGAATCTGCTTAGTGCTTTATCCTCTTTTTTATTCCATTTCTGCTTTCATGTTGAGGAAGAATTCGAATTTGGACTATACTTTGATGTTTTACTCCTTCTTTTGTGCTGTCTTTCAACCTTAATTGCCATGTGAACCATGTCGTCCATTTCCACGTAATGGTGTAACTCAACTATATCAGCTATGTTCTTATTTAGCCCATGTAGAAACCTCTCCGTTGTTGCTTCTCTATCCTCCTCAATGTTGGCCTTGCACATTGTAATCTCCATTTCCTTGTAATATTCCTCTACACTTTTACTTCCTTGAGTAAGTTCTTGTAACCTACGATAAAGCTCACGGTAATAGTGGTTAGGAACAAATCATTTTCTCATATTTGCCTTCATCTCATCCCAAGTGTCAATTGGTCTATCAAAATTTCTCTTCCTTTCTTGCACCTTTTGATCCCACCAAATTAATGAATAATCTGCAAATACAGAGGTTGCTGGCCTCACCTTTTTCTCCTTAGAAAAATGATGGCATTCAAACACCAATTCTACCTTCCTCTCCCATTCTAAATACACATTAGGATCTAACCGCCCTTTGAATGATGGAATCTCCATTTGATACTACCAAAATCCCTATCTTGCCTATCTTTCTGTCTATTAGAGTCCCTTTCCATCCTAGGTCGCCTATATCCATGACCGCCTCTACCACCACCTCTACAGCCTCTTAGATATCTCCCCATATTGACAGTATAAGGTCTATCAAAGTCCTCATCTCTCAAATCTGCACCATTATCATCAACATCATCCTCATGCAGATCCAGAGTCCTTCTTTGTTGTTCTTGTGGAAAATTAGCATTCACACCATCTTGCTTCTCCAACTTATCTAATCAGTCATTAACATTATTGAGAACAATATCTAGATGTTCAAAATGATTAAACATTGCTTGCAAGGTGAATTGTTCATTTTTTTTCTCCAATGAAAATGTTTTTCTCCTGGTTCTGTGACATGATTAAAATAAGAAAAAAAAAAAAGAAAACCTGAGAAGAAGGTTAGAATACCTCACAAACACTTCCTCATGTGTTTAACCTTACTCCCTCATAAACAGCACTTAACTCTCGTGTTTAACACTCAATTAAATTTGGCTTTTACCCTTCAATGCACTCACACACTCTTGCCTTTTACCTCTCCAACTTTCCTTACTAAGTTCTTTATTGAACTAAGGACTCTTTGAACCAAAATCAGTCTAGCAATTCATAAAACCTAGAGTGATCACGCAAGAATTTCAAGGTAAATAAAAGAAACACGATTTTAGAATTGAAAAAAGTAATTCGATAAGGGTCAAAATAAACAAGGAATAATGAAACAATAAAAGTACTAATTGACGAAACCAAGAAAACGAAAGGAACAAAATTTCAGAAGTAAAGGAATAATAATTAGACAAGGATCAGAAGAAATTACAAGAATCAAGGTGATTTGAGAGTACACATAATCAATTTTGCACAAGGAAATACATTAAAAGCAAATAAACCAAATTAAGAAGTTTTGTACACTAATAGGAAATCTACGCTGACAGCTTTTCTTTGGGCTAAGGTTACCTTCAAGTATTAGGATTTATAAAGTAGGAAGTAAACTTAATACAAGCAAGATCTGTCTCAACACACTTTTTTTTTCTTGCTTATTTTTTTTGCTTCTTTTTTTTTCACTTTTTTTCTTCTTTTTTATGGGTGTGGAGAATACAAATAACACAACTAAATTAATAAAGATGTGAAAAATAAATACTGGAGATAATTTAAATGCGCAAAGCTTAACAGACAATTTATTGCATAATTGATGAAACAAAGGATAAGTAAAACCTGATTTAGAGCCAAGTTTTGATATCAACTGATGCGAACCACACCTAAAAAGGTGAAACCCAACACCAATACGTTGTTAACAAACCCAGAAATGCTAAATCTAAATCAAGAAAGAGAACCAAGACCCATTGTCTAATTAAGAGATAAGAACCAAGGTTATATGATGAGTGATAAGTAAGATTTATGCACCACAAGATGAATTGGATAAAAAGAATCACAAGTTCTCAAAAGAACAAAGCTGGATAGTTTCTAATATCTCTCAAATTTAAAAATAACAATTTCTAAGGCTTTAACAAGGTATTTGTAGCCCTTAGAAACTCTAAAATCAGAAGGAAATATACTTATTCCCTGCCAAATAAGGATTAGACTTAATAAAGAAGGTTCAACCCTAATCCTTATTTGTGCAGTTTTGACAATTTCAAAAGAAATAAATTAAATAACTTTAATAAGGTTTTTCCCTAGCCTTAAATAGCATAGACACGCCCAAATATATCTTAAATAACATAATAAGGCATTATTACTAATATTATCCCACTAATATTTAGTACAAATATATTCTTCAATCCTAGGCTTGAATTAAATTTACTAGGCCTAGTTCTTCTTGTGCAAATATAACCCCTTGTGTCTTAGCCCAGCTAGCTTCAATAAATCGTTGCAAAGCTTGACGCACCCTCTTAGCTTTAGCCCTCATGATTGGACCATCCCTAATGTGCAACGGATCATGATTGCTTCTATTGTTGCCACATTGATTTTCATCAATGAACGAATAGATCGGGTAGAAAATGAATGTTTAGAGCAGCCACAAAACAATCCTAATGTGCATAGGAAAGGGAGAGTTCAACCTAGGGAAGTGAGGGTTGAAGCTGAAGAGTGTTATGGGGAAGGTTTTGATGAAGAAGATTACCAACATTCAATTGTTGGTATTAAGAGATATAGTAGGCAGTTTAGAGAAACTAGGAATCCGAAAGATAATAACTTGGGTAGTATTAAGATGAAAACTCCTTCATTTAAAGGAAAAAATGATCCAGAAGCTTACCTTTAGTGGGAGAAGAAGTTAGAATTAGTATTTGAATGTCATAATTATTCCGAGCTTAAAAAGGCAAAACTTGCAGCCATTGAATTTTTTGATTATGCAATTGTTTGGTGGGATCAACTAGTGTTAAACAGAAAAAGAAATAGAGAGCGCCCGATAGAGACTTGGGAGGAAATGATGATGCGAACCACACTTAAAAAGGTGAAACCCAACACCAAAACATTGTTAACAAACCTAAAAATGCTAAATCAGATTCAAGAAAGAGAACCAAGACCCGTTGTCTAATTAAGAGACAAGAACAAGGTTATATGATAAGTGATAAGTAAGATTTATGCACCACAAGATAAATTGGATAAAAAAAATCACAAGTTCTCAAAACAAAAAGCTAGATAGTTTTTAATCTCTCTCAAATTTAAAATAACAAAGTCTGATGTTTCTAAGGTTTTAACAAGGTATTTATAGCCTTTAAAAACCCTAAAATCAAAATAAAATCTACTTATTCCCTTTCAAATAAGGATTAAACTTAATAAGAAAGGTTCAGCCCTAATCCTTATTTTGTGCAGTTTTGACAAATTCAAAGGAAATAAAATTAATCAACTTAAATAAGATTTTTTCCTAGCCTTAAATATCATAGGCATGTCCATCACATCTTAAATAACATAATTAGGCTTTATTAATAATATTAGTCCACTAATATTGAGTAAAAATATATTCTTCAATCTTGGGCTTGAATTAAATTTACCAGGTCTTGTTCTTCTTGTGCAAATGTTACCCCTTGTGTCTTGGCCCAACTAGCTTCAATAAGCCCTTATAAGGCTTGACGTACCCTCTTTGCTTTAGCCATCGTGATTAGACAATCCCTAATGTGTAACGGATCATGATTGCTTCTATTGTTGCTACCTTGATTTTCACCATTTCTCCTCCGTACAGAAAGATTTGTCCTCAAATCGTCATCACCTATATCAAAAGGAGAAAGATAAAAAATGTTAAAAGTAGCACTAACATTATACTCACCAGGCAAATCTAATTTATAACCATTGTCATTAATCCTCTCAATGATTTGAAATGGACCATCTCCTCTGGGATACAACTTGGAATGCCTTTGTGTAGGAATCTTTCCTTCCGTATATACAACCATACATAATCACCACGCTCAAATACCACTTGTTTACGCCCTCTATTAGGCTTAGCATATCGCTCATTACGGTTCTCTATATGCTGCCTAACTTTCTAATGTAATTGCCTTACAAATTCTGCCTTTTTGTTTACCATCTAGATTCGCCTTTTCCTCAATTGGTAGCGGAAGTAAGTCTAATGGTGTTAGTGGATTAAAACCATAAACAACCTCAAATGGTGACAACCCAGTGGTACTATCCAGACTCCTATTATAAGCAAACTCCACGTGCGGCAAACAATCCTCCCAATTCTTTAAGTTCTTTTGAATTATGGAACGTAATAAAGCTCCTAATGTCCTATTCACCACTTCAGTTTGTCCATCTGTTTGTGGATGGTATATTGTTAAAAATAACAACTTGGTTCCTAGCCTCTTCCACAAAGTTCTCCAAAAATGACTAAGAAATTTAACATCGCGGTCGAACACTATTCTTCTTGGCATACCATGCAATCTAACCACTTCTTTGAAGAATAAATCAGCAATATTCGTGGCATCATCAGTCTTGTGATATGGTATAAAATGAGCCAATTTTGAAAACCTGTCAACCACAACTAAAACACTATCTCGGCCCCGTTTGGACCTAGGTAACCCAATACAAAATCCATAAAAATATTAGTCCAAGGTTCACTAGGTACAGGCATGAGGCATAATTTTGGACTTAGCTTGTTTACAAGTAACACATTTTTCACACAATGTTTTTACATCAGATTTCATACATGGCCAAAAGAAATGTTCTTCTAAAATATCTAAAGTCTTTTTAACCCCAAATTACCCCATTAAACTTCCTCCATGAGCCTCTCTAACAAGCAACTCTCGTAAAGATGATTGAGGCACACACAACTTGTTTTCCCTGAATAAGAATCCATCATGCCTATAAAACTTATTAAATGTAGTTTTCTCACAAACGTTGAATACATTAGCAAAATCATGTTCTTCAGCATACAATTCCTTAATATACTCAATCCCTAATAATTTTGCATCCAAAATAGTGAGTAAAACTTACCTTCTAGATAATGCATCTGCCATAATATTTTTCTTCCCTTGTTTATACTTGATTACATAAGGGAATGTCTCAATAAATTCAATCCATTTAGCATTCCTTTGGATGAGTTTTTTCTGACTCTTCAAATGCTTTAAGCTCTCATGATCAGTGTGAATGACAAATTTCTTAGGCCACAAATAGTGCTGCCATGTCTCTAAAGCTCGAACCAATACGTGCAGCTCCTTGTCACAGGTGGGATAATTCAAGGTTGCCCCACTTAACTTTTCACTAAAGTAGGCTAACGGTCATCTCTCCTGTATCAAAACAACTCCAATACCTACACCTGAAGCATCACATTTAATCTCAAATGTTTAGTAAATTCAGGTAAAGCTTGATGCAAACTAGGTTGCCAAAATATCACAAGGTCTATTGAAAATCCATGTGTGATGGAGAACGACAACACAGCAACACATGTGATATCAAATCTCAATATTTGTAGTTGTTAGTAGTTATAAGTTACTATTAATTATTGTAATAAGTGCTAGCATTCCAAGTACCTAGTTTATTGGTAGTAGTTGGTAGTTAGTAGTTGTAAGTTTTCATTAATTGTTGTAATAAGTGCTGGAATCCCAAGTGCTTAAATTATTAGTAGTAGTTGGTAGTTAGTAGTTAGTAGTTTTAAGTTGTCATTAGTATTGTAATTGACAGGACTCGACCTGAGACCCTCTACTATAGATCCCAGCGGCCCTGCCGGGCACCCTGACGGAAGTTCCTCCGAACCTAACTGGGTAAGTTGAGAACTTCCGCGAGGCGAACCCCTTTTAAATTCTTGTTACTACTAAGAAGGTCTAGTAATATACATGAAAATGACATCTTAATTTTAAAAACAAACGGATAGAGTTTCCCCTATTTTCTGGAAAATCCATATAAAACCTGCATAGAAATTTCACTTCTATTTCCAATACATCTCAATTCTACCAATTCGGACCTCCGATCCTTTCCAAATCAAATCCAGCACAACTCAATTATTCATTTGAATCATAAATAAGCGTAATCATAAAAGTAAAAAGAACGATCATCATAAAATTGAAAACTCTTCTTCTCGGTTCAAAACATACATCCAAATATACATGCCTACAACCATTATGCATAAAGTAAAGGGTGCTATTTAGCACATTTACATGTATAAAAAATGATATTTGAATTCGGCCCACTACTCGGCAATAGGAGAATCAGCAGCTTGCATACCGAGACCTGCACCTAGGAAAGGGGTTCAGAAAACATAAAACATAAAATGGGTGAGCGAAAGGAGCTCAGTGAGTGCAAATAAAATTTCAATAAAATAACATCATGTATAGATAGCAAATTCTAAAGTTCATGCAGAAATCATGCTTCTAAAACTGATGTAAAACTATAAAACGGTTTCTAACATCATATGTTATTGAAATCTTGTCGAGCGGGTTTTATCTACATCTCTGAAAAACTATATTAAGAATTTGTATAACATAATAACTACTGTGTGCATATAAATGCATAAATGTTATCGGTAAATCGAAAACTAGTAAAATCCTCGCTCAACCATTTTCATTCTAAACTGTACCAATGGTAACTCTAAAGCTCTATACCCACGCAGCGACTCAACTAGCACTGCACACGTGAGTAGGTTACGGGGCACCTCAACTAGCAGCACCCACAGTGACATCTCAAGATATCTTACTGGCTATGCAGCGGAATCCTACATCGCATGCATATAGCGAGACAATATAGTGACTCACCTGATTCGACATCCCAACTTTACGGAGTTAGTGACACACCCCCAAGACCTGCCCATGTGCATGGGATATACCGGCCAGGTCTAATACAATCATCACCACTATAATCTGAGGGTACCAATGGCCTTAAAAACAAATGGAGAAATTTTAAAACTGTTTCTCAATTCGAACATGTAAAGGCATGTCTATGAATATATATCAAGATCATAAATCATGGTTATGCATCGAAAGCTCATAAAACATGCATATTCATTATGCGAAAACATAATAAACGAAAAGTAAAAGAAATGGCAGATTTCCACTCAACACCGCTCCACGCTCAATTTCGCTCCCGATTTCTGCTCCCGTTATCGCTCTCGGTTATCTTCACCTACGCGCCATAAATGACATTTAGAACCAAATCGAATGCTAGAATCTCATTTAACTACTAAATACCCTAATCGGCATACAAAGCCCGGATGTAAACTACTTACCGATTTTTATTTACGGAGCCATTTAATCTAACCTATCTCACCATCCGGTGCCTTGAAAATTATTGAATGCCTTATAATCTTGGTTGAACATAATTGTCCTTCACCTTTCCAAAATAGACAATTGTGTCCCATTATCTTCATTTTTTATTTTTCCATCAACATATACATTCAATTTACAATATGCACCATTTACACACAACAATTCATTCAAAACACCACTCAATCCCTAACTTCCCTAAAGTGGCAGAATTCCACCCTAGGTTCCAACACATTCCTTTTCTCAATTTCTTGTTCCAATTACAACAAAAACATGCCAATTTCATTCTAAAACCCTAATTACAACCAATTGAAATCTCTACAACAAAATCACCAAAAACCCTAATTCTTACCTTGCCAATTTCTTCAAATTGATGACTCCTTCAAGCTCCAAACTAGAATTCAACTCAATCTAAGCCAAGAATACACATAAGAACATCAATTTAAGCATTCTTGAAAGCTCACTTATCAAACTCATGAAACAATTCTTTTCTTACCTTTTTTTCTTGAATTTCCACTAATTGAGGCTTTAATTGAGCTTAGGGATTGGTATGTAACCTTATTTTGGCTTGATTAAGCATGAAAAATCATGAAAAAAAACTTGAATAGTCACTGTAGCAGCACCCCCCCTTTGAAGATCGAATTTCTCTCTCTTTTTTTTTTTTTTTTTCTAAGTGTTGGTTTTGATCTCTCTTCAAATTTTTACACACTTCTAACATATATATAGTGCTCCCTCAATTGACCATTTTGCCTTTCAACTTACTTAAAACTTCTAATTTTCCATTAGTTTAAATGAAAAGATTTAATTGGTTTCTTTATAACTATCTAGTTAGAATAGTCAAAAGAACTAACTAGAGTTTTCAACTTGGCAATCCATGAGATTGTTTCTAATTGGTCCATTCCTTAATATATGGATTGTATTTCTCAATAAAGTTTGTTCCATTCATAACCCTTAAATGGAAATTCATGTAGTAAATTAGGATTTTCTTTTCTAAGCCAATAGAGAAAAATTCCAAAAATATTCTAGGGTCGTTCGGTGCACCGATCGAGTGTGAAACTACCAAATTAGGTCTAATATCTCTCACGTGCACTATAAAGGGAATATTTCTAATAGGATTAAAATCGAGTAACCCTACGGTGTCTTATTTGCTCTATACCAAAATCTAGGCGCTAATACTACTAATAGGGATTGGATATTACAGTAATAAATGCTAGACATCCTAAGAGGTTTCTATAAATATATGAGAGAAGAGGGAGAACAAAATAGAATTGATGATATTAATGTTGAGAGTTTTCTCTTAAGTTCTTCAAAGAACTATTGTTATAACTTATCAAGATTTTATCTTGTGGCGTTCTTTTAGACTTATCACTCACAACTTCTCATCTATCCTGAATGTGGCGTCTACTATCTTCTTATACCTCTGGTTCTTATCTTTGATAGATAATGGGTCAAGGTTCTTTTTTTTAGTTTATATAAAAATCTGAATTAGAACGATCATTGGCAAAGGAACCTCATTAAAGGTCGGGTCTCACTTTTCTTTGTGAGGTTCACATCAAAGCTAATAATAGTGCATTACAAATTTTATCCTAAGCAAGTTAAACGCCTCTTCTTGCACCTTTTCCTACTTGAATCCGACATTCTTCTTTGTCACCTTCGTCAATGGTGCGACTAAGATGCTGAAATCTTTGACAAACCTTCTATAAAAGCTTGCCAAACCATGGAAACTACGCACATCTCCAATTGACTTAGGTGTCGGCCATTCCTTGATCGCCTTGACCTTTTCCTTGTCTACTTTAATTCCCTTGGTTGAAACAACAAAATCCAAAAATACAACTCTATCTGTACAAAAGCAGTACTTTTTTAGATTAGCATATAACTTTTCGAGCCTTAAGACATTAAGTAATAATTGCAAGTGTTCAACATGCTCTTCCACGCTCTTGCTATACACTAAGATGTCATCAAAGTCAACAACAACAAATTTACCAATGAATGAGAGCAAAACATGATTCATTAAATGCATGAATGTACTAGGTGCATTAGTTAAACCAAAAGGCATTACTAACCACTTATATAAACCATGTTTTGTTTTAAATGCAGTTTTCCATTCATCAATTTTACGCATCCTAATTTGATGATATCCACTTTTTAAATCAATCATAGTAAAGACATAAGATCCATGCAACTCATCTAACATGTCATATAACCTAGGAATTGGATATCTATACTTTACAGTGATTTTATTAATGGCGCGATAATCAACACATATACACCAAGATGCATCCTTCTTAGGTACCAGTAACACAGGAGCGGCACATGGACTCATACTCTCACGCATATATCCTTTCTCAATTAATTCACCAACTTTCCTTTTTAACTCCTTCGTCTCCTCAGGATTCGTTATATAGGCAGGTTTATTAGGAATTTGTGCACTAGACACAAAATCAATTTGGTGCTCAATCCATCTAATTGGCGGCAGTCCATGTGGTATATCCTCAGGGAACATGTCCTCAAAATTCTGCAACAAATTATACACAACACTAGGCAAAGAAGAATCAAGGTCAGAGTTACCAAAATAAGTGTCTTTTTACACAAATATATATATAGATTGCTTAGCTGCGTAGGCTGCCCTCAGGTCACTCTCTTTTGTATAATCACTAAATGTTTTATCATTCTGGTTCTTTTCACTCAAGCTCTCCCTTTTTTTGGCACTTCTCGTATCTTTTTCATGCACACTTTGAATTTGGTTTTCATTCAAGCTCTCGCCCTCACTAGTATTCTCACTCTCCAATCTCTTTTTTCCTCTCTCATACTTTTGCTCACTCTCTCTAATCCTAATCTGATCCTCATAAACTTGTCGCGGTGTCAAAGAAATGAGTGTGTATATTTTCCCTTCCTTGGTGAGATCTATTTTTGTACTCATTATGCAGTACTCTCCTATCATACTGCCAAGAACGCCCCAACAACATATGTCCAGCTTGCATCGGTACTACATCACACAAGACCTCATCTCTATACCTTCCAATGGTGAACGAAACTCGTACTTGCTTGTTCACCCTTACTTCTCCACAATCATGGAACCATTACAACTTGTATGGCTTTGGATGCTTTAAAGTTGGCAAGTTCAATTTCTCTACAAACAAAGTACTAGCAACATTAGTACAACTACCACCATCAATAATCAAACTACATACCTTATCTTTGATTTCACATCTAGTATGAAAAATATTCTTGCTTTGCACTTCGTCATCCTCCTTAACTTGCATATTCAAAGCACGCCTCACCACAAGTGTCATTTGTTCTTTAGGATACTGATACTCTCCTTCAACATCACTATAATTCTCCAAAAGTGGCACAGATTCCTTACTCAAATCAGATTCTGATTTTAGTTTGAAACATTTATTGTTGTACTTGCAAAGTTTGAAGCATTTATTGTTGTACTTGCAAAGTTTGAAGCATTTATTGTTGTACTTGCAAAGTTTGAAGCATTTATTGTTGTACTTGCAAAGTTTGAAGCATTTATTGTTGTACTTGCAAAGTTTGAAGCATTTATTGTTGTACTTGCAAAGTTTGAAAAAAACTAATTTAAAGCCATGTTGGTAGTAGTTGGTAGCTACTAGTTTTTAAGTTGTCATTCAATATTGTAATAAATGCTATCATCTCAAATGTTCAATAGAAATACATAAGGGATGATAGAAAAGGATTCAGCAATTTTGATTAAGAAAAATATTCTTTGGTCCTTTTAGAACTCTTTGAACTTATCAAAATAATTTTCATGGCGTTCTCCTTCGACTTATCAATCGATTATTCCATAATTGATTGTGGTGTCTTCATTGTGCCAAGGTTCTTGCTTCAATATAAGCAATGGGTCCCAGTTTCATACAAATCTGTTTCTTTACGATCTTGGAGCCCTTCTTGATCCATAACGTTATCAAATCCTTGGCGTAGATCGTATCAAGTCAATAATAAAACTATAAAGTATTGTCATCCTATTCCTCATTTAAATGATATATTAGATGAACTGCATAATGATTTAAAGAGTGGGTATCATCAAATATAAATGAAAGAGGGCGATGAATGGAAAACTACTTTTAAAATAAAATATGATTTATATGAGTGCTTAATTATGCCGTTTAGATTAATTAACACACTGAGTACTTTATGCGATTATTGAACCATATCTTGCATACTGTCATGGGCAGATTTTTGTTGTTTATTTTGATAATATTCTCATTTATCACAAAAACTTGGATGATCATGTTGTGCATTTAAAATCAGTTTTTGATGTACTTAGAAAAGAGAAGGTTTTTGCTAACTTAAATGAGTGCACTTTTTGCACGGATAAGCTGTGTTTCTTGGTGTTGTTATGAGTGCACAAGGGATATTGGTTGATGAAGAGAAGATCCGCGCGATTTAAGAATGGTCGAATCCCATTAGTGTAGGTCATGTTCGTAGTTTTCATGGACTTGCTAGTTTTTATAAGAGGTTCATGAAATACTTTAACAACATCACCGCAGCACTTACCGAAGTCATCAAGAGAAGGCATTCCAATTTATTAAGGAAATTTTAACTAATAACCATTTACTTGCTTTACGTGATTTTACTAAAAACATTTGAAATTGAATGATACTTCAGGTATGGGTATAGGCACAGTTCTTATGCAAGGAGGAAGACCAATAGCATATTTTAGCGAAAAATTAAGTGAGGTAACCTTAAACTACCTTACTTATGATAATCCGGCATTGGAAACATGGAAAGTTTGGCCTAAGGTGATGCACACCAATTATAAGTCCTTGAATTGTTTGAAAGGCCAACACAAGTTGAACAAGAGACATACATGATGGGTGAAATTCATTAAAACATTTTCATATGTCATCCGATATAAGTAGGGTAAGGAAAATATCGTTGCCGATGCACTTTCTCGAAGTTATGTATTAATTCTACTCTTGATGCAAAATTACTTGATTTTGAGCATATTAAAAGAATTCTATTCTTTAGACCACGATTTTTGTGAAGCATTTCGGGCTTGTGAGAAAACCGCAGTGGGCAAGTTCTTTAGACACAAGGGTTTATTATTTCGGGAAAATAAATTATGTGTGCCGAATTGTTCTTTGCGTGATTTGTTAGTAAGAGTATCACATGGTAGAGGATAAATGGGACACTTTGGAGTTGATAAGACCTTAGCTGTTTTGCAAGAACACTTTTATTGGTCACACGTAATAAGAGATGTTGAGAGAATTTGTGGTAGATGTGTCACATGCAGGCAAGAAAAATCCCGAGTGCAACCCAATGGTTCTTACACGCCACTACCTATTCCTAGAGAGTCTTCAGTTGATATTTTGATGGACTTTGTGTTCGATTTACCTAGGTCAAAACATAGTAGGGATTCAATTTTTTTGTTTGTGGATAGATTTTCTAAGATGGTAAATTTCATTCCATATCACAAAACCGATGATGATTCACTTACTGCTGATTTGTTCATTAGAGAAATTGTAATATTATATAGTATGCCTAGAAAAATAGTTTTAGATAGAGATGCTAAGTTCTCGAGTTACTTTTGGAAGACTTTGTGGTGTATGTTAGGAAATAAGTTGTTATTTTCTACTACTTGTCACTCACAAACTGATGGTCAAACCAAAGTATTGAATAAGATTTTGTCTACTTTGTTGAGGGCTATAATTAAACAGAACATGAAAACTTAGGAAGAATGTTTACCACATGTTGAGTTTGCTAATAATTGTACTATGCATTAAGTTACTAAGTTTTCACCATTTGAAATTATTTATGATTTTAATCCTTGAACTCCATTGGATTTAACTCTATTACATTTATCTGATCATGCTAACTTAGATGGAAAGAAAAAGGCTGAATTTGTTAAACAGATACATGAGAAAGTGGACTCAACATTGAGAGGAGGATAGAGCAATATGCAAAACAAACTAATATAGGGTGTTGATAGCAAATTTTTGAACCCGGAGATTGGCTTTGTTGCATATGCATCACAAAGGCGATCCAAGTTGCTTATGAGGAGAGATAGACCTTTTCAAGTCCTTGAGCACATAAATGACAATGCATGTATGTTGAATTTTCCAGGTGAGTAAAATGTTAGTCCCACTTTCAGTATTACTGATTTTAGTCCTTTTGTTATAGGTGACGATTTGAGGATAAATCCTTTTCAAGAGGAAAAAAATGATAAGGCATGGCTAACAAATAGAATAAAGATCAAATTTAAGTTTAGTTAGTCCAGTTACAAGGGCTTGAGCTAAAAGGTTCAGGGAAACTCTCAATGGACTGATTTAAAATATTTTTGCTGAGGTGAATTCGTGGAGGCCCAAGAAAGATGTTCCATGGTGCAAGCTTAAGAGTTTAAGAGAGAAGACACGAGATCGGAAGAATGAAAAATAATCACACCACTTTGATTAAGTGAAACATTGATAAAGTGAAAGAGACACAAAATGAACACTACTCAGGTGGTAAACAATGGGATACATAATAACTCACCACCCAATGAATCCTACAACAGATATAGGGCTCTCAAACTCACCACTCTATGAACCCCACCCAAGATATTACAGAGTTTAATGAAGAAACTCTCACAAGAGAACTCTCCATAGGTTATAAGTGTTTTAAAACTCGACTCTTTTCTGCCCTTCTCATCTCATCCCTTGAGGCAAGATTAAGTGTTTAAAAGAGAATACAACAAGATTGGAAGAATGAGTAAATAAACACACCAGTTTTATTAAAATAAATTCAAACACTGATAAAGTGAAAGTGGTAAAAAATCAAGCTCACCACTCAAGAGGAAAACAATGGGTTACAGAATAATTCACCACCCAAAAAATCCTACAAGAGATACAAAACTCTCAAACTCGCCACTCTAAGGATTCCACCCAAGAGATACAAAATTAAATGAAGAAACTCTCATAAGAGAACTCTCTCACATACAAGTAATTTAAAATTCACTCTCTACCTCTTCATGGTATTTATAGAGAGTTCTTGGGAGGGCTACTGCAAAGCACTAATTACAACATTCAAACTTGGTGGCTGAGAGTTTACAAATTTCAAAGGATAACAACTTAGACTTACAACTACCCTTACATCCAATAGTCTACAAATATAGCTAACACAATAAAAGAAGTATCAAAATTCAAACACAATGTGCTCTAGTTCAACAAAGCATGCCTTTAAGTCTTGCATGGAAAGAAAAGTCTTCAATTCTTGCAAGTTATCAAGATTTGGCTCACCAATCAGCTGTCTAACCTTCCTTTAGTTATTAGACTTCAACATACTCTAGAAAACTTAGATTTATATACTGTGAAAATGATTTAGAACTAGACCCATATAGTTTTTCAGCAATATAAAGATTGCCCAGTAATTCTTTTTGAAACAGTACCAGATTAATTCCAAAGTTACGTTTGAAATTGATTATCTAACATTGAGTTTTTAGTTTATGAAGGTAACTAACTTAAATTCATTTAGTTCTAATTTTGGCTCCATGTAATTAAACACTCGTGTCAAACTCTCTTAGTTGAAATAGACTCATCCTCTAGTCAATTTTGTTATCATCCTTATAAGGAGATAGATCAGCAACATTGAATACATCGGAGACATCATAAAACTCTGGAAGCTCAATTTTGTATGCATTTTCCCCAATTCGTTTTATCACCTTAAATGGTCTATCAGCTCTCGGTTTGAGTTTGGAAAACTTACCACGAGGGAACCTTTCTTTTCTTAGATGAACCCAAACTAAATCTCCTTCTTAAGATTCTCTGTTCTTGTGATACTTGTTGGCGCTCTTTTGGTACTTCTCATTTTTCTTCAATATTTTCTTCCTAACGTCTTCATGCATTTTTTTTATGTTCTTCTCTCGTTCTTCAGCATCTGTACTAAATTGGTGACTAATTGAAAAAGGGACTAAATCCAATGGTCTTGTGGGATTCTGACCATAAACAATTTCAAATGGACTATAACTTATAGATTGGCCTTTTGTCCTATTGCAAGCAAATTCAACTTGAGCCAAAATTAGATCCCACTGACAGATGTTCTTTCTAACATAACACCTCAAAAGGTTTCCCAAACTGCTATTTGTGACTTTCGTTTGTCCATCAGTTTGAGGATGATGGGAAGAACTAAAGTTAAGTTGAGCTCTAAGCTTCCTCTAAAAAGTGCGCCAAAAGTGACTCATGAACTTAGTATCACGATCTAAGACGATGGTGTTAGGAATTCCATATAGTTTCACAATCTTTTGAAAATATAAGTTAGCTACATGGGAAGCATCAAGGGTTTTGTTGCAAGGAACGAAGTGCTCCGTATTGGAAAAATGATCCACCACCACCATCACAGAATCTTTATTTCTTTGAGTTCTTGGCAATCCTACAACAAAATCCATACTAACCTCTTCCCAAGGTGTTGTAGGAACAGGAAGTAGAGTATACAAACCAGTATTTTGGCCATGAATTTTAGCCATATGATAGATTTTACCCCTATCCACATGCCTCTGAACATCCTTCTTCATCTTTGGCCAATAAAACTTTTCTTGTATCAATGCCAAAGTCTTGTCTCTCCCAAAATGTCTGCCAAGTCCACCACCATGAGATTCTTTGATAATAGATTCTCGAAGAGACCATTGAGTATTACATAAGCGGTTGCAACAGGAATTACTGAAAAAGATACCCATCATGCAACAAGAATTACTGAAAAAGAGCCATACTTGCAGTCCTTTATAATTTTTCCAAAATAAGCATCACCTTTGTAGAGTACCTTTACTATCTCAAAGCCTGTAACATTCACTTGCATGGAGGACAATAAGGAATATATCCGACTTAATGCATCAGCCACTATAATTTGAACTCCAAATTTATGCTTAATGGTGAAGTTGAAGGATTGAAGGAATTCAACCCAAAGAGCATGATGCCTATTAAGTTTGTGCTGACTATTCATGTACTTAAGTGCTTCATGATCAGAATAAAGAATAAAAGGTTTTGGAAGAAGATAATGACTCCAATGATCTAAAGCTCGATAAATAGCATAGAACTCTTTATCATAAGTAGAAGACTTTTTACGAGAATCACTCAATTTTTCACTAAAAAAAGCAATTGGTTTACTTTCTTGACTAAGGACAGCACTAATTCCCATATTTGATGCATCACACTCAACCTTGAACACTTTGTCAAAATTTGGTAATGCAAGAATAAGGGCTTGGGTTACCTTTGATTTGAGGAGATCAAATCTCTTTTGTGCTTCATTTATCCACTTTAAGTGATCACCCTTTAAACATTCAGTGAATATTGCCATGATTGAACTAAATTCTTTAATGAAACACTGATAAAATGAAGCTAATCCATGAAAGCTTCGAACATCATGGAGAGTTTGAGGAATAGGCCAGTTCAAAATAGCTTTCACCTTACTAGGATCCATTTTGATTCCATTTTAGAGACTATATAGCCTAAAAAAATAAGGCAATTTGAGAAGAACTCACATTTCTTTAGGTTAACATAAAGCTTCTGTTTCCTCAAAGTGTTGAAAACTTGATAAAGATTATCCAAGTGTTGTTCCTCATCTTTGCTATATATAAAAATGTCATCAAAGTAGACAACAATGAACCTTCCAATGCTGGGCTTTAGAACATGATTCATCAAATGCATGAAAGTACTTGAAGCATTTGAAAGTTCAAAAGGCATCACCTTCTATTCATAAAGGCCATCTCTAGTCTTAAATATTGTCTTCCATTCGTCACCTGGTTTTATCTTTATTTGATGTTATCTACTCTGTATAACAATCTAGAAGAAATTACAAGCTCCATAAAATTGGTCAAGGAGATCATCAAGTCGAGGAATTAGGAAGAGATAATCAATGATGATTTTGTTGATGGCTTTACTATCTACACACATGTGAAAGAAACATCCATCTTGGGCACAAGGAGATCAGAAACAACATAAGGACTCTTTCTTTCTTTAACTAATCCTTTGGACAAAAGCTCATTCAAACCATGTTAAATGTCTCTTATGGGAGGCAATCCTAGCGATTTCTCATATGGTACTACATCTTAAAATTCTTGAAGCAGTTTCTTCATTATAAGAGATTGCTCAGGACTATCATTGTTTTCTTCAAACACCACAAGAGCAAAGGCTTCATGAACCTTTTAAAATTCTCTTTTACATTCAGAAAGAGTTAATAAATTATTTTCCTCTCCTTTAAAAGGCTTAAGAACATTGATAATCTTAGAATGACCCAAAATTACTTTAACACCATCCTTGACAAAAGAATAAGTGTTTTAATGGCTATTATGAATAATTTTTCTATAAAATTGCCATGGACGACCAAGAAGTAAATGACAAGCATCCATCGAAACAATGTCACACTAAATTTTATCTTGTAGTTTTTGCCAATAGAAAGGGAGATTAGTAGAAGGAGATTAGTAGCATTGATTTACCTTTATTTCATTTCCTTTTTTGAGCCAAGAAAGCTTGTATGGTTTAGGATGCTTCACTGTCTTTAGGCCTAATTTTTCTGTCAATTGAGCAGAAGCTACAGTTTCAAAACTATCCTCATCTCTACATTTGGTATAAAAGTTATTTTTTCGCACTAATCTTCTTCTTCTTTCTGGGTAACACTTAAGACTTTACGAAAGCTGAGAGTTTCACCTTCATCCTTATTAAGTTATATCTTCATTGTGTTTCTCAGGTTTTGCATAGTTGTTCTCCATCTCTTCTTCAACGAGTGTCATAATTCTATGATTTTGGACATTCAAAAGCAATATGTCGATATCATTGGCATTGAAACATAAGCAAGAATTGGTGTTGTAAGAATTGTTTTGCTTCTTTTGGTTAGAGACACCATCATTCTTTGAAGAAGTCCTTGCAGTAGGTTTGACAGTGGAAATAGTCTTAGAGTTGGAAGTACTTCTTGGGTTAGAAATATCTTAGGTCTTAAACCCCCAAGATAACATGTAATTGTCTATTCTTCTTGTTCAGCCATATTGTACTTCAGTATAAAATGATCAAATTCTTTAGTATTCTACAGAAAGATCCTTTTGATGGAAATTATGTTGTTTGACAATAACATCTTCCCATAGTTATCTGGAAGATATTTCCTCTTAAGCTTCCGTTTCATCTTCTCATATTTCACGATCTTGCTTCTACGTTCTTTTATCCTCTGTTCCTTCAAATTTTCCCACCAGAAAGAAGCATAATTTTTAAGTTTTATGGCAACGGGTTTTACCTTTTGATTTTCTAGAATATCTTGATAATCAAAGATTCTTTCAATGGTATTCAACCAATCCAAAAATTCGTTTGGATGCATTCTATCTTCAAAATCTGGTATTTCTACTTTTACTTGGAAATCTCGAAGATAATCATTTCTAAATGTCATAATTCTTATAACACTTTGATTCACTGGAGAACTAACACTAGAAGAATGAGATTTAGCTCGATGAAAAGAATTTGTATTACCTTCATCATTGCTATAAGAACCAATATCTAGATCTTCATGTTGCACTGCTTTACCTTGATCTTTGAACATTCTAAATTTTTTGGAAGTTGCTGAATTTGTTGTCTCAATTCTTCAATTAGAATGTCTCATGTATTATCTTGAGCTACAGGCTGCTCTTCAATTATTGGAACAAACTGACAACCTTTGTCCATTGAAATACAAAGCAAAAAAAAAAAAAACCAAAAACTCTAATACCAAACTAACATAAGCTCAATTGTCTAAGAGAGAAGACACAAGATTAGTAGAATGATAAATAATCACACCACTTTTATTAAAATAAACTTAAACATTGATAAAGTGAAAGTGATACAAAACAAAGCTCACCACTCAGGAGATAAACAATGGGATATAGAAAACTCACCACCCAATAAATCCTACAAGAGATAAAGAGCTCTCAAACTCACCACTCTAAAAAAATCCACCCAATTGATACAGAGTTTAATGAAGAAGCTCTCATAAGAGAACTCTCCAAAGGTTAAAAGTGTTTTAAAACTTAACTCCTTTTTGCCCGTCCAAACTCATCCCTCATGGTATTTATAGAGACCACTTGGGATGTCTTCTGCAACCACACATTACAACATTCAAACTTGGTGGTTGAGAGTTTACAAATTTTAAAAGACAGCAATTAAGATTTTCAAATTACAACTACCCTCACACTCAAAAGTATACAAATATAGCTAACACAATAAATCAAGTATCAAAATTCAAACATAATCTACACTAAATTCAACAAAGCATGCTCCTAAGTCTAATATTGAAAGCAAAGTCTTCAATTTTTGCAAGTTGTTAAGACTTGGTTCACCTACTAGTTGCCTGACATTCCTAAAATTATTTGACTTCATCTTTCTTTAGAAAACTTAGATTCATATACTGTAACAATTTAGAAATTAGAAACATAGAGTTTTCAAACAATATGAAGATTGCTCAATAATTCCTTCTGAAACATTACTAGATTAATTCCAAAGTTGCCCTTTAGTTTATGACTGTGACTAACTTAAATTCATTAGGTTCTATTTTTAGCTCCATGCAATCTGACACTTCTGTGTTATTCCACGTGTTATACAAGGTTGGATTTTCATGATTCAATCTTTGAAATTGGATTAAATTCATACACAATCTCAAATAGTGAAATTTTTGTAGCATTATGCACACTACAATTTTTTGCAAACTCCACAATAGGAAAACAAGTATCCCAACTCTTTAAGTTCTTGTTTATAACAGCCTATAATAAATAAGATAGAATATAGTTCACTACCTCAGTTTGCTCATCAGTTTATGGATGACAAGCAGTACTGAAAAGCAGCTTTGTTCCAATCTTCTTTCAAGGAGACTTCCAAAAGTAGCTTAAGAACTTTGTATCGCGATCAAAGACAAGCTTTTAGGGAATCCATTTAAACATACAATTTCCCTAAAAAAACAAATCAGCAATATGAATAGCATCATCAATTTTGTTACAAGGAATAAATTGGGATATTTTAGAGAACCGATCAACCACAACCATCACCGAATCCTTTCCACGTTCTGTTCTAGGTAATCCAAGCACAAAATCTATACTAAGATTCATCCATGGTTGCTCTGGGATAGGTAAAGTCATATACAGCCCATATGTATTCTCTTTACCCTTAGCTTTCTTGCAAATTATGCATCTTTCAACCACTTTATGAACATCCCGCAACATATTAGGCTAACAGAAGTGCTTTTTTAGTAGCTCATAAATTTTCTTCTCTCCAAAATGACCACTAAAACCACAACCATGAGCCTCATGCACAAGTAACTCACACAAAGATCCTGAAGGTATACACATTCTGCCCAACTTAAACAAGTAATCATCATGTAAAAAGAACCTATCATAAGTGCCTTTAGCATATTTAGACACCACATTAGCAAAGTATGAATCACTTGTATATTGTTCTTTCACCTGTTCAAAACCCAACATCCTTGCATTTAACTATAAATCAATGCATACCTCCTAGAAAGAGCATCACCAATGACATTAGTTTGCCTATTCATATATTTTATGACATAAAGAAATGGCTCCATGAATTATACCCATTTAGAATGTCTTCTATTCAGCTTATTTTGCCCTTTAAGCTACTTCAAAGATTCATGGTCAGTTTGAATAACAAATTCTTTAGGTAATAGGTAATGCTGCCATACCTCAAAAGCCAGAATCAATACATAAAACTTCTTGTCATAAATAGAGTAGTTTAAATGTGCCCCATTCAGCTTCTCACTAAAGAATGCAATTTGCTGCTTTTCTTGCATTAAAACAGCCCCAATACCAAGCCCATAAGTATTACACTCTATTTCGAATGTTTTAGCAAAATCAGGAAGTGCTAAAACAGGAGCAGAACATTTTTTTTTAATCAGCTCAAAATGCCTTCTGTGCATTCTCTTCTTACCTACTTATTCCCCTTTTTCAAATATTCTGTCATAGGTGCAACAATAGAACTAATGTCTTTAATAAATTATCTATAGAAAAAGGCTAAATCATGAAAACTTCTCTTATTAGCAACACTAGTAGGTTTAGGCCAATCATGAATTACCTTAACATTTTCTTCATCAACCTTAATTCCACTACCGAAAACAACATACCTAAGAAAGATATCACTATCGTGGAAGAAATAACACTTCTTAAGTTTCCTATACAACTTAGCATCACGCAATGTCTCAAATACAACCCTAAGATACCTCATATGATCATCAAAAGTTTTACTGTAGATCATATCATCAAAATATACCATAACAAATAGCCCAATAAACTTCCTCAAAATATTATTCATATGCCTCATAAATGTACTAGGTGCATTAGAAAGCCCAAGCTGCATCACCATCTACTCATACAATCCATGCTTAATTTTAAAAGCTATTTTCCATTCATCACCTTCTTTCAACCAAATTTGGTGATATCCACTCATTAAATCAACTTTCCAAAAGTAAACAGCACCATGCAATTCATCAAGCATATCATTAAGTCTAGGAATATATAATCAATACTTAGTCATTATCTTATTGATAGCTCGGCTGTCCACATATATTCTCATGGTACAATCCTTCTTTGGATCAAGCAAAGTAGGCACAGAACAAGAACTAAGTGACTCATGCACATAGCTCTTTTCTAAGAGCTCACCAACTTACCTTTGGATATCCTTTGCTTCCTCCAGATTACACCTATATGTTGGTCTATTAGGAAGTGAAGCTCTAGGCACTAAATCAATTTGATGCTCTATTCCTCGAATAGGTGGTAATCCCAATGGCAACTCTTCTTGAAATACATCTTTGAACTCTTTAAGAACACCACAACCTACCTCGGCAAATCTAGACCCTTTACTTGTAACAAAGGCTTTTCCCAAGCCATAACAAAACCCCCATCGAAGATAGTGCTTGTTCAATGTCTCCCGTTTTGGCTAACATCAGCCTTTTACTCGATTCCACCATCTTCCTCTGATTTCGTAACTGATTTTTTCTAACTTATTGAGAACTCAACGACATCAAATTCACTTTCTTCCCATTCAGTACAAATGAATAAGTGTTTCACCGCCCAGTTTCTTCACCAAAGTAATGGATGCAACATTGGTACAACTACCATTATCAATGCTTATAGCAGAAGCCTTATCTTGGATTTGACAACTTGTATTAAAGATGTTTTCACGTTGCTCCTGTTGACGTATTTTAGGGTATATGCATGTGATTGTGTATATATTGAAAAATTAAAATTATGCATCATATACATGAATTTGGCAGCGAAATTTATCAAGTAATCAACATATACACATGTAGTTCAATTCTTAACAACTTAAGAATACAGAAAACATACCTTTAAAGACCTCCGATGAAGATTTTGAATTTCGGATATCTTTGCTCCAATTTTGAGCTCACCTTAAAGTGTACTTTTGTCCAATTCTAGTTCACAACAATCCGGTGGGATTGTGAAGCTAGAATAGCAGCAGTAGGATCTCCAGCAACAAGGTTTTGATTCTAAAAAGAAAAATATGAAGGATTTATTTTCTTTCTCCTTTTCTCACAAGTCTTTGTTCTTTGAAAAGCTCTCTCAAAACCAACTCTTCTTTTTCCTCTCAACCCTTGCACGAATTTTCATTCACTCTCTTGTTAACACACTTGAAACTCAACCATTTTTAGTGGTTACAACAACTTCACAAGTGCTCCACCAAAATTAGATTAAGTGGCCAACTACCAAAATAATTTTTGGTGACCATTTTAATGGTCTAATAAATTTAACCATTAATCATAAAATGGTGCTCCACTAAATTTAGTTTATGTTTCTCAAATTAGGTATGTCTTCCATTTAGGAATAAAATAATAAATAAATAAAAGTCATATTTTATTTATTTAAATAACATTTATTTAATTATTCAAAAACTATTTGAATAATTAATATTTACCTTATTTGATTTTACTAACATGGTAAATGGTTGAATTCATGGTAAAACAATTTATACAATAAAATTGTGCCACTTGTTAATATCTAATTAGTTAATAACTCTTGTCAACTAATTAAATAATATGCTTAACATTTAAGTTTAAACAAGTGCACAACCCGAGGAACCCTGAAACATATTTTCGGTTTGCTGAAATTTCTAGGATGGAACTGTTCAATCCATTATGTTGCCCCAGTGCACAACGAGTACACTTTATATTGTGAGACTCTCTAGGTCCACAGCCGAATTGTCATATAGAACTCCTTCATACGTCCGTGAATGATGCCCCACACATACGTTACAGATATTACATGATGTACATCATGAAGGTTCTAAATCAACTCAAGAAGGCGAGCTGAGCGTAAAGGAGACTTCAGATGGTCCAATAACAAGGGCTAAGGCTAAACAGCTTCAAAGGGCCATAAGTAGTCAAATTGGAGCTATTGAGGCTTCTATGGGATTAGAAGCTTGCGATCTGAATGAAAATGAGTTAAATGTGTTTATTTGTCTTCAATTAGAGATTGGGACGTGATTTAAAGGCGTTTGGTGACGTTGGGCTTAAAGCAGCAGCTAAGGGCCTTCTTTCCATGCTATTGGGCTTTATTTACTTCTTTTGTTGCTATTTTTATGTATTTGGGCCTTTCTTGAACTTGTTTAGTTTTGTTTTAAAATTGTGAAGTCATATTGGGCTTATTTTGGGCTTTTTAACTTTATTAGGTAATATTAGGGTTTCCCCTCATTTTGTAAGCCTATATAAGGCATGTTTAAGTCTTATAGAGGCAGTTGCCTCATTTTGGAATTGGATGCACGAAAATAGAACTTTTCTCTCTCAAAATTATCTTCTCAAGTTTTTCAACTCTTGAAGATAGTTGCTAACTTATCACTCTTTGATCCCCAAGAGTGTGGCGTCAAAACCTTAAATTGATCATTGTGGCGTCCATACGACTTATCAAGGTATCTATTTAGTTCTATCATCCATCAACTTCACCATTTAATTTTGTTATAAATCAAGGCACATCATTACAAAGCGGCGCGTTAAACCATACAAGTTGAGGTTATAACATATTCATATAATCCCTCCATCATTTATATCCGAGTAGAGCAGAGATATAGATCAACACCGTTAAATCTCCATATGCCCGACTGAAAGCTTATCTCTAGAATTGTATTTCAATAAATAATATTCCTAAACACTTTTGAAATATTATGTATCCGTAGGGTTAAACTCTTTTCCCGGGAATTATTGCTTATGGCCATAAGACTTTCTAAACTACAATCTATAGAGTATTAGGATATAATAATCAACCAAATGAGCTGATGGATCCCATATCTATGCACACTGGACTCTATGAGCATCGGACCATACCCAGCGACACCCAGCGGTCAGACCATGAAAGGTTTCTGACATGTGTGGAACCAAAGTATGGTGGATCACTCACAAGCCCACTGTGGCACTCAAGTCAAAGGACCACGAATACTACTTAACTCGAAAGATCCTACATTGACGACTTTATGGGATGTCTATTGGAGATCTTTGCGAGTCTGTTCAGTATTCAGTCCTTACTGAATACCTATATCTCTATACGATCTTTCACTAAACTCATGGTTTGCTAAGAAAAATCATCTGGACCATCCAGATATAGACATACACTAATCTATATATTTGTTAAGGTATTCACTGACAGACCTGCATCAGTGAAGATAGATCAGGAACATAATATTTGAGAACATATTTGTATAATGACATTTTCTAGCACTATTTGCAACTCTTTATAATTATGTCATTACTAATATATTCTTAAGTCTTTGTCCCATTTTAGACAAGGCTCTAACTCTTTAGATATTACTGACTCTTATAACCTGGTAACTCTTATCAGTGCCAACTCTTAGCATTTATAACTCTCAGCGTTGCTAATTCTTAGCACTGATCTAAACTAATTTAGACCAGATCTGAACTCTTTCAGATCGTAATATATTTGAAACGTTACAAGTATCTTACCATATATAAATATAATTAGCGATTTATTGAAATAATAACACTAGTATAAATATTAAACAAATATTCATACATAATGGAATGGCACGTAAACACAAATCCCAACAGCTCTGCACCAATATCAACTTCAGCAATCAAAACCCTCTAAATAACTAATAAATTCTCCTCCATTGGCTCAAGATTCTTTTCTTGTTCAGTCACTTCTACTTCAGATTCCTATTCTGTTTTGACCTCATCTTCACTTACAAGCTCTCCACACTTTCTATGTAGAACCATCCTCCTCTTATTTGGACATTCATAAGAAATCTGCCCATTTTACAAGAACTTGAAACAGTTGATGTCTCAAGACCTCATGGGAAGTTAAGGTTCAAATACCTTCTCCTTTCTTTTCAAAGAACCTCAACTAGCACTCCCTTGCTGAACTCCACTTTCTCATCCCGTTTAGGTGTGTTCCATGTTTGGGAAGGTAAAGAAATAGCCTTTGTATTATTTTATGTAGTTGACCTCATATGGATACCCCCTCTTTTCTACTATCTTTCTACTCTAGTTGCAAGTTTTATGTCATCCTCGAGAAATATGAAGGGTTACAACTCAACAACATTAGCTATGTCCCTCCTCAATCCATCAAGAAATCTAGCTATTTTTTACTCTGAGGTTCATTCAAATCACAATGAATTAATAATAACTCAAATTCTTTTATATACTCTTCCACACCCAAGGAACCTTACCGCAAAGTTTGGAGTTTGATGTATAATTCTTATTTATAGTAATCAGGAACAAATCTCTTATTCATTAATCTTTTTATAAGTGGCTAACTAGTAACTTCTTCTTCTGCATCCCTTCTTCATCATACCTCTAAATGGTATTATAATAGGAGTGTGCATAGTACCACTGGAATTTCACTATTCGAGGTTGTTTTTGGTTTTAATCCAATAACACCATTGGACTTACTTCCACTACCAATTGAGGAAAGGGCGAATCTAGATGGTAAACAAAAAGCAGAATTTGTAAGGCAACTACATGAGAAAGTTAGGCAGCATATAGAAAAGCGTAATGAGCAATACGCTAAGCAAGCTAATAGGGGGTGCAAACAAGTGGTATTTGAGCCTGGTGATTGGGTATAGTTGTATATGCGAAAGGAAAGATTTCCTACACAAAGGCATTCCAAGTTGCATCCTAGAGGAGATGGTCCATTTCAAATCATTGAGAGGATCAATGACAATGCTTATAAATTAGATTCGCCTGGTGAGTTTAATGTTAGTGCTACTTTTAACATTTCTGATCTTTCTCCTTTTGATATACGTGATGAAGATTTGAGGATAAATCTTTCTGAAGGGAGGAGAAATGATGAAAATTAAGGTTGCAACAATAGAAGCAATCATGATCCGTTGCACATTAGGGATGGTCTAATCATGAGGGCTAAAGCTAAAAGGGTGCGTCAAGCTTTGCAGCGGCTTATTGAAGCTAGTTGGGCCAAGACACAAGGGGTTATATTTGCACAAGAAGAACAAGGCTTAGTAAATTTAATTCAAGCCCAAGATTGAAGAATATATTTGTACTAAATATTAGTGGGCTAATATTAGTAATAATGCCTAATTATATTATTTAAGATATATTTGGGCGGGCCTATGCTATTTAAGGCTAGGGAAAAACCTTATTAAAGTTGTTTAATTCATTTCCTTTAAAATTGTCAAAACTTCACAAATAAGGATTAGGGCTGAACCTTCCTTATTAAGTCTAATCCTTATTTGGCAGGGAATAAGTATATTTCCTTCAGATTTTAGGGTTTCTAAGGGCTATAAATACCTTATTAAAGCCTTAGAAACAACAGACTTTGTTATTTTGAAATTTGAGAGAGATTAAAAAAACTATCTAGCTTTGTTCTTTTGAGAACTTGTGATTCTTTTTATCCAATTCATCTTACTTATCACTCATCATATAACCTTGGTTCTTGTCTCTTAATTAGACAACGGGTCTTGGTTCTCTTTCTTGAATCTGATTTAGCGTTTCTGGGTTTTTTAACAACGTATTGGTGTTGGGTTTCACTTTTTTAGTTGTGGTTCCATCAAAATAGCCTTTGTATTACTTGATGTAGTTGACCTCATATGGATACCCCATCTTTTCTGCTGTCTTTCTACTTTAGTTGCAAGTTTTATGTCATCCTCGAGAAATATTAAGGGTGGTAACTCAGCAACATTAGCTATGTCCCTCCTCAATCCATCAAGAAATCTAGCTATGTTTTGCTCTGAGGTTCATTCAAATCACAACGAATTAATTATAACTCAAATTCTTTCACATACTCTTCCATACTTAAGGAAACTTGCCACAAAGTCTAGAGTTTGATGTATAATTCTTGTTTATAGTAATCAGGAACAAATCTCTTATTCATTAATCTTTTCATAAGTGGCAAACTAGTAACTTCTTCTTCATCATCCCTTCTTCATTAAGCTTTCAAATTTTCCCACCACAAAAGTGCATAATCTATAAACTCAAGCGCTGCTACCTTACACTTCTTTGCCTCAGGTACTTATGCCAATCTAACACCCTTTCTACCTTCTAAACCTACTGCAGTTACTCGTCAAGAGAACTAGTACCTCTAAATGGTGTTATATTAAGTTTGATACCACTAGTAGGGTTATTTTGCTACATCCTCAGTCTACCCCTATCTTCAACCTCATCATACCTATTTCGCTCATCTCTAGCATCCCCAAGGTGATGTGAACCTCACAAAGAAAAGTGAGACCCGACGCTCAATGAGGTTCCTTTGCCAAAGATCGTTCTAATTCAAATTTTAATATAAGTAAAAATAAGAACCTTGACTCATTATCTATCAAAGATAAGAACCAGAGATATAAGAAGATAGTAGATGCCACACTCAAGATAGATGATGAGAAGTTGTGAGTGATAAGTCTGAAGAAACACCACAAGATAAAATCTTGATAAGTTCTAATAAAAGTTCTTTAAAGAATTTAAGAGAAAACTCTCAACATTAATATTATCAATTCTGTTTTTGTTCTCCCTCATCTCTGATATATTTGTAGAGACCTCTTAGGATGTGACACAGGAGTGTTTGATCACATGGAGCTAAAAATAGAACTAAATGAATTTCAAGGGTAAATTTGGAATTTATCTGGTACTGTTTCGGAAGGATTTCTGGGTAATCTTCATACTACTCAAAAATTATATGTGTCTAGTTCTAAATCCTTTTTACAGCACATGAATATAAGTTTTCTAGAGTAAGTTGAATCCTAATAACTAAAGGAAGGTCAGACAGTTATTAGGTGAGCCAAATCTTGACAACTTGCAAGAATTGAAGATTTTTGTCTCCATCCAAGACTTTATAGCATATTATGTTCGAATTTAATGCTTAATTCATTGTATTTGCTATATTTGTAGACTTTTGGTGTAAGGGTAGTTGTAAGTCTTAATTGCTGTCTTTTGTAAACTCCCAACCACTAAGTTTTAATGTTGTAATGAGTGCTTTGCAGTAGCCCTCCCAAGAACTCTCTATAAATACCTAAGGATGAGAGGAGAAGGGCAGAGAGTGAATTTGAAATTACTTGTATGTGGGAGAGTTCTCTTATGAGAGTTTCTACATTTAACTCTATATCTCTTGGGTGGATTCCTTAGAGTGGTGAGTTTGAGAGTTCTGTATCTCTTGTAGGGTTCTTTGGGTGGTGAATTATTCTGTATCCCATTGTAATTCTCTTGAGTGGTGAGCTTGTACCTATTTTACTTTTATTCAGTGTTTAAATTTATTTTAATAAAAGTGAGTGTTTGTTTTCATTCTTCCAATCTTGTTGTATTGTTTTCTAAACACTTGAGCCGGCATCAGTTTTGGTATCAGAGCATTTGGTTAATTTTGGCTTTATCTTTCAATGTCCAAAGGTCGTAGATTTGTTCCAACAATTGAAGAACAACCAGCAGCTCAAGCTGATACACGAGACACTCTAATTGAAGAATTGAGACAACAAATTCAGCAATTTCAACAACGTTTAGAACGTTTTGAAGATCGAGGCAAAGCTGTGCAATATGAAGATCTCGATAATGGTTCTTCTAGCAATGATGAAGGTAATTCAAATCCTTTTCATCAAGCTATATCTCATTCCTCTGCTGATAGTTCTCCCATACATCCAAATGTTATAAGAAATATGACATTTAGAAATGATCGTCGAGATTTCCATGTAAAAGTGGAAATACAGATTTTGAGGGTAGAATGCACCCAGATGAGTTTGTGGATTGGTTGAACACCATTGAAAGAATTTTTGATTATCAAGATGTTCTAGAAAATCAAAAGGTGAAAGTCGTTGCCATAAAACTTAAAAAGTATGCTTCTTTATGGTGGGAAAATCTGAGGAAACAAAGGATACGGGAAGGCAGAAGTAAGATCGTGACCTGGGAGAAGATGAAACGAGAGCTTAAGAGGAAATATCTTTCGGAAAACTATCGACAAGATATTTTTCTCAAATTACACAACTTTCGTCAAAAGGAGCTTTCTGTAGAAGACTACACTGCAGAATTCGATCATCTCATGCTAAAATGCGATATGGTTGAACAAGAAGAACAGACAATTGCACGTTATCTTGGGGGTTTAAGACCTGAGATTTCAAATATTGTGCAATTACAACCATATTGGACTTATTGAGATGTTTGTAGACTTACACTTAAGGTGAAGAATCAACAAAAGACAGCACGCAGCGGCAATTCTCGATTCTTGACATGAAAAGGTTTTTCTAACCGGGATAATACTTCCAACTCTAAGTCTATTCCTACTGCCAAACCTACTACAAGAACTTCTTCAAAGAATGATGGTGTCTCTAACCAAAAGAAGCAAAACAATGCCTCCAACACCAATTCTTGCCAATGTTTCAAATGCCAAGGATATGGACATATATTGCTTCTGAATGCCCAAATTGCAGGATTATGACACTTGTTGAAAAAGAAGACGAAGAAGAGATGGAGAACAACCATGCAGAGCCTGAGGAAGAGAATGAAGATATAACTTATGAGGATGAAGGTGAAACTCTCATCCTTCGCAAAGTTTTAAGTGCTGCCTATGAAGAAGAAGAAGAAGATTGGTTGCGAAAAAATATCTTTCATACCAGGTGTACTTCTCATGGCAAGGTGTATAATGTCATAATTGATGGGGGTAGTTTTGAAAATGTGGCTTCTGCACAAATGGTGGAAAGATTGGGCCTAAAGACAGTGATGCATCCTCAACCATACAAGCTTTCTTGGCTCAAAAAGGAAAATGAAATTAAGGTAAATCAACGTTGCCTAGTATCCTTTTCTATTGGAAAAAACTATAAATATGAAGTTAGGTATGATGTTGTTCCAATGGATGCTTGTCATTTACTTCTTGGTCGTCCATGGCAATATGATAGAAAAATTATTCATGATGGCCATAAAAACACTTATTCCTTTGTCAAGGATGGTGTTAAAGTCATTTTGGGTCCTTCTAAGATGATCAATGTTCCTAAGCCTTTTAAAGAGGAGGGAAATAATTTCTTGACTCTTTCTGAATGTAAGAAGGAATTTTAAAAGGTTGATAAAGCCTTTGCTCTTGTGGTGTTTGAAGAAAACAATGATAGTCCTGAGCCACCTTTTATAATGAAGAAGCTACTTCAAGAATTTCATGATGTAGTACTAGATGAGATACCACCAGGATTGCCTCCCATGAGAGTCATTCAACATGGCATTGATCTTATTCCAGGTGCTGTTCTACCAAACAAAGCAGCCTACAGAATGAGTCCTAAGGAGCATGCTGAACTTCAAAGTCAAGTAAATGAGCTTTTGTCCAAAGGCTTAATTGAAGAAAGTAAGAACCTTTGTGCTGTTCCTGCTCTCCTTGTGCCCAAGAAGGATGGTTCTTTTCGCATGTGTGTTGATAGTAGAGCTGTCCACAAAATTACCGTTGATTATCGCTTCCCAATTCCTCGACTTGATGATCTTCTTGATCAATTGTATGGAGCTTGTATTTTCTCCAAGATTGATCTACGAAGTGGATACCATCAAATAAGAATGAAACCAGGTGACGAATGGAAGACAGCATTCAAGATAAGAGATGGGCTTTATGAATGGAAGGTTATGCCTTTTGGATTTTCAAATACTCCTAGTACTTTCATGCGTTTGATGAATCATGTTCTGAAGCACTACATTGGAAGATTCGTTGTTGTCTACTTTGATGACATTCTTGTGTATAGCAAAGATGAGGAACAACACTTGGATCATCTTCACCAAGTTTTTAACACTTTGAGGAAACAGAAACTTTATGTCAACCTAAAGAAATGTGAGTTCTTCTCAGAATGCCTTATCTTTTGATGCCAGCTCAAGTGTTTAGAAAACAATACAACAAGATTGGAAGAATGAAAACAAACACTCACTTTTATTAAAATAAATTCAAACACTGAATAAAGTAAAATTGGTACAAGCTCACCACTCAAGAGAATTACAATGGGATACAGAATAATTCACCACCCAAAGAACCCTACAAGAGATACAGAACTCTCAAACTCACCACTCTAAGGAATCCACCCAAGAGATATAGAGTTAAATGTAGAAACTCTCATAAGAGAATTCTCCCACATACAAGTAATTTCAAATTCACTCTCTGCCCTTCTCCTCTCATCCTTAGGTATTTATAGAGAGTTCTTGGGAGGGCTACTGCAAAGCACTCATTACAACATTAAAACTTGGTGGTTGGGAGTTTACAAAAGACAGCAATTAAGACTTACAACTACCCTTACACCAAAAGTCTACAAATACAGCAAATACAATAAATGAAGCATTAAATTCGAACATAATATGCTATAAAGTCTTGGATGGAGACAAAAGTCTTCAATTCTTGCAAGTTGTCAATATTTGGCTCACCTAATAACTGTCTGACCTTCCTTTAGTTATTAGGATTCAACTTACTCTAGAAAACTTATATTCATGTGCTATAAAAAGGATTTAGAACTAGAAACATATAATTTTTGAGTAGTATGAAGATTACCCAGAAATTCCTTCCGAAACAGTACCAGATAAGTTCCAAATTTACCCTTGAAATTCATTTAGTTCTATTTTTAGCTCCATGTGATCAGACACTCCTATGTCATCTTTCTAGGCTATGTAGTTTCTAAAGATGGAATAAAAATGGATCCTAGTAAGGTGGAAGCTATTTTGAACTGGCTTATTCCTCAAACTCTTCATAATGTTCGAAGCTTTCATGGATTAACTTCATTTTACCAGCGTTTCATTAAAGGATTTAGTTCAATCATGGCACCAATCACTGACTGTTTAAAGGGTGATCACTTCAAGTGGACAAATGAAGCACAAAGGAGTTTTGACATCATCAAAGCAAAGGTAACCCAAGCCCCTATTCTTGCAATACCAAATTTCAACAAAGTGTTCAAGGTTGAGTGTGATGCATCAAATGTGGGAATTGGCGCTGTCCTTAGTCAAGAAGGTAAACCCATTGCTTTCTTCAGTGAAAAATTGAGTGATTCACGCAAGAAGTATTCTACTTATGATAAAGAGTTCTATGCTATTTGTCGAGCTCTAGATCATTGGAGTCATTATCTTCTTCCAAAACCTTTTGTTCTTTATTCTGATCATGAAGCACTTAAGTTCATAAATAGCCAGCATAAACTTAATAGACGTCATGCTCATTGGGTTGAATTCCTTCAATCCTTCAACTTCACTATTAAGCACAAATCTGGAGTTCAAAATGTGGTGGCTGATGCATTAAGTCGAAAATATTTTTTGCTGTCCTCTATGCAAGTGAAAGTTGTAGGCTTTGAGATTGTGAAGGAACTCTACAAAGATGATGCTTATTTTGGAAAAATCACATAAGATTGCAAGCATGGCTCTTTTCAACAATTCTTGTTGCATGATAGGTATCTTTTTAAAGGCAACCGCTTGTGTATTCCTCAATGTTCTCTTCGAGAGTCTATTATCAAAGAATCTCATGATGGTGGACTTGGTGGGCATTTTGGGAGAGACAAGACTTTGGCATTGATACAAGAAAATTTTTATTGGCCAAAGATGAAGATGAATATTCAGAGGTATGTGGATAGGTGTAAAATCTGTCATGTGGCTAAGAGTCATGGCCAAAATACTGGTTTGTACACTCCACTTCCTATTCCTACAACACCTTGGGAAGATGTTAGCATGGATTTTGTTGTGGGATTACCAAGAACTCAAAGAAATAAAGATTCTGTCATGGTGGTGGTGGATCGTTTTTCCAAGATGGTGCACTTCGTTCCTTGCAACAAGACTCTTGATGCTTCCCATGTAGCTGACTTATATTTTCAAGAAATTGTGAAACTACATGGAATTCCTAAGACTATCGTCTCAGATCGTGATACTAAGTTCACGAGTCACTTTTGGCGCACTCTTTGGAGGAACCTTGGAACTCAACTTAACTTCAGTTCTTCCTATCATCCTCAAACTGATGGACAAACGGAAGTCACAAATCACAGTTTGGGAAACCTTTTGAGGTGTTATGTTGGAAAGAACATTCGTCAGTGGGATCTTATTTTGGCTCAAGTTGAATTTGCTTACAATCGGACGAAAGGCCAATCTACGGGTTATAGTCCGTTTGAAATTGTTTATGGTCAGAATCCCACAAGCCCATTGAATTTAGTCCCTTTTTCCATTACTCACCAATTTAGTGCAGATGCTGAAGAACGAGTGAAGAACATAAAAAAATTGCATGAAGAAGTTAGGAAGAAAATATTGAAGCAAAACGAGAAGTACAAAAATAGCGCCAATAAGCATCGCAAGAAAATGGAATTTTGAGAAGGAGATTTAGTTTGGGTTCATCTCAGAAAAGAAAAGTTCCCTCGTGGCAAGTTTGCTAAACTCAAACCGAGAGCTGATGGACCATTTAAGGTGATAAAAATAATTGGGGAAAATGCATACAAAATTGAGCTTCCAGAATCTTATGGTGTTTCCAATGTATTCAATGTTGCTGATCTATCTTCTTATAAGAATGATAACGAAGTGGACTCGAGGTCGAGTTTTTTCCAACCAGGGGAGTTTGACACAAGAGTGTCTGATCACATGGAGCTAAAAATAGAACTTAATGAATTTCAAGGGTAAATTTAGAATTTATCTGGTACTATTTCGGAAGGAATTTCTGGGTAATCTTCATACTACTCAAAAAATTATATGTGTCTAGTTCTAAATCCTTTTTACAGTACATGAATATAAGTTTTCTAGAGTAAGTTGAATCCTAATAACTAAAGGAAGGTCAGACAGTTATTAGGTGAGCCAAATCTTGATAACTTGCAAGAATTGAAGATTTTTGTCTCCATCCAAGACTTTATAGCATATTATGTTCGAATTTAATGCTTCATTTATTGTATTTGCTGTATTTGTAGACTTTTGGTGTAAGGGTAGTTGTAAGTCTTAATTGCTGTCTTTTGTAAACTCCCAACCACCAAGTTTTAATGTTGTAATGAGTGTGCTTTGCAGTAGCCCTCCCAAGAACTCTCTATAAATACCTAAGGATGAGAGAAGAAGGGCAGAGAGTGAATTTGAAATTACTTGTATATGGGAGAGTTCTCTTATGAGAGTTTCTACATTTAACTCTGTATCTCTTAGGTGGATTCCTTAGAGTGGTGAGTTTGAGAGTTTTGTATCTCTTGTAGGGTTCTTTGGGTGGTGAATTATTCTGTATCCCATTGTAATTCTCTTGAGTGGTGAGCTTGTACCTATTTTACTTTATTCAGTGTTTGAATTTATTTTAATAAAAGTGAGTGTTTGTTTTCATTTTTTCAATCTTGTTGTATTGTTTTCTAAATTTTTAGAGACTAAAATAAAGTTGCTGATTTAAAAGAAAGAACAACCAATGAAAATTAAAAGATAGTTCAAACCTGATTAGAGCCTATGCTCTGATACCAAATGTTGTAAACCTCACAAAGAAAAGTAAGACCCAATGCTCAATGAGGTTCCTTTGCCAATGATCGTTCTAATTCATAATTTTATATAAGCAAAAATAAGAAACTTAACCCATTATCTATCAAAGAGAAGAACCAGAGGTATAAGAAGATATTAGACTCCACACTCAAGATAGATGAGAAGTTGTCAGTGATAAGTCTGAAGGAATGCCACAAGATAAAATCTAGATAAGTTCTAATAAAAGTTCTTCAAAGAACTTAAGAGTAAACTCTCAACATTAATATGATCAATTCTGTTTTTGTTCTCCCTCATCTCTGATATATTTTTAGAGACCTTTTGGGATGTCTAGCATTTATTACAGCAACTAATGACAACTTAAAACTACTAATTACCACATGGGCTGTTGTGCTGTTGTTCTCCATTACACATGGATGTTCAATGGACCTTGTAATTGTTTTTGGCAACCTCGTTCGTATCACAAGGTCATTCTGAGGTACCCTACGCCCTACCTACCTTTGTTGGGATTGCAAAGTATTTCTTTGCATCATTTCTGTAATTGTAATGTGTTGTCCACAAATTTCAGTATTCTTACCCTGAAATTCATCATGAGCTCATTGTAAGCCTATGAGTTGAGCTAATTCTAAACTCAGTCCCTTTAGTACTCTATTTGTATAAACTTCAGTCATTATCAACAAAAACCCCAAACAAGTATGAACAACACAAACAGTAGCTAAAACACACTTCTCAAATGAATTTTCACCAATTCAGTAAATTAAGATCAGATAGCAACGAATAACTCAAATTCACAATTTCTAGGTTTAGGAACAACTCAACTCAGCCAAATCATCTTCAGTCGACAAACTATAAAGAATCAACTTTAATACTTCAGAGTTGAAATTCAAAAACTACTAATCTCAAATAATGGAGACCCAACCTGTTGAAGAACCCCACAATAATATATCATACAAAAAATATCAAGAGACCTTCAATGGCTAACACTTCAGCTTGCACACTGGAACCCTATGCTCTCATACCAAGATGATGTGATGTGCCTTGATCTTCAAATTAGATTATTCAAAATAAAAATAAAACCTGATTTCAAGATGAGGGTGGTGCCTGGTTTTTGTTTGTCATTCTTTAAGTGTTTAGCCTAATTATAACAAATAAATATTAAATAGGATAGAACTAAAAAGAAATATTGATAAGTCAGATGGACTCCATAAGGATCAATTTAGGATTTTGACACCACACTCTTGGTGATTAAAGAGTGATAAGTCACTAACTGTCTTCAAGAGTTGGAAAACTTGAGAAGACAATTTTGAGTGAGAAAAGTTCTTTTTTCGTTCATAAAATTGAAAAGTTAGGCAGCTGCCTCTATAAGATGTTTAAGTTACCTTACATAGGCTTACAAGATAAGGAAAAACTCTAATATTATGTAATAAACTTAAAAGGCTAACAAAAACTCTAATGAGCCCAATCTGATTTAAAATTTTAAAATAAAGCTAAACAAGTTTTAAAATGTCTATAATACATGAAAATATAAAGAGATAAGTGAAATAATAAAAATAGGCACAAAAGAAGCAAATTGAGCCCAAGTGCATGCAAATAAAAGCTCCCAACTACCTCTTTAAGCGTAAAGTCACTAAAAGTCTCTAAATCATGTTCCAAGCTTTAATTGAAGACAAATAAACACCTTTGGCCCATTCCAATTTAAATCGCAAGCTTCTAAGCTCATAGAAGCTTCAATAGCTCCAATTTTACTACTTATAGCCCTTTGAAGCTGTTTGGCCTTAACTCTTATTATTGGACCATCTGAAGCCTCTTTTATGCTCAGCTCATCTTCTTGAGTTGATGTAGAACCTTTATGATGCACATCCATTTCCATGGTTGCAAGTTAGGTGTAACTTGACAGAAATAGAGGATCAGCAAGTGGCCAGGTATGTCAACAAGTTGAGTGATGGGATCTAAGATAGTTTGGCCATGTAAAAAATATGGTCAATAATTCAAGCACAAAACTTAGCATTGAAGACTGAGAGACTAATAAAAACCAGGAGGTATCAAAGGGCACCACCCTATTCCATAATTAAACCAGACACTAAGCCTACCCATACTACATCTGAGAGAAAACCTATAGAGTCTAAGGGTAAAGAGGTAAGATAAAGGAAACCTGAGACAAATGGGAAGGAAATAGTGGATAGTTCAAAGGGTATTAGATGTTTTAAAGTGCAATGAGATAAGGTACAAATTTAGTGATTGTCCCAGACGTAAATTTATCAATGTCACCCAACGCAAGCCTGAGGAGGATTATGATGAACAAGAAACAACAGAGGAAGACGGTGTAGAAGTTATATGCGTTGTAAGAAGGAAGCAATAAACTCCAAAACAACCTGATGAAATAGAATGCAAATGGACCTTTGAAGGTAAATGCACAGTGGCTAACAAAGTGTGTAAACTTGTGATTGATAGTTATAGCTGTAAGAACCTGGTTTCACAAAAGCCTTGTTGAGCATCTTAAACTTAAAACACAACCACATCCAGCCCTGTACAGCATTGGATGGATAAATAAGGGGCCTAGCATAAAAATTACACAACATTGTTATTTACCCTTATCTTTGGGGAAGACTTACAAATCTGAAGTTCTTTGTAATCTTATGGAGATTGATGCATGTCATGTGTTATTAGGCAATCTATGGTAGTTTAATGTTAATGCAACTCACAAGGGGAGGGACAACACTTATACCTTCATTTGAAATCACAAGTGGATAGTTGTGATTCCAAACCAGCAAGAGAACAGTTTGCCAAAAGTGGAGGAGAAGGCATTATTGTTTGTGGCTCTTAGAGAGTATGAGTTTATAGAGGACATGAAAAGTGCCAGAACTTGTGTTTTTTTAATAGTGAAGGGAATGGAGGAACCCATGCAACTGACACATAAAGAGGTTCAAGGCTTATTGGTAGAATTGGTTGATGTAATGGCAAAACTGACACAGTTGCCTCCAATGCGAGATATTCAACATCGCATTGATTTTGTTCTTAGAGCTAGCTTGATAGATTTTCCCCAATATTGTATGAGTACAAAGAAACATGAAATCTTGAAGGAGAAGGTGGAGGAGCTGCTATAAAAAGGAAAAATACAAGAAAGTATTAGTTCTTGTGCTGTACCTGTCGTGCTTACCCCAAAGAAGGATGGAAGTTGGAAGATGTGTGGATAGTCATGCTATCAACAAAATAACCATAGGGTACCAGTTTCTATTGCTAGACTTGAAGACTTGCTTGATCAGTTAAGTGGGTCTAAAGTATTCACCAAGGTAAATTTGCGGAGTGGATATCACCAAATCAGAATTCGTGTGGGAGACGAATGGAAGACAGATTTTAAAACAAAAGATGGGATATATGAATGGCTAGTCATGACATTTAGGTTGTCTAATGCGCCAAGTACATTCATAAACCTCATGACCCAGGTACTCAAATCCTATTATCCCACTTTGTTGTTCTAAATTTTGATTTATAAAAAAATATAAAAGAGCGCCTTGATCAAGCAGTTCTAGTTGTATTAAGAATGAATGAACTGTTTATAAAGTTAAAGAAATGTGTATTTTTAAAAAATAGATTAGTGTTCCTAGGATTTGTTGTAAGTAGTAAAGGAATTCATATGGATGAAGAATAAGTGAAAGCTATTAGAGAATGGCCAAAACTGAAGACTATAATAGTCGTAAGGAGTTTCCATGGCTTAGCAACTTTCTATCGCAGGTTTGTTAAAAATTCCAGTACCATTGTGGCATTCATTATCGATTGCTTGAAGAAATGACAATTTCAATTGGAAGAAACTACTGATTGTAGCTTTACATTGATGAAGAATAAATTGACTACAGCACCTATTCTATCTCTGCCTGACTTTGCCAAAACTTTCGAGATTGAATGTGACGCAAACGGGATTGGCATAAGAGCTGTTCTTTCACAAGAAAGAAGGCCCATTGCATTTTTTAGTGAGAAGTTAAGTGAAGCAAGACAGAAGTGGTCAACATATCAATAAGAACTCTATGCTGTGTTCCTTGCTCTAAAGGCGTGGGAGGCATATCTTTTGCCTAAGAATTCATTGTCTACTCCGACCACCAATCTCTCAAGCACTTTCGAGGGCAAAAGTATGTTGATCGTATATTGTCTAGATGGGAAACTTATCTTGAAAGATTCAATTATGTCATTGTTCAAAAATCTGGAATTACTAACCGAGTAGCAAATGCTCAAAGTTACCGTGCTATTCCACTTGTTACCATTTCTACTGAAGTTGTAGGTTTCGAACAACTCAAGGAGCTAAATGAGAATGATGAAAATTTTGGTGATGTATAAACTAAGTACCTAATGAAATAACCCTTGGGTGAATATTTGGTCCAAGATGGGAATTTGTTCAAGTGGAACAGATTGTATATTCTAAGGAGCTCATTACGTGACAAGTTGTTAAGCAAAATGCATTCTAGCGACTTGAGCGGCCACATGGGTAGAGACAAGATCATAGCTGGTTTGGAGGAACGTTAATACTAGCCTCAACTTATCTTTTGGCTAACTTTATGAAAACGGTTTGGAACTACATTGAAGTTTTCTAATACAACACATCCCGAAACCGATGGCCAAACAGAAGTGATAAACCGTTATTTGAGAAATCTGATTAGATGCATATTTGGAAATAAGATAGAACAATGGGACTTTGCTTTGGTACAAGCTGAGTTTGCTTACAACAACTCAGTCAATCGTTCCACGTAAAGAAGTCCTTTCTCTATTGTTTATACTAAAATTCCAAGGCATGTTGTGACCTAGTTAAACTTTCTTCTACTACAGGTTCTAGTGCAGCTACGTTTGCTTTAGCAGATACTTATTCAAAGATAGTCCAAGAGGTGCATCAATCTTTGGAGGAGAATAACCTCAAATACAAGGCAACTATAAATAAGCATCAAATATTTAAAGTGGGCATTAATATAATGGTTCACTTACGTAAGGAAAGACTATCTGTGGGAGTTCATGGCAAACTAAAGCAGAAATGTTATAGTCCTTTTAAAGTTTTGAAGAGGATCAATGATAATGCATATGTGATAAACCTACCCAAGGACATGGGCATATAAAAAACTTTCAACATAGCAGATATCTTCACCTATCATCTTAAAGGCAAACTATATGGTTACTCGAGGACTAGTTATTTTCAAATGGAGGAGAATGATAAAAAATAACAGAACAGCAGCCCATGTGGGTAGCCCATGTGATGAGAAACTTTTAAAAGCCTACAACTACATTTATTGGTATGGTTAACAGTTTAACAATTAGTTTTGAAGTAAAACTTCAGTATTGGTAGTTGTTGGTAGTTTTCATAAATTATGTTGCAATAAGTGTTGATATTCTAAGTACCTTAGTTGTTGGTAGTAGTTGGTAGTTAGTAGTTGCAAGTTGACATTAACTGCTGTATAAATACATGAGAAATAAAGGGAAAAGCATTCAAACTTTGTAATTTCAGAAATCAAGTATTCAAAAACTTTCCTTTTGAATTGGTATTCTGCCATTTTCAATTTGTGTTTTTGTTGAACAATATCAACAACTTTTGTCTCCATGAACGAAATCATGACCCAACATCGCTTGTCCTGCATCAGCTGTCATGTTGTACCGTCGCATCTTCTTGGATTTGTAAACTTAATGCATGATTAGTAACCATATATTCGCCCTCTACTAGGTACTCCACACCATCACTAGCATCTTCTAAAGCTAGCATAGGCTTCTCATTCGACTTTCATTCAGTTTTAATGACACAATTATCTCTTAGAATCATTTCACTCTGATTTGGACATTGAGATGCAATATGACTTATTCCCAAACATATAAAAAATTTAATATTTTTACAACTTGGTTGGGAATTAAGTTTACTCTTGCCTTGGCTACCTCCCACATTTTCGCCCTTAAGTGCTTCTGCTTTAGAATTGGAATTAGCTTGCTCAGCTTCTTTACTCCAATCCAATTTCAAAGAGGATGCGGAACTAAATTTCTGGCTATATCAGGAACTCTTCCTGTTTAGTTGTCTTTTACCTTCTTTTCCATATGCAAGAATCTATTCCAAGCATTTCCATCAATGTCAGAATCATTCATGGTAGCATGCTTATCATGACTTTACACATTAGGAACTCTAAGTGACTGCGCCCTTCATGTACTGATTCAACTTTATCTATCCGTTCATAAATCTACTCCATCTCTACTTTCAACACTCTCTTTATCTCACCCATTAAAGCTTACATGAGAAACTTCAAATTAACCTATTCTAACATAACTTCGGAAGTATTTTTGTTTATATTGTTTGACAAGTTTATTGCAAAACAAAGTTAAGAAAATTTAAAAGAACCTCGCACACTCCCTCACGTGTTTCACTCAAAGAATGATTCGTTCAACTTTCACTTGTGTTTTCACACACATTTGGCTACTTGATGGAAATCATTAATTTTGACAACCACACACCCCAATAGCTAGATAGATATGATACACATGGAATGCAAATTAGCACCCTCCAACGAATTGAAACAAATCCGATCATTCAAAAATGAAGTAAGAGAAACTTTTCTAATACTTAATCAATGGAATGATGATAAAATAATTAGAATAGTACTTTGATTTCCCCAAAATGCCACAAACTATGAAAGTTGATAAGTTTAACGAAAAATAAAGGTTTGAAGGATTTGAACGCCACAAGCTGAATAAACTTGATAAGTTCCAAAATTCATGCAACAACTTAAAACCAAAACACTCTCGAGTACTCCAAACTTTGTACATCACGAAAGTTTCTTCCCCATGAAAAAAAATCAGCCTTGTTTATATAGAACAAAGGCTAAGAACAGTTACAAATTACACTATTTAAGATAACTGCAGCATAACTCATTTGTAACTCCTTTGTAACTCTTTTTGTAACTCCTTTGTAACTCATTTTGTAACTCTTTTGCATTTAACTTCAACTTGCACACCACATTATATTAATCATATCTGATCATGCTCCTTAATTACATCTGATCCATTGAACCTTAATTTGCACTCCATAGCACCTGATCACCAACATGGCCGAATGGCCTTTTTATTCTTCAAGATAAACTAAAAACTTCATTCTAATAGGGCTGGACTCTTGTCTTCATGATTTGGACTTGTTCGAATCATGTTGACCATTTTAGATTCTTCTTGCATCCTTAGAACCTTGACCGAAACTTGACGAGCTTGCTCCTTCCAACTGTTTTCCATTAAACAAGTCAAGGCTTCTTTCATTTTTTTAGCTTTAGCTCTTGTCATTGGTCCTCCATGAACATTTAAAGGATCTTTTCCAACCTTAGCCGAATGGTGATCAACTTGCTGGCTCTCATCATTCCCTCTTTCCTCGAAAAGATTCGTCCTCGAATCAGTATCTTTATCATCTACATCAAATAAAGACAAATAAGAAACATTAAAGGTTGCACTAACATTGCCACACTGGGAAGTTCCAACTTGTGCATTGTCATTAATTATTTGAAGGACTTAAAATGGTCCATCCCCTTTTGGCATGAGTTTAGACTTCCTTTGGCTAGGAAATCTTTCCTTCCTCAAATGTACCCAAACCCAATCTCCAAGTTCAAATACTACTTGCTTTCGGCCCTTGTTGTGTTGCTTCTCATATTGTAGAGTTTTTTTTTCAATTTGTGTGCGCACTCTTTCATACAAAGCTTTGATAAATTCAACTTTTTACTTACCATCCAAATTAGCTTATTCTAAAGATAAAGGTAGTAAATCCATAGGAGATAATGGATTGAACCCGTACACAACTTCAAATGGTGAATGGTTTATTATAGCATGCACACTTCGATTATAAGCAAATTCCACATATGGCAAACATTCCTCCCAATTCTTCAAATTCCTTTGAATTATAGCCCTTAAAAGTGTTGATAAAGTTCTATTTACCACGTCTGTTTGTCCATCCGTTTATGGATGACAAGTGGTTGAATACAACAGCCTTGTTCCCAACTTGTTCCAAAGTGTTTTCCAAAAGTGTCTAAGGAACTTCACATCTCTATCACTCACAATTGTCCTTGGAATGCCATGTAACCTCACAATTTCTTTGAAGAACAGCCCTGCAACATGTGTTGCATCATCTGTTTTGTGGCAAGGAATGAAATGCGCCATCTTGCTAAACCTGTCAACAACAACAAAAATAGAATCTCTCCCCCCTTTTGACCTAGGTAATCCCAAGACAAAATCCATGGATATATCAACCCAATGCTCACTAAGTATAGGAAAAGGAGTATACAGCCGATGAGGCAATACCTTAGATTTTGTTTACAAGTAATGCATTTCTCATATATTCTCTCAACATTTCTTTTCATGTGTAGCCAAAAGAAATGATCACTTAACACAACCAAAGTCTTTCTAACTCCAAAATGCCCTCATTAACCTGCCACTATGTGCCTCTCTCACAAGTAATTCTCTCATTGAACATTGAGGAACACACAACTTGTTTTCTTTGAAAAGAAAACCCTCATGCCTAAAGAACTTGTCAAAACCCCCTTTTTCACATGCCCCATAAATATTAGCAAAATCAATGTCAGAATTGTATAAATCTTTAATATACTCAAAACCCAATAATTTTGCATCAAGTGTAGAAATTAGAGCATACCTTCCAGAAAGAGCATCAACAACCACATTTTTCTTACCTTGTTTGTACTTAATGATGTATGGAAAGGATTAAATAAATTCCACCCATTTTGCATGCCTACGGTTTAGCTTTCCTTGTCCTTTGAGATATTTTAAGGACTCATGATCGGTGTGTATAATGAATTCCTTATACCAAAGATAGTGCTGCCATATCTCTAACACTCTCACCAAGGCATAAAACTCCTTGTCATACGTCAGGTAGTTAAGACTTGCTCACTTATCTTCTCACTAAAGAACATAATGGGTTTGCCCTCTTGCATTAAGACTCCTCCAATACCTATTCCACTTGCATCATACTCAATCTCAAAAGTTTTAGCAAAGTTAGGCAAAGCAAGCAAAGGTGCTGAACTAAGTTTGTCTTTAAGCAAGTTAAAAGCATCATCTTGTTCTTTAACCCACCTAAATCCTACATTCTTTTTAATGCATTCTGTTAATGGTGCAGCAATGGTAGAAAAATCCTTAATGAATCTTCTATAAAAGCTGGCAAGAAAAACTTCTTACATCAAAAACACAAGTGGGTTTCGGCCACTCTCTAATTACTTTCACTTTTTCTTGATCAACATGTATTCTTTTATCATTAACAACATAACCAAGAAAAGTAAGTTCATTAGTGCAGAAAATGCATTTCTTTAGATTAGCATATAACTTTTCTTTTCTAGGCACATCAAAAACAACTTTTAAATGTGTAACATGCTCATCTAAAATTTTGCTATACACGAGTATATCATCAAAATAAACCAATAAACTTTCCAATGTAAACACGCAAAACATGGTTCATCAATCTCATGAAATTGCTAGGTGCGTTAGTTAGGCCAAAAGGCATTACCAACCATTCATATAGACTATGTTTAGTTTTGAAAGCGGCTTTCCATTCATCACCCTCATTCATTCTTATTTGATTATATCCAGATTTCAAATCAATCTTTGAAAACACACAAGAACCATGCAATTCATCCAACATATCATCTAACTTAGGAATAGGATGTCTACATTTTACCGTGATTTTGTTGATGGCTCGGCAATCAACACACATTCTCTAAGAACCATCCTTTTTAGGTACTAACAAAATAGGAACCGCACATGGACTCATGCTTTCATGCACAAATCCCTTTTTCCATAAGCTCACTTACTTTCTTTTTGATTTTCTTGGTCTCTTTGCATCTATGTGCTGGCCTATTTGGTATGTTTGAACCCGGAATGAGATCAATTTGATGTTCAATTCCTTTAATTGGTGGCAAACCATTAGGAACATCTACGGGAAAGAGATCCTCATTTTCCTGCAAAAGATTAACAATAACACTAGGCAAACTTTTGTCAATTTCGTTAGAAATAATTAAAACATCCTTATACATAAGTACAAATAAGGGCTGCCTCATGGTTAATGCTTTCTTCTCATCACTCATTTTTACATAAACACTCATTTTTCTTTCACTCAAGTCTTCCTTGTTTTCTCTCCCTTTGTGTTTCTCATTGCTCTCATTTTTAACACTCATCTTACCTTTTTTGTTTGTCTCTCTTTCTTGCTTCCATACAAAAGTTTCGGCTAATGAAGATTCAAACTCTTCATATTGTTGTTTTATGCACATTTGATCTTCAAAAATCATCTTTGGAGGGAAAGGTCCAAGTTGGTATTTCTGCCCTTCCATGATCAAAGAATAACAGTTTTTAAACCCATCATGTATTACCCTTCGATCATATTGCCATGGTCTCCCCAATAACATGTGACCAGCATACATGGGTACCATATTACACCAAACCTCATCCTTATATCTACCAATTGAAAAAAAAACTAACACTTGTCGATTTACCTTCACAACACCACTATCATTCAACCATTGTAACTTGTACGGTCTTGGATGTTTAATAGTAGGTAATTTTAGTTTCTCCACAAGCAATGTACTTGCCACATTTGTACAACTTTTGCTATCAACAATCACATTACACAACTTGTTAGCAATCAAACAATGAGTATGAAATAAATTTTCACGTTGCTCACCATGTTCATTAATTTTAGTTTGCAAACTAAGTATGCATTGTACAACCAAATATTCTCCTCTAGCATACTCTACATCACTAGCATCTTCTAAATGCGGCATGTCATCTTCATTTTCTCTCTCACTTTCAGATTCAACCACCCCATCCCTCATGATCATTACCTTTTTATTAGGACAGTCACGTGCATAATGACAATGCCCAAGCACTTAAAACACTTAATGCCTCTAGTTTGATTAGATTAATTCTCACTTCTACCCTTGCTGCCTATCTCATTTTTGCTTTTAGTTTCATCAAATTTAGGCTTAACAATGGGTTTATCATCCTTTTTACTCCAATTGGGTTTCCAAGAAGAAGAAGAACTCGAAAAAGGTTTTGAATCATACTTTGTGCCTTTCCTTTTGAGTTGTCGTTCAATCTTCATGGCCACATTCACCATGTCCTCAATCTCTACATAATGTTGCAACTCCACAATATCAGCAATGTTCTTGTTTAACCCACTCAAAAACTGAGCCATGGTGGCCTCACGGTCCTCCTCCACATTAGCCCTTATCATGGCTATCTCCATCATCTTGTGATATTCTTCTACACTTATGGAACCTTGTGTCAAAGTTTGCAACCGTTGATGCAATTCTCTATAGTAATGGTTGGGGACAAATCTCCTCCTCATGATTTATTCATCTCCATACAAGTCTCTATGGATCTTTCACCATTTCTACGCCTGTCTTTGCACAACTAATCCCACCATACAATAGCATAATCACAAAATTCAACAGTAGCTAGTTTTACCTTTTTCTTTTCAGAGTAGTTATGACATTCAAAGATCAGCTCCATTTTTCGTTCCCACTCCAAATAGGCCTCCGGATTGTTCCTCCATTGAAAAGAAGGAATTTTCATTTTGATGCTGCCTATGTTTCAGTCCACACCATCAAAACGTCCTCTTCTAGTTTGTCTCCTAGGATTAACATTTTGACCGATTATGGTAACTTGGCCATCATTTGTATCTTCTCTACCAACATATACATCATTGATAAAAGGTGGTTATCTTTCTTGTTATGGTTCTCCCTGCAATTTGGTAATTGCTTCATCATGATTTTTTAGATGATCTTTTACATCCCCAATCACTTGGAACAATCATTAAAATTGTTGCTGCATTGCTTGAATCACCATATCATTTGAGGAAGAACTCACATCTTTATCTTTGTTAGACATGTTTAAGAATCTGAGAGGAAAAAAAAAATAGAATAGCCTCTAAATCACTCCCTCACGTGTTTCACACAATTATTTGGCTTTTCTCGATGCTAATCTCACCACTCTTGTTTCTTTCTTTGGGTTCTTAGATTAACTAAGATCTTTAAACAAACAATTCAGATTATGGCAAATTCAATAGAGTGAAATTTGGTAAGTCTAAGAAAGCAGATAAAAGATAATTCAATATCACGAGCAAAGTTTAGAATTGAAATATTACAAGCAAAGATTAGAACTGAAATATCAATTTCTATCCCAACAAAATTTTTTTGTCTATTTTGATTAAGAAAGTTAAAATTTTAAATACTTCCCAAAAAACATAGAGAGATTTCTGTATTTTATTTTTTTTTGCAAGAATCCCATGAATTTTCAAATTTTTTTTTTTTATAATCTGCTGAAAATAATAAGAATAACCTCAAGAAGCACAACAATTAAGATATGGCGCTAAAAGAGAAACAAGAAACGAAGTGATAACTAAAAGAAACAGCAAATAAATGGATACGCAAACCTCAAACTTGAGCCAAACTCTGATACCAAATGATGGAAATCATTAATTTTGACAACCATACACCCTAATAGCTAGATAGCTATGATACACATGGAATGCAAATTAACACCCTACAACAAATTAAAACAAACCCGATCGTTCAAGAATAAAGTAAGAGAAACTATTCTAGTACTTAATCAGTGGAATGATGATAAAATAATTAGAACAGTACTTTGATTTCCCCAAAATGCCACAAACTATAAAAGTTGATAAGTTTAATGAAAAACAAAGATTTGAAGGATTTGAACACCACGAAGCTGAATAAACTTGATAAGTTCCAAAGTTCATGCAAGAACTTAAAAACAAAACACTCCCAAGTGCTCCAAAATTTTGTTATCACCAAATCTTCTTCCCCTATGAAAAAAAAATCAGCCTTGTTTATATAGAACAAAGGCTAAGAACAGTTACAAATTACACCATTTAAGATAACTGCAGCATAACTCATTTGTAACTCCTTTTGTAACTTCTTTGTAACTCCTTTCGTAACTCTTTTGCATTTAACTTCAACTTGCACACCACATTATATTAATCATAGCTGATCATGCTCCTTAATCACATCTGATCCATTGAACCTTAATTTGCACTCCATAGCACCTGATCACTAACATGGCTGAATGGTCTTTTTATTCTTGAAGATAAACTAAAAACTTCATTCTAATAGGGCTGGACTCTTGTCTTCATGATTTGGACTCGCTTGAATCATGTTGACCATTTTAGATTCTTGTTGCATCCTTAGAACCTTGACCGAAACTTGACTAGCTTGCTCCTTCCAAATGTTTTCCATTAAACAAGTTAAGACTTCTTTCATTCTTTTAGCTTTAGCTCTTGTCATTGGTCCTCCATGAACATTTAAAGGATCTTTTCCAACCTTAGTTGAATGGTGATCAACTTACTGGTTCTCATCACTAGGGGAAACAACAAGAGCTTTAACTGAAATTTAGACACTTTTGCTGGGTGGTTGAAGCTGCACCCACAATTGAGAATAGAGGAATATGCGACTCCATTTAGCCCCAAAATCCAAACACAGGGGCAGTAGAGAAAGTGCACTGAGTAGGTAAGTATGCAAAAAATAAAATGGAATGAGGAGGGAACAAAACTAATGCAATATTTTTTATGTATCATATTCTGTATATGTTAGGAATAAGTTGTTCTTAAGTATTTATGTTATAGAAATATTTTTATATAATATAATATTCCACAAATTGTGGTGTTTTTGGTTGAGAATAGAGAATAGATAATGATATTGGAACAATAGTTAATAGCTAATGGAAAGTAAATATAATAACATAAAGGGAAGTAATATAAAGCAAATAGATTAAGGTTCAAGTCATAAGTATAGGATAAAGTTAAGACAAATATGTATTACTGTGAACTTAGCAGATATTGTGGGAAGTAATTTTTGGTAAGAAATTGTAAGTGGCTTTGGGGCAAATTGGAAGAGATGGTGGTAGGAGCAGTTACTAAGACCTATAAAATGATTGAAGATCTTTGGTACCTGGGGAGAACAACCTGTGTATCCAAAATGAGAGCAATATAAGCCATTAAGAATAATATGACGGAAAACCAATTGGCAAATTTTAAAAACACATGTTTTGGGAAATTGATAGAGATTGATAGGATTAGCTTTCAAGCACAGTTGGTATATAACATATTGTTAAGGGAGGTTAAAACCAGAGGCTTAGATGAGGAGATGTAGTTTGTGGTTGGAGGAAATCACGTTCATTTTTTATGAGTGGAATTTGGCATTGTAATAGGTATGTGTTTTGGATCACTGAGTTTGATATGAAATAAAAATTTGAGGATCTATCTAAATTACAGAGAGTTATATTTGGTGAAAAAAGTAATATTGACATGAGAGAATTGGATAATAGAATTGGTAATGTAAGTTTTAACGAGATGGACAATAAAGATGCCATAAAGTTAGCAATGGTATACTTTGTAAAGAGAGTTATTAAGAGGAAACACGAAGAGAACACCATGAACCATAGCTGGTGGCACATGGTTGACAACATGAAAGATTTTAATGTATACCCATGGGGAAGTATTTGCTAGGAACAAACATTGATGTCCTTACAAGCAACATTAATGTATAGGGTTGCAAAGTTTTAGAAGAAAAAGAAGAATAACCTCATATAGAATGAGGAGAAGACTTTACAGATTTTCATATGCATTTTTGGTTTGAAAGAAAAATCTTTTTTATTTTCTATTATTTGGAGATGAGTGTGGAATTAACAAATTTATTAAATGATTATAGATATGGATATATGAAGCCTTGCCTTTGGCTGCTAGGTTGTATGCAAATTGTTTGTCGAAGGATTTAATTCCTATTATACTAAAGTAGGAGAGTAGCAGGTTTCCTTCAAATGAGGAGCTAAAGTTAGAGATATTTGGCCATGCCATGGTGAGATACATGGTCCATTGTTGGAAGCTGAATAGGCTTGGTGAAGAATAATTTGAATGTGTTTCTTCTATAATAAGCAAATGATTAAATTGGATTTATTTTAGCTAGCTGCACATATATCCTTATGGCCAACATACAGAGAACATTGATATATATATATATATATATATAGATTAACATTCACAATAGACAACATGGTTGGGATTGAGAAGACATATGTGGATATTGAGGAGTTGAGTGGTATAAGGAACATATTAAGGAGTAGGAATGTAAAGGAAACTGAAATATAGACATCTTGTGGGAACAAGTTATCATTGTTTTTTCAAATTGAATCCCGTGTGGTGCCAAAAGTTTTTTTTTTAAGTTTACAACCTTAAAGGAAAATTAGTGTGACAATTTACGATGTTTGTAAGAACTAAGCAATCAACAAAATGCTTGTACACATACTTAATTATTTATTGGTGAATTTATAAAGTAATGTAACGACAGTGAATGCAATATTGTTTATGTGAAAAAACTTTAAATGCACGACTATAATGAAACAGTTGCAAGGGTCAGTTGAAATAGTGTTATTGGTTAAAAATTCATTGAATAATGCATTACAAGCATTTTGTGGTCTGCTAGAGGTTAAGTTGGCATAGCTTCAGGCCGATGCAGAGGCGTATATATCAAGGTAACATGTGTCATAATTATTGGGATTTGTGCTTACGTGCCATCCCATTATATATAAATATATTAATGTTAGTACTTATACAATTATCATTTCTAATAAAATTGTTAATATTATTTATAATAAATGGTAAGATGCTTGTAACGTTTCAGACATTGTATGATCTGAAGGAGTTCATATATGGTCTAAAGGAGTTTAGATCAGTGCTAAGAGTTAGCACATTAATAGAGTTAGCAAAATATAAATAGTTAGAGTATTGTCTGAAATGGGACAATGACCTGATAATATATTTATAATTACATAGCTGTAAAGAGTTACAGATGGTGTTAAGAAATGTCATTATGCAAATATGTTCTCAAACATGATGTTCTTGATCTAATTGATGCGGGTCTATCGGTAGAACCCATTAATATAGATTAGTATATGTCTATATCTGAATGGTCCAGATAGTTAGTCTTAGCAAACTATGAGTTTAGTGGAAGCAAGTATAGACATACAGGTATTCAATGAGGACTGGATATTGAACATACTAAAAAGACCTCCAATAGACATCTCATAAAACCATCAATTGAAGGTCTTTCGAGTTGAGTAGTATTTGTGGTCCTTTGACTTGAGCGCCACGGTGGGCTTATGAGTGATCCACCATACTTTGGTTCCACGCATGTCGGAGATCTTTCATGGTCTAACCGCTGTGTGTTGCTGGGTATGGTCCGATATTCATAGAGTTCGGTGTGTGTAGATATAGGATCCATCAACTCATATGAGTGGGTTGTATATCTTAATGCTCCGAGATTGTATTTCAGAATGTCTTGTGGAAGCATAAACCTCAAAAAAATATTCCGAAGGGATAAATAATATTACAAAAGTGTTTGTAGATATTGTTTGAGGAAATATAAATCTGGAGATAAGTTAATGGTTGAGCCAATAGAAATTTGATAGTGATGAACTATATCTCTACTCTTCCAGGATATAAATGATGAAGGGATTATACAAATACACAATAACCTCAACTTGCATGGTCATTAACGTGCTGATTTGTAATATCCGTAACGTGTGTGTGGGGCATCGTTCACGGATGTATGGAGGAGCTCCATATGACAAATTAGGTGTGGACCTAGAGAGTCTCACAATATGAAGTGTACTCGTTAAGCACTGGGTAGCAGACTGAATTGAATAATTCAATCTATTAAATTCCAGTAAAATAGAATAATTATTTCGAGATCCCTTGGGATGTGTATTTGTCAAGTCTTAATTGTTAAATACATCATTGAATTAATTAACAAGAGTTGTTAATTACTAGGATTATTGACAAGTGGCACAATTTGCTCCATGATTTGATTTCACCTTAGTTTTACCATTTAACCTTAGTAGTAAAAATTAGTGAGATAAAAAGTAATTATTCAAAATTATTTTGAATAATTAAATTAGATATTATTATTATATTATTAGATAATATGATAATATATATTAATCATGGCCATTGTATTTTAATATAATGAGGAGCCTAAATGTTGGCCATTTATTTACCTAATATGATTAATATAATTATATTTGTTATATAATGATTTAATTAAGTGGCCATTATTCTAATGTTTAATAAATTAATCTTAAGTGGGAGACCAACAACTAAATTGGTGGAGCACTTATTTTTGTTTTATCAAAAGGTGTTGAATAACAAAAACAAAAGAGAATAAGCTAACAATTGAATTGATTCATTTTTAATTTGAAAGAGAAAAAACAATTCAGTCATTGAATAGAGAGGTAAGAAAAAAATTAGTTTTTGTTCTCTCAAGTGTTGAAAAAACATGAAAAACCTCTCTTCTTCTCTCAATGATGGCTAAAAATGAATGAAAAGAAAATGGAGAAAATATAATTTTTTTAGACAAAAGTTGCTCAAAATAATTATCCTATGGAAATTGTTTCTAAGAATTGATAAAAGAGTTGTATGTAAAATATTTATCATCTCCATTTTAAGAAACAAAAATTATATTCAAATGTTGCTGAAAATTCTAAAAAACTAAGGTACCATTCTAGCTCCATAATCCCACAAAACTGTTATAGACTAGAATTGTTCAACAATTCACTTTAAGGTGACTCTTCAATTTGATTATTGGATGACTTGAAGATTTTGTAAAGCTACCTTCATTAGGTAAGTGTTGAAATCTCTAAACTTGTTTAACATGGCATATGATGATTCCATCCGTATTGGTGAAGATGCTGGAGGGGAAGACTGGTCAATTAGTGAGGAAAATCATGTTACAACAAATTTATGAGTAAAACATATGTAGTTAGGCATTTGTGAGAATATTTTTTATATTTACAGACATGTGTTGGGGGAATTTGATGTTACATTTATGGAAGATGTAATGGACATAGAATAATAAAATATGTTGATGTCACTACAGTAGTAAAAGATATGCATGTAGTTGTTAGGTAATTTAATATAGCAACAAAAACTAGGATTTTGTGAGGGTACAATAACTATGTACAGTAGGTATTAGTATGTAGCCAAAAAAAAGGAAATGAATATGTAATGCAAAACTATTTCTAGTAAAATTGAGTTTGCAAAATAATTGAAAGAACAAGTATATTTCTAAGAAGACAAAAAAAAAAGTATGGAAACAAGTTAAAATGGTAGTGGGACCTAAAAGAATATAAGCCCAAGAATGCCAACTGAAAATGAAATTAAAGGGATATGTACGTGGTTAAACATACAGTGATATTTACATTTTACAATTTGCATTTCAATAAAAAAAAGTGCGTTTTCGACAATTATTGACATCCTAAGGACTTTAGCAATACGACTTTTCTTCTTTTAGTTTATTACTTTAGAAGCTATTTTTTTTGCTTTCATCAGCATCCCAGCCCATCCGCTTGTAGGTATTACTTCGGAAGCCAAATTGCAACTAAAATTAAAGGGACTTATACATGGTTGGTAGTTGAACAACTTATGAACAAACGTACAATGATATTTACATTTTGAATTTCTTTTTAGTAAATAATAGGTTTTCAGCATATATGGACCTTTTTGGGATTTATCAATATGGTCTTTTCACTTTTAATTCATTACTTTGGATGCTAAAAAGTTTTCTTTTATTAGCAATCCAGCGCTTTGCTTTTAGGTACATACTCTAGAAGCCAAAAAGTTTACTTTCGTTAGCATTTAAGTCTCTAAATACTTCATTCCTTTTACTCCTTAGGCTCTGAAACAATTCATCTGACTCAATATTTGATTTTTAATCACCATGTTACAACTTTCAATGACTTGTATAAAAAAAATAACAAACTAATTAGTAATCTGACTAGGAAGAAAAATTATAATAAAAAACTGCATTCAATGTTATGTAATGTCAGTAGAACATGAGGGTGAAGTAGATGCAAGAGACAAATATGAGTACATTAGTTCTTGAATTGCTTACTGCCTGCTTTACTGTGAATATGTGTCAAAATATCTTAACACAAAAAACTTTCGGCAGAGACATGACCAACTAAAATAATTGTCATGGCAATTTTCTCTTATGCAAATCACCATAGATTATAAAAACATGAAAATATTTGGCAATTATCCACACGAGTATAAAAGATAATACAACCATGTTAAGAAGAAGGCATCTTCCTCTTGAGGAAGAGAAATGATAAGAATCCATAAAAGAAAAAGGATTTATTCACACAGTCATCTGTAAAACAAGAGTTTAAAGTATAAAATCACAAAGTGAAATCAATTAATTTTGTGGCTTCTAGCCTTGCTGTGTTTGTGGATAAGTTTTCTGTAGCTATGTTCTTTGCATTTTTTGCATCGATGTTTGTTGTCTATTGCAGGATATGGCATTGAAATGTTGCTTTCCCCATGTTTCCACGAGAATGGAGTTAGGATTATCTAGGTGAATAATTTTCGCAGCACTATTAATGGGAGCAGATAGAACATAGGTGGCTGGCATTGTGGGCACAGTTACTAGTATGCAAGGTTCATGGTTGTTAATTCCAATACCATCTTTACCCCTATAAATATAGCCAAAGTCTATCCGAAGAAGAAAAAGTCATTTCTCTTACGTTCATCAACTATGGAAACCTAGTCTTCTATTTTGCCTATGAACTTCCTCATCCTAGTCCAAAGAACAATTACCATTCCCTTGAAATTTATAAACACCAACTTGCACCTCTTGCAGTTTTGACCACAGGTCATCCAACAAATTAGTTACAATGACCATTTTCCATATGAGTAAATTTAAATTTTTGAATGCTTCCATGGAAGTCCATATGCAGTGTGAAACTATCAACAATAATAGGAAGTGGTAGAGAGTGACTCATTATGTAACCAAACAGGCTACAATCTTCAACTTTCACCAACTAATGTAATAACAACAAAAAAATAAAGTTTCTTCAAAATGTTGTAATACCTATACATGAAGACATTGAAACTACTAACGTTTCAATGAAGAATTATAATAATTTACCATTACACACATTATAACAACTTTTTCATTCACATACAAAAGCAACAAACATATATATATATATATTCAAATCATCCAGGATCAAAAAACATTTCGTAAATAACCACTGTACATGTAATCACATGTGCTTTGTTGCCATTGAAACTTACATGAAGTGTATACAAGAATTGATATATGTATGACGCGAGCGTGCTAACCTGGGAATTCAATAGATTGTCAATGTTCTTCTCTTTATTAAGATGGAGAAATTTGGCAGGGAAGGATAGAAGAAAGAGAGTGCACGAGTCATATTGAATGGTAACTAAAGAGTGCAGGGGTTTCTTTGTCTGGAAAACACTCAACATCAATGAACAATAGACAGATGTTGCGTCCCTATAAGCGCAACTGATTTTTGATCCCATCCCATCGTTCCACTGTCAATACTCGACGGATTTAACTGTATTATTTAATATTTGCTTAGTAGGCAAGTAGAGTTAATACTATCTCTCTGTGTTTTTGTTTTACTTAGTAAATGACTAATTATTAAAAAGAATAATATGTTTGATTATTTATTGACAGGCACTATAATCCTTTTAACCAAATAAGATAATAGTTATGTTGATGAGGGCATGACTAACAAATGGAATGTAAAATCTATTCAAGTTTCAGTTGGTCCAGTTATAAGGGCTCGAGTTAAAAGGTTCAAGAAAACTCTCAATGGACCGATTCAAAACATTTAGGCTGAAGTAAATTTATGGGGGCGTAAGGAATATGTTCCACGTGTTTTACAAAGTTGGATTTTCATTATTCAAGATTTGGAATAATCTAGAAGAAATTCCTCAAATCATAAAGTGGATGGAATTAGTAGAGTTTCCTAAATTGGTAATTATCCAATTTTAACTCATCAAGTGTTAGGGAATGATGGAAACAATAGTACAGCAGCTCATGTGAGTAACCCAAGTGATTAGAAGCTTTTAGGAGTCTATAATAAACATTAATAATAGTAGTTGTAATATTTAAAATAAAGCCTTAGTTGTTGGTGGTTGGTAGTTAACTAAATTCTACAGCTGCATTTATTGTTGTAGTTGCAAAGTTTGAAAAAAGCTAGTTTAAAATCAAGCTTTACTAGTAGTAGTTGATAGTTAGTAGTTTCTAAGTTATCATTCAATATTGTAATAAATGCCAGCATCTCAAATATTCACTACAAATACATGAGGGATGATAGGAAAATATTCAGCAATTTGATTAAGAAAATTTTCTTTGATTATTTTAGAATTTTTGAACTTATCAGAATACTTTTCATGGCGTTCTCCTTCGCCTTATTAGTCAATCATTCCATAATTGATTGTGGCATTTCATTATACCAAGGTTCTTGCTTCAATATAAGCAACGGGTCACGGCTTCATAAAAATATATTTCTAGATGATCTTGGAGTCCTTCTTAATCTATAACTTTATCAATTTCTTAGTGTGGATCGTATCAATTGATATCAGAGCTTAGCACTAGTTATCAGTTTGCCTATCTTTATATTTTTTAAAAAATTATAAAAAAAGTAATATTGCAATTAAACTCTTGTAATTCTTATTTCAATTTTACAACTTTAAGTTCCTTTTCGATTCCACAATCTGAATTCCTTGCTCCAAAATAATATAATACTTCGTGACATAATCTTGTTTTTCTAAGCCTTTAAATTCAAATTTCTCTTGGTGAGTTCTTGGAGAATTGTTGCTGAAAATTTTGATATTTGTTTGATTAGTTTGATAAGAACTTATAGAGGTTACTACGAGAGGAAAAAGGTAAGAGTGGTGAGCACATAAAAGGGTAAAAGCCAATATGATTTTGTGTGAAACAAGAGTGAAAGTTAAGTGAATCATTCTTTGAGTAAAATACATGAGCGAGTGTGTGAAGTTCCTTTTTTTTCTCTAACTTTGTTTTGCAGCAAACATGTCAGACAACAAGAACAAAAATACTTCTAAAAATGCACCCAAAAAAGTTGATCCAAAGTTTCTCATAGAAGTTATAGTGAGTGAGATGAGGGGAGTATTGAAAATGAAGATACAACAGATTCATGAATGGATAGATCGGGTAGAGAATGCACGTTTAGAGTAGCCACAAAATAATCCTAAGTTGCATAGAAGATGGAGAGTTCAACCTAGGGAACTGAGAGTTGAAGCTGAAGAGTGTTATGGGGAAGGTTTTGATGAAGAAGATCACCAGGATTCAATTATTGGTATTAAAAGATATGGTGGGTGGTTTAGAGAAGCTAGGAATCGGGAAGATAATAACTTGGGTAGTATTAAGATGAAAATTCCATCATTTGAAGGCAAAAATGATCCAAAAGCTTACCTTGAGGGAGAGAAAAATTTAGAATTAGTATTTGATTGTCACAATTATTCCAAGCTTAAAAAGGTAAAACTTGCAGCCGTTGATTTTTTAATTTTGCGATTGTTTGGTGGGATTGATATGAACCTTGCCAACAATGTGACAAAACCCAGCACCACAATATGGAATTGAACCCGAGATCTTCAAGACGCAAGTTTGACGAGTTTTGACCCTTGAGTTAGCAAACCAAGAACCAAAACTATGGCTGGATATAGGACGCCACACCAAGAAACCCCAAGGATACTTCAAGAATCTAGGTGATAAGTCCGGTTGTTTGAATGCCACAAGAACAAGCTTGATAAGTTCAAGTCTTTTCAAGAATGAAAGAAGAACACAAAAACTCTCTAATTGTATTTTCTGAAAAATCTACCTCCCACTCTCAATCTCCATGGTATTTATAGAGACCATAAGAGATGTCAAGTTACAACTTTCAAATACAAATTTCAAACTTACAATTAATACAACAATTAAAATTACAAAATTTAAACTTAATCAAATTTCCAGAAAACATGCCTAAATCAAAGGAATTATGTTTCCTTGAATATTCAACTTTCCAGAAATTCTGCCTTAATCAAAGTGATTAGGTTTCCTTGAATCTGATTTGGATTTATTTGAAATGTATTTGGGCTTATGCTAGGCCTCCATGTGTTTGCCCTCCCGCAAACTTGTTGAATCAACCCATTTAATGCTTCTTTAAATTGCTTGGCTCTAAGTCTTGTGATTGGCCCATTTGGCAAACTTAATGTATCATGTGATTGATGGACTTGAGCCCTTCCAAGCCCACGTGCGAGTTCTTTGTCTTGTATGCGTATAGGCTATGCTATGTCATTTGCATCAAGGATCAACTAGTGTTAAATAGAAAAAGAAATAGAGAGCTTCTGATAGAGACTTAGGAGGAAATGAAAATTGAGATGAGGAGACACTTTGTTCCAAGCCATTACTACGGTGAGTTGTACCAAATATTGTAAAGTCTTATACATGATAATCGAAGTGAGGTGGATTATTATAAGGATATGGAAATCACTATGATTATAGCGAATGTAAAAGAAGACAGAGAGGCCAATATGGCTAGGTTTCTGGTTGGTTGGAATAGAAAAATTGCTAATTTGGTAGAATTGCAACAATATGTGGAGTTGGAAGATATGGTGCACATGGCTATTAAAATTAAGAACCAACTCAAAAGGAAGAGCATTAGTACTCGGCAAAAACCTAGCTCGAGTTCGTCTTGAAGGCCAAATGTTATGAAGAAAGAGGAGAAGCAAGCCAATTCCAAGTACAAAATTGGGCAAAAACAAGAAATGAGCAGCCATGAAAATCAAGGTAAACTTGATTCTTTCATACTAGATGCTACCTGCAAAACAAGATATGTAGTGTGATTATTGACGGAGATGGTTGTACTAACGTTGCTAGCACTACAATGGTGGAGAAATTAGGGCTGCTAACAATTAAACATTTCGGGCCATACAAATTACAATGGCTCAATGATAATGGTGAGGGGAGGATTACTAAACAGGTGTTAGTTTCCTTCTGCATTGAAAAATATGAAGATGAAGTTCTGTGTGATGTAGTTCCGATGCAAGCTAGACACTTGTTACTAGGCCAACTATGGTAATTTGATCGACATGTTAAGCACAATGGTTTCACCAACAAATATTCATTTTTGTTTTAAGTAAAGGACAACACTCTAGTCCATTTGTCACCAAAACAGGTATATGAAGATCAAGTGAGATTAAACAAAGAGAGTGAGGAAAAGAAAAAAAATTGAAAATCATAAAGAGAAAAAAAAAGGCTGACAAAAATGAGAGAAAAGCAAACTTTTATACAAAATTGAGTGAAATTAAAAGAGCGGTGTTTTTAAATCAGCCAATGATTGTAATTTTATATAAAGAAGCGTATTTAAACACTAATAAACTTGACTCGTCTCTGCCTAGTTCAAATGTTTCTTTTTTACAGGAGTTTGATGATGTCTTTCCCAAGGAAATTTCACCTGGTTTACCTTCTATTCAAGGAATTGAACATCAAATTAATTTCGTGCTTGGTGTTTCCATTCTAAACTGACTAGCCTATCGAAGCAATCTTGAGGAGACAAATGAGCCACAAAGGCAGGTTAGTGAATTGATGAAAAAGGGGTATGTAAGAAAACGTATGAGTCTGTGTGCCTTGTCAGTAATTTTGGTTCCTAAAAAAGATGGATCATGGAGAATATGCATTGATTGCCGAGCAATCAATAATATAACGATAAAGTATCGTCATCCTATCCCTCGCTTAGATGATATGTTAGATGAGCTGTATGGTGCTTGTGTATTTTCTAAGATTGATTTAAAGAGTGGGTATCATCAAATAAGAATGACAAAGGGTGATGAATAAAAAACTGCTTTTAAAACAAAATATGGCTTATATGAGTGGTTAGTTATGCCATTTGGATTAGCTAATGCACCGAGTACTTTTATGCGATTAATAAACCATGTCTTGCATGCTTTCATAGGCAAGTTTATTGTTGTTTATTTTGATGATATTATCATTTATAGCAAAAACTTGGATGATCATGCTGTACATTCTAAATCAGTTTTGGATGTACTTAGAAAATATAAGTTATTTGCTAACTTGAAGCAGTGCAACTTTTGCACCGATAAACTTGTGTTTCTTGGTTTTGTTGTTAGTGTACAAGGAATATAGGTTGACGAAGAAAAGATCCATGCGATTCAAGAATGGCCGAGTCCCATAAGTATAGGTCATGTTCGTAGTTTTCATGGGCTCGCTAATTTTTACAAGAGGTTCGTGAAAGACTTTAGCAGCATTACCGTATCGCTTGCTAAAGTCCTCAAGAATAACTTTAGATTCAAATAGAGAGACGAACAAAAGAAGGTATTCCAATTTATGAAGAAAAAATTAACTCATGCTTTGTTACTTGCTTTGCCTAATTTTACTAAAACCTTTGAAATTGAATGTGATGCTTCAGGTATGGATATAGGCTCAGTTCTTATGCAAGAAGGAAGACCAATAACACATTTCAGTGAGAATTAAATAGGGCAGCCTTAAATTATCCTAATTATGATAAATAATTATATGCATTGGTTCGAGCATTAGAAACGTGGCAACACTACCTTTGGTCTAAGGAGTTTGTGATTCACACCGATCATGAGTCCTTAAAGCATTTGAAAGGCCACCTTAAGTTGAACAGGAGGCATGCATAATGGGTGGAATTCATCGAGACATTTCCATATGTCATCTGATACAAGCAAGGTAAGGAAAACATCGTTGCCTATGCACTTTCTCGAAGGTACGCATTAATTTCTACTCTTGGTGCAAAATTACTTGGTTTTGAGCATATTAAAAAATTGTATCCTTTAGACCATGATTTTTGTGAGGAGTTTCAGACTTGTGAAAAAAATGTTATAGGTAAGTTCTTTAGGCACGAAGGCTTCTTGTTTTGGGAAAATAAATTTTGTGTGCCAAATTGCTCTTTACCGGATTTGTTAGTAAGAGAATCTCATGGTGGAGGGTTAATGAGACACTTTGGAGTCGCTAAGACCTTAGTTGTTTTGCAAGAACACTTCTATTATACATGAAAAGAGATGTTGGGAAAATTTGTGGTAGATGTGTCACATGTAAGCAAGAAAATTTACGAGTGCAACCCCATGGTTTTTATATACCACTACTTATTCCAGTGAGCCTTGGATTGATATTTTGATGGACTTTATGTTAGGTTTGCCTAGGTTTGAACGTGGTAAAGATTCAATTTTTGTAGTTATGGATAGATTTTCTAAGATGGTACATTTCATTCCATGTCACAAAATTGATAATTGCTTCACATGTTGCTGATTTGTTCTTTAGAGAAATTGCAAGATTACATGGTATGCCTAGAACAATAGTTTAGGATAGAGATGCTAAGTTCTTGAGTTACTTTTGGAAGACTTTACAGTATAAGTTAGAAACTAAGTTATTATTTTCTACTACTTGTCACTCACAAACTGATGATCAAACCGAAGTAGTAAATAGGACTTTGTCTACTTTGTTGAGGGCTATAAATAAAAAGAACATCAAAACTTGAAAAGAATGTTTACCACATGTTGAGTTTGCTTATAATTATACTATTCATTATACTACTAATTTTTCACCATTTGAAATTGTTTAAGGTTTTAATCCTTTAACTTCATTAGATTCAATTGCATTACCTTTGTCTGAACGTCCTAACTTAGATGGAAAGAAAAAAGGTTGAATTTGTTAAGCAGATACATGAGAAAGAAAAAGTCAACATTGAGAGGAGGACGAAACAGTACGCTAAGCAAGCTAATAGAGGGCGTTGACAGCTAATTTTTGAACTTGGAGATTGGGTTTGCTTGCATATGTAGAAAGAAAGATTTTTGGCACAAAGGCAATCTAAGTTACTTCCAAGAGGAGATGGACCTTTTCAAGTCCTTGAGCGCATCAATGACAATGTATATTAGTTAGATTTTCCAGGTGAGTAAAATGTTAGTGCCACTTTTAATGTTACTAATTTAAGTCCCTTTGATGTAGGTGATGATTTAAGAACAAATCTTTTTCAAGAAGAGGGGAATGATGAGGGCATGACTAATAATTGGAATGTAGAATCTATTCAAGTTCCAATTGGTCCAGTTACAAGGGCTCGAGCTAAAAGGTTCAAGAAAACTCTTAATGGATTGATTCAAAATATTTTAGTACATTCATGGGAGTGCAAAGAAGATGTTCCACGTGTTCCACAAAGTTGGATTTTCATTATTCAAGCTTTGGAATAATCTAGAAGAAATTCCTCAGATCATAAAGTTGATGGAATTAGTGGAGTTTTCTAAATTGGTGATTACTCAATTTTGACTAATCAGTGTTAGCAGATGATGGAAACAGTATTACATCAGCCCATATGAGCAACCCAAGTGATTAGAAGCTTTTAGGAGCCTATAATAAATATTTATAATAGTAGTTGTAATATTTGAAATAAATTCTTAGTTGTTGGTGGTTGGTAGTTAGTTAAAGTCTGCAGTTGCATTTATTGTTGTAATTGCAAAGTTTTAAACGAGCTAGTTTAAAATAAAGCCTTATTGGTAGTAGTTGGTAGTTAGTAGTTTTTAAGTTGTCATTCAATATTGTAATAAATGCTAGCATCCCAAATGTTCACTATAAATACATGTGGGATGATAGGAAAGCATTTAGTATTTTGATTAAGAAAATACAATTTTCGTGGTGTTCTCCTTTGACTTATCAATCAATAATTTCACAATTGATTGTGGCGTCTTCATTATACTAAGGTTCTTGCTTCAATATAAGCAACCGGTCACAGTTTCGTACAAATCTATTTCTAGACGATCTTGGAATCCTTCTTGATCCACAACTTTATTAATTTCTTGGCGTGGATTATATCATATGTAGAGTTTGAATAGTCGCCAAATCTTTTTTTATATTTTCACTATCACTATGAAATATGACAAAAATATGGGTGACTAAAATTACACCTAAGTATGATGACTTAAATGACGCCAATACTTTATTTAAAAAAATGGTTAATACGTCCTTCCCACATCCAAACATGTCTATTAAGCATCTAACATCCCCCCATCGGTCATAGACGCTTGTACTACCTATAAAAGAGTCGGCGTTTCCCAAGTCTAGCATTGTTGTTGTTCTATCATGGCTTCATCCCCATCCAAAATGATCTCTTCAATAAATTCTCAAACATGCATGTAATTTTGGTGACCTAATAAGCAAGCTGTCGATGACATTAAACCTGATAGTTTTGATAGAGTCATAAACTCCTATAATCACCCAACCTTTTTAGTGAATTGACTATTGGGAATCCTTAATGTTAGTAAAGCAATAATCACTCGATAGGAATAAAATTTTTCCCTTTCTCTAAGTCCTTATGTGGATAATATTTGTCATGCAGTCTTCCAACTAGCCTTGAGGTGGTTGGCCACCCACAAGAAAAATTAATTTGGCGGTATGATAGACTACTTGAACCAATTTTTGAAAATGCCGAAACACTAAAGCTGATCACAGGGCATCAGTTACAAAATGATGTTGTTATTATCGTTTAACTAAAGAATCTGTAGACATGTGTTGAAACCCTAATGGTGGAAGTCATTGGCCATGATGTTAGGAATCCTCCAGACGTATGGGATGATTATCAACTTAGGGCAACAATAGAGCAAGCAAGAAACCATTTGGTTGCCATCTATCATAGATGTTTGGTTGGCTGTTCTGATGCACAAGATGTATAATATTTCTTGTTTTGTTCATCGTGACAATGTATAATCAAATAACACTACTAATATGTTATACTATATGAAATTGAAGATTTTCAGTTATATATGTTAATACATATCACAACATCTCAGGCCTTGACCACTGCCATTTTACTATTTTGTTTATGTTGATTATGAATTTTCTTTGTCAATGGTGTAAATGTTGATGGTGTTCATATTAGTGATGGATTATAGTTGTTATTTGTGATATATGAGGGCTATACTTGGTGACAAACTTTCTTGTGTGTGGTGATTTTTATTGTTGTCAGGGTTTAAAAAATTGAGTGCGTCATATCTCGTAGGCTGATGTAAGCGTTTGTTGTGGCTTCTTTATATACAAAAACTTGTGGCAATTATACTAGTAGCTCCCAGTCTAAAGTCCCAACTATAGAAGACAGTATAGGCTTCAAGCACACTCTCACCTACCCGTAGTTTTGATGTAAAAGTAATAGCGTGTTTTATTGAAGGAGACATGGATATTTTTTTAAAAGAATAATGTTAATTCAAATTATTTTTTTTAAACATATTTGTATGTCAAAAATATATTCTCGGATAACAACTAGCAACTATCATGGCTTAAATGCACATATTACAAAGTTAGGTTTTATTTATACACTATGATACTTTGTTAACTTACAAAGAAAATGTTACAAAGGTTATGTCTTATTTTTATACCTTGCTCTTTTGTAAACTTATTTCGTATTTAGAATCATTTGACGTGAATAATACGGGAGCATTTATTCTTCTAAAAAAATAGGATCATACTGTTTAAAAACAGTACAATTACGAATGATTAGAATATACAAATCAACGTCGCCTCATAGTATTGTCATTTATGCTTAATTTTTATTTAGAAGCACAGTCACCAATAGTTCCACATACCTTAACATTGCTTCTAGATGGAATTCCCTGGGCTTTGAATTTCATGGAAAATTTGACTTTGAACATCTAATTACATGATGAGAAAACACATGGAGGAGAAAGAACAAACACAAAACCCATACAAGACAATCAGCCTTTATAATATCATAGACTAATGGCTTACATGCCCAATTAGTATCGCGATATCTTACCTTTGACCTGTACTTTAAAAAATTTAGTTAATTTTAATCATATTGCCATATTAACATGCAGATGAATGTGAAAGCATTCTCTTTATGGTATTTGCTTGGCACTCACCAATTATTCACACAAAAGTCGTGTTATTTGCCTTATTGGCATGAGGTGTGGTCAGGTAAGTCTTCTTGTAATGGCCAATATATGGCAGTTTGAGCATCGATGCCAGATATTTGGCCACGATGTGCAATCTGGGGGTTACTGATGCTTTCCCCATATCCATTGTTTACATTCCACTACTATATTTATCTGACTCACTTTCGAATATTACAATTGGATTATCAATTTCATCTCCTTCATTAAGAACCATAAATAATGGTCTCCTTAAGTTCCCTCAAAAACTAATAATCAGGCCTAGCAGGATGTTTGATGACCGAGAGATGCCATCACGTTCGCATAATTTCATAGTCTCATCGACAGTCCACTTTTTATATTCCAACTCCAACTTCAAGCTTCGAATTTCCTTGCCTTGCATTTGCGAATCATGTTTTGCATATCTACAGTTGTCCTCAGTCTCATTTGCTGTTATATCCAAGGAATAATAACAGTCATACTGAACTCTTCTCACAATTTACGAGACCTAATGAAAACTTTATGACAAACTTCGTGATGGAATTGTTTGAGAGTCAAATTATGTTTATCATTCATGTACATGTTCAAAGTTTCCCCTAAGAAGTTGATCTCTACCTTAAAATTCCAATGTCGTGCCACGATCTCAAGATATTAATGTTTGCAAACTCAACAAACTATAACTAAATGTAAATTTAGGTATAAACTAGTGCTGGAATTTGTGTTTACATGCTATTCTTTTATGTATAAATTTTTGGTAAGATGCGTATAACGTTTCAGACATTGTATAATCTGAAAGAGTTCAGATCTGGTCTAAATAAGTTTGATTAGTGCTAAAAATTAGCAACGTTGAGAGTTATGAATGCTAAGAGTTGGTAATAATAAGCATTATTAAGTTATAAGAGTTAGCAATATCTAAAAAGTTAAAACCTTATTTGAAATTGAACAAAGACTCGAGAGTATATTAGTAATGAGGCAGTTGCAAAGAGTTGCAAATAATGCTAGAAAATGTCATTATGCAAATATGTTATCAAATTTTATATTTTTGATCTATCTTCATTGATACTGGTCTGTCAATGAATACCTTAATAAATATATAGATTGTTGTATATCTATATCTTGATAGTCCAGATGGTTAATCTTAACAGACCATGAGTTTAGTGGAAACTCAATAAAGATACAGGTATTCAGAAAAGACTGAATATTGAACAGACTCACAAAGACCTCTAATAGACATTCCATAGAGCCGTCAATTGAGGGTCTTTTGAGCTGAGTAGTATTCGTAATCCTTTGACCTGAGGGCCATGGTGGGCTTGTGAATGATCCACTATACTTTGGTTCTACACATGTCAGAAACCTTTCATGGTCTAACCACTGGGTGTCACTGGGTATGGAACGATGCTCATGGAGTCCGGTGTGCATAAATATGGGATCCATCAGCTTATTTAAGTGAGTAATATATCATAATGTTCTAAGATTGTATTTTAGAAAATCTTAAGACCATAAACAATAATGCCCAGGAAAAGAGTTTAACCCTAGGAATAAATAATATCACAAAAGTGTTTAGAAATATTATTTATTGAAATACAATTCTAGAGATAACCTTACGGTCATGCATATGGAGATTTGACAATATTTATCTATATCTTTGATCTACCCAGATATGAATTATGGAGGGATTTTACGAATATCTTTCTTTTGTAATCAATTTTGTGCAAATCTTCTATATCATGCAGTGCCAGAATAATTCCCAATATGACCTTTAGTTTTGTTAAAGTCTTGAAGTTCTTGAGTTTCCATGAGTGCTTATTCTTGCACATTGTTTACCTCACTTGTTTATTTAAACCTTTCAATGCTTAATAAATTAATATATTACAATGAACATGAGATTTGTTATCATCAAAACATAATATATATGACTAAAAAGTCAACAATCATCATAAGACTTTTCCTTTAATTCACATACAATTCAATCTCATCCACATAAACTGATTAGTTAATTTTCTCCTTTACTACTGCTTTAATATTTTTACTTCACTAGCCGATTTTTTCAAAAGCTTCCTCATAGGATCGACACCTCAATCTATACTACGATAGCTGCATTACTTTTTGAGAGTAAACAAAATTTGGTGCCGTTGCTAGAAAGGAACACTAAACGAAAGTAGGTTGCATTTATTAATACTAAAGTGGTAACTTTGTACATTTTTTTCTTTCTAATATTTTAGTTTTTAAATTTATTTCCTTTGTTGTAATTTATTTTATTGTTCATGGTTGATTTTACCACTTAACTCTAATTTATTTTCTTTAGTTAATTTGTTGTATTTTATTTTATTTTAATAGCTAGTTCTACTGCCTAACTTAGTTCATTTTCTTTTATTTATTTATTGTACTTTGCAGTTTATTTTCTTTTATTTTTTTATTACACTTTATTTCTTTAGTAAATTTGTTGTATTATATTTTATTTTTATGGCTAGTTCTACCGCCAAACTTAGTTTATTTTCTTTTATTTATTTATTGTACTTTGGAATTTATTTTCTTTTATTTATTTATTGCACTTTACAGTTTATTTTCTTTTATTTATTTATTACACTTTATTTCTTTATTTAATTTGTTGTATTTTATTTTATTTTAATGGCTGGTTCTACCGCCTAACTTAGTTCATTTTCTTTTATTTATTTATTGTACTTTACTGATGTGCATCATGAAGGTTCTAAATCAACTCAAGAAGGCGAGCTGAGCGTAAAGGAGATTTCAGATGGTCCAATAACAAGGGCTAAGGCTAAACAGCTTCAAAGGGCCATAAGTAGTCAAATTGGAGCTATTGAGGCTTCTATAGGATTAGAAGCTTGCGATCTGAATGAAAATGAGTTAAATGTGTTTATTTGTCTTCAATTAGAGATTGGGACGTGATTTAAAGACGTTTGGTGACGTTGGGCTTAAAGCAGTAGCTAAGGACCTTCTTTCCATGCTATTGGGCTTTATTTACTTCTTTTGTTGCTATTTTTATGTATTTGGGCCTTTCTTGAACTTGTTTAGTTTTATTTTAAAATTGTTAAGTTATATTGGGCTTATTTTGGACTTTTTAAGTTTATTAGGTAATATTAGGGCTTCTCCTCATTTTGTAAGCCTATATAAGGCATGTTAAAGTCTTATAGAGGCAGTTACCTTATTTTGGAATTGGATGCACGAAAATAGAACTTTTCTCTCTCAAAATTGTCTTCTCAAGTTTTTCAACTCTTGAAGATAGTTGCTGACTTATCACTCTTTGATCACCAAGAGTGTGGCGTCAAAACCCTAAATTGATTCTTGTGGCGTCCATACGACTTATCAAGGTATCTATTTAGTTCTATCCTCCATCAACTTTACCATTTAATTTTGTTATAAATCAAGGCACATCATCTGGTATCAGAGCATAGGATTTCAGTGTGCAAACTGAAGTTTCAGCTATTGAAGGTGTCTTGCTATTTTTTGTGTTATATAATTTCGTCGGGTTATTATCAGGTTGGGTCTCTAATATTTGAGGTTAGTAGTTGAATTGCAACTCTGAAGCATTAAAATTAATTCTTAGTAGTTTGTGAATTGGAGATGAGTTGGCTGAATTAAATTGTTCCTGAACCTGGAAATTTTGAATTTGAGTAAATTGTTGCTATCTGATTTTATTTACTGAATTGGTGAAAAATTCAGTTTGAGAAGAGTGTTTTAGCTACTGGTTGTGTTGTTCATTGTTCATACTTGTTTGGGGTTTTTTTTTTGTTAATAATGGCTGACGATGATGCAAGTAGAGTACCAAAGGGACTGAGTTTAGAACAAGCTCAACTCATGGGCTTACAACGAGCTCATGATGAATTTCGAGGTGAGATTACTGAAATTCGTGGACAACTCGCTGCAATTATAGAAATGATGTAAAGAAATACTTTGCAACCCCAACAAAGGCAGGTAGGGCGTAGGGTACCTCGAAATGACCTAGGGGATGCTGGAGATGAGCCAAATAGGGATGATGAGGCTGAAGATAGGAGTAGGATAAGGAGGCAGCAAAATGACCCCCTACTAGTGGTATCAAACTTAATATACCACCATTTAGAGGTACTAGTTCTCCTGAGGAGTATCTTGAATGGGTTCAAAAGGTAGAAAGGGTGTTTGATTGGCATGAGTACCCTGAGGTAAGGAAGTGTAAGGTAGTAGCACTTGAGTTTACCGATTACGCACTTTTGTGGTGGGAAAACTTAAAAGCTCAACGAAGAAGGGATGACGAAGAAGAAGTTACAAGCTGGCCACTTATGAAAAGATTAATGAAGAAGAGATTTGTCCCTGATAGTAAACAAGAATTATACATCAAACTCCAGACTTTGCGGCAAGGTTCCTTGAGTGTGGAGGAGTATGTGAAAGAATTTGAGCTGTTGCTGATTCGCTGTGATTTGAATGAACCTCAAGAGTAAACAATAGCTAGATTCCTTGATGGATTGAAGAGGGACATAGCTAATGTTGTTGAGTTACAGCCCTTCATATTTCTTGAGGATGTCATAAAGCTTGCAACTAAAGTAGAAAGACAGCAGAAAAGAGGGGGTGTCCATATGAGGTCAACTACAACAAGTAATACAAAGGCTGTTTCTTCGCCTTCGTGAACATGGAGCACACCTAAACGTGATGAGAAAGTGGAGTTCAGTATAGGAAGTGCTAGTTCAGGTTCGTTGAAAGGAAAGGAGAAGGTATTTGAACCTCAATTTTCTAGGAGGTCGCGAGACATCAAGTGTTTCAAGTGCTTGGGAAATGGGCATATTGCTTCTGAATGTCCAAATAAGAAGGTGATGGAAACAAGGGAAGTATGGAGAGCTTATAAGTGAAGATGAGGCTGAGATGGAAGAGGAATCTAAAGTTGAAGTGACTGAACAAGAAGAGAATCTTGAGCCAATGGAGGGAAATTTATTAGTTATTCAAAAGATTTTGAGTGCTGAAGTTGATATTGGTTTGGAACAGCGCGAAAACATCTTTCATACAAGATGTCAAATCCGAGATAAGGTTTGTGCCATGATCATTGATAATGGTAGTTGCACCAATGTTGCATCCACTACTTTAGTGGATAAACTGGGATTAACTACTGTTCCACATCCAAAACCATACAAATTACATTGGCTTAATGACAAGGGAGAGATTCAGGTTACAAGACAGGTTCGGATGCCATTCTCCATTAAAACCTTTCATGATGAGGTTTTATGTGATGTGGTTCCTATGACAGCTAGTCATGTGTTATTAGGACGCCTATGGCAATTTGATAATGATGTGACTTATAATGGGCAAAGGAACATTTATTCATTTGTGCTGAATGGGAAGAAAGTGAATTTGATGCCATTAAGTGCTCAACAAGTTAGAGAAGATCAGTTGCGGAATCAAAGGAAGATGATGGAATCTGGTAAAGGGTTAATGTTAGCCAAAAAGGGAGATGTTGAGCAAGCACTAGCTTTTGTGGGGGTTGTTTTCATGACTTGGGCAAAGCCTTTATTGTAAATGGAGGGTTTGGATTTGCCAAGACAGGTTGTGGAGTTGCTTAAAGAGTTCAAAGATGTATTTCCAGAAGAGCTACCATTGGGATTACCACCTATTCGAGGGATAGAGCATCAAATTGATTTGGTGCCTGGAGCTTCACTTCCAAATAGACCAGCATATAGATGTAATCTGAAGGAAGCAAAGGAGATCAAAAGGTAGGTTGGTGAGCTCTTAGAGAGGGGCTATGTGCGTGAGTCACTTAGTCCTTGTTCAGTGCCTACTCTGCTTGTTCCAAAGAAGTATGGTAACATGAGAATGTGTGTGGACAGTCGGGCTATCAACAAGATAACGGTTAAGTATCGATTCCCTATTCCTAGACTTGATGATATGCTTGATGAATTGCATGGTGCTGTTTATTTTTCTAAAGTTGATTTGATGAGTGGATACCACCAAATTAGGATGAAAGAAGGTGATGAATGGAAAACAGCCTTTAAAACTAAGCATGGATTGTATGAGTGGATGGTGATGCCATTTGGGCTTTCTAATGCACCTAGTACATTTATGAGACTTATGAACCATGTTTTGAAGAAGTTTATTGAGCTGTTTGTTGTGGTCTATTTTGATGATATCTTGATTTATAGTAAAACTTTAGATGATCATGTAAAGCATCTTATGGTTGTATTTGAGACCTTGCGTGATACTAAGTTGTATGGAAACCTCAAGAAGTGCTATTTCTGCCAAGATAGTGTTATCTTTTTGGGGTATGTTGTTTCTGATAGTGGAATTAAGGTTGATGAGGAGAAGGTTAAGGCAATTCGTGATTGGCCTAAACCTACTGGTGTTGCGGATGTGAGAAGTTTTCATGGTTTAGCCTCTTTCTATAGGCGATTTATTTAGACTTTAGTTCTATTGTTGCGCCTATGATAGAGTGTTTGAAAAAGGGGAATGAGTTTAGGTGGAATGAGAATGCACAGAAGTCATTTGAACTGATTAAAGAACAATTATGTTCTGCTCCAGTTTTAGCACTTCTCGATTTTACTAAAATATTTGAAATAGAGTGTGATGCTTCAGGGGTCGGTATTGGGGCTGTTTTGATGCAAGAAAAGAGGCCAATTGCTTTCTTTAGTGAGAAGCCGAATGGGGCACATTTAAACTACTCTATTTATGACAAGGAGTTTTATGCATTGATTCGAGCTCTCGAGGTATGGCAACATTATTTATTACCTAAAGAGTTCGTTATTCATACTAACCATGAATCGTTAAAGTATCTTAAAGGGCAGAACAAGCTGAATAGAAGACATGCCAAATGGGTAAAGTTTATGGAGCCATTTCCATATGTCATAAAATACAAGAAGGGGCAAACTAATGTCATTGCTGATACTCTTTCTAGGAGGTATGCATTGATTTCTATGTTAAATGCAAGACTTTTGGGTTTTGAACAGGTGAAAGAACAATATATCAGTGATTCATACTTTACTAATATGATGTCTAAATGTGCTAAAGGAGCTTGTGATGGGTTCTTTGTGCATGATGGTTACTTGTTCAAGTTGGGCAGAATGTGTATACCTTCAGGATCCTTACGTGAGTTGCTTGTGCGTGAGGCTCATGGAGGTGGTCTTAGTGGTCATTTTGGGGAGAAGAAAATTTATGAGCTACTAAAAGAGCACTTCTTTTAGCCTAATATGCTGCGGGATGTTCATAAGGTTGTTGAAAGATGTGTAATTTGCAAGAAAGCTAAGGGTAAAGAGAATGCATATGGACTATATATGCCTTTACCTATCCCAGAGCAACCATGGATGGATATTAGTATGGATTTTGTGCTTGGATTACCTAGAACACAGCGTGGGAAGGATTCAGTGATGGTTGTGGTTGATCGGTTCTCCAAAATGTCCCACTTTATTCCTTGTAACAAAACTGATGATGCTATTCATATTGCTGATTTGTTTTTTAGGGAAATTGTACGTTTGCATAGAATCCCTAAAAGCATTGTCTCTGATCGTGATACAAAGTTCTTAAACTAATTTTGGAAGACTCTTTGGAAGAAGCTTGGAATAAAGTTACTTTTCAGTACTGCTTGTCATCCACAAACTGATGGACAAACTGAGGTAGTGAATCGTACTCTATCTTCTTTATTACGGGCTGTTATAAACAAGAACTTAAAGAGTTGGGATACTTGTTTGCCTATTGTGGAGTTTGCATACAACCGTAGTGTGCATGGGGCTACAAAATTTTCACCATTTGAGATTGTGTATGGATTTAATCCATTTGTTCCTATTAACCTTGTTCCTATTCCAATTGATGAGAGGACATCTATGGATGGTGTTAAGAAGGAAAAATTGATGAAGAAGCTTCATGAGCAAGTTCGAATTCATATTGAGGAGAAAACAGCTAAGTATGTTAAGCATGCTAATAAAGGACGAAAAATGATTAGCTTTGAACCTGGTGATCTTATTTGGATTTATCTTAGCAAGGGAAGATTTCCTAGCAAGCGGAAGTCCAAGCTGATGCCAAGAGTTGATGGACCTTTTCATATTATAGAGAAGGTAAATAGTAATGCTTACAAAGTTGACCTTTCTGGTGATTACAATGTTTCAGCCACTTTTAATATGAAGGACTTATCTCCTTATTTGAAAGATTTAGAAGATTCTGATTTGAGGGCAAATCATTCTCTGCCCGGGGGTGATGATGTGCATCATGAAGGTTCTAAATCAACTCAAGAAGGCGAGCTGAGCGTAAAGGAGATTTCAGATGGTCCAATAACAAGGGCTAAGGCTAAACAGCTTCAAAGGGCCATAAGTAGTCAAATTGGAGCTATTGAGGCTTCTATGGGATTAGAAGCTTGTGATCTGAATGGAAATGAGTTAAATGTGTTTATTTGTCTTCAATTAGAGATTGGGACGTGATTTAAAGACGTTTGGAGACGTTGGGCTTAAAGCAGTAGCTAAGGACCTTCTTTCCATGCTATTGGGCTTTATTTACTTCTTTTGTTGCTATTTTTATGTATTTGGGCATTTCTTGAACTTGTTTAGTTTTGTTTTAAAATTGTTAAGTTATATTGGGCTTATTTTGGGCTTTTTAAATTTATTAGGTAATATTAGGGTTTCCCCTCATTTTGTAAGCCTATATAAGGCATGTTAAAGTTTTATAGAGGCAGTTGCCTCATTTTGGAATTGGATGCACGAAAATAGAACTTTTCTCTCTCAAAATTGTCTTCTCAAGTTTTTCAACTCTTGAAGATAGTTGCTGACTTATCACTCTTTGATCACCAAGAGTGTGGCGTCAAAACCCTAAATTGATTCTTGTGGCGTCCATACGACTTATCAAGGTATCTATTTAGTTCTATCCTCCATCGACTTTACCATTTAATTTTGTTATAAATCAAGGCACATCATTTACACTTTATTTTCTTTTATTTATTGCACTTTATTTCTTTAGTTAATTTGTTTCATATTATTTTATTTTTATAGCTGGTTCTACCGCCTAACTTGATTCATTTTTTTATTTTTTTATTGTATTTTACAGTTTATTTTCTTTTATTTATTTATTACACTTTATGGTTTATTATCTTTTGTTCATTTATTGTATTTTATTTTTATATTTCATGGTTAGTCTTACCACCTAACTCATTTCTATTTCTTGTTGTGTTTTGTTTCACTTTTTGTATTTTATCACAATTTTATGGTTGGTTTTACCACCTAACTCATTTTTTTTCTTGTTGTGTTTTGTTTCACTTCTTGTATTTTATCGCAATTTCATGGTTGGTTTTATCACCTAACTCATTTTTTTTTCGTTTGTTCACTTCTTAATTTTTTATTGAGAATTTCCTTCAATAAAAAAAAAGAAAAAAATTGTTAGGATGTGTACATCGATTTAGAGACAAACGAGAAAAATTTGAAAGAGAAGTAGAACTAGAACCACCACCACAATTTGTAAGGGAAGAGAATTCACCATCTAGTTCATCTTATAATTCCAACACAATGAGCCAACACGAGGATAACTCCGTTAGGACTCAAAAAGATTACTTGCATCCTACTTGCATAATCACACCATCATGCATTATATTTTTACCTACACACCACATTCGAATTTTAAATATGGAATAATACAACTTCTGCCCACTTTTCATGGTTTAAATAATGAAAATTCTTATGTACATATTAGGGAATTTGAAGAGGTAATTGCCACCTTCCATAGCCAACTCGAAGCCATAGACACTGTTAGGCTTAAATTTTTTTCTTTTTCTTTGAAATACAAATCAAAGAGTTCGCTATACTTTTTTAGGCCGATGCTTATAGGAACTTGGACAAAAATGACCCAAGAATTTTTCAATAAATACTTCCCATAACACAAAACTAGTGTCCTGAAAAGACAAATTTCTTCATTCTTCCAAAAAGACAGTGAAACCCTATATCAAGCTTGGAAAAAGTTTAAAGAGTTGCTAAATCTGTTCCTTCACTATGGGTATACAAATTGGCACTTAATTAGCTATTTTTATGAGGGACTCACAATCAGAGAGCGTCAATTTGTTGAGATGATGTGTAATAGGGAGTTTCTTCACAAAGATCCAGAGAAAATCATAGAATTCCTTAATGACTTAACTGAAAAAGCCGATACATGGACTAGACCTAGCTTTATTGAAAGCACAAATAGGTCACGACCTAGTGGAGATTTTCATCTTAAAGAAGATGATAGCTTTAAAGCCAAGGTAGAGGTATTAACTAGGGAATTAGAGGCCTTGAAAACCAAAGATAGAAGGGTCACCCATACAGTTTCTAGGGTTAAGTCACATGATATCTAGTCTGTGGGGGAGCGGAACACTTAACTCAGGATTGCCCAATTTATAGTGAGAAGAGAGGGATATATAAGGAACAATGTAATGCCCTAGGCATGTATAAGAAGCTCTGTTCACCTTACTCTAAAACCTATAATCCTAACTAGAGAAACCACTCAAATTTTAGTTGAAAATCTGACCAACAAGCTAACAACCATTGGAAACAAGAACAACAAGCACCCAAGTCTTATGTTGCACCTCAATATAATGCACGACCAACTAGGAGTCCTTTAGAGGATACATTACAAGCATTTATAGAGGCACAAAGTAAGACTAATAAAAAATTTGAAACAGTTCTTGCACAGGTAGTGGACGAAAACAAAAAAATCAAGAGTCAAATCACTAAGCTGACCAGTGCCTTAACTATACAAGAGCGAGGTAAGTTTCCATCTTAACGTTAATCCAATCCGAAAGGATAATTCATGACACAAGCTTTTACTTTTGATGCACAAAATCTCAAAGAAGTCAATGCTATTACTACTCAAACTAGTAAAATTGTGAGTGAGCCTACTTCTCCAACTAACACATCTACAAGTAGTAAAGATGTCCCTCCTTAAAAAAAAAGGCTACAGTGGAAAAAGAGCCTGAAAATAAGTTTTCAATCCCAATGCCTTTTCCTCAAGCTCTTCGACCTATTAGAAAAAATTTAAAAACTCAAGGTGAGATTTTAGAACATTTGAAACAAGTTAAGATTATCTTTCCCTGTTACATTTGATTAAACAGGTTTTAACTTATGCCAAGGTCATCAAGGATCTGTGTAGTATCAAAAGAAAACACAATATAAAGAAAACTACATTTTTGGTAGAGCAAGTAAGTGCAGTGATCGAACAAAAGACACCACCCAAGTATAAAGACCTAGGATGTCCAATAATCTCCTACCAAATTGTGACACATGAGTTTAGTCAAGCTTTATTGGACTTAGGAGCAACTGTAAATTTAATGCCTTATTCTATTTACTTGCAATTAGGACTTGGTGAGATTAAACCTACATCTGTAGTCCTACAATTAGCTGACCGATCAATCAAGAAACCATGAGAAATAGTAGAAGATGTGTTTGTTGCAAATTGATAAATTTTACTACCCTGTTGATTTTCTTGTTTTAGATACTCATTCTGTAGTTAACATGGAGTCTAAAATACCTCTTATTTTGGAGAGACCTTTTCTTGCCACTGCTAATGTTCATATTAATTGCAGAAATGGTTTAATGAAATTATATTTTGGGAATATGAATCTTAAGGTGAACATTTTTCATATTGGCAAGCAACCATGAGAAAAAGATGAATGTTGTCATTCATATATGATAGACATACTTGTATCGAAGGAAGCTTATAAAAATTATGACTCTGATACTTTAGAAAACTTAATTGATTTAGATTTTGAAGAATTGTATTATCTCGATAAAACAACTGATGTGTTTAGTATTTTTGACTTACAGGATAAAGGGACTCAATTTTGGCAGCCACGCTTTAAAGCATTATCACGAGAGAGGAAGAAATCAAAACCATCAAATCTCGAGACACCACAAGTTGAGCTTTCTCCATTGCCCAAAGGTTTGAAACACGCATTCTTAGGACCAGGTGATACATTTCCTATCATCATTTCTTCTGAACTTAGTGTTGAATAAGAGGAAAAATTGATGAAATTATTAAAAGAATATAAGTTTGCACTAGGTTGAACCACAGTTAATATTAAAGGTATTTCTCCATTGATATGCTTCCATGAAATTCATTTAGAGGAAGGTACCCAACCCCGTAGGGACCTATAAAAGAAAACTTAACCCAACAATGAAAGAAGTAGTGAAGAAAGAAGTCTTGAAACTATTAGATGCATGTATAATCTACCCAATTTTTTATAGTCAATGGGTAAGTCCAACTCAAGTAGTTCCTAAGAAATCTGGGGTTACTATTGTGGAAAATGAGAATGGAATACCTGTTCTAACTAGGGTAGTAAGTGGTTGGCGAATGTGCATTAATTATAAAAAATTAAACACAGCCATCAAGAAAGACTATTTTTCATTGCCTTTTATCGATCAAAGTTTAGAACGTGTAGCTGGACTTCCCTTTTATTGCTTTCTTAATGAGTATTCAGGTTATTACAAGATTGAGATAGCTATAGAAGATCAAGAAAAAATTACTTTTACATGCCTTTTTGGTACTTATGCTTTTCATAGAATGCCATTTGAATTATGTAATACACCAGCTACTTTTCAACGTTGTATGCTGAGTATTTTCTCTGATATGGTTGAAAAATACATGGAAGTTTTATGGATAATTTGACTATTTTTGGTGATTCTTTTAATTCATGTTTACTTAACGTAAAAGCTGTTTTGAGTAGGTGTGAAAAAAGAAAGAACTTGTGCTAAACTGGGAAACATGTCACTTCATGGTATCTTTAGGGATCGTTTTGGGTCATATTGTATGTAAAAAAGGGATAGAGGTTGACAAAGCCAAAATTGAATTAATCTCTAAATTACCTACACCCAAAATGGTAAAAGATGTCGATCTTTTCTTGGACACACTGACTTTTATAGGAGGTTTATACAAAATTTTTTTGCCATATCTAGATCATTGTGTAACCTTCTGTTAAAAGACGCTGAATTTACATGAACACAAGAGTGTGATGAGGCATTTCGAACACTCATTGCCAAACTCACCACCGCTTCTATCATGCATTCACTAGATTAGAACCTCTTATTTGAGATTATGTGTGATGCAAGTAATTATGCTGTAGAAGCAATTCTTAGGCAACGAAAGGAGGGAAAACCCTTTGTTATTTATTATACTAGTAGGACTTTGAATGATGCTCAAATAAATTACAGTACTACTAAAAAAGAACTATTAGCTGTTGTTTTTTCCTTAGACAAATTCTGTTCTTATTTAGTTGGTTTACCTATTATTATTTTTACTGACCACCAGCCCTTAAGTATATTCTTTCTAAGAAGGATGCTAAAGCCCATTTAAATAGGTGAATTCTTCTTTTGCAAGAATTGGATCACCATTAAAGACAAGAATGACGTTGAAAATGTTGTTGCTGATCATTTATCCCACCTTGAGTTCACTGACTCCACTGATGTTTCACATATTCGAGATGATTTTCCTGATGAACATCTTTTCACTATAAGCCAAATACCTTGGCACATACATATCATCAATTATTTAGTTTGTGGTGAACTTTCATCTAACTGGAGTGCACAAGATAAGAGTAAGTTCTTGGTTGAGGTACGTATTTTTATTAGGATGATCCATATCTTTTTAAATACTGCCCTGACCAAATTATGAGATGTTGCATTTCTGAAAGTGAAGTTTCTAGTGTCTTAAATTTTTGCTATAGTACTGCTTGTGGCAATCATTTTTCTATAAAAAAGACAGCTACAAAAATTTTACAATATGGTATTTATTGACCCACTTTGTTCAAAGACACTAATAATTTTTATCATTCCAATAAAAGATGTCAAAAGTTAGGTACTATATCTCGAAGACATATGATGCCTTTCATCCCTGTTATTGTTATTGATATATTTGATTGTTGAGGTATTGATTTTATAGGTCATTTTTTCTCATCTTTTGGCTACCTTTACATCCTTCTAGCTGTTGACTATATATAAAAATGGGTGGAGGTTGTAGCTTATTGTACTCAAGGAAATATTTTGCGCCAAATAAATGGATTTATCTTTATGATTCTCGATTGCATTTACACCCTAAAAAGTTGAGATCTCGATGGACTGGTCCATTTGTGGTAAGACACATTTTTCCTAATGGTGCTGTCGAAATCAATGATCCCACTGATGGACAAACTTTTAAAGTGAATGGACAGCGACTGAAAAGCTATGTAAAAAAGATAGACCACTCTATATACCTAGACGAGATCCTTCTTGTGGATCCTGTCTATCTTACTTGATTAGGATCAATCTATCTGCACCATATTTTATATTTTTTCTATATTTTATCTTTTGACTTTTTATTTTTGCTTTTATTTTCTTTTGTATTTTTTTTCAGTGTGATTTTATTTCCTAGTCAAGTGGCGAATACGGTACTCCGTGACTATTAAAGTTAATTTTTCAATTCCCTAAAAACTGTCCCTCAAAACCGTGCATTCATCTCTTTTCTTTTTCACTTTATTTCAAAATAGATCGCATTCTTGCCAACCTTAAAAAATGCTTTCTTTCGTTGCCTCAAAATGTTATACTTAAGATTTACAAAGCACAGTGTGAAAGACTAAGACTATTAATGTTAAGAAATATCCCTGCGAATATTCGTTGGTTAATTGAAGCCAAGGTTCAATTATCAGGTGAGTCTGCAAATGATTTTGTTTCTTTTATGCCTAGTTTTGGAAGAAGCTCTTATGCCAAAAGGCAAAGAGCAAAAAGGTTACAAGTTTGTCATAAATGTGCTCGATGGAATTGTACTCGGAGTTGTCGTTCTTTAGGATTTGCATCTAGAAATTGAGAAGATAAAATTCAGTTCATTAAGGATGAACTAAGTAAGGAGTCTTTGGATGATATCCTATTGACTCTTGAGATGCATCCTTGTGGGCTCGTGCAACGTGAACTTCTCAATTGATAGAATAAATTCAAAAATAAACATCAATGATATAGTCTCGGGAATCTGACTCTAAAAGATCCTGTTTGCCAATTTACAAGAAAATTATATGGGAATCCTATCCCCGACCTATAAAGGGCGTTTAAGCCGTTATTGAACGTAAGACCAGAGAAAGATGTGAGCCACAATCATAACTACCTGTACATATACGTACGTTTTAATTTTAAACTTTTTATTATTATTTTATAAATAGTAAGGCTACTCTTATAGATGTCTTAAATTCAAATCTTTTTGTTAAATAATGCATATGGGTCATTATCTTTAAATTTTTGTGTTTTATTTTCAAATCTCTTTTGACAAATTGTCGAGTTACCAAAATCAATGTTATTATTTTGTAATCTATAAATACATCACCTCATTTTCTTTATTTTCATATATCGAGATAAAGGTGAGTGTAGATATGGAGGAAACCTCAGTTCAACGATTTTGAAATATATGTGTATTTTGTGGTTCTATTCTTGGGAAAAATAAAGTATTTGTAGAGGCAGCAAAAAATCTAAGAAAAGTATTAGCTGCAAGAAAAATCCATTTGATTTATAAAGGGTGTAGCCTTGGGTTAATGGGGTGTGTGTCAACAGCTGCACATTTAGGAGGAAGTCTAGTTTTAGGTATTATTCCTACAGCTTTAATTGTAAGAAACCTAACTAGAAAAACAATAGAGGAAAAATTACGAGTCTCATCCATGCATGAACATATAGCTAGAATGCTTTACTATGCAGATGCTTTTATTGCTTTACTATATGGTTTTGGTACCTTGGAAGAAATTTTTTAAATTGTCTTTTGGATCCAATTGAATATCCACCAAAAACCCATAGGTTTGTTGAATGTTAATAACTATTTTAATTGCTTACTCTCTTTTCTTGATCAAGCTATAGAACATAATTTTATTTCACATTCGGTGCAACAGATCCTCGTTTCTGCTACAAATATGGATGAATTGATTGACAAATATAGACAGTTTACCTACGAACCTGACCCAGCAATAATTCAAATCGATTGGTTAATGGGTCATAACAAGTGAAAACTAGATCTGACACTTCGTTTGTAAATTTTTCTTAGTTTTATTTATTTATCAGCATCATCATTTTATTTTATATTTGCATAAGTGTCTCTCAGGTTTGTTTCTTTTGAATAATTGGTGTTTTAGGTAATGTCTCCTATACTTTATCTTTTTCTATTTAAACAATGAGGACAATGTTTCATCTGGTTTTGGGAGGAGGGGAGAATAGTAAACATAAGTTATATTTTGCATTAAAAAAAAAAGATAATAGCATTCGACATACCTATTTGATTAAAATCGCAGAGTAAAGAGTTTATTTTTAAACTCTTGAGATCCATTATAGGTCAAATTAGATAAAGAATGGCAGATTAAGGAGTTTTTTTTTCTCACTTTTGAAACGCATTTTAACTAACTTCTTGTTATTTTGCTTTTTTTTTTCAAGCATTGTTGTTTATTGCATGTAGTCTTGGTAATTCTTGTATAAAGGAGTTTACTTTTCTACTTATGTATGATTTCAAAATTATTTGGGTTGAGTCACTATTTCTATGTAGGTTACTGAAGAATGACTTCCGATATATTTTTGAGTATAATGCTAAGGCTTGTGGTGAGATGGATGATTCAATTTATATAGCCAAAAAAAATTCTCATATTTAAGTATATATTTTTCTAATCTCACATGTCTTTTGTTAGTAAGTGGAAAGGTTGAGAAAACAGCTTACAAACTTTCATTGATCTTTTGAATTGATTAATTTTTGTTTAGATTGATATTATTCAAATTAAGGAATAAGTCGATTGCATAGCTGAAGGACGATTTAAAGTGAATTTCTAAATTATGTGTAATATATTTTGGTGAGAAAATATTTTTTTTATTTTGTAATGCTTCCTTATATCCTTAAAAAAAACTTAAATACAAAAAACTATGAAAAAAAAAAAGAATCAATTAAGTTTAATGAAGTCTTCGTTCAATTTTAGAAGACAAATATTTTGTAAAGTAGTTTTCTCACCAAGCTATATTTGTATTACTTTCACAAGACAATTAAAATCCTAAAGCTGGTGCATGTCAAGAATGATTGATTTCTAAATGATTGATTTTCCTATCTCTGGATCAATATTAGTTTGTATGTCTGTCCTTAAAATTGATTTTTTCTTGAGTGCTTAAACTGTTTTCTAACTCCATGAGAAAAATCATAACCTTTTAAACAATCATACATTTGTTAGGATATGGAGTTGAAGCTTTAACTTGGAGAAATTCTCAAGGCTACATATATTGAGGTTTGTGGTAAGAAGGTTATGACTTAGTTCGCACACATACAGAATTTTAGAAGTTATAATGAAAAAAACCATAATAACAATAGTGATCTTGAACTGACTTTTTGTTTGAAATGCTTAAGAAGTTTTACGTATTCTATTTTACGCTTGAATTGTTAGAGATTAGCAATAAGCTGGTTGGGGGTTGTGATGAACACATTAAAATGTTATTTATTAAGAGATTCAGTCACCATTTAATATCTCTAGTTTAAGCATTTTTGTATTTTTTAGGCTTGAAATAAAGTGTTGTTCTTAAATTGTGATTAATGAATGTTATTTGTATAGGTTTAGTTGAAATGGACATAACTCTCAATATAGAAATCAAAATGAAAACATTCTTGACCCTGGAGTAACATGACTTAATCTTACACAAACTTGAAGAATAGTTGAAAAGCAAAATCCAACATGTTATCGGCTAAAAATTGGGATACAATAGAATTAGGTTACAACTTTAGCTCAGCTTAATCGTATTTAGACAGTATTTCATAAAATACACTCCCAATTGGTATAATCCTTGAAGCTGTGATTTACTGACTCAATTATCAACAACTCTTATGTTGATGGTAAAGTCTAAATCAGCCGTTATCATGGACCAAATTGTATTGTAAATTGGTAAAAGGGTTGTTGGCTGAAATCTGACATACCTTTGTCATTTTACCCATATCTCATTGGATACTCATCCAAATTGTATGACTCTGGTGGCTATGGAAAGAAGAGACAAAATAATACAACTTTCATGTCGGCTAAAAAGGTTATATCAATCATTTACATTATCAAAAAATGTTACAATTCGGTGAATGAGTGGTTGGCGTAAATTATTAAAGATTGAAGTCACACTAAATATGTTTCCATTCATTACCTATATAAGAACACTCTTGGGACATTTTCAATACTTAACAATTCTCTTATATTTCTTTTCTTTAACATGCATTGTAAGCTAGGTTAAAGTTCTTAACAAGGCTAAGAGATGAACTTTTATGTGTAATAAATTTACTTCTATACTTTGATTCTTTCTCAAGAGCTACAAATGTTTGTAAGTTTGCTTGCGTCTAAACTCTTATCCATTATTTTTCTATAATCCAAAGGTTATAATTATCATATTTCATATATTTTTAGTCATACTTTCTTTATGTGATTCTTATTGAATTATAATTGTTATTGATTACATTATTTTACATGTTAATCTTTTACTGCACTATTGTTAATTAATATATTGTCGATCTCAGATAACATGTAAATTCAATAATTGTTTGATATTCAAGTTGATCTTTTACTACAATATTGTCAAAATAATATATTGTCAAGCTTAAATAACTTGTAAAAATAAACATGGTTTGTGTTAATGTTTGCAAAGAGTTTAGTCATATCAAATACATGTATTATGAAATGTGCCATATTTTACATATATACCGATTGATTGTTTGGGATGTGAAACTTTCAATTGAGTTATAAACATTGAATCAAAGTATAGAATAGATTTATGAAGCATAATTGTGATTCTTGAAGCCTTGGTTATATTATCATAAGACTTTTCCCTTAATTCATATACAATTTTATCTCATCCACATAAACCAATTAGTTAATTTTCTTCTTTGCTACTGCTTTAATATTTTTACTTCACTAGCCTATTTTGTCAAAAGCTTCATTGTGGGATCGACACCTCAATTTATACTGTGATAGCCACATTACATTTTGAGCATAAATAATAATTATTATTACCATTAACAATAATAATAAATTTTCGCATCTCATGCGAATTTAATTTATAATTAGAATATTTATGCTTTCCGAGAGATCTTGAAACAAATCCTGCTTTCAAATTTTTTTTAGATCGAACTTTTCGACCCAATCCGTTGTTAATGTATTTTAGGTTATATGCATGTGATTGTGTACATGTTACAAAAACTAAACATATGTATCATATGCTTAAATGTCGCAGCGGAATTAAGCATGTAATCAACATATACACATGTTCCTTAAATCATTAACAACTTAAGATTATAGCAACATACCTTTGATGACCTTCAGTAAAGATTTCAATTTCGGATTTTTTCTAGCTCTAACTTTGAGTTCACCTTGAATTGCACTATTGTTCAATTCTAGTTCATAAAAATCCGATGCGATTGTAAAGTTAGAATAACAGCAATTAAATTTACAACAATAAGATTTTGTTTCTTGAAAGAAAAGTAAAAGGAGTTTATTTTTCTCTCTCTAGTTTTTCTCACAACTCTTTATTTAAAGAAAACTCTCCAAAAAACAAACTCTCTTTAATGCCCTCTCCTCTTTTTTCGAATTTTTATTTTCACCTTTGTTAAGCAAAATGAATTCACATATTTTTAGTGCTCTAACCACTTCACAAGTGCTCCATCAAAATTAAGTTAAGTGGCCAACAACCAAAAATAATTTTTGGCGACTATTTTTTATGGCCTAATAAAATTGACCATTAATTCTACAAAATGATACTCCACTTAATTTAATTTATGTTTCTCAAATTAGGTATATCTTCCACTTGGGAATAAAATAACAAATAAATAAAAATTATATTTTATTTATTTAAATAATATTTATTTAATTATTAAAAGCTATTTGAATAATTAATATTTACCTTATTTGATTTTACTAATATGGTACAGATATTACAAAGCGGTGTTAGACCATACAAGTTAAGGTTATACATATTCGTATAATCTCTCTATCATTTATATCAGAGTAGAGCGGAGATATAGATCAACACCGTCAAATCTCTACATGCCTGACCGAAAGCTTATCTCTAGAATTGTATTACAATAAATAATATTCCCAAATACATTTGTGATATTATTTATCCCTAGAGTTAAACTCTTTTCTGGGAATTACTGTTTATGGCTATAAGACTTTATGGCTATAAGACTTTATGAAATACAATATTAGAGCATTATGATATATTACTCACCAAAATGAGTTGATGGATCCCATATCTATACACATCAGACTCCATAAACATCGGACCATACTCAGTGACATCCAGCAATCAGACCATGAAAGGTTTCTGACATGTGTAGAACCAAAGTATGATGGGTCACTTACAAGCCCAACGTAGCACTCAAGTGAAAGGACCACGAATACTACTCAACTCAAAAGACCCCCAATTGATGGCTTTATGGGATGTCTATTAGAGGTCTTTGTGAGTCTATTCAGTATTTAGTCCTTGCTGAATACTTGTATCTCTATACGAGCTTTCACTAAACTCATGGTCTGTTAAGACTAACCATCTGAACCATCCAGATATAGACATACACCGATCTATATATTTATTAAGGTATTCACTGACAGACCAACATTAGTAAAGATAGATTAGTAACATAATATTTGAGAACATATTTGCATAATGACATTTTTTAGCACTATTTGCAACTCTTTGTAACTATGTCATTACTAATATATTCTCAGGTCTTTATCCTATTTCAGAAAAGATTTTAACTTTTCGTTGACTCTTATAATCTGATAACTCTTATCAATGTCAACTCTTAGTATTTATAACTCTCAGCGTTGCTAATTCTTAGCACTAGTCTAAACTCATTTAGGTGAGATCTAAACTCTTTCAAATCATACAATGTCTGAAACATTACAAGCATCTTACCATATATAAAATATAACTAGCCATTTAATGAAATGATAATACTAGTATAAATAGTAAACAAATATTTATACATAAATGGATGGCACGTAAATACCAATCCCAACATCTGTTACTCTAGTGCTCAACGAATACATTTCGTATTGTGAGACTTTCTAGGTTTATATCCATTTGTCTTATAGAACTCTTCCACATGTTCATGAACAATTCCCCACATATATGTTACAAATATTATAAATTAGCACGTTGAACCATACAAGTTAAGGTTAAAACATATTCATATAGTCCATCAATAATCTATATCCTAGAAGAGCATAAACATAGATCTTTACCGTCAAATCTCTATTTGCTCGACTATGAACTTATTTCCAAATTTGTATTTCGATAAATAATATTCACAAATACTTTTACGATATTATGTTTACCTTACAAAAACGCTTTTCTAGGGTTAATACTTGTGGCCACAAGACTTTATAAAATATAATTTCGAAGTATCAGGATGTACAACTCACCTATATGACTTGATGGATCCCTTATCTACGAACATCAGACTCTATAAGCATTGGACCATACCCAAAGATACCCAGAAGTTAAACCATGAAATGTCTCTGTGATATATGGAATTAAAGTATGATGGATCACTCACAAGCTCACCCAGAGGTTAAAAATAATTTTCGAAGCATCAGGATGTACAACTCTGAAATTTTATTTCGATAAATAATATCCTCAAACACTTTTACAATAATAGTTTTTATCTTATGAAAACTCTTTTCTAAAGTTAGTGCTTGTGGCCACAAGACTTCCTGAAATATAATTTTAGAGCATCAAGATGTACAACTCACCCATATGAGTTGTTAGATCCCATATTTATGAACACGGGACTTCATAAGTATTGGATCATATATAAATACGCCTAGAGGTTAGACCATATAAGGTCTCTGAAATGTGTTGAATCAAAGTATAATGGATCACTCTCTTTATTGAATAATTGCATACCTATACAAGATTTCACTAAGCTTGTAGTCCGCTAAGACTAATCGTCTAGACAATCTAAATATAGACATACACTGACTGAAAGGTTTACCAATCGACTCATATCGGTAAATATAGATCAGGAATGATATATTTGAACATATATTGTATAATGCCATTTCTTAGCACCATTTACAACTCTTTATAACTATGTCATTACTATAATATTTAGGGCCTTTGTCCCATTTTGGGCAAAGTACTAACTCTTAGAATACTAACTCTTAATGCTGAGTTAAACACCTTTAGATTTACAATGTTTGAAAAGTAATAAGCTTAGTACCATATAATAAATGTTAATGATTCATTGAAATTTATATTGTATAATATAAAATAAATATTCATACAAATTGGAATGGTATGTAAGCGCCATCTCTAACATCTCCCACTTGCTCTAGTGCCATTTATAATGATATCTAATACTCATCGAGTTTACGTGTTTCTCAAATACCTTAGAAATTAAGGATTCTAATGCTATGAGTTAAACCTACATCCCTACCCTATAAATAGGTAAGAAATTTAGAACAAAAGTGGGATCAATATTATTATTGGCCTTATTACTATCACATACATGAGAATATAAGGGGTACACCAAAAACACACATATTAAGCCATCTTATTAATTTTTTTTCTCCTTACTTTTTTACCTTACTTGTATTTTTTCGAATCATTGTTGACTTATGCGTCAGAGTGCCTATGACAAAAAAAACCTCTAGGGTAGCCCTATATTTTCTTTGATTGCATGATCTTATCAGACGTGGTATTTGTAGGGAAGAGTGGCTCAATTCAATTTGATTCCCTTTCTATCCTTGACGTCGAAGCAAAACTTCACTAAAGAAATAAATTCAACTCTTTGACTTCCAAGTTACCAAATTTTAGATTAACAAAAAGAAAAAAAATATATTATTAAAAAATGACCCATTAAAAAAGGTAAGGAGTAATTTTAAAAAAAAAGTCATAAAGTAAGCGATATATATGAAAAAATGTTAAGGGGATAATTATAGTTTTCCTTGTTTTAACTTATACAAGAACTTATAAGTTGTTATAGGCTCATGGGTTGAAAGGCCCATCTATCTCATAAGCCAAAACTAGTAAAAATTTGTTTACTGAGGGAGAGGAACAACTCAGTAGAGGTTGCCAGAGCTTGAGACTACTGAGTAGAGAACTACTTAGAGGAGATAGTTTGGCTAAGCTAGGTTAGAGAGGCTACTAAGGTCGTGCTTAATGTTAGAAGAGGTACTCGTGGGGTGAAGAGCTGAGCAAAGAAGAGCCTAAAATATATTTCAGAGGCTTTGGGAGACTTACGGTTCTTAGGATAGTCAGTAGGTAGTCCAAATTAAAACTAAGGTCAATGAGCTTTCTAGAGGCGATTATAGCAAGTAGAACTCATCTGGACTAAGCTCACAACTCAATACCACTAACTAATAAGAAAATGCAATATAAAGAGAATTAACATATAGATTTACATGGCTCAACTCAAAGGCCTATGTTCACGAGTAGAGCTCATCATCAAAATCCACTATGTGAAGAAGATATTACAAGACATAAGTTATAAGAAGAGTAATGTCACTCGTGAGCTAGGATCTTCTATGTTCTTTCTTTCTTTGGACTTGTAGAAGCCATTTCTTATATGTTTAATGAATGTTTCCTTAGTACGGATGAATGGTTGAAGGGTGTCAAGTAGGTTTGTAGTGCAAACCCTAATAAAGAAATAAAAATGAAGAGATAGGAATAAGTGAATATAAAAAATTAGAGTAATAGAGTTTCAACTTATCACATATTACCCATCCCTTCTCTTGGAGAAAGTAAAGCTTTTATAATAGAAGTGAGCCCTAGAGGTGAAGGAACTTGCTTGAGATTATCCCTCAATGACGACATGTAGTAAAACACTATTAAAAAATTATCCCTATCATGATGTTATTTTAGAGAACTTGCTTAGAAGAGGGCAGAAGGTAATTAGACCTCTTCTGACGTTTGGTGTACTAGGTGTCTTTTAATTGATAATTTTCTAGAATAGTCAACATGAGTTGTTGAGTTCTAAGAGCTCTGAGGGGTCATTTGACTCTGTCTATCTGAGCTTAGTGGGTTTTATACAAAGTTCCCCAACAACTCCAAACAGCTCTGTCTTTTGGGTCAGTAGTGTCAATAAGAGACAAGGTTTTGGTACATGCTGATATAGAGGTTGGTCGTTGGCTCTTTGGGGATTTTTTCATTTAACTTTATCTTTTAGGTTTAATAGTTGGATAATGTAGCATCTAGGTGCTCTTCTAATGGGTCCTACTAGTAACGTGGTGGAACCTGAGCTATGTTAACGTGCACACCTACTAATAGGCTTATAATGACAAGGCAAGTGTCAAAGCTGTCATGACATGTCCTATGACACATGTACTAAGTGGTGACACGTGTTCTAATATAGGTCCCACTAAGTGGGCTTTCTGGGCCGAGTTATGGAGGCCCAATCATTTGGGCCTAAACGCAGTTTGTTGAGGTAGCTCATTTTGGGTCGAGCTGCTCATAGAGAAGACTGTGGCTGAGTGCTGAATTAGGTCATTTCAAGTGGGTTAGGTATTACTTAATTTTTCCCCTAATAGTACTGTTTAGATACAATTGATTAAACCAAAGTAATTGTTTAAACTTGGTGAACTTGACATGTGATATGTTAATTTTATTTAAAAATTGTGATTTGTCAGCTAAATTAAATTGAAAAGTTAAAGTATCCGATTAATTTTGGATACATCACACATTAAGGAAGACCACAAAATATTATGCACAGTGAAAATAAATTGTTTTCTTCTTTATGTGATTGAATCGAGATAGTAGATTATAAATAATTGGGAAATGTACACAAATAGCCTTTATTTTAAACTCATAAATTTTTAAAGCTACAAAATTGAAATGCAATCTTTAATAGCCATAAAGTTCAAATTCAGACCCTTTTTTCTAAAGCATTTTTGCCTCCCATCCACCATTTTCCTCCAAAACTCACTCAAACAACACTTTAAAAAATCTGAGCTTAAAAAAAATAGATCGATTAATTGAGCACTAACATTTGTAAGATTAGAAGTTAAAAAGACTAGTTAGAAAATTAAAATTTTAAACATTGACAAAAAAATGAAATTCTGGATGAAGAAATAAAAACCTATAATACCTCACGCCTCATGAGAGATGTGAGAAGGAGTCGTGCGGTGCAAGAAATGGCAACCAACTAGGTTGTACTCCTCATCGCGTAGTGCGAGCAAATGGCTGATTGATGCTATATTAGCTAAGAGTAAGTGCACGCTATCGTATCAAGTAATTTAAGATTTTAAGTCCAGATATCGATCCCACAGGGAGTATACGATCTAAATCTATAAATCAAGTACTAATTTGTACTACCTAACTTTTATTCAAAAAATCACAATCTGAAATTTAATTTATTAGTCTAACTCTATCATTTAAACTAAACAAAAGCAAATGATAGAATTCTCAAATAAAGATAATCTAGGATTTTAATTCGTTCCCTAGTATTTCATTAGATTTATTAACCTCTTAGTAAATCCCTTAATACTAATTGATTAACTTAGACACTAATCTCATCACAAGCCTCTGTCAATGGTCAAGTAACTATATTACGCATTCTAACAATCACCTATATGTCTATAGTAATCAAATCAGAATGTAATTCATTAAGATCAAGTCTAAATTATACCATATATGCCACCTAGGTATATGTCTATCCTATATGAAACTCATAGTTGTTACCCTATGATCATGCATCAAACTATCATAGGCTAAATACATTAATCCCTCCGTCGAGTTCATCATAGTTTCTTAATCATTCAAAATATTAATCAGGTATAATGTAAGCATTAAGCACAAGATAGAATGAATAAATTGATTGTATCAAGTTCATAAACTAAAAATTAACACAATCTAAATCCATACTAGGTACACATAGTTAAACCCTAGATGAACAATTTAACCCACCACACGTTACTATTCACTCAGTACTGTACACTGCCACGTGCGTTGCGACACTGAATCCTAGATGCTAAGATATTGTTTGGGAAACCGCGTCGATGGATACTGTAGCATATCACTGTAGCGTATTATTATAACTCGTTACTGTAGCAAATCACTGTATCAGATACTGTAGCAAAATGATGTTTTTGGCTTATTTTCATTAGAGTTTTGACTCTATTTGCTCCATTGACTCCAAACGTACAAAAATAATAATAAAATACATCAAAAGCCAAATAATCTTAATTTCTACGAATAAATATTAAGCTTGAAAGATGGAAATATTAGACTTAATGAACCCTTAACAATGGCGCGTGGCCCCTCCTCGCACTTAGTGGAAGTCGCAAGGTATTCTTTGTTTCTTTTTCTTTTTCTTTTTCTTCGTCCCCGATTCTATTCTCTTCCCCTTATTCACCTTATTTTCTAGCTAATATACAGTACTACTATATTTCTATACTTATATTTTTATAAACTAAACAAAAAAAAATTAAAATACATTGTTTATGTTGGGATTTGTGCTCACGTGTCATCCTATTGTTGTATGAATATTTTATTTTATAATATTTATACAGTACATTTCTTGTTAAATCGCTAATTATAATTATTAAATAGTTCAATGCTTGTGACGCTATAGACATTATATGATCTGAAGGAGTTCAGATTTGGTCTAAAGAAATTTAGATCAATGCCAAGAGTTAGCATTACTGAAAAACTATAAATGCTAAAGAGTTAGCATGTTAAAATAATTAGTGAAATCTAAATGTTAGAACTTTGATTGTAATAGTACAAAGACTTAAGAGTACACTAATAATAACATAATTGAATAGTTGCAATAGGTGCTAAGAAATGTTATTATATAAGTATATTATCAAATTATATGTTCCTGGTCTTAATTCACCGATGCAGGTTTGTCGGTGGAATCCTTTTTCATAAACCAGTGTATATTATACCTAGATGGTCTAGATGGTTGTTCTTAGCTGACTATGGGCTTACTGGAAGTTCGTATAGCATACAGATGTTTAATAAGGACTGAATACTAAACAGACTCTACGAGGACCCCAATAGACATCCCATGAAGCCGTCAATGGAAGGTCCTCTCGAGTTGAGTAGTATACGTGATCCTTTTACCCGAGTGCCACGGTGGGCTTATAAGTGATCCATCATACTTTGGTTCTACGCATGTCACAAACCTTTCATGGTGTGATTGCTGGGTAAGATCCGATGCTGATGGAGTATGATATGTACAGAGATGGAATCCGTCAACTCACATGGATGAGTTAATGATTAGAGACTGTATCTTAGAAATTCTTATGCCTAGAAGCAACAAATCTAGGAAAAGAGTTTCTTACAAGGTTAAACAATATTGTAAAAGTGTTTGCATATATTGTTTATCAAGATACGTGTCTAAAAATAAGTTTACGGATGAGTACATAGGGATTTGACGGTAGTTATCTATATCCTCACTCTTCCAAGATATGATTGGTGGAAGGATTATATATATACGTTATGACCTCAACTTGTATGGTCTACTGCACTGATTTGTAATATCCGTGATGTATGCGTAGGGCATTGATCTCGAACTCACAAAATTGTTCTGTTTGACAAATCAAGAGTGGACCTAGAGAGTCCCGCAATATGAAGTGTACTCATTGTGCACTGAGATAGCATACGAGATTGAATAGTTCGATCTTGAAAATTTTAGCAGACTGGACATTTACTTCGGTCCCCATTTGGTCGTGCATGTGTCAAGACTTAAGAGTTAAGTACATTAATTAGTTAACAAATAGTTGTTGACAAATGGGATGTTGACACATGGCACATTGTGGGCCAGCTATTATTTGACTTAAAAATTACCAAAATAACCTTATTTGTTGGACAAATAATATCATTATTTTATTCATTAAAATGTTTATTGAATAAAATAATAATAATATATGATAAATATTTTTTAAATTGAAATCAAACAATTCATTTTTTATTTAAATTGTCATGTGTTTCTACCATGATTTAATTTGATTAAATCATTTATTTAATATTGATTAAATAATATAATAAGAATAAATTTGATGTGCCTTGATTTATAACAAAATTAAATTGCAAAGTTGATGGAGGATAGAACTAAATAGATACCTTGATAAGTCGAATGGACGCCACAAGGATCAGTTTAGGGTTTTGACGCCACACTCTTGATGATCAAAGAGTGATAAGTCAGCAACTATCTTCAAGAGTTGAAAAACTTGAGAAGACAATTTTGAGAGAGAAATAGCTCTTCTATTTCGTGCTTCCAATTTCAAAATGAGGCAACTGCCTCTACAAGACTTTTACATGCCTTATATAGGCTTACAAAATGAGGTGAAACCCTAATGTTACCTAATAAGCTTAAAAAGGCCCAAAATAAGCCCAATATGACTTAACAATTTAAAACAAAACTAAACAAGTTCAAAATAGCCCAAATACATAAAAGTAGTAACATAAGAAGTAAATAAAGCCCAATAGCATGAAAAGAAAGCCCTTAGCTGCTTCTTAAAGCCCAACGTCACCAAACGTCTCTAAATCACGTCCCAATCTCAAATTGAAGACAAATAAATACATTTAGCTCGTTTCCATTCAGATCGCAAGCTTCTAATCCCATAGAAGCTTCAATAGCTCCAATTTGACTACTTATGGCCCTTTGAAGCTGTTTAGCCTTAGCCCTTGTTATTGGACCATCTGAAATCTCCTTTATGCTCAGCTCGCCTTCTTGAGTTGATTTAGAACCTTCATGATGCACATCATCACCCCCGGGCAGAGAATGATTTGCCCTCAAATCAGAATCTTCTAAATCTTCCAAATAAGGAGATAAGTCCTTCACATTAAAAGTGGCTGAAACATTGTAATCACCAGGAAGGTCAACTTTGTAAGCATTACTATTTACCTTCTCTATAATACGAAAAGGTCCATCAACTCTTGGCATCAGCTTGGACTTTCGCTTGCTAGGAAATCTTCCCTTGCTAAGATGAATCCAAACAAGATCACCAGGTTCAAAGCTAATCATTTTCCGTCCTTTATTAGCATGCTTAACATACCTAGCTGTTTTCTCCTCAATATGAATTCGAACCTGCTCATGAAGCTTCTTCATCAATTCTGCCTTCTTAACACCATCCATAGATGTCCTCTCATTAATTGGAATAGGAACAAGGTCAATAGGAACAAATGGATTAAATCCATACACAATCTCAAATGGTGAAAATTTTGTAGCCCCATGCACACTACGGTTATATGCAAACTCTACAATAGGCAAACAAGTATCCCAACTCTTTAAGTTCTTGTTTATAACAGCCCGTAATAAAGAAGATAGAGTACGGTTCACTACCTCAGTTTGCCCATCAGTTTGTGGATGACAAGCAGTACTGAAAAGCAACTTTGTTCCAAGCTTCTTCCAAAGAGTCTTCCAAAAATAGCTTAAGAACTTTGTATCACGATCAGAGACAATGCTTTTAGGGATTCCATGCAAACGTACAATTTCCCTAAAAAACAAATCAGCAATATGAATAGCATCATCAGTTTTGTTACAAGGAATAAAGTGTGACATTTTGGAGAACCGATCAACCACAACCATCACTGAATCCTTCCCACGCTGTGTTCTAGGTAATCCAAGCACAAAATCCATACTAATATCCATCCATGGTTGCTCTGGGATAGGTAAAGGCATATATAGTCCATATGCATTCTCTTTACCCTTAGCTTTCTTGCAATTTACACATCTTTCAACAACTTTATGAACATCCCGCAGCATATTAGGCCAAAAGAAGTGCTCTTTCAGTAGCTCATAAGTTTTCTTCTCCCCAAAATGACCACTAAGACCACCCCCATGAGCCTCACGCACAAGCAACTCATGTAAGGATCCTGAAGGTATACACATTCTGCCCAACTTGAACAAGTAACCATCATGAACAAAGAACCCATCACAAGCTCCTTTAGCACATTTAGACATCATATTAGCAAAGTATGAATCACTGGTATATTGTTCTTTCACCTGTTCAAAACCCAAAAGCCTTGCATTTAACATAGAAATCAATGCATACCTCCTAGAAAGAGCATCAGCAATGACATTAGTTTGTCCCTTCTTGTATTTTATGACATATGGAAATGGCTCCATGAACTCTACCCATTTGGCATGTCTTCTATTCAGCTTGTTCTGCCCTTTAAGATACTTTAATGATTCATGGTCAGTATGAATAACGAACTCTTTAGGTAATAAATAATGCTGCCATACCTCGAGAGCCCGAATCAATGCATAAAACTCCTTGTCATAAATAGAGTAGTTTAACCGTGCCCCATTCAGCTTCTCACTAAAGAAAGCAATTGGCCTCTTTTCTTGCATCAACACAGCCCCAATACCGACCCCTGAAGCATCACACTCTATTTCAAATGTTTTAGCAAAATCGGGAAGTGCTAAAACTGGAGCAGAACATAATTGTTCTTTTATCAGTTCAAATGACTTCTGTGCATTCTCATTCCACCTAAACTCATTTCCCTTTTTCAAACACTCTGTCATAGGCGCAACAATAGAACTAAAGTCTTTAATAAATCGCCTATAGAAAGAGGCTAAACCATGAAAACTTCTCACATCCGCAACACCAGTAGGTTTAGGCCAATCACGAATTGCCTTAACCTTCTCCTCATCAACCTTAATTCCGCTACCAGAAACAACACACCCCAAAAAGATAACACTATCTTGGCAGAAATAGCACTTCTTGATGTTTCCATACAACTTAGCATCACGCAAGGTCTCAAATACAGCCATAAGATGTTTCACATGATCATCTAAAGTTTTACTATAGATCAAGATATCATCAAAATAGACCACAACAAACAGCCCAATAAACTTCCTCAAAACATGGTTCATAAGTCTCATAAATGTACTAGGTGCATTAGAAAGCCCAAACGGCATCACCATCCACTCATACAATCCATGCTTAGTTTTAAAGGCTGTTTTCCATTCATCACCTTCTTTCATCCTAATTTGGTGATATCCACTCATTAAATCAACTTTAGAAAAATAAACAGCACCATGCAATTCATCAAGCATATCATCAAGTCTAGGAATAGGGAATCGATACTTAACCGTTATCTTGTTGATAGCCCGACTGTCCACACACATTCTCATGGTACCATCCTTCTTTGGAACAAGCAAAGTAGGCACTGAACAAGGACTAAGTGACTCACGCACATAGCCCCTCTCTAAGAGCTCACCAACTTGCCTTTTGATCTCCTTTGCTTCCTCCGGATTACATCTATATGCTGGTCTATTTGGAAGTGAAGCTCCAGGCACCAAATCAATTTGATGCTCTATCCCTCGAATAGGTGGTAATCCCAATGGTAGCTCTTCTGGAAATACATCTTTGAACTCTTCAAGTAACTCCACAACCTGCCTTGGCAAATCCAAACCCTCCACTTGCAATAAAGGCTTTGCCCAAGTCATGAAAACAACCCCCACAGAAGCTAGTGCTTGCTCAACATCTCCCTTTTTGGCTAACATTAACCCTTTACCAGATTCCATCATCTTCCTTTGATTCCGCAACTGATCTTCTCTAACTTGTTGAGAACTCAATGGCATCAAATTCACTTTCTTCCTTCTGAACCCATTCAAGATACTCCTCAGGAGAACTAGTACCTCTAAATGGTGGTATATTAAGTTTGATACCACTAGTAGGGTCATTTTGCTGCCTCCTTATCCTACCCCTATCTTCAGCCTCATCATCCCTATTTGGCTCATCTCCAGCATTCCCTAGGTCATTTTGAGGTACCCTATGCCCTACCCGCCTTTGTTGGGGTTGCAAAGTGTTTCTTTGCATCATTTCTATAATTGCAGCAAGTTGTCCACGAATTTCAGTAATCTCACCTCGAAATTCATCATGAGCTCGTTGTAAGCCCACGAGTTGAGCTTGTTCTAAACTCAATCCCTTTGGTACTCTACTTGCATCATCATCAGCCATTATTAACAAAAACCCCAAACAAGTATGAACAATTGAACAACACAACCAGTAGCTAAAACACTCTTCTCAAACTGAATTTTCCACCAATTCAGTAAATACAATCAGATAGCAACAATTTACTCAAATTCGAAATTTCCAGGTTCACAAAATTTCCAGGTTCAAGAACAATTTAATTCAGCCAACCCATCTCCAGTTCACAAACTACTAAGAATTAATTTTAATGCTTCAGAGTTGCAATTCAACTCCTCAAATATTAGAGACCCAAACTGATAATAACCCCACGAAATTATATAACACAAAAAATAGCAAGACACCTTCAATAGCTAAAACTTCAGTTTGCACACTGAAATCCTGTGCTCTGATACCAGATGATGTGCCTTGATTTATAACAAAATTAAATTGCAAAGTTGATGGAGGATAGAACTAAATAGATACCTTGATAAGTCGAATGGACGCCACAAGGATCAGTTTAGGGTTTTGACGCCACACTCTTGATGATCAAAGAGTGATAAGTCAGCAACTATCTTCAAGAGTTGAAAAACTTGAGAAGACAATTTTGAGAGAGAAATAGCTCTTCTATTTCGTGCTTCCAATTTCAAAATGAGGCAACTGCCTCTACAAGACTTTTACATGCCTTATATAGGCTTACAAAATGAGGTGAAACCCTAATGTTACCTAATAAGCTTAAAAAGGCCCAAAATAAGCCCAATATGACTTAACAATTTAAAACAAAACTAAACAAGTTCAAAATAGCCCAAATACATAAAAGTAGTAACATAAGAAGTAAATAAAGCCCAATAGCATGAAAAGAAAGCCCTTAGCTGCTTCTTAAAGCCCAACGTCACCAAACGTCTCTAAATCACGTCCCAATCTCAAATTGAAGACAAATAAATACATTTAGCTCGTTTCCATTCAGATCGCAAGCTTCTAATCCCATAGAAGCTTCAATAGCTCCAATTTGACTACTTATGGCCCTTTGAAGCTGTTTAGCCTTAGCCCTTGTTATTGGACCATCTGAAATCTCCTTTATGCTCAGCTCGCCTTCTTGAGTTGATTTAGAACCTTCATGATGCACATCAAAATTGGTGGCACTTGTAAATGGTAGGCCTTAACATGTTTCTTATTAATGAGAAAGTGTTTTTCATTTGGCCTAGATTTAGGCCAAATTCATCTAAAATGATTTTCTATTTTGTTTTGTTTTCATTTGATTTATTGTAAACAATAATAAACAAAACACTAATGGCAAACATTGACTAAGATAATGGAGGCCATTATATAATTAAATGCGACAAGTGTTGTCCATTAAGTGAAAAATAAATAAATGAGCAATAGGTTGCCCAATTAAGTTGTAAGATACGGTTAAAGCATTTGGAGAAAGAAGTGTAATAATTTGGCTAAATGTTGAGAGCACAAAATACACTTCTATTTTTCTTCTATTTTTGGCAACCTATACTACAAGGTAGAAACAAGGATTCAAGGGTTGAATTTGTTGCTGGAAAAGCTGCTATTCTACTTTCCTCAAGCCCACCGTGTTGAGGAACTAGAATTGTGAACGAGTTGCTTCAAGGCGGGTACTCTAGTTCGACCAAAAACCAAAGGATTTTCAAGGTAATAAATTCTCAATCTTTATGTAGTTTACATTTATGAGATAACATGTAAAACGTATTTATGTTTGTCATTAGAAAATTAGTATTCCGCTCATCTGTTGCACATATATGTATGTGATATATATGCACATTTAAATGATAGACACAAACCCACACGCATGCACCATAAGTTTAAAATCACTCACAAAATGGTATTAGAGCTATTTTAAGTTGATATTGAATGTTTTTGAGTGTAAAATTGTTGCTAGTGATGTTCCGGTGCTCAAATGGCACATTTCAAGTTGTTGAAATGGGTAAACCAAAGCTACTGAGCACCACTAGGAATTTTTGTCCCAGCGCTGCAGCACTGAGTAGCAGGCATCGCGGTGCTGGGTGCCTCAACACATAGGTTTGGGAATTCACGCTGCAATGCTAGGTGCAGAGCGTCACGGCGCTGGTAGCCTCCAAGGCTTAGCACCACAACGCCAGGAAAATGGCGCTGCGGCGCTGGAGGTGTGACCTTAGCACCGCAACATTGGATGTTGAGCACCGTAGTGCCAGAAGTTGGGCGCCTCTGCGCTGGGATCTGTGCCCCCCAGTGCTGCTGCACACCCAACACTTGGGCACCGATGACACTCACTCTAATTATGTTTTACATTATTTAACATATTATTTTAATCATGTGGGAGTTTATGAGATACAATAATAAGAGTTATTAGGTTGTATTATAAAGCGGGATTTTTTTTTTTTTTTTGGTAAACACAATAAAAGTTCTATTGGTGGGGGTTAGTTGTGTTTACATAAAAATTAATGTATAATTGAGAATTATCTCCTCATGAGATAGGGATTAAGTCTTTGTATTACTAAAAAAATAGTAAAAATCTCTCTTAATCAGATTGAACAATATTCAATTATGAGATAGTATTTTATTGATGATCCGTCTTGTTAATACGGTGTTAGCTGGATCATATCGGTCTTTACCAAGATCGCTACAGTGTGAGGGAATTGGTCGATGTGATTTAGACTATGCCGATTAAACATGAGATGAGACAAATATATGTGAAAGTATTGCCTTAGATCGCTACAGTGTGCGGGTAATACCAGTAGCATATATTTGATCATTGACAAGTTAATCTGGAATACACTTACCCTAGATCACTACAATGTACGGATAAGGTGTATTTAAGATCAAGAGTAAGAGTTGCATCAGATACAATTGACAATAGTTGTTTACTTGCTGGGTTTATAAAGCCCTAGACCGCTACAGTGTGCGGCCCAAGTAAAATGTATATGGAGTCCACTTCCCGCTGTATAGTTTAAAATAGTTTAAATTGTCTTTATCTTATTTTGAGAGATTAGAGGGATTATATAAAAAGGTAGGAGGGCATTTTAAATTAAAAATTGTATAAATGTTATACTCATGATTTAAAATGCATTATTAGTAATTTAATAATATTTTTTGCTTTCATCTCTTAATATTATTTTATTTGACTTGTGTAAGTTAGGATGTCATCTTTAAATCCCTTGGCACGCATACTGGATGCACACCAACTCAAAGGTGCTAAGAATTTCTCTAACTAGTGCATGAATCTCAGAATTGTTCTGGATTCAAAAAGATTAGGATATGTTATTGATCAGAAGATGCTAGAGGTATTTCTGAGGATGCCACCCAAGAAGAAAATATGACATATCAGAAATGGTTGGATGACGATTTAAAAGTTAAATCATACATCCTTGCCTCCATGTCCACTAAGCTGCAAATGGAGCATGTTCGTATGGACAATGCCAGTAGCATTATGCTCCATCTTAAGGAGCTCTTTAATGATCGACCCTAAGTTAAGAACTAAAGGCCGCCAAAGCATTGTTTCAGGCAAGGCTCTATGAAGGCAGTTCAGTGAGTCTGCATGTTCTTAAGATGATATAATTAATCGAAAGGCTTGATTCTATGGACATCTCTCTAAGCAATAACTTGGGGAACAATTTGAATCTCTAGTCGCTGCCTAGGTCATATGCACAGTTCATCATAAACTTCAATATGCAAAGAATGACCCCTACTTATGTTGATCTTTATAACATGTTGAAGACAGTGGATGAGGACATGCATAAAAGAGGCTCGGCCCTCCTTATCCAGGGTGCTTCATCTTTGACCCCGAGGACTTCTAGGATGTCCAAAGGGAAGAAGAAAAGGAAGGAGAGGCAGACAAGCAAGATGGGTCCTTAGCGGTGACAGATATTCAAGCTACTAGAGAAACCGAAAGCGAAAGAAAAAATGCTTTCATTGCGGTGAGGATGGCACTAAAAATGCAACTGTCCCAAATACCTTGCCATTGTGAAGAAGACTCCTTCAAGTATTATCTTTCCTATTATTGACATTTTTTTAGCATTTGATGCTAGTATTGGCTGGGTATTAGATATTGCAAGTTCTTTTCACATCTCTAATATGTTGTAGGGTCTAAAGGAAGTTAGATTACTTTAGCCGAGAGAGGTGCAGCTTTGAGTAGGAAATGGTGATCTCTTGCGAGTTGAGGTTGTTGGACATTATGATTTGATTCCCCTTTGTAATAAAACTGTTGTACTTCATAATTGTTATTATGTACCTGCTATAATCAGACAGATTATCTCTCTTCCTGTACTTGACAGTGAAGGGTATCATATGTATATTAGGAACTATTCCTTATATTTATATGATATGTTTAATGTTTTATTAGCTGTGTGTCAATTAGTTAATGGGCATTATATTTTGGATACAATAAGAAATATCATGAAAGTGCTACTCATATATTGAATAAAGTTCCATCTAAAGTTGTTCCAACCACTCCACATGAGATGTTGAATAGAAAGAAACCAAGTCTTAAGTACCGGTTCGTTGGGTATCCCAAGTATTCAATGGGATACTAATTCTATGATCTCGATGAGTGAAATGTGTTTGTTTCTCGATATGCCACTTTCTTTAAGAAAGAGTTTCTCATGGATCGTGGAGGTTGTAGAAAGATTGTGCTAGATGAAGCCAATCAAAACAAACATGAACCTGAGATGGAACCTCAAAATCAGTTGAGCAAAATATCTTTAACACACTCTCCACATAGGTCCGAAAGAATGTCTAAGCCACTTACTAGGTATAGTCAGAAGCTTGAAGGTGTACTTGGATTTTTCTTAGTGAAAGAAAATGATCATTTATCCTATAAGGATGCGATGTTAGACATCGACTTGGGAAAGTGGCAAGAAGCCATGAAATTCAAAATTGACTCAATTTATCACAATCAAGTCTGAGACTTGGTTGAGCTTCCCAAAAGAATTGTTCCTATCGGTTGTAAATGAATTTATAAGCAGAAGCATGGGCTCGATGAGAAGGTAGAGACCTTCAAAGCCCGACTGGTTACAAAAGGTTATTCTCAATGTACTGGCATCGTTTATGATGAAACCTTTATACTAATGGCAATGTTGAAGTCAATACAAATTTTATTAGCTATTGCTGCATATTATGACTATGAGATATGGCAGATGGATGTAAAGACGCAATCCTGAATGGATATCTCAAGAAAGAGATATACATGGAACAGCCTGAAGGTTTTGCATTTAGCCTATCCACGGGTCTAGTATGCAAACTGAAGAAGTCCATTTATGGGCTTAAGCAAGCTTTTCAGAGTTAGAACCTTGGTTTTGATGAGGTAATAAAAGGATCTGGTTTCGTAAAAAATAATGAAGTACTGTGTGTGTATAAAAAGATCAGTGGGAGCATGATTGTCTTCTTAATTCTCTATGTATATGACATACTGATCATTTGGAATCATATCGATATGTTACAATCAGTCAAGAGTTATTTAAACAAAAACTTCTCCATGAAGGACTTGTAAGAGGCTTTTTATATAATGGGTATAAAATTTTATAGAGATAGAGGTAGGAAGCTGATAGGACTTTCCCAATCATCATACATCGATAGTGTCCTTGAAATGTACAATTTTACTAACTGTAAGACAGCTAATGTACCTTTCAGACATGGCATTCATCTTTCAAGGATAATGTCTCCTTAGACAGAAGAGGAAAGAGTTAGAATGTCTAAGATGCCATATGCTTCAGCTACAGGTAGCTTGATGTATGCTATGATATGCACGAGACCTAACATCAGCATGGCTATAAGTGTTACTAGCTGGTAGCAATTTCATCCAGGTTAAAGCCATTGGATAAAAATCAAACATGTCCTTAAATACCTTAAGGATACAAAAGACAAGTTTCTCATTTACTGAGAAAGTGACTTACAGGTTAGGGGATACATAGATTCAGACTTCCAGCTTGATCCAGATGATAGAAAGTCTACATCTGGATATGTATTTATCCTCAACGGTGCTGCAGTGAGTTGAAAAAGCACCAAACAGGGATCCACAACTGATTCAACAACTGAAGCGGAATATATTGCAGCCTCTGAGGCAGCAAAGGAAGTAGTTTGGATACGCAAGTTTATCGCGCGAGTTCGGGATTATCCCAAGTTCGATAGATCATATCCTTTTATTCTGTGATAACAATAGAGCCATTTTATAAACAAAAGAGCCAAGAACGCATTAGAGATCTAAGCATGTGGAGAGGAAATACCATATAATTAGAGAAATTTTGGCTAGGGGAGATGTAATAATTTGTAGAGTTGACTTTGTAAATAATGTAGCGGATTTATTGACTAAGTCCTTAAATCCAAAGGTGTTTGAAAAACACATGGAGTCTATGGGTATAAGATACCGCTATGAATGGCACTAGAGTAAGTGTGAGTTTATTGGGATTTGTGCTCACATGCCATCCTATTGTTATATGAATATTTTATTTTATAATATTTATACGGTACATGTTAAATCGCTAATTATAATTATTAAATGGTTCAATACTTGTGACGCTACAAATATTATACAATCTGAAGGAGTTCAAATTTGGTCTAAAGAAGTTTAGATCAATGCTAAGAGTTAGCATCATTGAAAAACTATAAATGCTAAAGAGTTAGCATGTTAAAATAATTAGTGAAGTCTAAAAGTTAGAACTTTGTCTGTAATGATACAAAGACTTAAGAGTACATTAATAATAACATAATTAAAGAGTTGCAATAGGTGCTAAGAAATGTTATTATGTAAGTCTATCTCAAATTATATATTCCTAGTCTTAATTCACCGATGCAGGTCTGTCAGTGGAATTCTTTTTCATAGACTAGTGTATACTATACCTAGATGGTTTAGATGGTTGTTCTTAGCTGACCATGGGCTTACTGGAAGTTCGTATAGCATACTGGTGTTTAGTAAGGACTGAATACTGAACAGACTCAACGAGGACCCCAATAGACATCTCATGAAGCCATCAATGGAAAGTCCTCTCGAGTTGAGTAGTATACATGATTCTTTGACTAGAGTGCCACGGTGGGCTTATAAGTGATCCATCATACTATGATTCCACGCATGTTATAGACCTTTCATGGTGTGACTGCTAGGTGTCGTTGGGTATAGTCCGATGCTTATGGAGTCCGATATGTATAGATATGGAATCCATCAACTAACATGGATGAGTTAATGATCAGAGACTGTATCTTAGAAAATCTTATGGCCATAAGTAACAAATCCAGAAAAATAGTTTCCTACAAGGTTAAACAATATTGTAAAAGTGTTTGCATATATTGTTTATCAAGATACGTGTTTGCAGATAAGTTCGCAGATGAGCACATAGGGATTTTACGGTAGTGATTTATATCCTCACTCTTCCAGGATATGATTGGTGGAAGGATTATACGTATACGCTCTGACCTCAACTTGTATGGTCTACTGCACTGATTTGTAATATCCATGATGTGTGCATGGGGCATCAATTTTAGACTCACAGAATAGTTCAGTTTGACAAATCGAGAGTGGACCTAGAGAGTCTCGCAATATGAAGTGTACTCGTTGTACACTGAGGCAGCGTATGAGATTGAATAGTTTGATCTAGAAAATTCTAGCAGACCAGACATTTACTTCGATCTCCCTCCGATCGTGCACGTGTAATGACTTAAGAGTTAAGTTCATCAATTTGTTAACAATTAGTTGTTGACCAATGGGATGTTGACACATAGCACATTATGGGCCAATTATTGTTTAACTTAAAAATTACCAAAATGACCTTATTTGTTGGACAAATAATATCATTATTTTATTCATTAAAATGTTTATTGAATAAAATAATAATAATAATATATGATATTATTATTTAAATTAAAATCAAACAATTCATTTTTTATTTAAATTAGCATAGGTTTCTACCATGATTTAATATAATTAAATCATTTGTTTAATATTGATTAAATGATATAATAAGAATAAATAGGTGGCACTTGTAAATTGTAGGCCTTAACATATTTCTTACTAATGAGAAAATGTTTTCTATTTGGCCTAAATTTAGGCCAAGTTCATCTAAAATGATTTTCTATTTTGTTTTATTTTCATTTGGTTTATTGTAAACAATAATAAACAAAATACTAATGGCAAATATTGTAATATCCAATTCCTATTAGTAGTATTGGTGTCTAGATTTCGGTATAGAGTAATGAAGACGCCATAGGGATACCCGATTTTAACCCAATGAGAAATATTTTTTTTATGATTCACGTGAGAGATATTAGACCTAATTTGGTAATTTCACACGCAGTTGGAGCGTCGGACGACCCTAGAATATTTTTGAAATTTTTCTCTATTGGCTTGGAAAAGGAAATTCTAATTTACTACATGAATTTTTATTTAAGGGTTATGTATGGAACAATCATTTGTTGAGAAATACAATCCATATATTAGAGAACGGACCAATTAAAAACAATCTCATGGATGGCCAAGTTGGAAATTCTAGTTAGTTCATTGGACTATACTAACTAGATAGTTACAAAGGAATCAATTACATACTTAGTTTCCAACTAATGGCAATTTAGAAATTTTGAGTTAGTTGAGGGGAAAATTGGTCTTTTGGGAGAGCACTAAAAATATGGTAGAAGTGTGTAGAAATTTCAAGTGATCAAAAGCAAACACTTAAAGTAAAAGAGAGCAAAATTCGTCCAAGTGAGGGAGGGGCTGCTATAGTGACATTTCAAGTTTTTTTTCATGATTTTTCATGTTTAATCAAGCTATAAGAAGGTCAAGTATAAGTTCCTAAGCTCAATTAAAGCTTCAATTAGTAAAAATTCAAGAAAAAGAGGTAAGAAAAGTATTGTTTTGTGAGATAAATATGTGAACTTTCAAGATTAGTTTAATTGATGTTCTTGTGTGTATTCATAGTTTAGATTGAGTTTAATTCTAGTGTGGAACTTGAAGGAGTCATCAAAGTGAAGAAAGTGGCAAGGTGAGAATTAGGATTTTGGGTGATTTGAATGTAGAGACTTCAATTAGTTGTAATTAGGGCATTAGAATAAAATTGGCTTGATTTTGATATAATTGGAACAAGAAATTGAGAAAAACAATGTGTTGAAACATAGGGTGAAATTCTGCCACTTTAGGGAAGTTAGGGATTGAGTTGTGTTTTGGTTGAATTGTGATATATAAATGTTGCCTTATATAAATTGAATATATATGGTTCATGGAAAAATTAAAAATGAAGAAAATGGGACATTGTTATCCATTTTGGAAAGGTAAAGGGCAATTATGTCCAACCGAAGTTATAGGGTATTAAGAAATTTTTAGGGCGTCAGATGGTGAATTAGATAAGATTGAATGGCTCCGTAAATGAAAATCGAAAAATAGTATCCATCCGGGTTTTGTATGCCGATTAAGCCATTTAGTAGTTAAATGAGATTCTAGTATTTGATTTGGTTCTAAATGTCTTTTATGGCACATAGGTGAAGAAAATCGAAAGCGGTAACGGGAGCAGAAATTCGGAACGAAATTAAGTGTAGAGCAGTTGTGAGTGAAAATCTTTCATTTATTATGTTTTTGCATAATGCAAATGTATGTTTTTATGTGCTTTTAATGCATAAACATGATTTATGATCTTGATATATATCCATAGATATGCTTTTACATGTTTAAGAAACAATCTTAAAATTACTGCATCCATTTCAAAGGCCATTAGTACCCTCAGATTATAGTAGTGGTGATTGTATTAGACCCGGCCGATATATCCCGTACACATGGGCAGGTTATGGAGTGTGTGTCAATAACTCTGGGAAGTCGGGATGTCGAGTTCTGTGAGTCGCTCTATGTGTACGGGGTATTGTCTTGCTATATGTATGCGATGTACGATTTTGCTGCATAGCAAATGAGATATCTTGAGATTTCACTGTGGGTGCTGCTAGTTGAGGTGTCCCGTGACCTATTCATGTGTGCGGTGCTAGTTGAGTCGCTGCGTGAGTATAGAGCTTTAGTGTTACCAATAGTACAATTTAGAAAGAAAATAGCCGAGCAAGGACTTTATTAGTTTTTGATCTATTGAGCATTTTATGCATTTATATGCACATGGTAGTTATTATGTTGTAAAGATTTTGGATATTGTTTTACAAAGATGTAAATAAAATCCGTTCGGCAAGATTTTATTGGCATATGATGTTAGAAACCGTTTTACAGCTTCATATCAGTTTTAGAAGCATGATTTATGCATGTCTTTTAGAATTTATTATCTACGCATAATTTTATTTTATTTGAAATCTTAAATGCACTCACTGAGCTCCTTTAGCTCACTCGTTTTGTGTTTTATATTTTATAAATCCCCTTCCCAGGTGCAGGTCTCGATACGCAAGCTGTGATTCTCCTATTGCTGATTAATGGGCCAAATCTGAAGATCATTTTTGTAAATATAAAAGTATTAAATAACACCGTTTTTGCTTTCTGCATAGTAGTTATAGGCATGTGTATTTATATGTATGTTTTGAACTAACAAGAAGAGATTTCGATATTATGATGATCATTTTTACTTTTTATGAGTATGCTCATTTTGTGATTAAATGAAATTATTGAGTTGAGTTTGATTGATTTTGGAAAGGATCGGAGCTTCTATTTGGCAGTATTGAGAAATGGTTTAGAAATGGAGGTGTAATTCTTTGCAGGTTGTGTACTGAATTTTCAAAAAAATAAGGGAAACTCTGCCCATTTTTTTAAAAAAAAATTAAAATGTCATTTTCATGTATATGTTAAGATTTTCTCAATAATAGCAAGAACTAAAAAGGAATTTGCCTCACAGAATTTCTCAACTTACCTAGTTAAATTCTAAGGAACTTCCGTTGAGGTGCCCGACAGGGCCGCCTGGACCTGCATTAGAGGGTCTCGGGGCGGGTCCTGTCAAAGTAGTATCAAAGCACGATTTTTGAAGTTTTAGTTAAAAAGTTTATTTTGAGAATGAGATTCTTGAAATTGCATGCATATTTTTCTAAGATTAGTAAATTGAATTCTTTGCATTTGATAATTATTTGCATCACTAAATTTACAAAAAATATGCATCGTCGTGGAGGCCCACGTACTAGAAGAGCAGCTGCGGAAGCTCTCGCATCTGAAGAGGAGTAGGGGAATGAGTCGGTAAATGTTCTATGCCCCAGACCCCTCATGCGTCATCTCAACCTACTGAGCTAGAGAGCAGAAATATCAATGTAGCTTAGATGGCTTAGATACTAGCAACAGCAATCCAATAGCCGAGAGAGACAGAAGTGTCCATTACACGGGCCAAGAAATTGAGCGCTAAGCCTTATGATGCTATAAGAGACCCGAAGAGAGCTCTATCCTGGTTAGAGAACAATGAAGAAATTTTTCAAGTTATGGGATGTACTAAAGAACAGATAATGGTATACTCCGCATTTCTATTGAATGAATGAGTGAAAGATTAGTAGAAGGCCTTGCAAAGGTGGAATGCCGATGTGGTGTCTTGGGAGCTTTTCAAAGAGAAATTTTTAAATAAGTTCTACCCCAAAAATTATAAAGATACGAAGATAGAAGAGTTCTTTAAGCTAGAACAAGGTTCTCTCTCGGTGGCAGAGTATAAGAAGAAGTTTTCAGAGCTCCTCTGTGCCGTTCTCTTTATAGCTAATAATGAATAACAGAAGGCTAATCGGTTTGCAGTAGGTCTCAATCCTCGAATCAGGGTGTAGGTGGTATCGACAGTCCACACTCAATATGGAGCATTGGTGAAAGCTGCAACTCGGGTTGAAAGAAGCATGGCGGCCATCCCTAAACCGAAATAGCAAGGCCAGAAAAGAGGTTGGTCTGGTGGTCCTCGAGGAGGACCGAGTAAATTAACATAAACAGAGGAGATATCTATATGGTTTAGCAGTCAAAAACCAAGCCAAAGAGCTTAATCTAGCCAAGCTTCCGTTAGGCAACCATCGGCCAGATTTCAAAGCACTAAAAAGAGTTGGAAGAATTTTTCGATGCGTAATAAATATGGCAAGGCCCATCCAGGGGACTGTAGGAAGGGGACTACCGGTTGTTATAAGTGTGGTCAAGAGGGTCACTACATAAGAGATTTCCCGAATGATGGAGCTAGTAATAAGCCAGAAGATAGACCGCTAGCTCCGAGATAAACTAGTGGTGGCTGAGGACAGATTCGAGGCAGTCCCCAATTCAGAAGGCCGAACGGCTCGAGCCAGCCTAATAAGGGAGCCGGATAAGGAGAATTATCCGGAGGACCGCTGATGCGATATTTCTATATCTTATAATTAAGCGCAAGGATACGCTATCGTAACAAGTAATAAAAGGACTTATAAAGTCGGATGTCGAACCCACATGGATAATTTTTATTTTCTACCAAGTACTAAAATTATATCTTTCTTATAATTATTCAGAAAAATCAAATCTTAATTTTGTAAAAAAATTGAATAAAATAAAAATGCAGAAAATTAATGATACAACTTAAATAAAATAAGAAAATAGCAATATAGAGAAAGCTTATGGTTAATTATTATCCTTTAATATGGTTTCTACAGATTAATCCTTTTAATATTTATATTTCTTAATTCTTATTATTGGTTAAGATATTAATGTATTCACAAGCCTCTTCCAAGGTCATGCAAGTATATCCTAATTTACCAAATACCTATATTCCTATGGTACTTGTAATAAATAAAGATTTATTAAGAATAAGTCTTATTGACCATACATGCCAATTAGGTATATTCCTATCCTAATTCGAAACTTGCATATGCAACATTGAATGTTACTCTACAATCATGCATCAAATTATCTAGGTCTAAATACAATGATGCCTCTTCCGAGTTTATCAAAGTATTACTAAAGCAATCACAATATTGATCAGATATAATGAAGCATTAAGAACAAATAATTTGAATAATGAAGAATTGAGTTCAAATAAATATTAAAAAGATCCAACAATTAAGCTCACATATTGAGTTCAAGTAATAACCCTAGAAAATAAATTTAGCTCATGATAACAAGAGGATTATGGCTGAAAAATAAAATAAACATGATACAACCAAAAGCAAACCAATATATACGTCAATTCACAGTTGGTTGATACGCCAAAGATTCGCCAATAATCTCTTGCTTCCTTGAATTACCCTTACTTCTCTCTCTAAAAATTGCTCTTCTTCAATGTGTTGTGGTTCTAAAAGCTCTAAGTTGTGTCTTTTAGGTCTGAAACGAGTGGCCTTTATATAGGGATTGATTGGAGTCTTGGAGTTGTATTTCTTTTAGGATTAGGAAAAATTGCACTATTCACCACTGCGCGATCACTGTTCATTGCTGGGGCGACAGAATAGTAGCTCGGTACTGTTCACGGGAATACTGTTCTAAGGGCACTGTAGCGATGTACTGTAGCATTTTATGTTTTGTCTTATTTTTCTTAGATTTTCACCCCCAATTGCTCAATTGACTCCAAACCTACAAAATAACAATTAAACATATAAAATGTCTAATATTTTTATTAAAATGAGCAATTAGTTAAGTTAAGAGAGTGAAAATAATAGATATAATTTATATTTATCAACCGCAAGGCAGACCTCATACCTAGGCTAGGGCATTTACAGTGACCCAGCAGGAGGCATATGCAACCCCAGAGGTTGTGACAGGTACGATGTCAATTTTTGACCAATATGCTTATGTATTGATAAATCCTGGAATGACCTATTCTTTTATTTCTATGGAGTTTGCTACAAAAGCTAGTATAGTGCCCTAATTATGAGATGGCACGGTAGTACTGTCTCTTCCTATAGGATAAGGGCAGTAAAATCAGTATTAAGAGCCAAGAGTTTATGTCAAATTTGATTGTGCTGACCATCAGTGAGTTTGATGTGATTTTAGGGATGGATTGGTTGTCTAAATATCAGGCCTCAGTAGATTGCTTCCGGAAAGAAGTCAAATTATGTAGCCCAGGCAAAACGGAAGTTATTTTTCGTGGGATGCAAAAATTACTTTCCGCCAGTATGGTGTCGGTAATGAGGGCAGGAAAGATGCTTCGGAAGTTGTGTCAGGGGTACTTAGTCTATGACATAGACGTAATAGACGGTGGAACGAAATTGGAGGATATTTTAGTGGTTAGAGAGTTTTCGGATGTATTCCCAGAAGATCTTCCGGGCTTGCCTCTAGATAAAGAGATAGAGTTTAAAATAGAAGTAGCCCCTGGAACGCAACCAATTTCTAAAGCACCCTATAGAATGGCTCTTTCATAATTGAAAGAACTGAAGGTTCAGTTAGAATAGTTGGTGAATAAGGGTTTCATCAGACCAAGTACTTCTTTTTGGGGGGCACCGATTTTTTTTGTAAAGAAGAAAGACAGAAGTATGAGATTATGCATTAATTACAGGGAACTGAATAAAGTAACGGTGCATAATTAATATCCACTCCCGAGAATTAATGATTTGTTTGATCAACTACAAGGAGCCAAAGTATTTTTCAAGATAGATCTGAGGTCATGCTATTATTAACTGAAAATCTGGGAGGAAGATGTTCCCAAGACGGCCTTTAGGACCCGATATGGGCATTATGAATTCTTGATTATGCCTTTTGGGCTAACTAATGCCCCAGCCGCTTTTATGGATCTAATGAATAGAGTTTTTCGATTCTATTTAGATCAGTTTGTGATAGTATTTATTGATGATATACTGATTTATTCAAGCAGTGAGGAAGAGAACGCAGAACATCTGAGGATTATTTTGCAAACCTTAAGGGAGCATCGGCTATACGCCAAACTCAGTAAATGTAAGTTCTGGCTAGATAGAGTTGCATTTTTGGGGCATGTAATCTCTGCAAAAAGGGTAACAATAGATCCACAGAAGATTGAAGTCATAGTAAATTAGAGACAGCCTAGAAATGTTACAGAGGTCCGTAGTTTCTTGGGTTTGGCTGGGTATTATAGGAAGTTTATAGAGGGATTTTCAAAGATAGCTGCTCCTCTGACTAAACTCACCTAGAAAGAAGAGAAGTTTGTATGGTCGGAAGCGTGCCAGTAGAGTTTTGAAGAGTTAAAGCGAAGGTTGACTTCAGCCCAGTACTTACACTTCTGTTGGGGAAGGACAGATTTACCATATATTGTGATACTTCCAAGTAGGACCTAAGTTGTGTGCTGATGCAGAAGGAGAAAGTAATAGCTTATGCTTCCAGACAATTAAAGAAGCATAAACAGAATTATCCTACACATTACCTAAAACTAGCTGCAGTAGTTTTTGCTCTAAGAATTTGGAGGCATTATTTGTATCAGTTCCTTGCAAGATCTTTATGGATCATAAGAGCCTACAATACTTATTCACCCAGAAAGAATTGAATATAAGGCAGAGAAGGTGGCTGGAGCTTATTAAAGATTATGAGTGCACCCTGGAGTACCATCGGGGAAATGTTTAAGTGGTAGCAGATGCTCTCAACAGAAAGCTTGTCAGTTCAATAGCTCACTTGAAGGTCGCATATCTATCAATGTTGATAGAATTGAGGTCTTTAGGCATAAAATTAGAATTGTCAGATTCGGGAGCACTATTAGCCACATTTCAGGTTCGTCTGATACTGGTTGATCAGATCAGAGAACTAGAGACTCAAGATCCACAGGTAGTTAAATTAAAGGATGAAATCGAGTTCGGGCAGCAGAAGGATCTTTCAGTGACCGAGGATGGTGTAGTAACCTTGGGTCGGAGGTTATGTGTTCCGGATGTAAATGAGTTAAGAAGGGAGATTATGGAAGAAGCTCATTCGCCTGCATATGCTAAGCATCCGGGGAGCACAAAGATGTACCGTACCCTAAAAGAGCACTACTGGTGGAAGGGTATAAAGAAAGATATAGCCGAATTTGTCTTAAGATACTTAACTTGCCAGCAAGTAAAGGCTAAGCATCAGAAACCTGCAAGATTCTTGCAACCCCTTCTGATTTCGGAGTGGAAATGGGAAAGAATAATGATAGACTTTGTGGTAGGACTTCCACGTAGCCAGAGAGGCAATAACGTAATATGGGTAATTTTTGATAGGTTAACGAATCCCACTTGTATGTAGATGAAGTGGTACAACTCCATGGCGTTCCAGTATCTATTGTGTCAGATAGGAATCCACGGTTCACTTCCTGATTTTGGCACAGCTTACAGAAAGCTCTAATACAAAATTAAGTTTCAGTATGGCCTTTCATCCACAGACGGATGGTCAGTTTGAGCGGATAATTTAGACACTTGAAGATATACTTAGAGCATGTGTTATAGAGTTTAAAGGGAGTTAGGATACTCATCTACCGCTAATGGAGTTCGCCTACAATAATAGCTACCAGACTAGCATCGGGATGGAACCATTTAAAGCATTGTATGGCATTCGATCTACCGAGAGCATTTTATGCATTTATGTGCACATGGTAGTTATTATGTTTTTCAGATTTTTGATATTTTTTTTCCAAAGATGTAAATAAAATCTACTCGGTAAGATTTTATTGGCATATGATGTTAGAAACTGTTTTACAGCTTTATATCAATTTTAGAAGCATGATTTATGCATGTCTTTTAGAATTTATTATCTATGCATAATTTTATTTTATTTAAAATCTTAAATGCACTCACTGAGCTCCTTTAGCTCACTCGTTTTGTGTTTTATGTTTTCTAAACCCCCTTCTCAAGTGCAGGTCTCGGTACGCAAGCTGCTGATTCTCCTATTGCTGATTAGTGGGCCAAATCTGAAGATCATTTTTATAAATATAAAAGTGCTAAATAGCACCCTTTTTGCTTTTTGTATAGTAGTTATAGGCATGTGTATTTGTATGTATGTTTTGAACTAACAAGAAGAGATTTCGATATTATGATGATCGTTTTTACTTTTTATGAGTATGCTTATTTTGTGGTTTAAATGAAATTTTTGAGTTGAGTTGGATTGATTTTGGAAATGACCAGAGGTTCTATTTGGCAGTATTGAGAAGTGGTTTGAAAATAGAAGTGTAATTCTTTACAGGTTTTGTATTGAATTTTTAGAAAAATAAGGGAAATTCTGCCTATTTTGTTTTTAAATTAAGATTTTATTTTCATATATATGCCAAGATTTTCTCAATAATAACAAGAACTAAAAAGGGATTCGCCTTACAGAATTTCTTAATTTACCCAATTAAATTTTAAAGAACTTCCGTCGAGGTGTTCGGCAGGGCTACTGGGACCTATAGTAGAGGGTTTTGGGGCAGGTCCTGTCAAATATTGACCAAGATAATGAAGGCCATTATATAATTAAATGGGACAAGTGTTGTTCATTAAGTGAAAAATAAATAAATGAGCAATAGGTTGCCTAATTAAGTTGTAAGATACGGTTAAGGCATTTGGAGAGAGAAGTATGATAATTTGACTAAGTGTTGAGAGCACAAAATACACTTCTTTCATTTCCTTCTATTTTTGGCCACCTATACTACAAGGTAGAAACAAGGATCCAATGGTTGAATTCTTTATTGGAAAAACTTCTATTCTAGCTTCCTTAAGCCCATCGTGTTGAGAAATTAGAATTGTGAACGAGTTGCTTCAAGGCGGGTACTCCGGTTCGACCAAAAATCAAAGACTTGTCAAGTAATAAATTCTTAATCTTTATGTAGTTTACATTTATAAGATAACATGTAAAACTTATTTGTGTTTATCATTAAAAAAATTAGTATTCTGCTCATCCATTGCGCATATATGTATGTGATACATATGAATATTTGAATGAAAGACACAAACCCATATGCATGCACCTTAAGTTTAAAATCACTCACAGTTTACTCGTATTATACATTCAAAGCAACAATAAAAAAAATAATCATATAAAATCATAACTTTTTGTAGATTAATTCACAAAATTGCTTGTTCTCAATCTATAAAATATTTTTTTTAAATCTATTTGAACAATGACAACCATTTTTTTTATTTGTGGGTCAAATAATAAATTTTTTTAGTTATGCATTATAAAAGTATTTTCGTTCATTTAAGATCTTTTCGATTGTCCAAATAGTTTTTGGTTATAAAAGATTATAACCTTTTTATGAATATTTTTTAAATAATTAACAAAAATAACAAATATTACAAAATCAACTATAAGCAATCACAAATCATAATAAAGACATTAAGTTTAGGTGAAAATTTTTAAACGAGAATGGTTACAAGATTGTAATCTAATACCATTTTTTATTATAACAAAATAACATATTTGACAAGTAAACTCTTCTTAAAATCATACTAGAAACTCACACACATTAAAAATACATTATTATTAGCTCAATTACTTCGAATACAACGCGATAGTGTGTGTATATATCATTAAAAAGTTATCTCTCGGGTCTTCAAGATAGATAGAAGACTTTGTCACGAGTTGACTAAGAGTTTGATCATGATTCTCAAGTAGTGACATATTAGAATCGCCTCAAATATAGTACAAGACCATGACCATGCCTCATGGTTCAACAAACTACAATAATTTCAAATCTATAGATTTATATCCCTTCGATGTCTTTTGTCTTAACATTTAACCTTATTCAATTACGTGTGGCAGTTTGAAAGTGAATTTCTCTCTTCAAATTTGATAGTGATATTGTTTTGCTAGAGTGATTTTGGTGCATGTATATTTATATTTTATTTTTATAAATATGTCTTAGTTTCAGTGAATTATTGAATTTAATTGTTATTTTATGTTTAATATTTGCTAGGCTTTGTTTGTTAATATGAGTATTGTTCTACTCAAATCTAGATATGACATAGCTATAACGGTGATTTTAATCCTTCGCAGATTTATTAATTTTGTTTTAGGATATAGTTATGCTCTGTGAAAAGCGTCAAAGTTAGAATACTTGAAATAAAATTAACTAAAACAAGGCTGAAAACTTAACCGGAACTGAAAAGCGAAAAGAGCATAGGAGAGTGAATTCGAAACAAGGCTTTAAAAGAGACTTCCATTATTAATTTTGTAACAAAACAATGAAGAAGCACAAAGAACTAGATTGGCTAGGGCATATTTAGGCATGTTAAGGCGGACTCAAAATTAATATATTTGGAGTTGTCAAATGTTAAAATTAAAATCTATATTTTTAAAGGTCAAATATCAAAGTTGCCTTTATTCTAAAGTATAATATTAATATTGTTAATCTATTATATTATATATTAGTTTTTAATTGAATTATCATGCATCAATATTCATATTGATATTTTGTACTTGAATTAATATATTTTGGAAAAAAAAATTTAAAATAATTTCTAATTTTATAGGGTATTTTTTTTTAGTCACACATGAAATGTTTTATCTTTTATTATAAAAAAATTAAAATTTAGACACTTTTGCTCCCAATCTCAAATATCTTCAATTTTCTCATCTCTCTCTCATCCAAGTGTGTAGATATTATAAGAAAAAAAATAGTAGATTTGGTGATAAATGTGTATACTTTATAAAAAAAATATTAAAAAATGACCGAAAAAAGGCGAAAACGTCATTTCTAGACATCACAGGTGACGATGCTCACCTTGTGGCTGACCTAAATTTTTTTATTTAAAATTAAATTAAATTTAATTATTTGTTAAATTAATGAATTAATACTTTAATTTAATTTTAGTGTTGTAATAAATAAATTGGTCTAATATATTAATTATTTAATTAACTTTTGAATTTAATTAATATATTTAATTTGTTTTTTAAATATTAATTAGTAATTAAATAATAAATTAAATTAAACAATTAGCAATTAAATAGTTAAATAATATAGTGAACTATTTTTACACTTAAGAGTATAACAAAAATATATATTTTAAAAGTTTTCTCTGTACAACAATTTACAATCGCAATTGAATAATTGAAAGTATGGTAAATCCTAAATTCTAAATTTTTAATCCTCAATTCTAAACTCTAAATCTTTAACCCTAAACCCTAAATTTTCAATCATAAATCCTCAATCCTTAAAGCTAAACCCTAAACCTTCAAAATATCGTCATTAAAAAATATAGCATCATATTTTTATATAAGTACATGCCTCTACCATGTCTTTACAGGTATGCTACATTTCAATCTAAACCATAAATCACATTTTCATCCTATATGAAATCTACTATAGAGGTTGAGCATGCTGCATTTCAAGAGAAGGTAAGGCGAATGGTTTATCTTGACAACCTCTCACCACAAATTACTGAGTCTATCCTTAAAATTGCTCTTAATCAGTTTGAGATAGTAAAAAATGTTCAATTTATTCTTAATTACACACAATCAAGTTGATCTATAAATCATCATAATTCGATCTCATAACTATTATTATTTCAATCTTTTATATCAGTCACATCTTATGTGTCTAATTAAATTTAATAATAAATAGAAGGACTTCGAGGCCTGAGTCTAAAGTTAATGATGATACTCTTGACTATTGGACATTTGTTTCATGTGCTTTCAAAGCGAAATATTTGATGATAACCTAATAAAACCTAGTCAAAGAATAAAATACTGTTGATTGCAATATGATGATCCTAATTTTGAGGTAGCACAAAAGTTTAAGCGTCTTGCTCGGAAACGTGTTGCTGAAACTTCAATAGTGCTCAGGGTAAGTTAAATTTTTGCTATGAAATAAAATAAATTTTTTGTTTAATTTTAATTAATTTATATGATAAACAAACAAGTCCTGTGGCCACCAAGGTACACAACACTCGTGGCCACCCGAGTTTGAGTAATAAAATGGGGGCAAGGGTTGGTTATATATGGGTATTTAACTCCCCACTAAACTCTTTAAAAAAAAAAATAAGTTCTATCCAGGTTGCAACGACCATATTTCTTATCATCCTAGAAATGCTACAATATAGTTTTATTAAGAGATGTGACATTGTCTAAAATAGATTTATTTTGCAGGATTCAAGAAGAATAAATTATAAAAAAAGTTTAATAAAAGATTGTTTGTCCATTTTATGCGAATTGTCTCAAGTTCATATCGGAATAGTGTTAATTATGGATGTCTAGAGAATTCTATTGTGAAGATGGTAAAAATACACTATTTTTTTCTAACCGAGCCTATATGCTTGACTTCTAACTTATCTTTCCACTGATGGGTTGCACATAAATCTTAAAGCCCCCACAACATTTATGCCTTCGTAATAAGTCTTGGTTAAGGTAAGTAATATCCATGCTTCAATCACTAGATGATTTCCTACTCTTTGTTTTCATTAATAAGTTTACTAAATAATTCGCAACCGAGTCCTAAGATTCTTTTATCTCTTGTTCATAAGTACAACTTTACCATTTGGATAAGGTATACTCTTCCTCTCCTATATTTCACCTAGTTCATTAAACTGACAAGATTACCATTTTCTTTCTTAGACAACTCTAGCTTATGAAGATTATGAAAGGAAACCTAAATTTTGTAAAAGATACAATAATTAATGGTATAATGAATTGCTTTTCAGATAATACTAATGTAAAGAACATCATAAAAATGATTCACATCGGAATTGTTTAATTACTTTTTTTTAGGTGATTATTTTTATTATTCTTTTGTAGATAATAACAAGTAATATAATTTTATCTATATAAATATTGATGATACTACTTTCTTAATTCCCAAAAAAAATTTCTGTCTATAGTTTAGAGTTTAGAATTTAAGATTTATAGGGCATGAAATTAATATGGTCAACCTGGACGATCATCAAATACAGACAAGGACACTTGCAGGACATAATCTATAATAGACTTTATTATATTAATTCTTGGGCATATTATAAGTTTACAAAACTTGTGAAGACATGATAAAGATACATACTTTGTATAAAACATAGTGTTCTATCTCTTGGTGGCGAGATTTTTAAAGAAAATGCCATCATTTAAATAAATTTTGAGCGCAAATTGGTGTATGCATAGTTATAATCTATAATATTAGTTGACAACTAAAATAGTTAAACATGAACCTGGTTAATGAATTTTCTCTTTCAGGAATCTTACAATATGTTTTCCATTTGTATTGGACGTTAAAAAGTTTACATTTACTAAAATCATAGAATCACTGAAACTCATTAATGAATTAATTTGGAGTTATATAACATTATATTTTCAATGGGAAAATGTAGTAAAGCTCTTGAGAATACTCTGGAAAAGCTTTATAAGATAAAAGGTGAATATAACATTTTCATGAATGATATCAAACCAAAACTCGCAAACCTTCATAACTTGGAGAGATAAAAAATAATCAGATTTTTTGTTTGTAAGTTGCTTATTGTACAAAAAAAAATATTTAAAATATATATTTTATTACACTCTTAAGATTAAAAATAATTTACTATATTATTTATCTATTTAATTGCTAATTGTACTTGCTTAAATGGCCCGATAATAAAAAGCTTGCAGTGTATCTTTTTCATTAAAGTGGAAATCTCAAGTTCGATTTCCTTCTCTCCTGAGTAAAAAAAATATATATTTATTTGCTAATTGTTTAATTTATTTAATTATTAATAAATATTTTTAAAAATAAATTAAGTATATTAATAACTATATTTTATTTATTATATTAACTACTTATAATTATTACAACACTGAAATTAAATTAAATATATTACTTCATTAATTTATTTAAAATTAATTTATAAAAAATTAATTACAAAAATTTAGGTCGCACCACGTGGTGCAACTATGGGCTTAGCGCATGTGCGCCATCGCCTGTTGCAGCCAAAAACAGCATTTTGGTTGTTTTTTTTTCTTTCAGCCATTTTTCCACTTATTTTTTACAAAATTTATTTATTTACAATTAAATTTATTTATTTTTACAATATTTTATGCAATTGAATGAAAGAGGAGAGAAAATTAAAGATATTTAAAATTAGGATAAAAGTGTTTAAATTTACTTTTTTATAATAAAAAATTAAAATTTTCATATGTACCTAAAAAACTACCATATAAAATTAGGGACCATTTTCAAAAAAATTTATAATAAAATAAAGAACGAAATTCATCCTAGTAATAATCGGATCAAATACCCGACTACGTGGATGGGACTTCGAAGTTTAGGCTGTGGATTTGAATAATTATCATATCCCTAGACCTTCAAATATCACTCGTATAGTTAGAATTGTACCAGAACTTGCCTTAGATTATAAAAAGAAGGCCTTTTTCTTATCAAAGAAAAAGTTTCCTCTCACAAAAGTTAAAAGATATTATAATCTGACTCTCAAGATCTATATACATATATATATATCATTACGACGACCACATAACATTATTGATAATATAAATAAAAATAATAATGCTATACTTCTTAAATTATATCTCAAATTTTTTTATTTTAAATAATATTAAATAATTATAAAATAATATAATTTTTAAAATTACTTATTATATTATTTTACCACCTAATAATTATTTAACATCATTTAAAATAAAAAATTTTAAATATTATTAAAAAAATATAACATTATTCAAATAAAAACTATCACATGCACAAATGAAAAAAAATAAATAAAAACCATATGCACAAATAGAACCCCCCTTCTCACTAATGGAAAAATACATTTGTTCTATCTTACAACGTAATATATACTAAAATTGATTCAACTGATGCAATCTTTTAAAATAACAAAATTTTTGCAATTTAATATTATTTGCATCAATATGAATGTGGAATTCAATCTACTAAATAATTGTAAAAAAAACATTGTCAAAATGTAATGATAATACTATTTTTTTTCAAAAAAACAATAACACTATTATTTATAAATAACTTGAAATTTGAATTTCTTGCAATAAAAATAAAAAATCTTTCTTCAATCCTTCACTTACAACCAAATGACACAAAAATAACTTAGAAAATTAACATTAAAAACAAAAAGAAAAACTTATTTCACTAGTAGAGAAGCTATACCAAATGAACACTTAAAATTATATTAGCAGAAGATTATAATAGTACAAGATTCTTAGATAACATAACATTAGAGTCACTAGCAGCTATTCCAGAATGAAAATAGGAAAAACAAGATTAATAACCAGACAGAAAATGAAGACATGACAATTAAGATTCTTGCAATGTGCATACTCGAGCAGCAGCTCTCTCCAATGCCTTCAACCTGTTAGCTTCCATACGAGCTCTTTGCCCTTCCGTGATATGAACTTCATTGGAGCCACTACTTCCACTATCTGGCAATTGATTTGGTGATCCTTCTCTAGTTCTACCATTACAAAGTACATTGTCAAAAGCAATGTCACTCTTTGTGTTCTGAGATGGTTCCTGCAGATAAAAAGTCAAAATAATTTATGACATTAAATTATTGACAAGTGGACAACTTGATAACAAGAATCATCCCCAATAGAAGATAAGACACAAATAAGCTATTCACCCACATGGAGAATTGCATCCTGGCAAAATTTGAGATTTAGCGCTACTAAACAACAAAAGCAAGTTAAGTAGCATCTTCTACATGTTAAAGTTAGTACTCTTTGTGTTAATTATTTAGTTATTGTCAAATTGAGATATTTCTCTTGTGTTAATTTTCATATTAAAGTCATAATTTTATGTATCATTTTTTTCACATAAGCTATGGATTTTGATGCCTATATAAAGGCTACCTTTTGTGATTAACTTTTAGAGTGGAAATACAAAAACGCTTCAATTTTTCTAACATAGTATCAAAGCTTCAAGTTTATTTTTTCTATCACTACATAAGAGTATTTTCTTCATCAATCATGAAACAAGATTATTGATGAGCAAGATGACTGGCATCCTCACAACTATGCTCATTACATTGTGTCTTTATGCATTCATACCTAGTGATAGTGCTACAAATTTTTATTTGAAGAGGGTATGGAATAAAGGGAAATGATTGTGTGGTAAAGGTTGAAAAATATATTTAAGGTTAAATATATTTGAGCTTTGTTTGTGGATAAATTGATAATAAAGATTAAAATGTCGAAGCAAAAATCATGCTCTATCCAATTTGTGCACAAAGATGAATGCCAGTTCTTCTATGATATGCCTGCCTAATGGAGTACTCTTGAAGAAAAAAATTTTGAACCTATATGGCCGACGTTAAATCTAAGAAAATAAGAAAAAGTACTCTTATCTGAACTGTTTAATTACTTATAAATTGTCAATACCCTTGGTCTAATTAGGAATTCACCAGCATGTATATTTATCGCAAATGATTTGAAATGTTTCCATGTCTCGAGAAAAAGTGCTACCCATCTTTGCGTTCCAAATATAATAAAATGGAATCCTTTCAAACAGTAGAAACACAAACCACAATTCTACAAGCAACACCGCCAATCATCTTTAACAATAAAAAATCCCAGGATTGCTCAAATACCTGGTTCATCAATTGGACCATCATGTTCCACTGGAGCTTCATGCAACTTTGTGGGATCCCCTCCAGTGGCAACTCGCTCCCTTAAGTCTCTAATGCATATCTGCTTAGGAATGTGGAGAAAATTAATGAACAAGAGGTGTACTAGCACGTGAACACATCCTAGAACTATACGATATAATTCAAACTTCCAAAATTATTCTTTTACAGGTTCCTATTAACAATCCTTGATGCATTTGGAATCAACAAACTAATTGTCATTCCAAATTTTGCAACAGAATTGTGGAAAGTATACAAGATTATACTAGTTGAACTAACAAGACTCAGTCATGCCATACTATCGCTTTTGAGATGGTCTCCAGCTGAGTTGAAGGGTTGGCCAACTGAACTCCCTTGCAACCAGCAGTTTATTTTATAGATTTGAGCATGCCATTAGAGGATCTTATTGATTTGGGAACAGATTAAAAACATACAATGACAGTTTATTTTAACTGTTTAGGAAAATTATCTAAATCACAATCAATAATCATTTCTTAGATTTAGAATTTAGCCTAGTTGCCAACTATTTTGATGCAGCATGAAGTAGAAATCTGACTACAAGGCTTATGGAGTGAACTAAATGTTGAAACAACTAGAAGTTGAGGTTTTGACACATCCTATGAAATTATCAAGTTACAAGAAACTTTGAAGCATTATAAGAAATCATTTCCTAGATAATCCTAAATCCCAAATTATTCATTTTGCATCACAATCATATCCCAGTATCTTAACAATAATTGCAAGGTTGAAATCTAACGGAAAGACTGGCAAACCTTTGCATGCCTTGAGGTAGCAACTTGTTCCACCTTATGAATAAACTGATCAAATGAGTAGTACGGCAGAAAATGAGAGTGCCATTCACTGTATAAGCCAATTAAGTTCCCCAAGTCACTAACCTACAAAAAGAAATTGACAACTTTATCGCAAAAGACAGAACACATTTACAAGAAATATTGCAGCATTATATGAACTAAATGATTGATGAAAAACAGCAGCTAAATACATAATAAGCATTCTACGTTCTAATTCCTGCCACAAAAAGCTTTTCATTTAAGAGAAATTAATTTAGAAGAACGAAAAGATAGGATGCAACATGTCAAGCAACCTATGAGATTTTACTAATCACAATTCATAAACAGTTTTTAATTGTCTTCAAACAATCTTATTGTTCACCTGAAAATATTTCAAGGCAACCTAATCACCCACAGATGATATCACAAGATTACCTTCAATAGATGAGAAAGGAGGAGAAGTTACCCCGCCACAACGTCTACTGCCTTATATTACTAGGAGTAAAAAAGATAACTTTGAGAGGATAGTATAACTGCTGTTAAAGATAAAAGTGATTTAGCTTGGGATACAATTATATGAATCACAATTCCATTTAAATATAGCTACTGTCTTTTCTACTCAATACTGGTGACTTATCCTTCAGAATGGAACAACATCTTCCAATATTGGCAAGCATCTCACCATCAAATATCAAATCTTACAAACAATACATACAGATAGTTAAACATGTTCATTTAAATTAAACACTAAAACTTGCATCTATTGTCCTTCTTTCACATCTCAAGCTAAAGAATAACTAACCAATCTTCTTTGCCAAGCTGATTATTCGAACATATAACTCTTCCATATGATAACAATTACCACGTGGAAGCAAGGAAGAGACAATATATCAATAGTATCATCCACATATCCAGAAAAATAATAGCTTGAGCAACTCAATCATGCAATTTAAGCACACTTGACAGTGTTTTGTAGAAAGTTTGAGTAAACTTTACTTCTGTAAAAGCTAACATATACATTGCCCATATGAAAAGGCTTCTTCAAGTACCTTCTTAACTCAAAAAGTGCTTTTCAAAAACAAAGCCTCTAATAAAATGCCTTTGTAATTCAGAAAGCACTTCTATTTATTTAAAGCAATTGTGAAAATGTTTACGAGAAGGGATTGTGTACACAGCATTTCGAAATATTTATAAACTTAAAATAAAACAAAATAAAATAAAAATATATTTGACTTATTCAGATTGCAAAAACACGATTTCTAATTAGAATTTCTGAAATACCTCGTGACCGCGGCCGTGATATTTGAAGGCGCGAGGGAAGTGGCGGAGGAGGAAACCGAGGCCATCATCGGAGAGAAGGAGATCGGCAGTAAGCTTGGGCCGCCTCCTAGGAACCTTCCTGGGCTTTTCTTTGACTTCAACCCCAATTTCACTTTTCGATATATTATCACTATCAGTACCACCACCACCGCTCTTAATATTATGATTAGAAGTGAAAGTAGAATTTGACGAGGATAAAGGGCAGTCACGTGACCAGTGACCTGGGCGTCCGCACTTGAAGCAACCCGTCGGGGCTGCTCTTGTCGTCTCCATTTCCCTCTCCTTCTGTGCCCTCTGCCCTCTTTGTCTTTGATAACGAAATGATATTGGAAATTTAATTATATAGGATAAAACTTTTATTATATAAGTTTTATTAATTATATATATGTCTTGATCATTTTATTTTTATTATTTTTTTATTAATATTTTTATAAATTATTTAATTAATTAAAATTTTATTTTTTATAAATCAATTAAAAATAAATTAAAAAGTAAAATTTAAAATAAAAAAAATTAAAAAGAAAGCAAAACCTTAGGTACATTCGTGAGGCGCGCGACCCAAGCATGCTTAAATAATTTTTTTAAAAATTAAAATTTTATTTAAAAATATATTAATTATTAAAAAAATTTGATTAATTTATTTATAAAAAATAAATTAAAAAATAGAAGAAAAAATGAGAAAAAATTCATTAAAATTTCAAGGATAAAAAAATAAAAGTTTGCGAGCGTATGTGTAGAGCACGCGCCTCACGCATGTGCCCCAACACATACGCCTGCCTCACGCATGCGTCTCAAGCAAAGCCTTGCGGGCGCATACGTGAGGCGCACCCTAAGCATGGGCCTGCAAGCTATTCTTTCTTTTTCTTAATTTAATATAATTAATTAATTTTTTTAATACAATAATTAAAAAATAATTTATTTAAATATAAATTAAAAATAAAATTTTAAAAATAAATTTAAAATAAAACAAGCAAAGCTTGGCACACCCAGCATGCGCCCCCTTCTCCAAGCACTTTGCTTGGGGTGCATGCTTCAGGCACGAGCCCCAAGTATGCCCACATGATTTTTTTAAAATAATTTTAATGAATAAAATTTTATTTAAAAAATAGATTAATTATTAATAAAATAAATTAATTTTTTTATTAATTTATTTACAAAAAAGAAATTAGAAAATAGAAAAAAAATGAAAAAAAAATTTATTAAAATTATAAGGATAAACAAAAAAGTAAAAGCTTGCGGGCGCATGCGTGGAGCGCGCCCCTCACGCATGCGCCCTGCAAGGCTTTTCTTTTTTTTTTCTAATTTAATTAAATAAATTAATTATTTCAATTAATTAATTAAAAAAAATTTAATACATTAATTAAAAAATAATTAATTTAAATATAAATTAAAAATAAATTTAAAATAAAAAAATAAAGCAAGCAAAGTTGGTGCAGCTGAATGCTTGGGGTGCAAGCATGCCCACATGATTTTTATTAAAAGTAATTTTAAAGAATAAAATTTTATTTAAAAAATAAATTAAAAAATATTTTTTATTAATTTATTTATAAAAAAGAAATTAGAAAATGAAAGAAAAAAAGAAAAATTATTAAAATTACAAATAAGGATAAACAAAAAAGCAAAAGCTTGTGGGCTCATGCGTGGGGAGCGCGCCTCACGCATGCACCCCAAGCAAAGCCTTGCGCACTGCATGCATGAGGCGAGCATCCTACGCATGCACCCACAAACTTTTTTTTAATTTAATAAAATAAATTAATTAATTTTTTTTAATACATTAATTAAAAAATAATTGATGTAAATATAAAGTAACAATAAATTTTTAAAATAATAAATAAAACAAGCAAAACTTCCCTCCCAAGCAACTTCATTGCGTTGGGCACATGCTTAAAGTGCGCGCTTCACGCATGCGCATAAGGCTTTATTTTTTTTAATTCTTTTTATTTTTAAGTTGTTTTTAAAATTCTACCTTTTAATTTATTTTTAATTAATTTATAAAAATAAAAACTTAATTAATTAAATAATTTATAAAAAATAAAATAAAAGAAAAAATGAGAAAAAAAAGAAAAATTATTAAAATTAAAATAGAGTAAAATAGTTAACATGACATATATGTGATTAATAAAACTTAAGAAATTTAATTTTAATTAAATAAAAAATTTATTCTAAATAATTGGTCGAAAATTTTTCAATGATATTAGATTTGGTGACCCTTTTCTATTAGAGAAATTTTTTAAAATTGACCAAATTTTAGATCTATTATCTCTTTTATCCACAAAATAATTCTTAATATTTTTATAACCAAAAGTTTGATAAATAGACGACATTATCCTCATCACATATTTTACCTCCTTTGCCTCCAATACTAAGAAACTGAAAACTAAAACATTTCTCTTCCATTTTTATTTTCATTAGTTTTTAAAATCTAGCACGTCAAAAGACAACCAAAAACACTCATTTGGCATGCGTCGATGGTAGTTGGCGGTGGGGAATCGGCACCAAACATAAGAAATCAGACAGGCATACTTCGCATTTATATGTCTAAGATGTGGTAAATTTAAAATTTATATCATGAATGTTAATAAATTATTGTTTGAGTGTTTATAATGTAAAAATTTGAAAGATTTAAATATTTGATGTGAGAAAATAAGGGTGTAAAATATGAAGAATGTCAAGTATAGGCGGCGTAAGAAAGTTCTTTTCTCGCGGCCAACAAGCATCGCTCGAATGCCATACCTAGCATATGTGCAAAATTCAAGCGTTGTGTGCATTGAAAGTGCAACGCTTGTTGGAGCGCTCGCATCATGTGCGAAAATAAAAAATACTATATGACTAATTCTTTTTTTACTTTATATAATTTAATTATTTAGTTTATTTAATTTATGTATTTAGGTAATTTAATTTGGTTATTTGGTTTATTTAATTTATTTTGTATATTTAATTTAATTTTTTAATTGTACATTAATTTATTGAGTACATTTAATGAATTTAACTATTTAGTTTGTTAATTATAATTTGTTTCATAAGTATATTTAATGTATATATTTAGTGTATATAGAATTAATTTTTAGTACATAGAATTAATTTATTTAGTATATAATATATGATTATTTTAATTTATTTAGGAAATTTAATTAGTGTTTTAAATTAATTAAATTTACTTTTATTCAATTTATTTATGTTGGTTGAATTTAATTATTTAGTTTATTAATTTTAATTTGTTTAGATAGTATATTTAATTAATTAATTTATTGTATTTAATTAATTTATTTAGTAAATTTAAATTAATTTCTTCTATTTTATTTAATTAATTAGTTTATATCTATTAAATTTAATTAATTATTTTATTAATTTTTAATTTTTTAGTTAGTAAATTTAATGAATTTATTTGGTGTATTGAATTAATTTATTTAGTTTATAGAATTAATTTATTTAGTATATTTAATTAATTTATTGTTGTATTTAATATATTTATTTAGTTAAATTAATTAGTTTAGTTAACTTAACTTCTCTTATTTTTTATTTAATATTTAGTTTATGTCTATTGTCTTTAATTATTTAGTTTACAAATTTTAATTGTTTAGTTAGTATATTTAATTAATATTTATTTGCAATTTCATTTTTTATTTTTGTTGTATTATTTAATTTTCTTATTATATTTTTGTTGTATTATTTAATTTTCTTTATAGAAGCGTAACGTGTCTAAAACGTTTATAGTTAGAATTGAAAAGTACTTTCAATTAAATAGTACTTTCAAGTGTCAATAATATCTTATTTAAAAAATTTAGGCCTTGGATCTTTATGACATAAGTTGATACTCACTCAACTATTTATGGCGACAATGACATGTATGGCTAAATTTTTCAATTTGGAAAATATTACATTTATCAAGAGTTTTGGTTCATGAATTTTTATTAAGGCACGTGCAAACAAAAATCCTTTTCAAAAAATATAGTTTTTGGTATCGAATAAAAAGGCTAAAAGATGAAAGATTATCTACTACAGAATGAATTATAAAAAAAACTTGGTAATCGATTTTGATAGGAATATTTTGGTGATAAAAAAGAAAAGATGACATACAAGCACTTGGACAATTTGTTTTAGGCTTTTGACTTTAATCATATAGATGATAAAGATGCAGCAAATTATCATTGTTTATTGTGTTCATCATATTTTTGTGTCAAGCGTAGAGGCATGAGTTTAATAAATACCTATGAGCAATTTCAAAATAAGTAATTATACTTGAATTTTATTGTTTCAGCACATAACATTAGGTAGGAAGTAATGTAAATGAATCTTTTAAAGTACTAGTTATCAATCTTAAAGCATGTCCTTTAGCTTTCTAAGTAGTAGGATATGTTAACTCTACCAAATTCTTCACATGCATCGGTTTGGAGTTCCTTCAATCTGTAATTCTATTTACTAATGTGAAATTTTTAAAATTAATTTACTAATAGTTGTAAGGAGTTGCATATATTAGTAATGACATAGTTGTAAGGAGTTGCAAATAGTATTAGAAAATGTCATTGTGCAAGTATATTCTCAAACTTTATATTTCAGATCTATCTTCATTAATGTGGGTCTATCGGTGAAGATCTTATCATATATAGATCAGTGTATGTCTATATCTAGATGGTCCAGATGGTTAGTCTTAGCAGACTATGAGTTTAGTGGAAGCTTGTATAAGTATATGGATATTCAGTAAAGACTAGGTACTAAATAGACTCAATGAGGACCTCCAATAAACATCCTATAAAGCCATCAATAGAGGGTCTTTTTTAGTTTAGCAGTATTTGTGGTCCTTTGACTTGAGTACTATAGTGGGCTTGTGAGTGATCCACTATACTTAGGTTCTACACATGTCAGAGACCTTTCATGGTCTGACCACTGGGTGTTGCTGGGTATGATTTGATGCTTATATGAATGAGTTGTATATCTTGATGCTCCACGATTGTATTTCATAAAATCTTGTAGCCACAAGCATAAAACCCGAGAAAGCTTTTTTCGTGAGATAAACAATATCGCAAAGGTTTTAATGTAAAGTTTTTAAAGAAATATGAATCTAAAGATAAGTTCAATGCCGAGCATATGGAGACTTGACGATGATGATTTATTTCTCTGCTCTTTTAAGATATAAATAATATAAGAATTATACAAATATGTATTAACTTTAACTTGTATGGTTCAACGCGCTATTCTATAATTTTTATAATATGTGTGAGGCATTATTTACGGACTTATGAAAGAGTTCCGTAAGACAAACAAGCGTGAGCCTTGGGAGTCTCACCATATAAAGTGTACTCGTTAAGCACTAGAGTAGCACACTAGGTCGAATGGTTCAATTTGGGATAATTTTAAAAAGTATGAATTATTTTAAGGTCTCTCGAGAAGCTGATAGGGCTTAAGTGTTAAGCCCAGGAGGTTGATAAGTGGTAAGTGGTGTCTTGCCAGCACTTGTCAACTCATCCCCTTACAAGTTGCTACATGTCAAGCCAAGTCATAATGATGCCTTGTAATAGCTTGACATGTGGCAAAGTCTTGCCACCACTTAACTTAAATAGCAAAGTAAATTACCACCTCTTGGCAATTTGACCACCATCCAAAGGGATTCCCACACAACTTATAAGTATGACACGTCTATCTAAATTTGTAAATGATTGGCAATTTGAAAGTTTGATAAAAGCAAGTTAAAATGCCACTATTTTGAATAATAAGGACATGTGTCCTTTTTGTTAACCATGAGGTGTAAACACCACCTGCATAAAGATTCGGCCATTGAATATATGTATATTATATTACAAAATCTTGTATTTGGAAGAAAATGGTGGCATTCGGCATCTCTCATGGTTTTTATTTTAAAATTGTTTTCAATATAAATTCATGCTTTTGAAGTACAATTCGTCAAGTAAGTGAATATGAGTTGTAAGAGTTAAAACTTAATGTCTAAGGGTTAGACATAATAATAATAATACATATAAGCTGTTAAAGAAGCAAAGAAAAACAGTTTTTTATTGTTATTTGTTCAACTTAGCTGAGAGACCAACGAAGCAAAGAGTTGCTTGAACTTCAAATCCAACAGAGATATAAAGATACCATTCTAACTTCCGCAATCCCACCAATGTTGCAGACTAAAATTGCTTACAAGATCACTTCAGGGTAAACTATAATAACAGAAAAAATCTTGAATCGTCTTCTAGGGTAATTTCTAATCTCATTAATGTAATGAGACCTAAATCAATATGTGTATATTGCAATAGAAAATTCAATTTCCTTTCTGCTATATTAATTTGTATGTGAGACATGCAAATAAATTAAAATTAAAAAATGTAATGTACACATTTGCACCCTACATACAACACACTAACAAAAGGGTATCAAAGCATATGTTTGTGTGCTGATTGGATTAATTAGAGCGATTGTGTGTCATTGGAATGGTTCCAGGGCTGTCGGTGATGCAAATCAAGTGTTGAAAGTGCAAAAATCTAAAGATAACAAGCTAGACGCCATAACATTGGGACTTTTCAGGCTCAGGCACCGCAACACTGGATAAAGAGTGCCGTAGTGCTGGGGTTTCCAAGCTCCAACGCTGTAACATTGGTAGCTCGATGCCGCGGTTCTGCTCACACTGTTCATTCAGATATTTTTTTAAATTGTTTAAAAATACACGTGATATTTATTTATGTAATAATAAATGTTATTAAATTGTATTATAAACTGTGATCATTTGTATGTACTAGTAACCATAATGTGAGCTCTACTAATGGGGGTTAGTTGTGCTTGTACAAAATAAATGTGATTAAAAATCATATCTTCATGAGATCGGGACAAGAGTATTAAAATCTCTCTTAATTAGATTGAATAGCATTTCATTATGAGATAATATTACACTTTGGTCCGTCTTGTCAATATGGTGTTAGACGGGTCATATCGGTCTTTTTCAATATTGCTAAAGTGTAATTTGAATTATGTCGGTTAAACATAAGATGAGGTAAATATATGCAAACGTATTGCCTAATATTGTTAAAGTATAAAGGCAGTATTAGTAACATATATTTGATTATTGACAAGTTAATTTAAAATACATTTATCCAATATTGCTAAAGCATAAGGATAAGGTATATTTATTATCAGTGATAAGAGTTGCATAAGATGAAATTGACAAGAGTATCTATCTTTTAGGTTTATAAATGCCAATATGGCTAAAATGTGAGGCTGGAGTAAAATATCAATGGGGTCCACTTCCTGTTGTATAGTTTAAAAGGTTTAAATTGTACAGCGAAAGTTGGACCCTATTGGCATTTTACTCTAGTCTCGCGTTTAAAAGGTTTAAACTGTTGTTTTTCTTTTTGAGAGATTTATGAGATTATGTAAAGTAGTGGGAATGCATCTTTAGATTAAAAAATGTATAAAAGTTATACCAATGATCTAAAATGTTATTACTTAACAATTACAAATGTTCCGCTACACATCTCCTATTTAATCTTATAGAGGTAAGATCAGTATAAACAATCTATTAGTATACTTGATCTAGGCACCCTAACTATAGGGTATCGAGAAATATTTTGACTTACCCTTGAATCTAAGAATAGTCCCATATTATTGATCGGAAGATTATAAAGAGGTGTTTTTGATAATATCTCTTTGAAAAAGGTGAAGATTTATTAGAAATAGATTAAAAATTATTTAAAAGTTAAATCATATGTCATACCCAAGATGTCTAATGTCTTCAACAGGAGCATATGCACATGAGATGTGCAAGTGGTACAGTACTCCATCTAAAACATTATTTGGTATATCCAAACTATAGATAGAGAATAATCACAGTGAAAAATCTTTCTACTATGGTGAAGTTTGACATAGTAAATATTACTATTCAATGCACCTTACTTTAGGAAAAACAGACTCATTAAATATCTATTTACCAATCATAGATATTTCATTAGCATATGATGCTAAGAGTGCAAGGTTATAAGATACCAGCTGTTATTCTCATATCTGCAAAGTGTTGTATGATTTAAGAAATATTAAAAAGCTATGAAATAAGAAGTATAGCTTCGCATAGAAAATGGAGATTTCCTAGACGTGGTAGTTGTTAAGACTTTTAAGTCACTTCTCCATTCTCGCAGAAGTATAACATTGTATAATTATTATTTTGTGCCAAACATTAGTAGGCGAATCTAATCACTCATTGTTTTAGACATGGAAGGTTATTATAAATACATTAAGAGTAGTTCCTCATATATATATGATAAAGATAATATTTTGCTAATTGAGTGTCAGTTATTGAATGACAATTATATCTTAAATACAACAAGAAATGTCTAGGTGAACAGAACAAGTAGTAGTTCAAAAACTTTGAATAATAAGAAATTTTGGGATATGGATTAGGTTATGTAGATGTGAGATGACTATCTCATTTGGTTAAGTATAAGTAGATACTTGATTTGACTATAAAATCTTGACCAATTTATGAATCTCGGATTCGAGGGAAAATGACCAAATACTTATGTAGGTATTGAATACCAGCCCACTGATTTATTGAAACTAGTACATAGTAATGTATATGGTCTATTGAACCATATTATTATTGGGTGGATTTAGATAATTCATCATCTTTTTGTGATTTGTCATAATACAGATAGGTGTTTCTAGAAAACATAAGTAAAAAACTTTTGAAGTATTCAAAGAGTTTTAACTAGAAGTAAAGAGAAAAAACCTTTATGTATATTGAATGCCATCAATCAGATCGAGACAGTTTATACATAAGCAGTAAATTCATAATTATTTAAAAGAGAATGAAATTCTCGCTAAGTATAGTCCTCAAGATACTCCACAACACAAAAGTGTTTTGGAGTAGAGGAATTAGACCTTATTAGATATTGTTCGATCGATATTGAACTTTATCGATCTTTTAAAAAATATATGGATTGTGCTTTAAAAACTGATGTTCATTCATTGAATAGAGTTTCATAAAAAACTGTTCCTTCTACTCTGTATGAGATATGAACTGAAAGAAAACTAAGTCTTAAGTATTAAGATTTAGGGTTAATCTGCTTGTATAAAAGTTATATACTAGGATAAACTTACACCAAAAGGTATAAGTATTGGTTCATTGGATATCCCAGGTATTTTATGGGATATCAATTCTATGATCAAGAGGAACAAAATGTGTTCATTGCTCATAACACCATTTTCCTAGAGAAAGAGTTTTTTATGGATTGTGGGCATTGTAGAAAGACTGAACTTGATGAAGTCAATTAGGAAATATATAAATCGACGATGGAACTTTAAAATTAATCAAGTGAGATACTTTAACACACTCTCTCCTGTAAGTAGCAAAGGATATCGAGGATCATCTATTAGGCATGCTTAATACTTGAAGGCGTCCTTTGTATTTTCTTAGTTGAAGAAAAAGATCATTTGACTTTATAGAGAGACATGTTAGACATTGATTCGAGAAAATCGCAAGATGCCATAAAATTCAAAATTAAATCTACGCATGATAATCAAGTATTATACTTAGTTGTGCTTTTTGTATAAATAGTTCTTATTTGTTGTAAATTAGTTTATGTAGCGGAAGTGTAGGCTTAATAAGAACCTTTAAAGCCTAATTGGTGATAAAAGATTTCACTCAGAGATTTGAGATTGGTTATAAGGAAACCTTTTTCACTAGTTCTTATTTGTTGTAAATTGGTTTAAGTCAATTCACATTTTGTTGGCTATTGCAGCATATTAAGATTTTGAGGTCTGACAAATGGATGTAAAGATGACATTCTGAAATATATATCTCGACTAAGAGATATGCATGGAATAGGTTGAAGGTTTTGCATTTAGCCCGACTTCTAATTTAATGTGCAAACTAAAGAAGTCCAAGTGGACTTAAACAATTTTTTCGAAGTTGGAATTTTTGTTTTAACAAGAAAATCATAGAGTCTGGTTTTATCAAGAACAAAGAGAAAGCATGTATGTTTAGAAAGGACAATGAGAGTATAACTGTCTTTCTAATTCTCTACATGGAATACATACTTAATGTCAGAAATGACATTGGTATGTTGTAAGTCAGTTAGTTAAGAGTTATCTAAGTAAGAACTTCTCCAGGAAAGATTTGGAAAAGGCTTCTTGTATACTAGCTATAAAACTTATAGAGATAGAGTTAGGAGAATGATAAGACTATCTCTTTGTACATAAACTATGTCTCGAAAGGTATAACTTTAATAATCGTAAAAACTGTTAATCTACCTTTCAGACATGTCATTCATCTTTCTAGGAGGAAGTGTCCTCGGCAAGAAGATGAAAGGGTTAGAGTGTGTAACATATCATGTGCATCAGGTAAAGGTAGTTTCATGTACGTTATATTATGTACGAACCTTGGATTTGGATGGCTGTAAATTTTACATGTCGATATTGGTTTGATCTATGTAACGACCATTAAATGGCTGTGAAATATATCTGAAATACCTAAGAGGTATAGAGGATAAGTTTTTGAATCATGAAGAAAGTTACTTACATATAAGAGGATACATAAACTTGGACTTCCAGTCTGGTTTGGATGATAGAAAGTCTACATCTGATTTTGTATTTTGTCTTAAAGGTATCATAATTTGTTGAGAATGCAATTTAGTTATCCACACCTACTTTTACCTTAAAGGCAGAGCATATTGTAGCTTGAGAAGCCTGCAAAAGAAGTTCTATAGATATTCAACTAAGTTGTAGAGCTTAGAATAGTTTCAAACTCAGTGGATCCTATCCCATTATAATGCAACAATGACGAAGCAATTGCTTAATCCAAGAAGACATAAGGCGTAACAACATTCTGATCATGTAGACTCTAAATACCACAAAATTAGAAAGCTTTTGGCTATTAAAGATGTAATAGAATTTAGGATACATTCCATGGATAATGTAGCGGACCTATTCAGACCTTAGCTCTTAGGGTGTTTGAGAAATATCTGGAGACGATAAATATGAGATATCATTGTTAATGACAATAAAGCAAGTAGGAATTTGTTGGAAATGGTGCTTATGTGCTATTCCAGTATTGTATGAATGTTAATTATTTAATATTTATACAATAAATATTTCAAATAAAATCGTTAATATTAAATAATAAATGGTAAGATGCTTATAGCATTTTAGGTATGTAATATCTAAAAAAGTTCAAATCTGGTCTAAAAGAGTTTATGTCAATGCTAAGAGTTAGCAACACGAAGAGTTATAAATACTAAAAGTTAGCACTACTAAGAGTTAGCAAATTATAAGAGTCAGTAAAATCTAAAAAGTTATAACCTTGTCTAAAACAAGACAAAGACCTAAGAATATATTAGCAATGACATAGTTGCAAGGAGTTGTAAATAGTGCTAGAAAATATTATTATGCAAGTATGTTCTCACACTTTATGTTTTTGATCTATCTTCACAGATGCAGCTTTATTGGTGAAGACCATATCATATATAAATCAGTGTATGTCTATATTTAAATGGTAGCTTTTTCACCATTTCGAATAAATTAGGAGGAGCTAAATAAGATTTAATAGTTTTATTAAATTGATTACGACACTAACAAGCAAATTAATTTTTTTTTTAGCTATACTTGTGATATTTGAACAAATGGAAAACAATGCAATTATCCTAAGTCTTCTTGAAAGACATACATTGATGAGGCCCAATTACAGTAATTGGATAAGAAATCTAAAATTGGTTTTAGACTTCGAAAACATTTCGTATGTTCTGGAGGGTTCCCTTGCAGTTGACATAGATCCATATGCTTCACAGCATGAAAGGGATACTTACGAGCAATGGAAATTGGATAGTAAAAAGGCTAGAAACTATATGATGGCTTCTATGTCTTAGGATCTCCAGATGCATTATGAAAAGGTTTCAGACCCATACAATATTCTGATCTCCTTGGAAGAGTTATACAAAGAGAACTCCAGACTAACAAAATACAAACTCTGTGACTCTCTCTTTTCAACATGAAGCTAAGGGAAGGAATGCCACTTGATGACCATGTGATCAACATGATGTCCCAACTACAAGTGAATGGTGTGATATTTTCAGACTGCATTAGAGTGAATTTGATTTTTTTAGTCTATTCCTCTGAGTTATAAAGCGTTTATAATCAATTGCCATCTTAATAGGATTGAAAGGGAGCTTCCAGAGCTGTTGAATGAGATTAAGAATTTCTATAAATAGAATTCTAAGAAAGCACAAGAAAATGTCTTTATGGCTTTCGTTAAACAAAAGACGAAGAAAAAAACACAGGGACAATACAAGAAAGGCCCAAAGGTTAGATCCAAGAAGAAATCATTCAAGAAACCAGTGCCTAAAGCTGAAAAGGCTAAGAAGGGTGATACTAGTGAGAGTAAAGGAACCTATTTTCATTGTGGGGTTGATGGGCACTGGAAGAAGAACTGTCCTTAGTATTTTGACAACCTTAAGAAGGCCAAGGGAAAAGGTACACACCAATGTCACGTGATTGAATTTGAATTAAGTGTTGATTCAAATAATCATTCTTGTTCATTAGATTCAGCTGCTACATCACATGTTTGTATGACTGTGCAGGTCTTGCAGAATAGTTCTGAGCTTGCTAGAGATGAAGTCATTTTGAAGTTGACGAAAGGAGCAAGAATTGTAGCATCAGCAATTGGAAACTGTTCCATCAGACTTTCTGTCAAAATATGTTTTGTAGTTAAATAAAGTATTGTACTTTAAAGAAGTAATAAGGAATATTATTTCTATTTCTGCCTTATGTAAAAGTAGTTATATAGTACAATTTAATGGAAATGAATGTTTGTTATATTTTGGAAATGTATTAGTTGAAAAAGCTTTAAATACAAATGGTTTGTATATATTAGAGTTGAATAATTCAATCAATGCAATTACAAATAAGAAAACTCGAATAGAATCAAATCCAAAAGTCTTGTGGCATCATAGACTTGGTTATATAGAAGAAAGAAGGTTAAAACAACTTAGAGAAAGTGGGCTTTTAAGTACAATGGGTTGTGAACCCTATTCAACTTATGAATCTTGTCTCCAAGGTAAAATGACCAAATCTCCTTTCAAAAATAAAAGAGAAAAGGCCAAGGAACTTCTGGAGCTCATACATACAGATGTATGTGGACCTTTAGTACTTTGGCCAGAGGTGGATTTGAATACTTCATTACCTTCACTGATGATATGTCACAGTATGGGCATTTGTATTTGATAAAATACAAATCTAAATCTTTTGAAAAGTTCAGAGAGTTCAAGAATAAAGTAGAGAAATAGACTAGAAAGAGTATTGAAGCTCTACGATTAGATCGTGGAGTCAAATACTTGAGTACAAAGTTTCAGGCCCATTTGAGGAATAATGGCATAATCTCATAATTAACGCCTCCATACACTCCTCAGTTGAATAGAGTGTCTGAAAGGACAAATCCTACCCTATTGGATATGGTACGATCAATAATAAGTTTTACAGACTTACTAGTCTCACTATGAGGGTAGGCTTTGCAGACATTAATTCATAACTTAAACAGAGTGCTATCAAAGTCCGTACAGAAGACACCATATGAGACATGGTATGAAAAATCCCCTAGTCTCAATTATATGAGGATTTTAGGTTGTCCAGCTTATATCAAGATAGTCAAGACGGATAAGTTGGACATAAGGTCAGAGAAAGGTCAATTCATATGGTATTTTAAATATGGTTTAGGATACTAATTCTATTTTTCGTCTGTCAGAGAATTACGATAAGTAGAAATGCCAGATTCTTTGAGAAAGAGTTCTTAGAGGAAGGAGGCATATGGAGGGAAATAGAGCTAAAAAAAGAGTTCCAAAAGCCTAGAATCGAAAGTGCTGAAGCTGGATCGTCCACTTAGCAAACCTTAGTATTAGATACTATGGTTCCAGCACGTAGGTCTTCTAGAGTATCTATACCTCTAGAGAGGTATGGATTCCTATAGGAACAAGATTTTGAATCCTACTTAATAGGAGCCAGTGATCATGGTAATGATCCCAGAAGCTACGAGGAAGCTATCCTGGAAAAGGATTCAGGAAAATGGCTAGAAGCAATGAACTCTGAGATAGATCAATGCATGCCAACCAAGTGTAGACACTTATGGACCCTCTTGAAGGAATAATCCCTATAGGCTGTAAATGGATCTATAAGAAAAAGATTGGCCAGGATGAAAAGGTAGAGACCTTCAAATCACTATTGGTTGTGAAAGGTTATATTTAGAAACAAGAGTTGGACTATGAGAAAACCTTTTTGTCCGTGGAAATGATTAAGTCCATTCAAATTATGCTAGTCATAGTAACATACTATGACTATGAGATTTGGCAGATGGATGTCAAAACATCTTTCTTGAATGGTTTCATTAAGGAAAACATCTATATGGAACAACCAGTAGGTTTTGTATCCTTGGCTAACCAAAACAAGGTATGCAAGTTGCATTGATCTATTTACGGATTGAAGCAAGCTTTCAGAAGTTGGAACATCTGATTCGATGAGATAATCAAATCGTTTGGTTTTATCAAGAATCCGGATGAACCCTATGTATATACATGGGTTAAGGATCATGCTATCATGTTTCTCATACTGTATGTGGATGACATACATTTGATGGGGAATGATATAGGCGTGATGACAGAGATTAAAATTTGGTTATCCAGAACTTTTTTGATAAAGGACTTGGGAGATGTGACCTTTGTCCTTAGGATACACATCTATAGAGATAGATGTCAGAGGATAATTGGATTATCCCAAATATTGTGCATAGAATAAATACTAAAGAAGTTCAGCATAGAGAACTCTACGAGAGGTCTTATACCATTCACGAAAGGTCTTCATCTTTCAAAAGATATGGTTCCAAAGACCGATGAAGAGTGACATCAGATGTATGGTGTTCCTAATGCATAATGTTCCTTATGCTTTAGTAGTAGGGAGCTTTATGTATGCTATGCTATATACAAGACTTAATATCACATATGTTGTAAGTGTTATAAGCAGATATCAAGCTAATCCCAGGGATAAACATTGTCATGTGTTAAGACGATCCTTAAGTACTTAAGAAGAAGTAAGGATCCAGTTATGAGTTATGGATGTTCAGAGTTAAGGATTCAGGGATACTCAATGCCAATTTTCAGTCAGAATTTGATGATAGAAAGTTTACCTCAAGATATGTCTTTTTGTGTAATAGAGGTGCTGTAAGCTAAAAGAGTTCCAAGCAGTTAACTACAACAGACTCCACTACTGAAGCTAAATATATTACTGCTTCAGCAACAATAAAAGAGGTCGTTTGGATGCGAAAGTTTGTATTTGAACTGGGAATGGTTCCGAACATATGTTATCCAATAACCGTGTTCTGTGACAATACTAGGGATATTGCATAGGCTAAGGAACCAAGATCCCACAAAAGGTTTGGGCATGTTTAGTGCATATATCACATTCTTAGAAAGATCATTGGAGCTAGAGAGATATTGATTCAGAAGGTTTCCTCGAAAGAGAACGTAGCTAATCCACTCACTAAAGCGATGACACAGAAGTAGCTGGACTTACATTTTGAGAAGATGGGTATGAGATATAACAATGAATGGCTTTAATGCTAGTGGGAGTTTGTTGGTGTAAGCCTTAGAAACCATTCGTGTTGTTGGTTTTAGAGACATAATATTATGTAATCAATTAAATAATTATTTAGTAAAAGAAAGAGTTCTTTATTCATATGTGTAACTATTTCCTTCATTTAGTCATGCATTTAAATAAAGTGCGCATATGAATGTGTAGATAATTCATTTAAAAGTTAGATAGAATTATCAAACTTGTTCCCTATGGAAGCAATATTATCCGGACAATAATACTACATAGTAGGCACATTGAATGCTTCTAAAAAGGATATCATGAGATGATATGAATTCGGATGACATAATGGTTATGTCATTGGGGCATTAGTGTGGACTATTAGTTAGAGAATCGATTGTCGAATGTGACCATCAAATGATGAATCACATGGTATTGAATGTAGTCAAAGATTCATCATTTGGTTATATTAGTGTATGATGTAGTCCTTTGACCTGAGACATCGTGATCGTAACAGTTTAGATGTGTATGGTTCATATGGTGTATACGGATGGAGCTAGTATGTGAAATGTTGATAAATGTTAGAAAATTAAATCTCTAGCCAAAGTATATGAAATGTCATACGAAGAGTTCGTAGTGACAAAGTTCTGCACATATTGATCGATGACATTAAAAAGTATCCAGTTTGAGATTTTGACATTTTGTAAATCTAGAATTGATCAGGATTAGACAACAGAGAGATATTACCTAGATAGCAAATATGACCGGGAACAAAATTTTCAATGAGTTGTCAAGCCATTGTAGTTAAGGACTATAAAACATTGCTAGATGTATCCTATAGTCGTTTGGCATTTTAGATCATTCCGGATTCAGCTCACGGCTAACCTACAATGGTCCCAGAGGTCACACCATATACCTTTGGTGTTGAGATGTGTTAAAGAGAAAGAGTTGATTATCTAGAGATGGCTAGCACTTTTCGAGGATAATAACCGTATTTCCGCATAAAGGGTTACACGAATATAATCTAGAAATATATTTTTAAAAAATAATTAATTAGATTAATTATTAATTATCTTAATATATTAAGATAATTATATATATATTAAGATAATTATATATATATTAAGATAATTATATATATATTAAGATAATTATATAGTGGGCTTTAAAAGGCTTTTAAAGAGTTTAAAGACTAAAATTACATTGATGGGCTTTAAGTGAACTAATGAGTTCATATGGGCCATAGACAGTGAAATTGTCTTTCGGCTAAAGGATTTAAGACCCCAAGTGCTATAAAAGAATTTGTGAAATTTTTGGGTAAAATTTGAAATTTATAAAAGGTTGGTTAATATATAAACTAACCTAAAGCTTATGTTAAAAAGAAAAACATTCTTAAAAAGAAAAAACATAAAAATGGTTCTCATTTCTCTCTAAGGTTTGGCAAAGCACATCTCTCACTCAGGGATGGTGTTCACTTTGGAGGCTTGGTGTTTTTCAAGTACAACTCAACCATCAAACCATCAAAGTAAGCTTGGACTCAAAGTATGTTTCCTATTTCATCAAACTGCTTCTAATCTGTAGTCATCTCCTAAAACTTTGTTCTATACCAATATGCATTTCTATTTTTCAATATTTTCTATCATTCTTACACTATTCCTTTATGAACTATACTGCCACATATAATAAATATCTAAATAAATCCCTATAAAGGAGAAATAAGAGGTGAAAAGATCATTTACAAACACAGCTCAAGGTCATATTCACTTACGGGGAAATGAAAAGTATTGAGAGAAAAGAGACAGGTTGCCGCTCTAAAACTTTAAATATCCAAGGGTTATAGAGTAGATAGACTGTGACAGGGTGCGATCTACTTGAATGGGCCCAACAAGCCTCCATTGTGGATAGACAGGCAGAATGGACATCATACTCAGGCCAATTACCCCAAGCAATCTAGAAGTCTGGGAAACCTAAGAGAACACCTTGCCAAGGTACAATGTAGGGTTGTTCAGGTTAGTAACTTTCTACCCTTGGCCGCTTCTTTAAATGATACCTATGAGGTAACAAAAAATAAAGATCTACTTTTTAAAGCCTCTTACAAGGGCAAAAGGGTAGAACAACAGATCAATTTAAGAAGTTGGTGTGAATTCCACCAGAGTTTAAGACATGCCATTAGCGAGTGCCTTAATTTGAAATGGCAAGTGGATGCCCTGATAAGGAATAGATATTTGGAGAAATTCTAAGCAGATAGGCATTACAAAAGTTAGCCCGTTGATTGCCCCAGCGGGTCTACCCAGAACGCTGCTATAATCATCTTAGAGGACTAATGCTGACGGAAGACTCAAATAGACAAAGGAAGAATTACTCGTGGTATTCAATAATGAGACATTAAGTTATGTGAACATTCTATTGGCAAAAAAATAGTGATTGCAATAAGAAGTGTCCATCATGTTTACCAAGGATAATGCTTAGGGAATAAGTTACCTGCATGACGATGCACTTGTTGTGGCTGTGCAGGTAGCAGGCATAGAAGTTAACAAAGTATTCATTGACCTTGAGAGTTCGGTTGATATAATATTTAAAGAAACCCTAGAGATTGAAGAGTAAGAACCTATACATGGAAAGAACTAGACACCACTATATAGGTTTGGAGAGATTTGTGTGATGCCACTTAGCATTATGGCTATTCCATGACCTAGGGTCGGAAGTCATATGAGAAAATCGTCATGACTAGCTCTATAGTGGTTGATTTACCATTCCCCTATAAAATCCTACTCGAGCAGCCGTTTATAAGGAATACTAATGCAGCCTTGTCCATACATAATCTAAAGCTCAAGTTTCCTACTGGGGAGGTGATAGGTGTTGTGTCTATGGACCAGAAGATGGCTAGGAGTTGTTATGTAGTGTCAACTAAAAGGACTTACTGCACCTCTACTATTGATGCACGAGACAATGACAAAGAATCACTTAAGCCAGCAGAAGAGTTGAACTCGGTCCAAGTCAGACTTGATACTCCTTAAAAAGTAGTTAAGATCGAGACCTAACCAGAACCTAAAGTTAAAGAAGGGTTGTCAACACTAGTATAAGAGTTCTTAGACATCTTTGCATATGATACATCCAGAATATAGAAGTTTATTCCCAAGTGCAAGATTGTCAAAATAATAAATAACCTGGTGAGAACGGGGTCGATCTATAAGGAAGTGGAATTAAAATTACAAACTATAAATACTTTACAATTAAAACAGTATAAGATGTTTGCAAATAATAATTCAATTAACTAATTAAAATAAAACTTAAGGTTAGGAGGATCCACTCTTGGCATATGAAATAAGAATATATTCAACTCTTTTTATAACTCAATTAGAATCCTCACACAAAGGAGGTTCCAATCGGAAGATAGAACAATTAAAGTTCATCACCATTTATATATTAACTTGTTTTTATTTCTTTTAATTATTATACACCAAATCTTATAAACGAGTTCAAGTATTTATTAGTCAATCTTTATATTTGTCTACAATAAATCAAGACTCCCACTTTACAAGAAAGGGTATTTATGCCAAATCTTATAAATGGTTTCAAGAATTTATTGTGCCAACTATACAAATTGTCTATAATAAATCAAGATACACCACTTAACAAGAAAGAGTATTAATATTGCAAACAAAATAAATACATCATATATAAATTTGCATAACTTGAGAATGAAACATTAAATTCACTAATAAAAGTTAAGTATATGTTATAACCTTGCCAAGAGTTTCACCCTTTCACCTTAGCAAAAAGAAAATTATATGGACATAATAAAATTAAAGAAAAATAAAAGAGATGGAAGAAGAAATAACATGACTTTAAAATAGTAAACAAGAGAAATAATACTTTAAAAAGATAACAGGAAAGACAAGTGTTTTGAACTAAAATCTAGCTCTCAATTACATGCTTTGGACATAAACAGGCCATCTATTTATTAAAAAAAATGAATAAATTAAGACAAATGAAGAGAGAACCACTTGGATGATAAAAGTCAAGAAGGGTGGCAACTAATTTGCATTGATTATCATTAATGCCACCTATTTGATTGTCCAATTTAGAATTGATGTGGTCCAAATTAGATTTCACTCAAAAAATCAAAGTTGTCTCATATGTATTATATATTGCAGATTAATTCTGTTATATACCATTTTCACCCTCTAAACGTTCACATTTCAAATGCCTTATAAAATAAAATATATTAGCCCATTGAGTCAGCTCTGTACAGGATTAAGAATCACTCCAATTGAATTTCTAGGTAGAACGGTATGCCCATTTTACCGAACCTACTACAAAACAGTTAAAAGCTAATTAAGTACAATATTGTAAATATACTTAAGTTATGAGGGTTAAAGACACTAGTAATACAAAACATTAATGTAAAATCCTTATTAAATATGTAATTTTAAGTGTTCATCAGACCTCCCAACTAGCTTATTGCTAGTCCCAAGCAATTTAAGCATAAATAAAATTTGAACACTTCTTAAGTATTTTAAACAAAACGTCAGTTCAAGATCACAATCGCTATTAAGGTTATTTCAATCATAACTTTCAAAATTTTGTGTGTGTGTGTGTGTGTGTTTGTGTGTGTATGTGTGAATTAAATCAAAGCCTTCTTACCACAAATCACAACATATATAGCCTTAAAAATTTTCTCCAAGTAAAAGCCTCAACTTCATATCCTTACAGGTGAATAACTATTTAATGGGTTAGGATTTCACTAATGGAGTTGAAAAACAGATAATCGCTCAAGAAAAGGTTACATTAAAGGACAGACAGACAAACTAACATTGATCAAAAGATAGAAAAATTAATTGTTTAGAGTCAAACTATTCTTGTCACATGCTAGCTTTAGGACTTTAATTATTTTATGCGAATCTTACGAATAAAGAGTCCGGTGGTAAAATTTTCTAATAACTTGTCTTCTAAAATTGAATGTAGACTTTATTGAACTGAATTGACTTATTTTCTTTCTTTTTTTTATAGTTTTTTTTATAAAAAACATAAAGAATCATTACAAAATAAGAGCAATTTTTTACCATAATACTTTTTTATAATTTTTTTTTTATCATCTTTCATCTATGCAACCAAATTATTCCTCATCCCAAATAATGTCATTCCAAACACAATTTAACAATTTTAAAAGATCAATGAAAGTTCGTAAGTTGTTATCTCAAACCTCTCCATTCACTCACAAAAAGATGTGTGAGTTTAGAAACGAATATATATACTTAAACATAGAAATTCTCTTGGCTATATATATTGAATCATCCATCTTACCACAAGGCTTAGCATTGTACTCAAGAAATAATTTTGAAATTTATTATTTAATAACTCAAATAGAAAAAGTGATTAAACTAAATAATTTTGAAATTATACCTCGATAGTGAAGCAAGTTTATTTACACAAGATTTACCAAAAACTTAAGCAACAAACAAATATGCATAAAATGCATTAAAAATAAACCAATTAGAATGTGTTTCAAAAGTTCAATAATGTACTCTTTACTCTGCCATATCAACTACTCTCCTCCCAACTAGATTGAGACATTGTTCTTAATGTCAAAATATAGAAAGAGTAAAGTATAAAAGATATCACCTAAAACATCTTTTATTGAAAATAAAACCTGCAACAAAATAAAACAAGCCATACAAAATGATAACAACTATGATAAATATGTACAAGTAGTTGTGATTGTGGCTCACATCTTCCTCTAATTTTATGTCCAGAAATGGCTTAAACGCCTTCTATGGGTTGAGGATAGGCTTTCTATATAATTTTTTTATAAATTGACAAATAGGGTATTTTAAAGTCAAATTCTCGAGACTGTACTTCTTATGTTCAATTTTGAATTTGTTTCATAAATTGAGAAGCTTACGTTGTACGAGCCCACAAACGTTGTCACTTGCCCATTTACCTTAAACACACTACCATTTCTAAGATTTTCAATGTCAATTGTTCCATAAGGGTACACATGTTTCACAATAAAAGGTTACTCCATCTTGATCTTAATTTTTCAAGGAATATGTGAAGTCAAGAATTATAAAGCAAAACCTTATGACCAACATCAAATATTTTTCTTTGAATTTTTTGATCATGAAAAGCATTAATTTTAGCTTTATGAAAATTTGAATTCTTATATGCATCATTTATCAATTCTTCAAGTTCATTTATTTGTAATTTATATATCTGTTCAGCAAAATCAAAATTTATGTTGAAAATTTTAATGGCCCAATAGGCTTTATGCTCAAGTTCCATAGGTAAGTGATAAAGGTTTCCCATAAACTATCCTATATGGAGACATACTCAATGACGTTTTAAAAACAGTTCTATAAGCCTAAAGTGCATCATTAAGTCTTAAAGACTAATCTTTGCAATTTGAATTTATAGTTTTTTCAAAATTTGTTTTATCTCCTTATTTGCTAATTCAACTTATCCATTTATCTGAGGATGATAAGGGATGGCAACTTTATGAGTAATACCATTATTTGTCATTAATGTTTCAAATGGCCTATTAAAATAGTGTTTATCCCCCATCACTTATAATAGCTCGAGGGATTCTAAATCGACTTAAGATAATTTTTTTCAAAAATTTTATGACTATTTTATGGTCATTATTTCGACATGGAATAGTCTCAATCCATTTGAGACATAATCTACTATGGCTAAGATATACGTAAATTCAATTAATAGTGAAAATGGTCCTATGAAATCTATTCCCCAATAATCAAAGATTTCAATAATAAGAATGAGGTTCAAAAGCATCATGTTTTGTTTTGAAATGGATCCCAATTTTTAATAATTTTCACACGTTATACAAAATACATGTGTATCTTTAAATAAAGTGGGATAATAAAATTCACACTACAAGAATTTTGTAGCTATTTTATTTGATGAGAAATGTCCCCCACATGCTTCAGAATGACAAAATTCAATAACTCTACTTACCTTATTGTCGAGCATGCATCTTCGAAATATTTAGTCAGGACAATATTTGAAAAGATAAGGATCATCCCAATAAAACTTTCTTACCTCAATTAAAAATTTCTTTTTATCTTGAGCATTCAATTGAGGTGGTATTTCTCTTATTGCAAGAAAATTAACAATATTAGCATACCAAGGCATTGTAACAGTAGAAAATAAAAATTCATCGGGAAAAGATCATTAATAGTTGTTATTTCTGTTGATGAATCTAGTGCGAGTCTTGATAAGTGATCTGCAACAACACTCTCAGCTCCCTTCGTATCCTTGACAGTGATATTAAATTCTTGAAGCAATAAAATCCATCGAACCAGTCTTGGCTTTGCATCCTGTTTTGACATTAAGTAACTTACACCAGCATAGTTAGTAAATACAATAGTTGAAGAACCTATTAAATAAGAACGAAATTTGTCTAATGCAAATATTACAACAAGTAGTTCTTTTTTAGTTGTTGTGTAATTCATTTGTGCACTGTTAAAAAGTTCTACTTTCATAATAAATTACATAGGGTTTACCTTCATTTCTTTATCCTAACACAACACCAACAATATAGTCACTCGCATCACACATGAGCTCAAAAGGCAAAGACCAGATGGAGATTGTATGATAGGAGTAGATGTTAAGAAGTCAATTAATTTTTCAAATGAATTTTGACACTCTTGAGTCTACTCAAATGATACATATTTTACAAAAGGTTACAAAGAGGTCTACATGTAGAACTAAAGTTTTTAATGAACCTCCTATAAAATTCAACATGTCCTAAAAAGGATCGGACTTCTCTGACTATTTTAGTGGGGCAAATGAGCAATGAGTTCAAATTTTGCTTATCCACTTCAATTCCTTTAGAAGACACTATGTGTCCCAAAATAATTTCAGAAGTAACCATGTAATGGCATTTTTCCGAATTCAACATAAGACCATTTTCTTCACATATTTTTAAGACTTTTTCTAAATTTTCAAGACAATTATAAAAGGAATTTTCAAACACGGTTAAATTATCCATGAAAACTTCTAAATAATGCTCAACCATGTCACTAAAAATGCTTAACATACATCGTTAAAATGTTGCTGGGGCATTACAAAGTCCAAAGGGCATTCTTCTAAAAGCAAATGTCCCAAAAAGGCATGTAAAAATAGTCTTTTCTTGGTCCTCTAGTGCTATAGGAATTTGATAATAGCCAGAATAGCCAACTAGAAAGCAATAGTAGGGATGTCCTACTACTCTTTCTAAAATTTGGTAAAGGAATAGAAAGGAAAAATGGTCTTTTCTAGTGGCAGAGTTTAACTTCCTATAATCTATACACATCCTCCAACTAGATAAGACTCGAGTTGGTATTAACTCACATTTGTCATTTTTAATGACTGTGATTCAAGATTGTTTTGGTACTACCTCAGTAGGACTTACCCACTTATTATCTCAGATAGGATAGATGATTCTTACTTCAAGTAATTTGAGAACTTCAGCTTTCAGTACTTCTTTCATATGTGAATTTAATCGCCTTTTATATCTTTTATAGTCCACCCAATTGCATTTTTATACATTTTCAATACTTCAATTAACTTACCTTCTTGTTTGCTTGTGAATGTAGAAGAGATTACCACTGGATATGTTTATTTCTCTCTAAGAAATGCATATTTGAGTCATTTGGGTAGAGGTTTCAACTCTAACTTTAGAATTGCTTTTTGCTTATCCTCATTTTCTCCTAATTCTTCAAACGTTGGTTTCCATCCTTTATTTTCAATCACCTATGCACAGTCAAGTAAAGAACATATGTTAGAGATTTTAGGATCTAATTGTGTATTTGAATAAAATAAATTCATTAAATATATTTCTAAGGGATCAGTAGAACTCTCTTTTTGAATATAATCATCCATAATCGTTTCAATCATGTTGGCTTCTTTACTTTCATCCTCCTCCTCATATGGTTTCTAACACATATTGAAAACATTGAGCTTAAGTGTCATGTTTCCAAATGAAAGCTTTATTACTCCATTCCTACAATTAATCAAAGCGTTAGAAGTTGCTGAATATGGACGACCCAAAATAACAAGTATTTGATTACATCCTTTAATAGATTTTGTGTCCATGACAATAAAATCAAAAGGATATATGAATTTATCAACTTAAAGTAAGACATCTTTCATTATCCCTCTTGGCACTTTTATTGATCTATCAGAAAGTAAAAGAGTTATAGAAGTTGGTTTTAACTCACTAAGATTGAGCTGTTGATAAATTAAATATGGCAGTAAATTCACATTAGCACCAAGATTAAGTAAGACTTGTTCAATTTTATGACTTTCAATAGTACATGAAATTGTAGGACAACTTGGGTCTTTATATTTCAAAGTAGTATTATTCTAAAGAATGACACTTACTTGTTCAGTTTAAAATGCTTTCTTTTTCACATTCAGTTTTCTTTTTACTATGCATAAATCCTTAAAAAATTTTGCATAAGAGGGAACCTGTTTAATAGCATCTAATAAAAGAACATTAACTTTTACCTGTTTAAAGATTTCAACATTTTTAAGATTGTGATTCATCTTCTTAGTATTACGAAATGCATGAGGAAATAGAGGTGGATGTGAGGGTTTGGTATTTTCTTCATGAAGTGTAGGTTTAACACTTTCCTTACCCTTAGAGGTTGATTCATCATTCTTGTGTGGTTTAAGAATATATTTTTTAACAATCTTACTATTCCAAAGACTGATAACTGCTTTAACTTGATCCATGTATTGACTTTTTGAACCACATGTATTAGAGATATATTGTCCTTTAAGGTTTAGTTATGGTTGAGAATGAAATTTTCTTTTCTCATGAATGTTTAGTACGGATGCAAATTTAGCAAGAGTATCTTTCGAATCAGCAAATGTTTGAGCATTTTGAGAATTAATAAACTCTTACTTTTCAATGAATGCATGCAAAGTTTCTTCAAAATTTTTCTTAGGAGGTAGGAGATATGGTGCATAACCTTGATGGTTTTGAAATTTTTTCTATAGTTGAAAAGGTGGTTGTGAAGCCTGTGCTTGAGTATCATTCCTTTAACTAAAATTCAGGTGATTTATCTAACTATGATTGTAGTTTTGTGAATATGGGGAATTGTTTGACCACTTGAACGTGTTTAGAACATTGGCTTGTTCATGGAACATTCCCTAAATACATGCAAAGTTGGGCAATCATTAGTAGAGTGATCATGGATTTCATATATGTGACACACAATTTCTTGAACAAATTTTAATTGACCACTCTTTTTCATTTCTAAGGTTTTGACTTTTCTAGTTAAGGATGCTAATTTGGCTTGAAGGTTATGGTCTTCCCTAAGATGATAAATACTGCCACTAAATGTAGTGGTTTTCATTTTACTAGAAGCTTCATAGGTACTAGCAGTGTCCCAATTTTGAGCATTTGCTACTAGTAAGTCTAGATAGTTCATTACCTCTTTTGGGTCTTTGTCCTCAAATGTGCCATCACACATCACTTCTACCATTTGCCTAACTTGGGGTATTAAGCCCTCATAGAAATTTGAGACTAATTTTCAAGTTTCAAAGCCATGATGAGGACAGGTATTAAGTAATTCTTTATACATTTCCTAACATTGATAAAAGGTTTCTCCTAGTTTTTGGGCAAAAGTGGTAAGTTGTCTTTTGAAAGTAGGGAGGAAATGTTTTTTAGGAATTGTTGTTGCATCTCATCCTATAAAGAAATGGATCCTGGCCTAAGGTTTTGCAGCCATGCTTTATCTTTATCTTTTAAAGAAAATGAAAAAAGCTTAAGGCAAATTGTGTTTATGCTACAATTTTGGTCATTATATGGGTTACACACTTCTTCAAATTCTATTAGATATAGGTAAGGGTTCTCTGCATCTAAGCCATGAAAAGTGGGTAAAAGTTGGATAATGCCCGGCTTAAAATTAAAATATATTGCATCTGGAGAAAAGACTAAGCAAGATGGTGCACTAGTTTGTGTAGGGTTCATGTAGTATCTAAGTGTCCTAGGTCGGTTATGGTCATTATCGATCATGGTGTTAATTGGTGAAGAATAATAAGATGAAGGAGAATCGAACAAATTATCAATGAAATTTTAGAAATTACCTTTCACCAAACGATGAGAATTAGGATCTCAAAACCAACCACTCATATAAAGAAATAAAAAAAATACAATAAGAATAAATAATACAAATAAGAGAAAAAAAGAAATAAAATATTAAATAAAGATAAATAAAATAGGTAAAGCTAACAATAAAATTAGATAAATATTTAGAAGTTAGATTAGTAAATGTTAGATTAGTCAATGGTAGATTAGTCAATGGTAGATTAGTCAATATTAGATTAGTAAATAAAGAGTACAAGGCTTAGCTTTCCATAAAAATAACAAGTGAAGAATAAATAAAGTAAAGCAAGTTAAGAGGCTTAACCTTCAATGAAATAAAACAAAAAAAAATCTTAATTTCACTTCCCCGGCAACGGCGCCAAACATTTGATATGTCTAGAATATAGGAGTTTATTTTCAAGTGTAGGATTGTCGAAGTAATAAATAATCCGATGAGAATAGGCTTGATCCACAAGAAAGTGGAATTAAAATTATAAACTATAAATACTTTAAAGACAATTAAAGCAGTATAAGATGTTTGCAAATAATAATTCAATTAACTAATTAAAATAAAACCTAAGGTTAAGGAGATCCACTCTTGGCATATGAAATAAGAATATATTCAACTCTTTTTATAATTCAACTGGAATCCTCACACAAAGGAGGTTCCAATCGGAAGATATAACAATTAAAGTTCATCACCATTTATATATTAACTTATTTTTATTTCTTTTAATTATTATACACCAAATCTTATAAATGAGTTCAAGTATTTATTAGTCAATCTTTATATTTGTCTACAATAAATCAAGACTCCCACTTTACAAGAAAGAGTATTTTTGCCAAATCTTATAAATGGTTTCAAGAATTTATTGTGCCAACTATACAAATTGTCTATAATAAATCAAGATACACCACTTAACAAGAAAGAGCATTAATATTGCAAACAAAATAAATACATCATATATAAATTTGCATAACTTGAGAATGAAACATTAAATTCACTAATAAGAGTTAAGTATATGTTATAACCTTGCTAAGAGTTTCACCCTTTCACCTTAGCAAAAGAAAAAATTACTTTGACATAATTGATAAGGGCAAATTTGTCATATATTTTCTCATATTTTTATTTTGATATTTTATAGTTTTATGAGAATAGATGGCTATTTATGTGTATTATTGTTATTTATAGGGACTTGAACAAAATTTAAAGGAGCAAAAATAGGAACTAAAATGCAAAGTTTTCAAAATATGAGTCCATCGCCCCAGCGCCATGAGGATTATCGCCCTAGCGCTGGAACAGTGATCGAAATAAGAAAAATAACCTGTTTAAGTCGTATCTGACGCCCCAGCGCCAAATAGTCACCGCACCAACGATAGGCCAGTGCCCCAACGCTAACATCCCATCGCTCCAGGGTAAAGCCTTTTTCACATGTTGCCCCGGCGACAGCTGCATGCTGGATATAGTCCGATGCTCATTGAGTTTGTTATGCGTAGATGTAGGATTTGTTAGCTCATATGATGGGTTATATATCCTGATGCTTCAAGATTATAATTCAAGAAGTCTTGTGGCCACAAGCATAAAACTCGTAAATGAGTTTTCTCAAGGGTTAATCAATATTACAAAGGTGTTTGCGGATATTGTTTATAGAAATACAAATATAGAGATAATTTCACGGTCGAGCATATAGAGATTTGATAGTGATGGTCTATATCTTTGCTCTTCTAGTGATATAGGTGACAGAGGGATTATACAGATATGGTTGACCTCAACTTGTATGGTTTAATGTACCGTTCTATAATATCTGTAATGTGTGTGTGAGGTATCGTTCATGAACTTACGATAGTATTCCATAAGACAAACGGGTGTGAACCTAGAGAGTCTCATAATATAAAGTGTACTTGTTGAGTATGAGGGTAGGGGGATAGGTCATACGGATTGATCTGGGAAGGTTTTGGAAAGCAGGATAAGTTTTAGGACCAATTTGAAAAGTGAAAACTATAGTTTGTAAATGTCGCAAATAGGTCCCTATTGCATAGAAAAATGTAAATGCACACATGGCATCCATGCATGGCTATTTGTGTGACAAATGATAGCATGCATAGACATGCACGCAACAAATATCAACCATGCAAAGTGTTTGCATGGAGGAGTGATATTTGTCACTCATGCATAAGCTTACATGGCATCACATAGCTAAATGTAAGAGATGTGGCCACTTGAGAAATCTTTCACTTAATAAAATAAATGAAAAGAGTTTCATTTGTACAATTTTAAGGTTGTTAAAGGCAAATTCGTGCAAAGCAAAGCCTTTGAGAGAAAATGCAAACTTTGAAAAAGTTGCATTTAGGTTCCAAAATATCATTTTTAAGCATTAAATGCTTCAACTATTTCAAGTACTGTTTTTATTTTGATTCATGCACAAAATATACATCAAAGGTTACCATTCTATTTATTTTGATCCTACAAAATATTGGAGTCTAACATTGTTCAAGAGAAGACTTCATTGTGAGCTCAAATGGCTTCAAAGTTCAATAATCTTTATCGAATCATCTACAAGGGTATGTATTCGATTCTTGTATTGTTTTTCATTCAGTCATAATGTATATATATTGATTATATTATTTTATTCCGCTATGCAATGTATGTTGGACATGTATTTTGAAAATTTTAACATATACACAATTACATGCATGTACCTTTTAATACATTAACAAGAGGAGATTGAGGAAGGGGCACAAAGGGCAAACGTAGGCTGGGTACTTCACATTGACAGAGCATTTAACTCTCAGGGATGTAGAATAGGAATAATCCTTACTAGCCCAGAAGGAGATGAGATATGTTATACTTTAGGTTTAGGTTTAAAGCCTTTAACAATGAGGCTGAGTACAAGGCCCTCTTGGCTTGATTAAAGGTGGCTCGCGCTGTAGTGGCCTCAGATATTTTGGTAAGGAGTGACTCCAAATTAGTGGTCAATCAGGTGAATGACAACTTTGAAGCTAAGGAAAAGAACATGTTAACATACTTAAAGAAGGTCAAAAACCTGATGAGTCCGTTCAAAGAAGTCAGAGTAAAGTTAATTCTGAGGAGTGAAAATTATTAAGCTGATGTAATAGCACTATTGCCTTCCAACGATGAAGCTCAGTTACTCAGAATGGTCCCTGTAGAGTTTATACTCACACCTAACATGTAAAAGGAAGAGAAAATAATGCAAATCGACCCCTAACCCAACTATACCAATCCGATTCGAGACTACATCCAAAAATGGAACTAAGTCTGTAAGCCACATCACTTATCCTTTCAAGGATTTCAAATAGGCCAATAAATCTTGGACTTAACTTTTCTTTCTTGCCAAATCTCATGACTCCTTTCATTGGGGCAACTTTAAGAAACACTTTGTCACCCACTATAAATTTTAAGTCTCTCATTCGATTATTTGTATAGCTCTTCTGGCTACTCTAAGCCATCTTCATTAATTTTTTTTATCTTTTTTATAACCTCACAAGTATTTTTGACAATCTTTGGCCCTAACACTTGTCTCTCTCCAACTTCATCTCAATACACAGGAGATCTACATTTTCTTCCATATAAGGCTTCCTATAGGGCCATGCCAATAGTTAATTGGTAACTGTTGTTATAAGCAAACTCCACTAATGGAAGATGTTTATGCAAACTACTTTTAAAGTCTAAAACATATGCCCCTAAAATATCTTCTAGTATTTGAATAGTCCTTTCAGATTGACCATTAGTCTGTAGGTGGAATGCCATGCTAAAATTCAATTTCATGCCTATAACCTTATTAGACTCTTCCAAAATATTAAAGTAAATTGAGGATTCTTATCGGATACAATTGAAACAGGCACTCTATGAAAGCCTCACAATCTCATCAACTTATAATTGGGCATATCTATCCATGGAATATGTAGTACATGCTAGAATAAAATGTACTGATTTTGTTAGCCTATCCATAATCACCTATATGGTATTATACCTCTTTTGTGTACTTGGCAATCTAACTACAAAATCCATGGCAATGTGTTCCTATTTTTATTTTGTTAACTTGCTGACACGTCAAACATTGCTCTATAAATTTTGTAATCTCTCTTTTCAAATTAACTTGTTTATGCTCAAAATATAATGCGGCTATCTCAATATAGATTAAGGTGTCGATCCTACAAGGAAGTTTTTGGCAAAATGGGTTGGTGAAGTAAAATATTAAAGTAGTAGCAAACGAGAAAATTAATTAATTGGTTTAAACGGACGAGATAGAATTATCTATGAATTAATGAAAATGTCTTATGATGATGTAAGTAAGGCTTTGAGAATCACAAGTATGCTTTTTAAATTTACTCTACACTTTGGTTTAATGTTTATAATTCAATTGAAAGTTTCACATCCCAGACAATCAATCCGAAGATATGTAAAATATAGCACATTTGATAACACATGTATTTAAAATGACTAAACTCTTTTGCAAACATTAACACAAATCATGTTCATTTATACAAGTTATCTAAGATCGATAATATATCATTTTGATAATATTACAGTAAAAGATCAACTTGAATATCAAATAATTATTGCCTTTACATGTTATCTAAGATCGATAATATATCGATTGACAATATTACAGTAAAAGATTAACATGTAAAACAATGTAACCAATAACAATTAAAATTCAACAAGAATCACATAAAGAAAGCATGACTGCAAATATATGAAACATAAAATTATAACCTATGGATTATAGAAAATAAAATAGATAAGAGTTTAAGTACAACCAAACTCACAAACATTTGTAACTCTTGACAATGAATCAAAGCATAGAAGTAAGTTTATTAAACATAAAAGTTCATCTCTTAGCCTTGCCAAGAACTCTAGCCTAGATTATAATGCATATTAATGAGAAGAAAATAAGAGAGAATTGTGTAATGTTGAAAATGTCCTAAGAGTGTCCTTATATAGGCAATGAATGGAAACATGTTAGTGTGACTTCAATCTTTAATAATTTAGCCAACCACTCGTTAACCTAATTGCAGCACCTTTTTTATAACAGCAATGACTGATGTAGCCTTTATGGCTAACAATAGATTTATGTAATTTGTCTCTTCTTTCCATAGACACCAGGTTCATGGCTTTTGGATGAGTATCCAATGAGATATGGGTAAAATGCCAAAGGTATGTCAGATTTCGGCCAACAACCCTTTTACCAATTTGCAATACAATTTGGTCCATGATAACGACTGATTTGAAATTTACCATCAAAATAAGAGTTATTGATAATTGAGTCAGTATTTCACAGCTTTAATAATTATACCAATTGCGTACGTATTTTATGAAATACGATCCAAATACGTGAGGTGGGTCAAACTAAATGGAAGTTATAATTCAATTATGTTGTATCCCAATTTTGGCCTATAAAATGTTGGATTTGGCTTTTCAACTGTTCTTTAAATTTGTGTAAGATTGAGTCATGTTACTCTAGGTTCAAGAATTTCTTTATTTTGATTTCTACATTGAGAGTTATGTCTATTTAACCTAAACCTGTGCAAATAACATTTATTAATCACAATTTAAGGACAACACTTTATTTAAAGCCTAAAAATATTAAAAATACTAAAATTAGTGACATTAAATGGCAACTGAATCTCTTAATAAATAGGCATTTTAATGTGTTCATCATAACCCAGCAATAGACAACTCATAGATCTCGATACATTTTGTTACATGTCGAATAAACAGTATATTCGAATTGTGAGCTTCAGCAAAGATCTCATTCTTCAACTCACAATTATTAGGCACACAAAGTCTACCTTTAAAATATAGAGCTCCAAAAATAGCAAAGCCAAGTATCTTGCCTAATGGAATTTCTTCCATAATCTTCTTTAGGTATACATCACTACCTTGTGTTTCCTTAGTCCTTTTAATCAAGGTAACTTAAGAAATAATCTTAGAGATTGAATGTGCTCTTAGCTTGGTGATACGTAATGTGTGATAGGAAGTCTTCTATTCTTTACCTTAGATTTATAATTGTGCAATTATAAATATCCCATCTTTAACTACAAATTTTATAATTATTTGCAATGCTACATCTTTAATGGTGGCATTAGCACTATATTCCAAGTTTGGAATACAGTTTGATGTGCAAGATAATGGATTGTTAGTAAGGTTTAGATTAATAAATGCTATGCTTTCTCATTATGTCTTAAAAATTAGCAGTTATTAAGCTTCAAATTTGTATGTAATTAAATTTATAATTGATCTTTTCAACTGTAAACTAAGAATTTCTTTTAACATTATTTATAGGTTAGTTTGTTGTAAGAAATTAAATTACATATACTTGCAGGCAAATAAATATATCACGTTATTGGGGATTGTTTAGAATTTTTTAGAATTAATGTAATATGTAATGAACTGAAGAATTTTTATGACTTGTCTTGTTCAACTGCTAACAGATTTGGTTTTGGCAATAGCTGAACATTAGTTGCAGAGATATGTTGCATAAGGTTGAGGTAATATTTGCAATTCAAGTGGGTTTTATTTGATAGATCTTAACACATTGGTCAAAATCATTGTACAATGTTTGCATCACAAGATTAGTTCCTCTGAGAGTGAAAGACACTAAATGTTATATATAAATTACTTTTAAATTGCTGAAAAGAATAAATAACAGGTTGGCTCATGACTATTCTTTCTTTTTCCTTTTTTGTGTTCCCTTTTCTTTTTTTTAGAGGGAGATATATTCTTTTATAGCTTTATACATGATGATAAGGAGTTGGTTATCCTTCATGCACCCATTCATTTTCTTCATATGCATTGGATTCTCTTGCAACTTGTGATAGAAATATGTTTCACATTGGTCTAAAGGTGAGATCATTATATCCCAACTCTTAATATTTAATGTTTTAATATTAAAGGAAAATAACCATTACCCTCATTATGTTTTTAGGTGAAATCATTATGTTTTAACATTGAGGGATAAGTCTGGGATGGGGAAGACTTTAATCAAGTTGTTATCTTTGTCAAGAGTGTAAGCAGAGCAGTTGAGTTAAACAAGTTACTTATAGAGTGTAATTTTTCCTCTATATGCATCATACTCTGGCATATCCCAAAAAGAAAGGTTTGTATATCGTCTGTAAAAAAGTTATTATCTAGTATTAAGCATATCATTTTGTTAGCTATTAACTATCTGTTTAAGTTCTGTTATCTTTATTTTTGTTTTGCTTTGGCTTTATAAGCTAATGGGATCTCTTTCTTTTTGTGCAAATTAGAATTATTTGTTTAACAATATTTTTGGCTTGTTTTTTGAGTATTGGAGATGGAAGGTCAGTTTTTTTCTTCCATTAATAGTAATTTGGTCATTTTGAGTGTGGCATATAAATAACCAAGAGTTTGATGAAATACATTTTATACCTTCGGTGTTCTTATGTTCAGATCCTGGCTATACTACAAGCTATGACAATCCTAAAATAGAGGCTGTTTTTAGGGTTCATATGGAGCTGCTTTTTGGGGTTGTCTTACTGTTGTTTTGGAGGCTTTTTAGGATTTTTTTAGGGCTATTTTTAGGGTTATCTTGGGGCTAATATAGGCCACTTTTTAGCATTTGCATATTCTCTATACTTTTAAGTTATCTAGTGCAACAACTAACCATATCTTGCTCTTTTTTTTCTATAACTTATTTTAGATGTAAATTTTATTCTTGTAATGTCATTGCAATGTCTTATAAGTATATAGTTCAAGTTCTTTTTATATATTTATATTTACTCGTGTATTTCTGTTTATTTTCATAGAGGTGATCATGGATTATTTTGCTCAATGGCTGCTAAGTTGTGGGGGGGATTGCTTCAACTCTTTTGATGGATTATTGGTTTGTGCAAGTTTAATATGGTGGCTATATGCTTAACTAAACTTCAAACACTAGGATATTTTGGACTAAGTTTGAGATGTTTGCAATATTTATGAAACTAAGTCGAATGTACTTTTATATTTAAATAATTATAGTAGTTGTAAGATGATGTTTCATACTACTTAACAATTTAGAATATATTTAAATGTTATGGAATTCAAGTTTAAATATATATTAAATATATAAATGTTATTGATATCATGGTGTTAGTAATGTTTTGATACTATAGTGTCAGTAATTTTTTTGATACCATAGTTTTAGAGATTCACTGATACCATGGTAACAAGAATTCTCTGATACTATGGTGTCAGTGATCTTTTTGATATTGTGGAGTCAGCGATCTACTGATACCATGGTATCAGTAATTCACTGACACCATAAATGGTGCCAGTAATTTTCTGGCTTGAGCAATACTGACACTATAAAATAGTGTCAATGAAACCCTTCACTGATGCTAACTTAGTGTCAGTGAAGGCCATTTTTTTGTAGTTAAGTTCACTTTAAAAACCTCCTTCCTTAAATATATTTCATTTCAAAGTTCACTTTCATAAATACATTTATAAAAGTGAATGTCCATGCTCAATATCTATACTCATATTCAAAAAGATATGCGATTCACATTTTCATATCAAAATATACTTGGCATGATAGGAACATATTTCAAATCAAATTTTGAAAATCATACACAAATATATGCTATGTTTATTGTGATTCTAGTGAAAGTCTAGTATACTTACTTCTCGTTGATCACATAAAAAATCTTAATCTTCTTAACAGATAAATAGATATCAACCCCTTTTATAAGCCTCACTATTCATACAAAACACTTAAATAGCTCATAAAGCTACACCAAATTACACTTATCACATTACATTGGTTCACTGACTTGGTTTCTCAAAATTTGTCAATTTTAACCACCTGCACTTAATCAATTTTTCTAATATATCTATTGATGTCCAATTACCACAAAATTATAATGTGTCATTCTTGACTCAAATATCATTCTCATACTTAGAGATTATATCATAATTTCCACAAAATCTATTTCATAATCACTCTCAAATCTAAACCACAATCCTGATATAATCTAAATATTTACAGAACAGTATTTAGTCTTCCAATTTTATAGAATCAAATATCGGCTCAAAAACCATGGAATCATAACACAATTTCTCTTGACATAGCTTAGTCTATAATAAATAATCCATAACTGAATCAACACAAAATATACTTTAAAATGATTTACTCCAAAGTTTTTAGAATCCGCCAAGTAAAATCCTACACTGAGTTTATATAACTTAGAAAATTATAACAGTTTGAAAAGTAGTGATTTAAATGCTAAAATTTGGATATGTTCTACTAGACATGCAGAAACATCATGTCCCAGAAAATCATAATTTGCAGACTAAAATCTATTCGTTACTTGACCGTTTTGCAGAAACTAACAATTCTCAAACTTTTAGGGGCATTTTTAGAAAATATACAAAAATCAAGTTTATGTTCTTTTCAAATGAATATAAGTTCTAAATGATCTGTAGGATATCTAGTTTCATGAGTAAAAACTGAGATAAAAAAAAAATCAAAGCACAATATTTTATAAAAATCACAGACTGAGCCATAGTCATACAATAATTCTGTAGGTCTGTCATGATTCATTATCTTATCCATGTATTTATCCATCCCCAATAATTAATATATCTTACAAAATAATCATCATATCCTCTATTTAGCAACTTTTTAGAAATTATAACCTCATAAAAATTATACAACAAATATTTAATGTTAGAGAAAGGGCTCTAAAATACCTCTTAGTAGCATAAGATCATTATATAACTCTTAGTCTTTTCTTCCCTTCTCATTCTCTTCCTCTTCTCCCCTTCTCCTTCTCTTGTAAGTCTTCAATAGTTGGGTGGCTCATAATGCTAAGGTTAAGGGAAAGATGGGTTTATATAGTGTCCATAAATTTACCTTCTTACCCTTATTGAATTTTATCAGTCCAATCCAATATTTACCCATTTTTCTCATAATAGCCCCTTGTCCAATTATAGCATATCGTTTGAGCCTAGCCTCATTGAGCCCAAATAAATAACATTCTAACTTATAACACATGTTCTTGTGCCTAATATCATTAAGCCTACATAAATTTTAGTCTGCTTATATAATAAGCCCAATACTTAACTTAGTAATAGATTCATACTCTAAGTAACAAACAAAGCCATAATAAAATGGTTCTAATACTATGCAAACAACAATCACAAAAAATATGAAACAAACAATTTCACTTACTATGCACACGTGGTTACTACATGTTGTATGTTGTATCACACTTAACATAGCACTTGTTCTCACTTTTTACACCTTTTACCAACAAAAGTGTTAGGATATCTCCACGTATACATAATTTACGAGTTAGTAGATATCATTAAAAAAATTTACATAATATAAAGGGATGATATTTTATGGGTTTCCTAAATAACCATACTTGATATAATTTATAAAAAAAAAAGTACATGCAGAACTTGTTATATGTTGTCTCCCACTTAAGGTAGTATGTGTTCCCACTTTTTACACTTTTCACCAACAAAAGTCCTAGGCTATTCCCACTTATAAATAATTTATGAGTTGACAGTTACATTAAAAATATTACATAATATAAGGGGATGATATTTTATGGGTGTCTTAAATAACCATGGTTAATATAAATTAGAAAAAAAAAAATACATCCAGAACTTTATATCCCACTTAATGCAGCTTGTGTTCCCACGTTTTGCACATTTCACTAACAAAAGTCATAAGATATCCCCACTTAGACCTAATTTATGAGTTGACAGTTATCATTAAAAAATTTTACATCATATAACGGGATGACATTTTATGGGTGTACTAAATAACCATAGTTAATATAAATTAAAAAAATACAAATACACTAAAACTTGTTGTATGTTATTCCCACTTAACGCAGTATGTGTTCCCATTTTTCTGTACTTTTTACCAACAAAAGTCTTAGCTATCTCCATTTATACAAAATTAGTTAGTTGGCAGTTATCATTAAAAAAAATGTTACATAATATAAGGGGATTATATTTTATGGGTTTCCTAAATAATCACTTTAATCGAGTGAAAGAGTATAAAAGTAAACCAAGTGAACGAGTATAGAAGATACGATAGTATAACGAAAGACAACTCTATTAAGTTAGTAATTGAATTTAAGTGAGAGTTAACGAATTCCTTTAACGGTAGTTAACCATGGTTATATAAATTAAAAAAAGACAAATCCATTATGTACTTGTTGTATGTTGTATCAAATTTAATGTAGTATGTATTCCCACTTATTACACCTTTCAACAACAAAAGTCCTAGGCTATCCCTGATAAGGGAATACATGTACTAGTATATTTAACCCCAACTTTTGTATTTTGCTCCAAATCATGAATATTTGGTTATTTAATTGTGTTTTTGATCATAAATAAGTGCATGATAGAAAATGTGATGCATAAGAATAAACAAGAGGCAAAGCGGATGCGAAACGAGCAAGATGTGCTCATTTTACCGAGACCTAACGAAACAAGGCTGGGCCATGCTACACCCAAGGCCAGGCTTTGTAGTGCCCGATTACAAAATGTGGAGCACCGTGACATCAACAGCCCAGCCCTACGATACTCTATCAAAGAAAAGCATAATTGTGTTCCCAGGTGCTGACGCCGCGGTGCTTAGCGCAATAATGAAGAAAACCCTCCGTTTGAGTCCTATTTCAACTTGGATTTAAACCCCCTCGCCCATAGGGTTTCTAATACCTATAAAAGTACTCTTTTGATAGTGAAGAAATCAAGATACAAGTTCAAGAACTCAAGCTTCAAAGCTAAGGAAGAGAGAGAACTAACCCAACACGTCTTTTTGATTAGTTTTTCTTCTTTTTTTTTTCTTCATATTATTATGTTCTTATTCTTGCTATTCTTCATGGATTGGTTTGATATTCTTGGTTTTGTAATGAGCTAAACTTGTTATTTTAGAGTTAGACTATGTGAATCTAATATGTAGTTGGATTTTGTAAATTCTTATTTTATGATCTTAATACATATAATTGATTCATTCTATCTTGAGTTTAATGCTTTCATTATACCTGGTCAATATTTTGAATGACTGAGGAAACATGATGAACTTGATAAAAGAATTCATGTGTTTAGTCTAAGATAGTTTGATGTATGTTAATAGGGTAACAACTATGAGTTCTATCTAGGATAGACATATACTTAGGTGATATGTATAGTATTATTTAGACTTTATCTTAATGAATTACATTCTAATTTGATTTCTATAGACATATAGGTGATTGTTAGAATGCATAATATAGTTACTCGACCATCGACAGAAGCTTGTGATGAGATTAGTATCTAAGTCAACAATTGGTATTAAGGGATTAACTAAGTGGTTAATGAATCCAATGAAATATTAGAGGATGAGTCTATACCCTAGAATTATTATCCTTTGGTGACTTGATTTCTTTGTTATTTGTTATCGACGTTAAGAATTAGGTTAGTTAATTAAATTCTGGATTTTGGTTTTCTGAATAAAAATTAAGTAGATATAATTTTAGTAATTAATTGATAGAATTAGATTGTATAGTCCATGCGGGATTGATACTTAGACTTAAAATCCTATATTACTTGGTACGATAGCGTGCGTTTGCCCTCAGCTACTATAGCATCAATCAAGTTTTTAGCTACTATAGTGTGGGAAATGCTTTCTTGTGTTTATTTTACTGCTTATATTGATTAATTGCCTTGTAGGGTATTTTTTTTTTAGTTATTAAGTTTTGGTTAAGAATATGATTATTAGTCTATGATAAGATATAGAATATTAGCTGAATTTATTTTTACAAGTTTCTAGGAAACAATAGACCCTTGAGATAATTCATCTATCATGAATCTTGAACTGATTTCGACTTTATTTTTTATCACTTATTTTTTAGCACTTTGAAATAAGCATGTATTAGTTGACTTCTTTTGTTTAAAAATACTTTATGCTTGAGCAGTATACTGCAGTCTCGAGGACCAATACTCTAGAACTTGCTTGATTACTACTTGAGGTAAAATTCTAGGAAACACATGAATAGAAAAATGACATTAGGCCATCTTCTGATCGGTTATGCCTTTTCTAGCCTACCTTATATGTATATTTATCCCTAGTCATCGTGTTTGAGCCTAATTACCCATTTTTTTATTTTATCACATTATAAGCCTTAAGACGTTTTACTCATTTATCCTAAAATCTATTGGTAGCACTATAAACCTTAATTTTACTTAGAAATATTCTTTAAAAAAAGGGTTGTATGTGTGAAAAGGGTAATGCAATGAAAAGCAATAAGTCTTAAAGGTGTATAACAATTTAAGTTTGGGGGTACATTAGAAAAAGATGAAAAGAAAAAAAATGCTTTAATGCATAAATACCCCCAACTTAAGAAAAAGAATAAATTCTATGCAAGAGTGATTAAAAGAAAGATGGGAATATCATAAGTTTGGGGGAGGAGATAAATAATCAAGGAGAAGAAGGAATCAAGAGATTTCTATGTAAAGTTTAAAAGTTCATAGTGTGAATTTTTGCTTCATATTTATATCTTTATATCCTACTTTAACCTTAGCCTTACATTATAAGCTAATAAAAGTCTTAAATAGATCTCTAGCATTTGTATTTCTACATTAGTAGATAGTAGTATGAACAGCAAACCTATGATATTGCTATTATTGAAAATATACTGAGATATCATCTTTATGTACTTTCTTAAGTTATTAAGTAAATCTAAGTTTCATTTAACTATTTACTTGCTTATTGCACACACACACGAGTGATCAAAACATAAGGGAGAATAAAATATTTGATAAATGGTATGACGAGTTACTAAAAGTTATCTATTGCATTCTAAAAAGACTTGTGTCATTTAACAGTCTTTGAGACTTTGAATATGATCATCTAAATCAACCAAAGCTTGTTTTGTTTAGTTTATTTTTATTTAGATTTAATAATAAGTTGTGATTGTTTGTCTTTGTTTTGCTCGAGAATGACCAAAGTCTTAAATTTAGGGGTATTTGATAATGACATACATGTACGAGTATATTTAGTCCCCAATTTTTGTTGGAACAAACGTGAGGCAAAACAGATGTGAAACGAGCAAGATACACTCATTTTACCAAGACTCGGGGAAATAGGGTAGAGCGCTACAGTGCCCAATTACATAATGTTGAGCACTGTTGCACCCACTGCCCAGCTCCGCGGCACTCTATCAAAGAAAAGTAGAATTGTGCTCCCAGGTGCTAGCGCCGCAGCGCCAAGCCCCAGCTCCGTAGCGCTTAGCGCGATAATGACGATCAAAAGGTTTAAACCACTTCGCCCATAAGGTTTCTAATACATATAAAAGCACTCTTTTGAGAGCTAAAATAGAGACTTAAAGAGGCAAAAACACAGAGAAATAATTCACAATATAAAACTAAAGATCAAAACCAAGAAATCAAGATTCAAGTTCAAGAACTCAAGCTTCAAAACCAAGGAAGAGAGATAACTAACCCAAGACGTCTTCTTGATTAGTTTTTCTTCTTTTTCTTCTTCTTATTATTATGTTCTTATTCTTGCTATTCTTCATGGATTGGTTTGATACTTTTGATTTTGTGATGAGCTAACCTTGTTATTCTAGGGTTAGACTATGTGAACCTAATATATAGTTGAATTTTATAAATTCTTAATTTATGATCTTAATACATATAATTGATTCATTCTATCTTGAGTTTAATGCTTTCATTATACCTGATCAATATTTTAAATGACTGAGGAAACATGATGAACTTGACAAAGGGATTCATGTGTTTAGCCTATGATAGTTTGATGCATGTTAATAGGGTAACAACTATGAGTTCTATCTAGGATAGACATATACCTAGGTGACATGTATAGTATTATTTAGACTTTATCTTAATGAATTACATTCTAATTTGATTGCCATAGACATATAGGTGATGTTAGAATGCGTAATATAGTTACTCAACCATCGACAGATGCTTGTGATGAGATTAGTATCTAAGTCAACAATTGGTATTAAAGGATTAACTAAGTGGTTAATGAATTCAGTAAAATATTAGGAGATAAGTCTATACTCTAAAATTATTATCCTTTGGTGACTTAATTTCTTTGTTATTTGTTATTGACTTTAAGAATTAGGTTAGTTAATTAAATTCCAAATTTTAGTTTTCTGAATAAAAGTTTAGTAGATATAATTTTAGTAATTGATGGATAGAATTAGATCATATAGTCCATGTGGGATCGATGCTTGGACTTAAAATCCTATATTACTTGATATGATAGCATCAATCTATTCCCACTTATACATAATTTGTGAATTGGCATTTGTCATTAAAAAAAATGTTACATAATATAAGGGATGCTTTTTTATAGGTGTCTTAAATAACCATGGTTGACATAAATAAAAAAAAAGCAAGTACATCCAGAATTTGTTATATATTGTATTCCACTTAATATGTGTTTCCAATTTTTGTACCTTTCACCAGCAAAAGTCGTTGGATATCTTCACTTATACATAATTTGCAAGTTAGTAGTTCTTATTTAAATTTTTTTACGTAATATAAGGAGATGATATTATATGGGTGCCCTGAATAACCATTGTTAATATAAATTAAAAAAAAAAATACATCCAGAACATGTTGTATGTTGTATCCTACTTAATATAGCACGTGTTCTTACTTTTTACACCTTTCACCAATAAAAGTGCTAGGATATCCCCACTTATACATAATTTGCAAGTTGGCAGTTATAAATAAAATTTTTTTATATCATATAAGGGGATGATATTTTATATATGTCCTAAATAATCATGGTTAATATAAATTACCAAAACAAAATACATCCATAACTTGTTGTATGTTATATCCCACTTAACATAGTACGTGTTTCCACTTTTTGCACCTTTCACTAACAAAAATCTTTGGATATGCCCACTGATACATAATTTGCGAGTTGGTAGTTATTATTAAAAAAAAGTTATGTCATATTAAAGAGAAAGATTGGATAAGATTAATTAGGTTTGGATAAGATAAAATTAAATTAGTTTTGACTAGTAATTTGTTTTTCATAATTGGTGTAATATAAAATTATAATAGACTAATTGAAATCATTTTAAGATAAAATAGAAAACATTAAATACTCAAATAATAATTCGAAACAATTGTTAAATTTCTTAAAGATTTTTATTAAGAATGATAAATTAATAAATACAAATATTCAATTCATAATTATATATTTTACTACATAATTAAGATGATTTATTTATGCAAATATTCAATTATCTATAAGTAGGATTATACTCACAATTGAGTTGGTGAATCTTGTAAATACTATTTTGAACAAGTGGGAACATACATCAAACCATAATTGCACAACCACAACTTGGTGCATAACGGGTAAAATTCTATTTTTCAGACCAAGTTGTTTGGAATAGGGATTGAATACGACACTAAGGATAAGAACACAACTTTCGGATAATATGATAATCTTCATCTATTCAATTTTCTAGAGGTGGGATATACTTACAGTGAAGTTGGTTACATGTATAAATACCAGGGACATCTTTACTACAAAGTGTGACATACATAAAGCAGTAATTACGTACCCACAACTTGGTGCATAACAGGTGCCATTAGAACACCCATAAAATATCCTCCCTTATATTATATAACATTTTTTGAATGATAACTAACAACTTGCAAATTATATAAAAGTAGGGATATCTGTTGGGATTTGTGCTTACGTGCCATCCCATTATGTATGAATATTTGTTTAATATTTATACTAGTGTTATTATTTCAATAAATCACTATTTATATTTATATATGGTAAGATGCTTGTAATATTTCAGACATTGTACGATCTGAAAAAGTTCAGATCTGGTCTAAATAAGTTTAGATCAGTGCTAAGAAATAGCAACGCTGAGAGTTATAAATGCTAAGAGTTGACACTGATAAGAGTTACCAGGTTATAAGAGTCAGTAATATCTAAAAAGTTAGAGCCTTGTCTGAAATGGGACAAAGACCTAAGAATATATTAGTAATGACATAATTGTAAAGAGTTGTAAATAGTGTTAGGAAATGTCATTATGCAAATATGTTCTCAAATATTATGTTCCTGATCTATCTTCACTGATGCATGTCTGTCAGTGAATACCTTAACAAATATATAGATTAGTGTATGTCTATATCTGGATGGTCCAGATGGTTATTCTTAGCAAACCATGAGTTTAGTAGAAGCTTGTATAGAGATACAGGTACTCAGTAAGGACTGAATACTGAACAGACTCACAAAGATCTCCAATAGACATCCCATAAAGCCGTCAATGGAGGATCTTTCGAGTTGAGTAGTATTCGTGGTCCTTTGATCTGAGTGCCACGGTGGGCTTGTGAGTGATCCACCATACTTTGGTTCCACACATTAGAAACCTTTCATGGTCTGATCACTGGGTGTCGCTGGGTATGGTTCGATGCTCATGGAGTCCGATGTGCATAGATATGGGATCCATCAGCTCATTTGGGTGAGTATTATATCCTAATACTCTATAGATTGTATTTAAGAAAGTCTTATGGCCATAAGTAATAATTCCCGGGAAAAGAGTTTAACCATAGGGATAAATAATATTACAAAAGTGTTTGGGAATATTATTTATTGAAATACAATTCTAGAGATAAGTTTTCAGTCGAGCATATGGAGATTTGGCGGTGTTGATCTATATCTCTGCTCTACTCGGATATAAATGATGGAGGGATTATATGAATATGTTATAACCTCAACTTGTATGGTCTAACGCGCCGCTTTGTAATATCCGTAACGTGTGTGTGGGGCATCGTTCACGGACGTATGGAGGAGTTCTATATGACAATTCGGGCGTGGACCTAAAGAGTCTCACAATATGAAGTGTACTCATTGTGCACTGAGGCAGCATAATGGATTGAACAGTTCCATCCTAGAAATTCTAGCAAACCGAAAATATGTTTCGGGGTTTCTCGGGTTGTGCACTTGTTTAAACTTAAATGTTAAGTATATTATTTAATTAGTTGACAAGAGTTATTAACTAATTAGATATTAACAAGTGGCACAATTTTATTGTATGAATTATTTTACCATGAATTCAACCATTTACTATGTTAGTAAAATCAAATAAGGTAAATATTAATTATTCAAATAGTTTTTGAATAATTAAATAAATATTATTTAAATAAATAAAATATGATTTTATTTATTTATTATTTTATTCCTAAATGGAAGACATACCTAATTTGAGAAACATAAACTAAATTTAGTGGAGCACCATTTTATGATTAATGGTTAAATTTATTAGACTATTAAAATGGCCACAAAAAATTATTTTGGTAGTTGGCCACTTAATCTAATTTTGGTAGAGCACTTGTGAAGTTGTTGTAACCACTAAAAATGGTTGAATTATTTATATTTTTTTAATTTATATTAACCATGATTATTTAGGATACCCATAAAATATCATATCTTATATTATGTAACATTTTTTCAATGATAACTGACAACTCACAAATTATGTAGAAGTGAGGATATCCTAGCACTTTTGTTGGTGAAAATGTGCAACTAGTAGGAATACGTGTTATGTCAAGTAGGATACAATATATATGATAAGTTGTTTGTAATGCTTTGTTTTAATTGATATTAACTATAGTTATTTAAGACACCCATAAAATATCATACTTTATATTATATAACAAATTTTGAATAATAACTAACAACTCGTAAATTATGTAAAAGTGGGGATATCCTAGCATATTTGTTGATGAAAAGTGCAAATAATGGGAACACATGATACTTTAAAAGGGATACAACATACATGAAGTTATTTGTATTTATTTATTTTTTAAATTTTTTATTAACCATGGTTATTAATGAGTGTGGACAAAAAAAATCATCCTGTTATGACAAGATCTTATTTTTATGATAACTTGCAACTGGCAAATAATCTATTAATGGGATATACTCACACCTTTATTGGTGAGAAGTGAAAAAAGTAGGAACACATTTAACGTTACGTGGGATACGACATACATGAAGTCGTTTGTAACAACGTTTTGTTTTCTTCTTTATATTAACCGTGGTATTTATGAAACCAAACAATCATCCCTTATAGTTTTTAGGAGTTTATAATGATAACTTACAACTTGCAAATTATCTATAAGTGGGAATATCGTCACACTTTAGTTGGAAAAAAGTGTAAATAATAGGAACACGCACACACGTTAAGTAAGAAATAACATATATCAAGTTGTATGTAGTTCTTGTTTGTTTTATAGGCTTATATTAAATATGGTTATTTATGCAACCAATAAATCATCCTTATATTTTTGTCTTATTTTAATGATAATTAACAACTTATAAATTATCTGTTAATAGGGATATACTTAAGAGTGGATAATTTAAATCGAAAACTAAAAAACTGAATTGGTCTGGACGGATTAGTTCAATTGAGATTATTTTGTGATCAAAAAAGTCGTTCAGTTTTTATTTAAAAAAAATCGATCAGTCTGATTTGATTCTGATTCATTTTTGATTTGGTTTTCTTTAAATAAAAATCAAACCGAAAAACTCGGTGTATTGATAAAATTAAACTGAATTGCTATATGGCGTTAAATAACTGGATGATTGAAATATAAATATATACTTAACCACACACAATCCTCTCTAAATTAAAAAAAAAAAATTTTCTATTTTCTAACCAACTTTCTAATTCATAAGCTGCTGCCGTGAGCCGTCCATTCCCAATCTATCTCTCCCAAATTTCAAAATTTAACCTAACACAGTAACACTGCTGTCGTGCCACCCTTTCGCTGTTGCGCCGTCCATGCCGCTGTTGTGCCGTTCATTTTGTTGCCGTGACTGCTCTCTCCTGCCTGCTGCCGCGCCGTCCGTTCTGCTGCCATGCCATGGCCGTCCGTTCTGCTGTCTCTCTTTCAGGTGTCAAGGCTATTGTTTCACATTTAGTAATATTTTGTATACTTATATTTTTTGGTAGAGTTCTGATCTTTTATATCAGTAGCTATATACATCTTCATATTTCATATTATTTGCTACAATTTCGTTTGTCCTCAATTCACTCTACCACAGATCTAATAGGTGAACTGGAAATATTTGATACAAATGCTTAGACATGTAACTTGCAAATAGCAATTTTAAACTTGGATCTTCTATAGAAAATTAAGTTGTTATCCTTGCCTGATAATTGACAGAAACAGTTGTCCAAACCATGAAGATTCAACTTTGATGGTTACTTTGTTGGCAAAAAAAAAAATCAGAAAATGTTCTCTCTTCAATAAAACCTGGAGTTATTTCATGTAATTTTATACCAATAAAATGTAGAGCTCTTAAATCATCACCTAATAAGCTGTTACAACCTTCCAGAGTTGGAATGTATCACTGCTTCCTTAACAGAATGTAGATTCATTTTAAGAAATATTTGAAAAATACATTTTCCATTTAATCCAATTAAAACCGATAGCAAACATAGCAATATATTAAAGAACTTTAAACTTATATTTGGTAAGGGGTGCGCCAGGCTCTTGCAGAATTACAGAGCATGGGCGACGCTTTAGGGCTCAAAGTCTTGTAATATGTTAAGATATGGGTATGAGCACTTCTTGTAATATGTTAAGATATGGGTATGAGCACTTCTTGTAATATTTTGAGATATGAGTATGAATAATTGTATACCTTATTTATAGTTGTAAATTATAATTGGAAGTTTCTTGTCAAACTAGGAACTTTTCTACACTTCCACGATTAATTATTATAAATTGACATTATTGGCATTATTATAAAAAGTGAGTATGAATAATATATTGATATTATTGGCTCTAATGGTCACCTAACAAATTAACGAATAGTGGAGGAGCATGAACATAAGCACGAGCAAGCATCCATTCTCAACTTTAATATGATGTGTCTCATCAGTTGAAAGCACATAAATTTGGCCATCCATTTTATTCTTGTATGCAACATGCTTTTGTGAATATTTTCTGCTCATCATATATTTCTGCATGCATGTGGTTGCTTAATTAGTTACTATTAGAGAATCTTATTAATCAATTATCCTACATAGAATTATATTGCATTGAGACATTGTTGTGATTGTGTTGTGGTTGGATTTGATTGCTATAGAATGGATCGTAATTCAAAAATTTAAGGAGATGGGCAACGTGTTATCAATAATAATACTAGTCACTTAATGACAGGACTCGCTCCGAGACCCTTTACTGTAGGTCTAAATAGTCCTGTTGGGCACTTTGACGGAAGTTCCTAAGAATATAATTAGGTAAGTTGAGAAATTTTCGCGAAGCGAACCCCTTTTTAGTTCTTGCTACTATTGAGAAAATCTTATAATATACATGAAAATGATATCTTATTTTTAAAAAAAAAGGGGTAGAGTTTTCCCTATTTTTCGAAAAATTCATATAAAACCTGCAAAGAAATTTTACTTCTATTTCAAACACTTCTCAATACTACTAATTTAGACCTCCGGTCCTTTCCAAATCAAATCCAACACAACTCAATAGTTTCATTTGAATCACAAAATGAGCATACTCATAAAAAGCAAAAACGATCATCGTAATATCGAAATCTCTTCTTGTTAGTTCAAAACATACATACAAATTTACATGCCTACAAATACTATGCATAAAGTAAAGGGTGCTATTTAGCACATTTACATATACAAAAATGATCTTCAGATTTGGCCCACTACTCGGCAATAGGAGAATCAGCAGCTTGCGTACCGAGACCTGCACCTGGGAAGGGTTTAGAAAATATAAAACACAAAACGAGTGAGTTAAAGGAGCTCAGTGAGTGCAATTAAGATTTCAAATAAAATAACATTATGCATAGATAGCAAATTCTAAAGTACATGCATAAATCATGCTTCTAAAACTGATGTAAAGCTGTAAAATGGTTTCTAATATCATATGCCGATGAAATCTTGCAGAACGGGTTTTATCTACATCTTTGGAAAGCAATATCCAAAATCTGTATAACATAATAACTGCCGTATGCATATTAATGCATAAATGCTATCGATAAATCGAAAACTAGTATAGTCCTCGCTCGGCCATTTTCTTTCTAAACTGTACCAATGGTAACCCTAAAGCTCTATACTCACATAGCCACTCAACTAGCATCGCACACGTGAGTAGGTCACGGGGCACCTCAACTAGCAGCACCCACAGTGACATCTCAAGATATCTCACTGGCTATGCAGCGGGATCCTACATCGCATACATATAGCGAGACAATACCCCGTACACATAGAGCGACTCACATGACTCGACATCCCGACTTTCCAGAATTAGTGACACACCCCCAAGACCTGCTCATGTGCATGGGATATACCGGTCGGGTCTAATACAATCACCACCACTATAATCTGAGGGTACCAATGGCCTTTAAAATAAATGCAGAAATTTTAAAACTATTTCTTAAACCGAACATGTAAATGCATATCTGTGGATACATATCAAGATCATAATCATGTTTATGCATTGAAAGCTCATAAAATATACATTTTTATTATGCAGAAACATAGTAAACGAAAGATAAAAGAAATGATAGATTTTCACTCACAACCGCTTCGCGCTCAATTTCGATCCAGATTTCTGCTCTCGATATCGCTCTCGGTTTTCTTCATCTACGCGCCATAAATGACATTTAGAACCAAATTGAATGCTAGAATCTCATTTAACTACTAAACGCCCTAATTGGCATTCAAAGTCCAGATGCATACTACTTCCCAATTTTTATTTACGGAGTCATTTAATCTAATCTAATCTAACTCACCACCCGGCGCCCTGAAAATTATTAAACGCCATATAACTTGGTTGGACATAATTGCCCTTCACCTTTCCAAAATAGACAATTATGTCCCATTTTCTTCATTTTTGGGTTTTCCATCAACCATATACATTCAACATACATAATACATCATTTACACACAATAACTCAATCAAAACACCACTCAATCCCTAACTTCCCTAAAATGGCAGAATTTCACCCTATGTTCCAACACATTTCTTTTCTTAATTTCTTGTTCCAATTACATCAAAATCAAACCAATTTCATTCTCATGCCCTAATTACAACCAATTGAAGTCTCTACATTCAAATCACCCAAAACCCTAATTCTTACCTTGCCAATTTCTTCAAATTGATGACTCCTTCAAGCTCCACACTAGAATTCAACTCAATCTAAACCAAGAATACACACAAGAACGTCAATTGAAGTAATCTTAAAAGCTCCCTTATAAATTTCACAAAACAATGCTTTTCTTACCTCTTTGTCTTGAATTTGTACTAATGGAGGCTTCAATTGAGGTTTGGGATTAGTATGTAACCTTATTTTAGCTTGATTAAGCATGAAAAATCATGAAAAAGAAACTGAAATTTCACTATAGCAGTACCTTCAACACTTGCACGAATTTTGCTCTCTTTTGCTCTAAATGTTTGCTTTTGATCTCTTGAAAACTCTACACACTTCCAACATATATAATGCTCCTTCAATTGACCATTTTACCCTTCAACTTACTCAAAATTCCTAATTTTCCATTAGTTCAAATGGAATGATTTAATTGGTTCCTTTGTAACTATCTAGTTAGAATAGTCAAAGGAATTAACTAGAATTTCCAACTTGGCAATCCATGAGATTGCTTTTAATTGGTCCATTCTTTAATATATGGATTGTATTTTTGAACAAAGGCTTGTTCCATACATAACCCATAAATGAAAATTCATATAGTAAATTAGAATTTCTTTTTCCAAGCTAATAGAGAAAAATTCCAAAAATATTCTAGGGTCGTCTGATGCTCCGATCGAGTGTGAAATTACCAAATTAGGTCTAATATCTCTCGCGCGTACCATAAAGAAAATATTTCTAACAAGGTTAAAATTAGGTAATCCTACGGGGTCTTTATTGCTCTATACCGAAATCTAGGTGCCAAGACTACTAATAGGGATTTGATATTACACTTAAGATCAACTGTTTGAGAAAGTTTCACCAAGCTACTAGGTGGGGAAAGAGCTAGATGCAACTATTGTAAAAAGACATGTGCATGTCACAATAGTAATGTTGGAACTTCAAACTTGAGGTCTCAATTAAAGAGATGTGTTGCTTATCTGAGCACACAAATTGATAAAACACAATAGGAGTTAGTACTAGAAAAAAAAAAACAAATGTGAATGTAGGGTTGGCAACTTAGGTTTAATCAAAAAGACCTTAGAAAATCACTTATTCAATGCATCATAAAAGATGAGTGGCATTTTAAGAATGTGGAGGGGGAAGGTGAAGTGTTAAATAGTTTATGGGAAAAGCTTGTCCAAGATTTAAATGCCATCTCGAAGAATAGTTGTAAGAGATATCTTTAAGCTATATACGAATGATAAGGTCTTATTACAAAGTATTTTGTGTTCTAATAGGCAGAGAATTTCGATCACAATAGATACTTAGACTTTAATCTAGAATGAGAATTATATGGTAATAACATCTCACTTTATTGATGAGAAATGGGAGTTGCATAAGAGGATTCTCAGTTTTGGGACAATTGCAAACCATATAGGAGAAGCTATTGGAAACTGTATAGAAAGTTGTTTGCTTGAATGGGGCATTAAAAATAGCTTTGCTATTACAGTGGACAATGTAAGTGCAAATGATGTTGCAGTAGGTTATGTCATAAGAAAATTAAGGAGTTGGAAGGAGGATTCATTCGTTTTAGATGGTGACTTCATGCATTTGCGGTGTTCTACACATATTATTAATTTGATTGTATAAGATTGGATGAAAGAGATTAATGAGTCCATTGCTGATATTCGTAATGCTGTCAAGTACATTAAGTCTTCCCCCTCAAGATTGAAAATTTATAAGAAATGTCCAAAAAGAGAAAAAATCTCATCAAAAGCACTTGTCCATCTAGATGTACCAACTAGGTGGAACTCAATATATTTAATGTTAGATAGTGCTTTCAAATTAAGAGAGGCATTTTATTGGATGAAATGTAATGATATTAGTATTACTCTTATTTTTCAAAGGATGACATTGGTAATAAAAAGGCGGGGCCACCAACAGATACGGATTAGGATAACGCTCAAAGGTTGGTGAAGTTTCTAAAGACATTCTATGATGTAACTTTGAAAGTTTTGTTCATTCACACAAGTGTCTTCGCATATATTTTTCAATGAAATTTAGAAGATTTAATTATATTAGAAGACACTCATAGACGATAAAGATGTTATTGAGGGGTATGGTTGGTGTTATGAAGAGGAAATTTAACAAGTATTGGGGATCTCTGGACAAAATCAACAACATCTTGATTGTGGCAGCAATACTTGATCCTTGTTGCAAATTAGAATTTGTTGAGTGATGTTTAGGTACTTTATTTGATGGCATAAATGTGGATGAAATGATGGGTACTGTTAGAAAAATGTTGTTTAAGTTGTTTGACAGTTATAAGGCATTTGGATCATATGGTGGGGAGGAATCTAGTGTTAGTCAAAATCAATCTTTCAGTAAGGTGCAATTAGGAGGTCGAGTTGATAAATGTGAAGAAGAAGAAGACACTTATGATACTTTGTCCCAATTCTATAAAACACAAAAAAGAAGAATTGATGTTCAAGAACATGAGATTGAGAGGCATATGTCAACTGAGATAGGGAAGTCTAAAAATGTGCACTTTGAAATCTTAAGTTGGTGGAAATTAAATTGGATAAAGTATCCAGTTTTGTCTCAAATGACTAAGGATGTTTTCGTAATTCTAGTGTCCACTGTTGCCTCTGAGTCTGCATTTAAAATAGGAGGGCACATTCTTGATGCATTTAAGAGTTCTTTGAATTCTAAATTTGTGAATGCCTTGATTTGCACTCAGAAATTAGCTTCGGTCTACTATTCTTGGAGACAAGATAGACATTCCTAATACGAAAGATGCTAACATTTGTGAAAGCATTGAAACATGTATAATAATTACTAATATTGTCATATAGTTAATTTTTTTTAACTTCATTCTTTACTTATCTTTTGTATGTTTTTTTTTCTATAGAATTAGGTAACTTGATGGATACATCAAAGCATATTATGGTCACTGATTAATAAAAGAATTGGAGGTAATAAATTTTAAATTTATTATGTTTCTTATATCTAATTTATAATTTATAGTTTATAGTTATAGTTTATTAATATAAGTTTTGTTTTTCTAATATTTGTAGACTTGTTGGCCTTTTGGATTAGAGTTGAAATTAATGGTAATGGAGTTAGCCATTTTGGATTTTGGATATGTTATCACCATTATATGGCGTTGATGGACAATTAGATATTAATGGATAACTTAGAGATTATTCCCAACTTTAATTTTTATCCAGATTCAATTGATTGATTATATGACTTAGAGATTAATTTGATAACTTGACAACTTTTACCATAAATTTTATTTAAAATAAAATGAAAGATATTTTAACTTGGGTGGACAAACAATTACACAGAAGAAATCATGCATGATAGTAATGGTGTCATAAAAATAGAAAACCAATTATCCTTATAGTCTCTCTAAGATTAAATTTGTTTCAAAATTATCCATGAAAATAAAATAAATTTTCATGGATAACTGATGCAAATTATCCATCAATATTGTGAATATTGTGATAATTTTATTTTATGGATATTGTTAGAAATTAGTATATTATTAATAAATAAAAGATTTAAATTTAATTCAAATTAAGTAAATTATAATTATATTAATATAAAATAGGTGCAAAAAAGTAGGTTAAAAATGATCCACTAAATTATTTGAATAAATAAAATATAAAAGTTCACAATTTAAAATAAAAAAATAGTAAAAAAAAAAAAAAAAACGAACTGGACCGAACCAAAAAAATTAGTTTAGTCTAGTTTTTTTCACCTACAAACGGTTTTTCGATTTTGCTTGTTTGAGAAAATCGAACTAGACTGGTTCGGTTCAATTTCAAAAAAAAAAAATGACCAAACAGAACCGTGCCCAGCCTTAGATGTACTCACACTTTTATTGGTGATAAGTGAAAATAGTATTAATACCTTCAACATTAGGTGGGATACGACATACATGAAATTATTTGTAACAGTATTTTCTCAATATCGACCCGACCTGTTCGAAAAATTTCAGGTCGGTTCGGGAATGAAAATAAATTCAGGACCAATCAGGACATATTTATTTTATTAAATTTAATGTATTTAGAAATTGAATTATAAATATTTAATAGAATTGAAATTAGAATTATAATATTTAATGCAATTAAAATTAAAATTAGAATTGGAATAGAAATTATAAAATGTAATGTAATTGGAATTGAAATTATAAAATTTAATGTAATTGAAAGTGGATTTGGATTTAGAATTATAATATTTAACGTAATTAAAATTAAAATTGTAATTGAAATTAGAATATTTAACGTAATTGAATTTAGAATTTGGAATTGGAATTAGAATTGAAATTATTAATATAATTAAAATTGAAATTGAAATTGGAATTGGAATTTAATGTAATTGAAAGTGAAATTAGAATTGAAATTATAACATTTAATATAATTGAAATTGAAATTAGAATTGGAATTATAGCATTTAACGTAATTGAAAACGAAATTAGAGTGAGAATTATAACATTTAACATAATTAAAATTGAAACTGGAATTAGAATTGAAATAATAATATTTAACGTAATTAAAACTGAAATTAAATTTGGAATTATAAAATTTAACATTATTAAAATTGAAAATGAATTTAAAATTATGACATTTAACGTAATTAAATTGAAATTGAAATTATAACTTATAACATAATTTAAATTAAAATTGAAATAAAAATTATAACATTTAATGTAATTTAAAATTAAATTGGTGTTGACCCAAAAATTGATTTTCTCAAGCCAACGAGTTTCGAATTTATTTTTATGTGAAAACAAAGTTGGGGCCTCATCTGAATAAGATGTGATCTTGTAGTTTCTTGGGCTTTGGCAGACCAATCTTCCTCCTATAAAGTCAAATAGATGCACATTATAGTCTCACCAATAGTGGTTATGGCGAAGACCATCCGATGCTTAAGTTAGCCCCCCTAATAAATGTATTGAGAAAAATAAAAAAAAGAATGTGTAATGTCTAAAAAATCCGAACCTATTATTTGTTACCCTTCCCTTTTATATAGCACTGGTTTTCTCACAATTTAAGGGCAAGTGTCCAGGCCATTATTGTGAGTGATTTTATCCTAGGGTGTATGCATGTGGATTTGTGTCTATCATTCAAATATAGCATATATATCATATACATACATGCGTAGTGGATGAGCAAAATATAAATTACTCAATGATAAACACAAATGAACTTTTATATGTTATCTCACAAATGTAAAATACTTCAAGATTAAGAAATAGTACCTTGTCAAGCCTTTGGTATATGGTCGAGCTATAGTACCCGCCTTGAAGCAACCCGTTCATAATTCTAGTTTCTGAACACGGTGGGCTTGAGGAAGCTAGAATAGTAGCTTTTCCAGCAAAGGATTCAACTCTTGAATCCTTGTTTCTACCTTATAGTATGGGTGACCAAAATGGAAGAGAAAAATGGAGAGAATATGTTTTTGCTCTCAACACTTGAGAGAATGTTTTAACACTTAGCCTTTCAAATTCTCTCTATAATTTCCACTAATACTTTGGCCTAATTTTATCTTAATCAATTGAGCAACATATTGCTCTTTTATTTGTTTATTATTTTCTTTTATTTTCTCACCTAATGGCATCCATTATCTAGGTCAATGTTTGCCATTAGTGTTTTGTTTATTATTGTTTATAATAAACCAAATGAAAACAAAACAAAATAGAAAATTATTTAAATGAACTTGGCCTAAATTTAGGCCAAATGAGAAAACACTTTCTCATTATTAAGAAACATCTTAAGGCCTACCATTAACAAGTGCTACCCATTTATTGTTATTATATTATTTAATTAATATTAAACAAATAATTTAATCATATTAAACATGGTAGAAACACATGCCAATTTAAATTAAAAAATAAATTTTTGATTTCAATTTAAATAATAATATCATATATTATTATTATTATTTTATTCAATAAACATTTTAATGAATAAAATAATGATATTATTTGTCCAACAAATAAGGTCATTTTGGTAATTTCTAAATCAAACAATAATTGGCCCAGAATGTGCCAGTTGTCAATATCCCATTGGTCAACAACTAATTGTTAACTAATCGATGTACTTAACTCTTAAGTCTTGATACGTGCACGACTGGAGGGAAACCAAAGTAAATGTCTGGTCTGCTGGAATTTTCTAGATCAAACTATTCAATCTGGTATGCTGCCCCAATGCATAACGAGTACACTTCATATTGCAGGACTCTCTAGGTCTACTCCCGATTTGTCAAATAGAATTATTTTGTGAGTTCGAGATCAATGCCCCACGCACACGTCACGGATATTACAAATCAGTACAATGGACCATACAAGTTGAGGTCATAGCGTAGACGCATAATCATTTTGCCAATCAGATCCTGGAAGAGCAAGGATATAAATCACTACCGTCAAATTCCTATGTGCTCATCCGTGAACTTATCTTCGGACACGTATTTTAATAAACAATATATGCAAACACTTTTGTAATATTGTTTAACCCCGTGGGAAACTCTTTCTTGGGATTGTTACTTATGGCCACAAGACTTTCTAAGATACAGTCTCTAAGCATATGGATATATATAACTCATCTATGTGAGCTGACGGATCCCATATCTATACACATCGAACTCCATAAGCATCGGACCATACCTACCGGTCACACTATAAAAGGTCTGTGACATGCGTGGAACCAAAGTATGATGGATCACTTACAAGCCCACCATGGTACTCAGGTCAAAGGACCACGTATACTACTAAACTCGAGAAGACCTTCCATTAAAGGCTTCATGGGATGTCTATTAGGGCTCTCGTTAAGTCTGTTCAGTATTCAGTTCTTACTGAACACCTGTATGCTATACGAACTTCTAGTAAGTCCATGGTTAGCTAAGCCAACCATCTAGGTATAGTATACACTGGTCTATGTAAAAAAATTGGTCTATATAAAAGAATTCTACCGATAGACCTACATCGGTGAATTAAGACCAGGAACATATAATTTAAGAATAAACTTACATAATAACATTTCTTAGCACCTATTGCAACTATACTATTATTAATGTATTCTTAGGTATTTGTATCATTACAGACAAAATTCTAACATTTAGACTTTACTGATTAATATAACATGCTAACTCTTTAGCATTTATAGGTTTTAGTGATGTTAAATCTTGGCATTGATCTAAACTTCTTTAGACTAAATCTGAACTCCTTTAGATCATATAATGTCTGTAACGTCACAGGCATTGGACCATTTAATAATTATAATTAGCGATTTAACAAATAATGTACTGAAAAAGTATTATAAAATAAAATATTCATACAACAATGAGATGACACGTGAGCACAAATCCTAACAATTACTTTCTTGATCGTCAGTGTAATTCAGAAAACTTGCCTCTCGAGATTGTGAGTGTTTTCTTTAGGTGGTATGGGCTATCAGCCATGATGACTTACCTCATTAGGGTTTCCTGACTTTCCTTATGAGAATGTGCTCTAATATTTCTTTTAGGATTTTAAATTTACGTTGTGAATCGAATGATCAAGATGCTCTGGGTGTTTAAAGTATAAGCTGCTCAGAATGTTTGAAATCCTAAATGGTTGGGACTGATATATGGGTTGGGGTTTTCTCGTGCATGAATGAACGGCTCGTTATATCCAAAATACTAGCTGCTAGGATGTTTAGGGTCCCAAGCGGGTTGGAGTCATTATAAAGTTTATTACAATAGTCCTGTATTGATCAGAATATCTAAAATCTAGAGCAGGTCGGAACCTTTAAGTTGCAACCCTAGTACGTAAGCTGGGTGGGTTTTGGTTGGAGATCTTCTCAGGCTGTAAGACTTGGGGTTTAGTAAGGTGATGTTTGTACCAACCTGTGTGCCTGATGATTTGGGCCTTTGGGCCCATCTTTTAGGTAGGACTTCCTATCTTTAGCCTAACGGGCCTGTTCGTTGGGCCTGTGGAATTTCTTGAGGGAACAAGGTTTAACTAATCAAAGCTGGAAACTTAATGTTCTTTTACTGCTTAGTATTAGTTATGTGTTTCGAAGAATATTCGAGCAGGTTAGTCATTCTCAAACAGGTTGTTTGTTGATACTTTGGGGCTTTTATGTGCTGCTTTGAATTTCTTTGGTATTTATGAGCCATGACGTGAGTCCTAAAGCGTCACGTTAGTTCATCTAAGGAGATGTTTAAAGGCATGGTAACATCTCAACCACTGATATGTTTAGAATGCACGGTTAGGATTTAGTAGGATAGAATGTCGCGTCTTTTTAATTTGAAGTGGTGTTATGGCGGCTAGAAGGATCTGGTCCATTGCTTTTTTAGATTGAACATTCTAAGTTGAGGACAGTTGATAAGTCAAGTTTTAATTGTGCCTGTAGCGTGAACTGAGGTGTTTATCTATTAAAGGGATGTCTGTTGAGCACGAAGAGATTGTGGTCATCCATTTGAAACTGTTATGGTTACTGCTTATGTGTCATCCCTGTTTGTATATATACTTGTTATTTATACAAATGTACAGTCCCATTAAATCGCTAATGCCCATTTATATTGTACTATACAATGAATATTACAGACATTGTATGATCTGAAAGAGTTCAGATCTAATCTAGAAGAGTTTAGATCAGGGCCCAGAGTTGGCCACGCTGAGAGATATAATAGCTAAGAGTTGGCACAGTTAAGAGTTAGCTAGTTATAATACTCAATGAAGATCCAAGCTTTGAAGCCTTGTCTGTAATGAGATATAGATTTGAGAATGTACTATTAACAGTATAGTTGTAAGAGTTGCAATCAAGTGCTAGGAAATGTTAGTTACGCAAGTATGTTCTTGAATATTGTCCTTGATCTATTTTTGCCGATGTGGGTTTGTTGGTAGATACCTTTATATAGATCAGCATATGTCCTACCTATAAGGTATAGATGGTTATTCCTAGCTGACCGTGAGTATGGAGCTTGTATTGACATATGGGTATCCAATTAGGACTAGATATGAGACAAACTCAAGAGAACCTCTGATAGACACCCTATGTAAGGCGTCAATGGAGGGTCCTCTCGAGTTGAGTAGTATACATGGTCCTTTGACCTGAGTGCCACGATGCGCTTGTAAGTGATCCACCATACTTTGGTTGTACGCATGTCACAGACCTTTTATGGTGTGACCGTTGGGTGTCACCGGGTATGGTCCGATGCTTATGGAGTCTGGTGTATACAGATTTATGATCCATCAGCTCGTATAAGGAGTTTGATATCTAGATGCTCCGAGATAGTATCTCAGAAAGTATTGTGGCCACAAGCATTCATCTTGGGAAAGAGTTTTCGTCAGGGTTGAATAATATGGCAAAGGAGTTTGTGCATATTATTCAACGAGATACAAGTCCGAAGATAGATTATGGATGAGTACATAGGGATTTGATGGTGATAATTTATATCCTAGTACTTCCAGGATATCATGACAGAAGTACTATATGTATGCGTTCTGACCTCAGCCTGGATGGTCGACGTGCTGATTTGTATTTCCGTAACGTGTGCGTGGGACAGTGTTTACAGACTCATGGAATAATTCCATTTGAAAATTCGGGTATGCACCTAAGGAGTTCTACGATATGGAGTGTACTTGTTGTGCACTGAGGCAGCGTACCAAATTGAATTGTTTAGTTTAGTAATATCCAGCATTGCCACGAGAATGCACATGTGTCTGTATTTAAGTGTTAAATACAATAATTAGTTAACAATTATTATCTATTAATTATATTATGACACACGGGGTATTGTGGGCCCTTAGTTAAGTTTACCTACATATGGAGTTTGGTGGAACTCACTACGGGGTATACTTTGTAACTATTTATGAGGGGTATATTGATAATTTCACACATTGATTATTTAAATATTAAATAAAAATATCTCATTATAATTTATTATTATATAATATTATATTATTTAATAATATTATATATGTATATGCTTAGTTGTCAAGCATGTACAAATATATATTAATATTTTTATTATTACAATGTTTTAATTAGACTTGGTCAAGTTTCGTAGTTTTTTGGTTATAATATTATTATTTATTATATAAATGAGATATATATGACAATGGAATAGCGTGGAATGAAGTAGAAGTAATTTTGGATTTGCTTTTAATGTGTGAAGAAAAGAATTATTTCATTTTTCATTGTTGTTTTTGAGTTCATGGTGGCTGCCCATATTCGTAGCAAAAGCAAAGGGATATTGATCCATTTGATGAGTTAATTTCAAGGGTTAAAATTAATTCATATGCTTATTTTTATTGGCTATCAATTAAAATAGCACAGGAAATTTATTTTCTTGATCAAATGGTTGATTAAGAGAAAATAAATTCAAAGGGTTTAGGAGTTAAACCCGGTGCTAGATAAGTGGAGCTTCTATTCTAGTTTGCTAAGCCCACCGTGTTGGTGATTAGAATTGACTATGAGTATGACTGTTCACTTGAATAGTAACATTGAATAGTGCCAAGACACTATTCACTTGAATAGTATTTTTGTACAGTGTTTTGAACATTGTTTCAAAATTAAATTTTGCATGTGTTGGTTTATAAGATGTCGTGATAAAAGTTATCAGTCTACATTATAAACTGGAGTTTATGAGATGTTGTGATAAGAGTTATCAATCTACATTATAAACCAGGATCAATTGTTTTTTTGTTGGTAACTATAATGGGAGCCCTACTGGTAGGATTAGTTGTGTTTTCATAGAAGAATTGATTAATCGAGAATCACCTCCTCATGATCAGATTGAATAATATTACATTATGCGATAATGTTTTATTATGATTCGTCTTTTCAATACCGTGTTAGATGAGTCACGTTAGCCTTTTTTTAATATTACTACAATGTGGGGGATTTGGTTGGTTAGGCTTAGACTATGTCGATTAAACATGAGATGAGGCAAATATATGTGAAAGTATTGTCTAATATTACTATAGTGTGAGGGTAGTATTAGTAGCATATATATGATAATTGACAAGTTAATTTGAAATACACTTATCCAATACTGCTACAGTGTGAGGATAAGGTGTATTCAAGATCAAGTGGTAAGAGTTGCATGAGATGCAATTGACAAATGTTGTCTACCTGTTGGGTTTACAAAGGCCAACATTCCCACTGTATAGTTTAAAAGAGTTTAAACTATCGCTTTCCTTTTGAGAGATAACTGGGATTACGTAAAGCAGTGAGAGGGCATTTTAGATTGAAAAATGTATAACTCTTATACCTATGATCTAAAATATTTAATTAGTGATTTAATAACTATACCGCTCATATCTCCCATTTATTTTGTCCTGTCAAGTGTAATGGCTACTACAAACCCGTTGGTATGTATAGTTAATGTAGTCCAACTCAAGGGTACTAGAAATTACTCTGACCGGTAAATGAATCTTAGAAATATTCGAGATTCAAAAAAGCTTGGATTTATTGTTTATCACGAGTTTTTCGTAAGGTATTTATGATAACACCTTTCTAGAAGACATGAATAAAAATGGTATGTCCCTCTTTATTCAGGGTGCTTCATTTTGTACTCTGAGGACATCTAAAAAGTCTAGACGTAAGTACGAGAAGAAGATGAGACAGATACCTAAAATGAGTTCTCAGAGGCAACAATTATCTAAAGATCAATAAGAGAGCTATGTAGATGGAAAGTGTTTCCACTGCAGTAAAGTTGAGCATTGGAAATCCCATTGCCATAAATGCCTTATCATTTTTAGAAAGACTCTCACAAGTTTATGTTTGACAAACATAGATATTTCTATGGCATATAATGCCAGTTCAAGCTTAGTATGAGATACCACATATCCCTCTCACATCTGCAATATGTTGCAGGGACTGAGAGAGACTAGAATGTAATAGTCTGAAAAAGTATTGCTAGAAGTAGGAAATGATGGTTTCCTACAGGTCCAAGTTATTGATAGCTCGACTTACTTCTCCCACGCAATACAGTGGTTGTATTACATGATTAGCATTATGTCCAGAACATGGTTTGACAAACTGTGTCCCTTTCTGTACTTGATAGCAAAGGATATCATATAAATATTAAGAATATTTTCTCATGTTCATATGATGTGAATGATGCAAAATTAGCTGAATATCAATTAATAAATAGACATAATATGCAATTAAAAATGTCAGTGGATTAGAATCTTTACATAATACGGAATTGTGGCTTATGAGATTAGGTCAGATAGGCGCGAGACGCCTAACCTGTCTGGTTAAGGATGATTGGATACTTGATCTGACCATAGCAAATTAACCAATTTATGAATAATGTATTTAAGGAAAATGACCAAACCTTTATTTTTTAGTGTTGGACACCGAGCCACTGATTTATTGGAATTGGTACATGGTGATGTATACGGTCCAATAAATCATATTATGTGGGATAGTTAGCCATCAATGGAAGGTTCTCTCGAGTTATGTAGTATACATAGTCCTTTGACTTGAGTGCCACGGTGGGCTTGTAAGTGATCCACTATACTTTAGTTCCACGCATGTCGCAGACCTTTCATGGTGTGACCGCTGGGTATGGTCCGATGCTTATGGAGTCCAGTGCGTACAAATATGGGATCCGTCAGCTTGCAAAGGGAGTTTGATATCCAAATGCTCCGAGACTATATCTTAGAAAGTCTTGTGGTCACAAGCATTTATCTTGGAAAATAGTTTTCGCCTAGGTTGAATAATATGGCAAACGAGTTTGCGTATATTGTTTAGCGAGATACAAGTCTGGAGATAGGATATTGATGAACACATGGAGATTTGATGGTGATAATCTATATCCTCATACATCTAGGATATCATGACGGAAGGACTATACGTATGCGTTGTGACCTCAACTTGAATGGTTAACGCGCTGATTTATATTTCTGTGACGTATGCGTGGGGCATTGTTCACGGACTTATGAAATAGTTTCATTTGACGAATCAAGCATAGACCTAGGGAGTCCCGCAATGTGAAGTGTACTGGGGTAGCGTGCTAGATTAAATTGTTCAGTCTAGTAATATCCAGCACTATTACATAAATGCTCACGTGTTCGTATTTAAGTGTTAAATACAATAATTAGTTAATGATTATTGTCTCTTATTTATATTATGTCACGTGGTGTATTGTGAGCCTTCAGTTAAGTTTACTAAGTGTGAGATTTGGTGGAACCCACTAAGGGTATACTTAGTAACTATTTATGAAGGGCATATTGATAATTTTATATATTAATTATTTAAAAGTTAAATAATCAAAAATATCTCATTATAATATATTATTTAATATATAATATTATTTTTATTATTATAATGTTTTAATTAGACTTGGTGACCACGTATTGTATCTTTTTTTGTTATAATATTATTATTTTATTATATAAATGAGATATATATGACAATGGAAGAGTGTAGAATGAAGTAAAAGCAATTTTGGATTTGCTTTTAACATGTGAAGAAAAGAATTGTTTCATTTTTTTGTTGTTTGTTTTTAGTTCATGGTGCCAGCCATATTCACAGCAAAAGCAAAGGGATATTGATCCATTTGATGAGTTAATTTTAAGTGTTGAAATTAATTCATATGCTTGCTTTTATTGGCTATTAGTTAAAACAACACAAAACATTTATTTTATTGATCAAAGAGTTGATCAAGGAAAACTAAATCCAAAGGTTTTATTAGTTAAACGCAGTGTTGGATAAGTGCAGCTGTTCTAGCTTACTAAGCTCACCGTATTGTTGATTAGAACTGATTACGAGTAGGACTCTTGGCGGATTCCTAAATTACATGTGTAAAGAGTTACACATTTTAGTGAATTCTCAAACCCCTTTAAATATATTAATTTGACTAATATATTATTCACTTGTGATAATTGTATGTTTTATTATTCTGCTACGATTAAATATGTATATGATACATATTTTATACAATGAACATTGTTGCATATGCATACACTCATGCACAATAGATCCCTAACAGAAATGAATGACCATAATTGGGCTACGTCCAAAGGCTATAAAAAACCCTTTGCTTGTGTAAAACATTCCCTTGTTGTTGCTTTCATTGTCTTCACCGAGTCAGAGTGAGAATAAAGCTTAACTTTCTAGTTGTTGCTCCCAGTGAAGTACGTTTTTTATTTATGTCCTTCACCAAGTTAGTAACCTATTTTTTCCCCTTCTATTTTCGAGTTTTTTTTTGCCATTTTTCCTTGCTGTTGCCATGCTTCTATTTTTCTGTTGTTTTGTGATGTTTTGTCGTATCTTATTCCAAAGCCTTTTTTATGCCATGCTTATTTTTTCTTCTTCTGGTGTGGTTTGTTTACTTGCCGTTTGCCCAATGTTTTAGATGATCTAGAAATTTTAGTTTTCTGGCTTCTAAAAGTAGAGAAAATTTAGGTTCTTCTTTTCCTATTATCAATATGCTAGTAGAAGAAGAAATAGAAGTAACAGAGGTACCACTTGTTAGGAGGATGGGTAGAGCCAGAGAGAGAGGTGATTGGCCTCCACCTCGATTATTAATGTAGCTTTCCCTGACCAAACCCTAGGCATAGAAGGCGAAGGGGACTTAGGAAGTGATCATGAGGAGAATATTGTTCAGGAAATAAAGTGTGAGGGTATAGAGGGCTTTGACGCTGAGGCTCCTGAGTTTGAATTTTATCAGAGATACCAGAGATCTCGAAAGACTCAAGAGGGTCTTGAGGACTAAGTATAATATTCTTGAGACAGTAACATTGAGACTTCCATCTCTTTACGATTACCCAAGTAGCCCCTTATGTGGAAAGATGGCTATTCATGCTGAGTTTTTTAGATTAGGACTTAGGCTTCTAATGCAACCATATTTTCTTAGATGTTGGCCTATTTAAGGGTAGCTTCCTCCCAATTAGGTCCAAATTCATGGAGAGTCCTGGCTAGTCTTTATGTTTTTCGGGTAAGGGCAAGGTTGTCCCAACCCCACTACCAGGAGCTGTGACATTTGTACCAGTTTAGGAGCAGGGCATAGGAACAAAAAGGCTTTTATTACTTCTCCTTTTATGGGCTTTATAACCCCGTCCCTGGTCGTTCTTTTTCCAACAAAGGTTGGAAAGGGAATTGATTCTTTATAAGGGGGCGAGTGGGGTCGAGAAGTCCCTAAACGAATAGGATAAGAGAATTGGGTTATCCCTACTGGTTTCATTTTGAATGTAAGTCTTTGTTTCGTCCTTCTTATTTTTCTTTTTGGCTATTTTTTTAATAGTTTCTTGTAAAGTTTCAAAAACCTAGGTGACAGATTATGAGGTATTCGAGACATGCCAGGCTCGGATAGAGGTATCTCTTACATATATAACACCTATGCAGGACTTACATTTTACTTTCAGTCTTTTTTAATCAAGTCTGATCCATAAAGCCCTCGTGATACATCCCATAGACACAGTGAGTCTTTATGCCTCCTTCTCTCTTCTCTTTCTCTTTTTTACTCTTCGCATGGATGCCTAAACAAGAAAAAGAAGAAAGGAGAAAAAGAGGGCACATCGAAGGCTTCGGTTTGACATCAAGGAGTTAGGGTGACTTAGAACTTGATACGGTTATGGGCCTTCTTTTCTCCCTTGAGGGCGGAGGTTGAGGTGGGTCTCTTATTCGTGGAGGTCGTAGGCAAGGAGCTCATGCTGTTATACATTGAGGAAGCCCTCGAGGATATAGGGAGCTTGAATTCTCTAGGGATGACTAAAGTATAAGAACTTGCCCTCTCTCTTTTAAGCAGATACAAGTCTCAAGCCTCCAAGGTAGGGTACAAGTGACTCAAACTAAGGTATTGACCCAGACAACACCTCGCCCTCCTCAAAGATTAACATAGGAGCCTAGTTCGGTGGCGCCACTATTGGGAAAAGGCTATCCTTTGATAGTGACGCCTTAGGTTATGGTTCTAAAAGGTGGGGGGACTTGACTTTCTCCATCCCATTATGCAATAAATGGAAAGGTACATCGATCTTACTTGTGTTGCTCGGATATCAGATCAGGACCCCATCACGAGGCTCTATGTAGCTATAGGGACTGCATAGATGTAAGATTCAGATTCACTTAACTTTTTTTCTTCTTTCCTTTTTATGTTTGTAACTCTAAACTTATTTTTATTTATAGTTAGCCTTTGCTCTTTTTTGGTTTTGCATAAAGATTATTAACATGATGTCTAGTGATCAATGGCTCGAGTAGAGCCTTCGCCAAGTCAGGTAAAAGACGTAATAGGATAGACAGAGGCCGACTAGAAGCATGGAAGGGCATGGGATTTGGCGAGCCAAATCGAAGCTCTTAAGATAGGGCGGGTTGAGGTCGAGAGTAAGGTTTCTGAACTTCAATGACAGAAAACCTTGGAAGCAAGAAATGGCAAGCTCATTCACCTTTGCAAAGAGTCATGCTTCTAAGCTAGTTCACCAAAATGACCAACTTGAGAGGCATCTTGCCATGGATTATAAAGAGCGGGAGCTAATTGAGTAGATTAGTTCACATTTAGCCAATTAGGTTGAAGAACTTTAAAGATCTTGGTCAGCAGGTTATGATGATGGGTTCCCGTCTAGGGTAGCGAGGGTTTTCACATCAGTAGGCCTCTTTGAAGAGAGCTACCCCAAGATTAACCTCCAGTGGTTATGGGACATGGTCTCCGGTAGGTGTAGATCTAAGGAGGAAACTTCACATGCTTAAGGTGCTGACACCTTAGGTCTTCAAGGTCAACCTTCTAAAGCTCCTAATGTTGATCCTCTTAAAGTCCTATTCTTTGAAAAGGGGGTTAACCTCAAAGAGTGTCGAACCTCCTCTTATCCGGACCTAGAGATGTAGAGAGGTTGTGGAAGAGATGTAGAATAATGCCAAATAAATCCAGGAAACCCCATCTGGACTTGTAGATGTAATGTCCTCCCGCCTGCATGCGCGTAGAGGAGATGGGGTAACCTTAAAAAGTGTCAAATCCCCTCATACAGCTCTTGGAGGTGGGTCAGGTTACTAATTAGTGTGAAAGTAGATTCGCGTGGTCATGCAAGAAAAATTGTTTTATTAGTAGAGTTTTATTTAACTTTTCAATACTTGAAAGTACATAGTTCTATAAATGAAGCACAAAAAATTTATTCAAGTACATAGTTCGTTAGTTGAAGCATAACTTATTTTTAAGGAAGATCAAACATAGTTATACATAGAAGTTTAAGGATAATACGTTTTTAGTAGCTGGGTATTCCATAGTTTTCTCAGTATTTTTCCATCAGTTCCCTTGAGTTCGTAGGCTCCTTTTATCTTTCTAATTACTTTTTAGGGCCCATTCGAGGTAAACTAAGGACTCCAACTATTGGGTTCCTAGTGTTGAGGATAACTTTTCTTAGAACAAGGTCACCTTCCATAAACTTGTGGGCTCACACCCTTTTGTTGTAATACTGCGTTACCTTCTGTTGGTAAGCGGCAACTCAAATCTTGGTTTTCTCTTTTAGCTATTCAACTGAGCTTAGATGTTCTCTAATTAACCCATTATTGGTAGCCTCTAAAAAATGCAGTACTCAGTTTGTTAGTGTTCTAATTTCAATGGGAATTACAGCCTCACAGTTAAAAGCTAGTGAAAATAGAGTCTCTCCCATGACTGTCTTGCTAGTAGTTCTTAGAGCCCACAGTACTTCGAGTAACTCTTCTACCTAACCACATTTTCTACCAATCAGCTTCTTCTTTAATAACTTCTTTATGCCTTAATTAGATGACTTTATTTGTTCATTGGTTTTAGGATAAGCCAGAGATGCAAATGAGAGTTGGATCCCCAACTGTTTGTAAAATCCCTGAAGTTATATTATGAAATTGTTTCACATGGTTTGTGATAATTGTATTTGGGATCCCAAACCAACATATTATATTTATCCAAATAAAGTCTCTTACGTTCTTTTTGATAATTTTTTATAGCGGCTTGACATGTTCAGAATATAGGAGTTTATTCCCAAGTGCAAGATTGTCGACGTAATAAATAATCCGGTGAGAACGAGGTCATTCCACAGGAAAGTGGAATTAAAATTATAAACTTTATATACTTTAAGGACAATTAAAACAGTATAAGATGTTTACAAATAATAATTAAATTAATCAATTAAAATAAAAGCTAAAGTTAGGGGGTCTACTCTTGGCATATGAAATATAAATATATTTTACTATTTTTATAACTCAATTGGAATTCTCATACAAAGGAGGTTCCAATCGGAAGAAATAACAATTAATATTCATCACAATTTATATATTAACTAGTATTTATTTCTTTCAATTATTATACACAAAATCTTGTAAATGGGTTCAAGTATTTATTATGCCAATCTTTATATTTGTCTACAATAAATCTAGCCTCTCACTTTACAAGAAAAGGTATATATGCCAAATCTTGTAAATGGTTTCAAGAATTTATTATGCCAATTATAAAAATTGTCTATAATAAATGAAGATACCCCACTTTAGAAGAAAGGGTATTAATATTATAAACAAAATAAATACATCATATATAAATTTGCATAACTTAAGAATGAAATATTAAATTCATGAATAAGAATTAAGTATATCTTATTATCTTGCCAAGAGTTTCACCTTTTCACCTTAGTATAAAAAAAATTACTTGGACATAATAAAACTAAAGAAAAAAAAAAGAAATGGAAGAAGAGATAACATGAGTTTAGAATAGTAAACAAAAAAAAATAATATTACAAAGAGATAATACAAAAGACAAATGTTTTAAACTAAAATCTAGCTTTCTAGTCTTCATTTAGGCATACACATGCTAGCTATTTATAGAAAAACATAGATAAATCGAGACAAATGAAGAGGGAACCACTTGGATGATAAAAGTCAAGAATGGTGGCAAATAATTTACATTGATTATCATTAATGCACCAAATTTTATCCAATTTGGATTTGATGTGATCCGAATTAGCTATCACTTAAAACATAAAAGTTATAGATAAGTCTCTTATATTTTCAAATGGAGTTGTCTCATACGTATTAGATACTTATTTCTTTAGTTATGGGCCAAATACTGATGACTGTTCGATTGAGTCTGTATTGTAGATCAGTTCTGTTCTAGGCCACTTTCACCCTCTAAACGCTCAAATTTCAAATACCTTATAAATACAATATGTTAGCTCATTGAGTCAGCTCTTCACAGGATTAAGAATCACTCCAATATGTTTCTTAGGTAGAACATTAGGCCTATTTTACTGAACCTACGATGAAATAGTTAAATACTAATTAAGTACAATATTGTAAACATACTTAAGTTTGGGGGATTAAAGACACTAGTAATACAAAATAATGATATAAAACCCTTATTAAATATATAATTTCAAGTGTTCATCACCCTTCTCCCCCCCCTAAACCAGCTTATTGCTAGTCCCTAGCAATTCAAGCATAAATAAAATTTGAACACTGCCTAAGTATTTCAAGAAAAACGTCAGTTAAACATAACAATTGCTATGAAGGTTATTTCAATCATAACTTCTAAAATTATGTGTGTGTTTATGAATTAAGCGGAAGCCTTCTTACCACAAACTACAATATATGTAGCCTTGAAAAAAAAATTTCAAGTAAAAACCTCAACTCCATATCCTCACAGGTGAATAACTTGTTTAATGGGTTAGGATTTCATTTATAGAGTTGAAAAATAGATAATCGCTCAAGAAAATGTTACATTTAAGGACAGACAGATAAACTAAGATTGATCCAAAGATAGAAAAATTAATTGTTTAGATTCAAACTATTTTTGTCACATGCTCGCTTCAGGACTTTAATTATTTTATACGAATCTTACGAATAAAGAGTCTGATGATAAAATTTCTTCCTAATGACTTTTGTCTTCTAGAATTGGACAAAGACTTTATTGAACTGAATTGACTTATTTTCTCTTTTTTTTATACTTTTTTTTGTGTTTGTTTATATATTTTTTTTAAAGACATAAGGAATAATTATAAAATAAGAGTAATTTATCACCATAATTTATTTTTTATCATTCTTCAGCTAAGCAACTAAATTATTCCTTATCCCCAAATAATGTAATTCCAAACAAAAATAAACCATTTCAAAAGATCAATGAAAGTTCGTAAGCTATTATCTCAAACCTCTCTACTAATTCACAAAAGATATGAGTTTGGAAAGAATATGTATACTTAAACATGAAAATTCTCTTGACTATATATATTGAATCATACATCTTACCACAAGGTTTAGTATTGTGCTCAAGAAATAATTTTGGAAGTTATTCTTTAGTAACCTAGATAGAAAAAATGATTTAAACTAACAATTTCGAAATCATATCTCGGTAGTAAAGCAAATTTATTTATGCAAGAGTTACGAAAAATTTAAGCAACAAATAAATATACATAAAATGCATTAAAAATAAACCAATTAGAATGTGTTTCAAAAGTTTAGTAATGTACTATTTACTCTGCCATTCTAGAACTAGAATGCGTCTTAAGAATGCATAAATAAACTTTTTATTCACATCATTCATGAATTATTTTTTAGAGAACAAAGTGATAATAAAAAAAATAATTAACACTAATATTATATATCAACTATCCTCCCCCCAACCAGATTGAGACATTGTCCTTAATGTCAAAATATATAAAGAGTAAAGTATAGAAGATATCACTTGAAACATCTTTTATTGAAAATAAAACCTGCAACAAAATAAAACAAGCCACACAAAATGCTTAAAATTACATAAAAGTAGATAAGCTACAGACGAAGCGTTAAATCTATCTTACGTTTCTTTTCACTGTCATTAGTATACCAATCGATCTGATGCATTGTTGGATCAGATAGAGGTGTAAAAGCTTGTAGTTCATCGAGTAATTGATCAAAAGTTGAAGTAGAAATGAGGATTTGTCATACTGCAGATGAGACAAACTGTTTTTCCGCCGTATAGTCAAGAAAAGATAACAACTCATTATAAAAACCATCAACATTTAACAAACCAATGGGTTTTTGGTGGATTTATAATTGTGCAAATGAGACAATTTGACATTTTTTCTCAAAAGTTCCAAAACCTCTATGTAGAGCTATGACGGCATCAGCATTCCGAAGCATAAAAGACATTCGTTCATGCATTGATGATACCTGTAACTCATACCTAATTTTTTTTCCTACAATATTTCCAACAACTAGAGCTTTCGGTATGATACCCAAAACTCAACTGTTTTTATTTTGTGCAATTGTTGCCACACATCCTGTTAATCTAAGACTACCTTCCTTATATACTAAATGAATTTTTCGCTCAACTAACATCTTACGAAGGGTTTCTACAAACTCTCTAGTTTTTTCACAGCTAGATCCATAAAAGATATAAATTTTTATGAATTTACGAGTTGATGTCCTTCCATTATTACACTCACCCTCTCTCTTGAATGATTTTGAGTTTTTATGAAGATGCAGAAATAATACAATATATTTATAGAGCCAAAAGGTATTGTAAAGTTAAGTCATATGGGTTGTTGGCTTAAAATGCAAAATTTATAAAATCTATTATGGGTGGTCGGTTGTTGGAAAAGATGTTTGAGTTTGAAATGAAACATTTAAAAATAACAGCTACAACAAATATGTACAAGTAGTTGTGATTGTCCAAAAACAGTGTTGTAAAGTTAAGTCACATCTTTCTCTAGTTTTATATCCAGAAATGACTTAAATGCCCTCTATGGGTCAGGGATAGGCTTTCCATCTAATTTTCTTATAAATTGAAAAACAGGGTCTTTTAAAGTCAAATTCCCGAGACTGTACCGCTCATGTTCTTTTAAGAATATGTCCCATAATTCACGAATTGCAATATACACATATCCACCAGGATGCATCTCAAGAGTCGATAAAATATCATCTAAAGACTTCTTACACATGCCATTTTTAATAAACCTAATTTTATTTTCACAATTTATAGACACCATTCCTAAAGTGCGGCAACGTGTGTTGTAAGTCATACTTGCACACTTGTAACAAACATTCAATCTTTTTGCCCTTCGCATTTTTACAAAAGAGCTTTTACCTAAGCTAAGTACGTAGAAAATTAATGAGTTTAAAAATTCACCTGACAATCAAACTTTGGCTTCGATTAACTAATGTATCTCAACAGGTATATTCATAATTATTAATAACCTTAATCTTTCACATCTTGCTTGGTAAATTATCTTAAAGGAATTTTGAGGTAATGAGGGAAAACGCTTTTTCAAATTCTTTAGAATGTCATTCAATTTTTTTAGAAAGGGGGAAGAAGAGAATGTATCAGTAATTATGGAAAACTGACAAAACTAACTTGAAATGTCATGGAGTATCATCATCTGCCACTGAACTGGGGTGCAAAACAAAACTTTAACCAAAATATTAAATTAACTTGCAAGTAAAAAAATAAATAAAGTTAGAAGAAGAATAACTATATATAAATATGTAAAATAAAGATTAATTGGTCTCGTAACAAGGGTCAAACATAGATACAAATTCTTCATAAAAAGCTTGATTTTTAGAAATGGCTTGAGTCTTTGCCCATTTACCTTAAACACATTCCCATTTCTAGAATTTGTAATGTCAATTGTTCCATAAGGGTACACATGTTTTACAATAAAAGGCCCACTCCATCTTGATCTTAATTTTTCAGAGAATATATGAAGTCGAGAATTATAAAGCAAAACCTTCTGACCAATATCAAATGTTTTTCTTTCAATTTTTTGATCATGAAAAGTTTTGATTTTAGCTTTATGAATTTTTGAATTCTCATAAGCATCATTTCTCAATTCTTTAAGTTCATTTATTTGTAATTTACATATCTATTCAGCAGAATCAAGATTTGCATTGAAAGTTTAATAGCTCAGTAGGCTTTATGCTCAAGTTCCACAGGTATGTGACAAGATTTCTCATAAACTATCATATAAGAAAACACACCTAATGAAGTTTTCAAAGCAGTTCTATAAGCTCACAATGCATTATTAAGTCTTAAAGACCAAATTTGCGATTTGGGTTTACAATGTTTTCTAAAATTTTCTTTTATCTCCTTATTTGCTAATTTAACTTGTCCACTAGTCTGAGGATGATAAGGGGTGGCAACTTTATGAGTAATACCATATTTTTTCATTAATATTTCAAATGACTTATTACAAAAATGCTTAACCCTATCACTTATAATGGCTTGAGAGATTCCAAATCGACTTAAGATATTTGCTTTCAAATATTTCATGACTATTTTATAGTCATTATTTCGACATGGAATAACTTCAATCCATTTTGAAACATAATCTACTACGACTAAGATATACGTAAATCCAAATGATAGCGGAAATGGTCCCATAAAATCTATCCCTCAATAATCAAAGATTTTAATAACAAGAATGGGGTTCAAAGGCATCATGCTTCGTTTTGAAATGGATCCCAATTTTTGATAATTTTCACACGTTATATAAAATACATGTGTATCTTTAAATAAAGTGGGCCAATAAAATTCACACTGCAAGATTTTTGCAACTGTTTTCTTTGATGAAGAATGTCCCCCCACATGCTTCAGAATGGCAAAATTCAACAACTCTTCTTACCTCATTGTTGGGTATACATCTTTAAAATATTTGGTTGGGATAATATTTGAAGAGATAAGGATCATCCCAATAAAACTTTCTTACCTCAGTTAAAAATTTCTTTTTGTCTTGAGCATTGCATTAAGGTGGCATTTCTCCTGCTACAAGAAAATTAATAATATTAACATACAAATGCATTGTAACAGTAGAAAATAAAAATTCATTAAAAAATGAATCATTAATAGGAGTTATTATTATTGATGAATCTAGTACGAGTCTTGATAAGTGATCTGCAACAACATTCTCAGCTCCCTTCTTATCATTGATAATAATATTAAATTCTTGAAGTAATAGAATCCAACGAATCAGTCTTGGTTTTGTATCCTATTTTTTCATTAAGTACCTTACAATAGTATGGTCAGTAAACACAACAGTTGAAGAACCAATTAAGTAAGAACGAAATTTGTCTAATGCAAATATTATAGCAAGTAGTTCTTTTTCAGTTGTTGTGTAATTCATTTATGCACTGTTTAAAGTTCTACTTACGTAATAAATTACATAGGATTTACCTTCCTTTCTTTGTCTTAATACAACACCAACAACATAGTCACTAGCATCACACATGAGCTCAAAAGGTAAAGACCAATAAGGAGATTGTATGATATGAGCAGATGTTAAGAGGTCAATTAATTTTTCAAACGAATTTTGACACTATTGAGTCCACTCAAATGATACATCTTTTACTAAGAGGTTACAAAGAGGTTTAGATATAACATTAAATTTTTTGATGAACCTCTTATAGAATCCAATATGTCCTAAAAAGGATCGGACTTCTCTGACTGTTTTTAGTGGAGGCAAATATGTAATGAGTTCGAATTTTTCCTTATCCACTTCAATTCCTTTAGAAGACACTACATGTCCCAAAATAATTCCAAAAGTAACCATGTAATGTCATTTTTTCCAATTCAACACAAGACTCTTTTCTTCACATCTTTTTAAGACTTTTTCTAAGTTTTCAAGACAATTATCAAAAGAATTTCCAAACATAGTTAAATCATCCATGAAAACTTCTAAATAATGCTCAACCATGTCACTAAAAATGCTTAACATACATCTCTGAAATGTTGCTAGGGCATTACAAAGTCCAAAGGGCATTCTTTTAAAAGTAAAAGTCCTAAAATGACATGTGAATGTAGTCTTTTCTTGATCCTCTAGTAATATAGAAAATTGATAATAGCCAGAATAACCGTCTAGAAAGTAATAGTAGGAATATTCTATCACTTTTTCTAGAATTTGGTCAATGAATGGTAAGAAAAAATTTTATTTTCTAGTGGCCGAGTTCAACTTCCTATAATCTATTCACATCCTCCAACTAGATGAATCTCGAGTTGGTATTAACTCACCATTTTCATTTTCAACGACTATGATTCCAGATTTTTTTGGTACTACTTGAGTAGGACTTACCCATTTACTATCTGAGATAGGATAGATGATTCTTACTTCAAGTAATTTGAGAACTTCAGCTCTCACTACCTCTTTTATATGTGGATTTAATTTTCTTTGAGGTTGTTGGGAAGTTTTGGCATTATCCTCTAGGTGTATTCTATATGTGCAAATCAAAGGATTAATGCCATTTATATCTTTTAAAGTCCACCCAATTACATTTTTATGCATTTTCAATAATTCAATTAACTTACCTTCTTGTTCTTTTATGAGTGTAGAAGAGATTACCACCAGGTAAGTTTGCTTCTCTCCAAGAAATGCATATTGCAGTCCTTCAGGTAAAGGTTTAAACTCTAACTTTGAAATTTCGTTATGTTTATCCTCATTTTCTCCTAATTTTTCAAACTTTGGCTTACAACCTTTATTTTCAATCACCTGTGCATAGTTAAGTAAAGAACATATGTTAGAGATTTCAGGATCTAATTGTATATTTGACTCAAATGAATTTATTAAACATATTTATAAGGGATCAGTAGAACTTTCATTTTGAATATGATTCTTTACAATCGTTTCAATTATATCGACTTCTTCACTTTCATCCTCCTCCTCATATGGTTGCTTATACATATTGAAAATATTGATCTTAAGTGTCGTGTTTCCAAATACAAGCCTCATTACTCTATTCCTGTAATTAATGAAAGCGTTAGAAGTTGCTAAAAATGGACGACCCAAAATAACAGGTATCAGATTATATCCTTTAACAGGTTCTGTGTCCAAGACAATAAAATTCACAGGATATATGAATTTATCAACTTGAACTAAAACATCTTCCACTGTCCCTCTTGACACTTTTATTGATCTATCGATAGGCAAAAGAGTTACAGAAGTTAGTTTTAACTCATCGAGATTGAGCTGTTGATAAACTGAATATGGCAATAAATTCACACTAGCACCAATATCAAATAAGGCTTGTTCAATTTTATAACTTCCAATAATACATGAAATTGAAGGACAACCAGGGTCTTTATATTTCAAAGTATTATTTTTCTAAAGAATGGCACTTACTTGTTCAGCTAAAAATGCTTTCCTTTTCACATTTAGTTTTTTTTTTTGTGCATAAATCCTTTAAAAATTTTGCATAAGAGGAAACCTATTTTATAGCATCCAATAAAGGAATATTAAATTTTACCTATTTTAAGATTTTAAAATTTTCAGGATTGTGATTCATCTTCTTAGCATTACGTAATGCATGAGAAAAATAGGGGTAGAGGTGAGGGTTTGATGTTTTCTTCACTAGGAGTAGGTTCAAAGCTTTGTTTACATTTAGAGATAGATTCATCATTCTCATAAGGTTCATAAATGTGTTTTTCAACAATCTTACCATTTCAAAGAGTGATAACCGCTTTAACTTGATCCATGTGTTGGTGCATTAGTTCGTGTAGGGTTCATATAGTCTTTAAGAGTCTTAGGTTAATTATGGTCATTATGTTGGGGCTGATTGTCCCCTGGGTCTATGAGTCCCTCAATTTGATTTTCGGTCATGGTGTTAATTGGTGAAGAATGAGAAGATGAAGGAGAATCCAAAAAAATATCAAAGGAAGTTCCAAAATTACATTTCACCAAACGATGAGAATTGAGATCTCGAAACCAACTGCTCATATAAAGAAATAAGATAAAATACAATAACAATAAATAATACAAATAAGAGAAAAAAATAAAATATTAAATACAGGCAAATAAAATAGGCAAAACTAAAATTAAAATAAAATAAAGATAAATAATTTGAAGTTAAATTAGTAATGTTAGATTATATAATAAAAAGTTAATAAATAAAGAGTGGGAGGCTTAGCCTTCTATGAAAATAAAAAGCGAATAATAAATAAAGTAAAACAAGTTAGGAGGCTTAGCCTTCCATAAAAATAAAACAAACAAACAAAACAAAATTGTTAATTTCACTTCCCTGGCAACGGCTCCAAAGACTTGACATGTCTAAAATATAAGAGTTTATTACTAAGTGAGGATTGTCGAAGTAATAAATAATCTAGTGAGAATGGGGTCAATCTATAGGAAAGTGGAATTAAAATTACAAACTATATATACTTTAAGGACAATTAAAATAGTATAAGATGTTTGTAAATAATAATGCATTTAACCAATTGAAATAAAAGCTAAGTTTAAGGGGATCTACTCTTGGCATATGAAATATGAATATATTTTACTCTTTTTATAACTCAATTAAATCCTCACACAATGGAGGTTCTAATTAAAAGATATAACAATTAAAGTTTATCACAATTTATATATTAACTAGTATTTATTTCTTTCAATTATTATACACCAAATCTTGTAAATGGGTTCAAGTATTTATTATGCCAATCTTTATATTTGTCTATAATAAATCAAGACTCTCACTTTACAAGAAAGGGTATATATGCTAAATCTTGTAAATGGTTTCAAGAATTCATTGTGCCAATTATAAAAATTGTCTATAATAAATCAAGATACACCACTTTAGAAGAAAGGGTATTAATATGATAAACAAAATAAATACATCATATATAAATTTGCATAACTTAAGAATGAAACATTAAATTCACGAATAAGCATTAAGTATATCTTATTACCTTGTCAAGAATTTCACCCTTTCACCTTAGCATAAATAAAATTACTTGGACATAATAAAACTAAAGAAAAAGAAGAAGAGATAACATAAATTTAGAATAGTAAACAAGAGAAATAATATTACAAAGAGATAATACAAAAGACAAGTGTTTTGAACTAAAATATAGCTCTCTAATTACCTCATTTAGGCATAAACATGCTGCCTATTTATATAAAAATATGGATAAATCGATACAAATGAAGAGGGAACCACTTGGATGATAAAAGTCAAGAATGGTGGCAAATAATTTACATTGATTACATTAATGTACCAAAGTTTTATCCAATTTGGAATTGATGTGATCCAAATTAGCTGTCACTTAAAACCTTAAAGTTGTAGATAAGTATCTTATCTTTTCAAATTGAGTTGTCTCATATGTATTAGATACATATTTCTATAGTTATGGGATAAATACTGATGATTGTTCAGATTAGGCCTATACTGCAGATCAGTTCTGTTCTAGGCCATTTGCACCCTCTAAACACTCGAATTTTAAATTCCTTGTGAAAAATAATATATCAGTCCATTGAGTCATATCTTTATAGGATCAAGAATCACTTAATTTTGATTCTTAGGTAGAAAGTTATGCCTATTTTACCAAACCTACCACAAAACAGTTAAATGCTAATTAGGTACAATATTGTAAACATACTTAAGTTAGGGGGATTAAAGACACTAGTAATACAAAATAATGATATAAAACCCTTATTAAATATATAATTCTAGTGTTCATCATGGATCAGTGATGAATACATTAAAATGCATATTTATTAAGAGATTCAGTCACCATTTAATGTCACTAATTTTAGCATTTTTATATTTTTAGGCTTTAAATAAAGTGTGGTCTTTAAATTTTGATTAATAGATGTTTTTGCACAAGTGTAGGTAAAATGGATGTACCTCTCAATGTAGAAATAAAAATGAATAATTTCTTGAACCTATATTAGTATGACTTAATCTTACACAAACTTGAACAACAGTTGAAAAGCCAAATCTAACATTTTGTGGGCCAAAATTGGGATACAACAGAATTGGATTACAACTTCCACTCAGCTTGACCCACCTCATGTATTTGGACCGTATTTCATAAAATACGTACATAATTGATATAATTCTGAAACCTATGAAATACTCACTCAAATATAAATAACTCTTATTTTGATGGTAAATTTCAAATCAACCGTTATCATGGACCAAATTGTATTGCAAATGGGTAAAAGGGTTATTGGCCGAAATCTGACATATCTTTGGTATTTTGCACATATCGCATTGGATATTCATCCAATTTACATGAAAATGGTGGCTATGGAAAGAAGAGACAAAATGCTACAACTTTCATGCCGGCCAAAAAGGCTACATCGCTCATTTTCAATATAAAAAAGGTACTGCAAGTGGGTAAACGAGTGGTTGGCCTAAATTATTGAAGATAGAAGTCACACTTAACATATTTTCATTCATTGCCTATATACGGATACTCTTAGGATGATTTCAAGACTAGATAATTTTGTATTATTTGCTTCTCATTATCATATATTGCAATCTAGGCTAGAGTTCTTGGCAAGGTTAAGTGATGAACGTTTTTGTTTAATAAACTTATTTTTATGCTTTGATTCTTTGTTAAGAGCTACAAATGTTTGTAAGTTTAGTTGTGCCTAAACTCTTATCTATTTTATTTTCTATAATCTAGAGGTTATAATTCTCATGTTTCATATATTTTCAGTCATGCTTTCTTTATTTGATTCTTGTTGAATTATAATTGTTATTGGTTACATTGTTTTACATGTTAATCTTTTACTGCAATTTTGTCAATCGATATATTGTCGATCTTGGATAATATGTAAAGACAATAATTATTTGATATTCAAGTTCATCTTTTATTACAATATTGTCAAAATGATATATTTTCGATCTTAGATAACTTGTATAAATGAACATGGTATTTGTTAATGTTTGCAAAGAGTTTAGTCATATTAAATACATGTGTTATCAAATGTGCTACATTTTACATATCTTCCGATTGATTGTTTGGGATGTGCAACTTTCAATTGAGTTATAAACATTGAATCAAAGTGTAAAGTAATTTTATAAAGTATAATTGTGATTCTCAAAGCCTTACTTAAATCATCATAAGATATTTTTTTCAATTCTTAGACAATATTATCTCATCTACTTAAACCAATTAATTAATTTTCTCTTTTGTTATTGCTTTAATATTTTACTTCACCAATCTATTTTGTGAAAAGCTTCCTCGTGGGATCGAAACCTCAATCTATACTGTGATAACGGCATTACATTTTGAGCGTAAACAAAATTTGGCACCGTTGTCGGGGAGGCACACTAAGCCAAAGTCGGTTGCGTTTATCAATACTACAGCGGTAACTTTGTATATTTTCTTTTCTTCGTAAAATTTTAGTTTTAAAATTTATTTCCTTTGTTGTAACTTATTTTATTGTTCATGGTTGGTTCTACCACTTAACTCAGTTTATTTTCTTTAGTTATTTTGTTGTATTTTATTTTATTTTAATGACTGATTCTACCGCCTAACTTAGTTCATTTTCTTTTATTTATTATTGCACTTTATTTTTTTAGTTCATTTGTCGTATTTTATTTTATTTTAAAGGCTGGTTCTACCACCTAACTTAGTTCATTTTTATTTATTTATTGCACTTTTTTGTTAGTTAATATATTGTATTTTTATTTTATTTTAATGATTGATTCTATCACCTAACTTTTTATTTATTTATTTATTGTACTTTGCAGTTTATTTTCTTTTATTTATTTATTGTACTTATTTATTTGTTTATTGTATTTTTATTTATTTATTGTACTTATTTATTTGTTTATTGTATTTTTATTTTTTTATTATACTTTACAGTTTCTTATCTTTTGTTTATTTATTGTATTTTATTATTATATTTCATGGTTGGTCTTATCACCTACCTAATTTTTATTTCTAATTGTATTTTATTTCACTTCTTAATGTTTCCTTGAGAATTTTCTTAAAAAAAAAAGAAGAGTAAAAACAAAAAAAAGAAATTTGTTAGAATGTATGCATCGACTTAGAGACAAACGAGAAAATTTGTGAGAGAAGTAGAATTAGAACCACCAGCACAATTTGTAAGGGAAGAGAATTCATCATCTAGTTCATCTTGTAATTCCAACACAACGAGCCAACACGAGGATAACCCTGTTAGAACTCTTAAAAATTACTTGCATCATACTCGCACAACCACACCATTATGCATTATATTTTTACCTAACACACAACATTCAAATTTTAAATCTAAAATGATACAACTTCTACCCACTTTTCATGGTCTAGATAATGAAAATCCTTATGTGCATGTTAGGGAATTTGAAGAGGTAATTGTCACATTCCAAAGCCAACCTAAAGCCATAGACACTGTTAGGCTTAAATTTTTTTTTTCTTTAAAAGACAAAGCAAAGAGTTGGCTATACTCTTTGAGGCTGAGGTCTTTAGGAACTTGGCCATAAATGACCTAAGCATTTTTCAATAAATACTTCCCATAACACAAAACTAATGGCTTGAAAAGACAAATTTCTTCCTTCTCCCAAAAAGACAGTGAAACCTTATATCAAGCTTGGGAAAGGTTTAAAGAGTTGATAAATCTGTGCCCTCACCATGGGTATGAAATTTGGCACTTGGTTAGCTATTTTTATGATGGACTCACAATTAGAGAGCGTCAATTTGTTGAGATGATGTGTAATAGGGAGTTTCTTCACAAAGATCTTGAGGAACCTATAGAATTCCTTAATGACTTAGTCGAAAAAGACCATATATGGACTAGACTTAACGCTACTGAAAGCACAAATAGGTCACGACCTAGTGGCATTTTTCATCTTAGGGAAGAGGATAGCCTTAAAGCCTAGTTAAAGGTCTTAATTAGGGAATTAGAGGCCTTGAAAACCAAAGATAGAAGAGTCACCCATACGATTGCTAGGGTTGAGTCACATGATGTTTATTTTGTCTGTGGAGGAGTAGAACACTTAGCTCAGGATTGCCCCACTTATAGTGGGATGAGAGGGATATATGAGTCACATGATGTATAAAAAGACTTATTCACCATACTCTGAAACCTATAATCCTAGCTAGAGAAATCACCCAAACTTTAGTTGGAAATCTGACCAACAAGCCAACAACCATTAGAAGTAAGAACAATAAGCACCCAAGTCTTATGGTGCACCTCAATATAATGCACGACCAACCAAAATTCTTTAAAGGATACATTACAAGCATTTATGAAGGCACAAAGTAAGACTAATAAAAAATTTGAAACAATTCTTACACAGGTGGTAGACGTAAACAAAGAAATCAAGAGTCAAATCACTAAGCTCACCAGTGCCTTAACTGTATAAGAGCGAGGTAAGTTTTCATCTCGACCCCAATCCAATCCAAAAGGATAATCAATGGCACAAGCTTCTACTTCTAATGCCAAAAATCTCTAAGAAGTCAATGCCATTACTATTCGAAGTGGTAAGATTGCGAGTGAGCCTACTTTTGCAACAAACACATCTACGAGTAGTAAAGATGCCCCCCTTGAAAAAGATGCCACAGTGAAAAAAGAGCCCAAAAATAAGTTTTCAATCCTAGTGCCTTTTCCTCAAGCTCTTCGACCTTTTGGAAAAAATTCAAAAATTCAAGGTGAGATTTTAGAACATTTGAAATAAGTTAAGATTAATATTTCTTTGTTGCATTTGATTAAGCAGGTTTCAACTTATGCCAAAGTCATCAAGGATCTATGCACTATCAAAAGAAAACACCATGTAAAGATGCAGTAATTAAACAAAAGACACCACCCAAGTATAAAAGACCCAGGATGTCCCATAATCTCTTGCCAAACTGGGACACATGAGTTTGGTCAAGCTATGTTAGACTTAGGAGCAAGTGTAAATTTAATGCCTTATTATATTTACTTGCAATTAGGACTTGATGAGATTAAACTTATATCTATAGTCTTATAATTAGCTGACCGATCAATCAAGAAACCACAAAGAATAGTAAAAGATTTTTTTGTTGGAAATTGATAAATTTTACTACCTTATTGATTTTTTAATTTTAGATACTCATTTTGTGGTTAACATAGAGTTTAAAATCCCTCTTATTTTGGGGAGACCTTTTCTTGCCACTGCTAAAGCTCTTATTAATTACAAAAATGGTCTAATGAAATTATCTTTTGGGAATATAACTCTTGAGGTGAACATTTTCCATATTGGCAAGCAACCATGAGAAAAAGACGAATGCTATCATTCATATATATGATAGACACACTTGTAGCAGAAGAAGTTTATAAAAATCATGGTTCTAATTCTTTAGAAAACCTCTTTGATTTTGATATTGAAGAATTATATTATCCTGATGAAACAACTGATGTGTTTAGTATTTTTTACTCACAGGATAAAAGGACTCGATTTTGGCAACCAAGCTTTGAAGATTTGCCACAAGAGAGGGAGAAACCAAAACCATCAAACCTCGAGACACCACAAGTTGACCTTTCTCCACTGTCCAAAGGTTTGAAACACGCATTCTTAAGACCGGGTGATATCTTTCCTATCATCATTTCTTTTGAACTTAGTGTTGAACAAGAGGAAAAACTGATAAAATTGTTAAAAGAACATAAGTCTGCACTAGGTTGGACCGTAACTGATATTAAATGTATTTTTTCATTGATATGCTCCCATAGAATTCATTTAGAGAAAGGTGCCTGATTGGGTGCTATACTAGCTAAGCACAAGTGCACACTATCGTATCAAGTAATATAGGATTTTAAGTCCAAATATCGATTCCACAGGGACTATGTAATCTATCTACTAAAATTATATCAATTAATAAAATTATATCTACTTAACTTTGATTCAGAAAAATCAAAATCTGAAACTAAATTTATTAACCTAATTCTATCAAATTAAACTAAACCTAAATAGTAAACAAACAAGAGATATAAATTCACTAAAGGATAATAATCTAGGGTATAGACTCATCCCTTAGTATTTCATTTGATTCATTAACCACTAAGTTCTTCCCTTAATATAAATTGTTGGCTTAGACACTAATTTCATCACAAGTCTCTGCCGATGGTCAAGTGACTATCTTACATATTCTAACAATCACCTATATGTCTATGGTAATCAAATTAAAATGTAATTCATTAAGATCAAGTCTAAATCATACCATACATTCCACCTAGGTATGGTATGATAAATGGAACTCATAGTTGTTACTCTATAATCATGAATCAAACTACCCTAGGCTAAACACATGAATCCATTTGTCAAGTTCATCATGGTTCTTTAATCATTTATAATATTGACCAAATATAATGAAAGCAATAAATACAAGATAGAATGAATCAATTATAATAATTAAGTTCATATACTAAGAATCAATGAAATCCAACTACATACTAGGTTCACATAGTCTAACCCTAGAATAACAAGTTTAGCTCATCACAAAACCAAAAGTATCAAATCAATCCATGAAAAACAATAAGAACAAGAACATAATGATAAGAAAAGAGAAGAAAAACTAATCAAGAAGACGTCTTGGGTTGCGTCTCTCTCAATCTTAACTTGAAGCTTGAATCTTGATCTTGAATTTTGATTTCTTAACTTTGATCTTTGATTTTATGTTGTGAATTCTTTCTCTCTATTTTTGCCTCTCCAAAGTCTGTGTATTTAACTTCAAAAGAGTATTTTTATTGGTATGAGAAACCCTACGAGCGAGGGGATTTGAATCCAAGTTGAAATAGGAGAGCTGAGAGGGGCTCTTATATGTCGTACAGGTGCCGCGGCGCTGGGTTGTGGGCACCGCGGCACTCAATCATGAGCACCGCAACCCAGCACCGCAGCACTCAGTGATGGGCGCTGCAGCGCTCAGCCCTGATATCTCTTTCGTATTTTAAGCGTAACTTCTTTGTTTGATGTTCGATTCGCCTCCTGTTTGTTCCTATGCATTACATTTTCTGTTATGCATCTATTTATGATCAAAAAAACATAATTAAATAGAAATATTTATGATTTAGAGCAAAATACGAAAGTTGAGTACAAATCATACTAGTGTTTTTATGCCCCTATCAGTGCCCAACCTCGTAGGGATCCACAAAGAAGACTTAACCCAACAACGAAAGAGGTAGTGAGGAAAGAGGTTTTAAAACTATTAGATGCGGGTATAATCTATCCAATTTCTGATAGTCCATAGGTAAGTCCAACTCAAGTAGTTCCTAAGAAATCTGGGGTTACAGTTGTGGAAAATGAGAATGGGATACCTATTCCAACTAGGGTAGTAAGTGGTTGGCGAATGTGCATTGATTATATAAAATTAAACACAGCCACTAGAAAAAACTATTTTTCATTGCCTTTTATCGACCAAATTTTAGAATATATAACTGGACATCCTTTTTATTGCTTTCTTGATGGGTATTCAGGTTATTACTAGATTGAGATAGCTATCAAAGATCAAGAAAAAACTATATTTACATGCCTTTTTGGTACTCATGCTTTTTGTAGAATGCCATTTTGATTATGTAATGCACCAGTTACTTATGCTGAGTATTTTCTCTGATATGGTTAAACAATGCATGGAAGTTTTTATGGATTATTTTGAGTAGGTGTGAAGAAAAAAGACTTGTGCTAAACTGGGAGAAATGTCACTTCATGGTATTTTCAGGGATCGTTTTAGGTCATATTGTATCTGAAGAAAGGATAGAGGTTGACAATGCTAAAATTGAATTAATCTCTAAATTACCTACACCCAAAACAGCAAAAGATGTCCGATCTTTTCTTGGATATGCTGGCTTTTACAGGAGGTTTATACAAAATATTTCTGCTATATCTAAACCATTGTGTAACCTTTTGTTAAAAGATGCTGAATTTACATGGACATAAAAACGTGAAGAGGCATTTCAAACACTTATTGCCAAACTCACCATCGCTTCTACCATGCAATCACTGGACTGGAACCTCCCATTTAAAATTATGTTTGATGTAAGTAATTATGCTGTAGGAGCAATTCTTGGGCAGCGAAAGGAGGGAAAACCCTTTGTTGTTTATTATGCTAGTAAGACTTTGAATGATGCTCAGATAAATTACATTACTATTGAAAAAGAACTACTAGCTATTGTTTTTGCCTTAGACAAATTTCGTTCTTATTTGATTGGTTCACATATTATTTTTTTACTGACCATGTGGCCCTTAAGTACCTTTTCTCTAAGAAGGATGTTAAAGCCCATTTAATTAGATGGGTTCTTCTTTTGCAGATATTTGATCTAACCATTAAAGATAAGAAGGGCGTTGAAAAAGTTGTTGCTGATCATTTACCCACCATTCGAGTTGATTTCCCTGATGAACATCTTTTCACTATAAGTCAAATACCTTGGTACACACTTATCGTAAATTAATTGGTTTGTGATGAACTTCCATCTAACTAGAGTGCACAAGATAAGCGTAAGTTCTTGGTTGAGGTACGTAATTTTTATTGGGACGATCCATATTTTTTCAAATACTGTCCTGAACAAATTATGAGATGTTGCATTCTTGAAAGTAAAGTTTCTAATGTCTTAAAATTTTTCCATAGTGTTACTTGTGGTGGTCATTTTTCTATAAAGAAGACAGTTGGAAAAATTTTATAGTGTGGTCTTTACTGGTCCACTTTTTTCAAAGACACTAATAATTTTTGTCGTTCTTGTGAAAGATGTCAAACGTTAGGTACTTTATCTCGAAGACATATGATGCCTCTTAACCCTATTCTTGTTATTGAGATATTTGATTGTTGGGGTATCCATTTTATGGATATTTGTCCTTTATCTTTTAGCTACCTTTACATCATTCTAGCTATTGACTATGTATCAAAATGGGTGGAGGCTGTAGCTTGTCGTACTAATGATAACACAACTTTGGTAAAATTCTTAAAAGAAAATATTTTATCTAGGTATGGTACACCACGTGTCATCATTAGTGATCATGGAGCACATTTTTGTAACCATTCTTTTGAAGCTTTGATGCATAGGTATGGTGTACTTTAAAAAATTTTCACTGCATACGATCCACAAACAAATGGACAAGCTGAGCTAGCAAATAGAGAGGTTAAACAGATTTTGAAAAAAATGGTTAACCTTAATCGCAAAGGTTGGTCTTAATGCCTTTTTGATGCATTATGGGCATATTGCACTGCATACAAAACCATCATAGAAATGTCTCCATACCGGCTTACTGGGCTCTCAAAGCCCTTAACTTTGATTTGAGTGCTGCAGGTCTTCAGAAAAAGTTATAATTGTTAGAAATAAAAGAGATACGAAATGATGCATATAACAACTCTAGGATTTACAAAGCTAAAATGAAAGCAGCTCATGACAAACAGATCTCAAGAAAATACTTCGAGCCAAATCAACGAGTTTTATCTTTATGATTCTCGATTGCATTTACACCCTGAAAAGTTGAGATCTCGATGGACTGATCCATTTATGGTAAGACACTTTTTTTCTAATAGTGCTGTCGAAATCGAAGACCCCACTAATGGACAAAATTTTAAAGTGAATGGACAGCGGCTGAAAAGCTATGTGAAAAAAGTAAACCACTCTATGTACCTAGTTGAGATCCCTCTTGTGGATCCTGTCTATCATACTTAATCAGGTTCAATCTATCTGTACCATATTTTATATTTTGTCTATATTTTATCTTTTGACTTTTTATTTTTGCTTTTATTTTCTTTCATATTTTATTTTACTTTATTTTATTCTTTTTTTTTTCTTCAATGTGATTTTATTTCTTGGTCAAGTGGCGGATACAGTACTACGTGACTATTAAAGTCGTTTCTCAGTTCCCTAAAAACTATCCCTCAAACTTTGCATTCATCTCTTTTCTTTTTCACTTTCTTTTAAAATGGATCACATTCTTGCCAACCTTAAAAAACGCTTTCCTTTATTGCCTCAAAATGCTTTACTTAAGATTTATAAAGCATGGTGTGAAAGACTAAGGCTATTAAGGTTGAGTAATATCCCTGTGGACATTCGTTGGTTAATCGAATCCAATGTTTGATTATCTGGTGATCTGCAAATGATTTTGTTTCTTTTATGCTTGGTATTAGAAGAAGCTCCTATGCCAAAAGGCAACGAGTAAAAAGGTTACAAGTATGTTATAAATGTGCTTGATGGAATTATAACCAGAGTTATCATTCTTTAGGATTTACATCTACAAATCGAGAAGATAAAATTCAGTTTATTAAGGATGGACTGAGTAAGGAGTCTTTAGATGATATCCGATTGACTCTTAAGATCCATCCCTATGGGCTTATGCAACGTGAACTTCTCGATTTACAGAATAAATTCAAAAATGAACATCATCGGCATAGTCTCGAGAATCTGACTCAAAAAGAACCTGTTTGCCAATTTTTAAGAAAATTGGATGGGAAGCCTATCCTCGACCTATAGAGGGCGTTTAAGCCATTACTAGACATAAAACCAGAGGAAGATGTGAGCCATAATCACAACTACCTGTAAATACATGTGTTTTAATTTCAAACTTTTTTTATTTTATTTTATTACTAGTAGGGCTACTCATATAGATGTCTTAAATTCAAAACTTTTAGTTAAATAATGCATGTGGGTCATTATGTTTAACTTTTTATGTTTTATTTTTAACTCTCTTCTGACAAACTGTCAGGTTACCAAAATTATTGTTATCATTTAGTACTCTATAAATATAGCACCTCATTTTCTCCATTTTCATATATTGAGATAAAGGTGAGCGTAGATATGGAGGAAACCTCAGTTCAACAATTTCAAAATATATGTGTATTTTGTGGATCTAGTTTTAGGGAAAATAAAGTGTTTGTAGAGGCAACAAACAATCTAGGAAAAGTATTAGCTACAAGAAACATCTATTTGATTTATGAAGAGGGTAGCCTTGGGTTAATGAGGTGTATGTCAACAACTGCACATTTAGAAAGAAGTCCAAGTTTTAGGTATTATTCCTACAACTTTAGCCATGGGAAACCTGACTGGAAAAATAATAAGGGAAGAATTACGAGTCTCGTCCATACATGAATGTATAACTAGAATTCTTTACAATACAAACACTTTTATTGTTTTACCAGGTAGTTATAGTACCTTGGAAGAAAGTATTCAAATTACCTCTTGGACCCAGTTGAATATCCGTCGAAAACCCATAGGTTTGTTGAATGTTAATAACTATTTTGATTGCTTACCCTATTTTCTTGATCAAGCTGTAGAATAGAATTTTATTTCACATTCGGCACGACAGATCCTTGTTTCTGCTACCAATGCGGATGAATTGATTGAAAAATTACAGGCAATTACCTATGAACCTAACCCAGTAATAACTCGGATCGATTGGTCAGTGGGCTTTACAGCATCGTCACTTTAGTTTATATTTGCTTAATGTCTCTCAGGTTTGTTTCTTTCAAATAACTAGCATTTCAGGCAATGTCTCATATACTTTATCTCTTTATATTTAAACATTGAGGATAATGTTTCATCTGGTTTGGGGGGAGGATAGTAGACATAAGTTGTATTTCGCATTCTAAAAAAAATCAAAAAAAGAGATAATGGGGTTTGACATTTGATTAAAATGGCAAAGTAAAGAGTTCATTATTGAACTCTTGAGACTCATTATAGGTCAAATTAGAATGGCAGAGTAAGGAGTTTTATTTCTAACTTTTAAAATTCATTTTAACTTACTTGTTATTATTTTGTTTTATCTTTCATGCATTGTTGTTTATTGCTTGTAGTCATGGTAATTCTTGTATAAAAGAATTTACTTTTCTACCTAGGTATGATTTCAAAATTATTTGGGTTTAGTTACTATTTCTATTTAGGTTACTAAAGAATGACTTCGAAATATTTTTTAGCACAATGCTAAGCCTTGTGGTAAGATGGATGATTCAATTTATATAGCCGAGAGAATTCTCATGTTTAAGTATAAAATTTTCTAATATCACATATCGTTTGTGAGTACTGGAAAGGTTGAGAAAATAGCTTATGAACCTTCATTGATCTTTTGAATTGGGTAATTTTTGTTTAGATTAATATTATTTGAATTAAGGAATAAGTTGGTTACATAGCTGAAGGACGATTTAAAGTGAATTCTCAAATTGTGTGAACATATTTTGGTGAGAAACTATTTTTTTTATTACCTCCTTATATTCTTACAAAAAAAAAAAAATTAAAAGAGCAAAATACCAAAAAAAAGAAGAATCCATTCAGTTTAATAAAGTCTTCATTCAATTTTTGAAGAAAAATATCTTATAAATTAGTTTTCTCACAAGCCATATTTGTATTATTCTCACAAGACAATTGAAGTCCTAAAGCTAGTGCATATTAAGAATGATTGATTTTTAAACAATTGATTTTTCTATCTTTAGATCAATGTTAGTTTGTATATCTGTTCTTAAAATTGACTTTTTCTTGAGTGTTTAACTGTTTTCCAACTCCATAAGCGAAAACCTAACCACTTAAACAATCATACATTTGTGAGGATATGGAGTTGAGACTTTTACTTGAAGAAATTCTCAAGGCTATATCTGTTGTGGTTTGTGGTATGAAAGTTACGGCTTAGTTCACACACACACAAATTTTGGAAGTTATAATTGAAAAAAATCATAATAGCAATAGTGATATGGAACTAATGTGTTTGTTTGAAATGTTTAGGTAGTTTTCCATATTCTATTTACGCTTGAATTGCTAGAGACTAGCAATAAGTTGGTTGGGGGCTGTGATGAACACAATAAAATGCATATTTATTAAGAGATTCAGTCACCATTTAATATCACTAATTTTAGCATTTTTATATTTTTAGGCTTTAAATAAAGTGTTGTCCTTAAATTATGATTAATAAATGTTATTTGCATAAGTTTAAGTAAAATGAACGTAACTCTCAATGTAGAAATCAAAATAAATAAATTCATAAACCTGGCGTAACATGACTCAATTTCACACAAACTTGAAGAGTAGTTGAAAAGCCAAATCTAACATTTTATGGGGCAAAATTGAGATACAATAGAATTGGATTACAACTTCCATTCAGCTTGACCCACCTTATGTATTTGGACCATATTTCACAAAATAAATACCCAATTGGTACAATTATTAAAGTTGTGAAATATTGACTCAATTATCAACAACTCGTATGTTGATGGTAAAGTCCAAATCAACCGTTATCATGGACCAAATTGTAATGCAAATGGGTAAAAGGGTTATTGGCTGAAATCTGACAAATCCTTGGGATTTTGCCCATATCTCGTTGGATACTCATCTAATTTATATGACTCTAGTGGCTATGAAAATAAAAGAGAAAATTCTACAACGTTCATGTTGGCCAAAAAGGCTACATCAGTTATTTTGATTATAAAAAAGGTGCTTCAATTGGGTGAATGAGTGGTTGGCCTAAATTATTGAAGATTGAAGTCACACTTAACATATTTCTATTCATTGCCTATATACGGATACTCTTAGAAAGATTTCAAGACTAGATAATTCTGTCTTATTTTTTTCTCATTAATATGCATTGTAATCTAGGCTAGAGTTATTGGCAAGGTTAAGTTTAGTTGCTGGATCTCTTATACTTTGATTCTTTGTCAAGAGTTACAAATGTTTATAAGTTTGGTTGTGCCTAAACTCTTATCTATTTTATTTTCTATAATCTAGATGTTATAATTCTCATGTTTCATATATTTTCAGTTATGCTTTCTCTATGTAACTTTTGTTGAATTATAATTATTATTGGTTACATTGTTTTACATGTTAATCTTTTACTACAATATTGTAAATCGATATATTATCGATCTTGGATAACATGTAAAGACAATAATTGTTTGATATTCAAGTTGATCTTTTACTGCAATATTGTCAAAATGATATATTGTCAATCTTCGATAACTTGTATAAATGAACATGGTTTGTGTTAATGTTTGCAAAGAGTTTAGTCATATCAAATACATGTATTATCAAATGTGCTATATTTTATATATCTTTCGATTGATTGTTTGGGATGTAAAACTTTCAATTGAGTTAAACATTGAATCAAAGTGTAGAGTAGTTTTATAAAGCATAATTGTGATTCTCGAAGCCTTACTTAAATCATCATAAGACATTTTCCTCAATTCATAGACAATACTATCTCATCTACTTAACCAATTAATTAATTTTCTCCTTTACTATTGCTTTAATATTTTACTTCACCAACTTATTTTGCGAAAAGCTTCCTCATGCGATCGACACCTCAATCTATATTGCGATAGCCGTATTACATTTTGAGCGTAAACACTAAGCTTTGATTTACTTGGTGAAATAGTCCACAACTACCTCGGCATATTTGCAAGATCTTTTTCCAAGGCAAGGGTTATATTAGGTCCAGTCCTCACTAAGCAAAAGGCCAGGCCAGGGCCCTACCATTGTGAATAGTTCTAAAGCTGGAGCTTAGAACTTATCAGCAAACCTTTAGCACGCATCTCATCATTTGACAAATGCTTGTGTATCTTGAAGGGTGGTTGACCACTAATAGCACGTTCTGAAGACTTTGTGAGCTAATGCTTCCATCATAATATGGTTTTCCGCAAACCCCTTCATGGATTTCCCTAAGTACCTTTTCTACCTCTTGTAGCCCCAGACATCTCATATAGGGGTAGGAAATGTCTCGCCTGTATAACACTCCGTCAATGACCGTGTATTTGGCTACTCAATATCTGAGCTAGTGAGCTTTTTGTTTGTCTCATGAGAGGGTTCCATTTTGGATGTAATCTTGAATTGGATCAATCCAGCTAGGTTGAGGGTTGATCTGCAATACTTGTTCTTCCTTCTATATGCTAGGCATGGGTATGAATTATATAAGGACTATTTTGAGTAGTCGAGCTTCTTCATTGGATGCCAACCGTGCTATTACATTAGCTTGGTGATTCTCACTCCTAGGTATCAATTCTACCCAACTCCCTTAAATTGGCCTATCAGACTTTTAACCTTTTGCAGGTATGCTAACATGTTTTCTACTCAGGCTTCAAAGTTTCCATTTACTTGGTTGACAACTAAATGGGAGTTGCTTTTTACCAGAATATCTAAGATAGCTAAAGCTCGAGCTATTCTTAAACCAATTAGAAGAGCCTTATATTCAGCTTTATTATTAGAATCCTGAAACCTAAACTTGACAACATAACATACCTCATCCCTTTCTGGGTTGATGAGGATTATCCCTGCTCCAAACCCATGGGAATTAGAGGCCTCATCAATTTAGAGTACCCAGGCTATATTTTTCCTTGTGTATCCTTTCTAGTTTCTTCCACTTCTTCCCCAATCATACATTTCGCCATAAAGTTAGCTTAGGCTTGTCACTTGATAGTCGTTCGGGGTTTGTACTACACATCAAATTCACTAAGCTTTATTGACCATCTGACCAGCCGCCTTAATAAATTTAGCTTATGCAGAATTTATCTGGGGGGTTAATTTATCATGACTATTGCTGTATGGGCTTGAAAGTAGGGTCACAGCTTCTTCCCTGATATGATAAGGGCTAGGACTATCTCTTTCATAGGAGGATATGTACTTTTTAGACAGTTAAGGATTTATTGATGAAGTACACCAGCCTCTAGACCGCTGCTTCTTTTTTGACCAGCATCAAACTTATTTCTTTGCCTAAGACGCCTAGATATATGATAAGTTCATCCCCTTAAACTAGTACAACAAGGTGAACTGGGTTTGAAAGGTATGATTTAAGTTGTTGAAAGGTGTCCTCGCACTCTTAGGTCTATCGATTCTTTTCTCTCCTTTTTATAGCTTGAAAAAACTCAAAAAATCTATCTGTAGCTCAGGATATAAAGCGATTTAGGGCTACTACACTCCCTGTGAGTTGCTGGATCTCCTTAACTGTACTCGGGGATTTTATTTCTATGATAGCTCTTATTTTGTCTAGATTGGCCTCTATGCCTCTTTGCTGACCATAAATCCTAAGCATTTGTCAGATTTTACCCCAAAGGTATATTTTTTTAGGTTTAGCTTTGTTTCATGCTTCCTTAGGATCTCAAAATTTTCCCTTAGATCTTTCATATGATCTCTAAATTTGGTAGACTTAGTTATCATGTCATCTACATATACCTCTATATTTTTACCTATCATTGGTTTGAATAGCTTATTTACTAACCTTTGATAGGTAGCTCCTGCATTTTTATTTTTGAACGACATTACTTTTGTAGCAATAAGTCCTTTGATATGTAACAAATGATGTCTTTTCTTGGATAGAGGGAACATTAAAATCTGGTTGTACCTCGAGAAGGTATCCATAAAACTAAGAAGCTTGTGTCTTAGGAAAAGAGAAGCTATCTTTGAGGCATGCGTTGCTCAAGTCGGTGAAGTCAGAACACATCCTCTATTTCCCATTAGCTTTCTTACTATGATGACGTTGGTAAGCCACTCATTTAGTGTCTTCTCTGATGAATCCTATAGCCAATAGTTTCTTCACTTCTGCGGTTATTGCCTCATTCTATTCCTAGTTAAATATTCTACTTTTTTGATTGATCAGCCTAAAAGCTGAGTGAACAACTAGCTTATGAGATGCCAACACTAAATCAATCCGTGACATATATTCGTATGGCCATGCAAAGATATTTGAGAACTCCCATATCAATTTGGACAATTCCTCTCTGATTTCAGGTTCTAATTGGGACCCAAATTTGACTTTTTTTTTGGTATATTGGATTTGACCTGAACCAAACTCAACTCCTTCGTCAGCTTAGGTGACTCATTGCTATCATCACATGGGTCAATGGTAGTGACGCAATAGGTTCTTTTGGCTGATACTGCATAATAACTTTTAGCCATTTTTGGTCTCTTGATACAACCTCAAGTCTCTCTCTAGTAGGAAACTTGAGTTTTAAATAGTGTATAGACAAGGCCACATTAATGTTTCTCATGAAAGGTCAGTCAATTAAAACTATATAAGGGAATGGCTGATCCACAACTACAAAGCTGGTCATCATAGTCTTTTCATATGGTTTTTGGCCCAGACTCATGGGTAAGGTCAAAATACCATGCGGCATCACACAACTCTCCTCGAATCCTTGTAGTAGTGTCTAGGTTCTCTCCATATATAAGTTCTTAATTTTAAACTCATTCAAGGATTCCTTGAATACTATATCAACTGAGCTTCAAAGGTCAATGAATACTTTGTTAACTTCCATGTCTGCTACCTGTACTACTACCACAAGTGTATCATCATGTGGGTATCTTACTTCCTCTGAATCCTTCTTCATAAACATGATGAGGACTTCTCGCAACATGAATTTTTAGCTATCGAGATGTTGTACATGACTTGATGCCCCATCATCAAGTATCGCGAGTAATTCTTCCTTTGTCTATTTGAATCTCCTACCAGCGTTAGCCCTACCAGAGATGATTATAGTGGCACTTGGTGGATCCATTGGGGTGGTCAACGGGTTAACCTCTGTACTATGTTTTTTCTAGGAATTCCTTTAAATATCCATTCCTCATTAGAGCATCCACTTGCCTTTTCAGATCAATACATTCACCGATGGCATGTCCCAGGCTCTGATGGAATTCACACCAGCAACTTAGATTTTTTGTTGTTCTGTGACTTTGCCCTTATGAGAGGCCTTAGAAATTAAACCCCTGCTTTGGATAACCTTATAGATATCCTCCAGTAAAGTGGCTAAGGGAATAAAGTTATCGATCTAAGCAACCCTTGTGCCCCAGTAAGGTTCTCTTTTAGTTTTCTAGATTTCTGAGTTGTTCAGGATGGTCAGCCTACAAACGATGTTTTTTTTTCCTGCTGCCTATCCAAAGATGAAAACTATTGTGCTCATTTGGGTAGATCACTCCCCTAATAAAGTCTATTTGTCTTTGTCAACCCTCAGATGTTTAAAGTTCGAGGGTGGTCCTATCTCTTCATCCCCAATATTTTTCATTTTCTCAAGGATGAACTTGGCCTTGCGCCATGTCTGCTAGTGATCTTTTCACCTCTTCTTCTTTCTTTATAGCAATATATTTGGATGAATTATTATGCATGATATTGTAATTTGGAACATCACTATCGAATAAGTAGTACCAAAATTAATTTAACTTCAATCTGACCTTAAGAGCTTCCAAGGCTATTAGCTGGTCGAATGCCCCAAACAAGATCACTTCCTTGTGGAATCTCTTTATATACTCCTTGAGACTTTCATTCCTTCCTTGCATGATCTCCTTTAATTATCGGGGATCTTTTGTTACTTCGCAGAAACCCAAAAGCGTTGTGCAAATATTTCTGTAAGCTTGTGGTAAGACAAGATACTTTGCTTCTTCACCCTAATACCAGAGGAGGGTAGGACTCTCGAGACTCATGTGGAAGAGCCTACACATTTTCTTCTACTTTAGACTAGCTATGGATAGCAAATCGATCACTTAGTTAACATAGTGGTTGGGGTCCATCACTCTTTAGTAAATAAGAAGGCTCGGCAATATGAACCCACTTAGGAGCTCCATATCTCTTAGTTCATTTGTCAACAAAGATCTCATTTCTTCTCCGTCTTCTTCGAGGGAGGCTGATCTTTCTTCTCTTTTTCTTCTAATAGGCTCTTTAATTGCTTATCTAACCCTCTGACTTTATCTTCAAGAGGCGGTTCAGCACATAGTTGTTCCTAGCCATTATTCTCTGGTCTCTCGATCTACTCCGAGTCCTAAAAATTGAGACACATCATGCTCGTCTAGTACATAGTTTTGTCCTTCTCCCTTAGTACGACATCTTTAATCTTCCCTCTCGACTTGCTGGTTAAGGTTCTCTAGCACATTCAAACCTTAGGACTTTGAATTCACTATCTGTTCCTATCTTATTTTTCCCCCTTGGTTCCTTCCATGCTTCTTCAACATCTCTACTATCAATTGCCTTAACTCCTCCCTTTCCTCCTTTATCACCTATAATTCCTCTCGTAATTCTCTCAGCAAGGAGGTTCAAGACAAGTAGCCTAGATTTGACATATGGACTTCTTGGGTTCCACTATTGTATAGATTTTTGACCAACTACTGTGCTACGAGTTGGTTTTTACTGCTTGGTGATCGATTTTCCATTCTTTAGTTTTTGGTGGATACTGACAAAGCTTTTTGTTCTATTCTAATAGCCAAAAATTGTCCTCGCGTCTTTTCCTTCTAATCATGACATTCTTCATACTATGGGTGTAGGTGCAGATCTTATAAAAGATCTTATTGAAGAAATTTCCCTTCAGAACTTTTTATTGTTGTAGCTTTCAGTGTTCCACAACCTACTATCACTGCAAAACCTTTACAATCAACTTCGATTCTTAAGAATGGGCAAACAAGAATTCCTCTATTCATGAGCCTTAAGTTTCTGTTGAGATGGCCCTGATCTAGATGAGAAACTTCCTAATGTCTTTAGGAACACTCCTAAGAAGGCATGCATTACTCGTAAGTTGAAATCTTCGAAGAAGCCTTCCATTTCAAAATGGTACAAGTCTTTGCTCTTTTTGGATCGTCTGTTCCTGAGGTGGTTCTAGAATTAATTGGTGTTGACGATATGGTGTCTGATATTCTAGAAAAGCCTTCTGTAGTTTAAGAACTTTCTATTAGGGTATGTGCTTACGTGCCATATTTGTTTGTATAAATATTTATTTGATAATATTTATACAATGTATATTATATTAAATCGGTAATACACTTTGTTAAATGGTAATGATACTTGTCACATTATGGACATTGTATAATCTAAAAAGGTTCATATCTAGTTTAAAAGAGTTTAGACTGATTCTAAGGGTTAACAAAGCTGAGGGTTATAAATGCTAACAATTAGCACTACTAAGAGTTAGTAGGTTATAAAAGTCAGCGAGATTTAACGAGTTAGAACCTTGTTTATAATGGGACAAAGACCTTATGGTATTTTAGTAATGACATAGTTACAAAGAGTTGCAATAGGAACTAGAAAATGTCGTTATGCAAGTGTGTTCTCAAACACTGTGTTCCTGATCTATTTTCACCAATACAGTCTATCGGTGAATCCCTTTCATATAAATCAGTGTATATCTATATTTATAAGATACAGATGATTATTCTTAGTTAACCATGAGATGAGAGCTCATATAGGCATATTTGTATCCAGTTAGGACTAAATACTGGAGAGACTCACGAGGACCCCAATAAATATCTTATGAAATCGTCAATGGTAGGTCTTTTCGAGTTGAGTAGTATATATGGTCCTTTGACTAAGTGTCATGGTGGACTTATGGGTGATCCACCACACTTTGGCTCCATGGATGTCAGAGATATTTCATGGTCTAACCACTACATGTCATTGAGTGTGATTCAATGCTCATAGAGTCTGATGTCCATAGATATAGGATCCGTCAGCTCATATAGGTGGGTTGTATGTTCGATGCTTTAAGATTGTATCTCATAAAGTCTTACAGCCGTTGTTCACAAAATTATACATACGCGAATTTATAACGCAAGTGCACGGGTCGTGAGCAAGTAATAAAGTGATGAGTGAGTATCGTTCCTACGAGGATTGTGTCCTAAATTAATGCTAAGTACTATAATGTTGGCAACATAACTTTATCTAGGCTAATTTAAGAGTAAGATGAATTATTGAATTAAAAGGCAACTTAAAACAAAATAACTTGCAAATTAAAGACATAAGAGATCTATGGCAATGGGGTTCTAGGGACTTGATTTTCCTCTATTGTTCCTATGGCCTTTGTCATTAGTGATCAATAACAAATTTTATGCATTCAATAGTCTAGGGTGTATGATTAATCTCGTTCCCTCTTCCGAGTGCTAAATAAGATACTATACATATACAACTAAGTTGATATCCTTATCTAACTCGTTATACATACAAGCATTAAGCTACCTTTACACGACTACCCTAAGTTTATTAGTCTCCCAACTCAACAAACTCAAAGTTATGCTTTTTACAACCAACATATGGATTAAACTTTCCCAAACACATAACCCAAATGTTCAAATCATCCAATCCATTTTTCAATGCAATTATAAGCATGAAGTACATAAAAAGCATAAATGAATAACACAAGATAGTCATTAACTACAAAATAACATCAACACATATTGTTCAGTAGAGTTTCATCAAGGCCTAGAACATATAATCTAACAACAAAATGATAACGTACGATATGATGAATCCTATAAAAACGGGATCTTAGAGCATTGATTTTATTCTATTCCTCCTATATTCTTCCTATCTAGCATTTCGTTCAATTCATTAATCAAAGGCTTAAGACTAATCTCATTCTATCTCCTGAGTGCCGAATGAGATACTATGCATACATATTCAAGTTGACATCCCTATCTAATTTGTTTACATATACATGTATTACGCAACCGTTAAATTGATTACCCAAGGATTAATTTCATTACCTCTCCCGAGCGTTAAATGAAATCCAAGGCATAATGGCACGCCCAAAGTGTTTGTGCCTGTCACGCATTTTATCAAACACTTGGTATGCACCACATGCAAATCGTATGAAAACCATGGTGATTACCTAAGTATTATTAGCCTCTCGACTCAATAAAAATCCAACCATAACTAATATTATCAAGAAATCCATAGATACAAACATTATTCAAAGTTGTAAATTTAAACAAAAGAGAAAATACAAAGTAAAGAAAGAAAAAAACCGAATTTGGGGATGTCTCCAAGGTTTCAATCCTTCAAATGTCTTCAATAATGTTCAAGAAACCTTGGAGACATCATTTCTTCTCTTCAAATTTGAGCTCAAGTGTTGTTTTCTTTTGCAAATTTCGTGCCTCCCTTTTTGTTTTTTTTGAGAAAATGGCTAAAAGGTAGTATTTATAGGTTTCAAATTAGGACAAGAAAAGAGGGGTTAAAATAGTTGGTGGCGCCTGGGCACCACATTTTGGCCCCTGGGTACTGAGCATTCTGCCAATGGAGCCTGTTTTGGAGCCTAGGTGCCATGTTTTGGCGCCTGGGTGCCACTTTCTAGCGCTAGGGCGCCAAATACTGTTTTCGTCACTACAGCGATACTGTTCATTGTACTGTAGCATTTGGTCTTTAGTTTGTTTTCTTTGAATTTTCATCCCAAATAGCTTTATTAACTTGAAACATACAAAATGAAATTAATATACATAAAAAGTCATGAATTCGCATTCAAAATGAGTAATTATCAAATTAATAGGGGTGTAATATCATATATAAAATGCACTTATCAAATACTCTCAAACTTAAATACTTACTCGTCCTCGAGTAAGAAAGCACATGCACAAAAATAAAAAAAATGACAGCAAAATAAAAAAATACAAAATAGTGGGTCAGCAAATGATTAGTAATTTGTCTTAAAGATTTCTTATGACTACTATTATCCTCCAGGAAATTCCAAACATCATAACCGTTCAACGTGTCAATCCAACACTTATTCAAATCCACAAGTGACCAACTTGGTGTGTGTGTGAATAGCATAGTCTCTATGGTAGCACAGTAAGCTTTCTTTGTTAAACACATCTTATTTTGAAAGCTCACTTTCATAAACAAATGTATGTCCATGCCCAATGTCAATGCTCACATTCATAAACATATGTTTTTCATATTTCATATCAAATATACTTTAGCATAACATAAACATATTTCTAAGCACATTTACAAAATCTTACATAAATAATTACTATGCTTATTGTGATTTCAGTAAAAGGTCTAGTATACTTACCTCTTAGCACTTTTAGCTACAAGGCTTAAATCTCCTTAACCTATCAATAGAGATTAATCCTTTCATGAATCTCAACATTCATACAAAACACTTTAAATAGCTTACAAAATTACGCATATTGCACTTATCATATCGAATTAGTTAAATTACTTGGTTTTTCAAAACCTGTCATTCTGACCACATACACTTAACAAAAACATTTTATACATCAAATGATGTCCAATTACTCCAAAATTAGAATATATCATTCTTGACTCATATATCCTTCTTTTATATAAATGTTATATCATAATTCCTACACAATCTATTCCATAAACACCATTGAATCCAAACTACTAACCTGACAGGATCAAGATATTTACTGAACAGTATTCAATCTCCCAATTTTTTAAAATCACATACTAACTCAAAAATTATAAAACTATCACAGAATTACTGTTAACACATATCTCAATCCATGATAAATATTTACTTCAAAATCACTGTCAAAAGTATTTTGAAACTATTTTATTCTATAACTTTAAAAATCTGTTAATCAAATACTGCAATAAGCTTACACTCTTTAGAAAATCATAACAATTTAACCACATTGATCTAAATTCTTAATTCTGAGTATTCATATTAGACATATAAAATTATCACATTCCATAAATTCGTAATTTTTGAAAATCATTCAGCAGATTAAAAATTATTTGTCTCTGTATTATACTATTAACACAGGAAATTTTTAAAATTTTAGGGTTATTTTGGTAAATTCACTACAAATTCAATTTCTGAAATTTTCAATCGATTCAAAATCTCAAATGATCTTAAACATGTCTAATTTCATATACGCAAAATTCAAAATCAGAATCGAATCACAACAATTTATAAAATTCCTGGATCAAGAGACTATCAAGTAAAAATTCTGTAATTCATCATGATTTATCAAGCTATCTACATAAATCATCATTAATTCTCACAATATCTTATGAAATCCACATCAAATCCTCAATTGTACATATTTCAAAAATCAAAACTTAAAGGAATTAACTAAATTAACACCAAGAAACTAAGAAAGTGTTATAATATACCTCTTAAAGCTTAAATTCTAACTTTTTTCTTCTTTTTCTTCTTCTTCTTGTTCTTCTCTTTCTCTCCCCTTTCTTTCTCTCTTTTCTCACTCTAAAAGAGGTGGCTCAACCAAAATGAGTGAATTAGGGTTACAAATGTGTATTTTTATACTAAGAGGCTAATTTTTAATATTTATGAATTAGCCCCTAAAACTTTCAAAGTATTATAATTTGGTCCCTATAATAAATCTAAAGTCTTGTAAATAAACTCAATACTAATAGTATGTCCTTAATCTATACAAAAAATATTAATAACAATACATAAATTAAGTATCATCCACATACAATTAAAATATGAATATTATACATATATATAAATATTTATTCTTTTCGGTATTGGATAAGTGGTTACTACAATTCAGAATATGTATTTATATATATATATATAAATATACATATTTTATTTGTATGTGGGTGATACTTGATTTATATATTGTTATTAGTAATGTTTGTATAGGTTAAGGACATACTATTAGTATTGGGTTTACTTTAGATTTATTTTAGGGACCAAATTGTAATACTTTAAAAGTTTTGGGGGCTAATTCGTAAATATTAGATATTAGCCTCTTAGTATACAAATACACATTTGAAGCCCTAATTTCCTCATTTTGGTTGAGCTAACTCTTTTAGAGTGAGAAAAGAGAGAAAGAAAGGGGAGAGAAAGAGAAGAAGAAAAAGAAAAAGAAGAGGAAAGTTGAAATTTAAGCTTTAAGAGGTATATTATAACCCTTTCTTACTTTTTGGTATTAAATTAGTTAATTCCTTTAAGTTTTTATTTTTGAAAATATGTACAATTGAGGATTTGATGTGTATTTCGTAATATATTGTGAGAATTAATGATGATCTATGTAGATAGCTTGATAAATCATGATGAATTACAGGAATTCTACTTGATAGTCTCTTGATCCAGGAATTTTATAAATTGTTATGCTTCGATTTTGGTTTTGTATTTTAAGTATATGAAATTAGACATTTTTAGAATCATTTAAGACTTTGAATCGATTGAAAATTCCAAAATTTGAATGTTTAGTGAATTTACCAAAATGACCCTGAAATTCTGGAAATTTCCTGTGTTAACAGTATGATACAGAGACAAACAATTTTTGATCTACTGGATGATCTTCAAAAATTACACATTTATGGAATATGATAAATTTATATGTCTAATATGATATATTTAGAATTGAGAATTTAGATCAATGTGGCTAAACTGTTATGATTTTCTAAAGAGTGTCAGCTTATTGCAGTATATGATTAACATATTTTTAAAGCTATAAAATAAAATAGTTTTAAAGTACTTTTGGCAATGATTTTGAAGTAAAATATTTATCATGAATTAAGATATATGTTAATAGTAATTCTATGATATTTTTATAATTTTTGAGTTAGTATATGATTTTATAAAATTGGGAGATTAAATACTATTCAGTAAATATTTTGATCCTGTCAGGTTAGTAGTTTGGATTCGATGGTGTTTATGGAATAGATTGTGTTAGAATTATGATATAATACTCATATATAAGAAGGATATATGAGTCAAGAATGATATATTCTAATTTTGGAGTAATTGGACATCATTTGATGTATAAGAAAATTTTATTAAGTGTAAGTGGTCAGAATGACAAGTTTTGAGAAACAAAGTAATTAGATCAATTCGATGTGATAAGTGTAATATGTGTAATTTTGTAAACTAAGTAATTAGATCAATTCGTTGTGATAAGTGCGATATGTGTAATTTTGTAAACTATTTAAAGTATTTTCTATGAATGTTGAGGCTCATGAAAGGATTAATCTTCATTGATAGATTAAGGAGATTTAAGCCTTGTAGCTGAAAGTGCTAAGAGGTAAGTATACTAGACCTTTTACTAAAATCACAATAAACATAGTAATTGTTATGTATGATTTTGTAAATGTGGTTAGGAATATGTTTATGTTATGTCAAAGTATATTTTGATATGAAATGTGAATACATGTGTTTATGATTTTGAACATGGACATACATGATATATATGTGTTTTTGAAAGTGAGCTTTCAAAGTGAAATATGTTTAACAAAGAGAGCTTTTGAAGTGTAATATGTCTATGAGAAACATTTTATATTTTGAGGATGCTTAAATTACACATGAGAAACATGTGTAATTTAAAACCTCACTTGTACTATTCCTCTCATACGATATGTCACCTACGAGTGACATTTGGCTCATTATGTGATATGTGATATTAAGTCCTACTAAGTAGTAGTTGAGTGATGGTATTCCTATTATATATTTTGAAAGAATATGTAAGCGTTTACCTGACATATGATTTGATAAGATTATGATTTTGATTTATCACAACATATCATACTACTAACTAGTATGCTTATTGAGTTTTATACTCATTATAGTTTATAGTGATTTCAAGTAAATAAGGTACATGTGTGCTTAGCGGATTTGGCAAGGCTTCTGTTGTCCCTTAGGTTCCCTAAGTTGCTAAGTGTTTCATTTGTGGACACATAGTTTAAGATATTTGATTTGTCCCTATTAAATAAATACTTATGTGTTATTTTATTAGGTATTGTTGTATTTTGTTTATGTTTCACCAAGTATGGTCATGGGTTGATTTTGTATTAAACTTACTAGCAACTTGATAAGGATTCCTATGTTGAATTCAAGTTTGAAATTTTATGCAATATTAATTATAAGTGCACATTATTGAATGAGTATAAGTTATGTCATGTTTCAGATCTTTTGGGTCTAGGGCGTGACAGTTTTCTTGGGGATAGTGATTTGTTCCGCCCATAAAGGACAAAATCGTAAGGGGGAAGGACTCGTTAAGCATTTGGGCAGCGTACCGTATTGAATAGTTTAATATAGTAAAATTCAGCAATTTACTAAGGTTAAGTTAACTAAGGTATATGGTTAAATGGTGAGACCCACTTTAGGTTAACTTGGTAACCTAGTAAGGACATAAATGTAATTACACTTAATGATTATTTAATTGTTAAATAATTCAAATAAATATTTATTTATTTAATTGTTAAATAAATAATTTAGTTTAACTATGATTAAGAGTTAACCATATGGTTAAGTTAGATTAACTTTACTTAATGGTTAAGTAAAAGTTAACCTAACTATGGTTAAGTTAGTTAACTATGGTTAAAATATTTAAATGTTATTTTACCTAACTAGAGTTAAGTGTTAACTATATTTAGAATATTTAAATGATCATTTAACCTAACTAGAGTTAAGAGTTAACTATGATTAGGTTAGGTTAAATGCAAATTGAAATTAAGTGTTATAAAATGAAATTAAATTCATTTGTATAAATTAGACAAATGTAATTAAAATTCATAAGTTTGTTAATTTTCATTTTGCTAAAAATTTGGCCAACCATTACAAAGAGAGAAAAGAGAAATGTTTTTCTAATTTATTAGATTCAAGAGTTGAATTCATAATTTTCTTTTATAAGGCATAAAACCAATTTAGCAAAATAGGTTTTGATTAAGTGTTAATCAAAAGAAAAAATCAAGAACATAAGTTTAAGTTGTTAAACTTTTGCTGGATCAAAAGCTGTCATTTTAGATAATCAAACTCACCATTGTTGATTACTAGAATTGATCAAAGATAACATTTCGGTGGACTTCAATAATTTCCATCCAAAGGTTTCAAGGGTTATTTCTCAATTTCGTTTCTGTTAATTCATTTAATTAGTAATGATTGTGTTTATTGCAATCTTTTAAGCTTCTGCTACATGATTATATGTATGAGATATGTATATACTATTGTTAAACACAAAACTCACATGCAAACACCCTTGAATAATCAACTCCCAACACCTAGACCTATATTAAATCATCATGTATCCTTCTTGCTCCTATCACATGTCATAGGAAGGTTTCAGATGGTATCCTGAATGAACACTTGGCTTGATTTAAGTGCAATTGGTATTTTCGTATCATTTCAAATATTTCCTATAGGTTTGGAATGTGGCTTGAGGATTTTCTACTTTTGACCACTGTACAGTGTCTATGTATGCTTCCACAATTTTCCCCATAAGTTGTCTGAAGACTTTGGTTACTATATGTTGGAAGATGACTCCAGCATTTTTCATTCCAAATGGCATCATTTTATAGTAGAAGATGCCTCTCTCAGAGACAAAGCTAGTTTTCTCTTTATCCTTCAAATATATCTTTATCTAGTTTTAGTTGCTACATGCATGGAGGAATGATAGCCTCAAATATCTTGTGGTTTTGATCAATTTTTAGAAGAGGGGTATAAATGCTTAATAGTGACCTTATTTAGGTTTATATAATTTATAAAGACTCTCTACTTCCTATTCTTCTTTGGTACTACCACCGATATTTACCAACTAACCAGGGTAGTAAACTTCTCTTATAAAGCCTATTTCCAGTAACCTTCTTTGCTTCTGTTTTATAGGTCAGAAATCCTTCCTTATGCGAAGCTTGTAGGTTATGACTTCAAGGCTGATTCTAGGCATGTATTTGTGTGACTAAACAAAGACGTCTTGGTTATATTTTAAAATTTTGATAAGTGCTTCCTTTTTTTCATTGCTTAGCCTTATTTCTACTCGTATCTTTCTATTTGGTGCCAAAGCGTCAAGTGTTACCTCTTCTGTTTCTTCTATGTAAAGATGGAAGTATTCATCTGTCTTCTCCTCTTCCCAAGGTAATGTATTCATCCAAAAATTCTGTAGTTGTTATTGGTTCTGTGGATCTCGAAATTGCTTGAGTGGGGTGTACACTTTATTTATAGTTTCTTCCCCTGTATCTTCAAGAAATTACTCTTCAATTATTTGAATCTTGCTAGCTTCTTTATTTTCTTTTGGTAGTTTAATTGAATTGGCATAACACTGCCTTACTTTGATTTATTCTCCTATGATGTCACATATTCTTCTTCTGTCAATTGATACACACCTTCCTGGTGCAAGTTGGAAGGTACAGCTTCCATGTAGTGAATCTAAAACCTTGCAATGACTGCATTATATGCGAAAGGTGCATCTATAATAGTCCATACCCAAGACCTTCCCTACTGTCACAACATGTAAGGTTATAAATCCTTTAACTTGTACCCTGGATTTTCCAAATGCTATAAATTCGGTCTTGTATCCACAGATCTTTTTTTCTAAAATTCTCGTCCTCTTAAAGGTTTTACACAATAAGATGTCTGTGCTACTTCCTCTGTCCATTAATACCCATTAAAGGATGCTCTTAGCTATATGAAGAGTACTACTATGGGGTCGAAGAGTGATAACATTATATCTGTAAGATCCTATTTAGAGAACAAAATTTCTCAGTTCTACTTGATTGATATCATAATAAGGGTTGGGGTCTCCCTCATATTTATCTTTCATATCTTTGTCATTCTCTTAAAAAGTGGTCTCTATCGCTCATCCCTTCCTTCTCTCTCTAAGGGTCTTCGATGTAACACATCTATAAAGTGTTAGTTCACTATTGCTCAAGCAACTACAGCTTTCTATGACTCTTTAGTGGGCTCTTCATCATCTTGCAGCCTCTTTATTATAGGTAGTGCTTCAATGTCGTTATATGAGTACATAGAGACATGTAGGGATTAATGGACTACATCTAATATTTTAGCAGTTATGTCCTCTGCTTCTATAACTTCTTTTATTTGAGCTTTGGTTTTCTTTGGTGGTTTAGTAATGGTCTTCCTTGGTTTTAGTATCAATCGGTACTCCTCTTAGTATTTGTTCCTCATCAGGGCATGGATCTGTCTTCTCAGTTATCTATATATTAGTAAGTCGTGTCCCTTTTTGTTATGGAAGGGAGATAGCTTATTCATATATTTTAGGTGTTTTAGAACCAAGGTTAGCTTATTCATATATTTTAGGTGTTTAAAACTAAGGTTGGCTTTGGTGTTTTGAATATTCTCTTCTCTTTGCACTTCAACCTGACTTCTTTTTCCACCATATTGATTGGGATTAGGGGTTCAAAGCTCTTTTATTATTTGTCTTGGGATTGCTTTTCAGTGTTTGAGGGTCATTTTCTAAAACCTTAATTGTGGAAAGGTAGATTCTTCTTCCGGGCGGTTATCCTTGATGCTTTCCTCATCACCAAGGTTGAGTCTTCCTCTTCGTCGACCCATTAATCAGATTTTTTATATACTAATTCAAAAGAAGTGAAATTCATCCGAACTAGATGACGATAATAAGCAGTATTTGGTCTTACTGCTTTTTGGTATGACTAGGCCACTATTTCTAAATCATAGTGGTCAATCTCACTTAATTCTTTGTTGAACCAATTTAAGAAGCTTCTAATCGATTCATTCTCCACCTGCCTCATCACAAATATGTCTAATGTGGTCTTTTTAGTTTGATTATGGATATATTGTGATGAACGTTATTGTGAATTTCTTGAAAGAAGAGATAGAGTTCTCTTTCAATCGACGGAACTAGCTCTGAACAAGTCCTGTGATGCTGAAAGGGAAGGTTATAGGCTTTAGGGTATCATCATTACAATGCATAATCATCTTCGAATTAAAGTGAAGATGTGTTCTTTGGGGTTTTCTACCCCATTATAAGGAGTGAAGCTAAGAAATACAAAGTTCTTCAACTTTTCCCATTTGCTTATTTCTGCTATAAACAAGTATTTCCTTGCTAAGAAGATGGTGTCTTTATACCCCTCAATCTTAGTGCTTCTTCCATAGAGTTTGCCTATATTCTTCAAGATTGCGACCTTAAACTCTTGTTTATTGGTTGATTAGACCATTGGTGCTACTACCTTGTCTTCACAGGTTTTTTTACAATTTTCTTTCTTCAAAGATTGTCAGGTAGCTGTTGATGGTTCCTCGTTTGTATATCTCGAGGAAAAAGCTCTATGAAGTCGTCCTAGAATCCTTTACCTATTTCTAAGGCTTCGAAATGGCTTCTGATCTACTAATTCTCTTTCCTCAATTCTTTTAATTCCTTTAGGGTCTCTGCAGGGATCCCTAACACACCAATAGAGGTGTCATCTTTGTTTCTGTTTACGTTGAGAGAAGCAAGACTTTCCCTATCATTGGTTCCTACCTCAATTGATAATGGATTTGTGCCTCCCTTGGTGTTCTTAAGAGAATTTATGATTAAATTAGGACATGCTTCTTATTTTTTCCCCATAGTCAGCACTACTAAAAGCTCTGGATGAAACTTCACAGAAATACCTTAATCTCCTCGAAGCATGCTCAAATTTACAGAAAAGCACTGTCCTCCTGCAAGAAAAAATACATTGATGCTCAAGTCAGTAAATACTCAAGAAACTTGTGATGTGTGTGGGAGTGCTTCAAATAAAAGAATTGTGCTTTTAGTGTGCTTCTCTCTCTAAGAATACGACAATGCTTTTGTATGCTCTAGGATTGAATGCATAATACTTAAATACTGATGACTAGATTGATAAATTAGCTTATCGATCATGTTTATTTATAGTAGTAGAATTTATCACAGTCCAAATCATATTCGGATGGTAAATATCCTTATCATTACTGGGGATCAAATATACATAGGTGTATGCATGTGCAACAGTTTTTATTGTAAGAATATGTATCTCATACATATTTGGCTCAGCGAAATATAAAAACATACAATAAACACATAAACATATATTAATCAAATTAATATATCAAAAGTAAAGTTAAGAAATCACTATAATGTGTAACGTTTTACACGTTTATATAGGGAGTTCGCTCGGAGTCTCACTCGTAGTCAGCTCTAATCACCAACTTGGTGGGCTTGGCGAACTACAACGATAGCTTCTTAATCCAATACAGAATTAACTCTTTAATCCCAAAAATGACCGACTATTTTTATTTTGCTCTTTCTCTCCAACGGAAGAAGAAAAGAAAAGAAAGAAATTGCAAATCTTTTTTTACTCTCTCCCATTTCATACACACATATATCTCTAATTTTCATAAAAAAATAATATTATTTAGCCTTTAAGGGAAATAATAATAATAAAATAACAAAATAATAATAAATATATAAATATGCATGACAACTATCATGCAAAAAATATATAGTATATTATTAAAATATATAATATTATAAAATAATATATTTAATAGAGATATTATGATTATTTAACAATTAAATAATCATAGTGTTAAATGACCCTTTTTTTCTTCAAAAGTAAACTTAACCGAGAGTCCACAATGTGCTACATGCCATTATAAAATTAGTGAATAACAAATATTGACTAATTGTTGCATTTAACACTTAGACACGAGCACGCACGGCATGCTTCTTATTTTTTCCCCATAGTCAGCACTACTAAAAGCTCTGGATGAAACTTCACAGAAATACCTTAATCTCCTCGAAGCATGCTCAAATTTACAGAAAAGCACTGTCCTCCTGCAAGAAAAAATACATTGATGCTCAAGTCAGTAAATACTCAAGAAACTTGTGATGTGTGTGGGAGTGCTTCAAATAAAAGAATTGTGCTTTTAGTGTGCTTCTCTCTCTAAGAATACGACAATGCTTTTGTATGCTCTAGGATTGAATGCATAATACTTAAATACTGATGACTAGATTGATAAATTAGCTTATCGATCATGTTTATTTATAGTAGTAGAATTTATCACAGTCCAAATCATATTCGGATGGTAAATATCCTTATCATTACTGGGGATCAAATATACATAGGTGTATGCATGTGCAACAGTTTTTATTGTAAGAATATGTATCTCATACATATTTGGCTCAGCGAAATATAAAAACATACAATAAACACATAAACATATATTAATCAAATTAATATATCAAAAGTAAAGTTAAGAAATCACTATAATGTGTAACGTTTTACACGTTTATATAGGGAGTTCGCTCGGAGTCTCACTCGTAGTCAGCTCTAATCACCAACTTGGTGGGCTTGGCGAACTACAACGATAGCTTCTTAATCCAATACAGAATTAACTCTTTAATCCCAAAAATGACCGACTATTTTTATTTTGCTCTTTCTCTCCAACGGAAGAAGAAAAGAAAAGAAAGAAATTGCAAATCTTTTTTTACTCTCTCCCATTTCATACACACATATATCTCTAATTTTCATAAAAAAATAATATTATTTAGCCTTTAAGGGAAATAATAATAATAAAATAACAAAATAATAATAAATATATAAATATGCATGACAACTATCATGCAAAAAATATATAGTATATTATTAAAATATATAATATTATAAAATAATATATTTAATAGAGATATTATGATTATTTAACAATTAAATAATCATAGTGTTAAATGACCCTTTTTTTCTTCAAAAGTAAACTTAACCGAGAGTCCACAATGTGCTACATGCCATTATAAAATTAGTGAATAACAAATATTGACTAATTGTTGCATTTAACACTTAGACACGAGCACGCACGGCATTCCTGTGGTAGTGCTAGATATTATTGGATTAAACAATTCAATCCAGTACGCTGCCCCAGTGTACAACGAGTACACTCCATATCACGGGACTCCTTAGGTCCACATCCGATTCATCAAATGGAACTATTCCATAAGTCCATAAGCAATGCACCACGCACATGTCACGAATATTACAAATCAGCGCGTTAAACCATACAAGTTGAGGTTACAATACATACGTATAGTCATTCCATCATATATATCTTGGATGTGTGGAGACATAGATCAACACAGTCAAATCCCCACATGCTCATCCATAAACCTATCTCCAGAATGGTATCTCACTAAACAATATAAGCAAACTCTTTGCTATATTGTTTAACCCTGTGGAAACTCCTTTCTTGGGTTCACTGCTTATGGCCATAAGACTTTTTTGAGATACTATCTTGGAGCATCTGGATATATCACTCCATACTCTGCACACACCGAAATTCATGAGCATCGGATCATACCCAGTGGCCAGACCATAAAAGGTCTTTGACATTCGTGGAACCAAAGCATGGTGGATCACTCACAAGTCCATCGTAATGCTCAGGTCAGAGGACCATGTATACTATTTAACTCGAGAGGACCTTCCATTGATGACAACATAGGATGTCTATTGGGGTCCTCGTGAGTCTTTTCAGTACTCAGTCCTAACTGAATACCCGTATGCCTATACAATCTCCAAGATCATGGTTAGTTAGGAATGACTAACTATATCGTACAAATATAGATATACATTGATCTATGTAAATTAATGGGATTTACCAACAGACCTGCTGATGCAATATTTCTATATCATAAATTAAGTGCAAGTATACACTATCGTATGCAAGTAATAAAGAGACTAATTAGTCGGATGTCGAACCCACAGGGATAATTTCTTCTTATTAACCAATTACTAAAATTATGTCTTTCTAATAATTATTCAGAAAAATAAAAATCTAAGAATGAATGTAGAAAATATAAAAGTAAAAACACAATGCAATGAGATTTAAAGATATAGCAACGTAGAGAGAACCTAGGATTAATATTATCCCTCAATATGTTTCTAATGATTAATCCTCTAATATTTAACTCACTTAGTCTTTATTATTGATCAAGACACTAATGTATTCACAAGCCTCTTCCAAGGTCATGCAAGTATACCTTAATTTACCAAATACCTATATTCCTATGGTACTTGTAATAAATTAAGATTCATTAAGATTAGGTCTTATTGATCATACATGCCAATTAGGTATATTCCTATCCTAAGTTGAAACTTGCATATGCAACATTGAATGTTACTCTACAATCATGCATCAAATTACCTAGGTCTAAATATTATGATTCCTCTTCCGAGTTTATCAATAATATTACCAATTCATTCACCATATATTGGCCAGATATATTGAAGCATTAAACACAAGTAATTTAAATAATAAATGACTAAGTTTATTAAATACTAAAAGATATGGCAATTAAGCACACATATTGAGTTCAAATATTAACCCTAGAAAACAAGTTAGCTCATGGCTACAAGAGAACAGCAGTAAAAATAATTATAAAACATGATACAATCAATTGCAAACCGATGTAGACGTCGAATTGCTCTTAATTGCGCTGCCTAGGAACTCTTGATGCCGAAGAACGTCTTGTATCTTTCTCTAAAGTTGCTTCAATTAAGCTCCTATTGCTCTCCAAGACTCGTGCTCTGTATTCTTGGTGCTCTTGGGTCGTCTTGGATTCCTTGTTGAAGGCTGGGAACGAGTGGCTTTATATAGGGATTGATATGAGCTTGAAAATCTCAATTCTCGTCGGACTAGGACTCGCACTACCGCTGGCGCGCTATGCATCTGTCGCTGGGGCGACGCGTGAAAAAGTCTTCACCGCTGGAGCGGTGGCTGTCTTGGCGCTGGGGCGCTGCATGAAAACGGCTTCACCGCTGGCGCGGTGACTGTCTGGCGCTGGGGCGCTATACGCGACTTAAGCAGGTCGTTTTTCTTATTTCGATCACTATTTCAGAGCTGGGGCGAAATTCCTTGTGGCGCTGGGGCGATGGACACATACTTTGAAAACTTTGCATTTTAGTCCCTGTTTTCGCTCCTTTTGCGTTCTTTCTTTAAATTTCGTTCAAGTCCCTATAAATAACAATAATGCACATAAATAGCCATCTATTCTCATAAAATCATAAAATATCAATAATAAAAACATGAGAAAATATATGACAAATTTGCCCTTATCACCTGCGTCAGTAAAAATAGATCAAGAATAATATATTTAAGAATATACTTGCATAATGACACATCCTAGCAACCTATTGCAACTCTTGCAATTATATCATTATAAGCATATTCTGAGGTCTTTGTCCTATTATAGACAATGTTCCAACTCTTGAAATATTTACCAATTCTTAGTAATGATCTAAACTCTTTTAAACCTTATCTGAACTCTTTCAGATAATACAAAGTCTGTAGCGTAACAAGCATTAAACCATATTATTAAGAATTAATTAGTGATATGACAAAATATACGTTGTATAGATATCAAATATTTATACAAAACTAGGATGGCACGTAGACACAACCCTAACAATCATAACATGAACAGTTTATATTTTAGTGGGTTTCTAGTAGTTGTAATATAAAGCATAATCAAATTCATTAAGGAATCAAAGGTATTTCATCCTTCGTGCAAAGACTCTTTGACCATGCCAAACAATAATACTGAGAGCCTTAACTCGAATGAAATAGTAATAATTGAAATCATATCTGGGTAGAATTCATCCTTCCTGAATTCTTAATCCATTTTTTTACCTGTCTTTGGAATCTATCGACAAAGTGAGTTGGATCATACCTTAGCTTGAGGCCTAATTTGCTTGACTTTTAAGCTGTCTGATATAATTTTTCAATTATAAACATTGTTTGGGCTTGTCTTTATTATTCTAGTCTGTTGCCCTTTACACACGTGGAGTGGGCTACTGTACTAATTTGATAATAGGCCCAATAGCAGTCCAACTCAAGACTCAAATAGTTAAAAAATTAAAATCAATAGGCAATAATAAAAATAAAGCTGAAAAAGAATGCTAGAGATTTATAGTGGTTTAGTTCTCAAGTACCTACGTCCACTTTTCTTAACTTAAAAATACTCGAGTCTAGAACTGCACTATATTTCAAAATATTATTACAGAGTTTCTTAGCCTATTCACTTACTTTCTCTCTCTAGAAAGTTTATCTCTTTAGGGATTTCTATCTCTAAAAAACCATACTTCTTTCTCTTTCTATGCCTCTCTTCTTCACTTTCTTTTGTACTCTCTACTAGTGTCTAAATAAGAGAAGAGAATTGATACTCTCCCTATTCCTAAAAAGAATAGAGAGAAATTAATGATTATAGACCCTAAGTTTGAGCCCTTTATTTAGGTTTTGATTTAAGCTTTATTTTGACCATCCAACTTGAGTTTGATTTGGATTTGTCTTACAAAGAAAATTTTTTAATTTGTTTCTTGCAAGAAAGAGGAAAATTACTTGATCTTTATTGGGAAAACTTTCTAAATTGCATTTTGACCAATATTATAGAACCTTGCATTTTCTAAGAACAAGTTTGAGGTATGTTTAAGACTGCTACACGTTGATAAGAGGTAAGTAGCAAAAATAAAATCTAAGTTGAATAAAATAAAAGAAATGCACTAGATACAGGGACTAAAATACTTTCTAGCCAATAATACTTTATATATCCACCTTTGACTATAAAGTATTTTTGTCCTTATATCTAGCACATTTCTTTCTTTTTCTTCAACTTAGATTCTATTTCTGCTGCTCACCCTTTATCAAAATGTATCAGTCTTAAACATACCTCAAACTTGTTCGCGGATTGTACCTTTAATCCCATACCAACAAGATTCTTCTCGGTGCTTATTATCTCTTGCTTTACTCTTCTTCTAGAAACCAACTCCTTAAATATCAGTCTCTATCTCGGGCCTCCATCCCAAATCTCTGTCTTGATCTTTCATCTCGATCCCATGTCTTGGACCTTTGTTTTGAAATTTTATCTTGGGCCTCTATCTCGGTTCTCTTTCTTTATCCTTTGTCTTAGATCTCTTTCTTAAACCTCATTCTTTAGATATGTTTATTTCTAATCAATTTGAGGTTGTGAATCATCTTCTGGTTCAGCCTTTATATTATTCCCAAAAGGAGTTTAAGGCTATATCTCCACCTTAATGTGATATCACTCCACCTTACTTTAAGTTCTTCTAGACTCCTTTATTTCCACATGAACCTTCCTTGAGTGGTCATCTACCAAAGAAAAAAAATTCCTTTTTTCACTATGTGTTGTTATATTTGTTTGCCATTTCAGATTAGTATAGATGTATTCTAAAAGTCCATCTACCTTGTATTGCAAATGCTAAAGCTAACCTTGCATTATGTTTCATTCACAACACGACATTAGTTTCCTAGCTATTGTAAGCTTGATTACCCTACATGGCTGATAAAGATTAATTAAGTATAACATTTCTATCTTCCAAGTTTAATATTTGTTCATTTAGATTAAGATTATTTGGCTTTTTAGGTGCTTTATTATTATTTATTAGGTTTGGAGTCAATAGAGCAAAAAGGGATGAAAATCCAAGGGAAACAAGGAAACAATATCAAAATTGCTATAGTAATTCAAAACAGTACTGTGAACAGTAACTCATGAACAGTACTTTGCTATAGTGTCAACGCTGCAATGTTCAAGTCAGTGTTTCTAGCACTAGAACACTAAAAAATGAGCACCGTAGCACCAAAGCTTAGAATTTGAGTGCCCAACACCCAAAAACAAAGTAGATAAGGAAAATATGAATTAAGGTTGAGGAGAATTTTTTAGGAAAATTAATGAAAGGTAGAGATTATTCAAGAACAAAAATATGTGTTTATGGTGTGAATTGAACCAAAATTTATTCATTTTATCCTACCTTTACCCTAACAATACATTACAAGCTCAATAAAGACCTATTTGGTCATTAGTCATATGTGAACCTACATTAGTGAAAGGTGAAATGAAAAGTAAGCCTATGGAATGTAAATAAAATAAAAATTCATAGAGCCTATCATTTGCATTCTTGTGTGTATAAACTAATCCAAGTGCAAATGACTAAGTGAGAATAACTTACATACATGAGCCAAGTGAATCATATATGCAGTATGGTTAGTGTATGGATTAACATTCTAATTTTTGTTGTATCTAGAGTTTTTCAATAGTTGCAGAATATATACAATCTTTGAGATATATTATTAAACATCAACCAATCCATCCCTTGTGTATTTTTTTTTTTTTACGTTCTCTTTGCTAGAGGATGAGCAAGCTATTAAGTTTGGGGGTATTTGATAGAGGTTAATTATATATAATATTTTCATCTTTCAAACTTAATATTTGTTTATTTAAATTAAAATTATTTTGCTTTTTTATTTGCTTTATTGTCATTTTGTAAGTTTGCAGTTAATGGAGAAAATAGGGATGCAAATCCAAGGGAAACAAGGTAAAAATATTAGAATTACTACAGTAACTATAAACAATAACTTGTGAACAATACTTAGCTACAGTGCTAGTGTCACGGTACTCAAGCCAGTGTTCCTAGTGCCAGGGTACTTAAACCTTGAATTTGAGTGCCCTAACACCTAAAATCGAATGTTGCAGTGCTTATGCGATTAAAGGGAAATCTTAAACCTCATTCAACATAGAATTGTCTTAATTTATAGCCACAAAACTTATAAATAAGAGACTTTTGAAATAAAAAAGATAGACAAAAATATAGAGTACGAAAAAGAACAAGTTTTTGGGAGTTTAGATCATGATTTGAATATTGAAGAAGGAATTCAACTGCAAGTTAGAAAGAGAAAGTGTTGAATCAAGACATTGATCTGTGTTTTCTTCTTCTCTATAACTTTCATTTTTCTTTATTATGTCTATCAATTTATGTTCTAAAAGTTTTCATTATGAGCTAAGTTTTATATTTAGAGTTACAACATTGAACTCAATATGTGATTGAATTCAAATTCTTCTCTTATTTTTTATGAACTATTGTTCAATTATTCTATGCTTAATGCTTTCTAATTACTTGATTATTAATTAGATTATTGTAGGAACCCTAATGAACTTGATGAAGGCATTTTTATATTGACCTTGAATAATTTAATATATGATTATATGGTAACAACTATGATTTTCATATACGATAAAAATATATCTGTATAACATATATGGTAGTAATAGAAAAGTTCTTAATGAATCCTTTCTGTTTTGATTACCATAGACATATAAGTAATTATTAGAATATGATATAGTCGCTCGACCATCACCAAAAGCTTGTAATAATATTAGGAATCTAACCAACAATTTATATTGAATGATTAATTTAAGAAAAGATTAATTGGTTCACGTAACATATTGAGGAATAATTATAATGCTAAGTTTTATCTATTATTGGTGCTTCTATCTTGTTATCCTTAGTCTTTTATATCTTGTTAATTTTGTATTATTTAGTTTAGATTACTATCTTTTAATTTTCTTTCTTCTGAATAAAAGTAAGGAGACACAATTTTAGTACTTAGCAAAAATAATAACAGCAAGTGCTCATGAGAACGATACTCTACTCATCTTATATTACTTGTTTACAATAGCCTGCACTTGCACTTTAGTAAAATCACACATCAGCGGCCTAACCTCCTATGCCATAACTCAATTTTATTGCACCATATATGAGTAGTAGTGGTATATTCAGCAATCGTGCTCCCTTGTAAAATATATAAACTACCATACTTAGTACCTTTCATCATAAGCATAAAACCCTTGCTTATCTTTAGTTGATTATCTTTAATTTTGCAAGTGTATCCTAGATTATCCTAAATTCCTAAAGCTATTATATTCTTATTTAATTCAGGAACATGTTTCACATTTTTAGGATTCTTATTTTTCTATCATGCAACCTTATAGAAATTGTACATTTCCCAATCATCTTATATGAATTGCTATTCCCTATTCGTATCTTACCCCCTACATATTTCTCATATAAATTAAACCATCCCTTGTTAGGACTCATATGGTAAACATATTCAGAATCTAGTGTTGTTTGGGGATCTAATATATATGGGTGTATGCATGTGTAATTGTGTCTATTGCCTAAAATATGTATCATATACGAATTTGTAAGCGGTAGAAGCGTGAAATATACAATAAACACAATAAATACAATATATTAATCACATTAATATATTAGAAGGTTTGAGAACTCACCTCAACGTGTAACGTTATACACGTATTTCCTCAGAGTCCGCATGGAGACCAACTCGTGTGCAGTTTTAGTCACCAACACGGTGGGCTTGGCGAGCTAGAACAGCAAGCCGATATCCAGCACGAAATTAACTCTTAATCCCTAAAATGACCGAGTGTATGTTTATATCCTTTTCTTTAGAAGGATAAGAAATATAGAATTTGAATCAATCCATCATTACTTCAATTAGAACCATAAAGAAAAATGAAACAATTTCATTTTTTCCTTTTTTTTTTCTTTTCTTTTCTCTTCTTTCTTCTTTCACCATTTCTCTATTTGCTTCTCTCAGCCACCAGCACACACACATACCTCTCTCTCTATTTCTTTATATATATATATTAATATAATATAATATAATAAGAGAAATATTTTGATTATTTAACAATTAAATATGTAATGACCATTTTGCCCCTCATAAATAGTTACCAAGTCTACCCCCTAATGGGTCCCACTAAATCACACACTTGTGTAAACTCAACCGAGGGTCCACAATACGCCACGTGTCATTATACAATTAGTAAATAACAATTATTAACTAATAATTATATTTAACACTTAAATACAGACACGCACGTATTCCTGTGGTAGTGCCAAATACTGCTAGATTAAATAATTTAATCCAGCACGCTGCCCCGGTGCATAACGAGTACACTCCATATCACAGAACTCCCTAGGTTCTACGCCCGATTTGTCAAATGGAACTATTCCATAAGTCCATAAGCAATGCCCCACGCACACGTCATTGATATTACAAATCAACGCGTTGAACCATGCAAGTTGAGGTTACAATGCATATGTATAGTCCTTCCGTCATGATATCCTAGATTTGTGGTGATATAGATTATCACCATCAAATCCCCTAGTGCTCATCCATATCTTATCTCTAGACTTGTATCTCACAAAACAATATGCGTAAACGCCTTTACCATATTGTTCCACCCTGGCGTAACTCTTTCCAAGGATTAATGCTTGTGGCCACAAGACTTTCTGAGATACAATCTCGAAGCATCTGGATATCTAACTCCCTATACGAGCTGACGGATCTTATATCTATACGCACCGGACTCCATAAGCATCGAACTATACCCAACAACACCCAGCGGTCACACCATGAAAAGTCTTTGACATGCGTGAAACCAAAGTATAGTGGATCACTTACAAGCCCACCATGGCACTCAAGTTAAAGGACCACATATACTACTCAACTTGAGAGGACTTTTCGTTAACGGCTTACATAGGGTGTCTATCGGAGGCCCTCATGAGTCTGTCCTATATTCAGTTCTAATTGGATACCCATATGTCAATACGAGCTCCAAGCTTATAGTCGGCTAGGAACGACAATCCATACCTTATAGGTACGACATATGCTGATCTATATATAAAAGGTATCCACCGACAGACCCACATCGGCAGAAATAGATCACAAATAATTATTCGAGAACATACTTGCGTAACTAGCATTTTCTAGCACTCGATTGCAACTCTTGCAACTACGCAGTTACTGGTATATTCCTAGGTCTATGTCTCATTATAGACAAGGCTCTAACTCTTAGATCTGCTAAGTATTATAACCAGCTAACACTTAGCTGTGCTAACATTTAGCATTTATATCTCTCAGCGTGGCTAACTGTAGACCCTTATCTAAACTCCTTTAGATCTGATCTAAATACCTTTAGATCGTACAATGTTTATAACATTACATTGTATGGTACCATATTAATGGGTATTAATGATTTCATGGGAATGTATACTTATATAAATACACAAGTATATGTACATTGAGGGATGGCACATAAGCACCAACCCTAACATCCAGGACCTAATCTTTCATATTTTCTTCCACTAAAACTATGAAAACATCTGCACTATCATACTCATCAGATGCCATCATTGCATCTTCATGAACTAAGCCATTTTCTTTTACTTTTTCAGCACTTCAATAGCAGTTCCTCTTTAAATGTCCTTTTCTTCCATAAAAGAAAATTTTTCTTTCATCAGTCCTTAACTTTTACCTAGACTTTCCTCTGTATTCCCTATTTTTCTTTTTCTCTGGTCCTATTTAGGCAAACAAATTTTCTCCACTATCTTTATTCTCAGTTTTTATTTCTTGCTCTCTTAATCTAAAGGCAGGCAAACAATCCTTTAGCGTAAGACTTTCTCTGTCGTATTTAATCGACGATTTTACTTTCCTTTAAGAGCTAGGCAAAGAATTTAAGAAAATAACAACTTAATTCTCATCACTAATTACTTTGCCAATATTTGTCAAGTCTATATAGATCATCTTAAATTCATTAAAATTCCCCTCTAAATCTTTTGAGGGATCCATCCAAAAGATAAATAACTTTGTTTAAAAAAGGATCTTACTAGATAAAGATTTAGAAATATACAGGCCTTTAAGTTTATCCTAAAGTCCCCTTACTATGGTTTCTTCATTAACTTGCCGTAGTATGTTGTCAGATAGTTGCAAGATGATAGTGCTAAATACAATTTTATCCATCTTTGCTATCTTTTCATCACTTACTAAATATCCTCCTTTGTTTGGCTCTAGTAGGCAACCTTCTACTGTACTAACAATGCCTTCATCTTTTTCTACCATAAACTAAAATCTTCATGCATGTTAAACTTCTCTACCTCATAATTGGTGGTCACCATTATTGATAATTTGTCTTTGAGTTTTCTTTTAATCCTTTGAACCTTAGGTTCCAATACCACTGTTGAAAATTAGCAGTCCAACTGAAAACTTAAATAATTAAGAATTTAAAATCAACAGGCGATAAAGAAAATAAAATTGAAAAGAATGCCAGAGATTTATAGTGGTTTGATTTTTCATAAACCTACATCCACTTTTTTGAGCTGAAAAATAATTGAGTAGAACTGCACTATATCTCAAAATATTATTACAGAGTTTTCTAGCCCATTCACTTACTCTTCTTCTTTAGATAGTTTCTCTCTCTGAGGTTTTTCACTCTCTAGAAAACTCTACTTCTTTCTCTTTCTATACCTCTTTTCTTTCACTCTCTTTTGCACTCTCTACCAGTGCTTGAAGAAGAGAAGAGACTCGATACTCTCTCTTTCTTTTTACTTGAAGAGAATGAAGAAAAATTGGTGATTAAAGACCTTAAGTTTGAGCCCTATATATAGAGTTTGACTTAAGTTTTATTTTGGCCATTAAACCTTAATTTGGATTTGGATTTGGCTTATGAAGAAAAGGTTTTAATTTGTTGCTTGTAAGAAAGAGGAAAATTATTTAGTCCTTATTTAGGAAACTTCTTAAATTACTTTTTGACAATATTTTGGAAATCTTGAATTTCCTAAAATACTTTCTAGCCAATAATAATTTACAGTTACAAAGTTTGGTTTTTTTTCCTTTTTTTCAACGGATTCTATTAGCATAATATGTAAAAGGTAGTCCACAATTGTTTCCACAACGAAAGAACTTTAAATAGAATGACTTGAAAACATTAGAGAGAAACAAAGCATTGTTTTTTGTGAATGAATTATTAAGACATTAAAGATGCGTCTAAACAATAACAAACTACATTGCTTTCCCACCATCATGCTAGCAAAGGAAGTATTACTATAGAGTGTACCTTTCAAAATCTCAGCTATCATCAAACAATAACAAATTACATTACTTTCCTACCATCATGAGAGTTTTCAATTGACAATCTAGTTGATTGAGGTAGTGGTGCACTATAACTTATTGCTTTGATGGTGATGTTAAGTTTGCCCTTAGTATGTGTGTAAGTGTGTTAAAAATGATAATTTATATTTAGAGTAATGTTATACTTATATAGTTGAGATATAAAAATTGAATCTTAACTAATGTATCACCAATCAGTGACTTCTACTTACTAGGTAGTTGTTAATTTTTTACTTTTCATGAAAATGATAATTATATAATATTAATTAATAATGAATAAATCATCTATCACGTTAGTTCGGATATAAACTTTGTATTTCATCTATGTAAGTATAAAGTCACTTTATATTTTGTTTTAAAGAGCAAAATTTTTGTATATCAAGTGAAAGCTTTAAAGTTTGAATCTTCACAAATTTACCTCCTTGTGCCCATGAATACCCCGTAAATTTATTAGAGAGTACCATCCTCATGTAGACATTTCAACTCTCAAGTCAGTAATTTTCTTAGAGAAATAGTGTTTTGCATGTGGAGTACTTCAACGACAAGCAAGAAATGATGAGAATATCGTAGAATGAAGGATGAGAAAGGTTGCTTATTTAGTTATAATGCATAAATTCTAATCTGTGTTAAAGTATGAACGCACGAATTCAAATCCTAATCAAATTATGAATTTAATTAAATATAAATTAATTAGAAATTCTAATCTATCTCAAAGTTATCAATCAAAGAAGAAGGATTTACGTTGGATTCCTCCACTTGTGAAAAATAAGGGTGGGCAAAATTCTCATTCTCAACCTACTCTGACCTATCCCGAATTTTTCGAGTCAGTTATGGAATATGAATGGATTCAGTATAGATTAGGATAGTGTTCTCTGTCCCGATCATGATCAGTCGGGTACAAAAAAATTTCGAACCAAATTAGGAATTTCCTAAACTCAAATTTTTTTAAACTTAATAATTTTTTATAAAATTTAATTTAGTTAGAATTTGAATTATAAAATTTTAATAGAATTGAAATTAGATTGAAATTGGAATTGGAATTGAAAATATAAAATTTAATAGAATTAAAATAAGAATTATAACATTTAATGTAATTGAAATTACAATTAGAATTGGAATCAAAATTATAAAATTGTAATGTAATTACAATTGCAATTAAAATATCTAATGTAATTGAACTTAAAATTAGAATTGGAATCAAAATTATAACATTTAATATAATTGAAATTACAATTACAAAATTTTATATAATTGAAGTAGTAATTGGAACCGGAACTATAAATTTAACGCAACTGAATTGCAATTATAAAATTTAATCTAATTAGAATTTGAATTATAAAATTTAGTAGAATTGAAATTGGAATTAGAATTATAAATTTAATGAAATTAAACTTGGAATTATAACATTTAATGTAATTAAATTAGAATTGAAATTGGAATTGAAATTATAAAATTAGAATAGGAATTGAAATTAAAATTTTAAAATTTTAAAATTTGTGTAAATAGAATTAAAATTATAAAATTTAATCGTAAATTAGAATTGAGATAGGAATTATAAAATTTAATGTTATTTGAATTGAAATTTGAATTATCAAATTTAATGGAAACAGAATTATAACATTTAATACTTAATAGAATTAGAATTTGAATTGAATTATAAAATTTAATGAAATTGAAATTAAAATTATAAAATTTTAATGGAATTGAAATTGGGATAATAACATTTAATACTTAATATTATTGGAATTAAAATTGAAATTATAAATTTTAATAGTATTATAATCAAAATTTGAATTATCAAATTTAATAGAATTGGGATTGGGATTGGGATTGAGATTGAGATTGAAATTATAAAATTTAATGGATTTGAAATTTTAATTGGTATAGGAATTGGAATTATAAAATTTAAAACAATTGAAATTGTGATTATGACATTTAATACTTAATAGAATTAGAATTATGAAATTTAATATCAATTATAATTGAATTTTAATTATCAAATTTAATGGAATTAGAATTGGGATTAGAATTATAAAATTTAAAGTCAATTGAATTGGAATTATAAATTATCAAATTTAATAAAATCAGAATTGGGATTGAAATTATAAAATTTCACGTCAATTGAATTGAAATTTCAATTATCAAATTTAACGGATTTGGAATTGAGATTGTAATTATAAAATTTAATGATAATTGAATTGGAATTTGAATTATCTAATTTAATAAAATTGTAATTGGGATTAGAAATAAATTTTAATATTAATTGAATTGGAATTTTGAATTATCAAATTTAATGGAATTAGAATTATAAAATTTAATGTAATTGGGATTATAAAATTTAATAGATTTAGAGTTGTAATTATAATTAAAACTATAAAAATTAATGGAATTGGAATTGAAAATATAAAATTTAATAGAAATGGAATTGAAATTATAAATTTAATGAAATTGGTTAATTAGAATTGAAATTTTAATTATAAATTTTAATGAAATTAGAATCATAAAATTAAATGGATTTGAAACTGTAATTAAAATTTTAATTATAAAATTTAATGAAATTAGAATCATAAAATTTAATGGATTTGGAATTATAATTAAAATTTTAATTATAAAATTTAATGAATTTTGAATTAGAATTGAAATTATATAATTTAATGGAATTTGAATTATAAACTTTAATGGAATTAGAATTTGAATTATCAAATTTAATGAATTTGGAATTGAAATTATAAAATTTTATATTTTTGTTACGAATTTAACTTTTATTATTTTGATTATTTATCGTGTCGTGTGCATTCAAATATCTATTACTATTATAATTTATATTTTAATTTAATATAAATTCACTTAATTTAATTCAATTATGATTTGAACTAGAATTGGAGAATTAGAAACAAGTTTTAATTTTTCAATTAATCCAATTAACTCTATTGAGATTATTATTAAATAAGTCCAACAGTCCACTCTATTGTATTTTTTTTAAGAAAGCTCATGAATAATTAAACAATGCCCTAAAAAGGAAAAAGGTCAAATTGGGTAAAATTGTGAGAATTATTTTTTATCCAATTTATGTATTTATATTTTATTTGAATTATAACTCTCACATTATTACATCATAATAAAGTTATCATATTATAGTAGAGTTTTATCTTATTATAATAAGTCTATCTAAATATGAATTAAACTCTATAATATTGCACTATAAAAAGGCATCCATCATGTGTTCTATATTCATTCAAAAATTAATAAATAAAAAGTGAAGAAATACACTACAATCTTAATTTTAAAATAGAGAAAAATCATAAAGAGCATTTGTGAGAATATTGATTGAAAATTATCGGGATATGATTTGGAAAGCAAGCCAAGTGTGTAGGGTGGGCATAGATTGAAGACGGACGCGAAAGGAGGCAGAAAATGAATAAGAGCGCACCAGGCACCAGGCGCCAGCACCGCGGAGACCAGGAGTAGGAGCCGCGACGCCCAATCTAGCAACTGAGTGCTGCAGCGCAAGGCGACGAGCGCCGCAGGGCTCAGACGGGTGCACCAGCGCCGCGGCGCTGGAGACGGGAACAGTATCCCGAAATAAGAACACTTCCTTATTTCATTTCCCACTTGTTTCAGGACTCCCTAATACGACTCTCATACGTATAGGGCAAACCTAGGTCGTCCCAAAGCCTATATAAAGACTATCAATTGGGTGTAAACACAACTTTGTGATCAAGGTATAATCTTTGTGATAAGTTGAGAAATCTTAGTGATCATCAACAATCTTTGTGGTCCTTTGTGAGAGAAAATCTCTAGAGTGAGAGAGAAAATTTTTTTTGTGATCTTTTTTGTAAAATATATACTTTGTAAGTGTCTTATGATTCATAATAAGAAAAGAGTGTGATTTTAATCCGTCGTAAATATAGGTAAGTTGTCGAACTACGTAATTCTTTGTGTGTTCTTCTTCTACCCCTTCTTTCTTTATTCCATAATTTATTTATTCTGCATATATTACTTGGATAATTTTATTTATTTGTGACTTTCAATTTAACAACATTGATACTCTCTTACTAACACTTTCACACACCGCATATTTATGTTAATTATATATTAACTTGAATATCAGAGAATATTTTTTTACAAGAGTACAATGTTCATCTTCAATAATTCAAGACAATAAGGGTTAAAACATACTTCCTAAAGAATTTTAAATTTAGAACTTTTAGTGCGGCATCAATAGAAATTTGAACTAAAAGTTAAAAAAGAAAAAAAAATTCTGGAAGAAGAAATCGCATAATAAAAAATAGATATATTTTTTTCCTTTTATTGCTTTCCATCATTGATTCACCGTACATACCCCTAAACGAATTAACTTTATATTTGCTTCACGAGTGTCGAATTAAATTTATATTTAATTCTCATGTGTTTGTTGATGGGTGTTTTGTCCAGATCATCATCATCGTCGAAGCAACTAATAACGCCTTGAAGATTTTACTCCCCAAAAGTAAAACACCAAGCGGCCATATTGATGGGTGTTTTGTGCAGATCATCATCAAGCGGCTAGGAGCTTCGGCGATGAAAAAGAAACCCCAACCGAGAAAAAAAAGAGCTAGAAAACAGAAAGAGAAAAACTGACTGAAAAAAAAAATGAGAAGAGATAATTTGAAAAGTTGTAAGCCTGATGCCGTGGAAAGTAGGAACTCGAATCATGTATGAACTGTGTGCCAACTAAAGAGAAAAGAGAATTGGATTAAAAAGAAAATGAGAGCACATGAAGAAAACAAAAAGAAGCTGAAGACGTGGCAGCCAAAATTGTTGAATTTAGACCAAGCCTTGCGGAGAAAAAAAAAAGACGAAAGAAAAGAAGAAATGGAAGGAAAGCTTCTAGATTCAAAGAAGAAAAAGCTTCCAAAAGTTCGAAAAAGCCTCCAAAAAGATTCGACCATTGACCACAAATATAACAAGAGACGGAATTGCTAGCAGCGCCGCTGTGAATTTTGGCGCGACCAATTTCCAGACCAAACCTTTATAAAACTCTACAACAGCAATCACCCGAAAAAGGGCTAAAAAAACAGAAAAACAGTCGCAGTCTCCAATTTTAGAAGAAAGCGCGTCATCCACTGAACTACCAGCTCAATAGTGAAACAAGACCGAAACAAAATACTTAAAACATATTTGCTGAAACCTTAGCCACCACGAAAAACACCACCTGCCACCACGTCGGAGCTCTGTTTTGTGCCTGAAAGCACTCCATTGGAGACAGAAACTTTTGGCCGGCCTTCCTCCGTGGTTCCCACTGCCATCCACCACTAGAATAATCGGATATGAGTAAAAAACTCGATCGTCCGTCGTATATTCAAATTTCACAATTTTAGACGTTGTTAACCGTCAAAGAGCCTCCAAAAAAACTCAGAAAAGACGGGCCAACAACATAAAACTTTTACGTTGGTAGAAAATAACAAAATTTCTTTTTAATAAAAGAAACACAATCAAGTTAGATTATATTATTTATAATTACATATATGTGAATAAAAGATTATTTTAATTTTTTATTTTGATAAATTTTGAATCTACGATTATAATTTTTTTAATTATTTTTAATTTTTAAATTTAGTGTGTATAGGCACGTGAATCTTTTTTTAATCTTTAAAATTATTAATACTAAATATAAGAAAAGGATAATAATCAAATTCTTTTTTTATGTGAGAAGACGTTAAAAGAATTTTTTTGATTATAGTTGTTAGGATAATTTATTACTCCATACCTTCCACATATATAGGAATCTCTCTTTGTATTTAAAATTATATTATGATTTTAAAATTAAAATTTAATTAAGATTTGATCTAATAGAGAGATTGTAAGACTTATAAGCTTTCTAACCCTAACTTAAAAGGCTCAGTCCTAATTATCTCATGATACACCAGTTCTTCTAATTAAGGGTTGTATACTAGTAACTCATGTTATTAAGTAAAAGCTCATTTAATTAAAACTCATTTTAATTAAATTGAGTTTGGTCTTTAGACCAATAATAACCACTTAATTGGTCATCTAATTGATATTCATAATTAAAGTTAGGTCATAAAAACAATGTCTTACAGCTTTAATTACTTTTTTTTTCCCGAGTCACTGAATGCTCTAATGATCACTTTTAATATATCTATATTTGTAAATAAATTTACAAATAAATATTCTTATTCAATAAATAATTTATTGAATAAACTGCGATCACATATTCAAATGATCAAGTACTGCAAACAACTTAGGTGAATATTATTTATTAGATTCTATTTTGCAAATATATATTCCTACAATCCATGAAATTATATCTCCAAGATATCAAAGTTTTGACCATTTATATGGATCTTACTCCGTGATAACTCAAAAAATATAACGCATAAATATAAGTTCATTATTTGCTCATGAATAAAATCAATCAAACTTATCAAAACTTTCGTGAATTAAGATCTATAACATTTAGTTAACTAGATCAAAATTCATAGTAATCCCCTTCAATGTAACACATGCACTAGTTTTTCTACTTGAAGTCTCTACTTCTATGATCAAGGTAAATCATCCACTATAAGAAGCAAAAAAACTACAACATTACATAATGAAATGCCCTTTTTCATTAATAGTTGTGAACATGATTAATTTATAAAAAACTTGTGATTTATACCCTCTGTATTAGCATTATATACCTAATACATAGATCACAAACTTTATAAATATGGGCTCATCAATATATGCTCAATTATATGTATAAATAAACTTTTATTAATCAAATAAAATGTTATTACACATGCTTTAAGGGTATAAAATAACATTACATGTCTAACAATCTTTCACTTGCCCTAAAACATATCGAGTAACTATATTGAACCCTTATATTATTCATATGAGTTTCAAAACTCCTTGCTAGCAATGAATTTGGTGAATAGATCCACTAAATTATCTGGTTAAGTAATCTTAGATACTATGATCTCACTTTTTTGCATAAAAACCTCCTTACCAAATGTTATTTTCTCTCAATGTATTTTCTTCTCTTGTAGTATTCGGTTTCTTAGACTGTGCTACTACCCTGCTATTGTTTTAATAAAGAACAATAGGCATCTAAGCACTAGGTATCACCTTAAGCTTCATAAGGAACTTTCGGAGCTACATAGCCTCTTTTACAACTTCAGATGCAACTAGATATTCAGCTCCCACGATAGAGTTTGTAATATATAATTATTTTACACTCCTCCAACTTATAACTCCACCACTTAAAGTGAACATATAGCCTGAGGAACATCCGAGTATCCTTAAGTACTTGGAATTCTGAATCGTTATATATGATAAATATAAGATCCTGATTGGAATATAAAAGCATATAATCTTTCGTTCTCTAAAGATACTTGAATATATGCTTTACTGTAGTCCAATGTTCTATTCCTGAATTAGTTCAATATCTGCCGACCATTCCTACTATATAACAAATATCTGGTCTAATACGTAGTATTGTATACATAAGACTTTCTACTGTTAATGCATAAGGAATTTCTCTTATGCGATCTATCTCTTCAGTTGTCTTAGGAAACTAATACTTGGATAGATTAATTTCATATCTAAAAGGAAATAACCCATTTGGAATTATGCATGGCAAACTTGATCAGAATTTTTTTAATATACTCAACTTAGGATAAGCCTAACATCTTTCACTTGAGATCTCTTTATACTTTGTTCCCAATGATGTTACTGGCTTCTCCTAGATCATGTATATCAAAAAGGTTAAATAACCATATTTTATCTGATGATAACACTCATACATCATTCTCAATAAGTAGTATATCATCTAAATACATGACTAAAAAAATTACCAATTGCCTATCTATCTTCTTGTAAACACAAGGTTAATTAGGATTTTGATTAAAATCAAATGATTTGATTGCTTGATCAAATCTGATGTTCCAAGATCTATATAGATTTTTGCAATTTATAAACCATATGCTCTTGGCCTGTAGCTATAAAACCATCTGGTTATATCATATAGATACGTTCTTCAAGATTACCATTAAGATAGACAGTTTTGACATTCATTTGCCAAATCTTATAATTAAGATTTGCTATAATGGATAAGAGAATTCTAAAAGAATTAAGCATGGCTACTGGCAAAAAGGTCTCATCATAATTGATACCTTTTTTCTGAGTGTACTCTTTAGCAATAAGCCTAGCTTTGAAGGTTTCCACCTTCCCGTCTATCCCTCTCTTTCTCTTGTGGACCCATTTACACCCTATGGGTTTTATTCCTTCAGATTTCTCTACAAGTTCTCAAACTTTATTAGAGTACATGGAATCCATCTCTGATTTTATAGCTTTATGCCAATGGTCTGAATCTTTATCGATTATTGCTTCATCATAGCTAGTGGGATCTAGTTCATGCTTATTAGAGACTGCCTGAAATGACTCTCTAATTAACATATACTTAGTTGGATGTCAAATAATCCTCCCATTACGATAAAGTACTAATGGTTGTTGCTTTTGCAATTAGCTCTATAAACCATTGATTTATCATAGCAAGTGGGATCTAGTTCATATTTATTAGAAAGTGCTTGTAAAGACTCTCTAATTAACATGCATCTAGTTGGACGTCTAATAATTCTTCTACTATGATGAAGTACCGGTAGTTGTTGTTCTACAACTGGCTCTAGTTGGTTATTATGATCTGAATTAGGAATTAACTCATTGACTCTCTCAAGCACAATACTAGGGTTCCCATATAATTCATCAAGAACTATCTTACTTCTAAGCTTGAAAATTTTCATATAGTCTTCTTTAAGAAAGATTTCATTGATGTAAACCAATACTTTTTTATCTTGAGAACTATAGAAAATACTCTCTTTTGTTCTTTTAAGATAGCAAATAAACAGGCAAACTTCTTACTTGAATTCCAACTTATCTATCTTCCATTTTAGCAAATGTGTTGGATAACCCCATATATGTATATGACGTAAACTTGGTATATGCCCCATCCATATTTTTAGATATGTTTTAGGGACTAACTTAGATGAAATTAAATTAAGAAGATACATGGCTATTTCTAAGGCATAACCCCAGAATATGATGGGTAAAGTTGAATAACTTATCATTGTTCTCATCATTTCAAGAAGAGTTCTATATCTCATTTCTACTACACCATTTTGCTAGAGTGACCCTGGTGTAGTCAACTAGGATAATATCTCATTGTCTGACAAATAAGTCCTAAACTCAATATAGAGGTATTCAACACTTCTATTAAATCAAAGTGCTTTTATGTGTTTTTCCAATTACCTTTCCACGTCTGCCTGAAACTCCTTGAATTTATTAAACGTTTCAAACTTGTGGCGCATTAAGTACACATAACCAAATCTAGAATAATCATTAATGAAAGTGATGAAATATTCATAACCTCCTTTAGCTTGTGTGCTCATGGGCCAACATACGTTAGAGTGCACTAATTTTAACATTTCAATGGCTTTATTACCTTTAGCATTAAAGGGTCTTCTAATCATTTTACAATCTATATAAGATGTGCAGACTAGTAATGGTTTAATATCTAATGAACTCAAAGGTCCATCTTTGACCAGGCTTTGGATCCTATCTAGACTAACATGACCAAGACGTAGATGCCATAGATATATTTGATTAGTAAAAGTTAGTTTAATCCTCTTTTGGTGATTAGATTCATTATTTAATTTTGTACTAAGTAGTGAGTTAATTTTAGAAAATATGCAGTATAAACTATTAACTAATGTGCTAGAACATATAAATAACTTTTTTCTTGTGATTACCATGGTTTAGTCAAAATTAACAAAATATGCAAAGTTATTCAAATCACTAATTGAAATCAAATTCTATTTAAGTTCCAGTACTAACAAATAGTCATCTATTACTAAAGTCCTAAAATCATCAAAATGGAGACAAAATCTTACTACCTTAGTTGTAACAATTGCATCATTTCCTAGCCTAAGACTGATCTCTCATTCATTGAGTGATTTGGTTTCCTGGAACCCTTAAAAAGAATTATAAATACGATTAGTGGCTCCAGAATCTATTATCCAAGAATCTGTAGAGTTAACTACTAAACATGTCTCAATGAAAAGAATATTACTAGAAGATAAGCTATCTTTTTAGCTACTAAAAACTTAAATAAATGACAGTTTCTCTTCCAATGCCCTTTAATACATTGGAAACACTTTCTTATGAGCCTTACTTCTTTTTTATGAATTTGCACAAATTCTGAATTAGATGTTTTCTTTGGCTTATTCTTCTTCTTCTTACTATTCTTTCTTTTAAGATTGAGATCAAAAGATAAAGATGAGCCCTTAGTCAAGTGACTATTGTAAGCATCTATTTCATCTTGGAGTGCATTTTTATTAGGTATTGCCGGCATTTATCAGTCAAGACATATCTATGCTTTTCAACTGTGAGTACAATATCTAAGTTCCTTTCTCAATCCACATAATTATTCCTAGTTAACTTATTTGGGTTTAGGATTAATGCTAGTGGGATGAATGAAGACAAAATTTTGAAAAATAAATTCATACATGACATACATTATCTAATAGCATGTGAAACTTTTGCATGAATGCATAAAATGTATTTATGTAGAACTCTTTAACTACATTATGCATCGGTAATCTAACTTTTATTCAGAATACGCCTCTATAGGGTGGTCATATCCGTCATGAATCAGACTAGTACCATACTAATTTATTATTATTATCTAGATATCTCATATCAAGTAATAATAAATTGTCGATTCTTTAGCCTTTAGATTTAATTGACAAGACCTCTGTAGGAAGGATATCAATCAACCTAATTTGAATGTATAACCATTATTTCAATCCTTTATATTTCTCAATTAAAAAGCCACCGTAGGGTAGTCAATTTCGTATGAGTCATATATTGGATCTTATCCTTTATGGAAGTCTTATCTAGTAACCAGTTCTGATTAATACCCTCTATATGGATCTCACAAGGTTTGAGGCAAGGCATTAATCAATCTCACTATATGACCAATAATAGAGACTGCCTAAAGCCCTCTTTTACTAAATATTTTAATCTTTAGAATTTTTAATTTTAATATACCAATTAATTTATAAAATGACATTCTAATTATTAATATCTAATTTATAATCATAAAATAATTAATAAGCTCATGTTAAATAATAAATTAATATATATTAAAATAATGACAATAATCTTATCTTAATCTCATTAGAACATTAATGTCACACAAAATTATATATTTTATGCATGAATATGTGAATGTGGCACCCTTAATCTGCATGACATGTTATCCATTCAATCAATTAACAAGATAAAAAAATGCCTATAATTCATGGCTTTTCTTAAGAAGAAAAAATATTTAAAACTAAAGCTAAATTCTTCAAAGTCTTCCTTGAAGTCAACTTGAGCTTCCATAATGTTTATCTCCTCTTACTTGTCTCTTTTTATGGGCTTGGATTTTAAACTTTTAATTTTTTTTGGTCAACTTATTTTTAAAAATAAATTGAGCATATTTTAAGCTTAAAATTTTTATTGGGTATACTTAAAAAATTTAAATAAAAAAATACTTTTTTAGACCCAATTATTTTAATAAAATAGTCCAAATAAAACTTATAAAATTATACTACAATTAAAAGAAGTTTGGACTAACGTTAAATTTGTAAATATACAAAATTAGTCCAAAAATAAATTTGGCCAAACTTGAGACCTATTTACAAATATATAAAATTTTCTATCCAAACTTTAATTACCCAAAATTAAAGGGGGCAGAGTAAGAATAACGGACTCTGTTAGGGCTATTTTGCATGATTTACAAACTTTTAAGGACCAATTTATAACATATGCAAATTAACTTAGCCAAAACAGAATTAATTCAAACTTGGAGGGGCCTATGTGATTTGTTTCATATAGAACCTCAATTCCATCATCTTCAGGGCGCCTCCCACCCCTTCACTTTCTCATTTTTTTCATTTTTTTTTGTTACCAAATTTTTTTTATTTTCCCTTTTTTTTATTAAATACAATAAAAATAATAAAAAGAAAGAAACCTATATATTCTTTAGATTACAAATAAAAATCTTATGCAAATTAATTGGTATAAAAAAATCTAAAAAAACACCGAGAATTAACCTAACTAAGAGGGAAAATTATGATATTTCATCACCCCTTCTTGTTATAATTCTCAAGAAAAAAAAAATACAAGTAATATTTAGCCATGAATTATTGTGGATATAACCTTTCATCACATTATTAATAAAAATAACAAATATGGATTAAATATGTAATTTGTGTCATAATAAATAATTACGCCAAATATAAAATAAATTATGCATGTAATATGAAATAAGGTGGCTTTGATACCAGTTGTTGGTAGTAAATAAAAAAATTTATGTTTAATAAAATAAACACAACGAAAGCTAGATCGTCTTGTTCATAATTATATGTATATGGATAGAAGATTATCTCAATTTCTTACTTTAATAAACCTTAAATCGATTGTTGCAATCTTCTCTACTATCCTTAACCTTCAAACTCAATACATGTGGGCAAGTGAATCTTTTCTTAATCTTTAAAATCACTAATACCCAAATCTTAGATAAGGGTAATAACCAAATTCTTTTTCCACGTAAGAATACGTAAAAAGAACTCTTTTGGTTATAGTTATTGTAATAATTTACTACTCCATACCTCCCATATATATAGGAATCTCCCTTGGTATTTAAAATTATATTAGGATTAAGAAATTAGAGTTTGATTAGGATTTAATCTAGTAGAGGAACTGCAAGACCTATGAGCTTCCTAGCTTCAACTTAAAAGGCCCAGTCCTAATCATCTTATGATACACTAGTTCTTCTAAGTTAACTCCAGTCTATTTCACTAAAACCCAAGGGCTATACTCTAGTAATCCATATTATTAAGTAAAAGCTCATTTAATTAAAATTCCTTTCAATAAAATTGAGCTTGATCTTTAGACTAATAATAACCACTTAATTGACCTCTAATTGTTGTTCATAATTAAGGCCATGCCATAGAAAAAATGTCTTGTCTCTTTAATTACTTATTTTTCCTAAGTCACCGAATGCTCTAATGATTACTTTTAATATATCTATATTTATAAATAAATTTACTGCATATTCAAATAATCAAGTACTATAACAACTTATGTGAACATTATTTATTAGATTTTATTTTTCAAATATAAGTTCGTACTATTAGAAATCGAGTGTGTGACATACGAGTGTATACGTAATTTTAAAAATTACTACACGCAGCGGAAACATGTTAACATATACACCAAATTTAACAAATTTAACTATATATATCACATATATGTTCAAGTATAACTATTATACAACAACTTATACATGATGAACAATTGTATTACTTAAAATAAAATGTAAATAACACTTACCTAATGAAGGTAGCTTTACAAATTCTTCCAGTCTTCCAACAATCTAATTGAAGAGCTCACCTTGAAGTGAATTGTTGAACAATTCTATTCCATAACGATTTGGTAGGATTATGAAGTTAGAATGGTAGCTTAGTTTTACAATTTTCAGCACATGTATTCAAACTCGTTGAACACAAATTCTTTGATTCTTAAATGAAGATGATAAACATTTACATATAACTCTTGTTTAAATGATGGAAACAATTTCCATAGATTAATTAATTTTAGCACAACTCTTGTCTACAATTACTAATCTCTTTCTCCATTTTCATTTATTTATTTTGATCCATTCATGAGAGAAAAAGATGAAGAGAATTTTTTTTTGCTTTCAACATTTGAAAAATACAAAACCAAAAAACTCTATCACTTACCTTGAAATTTCTTAACCGTATCTTCTCCTCCAAAATGAATGAATGAATCAAAATGTTAGCTTAATTTTTGTTTTTGTTATGCAACACTTTTTGATAAAACAAAAATATAATTGACCAACATCTAGGCCCCTTATTATATTAAAATACAATGGTCATGATTAATATATTATCATATTATCTAATAATAGAATAGTAATATCTAATTTAATTATTCAAAATAATTTTAAATAATTACTTTTTACTACCAAGGTTAAATGTTAAAACTAAGGTAAAATTAAATCATTGACCAAATTGTGCCACTTGTCAATCATTCTATTAATTAACAACTCTTGTTAATTAATTCAATGATATACTTAACAATTAAGTCTTGACAAATGCACATCCCGAGGGGTCCTGAAACATTTATTCTATTTTTTACTGGAATTTATTAGATCAAATTATGAAATCCAATCCACTACCCTAGTGCACAACGAGTACACTTCATATGAAGCTCCTCTATACGTTCTTGAATGATGCCCACACATACGTTATGAATATTATAAATCAACGCGTTAGACCATGCAAGTTGAGGTTATTGCATATTTGTATAATCCCTTCATCATTTATATCCTGGAAGAGCAAAAATATAGATCATTACCATCAAATCTCTATTTGCTCAACCATCAACTTGTCTTAAGATTTATATTTTCTTAAACAATATCCATAAACATTTTTGTGATATGGTTTATCCCTTCGGAATATAATTTTTGAGGTTTATGCTTGTGGCTACAAAATTTTCTGAAATACAATCTCCGAGCATTAAGATATATAACCCACTCATATGATCTGATAGATCTCATATCTACACATACCAGACTCCATGAGCATCAGATCATACCCAACGACACACAACAGTCAAACCATGAAAGGTCTCTGACATGTGTAGAACCAAAGTATGGTGGATCACTCACAAGCCCACCGTGGCGCTCAGGTTAAAAGACCACAAATACTACTCAACTTGGAAAATCTTCTATTGATGACTTTATGAGATGTCTATTGGAGGTCTTTGGGAGTCTGTTCAATATTCAGTCCTCACTAAATACCTGTATGTCTATATGAGCTTCCACTAAACTGATAGTTTGCTAAGACTAACCATTTGGACCATCCAGATATAGACATACATTAATCTATATTAATGGGTTCCACCGATAGACACGCATCGATGAAATTAGATTAGAAATATCATGTTTGAGAACATACTTGTTGGAGCTGGTGCTCACGTGCCATTCCAATATTGTATGAATATTAAATGTTAATATTTATACAATAAACATTTCGAATAAAGATTGTTAATATCATATTAATATGGTATAATACTTGTAACATTACAGACATTGTTTGATCTGAAAGAGTTCAGATCTGATCTAAAGAAGTTTAGATCAGAACTAATAGTTATCAAAGCTGAGAGTTATAAATGCTAAGACTTAGCACTGTTAATAGTTATCAGTTTATAAGAGTCAGCGAGGTATAAAGAGTTAGAACCTTGTCTATAATGGGACAAAAACCTGAGAGTATACTTGTAATGATATAGTTACAAACAGTTGCAATAGGAGCTAAGAAATATCATTATGTAAGTATGTCTCAAATATAATGTTCCTGATCTATGATCACCAATGCGGGTCTATCGGTGAATTCACAATATATAGATTAGTGTATGTTTATATCTGACTAGTTCAGATGGTTGTTCTTAGCTGACCATGAGCTTAGAGCTTGTATAGGCATGCGGGTATCCAGTCAGGACTGGATACTGAACAGACTCATGAGGATCCCAATAGATATCCTATGAAACCGTCAAAGGAAGGTCCTCACGAGTTGAGTAGTAATCGTAGTCCTTTGACCTGAGCGCCACGGTGGTCTTGTGAGTGATCCATCATGCTTTGGTTCCATATATGTCAAAGACCTTTCATGGTCTGACCGCTATGTGTCGCTGGGTATGGTCCGATGCTCATGGAGTTCGGTGTGCGTAGATAAGGGATCCATCAGCTTACGTAGGTAAGTTGTATATCCAATGCTCCGAGATTGTATTTCATAAAGTCTTGTGGCCATAAGTATAAACCCGGAAAAAGAGTTTTCCACAGGGTTAAACAATATAGCAAAAGTGTTTGCGTATATTGTTTATCGAGATACGAATCTAGAGAAAGGATTATTGGATGAGCAAATGGGGATTTGATGGTGTTGATCTATATCCCTGCATATCCGGGATATAAATGATGGAAGGATTATACGTATACGTTATGACCTCAACTTGTATGGTCTGACACGCTGATTTGTAATATTCGTAACGTGTGCGTGGGGCATCGATTACGGATTAATGGAATAGTTCCATTTGACAAATCGGGTGTGGACCTAAAGAGTCTCAATATGAAATGTACTCTTTGAGCACTTGGGTAGTTTACCGTATTGAATTGTTCAATACAGTATAATTCAGCAATTATTAAAGTTACGTTAACTAAAGTATATGGTTAAATGGTGGGACCCACTTTAGGTTAACTCGGTAACCTAGTAAGGATATAAAAGTAATTTCACCTTATGATTATTTAATTGTTAAATAATTAAAATAAATATTTATTTGTTTAATTATTAAACTAATGATTTAACTTAACTAAGGTTAAAAGTTAACCAAATGGTTAAGTTAAGTTAACCTTACTTAAAGGTTAAGTAAAGGTTAACCTAACCATAGTTAAGTTAGTTAACTATGGTTAAATTAATTAAATATTTATTAACTTAAAGGTTAAGTTAAAATAATCTAATTATGGTTAAATGTTAACTAAGGTTAGGTTAAGCCAAATGAAATGCAAATGAAATTCAAATTAGTTTGGAATTTATGCATTAATATATAAAGTGAAATGAAATTGAAAATCATTAAGTTTTTTTTTGTTTTAGGTTTTGCAATTTTGGGAGCCATTTCAATTTGAGAAATTGAAATTGTTTGTTTTGTGTTTTAAGTGTTAGAACAACAAAACAAATTAGATAAATGATTACTAAATGTAATAACTAAAAACAAGATTTGTTTTATTTATTCAAGAGTTGAATAAAAGGAAAAACAAATTTAATTAAGTTAAATAGTTTAACTTTGAATCATGTTTAAGAGTTAAAACATATATGCTGGATTAAGATGCTGTCATTCTAGACAATCAAACCCACCCTTGTTGATTGCTAGGATTGATCAAAGATTCATTTCATGGTGGACTTCAAAGAAAATTAATCCAAAGGCTTCAATGGTGATATTTTCTCAATCTCGAATTTTCAGTTTAAGGAAATGTTATTTAAGTGTTCATTGTATTTAATATTTCGCTGTGCACATGTATGTATGAGATATGTATATTGTTTGTATGATGAACACAACCCACATGCAAGCACCCTAGTTAATTTGTACAACACACCCAACAATACTTGCATAATGACATCATTTTTTAGCACCATCTGCAACTCTTTACAACTATGTCATTATAAATATATTCTCAAGTCATTGTCTCATTTCAGACAAGGCTCTAACTGTTTAGATTTCGCTAAATCTATTAATCTGCTAACTCTTAGCACTGATCTAAACTCTTTTAGACCATATCTGAACTCTTTCAAATCATACAATGTCTGAAACGTTACAAGCATCTCACCATTTATTATAAATAATATTAATGATTTTATTAAAAATGATAATTGTATAAATACTATCATTAAATATTTATACATAATGGGATGGCATGTAAACCCAAAATCCCAACGCTACAACCCATGAAATTATATCTCTAAAATATAGAGGTTTTGACCATTTATATGGATCTCGCTCCGTGATAACTCAAAAGATATAATGCATGAATGTAAGTTCATTATTTGCTTACGATTAAGATCAATCAAGCTTATCAAAGCTTTCGTGAATTAAGATCTAGGATATTTAGTTAACCAGATCGAAATTTATAGTAGTCCCGTTCAATGTAACATATACACTAGTTTTTATACTTGAAGTCTCTACTTTGATGATCAAGGTAAATCATCCACTATAAGATGCAAAAAAATTACAACCCTCCATAATGAAATGCCCTTTTTTCATTAATGGTTGTGAACATAATTTTATTTATAAAGAACTTGTAATTTATACCCTCTATATTAGTATTATATACCTAATACATAGATCACATACTTTATAAATATGAGCTTATTAATGTATACTCAATTATATGTATGAATGAATTTTTATTAATCAAATATAATGTTATTACACATGCTTTAAGGGAATAAAATAATATCACATGTCTAACACTATATACGGTTCCTTAACACGTCCAAAATATAGAAGTTTATTCTCAAGTGCAGGATTATCGAAGTAATAAATAACCCGGTGAGAACAGGGTCGATCCACATGGAAGTGGAATTAAAATTACAAACTATAAATACTTTAAAGACAATTAAAGCAGTATAAGATGTTTGCAAATAATAATTCAATTAACTAGTTAAAATAAAACTTAAGGTTAGGGGGATCCATTCTTGGCGTATGAAATAAGAATATATTCAACTCTTTATATAACTCAATTGAAATTCTCACACAAAAGAGGTTCTGATCAGAAGATAAAACAATTAAAGTTCATCACCGTTCAATTAAAAGACTCAACTGTATTTATTTCTTTCAATTATTATACACCAAACCTTATAAATAGTTTTAAGTATTTATTATGCCAATATTTATATTTGTCTATAATAAATCAAGTCTTCCACTTTACAAGAAAGGGTATCTATGCCAAATCTTATAAATGGTTTCAAGAATTTATTATGCCAACTATAAAAATTATCTATAATAAATCAAGATACACCACTTTACAAGAAAGGGTATTAAAATTGCAAACAAAATAAATACATCATATACAAATTTGCATAACTTAAGAATGAAATATTGAATTCATGAATAAGAGTTAAGTATATCTTATTACCTTGCCAAGAGTTTCACCCTTTCACCTTAGTAAAAAAAAAATTACTTGGACATAATAAAATTAAAGAAAAAGAAAATAGATGGAATAAGAGATAACATGACTTTAGAATAGTAAATAAAAGAAATAATACTATAAAGAGATAATACAAAAGACAAATGTTTTGAACTAAAATCTAGCTCTCTGTTTACATCCTTTAGGCATAAACAAGCTGCCTATTTATAGAAAAATATGGATAAATCAAGACAAATGAAGAGGGAACCACTTGTATGATAAAATTCAAGAATGGTGGCAACTAATTTGCATTGATTATCATTAATGCACCCACTTTATTATCCAATTTGGAATTGATGTGATTTAAATTAACTTTCACAAAATTAAAGTTGTAGATAAATCTCTTATCATTCCAAAATGAGTTGTCTCAACTATTCTAGGCCATTTTCACCCCCTAAACACTCAAATTTCAAATGCAATACAATATATTAGCCCATTGAGTTAGCTCTTCACATGATCAAGAATCACTCCAATTGGATTCCTAAGTAGAAAGTTATGCCCATTTTACCGAATCTACCACAAAATAGTTAAATGCTAATTATGTACAATATTGTAAATATACTTAAGTTGGGGGGGTTAAAGACATTAGTTATACAAAACAATGATGTAAAACCCTTATTAAATGTGTAATTTTAAGTGTTTATTAGACTTTTCAACTAGTTTATTTCTAGTCCTTAGCAATTCAAGCATAAATAAAATTTGAACACTACTCAAGTATTTCAAACAAAACATCAGTTCAAGATCACAATCGCTATTAAGGTTATTTCAATCATAACTTCCAAAATTTTGTGTGTGTGAATTAAGCCAAAGCCTTCTTACCACAAACCATAACATATATAGCCTTGAACATTTTCTCTAAGTAAAAGCTTCAACTCCATATTCTCACAGGTGAATAACTATTTAACGGGTTAGGGCTTCACTCATGGAGTTGGAAAATAGATAATCGCTCAAGAAAAGGTTACATTTAAGGATAGACAGACAAACTAACATTGATCCAAAGATAGAAAAATTACTTTTTTAGAGTCAAACTATTCTTGCCACATGCTAACTTTAGGACTTTAACTATTTTATGTGAATCTTATGAATAGAGAATCCAGTGATAAAATTGCTTTCTAATGACTTTTGTCTTCTAAAATTGAACGAAGACTTTATTGAACTGAATTGACTTCTTTTATTTTTTCTTTATATATATATATATATATATATTGCTTTTTTTTTTTAAATATAAGGAATCATTCAAAATAAGAGCAATTTCTCACCATATTACTTTTCTAAATTTTTTTTAATCTTTCAGCTTAGCAACCAAATCATTTCTTATTTTAAACAAAAATTAACCATTTCAAAAAATCAATAAAAGTTTGTAAGTTGTTATCTCAAACCTCTTCATCTAGTCACAAAAATGTGTGAGTTTAGAAAAGAATATGTGTACTTAAACATGAAAATTCTCTTACTATATATATTGAATCATCCATCTTACCACAAGGCTTAGTATTGCACTCAAGAAATAATTTTGAATGTTATTCTTTAGTAACCTAGATAGAAAAAGTGATTTAAACTAATGCATTTTGAGATTATACCTCAATAGTAAAGCAAACTTATTTAGCAAGAGTTACCAAAAATTTAAGTAACAAACAAATACATAAAATGCATTAAAAATAAACTAATTAGAATATGTTTCAAAAGTTCAGTATTGTACTTTTTACTCTACCATTCTAGAACTAGAATGCATCTCAAAATTACATAAATGAACCTTTTACTCACACCATTCATGATAAAAAAAAATTTATAGAACAAAGTGATAGAAAAAAAAATTTAACACTAACATTATATATCAATTATCCTCCCTTCAACCAAATTGAGACATTGTCCTCAATGTCAAAATATAGAAAGAGAAGAGTATAAAAGATATCACCTAAAATATCTTTTATTAGAAATAAAACCTGCAACAAAATAAAATAAGCCACACAAAATACTTAAAAATACATAAAAGTAAATAGGTTACAAACGATGAGTCAAATAGCTTGCATTTTTTTATACTATCATCACTATACCAATCTATCTGATGAATCGTTGGATCAGATATAGGTATAAAAGCTCGTAAAGTAATTGATCAAGAGTTGAAATAGAAATAAGGATCCATCATGCTGCAGATGAGACGAATTATTTTTTCACTGCATAGTCAAGAAAAGAGAATAATTCATTATAAAAACTATCAACATTTAACAAACCAATGGGTTTTAAGTGGATTTGCAATTGTGCCCATGAGACAATTTGAAAAATTTCCTCCGAAGTTTCGAAACCTCCAGGTAAAGCTATAAAAGCATCAGCATTGTAAAGCATAAAAGACATTCACTTATGCATTGATGTTATCTATAATTCATCCCCAATTGTTTTTTTTAAATATTCCTAACAGCTAGAGCTTTCGGTATGATACCCAAAACTCGACTGTCTTTATTATGTGCAGCAGTTACCGCACATCCCATTAATCCATTACTACCTCTCTATATATTAAATGAATTTTTTACTCAGCTAACACCTTACTAACGGTTTTTTCTACTTCTACAAACTCTCTAGTTTTTTCAAGACAAATCCACAAAAGCCACAACTTTTTATGAATTTATGAGTTGATGTTCCTTTTATTATTACACTCACCCTCTCTCTTAAATGATTTTGAGTTTGTATGAAGATGAAAAAATAATTTAATATATTTATAGAGCCAAAAGGTGTTATAAAGTTAAGTAATATAGATAGTTGGTTGTTAATAGATAAGATTAAGCTTTAAAAGCAAAATTTTCAAAATTGACTATAGGTGGTTGGTTGTTGTTGGAGAATACGTTTGAGGTTGAATGAAATATTTAAAAATAACAACTTTAGTAAATATGTACAAGTAGTTATGATTGTGTCTCACATCTTCCTTTGGTTTTACATTCAGAAATGACTTAAACGCCCTTTATGGGTCAAGGATAGGTTTTCCATCCAATTTTATTATAAATTAGAAAATAGGGTCTTTTAAAGTCAGATTCCCGAGACTATACCGCTCATGTTCTTTTAAGAATATGTCTCATAATTCACGAATTACAATATACATATATTTACTAGGATGCGTCTCAAGAGTCGATAAGATATCATATAAAGACTCCTTACTCAGGCCATCCTTATTGAACCTAATTTTATCTTCACGATTTATAGACACCATTCCTAAAGTGCGGCAATGCATGTTGCAAGTCATGCGTGCACACTTGTAACAAACACTTAATCTTTTTGCCATTCATTTTTTTTACAAAAGAGCTTTTACCTAAGCTAGGCATATAGGAAATTAATGAGTCTGAAAACTCGTATGCCAATCAAACTTTGGCTTCAATTAACTAACGTACATCAGAAGGTATATTCATAATCATTAATAACCTTAATTTTTTAAATCTTGCTTGGTAAATTTTCTTTAAGGTAATTAGGGAAAATATTTTTTTAAATTCATTAAAATGTCATCCATTTTGTTTTTAGACAGGAGAATAAGATAAGTTATCAATAATTATGGAAAACTGACAAAATCGACTTGAAATGTCATGGAGTACTGTTATCTTCCACTTAACCGGGGTGCAAAATAAAACTTTAACAAAAATGCTAAATTAACCTACAAGTATGAAAAATAATAAAGTTAGAAGAATAATAAATATATATAAATATGTAAAACAAAGATTAATTGGTCTCGTAACAAGGGTCAGTAGGGATATAAATTTTTTATGAAAAGGTTGGTTTTCTAGAAACAGCTTGAGTCTTTGCCCATTTACCTTAAACACATTACCATTTTTAGAATTTTCAATGTCAATTGTTCCATAAGGGTACACATGTTTCATAATAAAATGGTCATTCCATCTTAATCTTAATTTTTCAGGGAATATGTGAAGTCAAGAATTATAAAGCAAAGCCTTCTGACCAACATCAAATATTTTTCTTTGAATTTTTTATCATGAAAAGCTTTGATTTTAGCTTTATGAATTTTTTAATTCTCATATGCATTATTTCTCAATTCTTCAAGTTCATTTATTTGTAATTTATGTATCTGTCCAGTAGAATCAAGATTTACATTGAAAGTTTTAATGACCCAGTAAGCTTTATACTCAAGTTCCACAGGTAAGTGACAAAGTTTCCCATAAACTATCCTATAAGAAGACATAGCCAATGAAGTTTTGAAAGCAGTTCTATAAGTCCAAAGTGCATCATTAAGTCTTAAAGACTAATCTTTGCGATTTAGGTTTACAGTTTTTTTCAAAATTTATTTTATCTCCCTATTTCTAGTTCAACTTGTTCGCTTGTTTGAAGATGAAAAGGGTGGCAACTTTATGAGTAATACTATATTTTTTCATTAATGTTTCAAATGGCCTATTACAAAAGTGCTTAACCCCATCACTCATAATGGCTTGAGGGAATCCAAATCGAATCAAGATATTTTCTTTCAAAAATTTCATGACTATTTTATGGTCATTATTTTGACATGGAATAGTCTAAATCCATTTTGAGACATAATCTACTGCGACTAAGATATGCGTAAATTAAAATGATAGTGGAAATGATCCCATGAAATCTATCCCCCAACAATCAAAGATTTCAATAATAAGAATAAGGGTTCAAAGGCATCATGTTTTGTTTTGAAATGGATCCCAATCTTTCAAAATTTTCACACGTTATACAAAATGCATATGTATCTTTAAATAAAGTGGGCTAATAAACTCTACACTGCAAGATTTTTGCAGCTATTTTCTTTGATGATAAATGTCCTATATATGCTTCAGAATGACAAACTTCAATAACTCTACTTACCCCATTGTCAGGTATGCATCTTTGAAATATTTGGTCAGGATAATATTTAAAGAGATAAAGATCGTCCCAATAAAACTTTCTTACCTCAGTTAAAAATTTCCTTTTATCTTGAGCATTCCATTGAGGTGACATTTCTCATGTTACAAGAAAATTAACAATACTAGCATACCAAGGCATTGTAACAGTAGAAAATAAAATTTCATCAGGAAAAAAATCATTAATGAGTGTTATTTCTGTTGATAAATCTGGTGCGAGTTTTGATAAGTGACCTGCAATAATATTCTCAGCTCTCTTCTTATCCTTGATAGTGATATTAAATTCTTGAAGCAATAGAATCCATCGAATCAGTCTTTGTTTTGCATTCTATTTTGACATTAAGTACCTTACAGCAGCATGTTCAGTAAACACAACAGTTGAAGAATCAATTAAGTAAGAACAAAATTTGTCTAATGCAAATATTACAGCAAGTGATTCTTTTTTAGTTGTTGTCGAATTTATTTGTGCACTGTTTAAAGTTCTACTTGCGTAATAAATTATATAGGGTTTACCTTCATTTCTTTGTCCTAATACAACACTAATAGCATAGTCACTGACATCACACATATGCTCAAAAGGCAAAGAACCAGTCAGGAGATTGTATGATATGAGCAGATGTTAAGAGGTCAATTAATTTTTCAAACAAATTTTTACACTTTTGAGTTCACTCAAATGATACATCTTTTACTAAGAGGTTACAAAAAGGTCTAGATATAGCACTAAATGTTTTGATGAACCTCCTATAAAATCTATCATGTTCGAAAAAAAATCAGACTTCTATGACTATTTTGGTAGGGACAAATAAGCAATGAGTTCGAATTTTTCCTTATCCACTTTAATACCCTTAGAAGACAATACATGTCCTAAAATAATTCTAAAAGTAACAATGTAATGACATTTTTTTTAATTCAACATAAGACCCTTTTCCTCACATCTTTTTAAGATATTTTTTAAGTTTTCAAGACAAATATCAAAAGAATTTCCAAACACGGTTAAATCTTCTATAAAAACTTTTAAATAATGCTCAACCATGTCACTAAAAATGCTTAACATACATCTTTGAAATGTTGCTGAGGCATTACAAAGTCTAAATGGCATTCTTCTAAAAGCAAAAGTCTCAAAAAGGTATGTGAAGGTAGTCTTTTCTTGGTCTTCTAGTGCTATAAGAATTTGATAATAGCCAGAATAACCATCCAGAAAGCAATAGTAGGGATGTCCTGCTACTCTTTCTAAAATTTGGTCAAGAAATGATAAGGAAAAATGATTTTTTCTGGTGGCAGAGTTCAACTTCCTATAATCTATGCACATCCTCCAACTAGACGAGACTAGAGTTAGTATTAACTCACCTTTGTCATTTTGAATGACTGTGACTCTAAATTTTTTTGGTACTACCTAAGTAGGACTTACCCATTTACTATCTGAGATATGATAAGTTATTCCTACGTCAAGTAATTTGAGAACTTCAGCTCTCATTACCTTTTTCATATATGGATTTAATCTCCTTTGAGGTTGTTGGAAAGTTTTAACATTATCCTTTAGGTGTATTCTATGTGTGTAAATTAAAGAATTAATGCCTTTTATTTCTTTTAAAGTTCACCAAATTGCATTTTTATACATTTTCAATACTTCAATTAACTTACTTTCTTGTTCGCTTGTGAATGTAGAAGAGATTACCACCGAGTAAGTTTGTTTCTCTCTAAGAAATGCATATTTCAGTCCTTCAGGTAAAGGTTTTAACTCTAACTTTAGAATTTCATTTTGCTTATCCTCATTTTCTCTTAATTCTTCAAACTTTGATTTCCATCCTTTATTTTCAATCACCTGTGTGCAGTCAAATAAAGATCATTTGTCAAAGATTTTATTATCTAATCGTATATTTAACTCAAATAAATTCATTAAACACATTTCTAAGAGATCAATAGAACTTCTTTTTTTAATATGATCCTTCATAATCATTTCAATCATGTTGGCTTCTTCACTTTTATTCTCCTCCTTATGTAGTTGCTTACACATATGAAAAACATTGAGCTCAAGTGTCATGTTTCCAAATGAAAGCTTCATTACTCCATTCCTACAATTAATCAAAGCATTAAAAGTTGCTAAAAATATACGACCTAAAATAACAAGTAATCGGATTACATCTTTTAACAGGCTCTGTGTCCAAGATAATAAAATTCATAGAATATATGAATTTATCAACTTGAACTAAAACATCTTCAGTATCCCTCTTGGCACTTTTATTAATTTATCAGTAAGAAAAAGAGTTACAAAAGTTAGTTTTAACTCATCAAGATTGAGCTATTGATAAACTGAATATGGTAGTAAATTCACACTAGCACCAAGATCCAGTAAGGCTTTGTTTAATTTTATGACTTCAAATAATACATGAAATTGTAGGACAACTAGGGTCTTTATATTTCAAAACATTATTGTTATGAAGAATAGCACTTACTTGTTCAGCTAAAAATGCTTTCTTTTTCACATTCGGTTTCCTTTTTACTATGCATAAATCCTTCAAAATTTTTGCCTAAGAGTGAACATTTTTAATAGCATCCAATAAAGGAATGTGTTTTCTTTACCTTTAGAGATTGATTCATCATTCTCATGAGGTTCAAGAATGTGATTTTCAACAATTTTACCGTTCCAAATAATGATTACTGCTTTAATTTGATCCATATGTTGGCTTTCTTAACTACATGCATTTGAGTTGTGTTGTCATTTGGGGTTTGATTGTGGTTGCGAAGGAAATTTTTCTTTCTCATGAATGTTTAGTGTAGATGAAAATTTAGCAAAAATATCTTTCAAATCAGTAAATGTTTGAACATTTTGAGAATTAATAAACTCTTACTTTTCAATGAATGTATGCAAAGTTTCCTCAAGATTTTTCTTAGGAGGTGGGACATATGGTGCATAACCTTGATGGTTTTGAAAATTTTGGAGTGGTTGAAAAGGTGGTTGTGAAGCCTATGCTTGAGTGTTATTCCTCAAACTAAAATTTGGGTGATTTCTCCAACTAGGATTGTAGTTTTGTGAATATGGATTATTGTTTGACTGCTTGAACGTGTTTAGAACATTAGCTTGTTATGGAGACATTCCCAAAATAGAGAAAATATTGGGCAATCATTGTTAGAGTAATTACGGGTTTCATATATGTAACACACAATTTCTTAAACATATTTTAATTGACCACTTTTGTTCATTTCTAAGTTTTGACTTTTCTAGCTAGGGGTGCTAATTTGGCTTGAAGGTCATGGTCTTCCCTAAGATGATAAATACCCCCACTAAATAGAGTGGTTTGAGTTTTGCTAGGTGCCTCACAGGTACCAACAATGGCCTAATTTTGAGCATTTTCTGCTAGTAAATCTAAATAGTTCATTGCAACCTAGGTCTTTATCCTTAGATGTTGTATTACACATCATTTCTACCATTTGCCTAACTTGGGGTATTAAGCCCTTATAAAAATTTGAGACTAATCTCCAAGTTTCAAAGCCATGATGGGGACAGGTATTAAGTAATTCTTTATACCTTTTCCAACACTGGAAAGGGTCTCTCCTGGTTTTTGGGTAAAAGTGGTAATTTTGTTTTTGAAAGAATTTGTTCTATAAGGAGGAAAAATAATTTTAGAAATTGTTGTTTCACCTCATCCCATAAAGAAATAGATCCTGGCCTAAGATTTACAGCCAAGTTTTAGCTTTATCTTTTAAAGAAAAAGGAAAAAGCTTAAGTTGAATTGTGTTCATGCTACAATTTTGGTCATTATACATGTTACACACTTCTTCAAATTCTCTTAAATGTAGGTAAGGGTTCTCTGCATCTAAGCCATGAAAAGTGAGTAAAAGTTGAATAATGTCCGGCTTAAAATTAAAATGTGTTACATCTGGAGGAAAAACAAAGCAAGATAGTGCACTAGTTCATGTAGGGTTTATGTAGTCTCTATGTGTCTTAGGTCGATTATGGTCATTATGTTGGGACTGATTATCCCCTGGGCCTATGAGTCTCTCAATTTGATTATTGGTCATGATGTTAATTGATGAAAAATGAGAAGATGAAGGAGAATTGAACAAATTATCAAATAAAGTTCTAAAATTACCTTTCACCAAACGATGAGAATCAGGATCTCGAAACTAACCACTCATACAAAGAAATAAACAAAATATAATAACAATAAATAATACAAATAAGAAAATATATATTAAATAAATACAAATAAAATAAGTAAAGCTAACAATAAAATAAAAGTTAGAAAACTAGTTAGAAGTTAGATTAGTAAATATTAGATTAGTCACTGTTAGATTAGAATAATAAAAAGTTAGTAAATAAAGAGTAGGAGGCTTAGCCTTCCATGAAAATAACAAGTGAAGAATAAATAAATTAAAGCAAGTTAGAAGGCTTAGCCTTCCGTGAAAATAAAATAAATAAATAAATAAAATATTAATTTTACTTTCTCTGGCAACAGCGCCAAAAACTTGACACATTTAGATCATAGAAGTTTATTACCAAGTGCAAGATTATCAAAGTAATAAATAACCCGGTGAGAACAGGGTCAATCCACAAGAAAGTGGAATTAAAATTACAAACTATAAATACTTTAAAGACAATTAAAGCAGTATAAGATGTTTGTAAATAATAATTCAATTAACTAATTAAAATAAAAGTTAAGGTTAGAGGGATCTACTCTTGACATATGAAATAAGAATATATTCAACTCTTTTTATCACTCAATTGGAATCCCTACACAAAAGAGGTTCCAATCGGATGATATAACAATTAAAGTTTATCACCATTATCTATTAACTTGTATTTATTTTTTCAATTATTATACACCAAATCTTATAAATGGGTTCAAGTATTTATTATGTCAATCTTTATATTTGTCTATAATAAATCAAGACTCCCACTTTATAAGAAAGGGTATCTACGCCAAATCTTATAAATGGTTTTAAGAATTTATTGTGCCAATTATAAAAATTGTCTATAATAAATCAAGATACACCACTTTACAAGAAAAGGTATTAATATTGCAAACAAAATAAAAACATCATTCATAAATTTGCATAACTTAATAATGAAACATTGAATTCATGAATAAGAGTTAAATATATCTTATTACCTTGTCAAGAGTTTCACCTTTTCATCTTAACAAAAAGAAAATTACTTGAACATAATAAAACTAAAAAAAAAAAAAAGAGATAACATGACTTTAAAATAGTAAATAAAATAAATAATACTACAAAGAGATAATACAAAAGACAAGTATTTTGAACTAAAATCTAGCTTTCTAATTACATGCTTTAGGCATAAACAGGCCATCTATTTATAAAAAAAAAATATATGGATAAATCAAGACAAATGAAAAGGAAACCACTTGGATGATAGAAGTCAAGAAGGGTGGCAACTAATTTGCATTAATTATCATTATTGCACCAACTTGATTGTCTAATTTAGAATTGATGTGGTCCGGATTACCTTTCACTTAAAAATCAAAGTTGTAAATAAGTCTTTTATCTTTCTAAATTTAATTATCTCATATATATTAGATACGTATATCTATAGTTATGGGCCAAATACTGATGACTGTTCGGACTGGGCCTATACTGCAGATCAGTTTTGTTCTAAGCCATTTTTACCCTATAAACACTCAAATTTAAAATTCCTTGTAAAATACAATCTGTTATCCCATTAAGTCAGCTCTCACAGGATCAAGATTCACTCCAATTGAATTTTGAGGTAGAAATTTATGTCTATTTTACCGAATCTACCATAAAATAGTTAAAAGCTAATTATGTACAATATTATAAACATACTTAAGTTATGGAGGGGTTAAAGACACTAGTAATACAAAACAAAGATATAAACTTCTTATTAAATGTGTAATTTCAAGTGTTTATTATTCCCACTGTCATCTGATCTTGGAATCACTGAAAAGAGAGCAAAAATACAATGGAACCTATAATTCCTTTCAAATTGGGAAAAAAGAACAACAATACATATATATTTCTAATTTTTTCTAAGTTGCAGTTTATTTCTAACTTTGATTATGAACATTAATTTCCTAATTTTTTAACCTTGTTTTAGGAATGATGTCCAAGATATAGTAAAAACCCTATAAAGCAGTAAGGAAAAAAGAAAATTGAGATTGTCTATTACAGACTATGGAAGGGGAACCCACCCTAAATCCATGGAACATCCGAGTTGAAAAGGTTATACGTATGAATCCCTAATTGAATATGATATTTTTGACCAAATTTCTATAATCATGATACTAATAATAAAAACATGAGGAGACTAGATGTACGTAGTACCTTTTTTTATAAAAGCAAACATCAAGGGGACAGAAGTACTTGCTACCTTCCCTTCATATTTCACAAGAGAAATTAAGAAAATCGTGAATACTTAGTACCGTTCCTAAAACACAAAGGAGATCATGAGTACATGGCACCATCTTCTCACGTCTTGAAACAGAGAAATCAAATGGATCATGAGTACTTAGTACTATAGCCAAAATACCGAGGAGATCGTGAGTAGATGGTTACCGTCTACTCACATTTCAAAACAAAGAACTTAAGGGGATTTGAGTATGTAGTACCTTCCCCTCGCAATTTTGTTTTAGAATCATTATTATAAATTTAGCTACAATTTATCATAAGAAGCAAGTAACACAAATCATAGAGCACACCTTTCTGATTTTGCTCCTATTCTAGGGGGAATAGAGCTTTCCAAGATAAAGAAAAGCCTTCTAAAGTTATAAAAAAAAAAAAGAGCATGAAGAGTAATGGAACTCTTACGAATATGAAACTAATTGATCTTTAGTAGCTAACCACAAGCGCACTCTATCTTATCAAGTAATATAGGATTTTAAATCCAAGTATCGTTCTCGCAGGGACTATTATCTATTTCTTTCAATCAAGTACTAAAATTATAATGACTTAACTTTTATTCAGAAAATCAAATTCTTAAATTTAATTAATTAACCAAGATCTATTAATTAAACTAAACCTAAATTGGAATCAAATAAATAGATGAATTCACCTATTGATAACAATCTAGGGTTTCAACTTATCCCCTAGTATTTTATTGGAATCAATAACCTCTTAGTTAATTCCTTAATACAAATTGATTAGCTAGACATTAATCTCATAATAAGCCTCTGTCGATGGTCGAGTGACTATATTATGCATTCTAACGACAACCTATATATGTCTATGATAATCAAAATATAATGTAATTTATTAAGACCAGGTCTAAATCAAACCATACAGGCCATCTAGGTATATGTCTATCCTACATAAAACTCAAAGTTGTTACCCTATGATCATGCATCAAACTATCCTATGCTAAACACATGAATCCATTTGTCGAGTTCATCATGGTTCCTTAATCATTCAAAATATTGTCCAGATATAATGAAAGAAATAAACTCAAGATATAATGAATCAATTATATGTATTAAGTTCATAAACTAATAATAAAAAATATCCAACAACATATTAAGTTCAAAAGTCTAACCATAGATCAACAATGTTTAGCTTATCACAAATCTAAGAGTATCAAACCAATTCATAAATAACACAAGAACAAGAACATAATAATAATAATAAAAGAGAGGAAAAACTAATCAAGACGTTGCCTTGGGTTGCTTTTTTTTTTTTCTTGACTTAAATCTTGAATTCTTGAACTTGAATCTTTAATCTTGGCTTTTCTCTCTTGAATTTGTGTTATGAATTATTTCTCTAAGTTTTGCTTCTCTAAAAGTCTGTGTTTTGTCTCTTAAGATAGTGCTTTTATATGTGTAAGAAACCCTAAGGTCGAGAGCTTTCGAATCCAAGTCAAAATATAATTAAAAATATAGGGTTTTATATATTGCACGGGTGCCGCGGTGCTGAGACCTAGACTGTAATGGGTGTGGATGTTCGGCTAGGCATCACAACTTCCATGTCCTTGTCTTAGGCATGGCGCCCAGACCTGGGTTCAAGCGCTCTCGTATTTTGAGCGCAACTTCTTCGTTTCTCGTCCAATTCGCCTCCTATTTGTTCCTAAATGTCACATTTTCCGTCGTGCACGTATTTATGATCAAAACATAATTAAATAGCCAAAAATTCATAAATTATAGTAAATCTTTTATTCAAAGTACTAAACATACTAGTACTTTTACACCCTTATCAAATACCCCCAAAGTTAAGACTTTACTTGTCCTCAAGCAAAACAAGAATAAACAATCACAATTTATTCTTGACTCTAAATAAAAACTAAAAATTAAAATAAGCCTTGGTTAATTTAAATGATCATATTCAAAGTCTCAAAGGCTATCAAATGGCACAAGTCTTTTTAGAACGTAATAGACAACTTTCAATAATTCATTCTACCATTTATTAAGTCCTTCATTCTCCCTTATAAATAATAACTTGTGCATGTGTGCAATAAGCAAGTAATGAGTCTAGTGAAACTTTGATTTACTCAATAACTTAAGAAAGTAGTAAAGATGATGTCTCGACATAATTCAATTATAACACTACCAAAAGCTTGTTGTTCATACTACTCTCCACTAATATAGAAATATATATGTCTAGAAATCTATTTAGGGTTTTACTTAACTTGTAACGTAAGGCTTGGGTCAAGGTAGGATATAAAGATATATATATGTGTAGCGTAAATCACACCATGAACACTTAACTTTATCTAGAAACCTCATAATTTCTTTTCTCTTCTTGATTTATCACCTCCCTCAAACTTATGTTATTTTTTATATTTTCTTTTAATTACTCTTTTACAAAGAATTTCTTTTTTTCTTAAATTGGGGTATTTATGCATCCCCAAACTTAAATTGATATGTACTTTCAAGACTTATTGCTTTCCTTTTTAGCACCCATTTCTCATACAACTACAACCTCTTTCCTTTTAAGAATATTTCTAAGTAAACTTAAGGTTTATGGTGTTACAGGTCATTTTGGATCAATAACTCAAATTCTTAAGGCTTGTAATATAGTTACACAGAAAAAATGGGTATTTAGGCTCAAACGGGTAAGTAGGGATAAATATACATCTAAAGTAGGCTAAAAAAAAGCTCAATTGGTCTAAAGATGGCCTAATATCATTTCTCTATTCTTGTGTTTCTTAGAATTTCGCCTCAAGTAGTAATCAAGAAAGTTTTAGAGTGTTGATCTTCAAGATTATGGTGTACTACTTAAGCAAAAGTAAATCTACGCAAAAAATTCAACTAATACATACTTATTATTAATGTGCTAAAAATTAAGTGATCAAAAATAAGATTGAATTCAGTCCAAAATTCATGATATAAGAATTATCTCAAGCATCTATTGTTTCTTAGAGACTTATGAAAATAAATTCAGCCAATATTTCATTTTTTATCATAGACTAATGATCATCTTCTCAACCAAAACTAAACACTAAAAAAAATTACCCACAAGACAACTAATCAATATAAGTAACAAAAATAAACACAATACAGTATTTCGCACCCCAAACTTAAATTAGACATTATACTTAATGTCTAAAAATAAATTTAAAAGTAAGAAAAATTCTTCTGGTAGATGAAGTTGAAGCATTGTAGCATTATAGCATTATTTCCTATTGATGAAACTGTGGTGTTCCTTTGCTCTTAACGCTTACAAATACTTATGCTGCTTTGTTGAATGCTTGACTTGTTGTTTTATTCCTATAAAGAAAAGAAACTAAAATAACTAAAATTAAAACTAAAGTGAATCTAAAATAAAATTACTTGGGTTGCCTCATAAGAAACACTTGGTTTAACGTCGTCGGCATGGCGGGGCTTTTTCTATTCTTATAGTGGATCAAAGGTAATGGTGAAAGCATCCATATATGTGAGCTTCTTAGCTTTCCTTTCTTTTGGCTTTCACTTCTTCTTAATTAAGCCAAAGGTAGTAGCTTTTGCCTCATTCTTCTCGTGCTTCTCCTAAAAAGACTTGAATTTTAGACTAGTAAAGTGTCTCTTCTTTACCCATATCTTTAATCCTCCTATCACATAGCTACTCCTTCTTTTTCTTTCATTTTCTCCTATGCTTCAATGCCTTCTTTTTTATGTGAAGATTTAACATCTATATGTTTATGAGCTCTTTGGCGTTTGGGTACACCACATCAATGCTACAACGGTCTTCACCTTTAAATGAAAAATTAATTTTTGTGAAGACTTTGAAAGTAACAGTGTTATCTTGCACCCACATGGCCAACTCCTATTTTTGAAGATCAATAATCTTCCATTCCATGGCTAGGAAAGGTCCTTTAAAGATACTAGGGATCTTTTATCTTCTTCCATATTTAGGACAATGAAATCTTCCATGAAGATGAATTTGTCCACCTTTACTAACATGTCCTTAATAATTCTTTTCGTGTAGGTGAGAGATCAATCAGTAAGTTGAAGTATGATATTGATTGGTTTCACTTCTTTCAAGCCTAACTTGTTGAAGACAGAAAGAGGCATGAGATTTATACTTGCTTTAAAATCACAAAGCGTTTTACCAATGTCATAATTACCAATGGAGCATAGTATGGTAAATCTCCCGATATCTTTTAGCTTCGAAGGTGGCTTCTTCTGAAGAATAGTGCTACACTCCCCTACCAATGCTAGAGTCTCATAATCTACTAGTCTCATCTTTTTTGGAAGGATACTCTTCATAAACTTGATGCAGATAGGCATTTGTTCCCGCGCATCTACAAAAGAAATATTGATATATAATTTCTTAAACATTTCAAAAAAATTAGAGATTTGCTTATCTAATTTCATTGTTTACAGCCTCTAAGAGAATGGTGGAAGAGGTGTGAACTGCTGATTCTACAAATTGATACTGGTATTTCTTACTAAGTTTGCACTTTTTGGCACTTTAGAATGTTGCTGCATTTCAATACCATTTTCTATACTTTCTTTTGCTGAAAATTCTACATTCTTCTACTGCCCATCTTTGGTTTCTACATTTATTAGACTGCCTTGCTGTAATATTTTAGTATCTGCACTTGTGTTGCACCTCTGTAACCTTTTGAGGAAAAGGAATATGCGGTATATATGGCTGCACATCATCTTTTTGCACTTCCTTCTCCATACTTGATAGTAATGGTTTGGATATATTTTCTTGTAAAATCTTACCACTCCTCAAATTAATGGATTGGCATTGCTCTATATTTCTTGGCTTAGCATTGTTCTATATTTATTGGATTTGTTTTTTGTATCACTTGGTAAAGTGCCTTGAGGTCATTTATTAATGATTGTAGCAAGTTGTCTTATTTGTACTTCTAAATTCTTTAATGATGCTAAATGATTCTGTAGAATGAAATCATTGGACTTCATATATTGCATCACAATGTCTTCTAAATCTGATGTTTTTCTCTTATGGTGGTTAGAATCCTAGGGGCTTCATTGGTTTAGATAACTCCCTTTGGTTTTACGCCAAGAGAAGTTAGGATAATCTCTCTACCTTGGATTCTAAGAATTTGATTGTGAGTTAGGTTCTTGACGATTGAAATTGCCCACATAATTCACTGATTCCATGCGCCACCCATTTATGTGGTTATCACCACAAAAGTCTCATGTCACTTGCTGGTTTTTGATGGCGTTTAATGCATCAAACTTCTTAGATAATGAATTAATTTGTACTACCAATTCATTGAATGCATCAATCTCATATACATCGACGACACTTTTGGGTGTAACTCTCTTTGCTAGTCATTGATAACGATTTGATACCATTTCTTTCAATAGATCATATGCCTCGTCTGTGGACTTATTCATTAACGCTCCTCCAGCATTAGCATCTACAATAGTCCTCAAATGCCTACTAATCCATTGTAGAACATTTGGACTAATAGCCATTTAGGGACTCCATAGTGAGGACACTTCCTCAATATGTCCTTGAAGCACTCTCATGCCTCATACAATGATTTTTTATCAATCTAATAAATAAAGTGATGTCATTCCTCATCTTTGCTATTTTTACTGGTAGAAAAACTTCTACGCTAGATCATCCCATGTCGATATGGATCCGGATGGCAATGACATCAATCAACTCTTGGCTCTGTCCCTTAAGGAGAAAGAGAACAATCTAAGTCGTATAGCATTGTCTAAGACTTCGTTGTACTTGAAGGTATTATGATATGCATGTTAGAATCATCATTGGGAGCTCTACTGAATTGTACAGACTCTTTTAGCATCTGAATAATATTTGTCTTAATCTTAAAGTTGTTAGCATTGACGGTTGGTCACCGAATACTAGAATGAACACCATTAGTAGTTAGGACAGCATACTCTTTCAAAGCTCTCTATGGTATCATAAGCTCAAACACTAGATTATCAATGTCATTGTTGTTCTCCTCCATGTATAAAGATCATTAGTGCTATTCACATCGAAGTCTTTGTAATATTTTTTTGATATTAAGATCAAAAGAAATCAAGTCAGCACTTTTCGCTCTTCATATGAACTATCAAAGCAAAATATAAAAAAAAAATCAAAGTAAAAAGAAGAAAATAAACTGAAACAAAAAAAAAAATAAAAAAATAAAATCTGAAATAAAAGCAAATAACTTGGTATTAGTATTGATCTAAAGAATATATAGAAATAATCTCCGGTAACGGCGTCAAAAATTTGATTGGTGCTTTAGTAGCTAAGCGCAAGTGCACATTATCGTATCAAGTAATATATGATTTTAAGTCTAAGTATTGTTCCTGTTAGGGTTAATGCTTATGTGCCATCTCTGAATGTATATATACTTGTATATTAATACAAGTGTACATTCCCATTTAATCGCCAATACCCATATATATGGTATTATACATGTAATGTTACAGACATTGTAGATCTGAAGGAGTTCAGATCAGATCTAAAAGAGTTTAGATAAAGGCTCATAGTTAGCTACGCTGAGAGATATAAATGCTAAATATTAGCACAACTAAGTGTTAGCTAGTTATAATACTCAGCAAATCTAAGAGTTGGAGCCTTGTCTGTTATGAGACATAGACCTGGGAATATACTAGTAACTGCATAGTTGCAAGAGTTGTAATTGGGTGCCAGGAAATGCTAGTTGCACAAGTATGTTCTCGAATAATTATCCCTGATCTATTTCTGCCGATGCGGGTCTGTCAGTAGATACCTTTATACATAGATCAGCATATGTCGTACCTATAGGGTATAGATGGTCGTTCCTAGCCGACTGTGAGCTTGGAGCACGTATTGACATATGGGTATCCAGTTAAGACTAGATATGGGCCAGACTTATGAGGGCCTCCGATAGATACCCAATGTAAGCCGTCAATGGAGGGTCCTCTCAAGTTGAGTAGTATACGTAGTCCTTTGACCTAAGTGCCACAATGGGCTTGTAAGTGATCCACCATACTTTGGTTCCACGCATGTCACAGACCTTTCATGGTGTGACTGTTGGGTGTCACTGGGTATGGTCTGATGCTAATGGAGTCTGGTGTGTATAGATATGGGATCTGTCAACTCCCATATGGAGTTTGATATCCAGATGCTTCGAAACCGTTTCTCAGAAAGTGTTGTGGCCACAAGCAAACATCCCGGGAAAGAGTTCCACCAGGGTGGAACAATATAGCAAAAGACCTTTCATGGTGTGACTGTTGGGTGTCACTGGGTATGGTCTGATGCTAATGGAGTCTGGTGTGTACAGATATGGGATCTGTCAACTCCCATATGGAGTTTGATATCCAGATGCTTCGAAACCGTTTCTCAGAAAGTGTTGTGGCCACAAGCAATCATCCCGGGAAAGAGTTCCACCAGGGTGGAACAATATGGCAAAAGAGTTTGCGCATATTATTCAGTGAGATACAAGTCTGGAGATAAGACATGGATGAGCACTAAGGGATTTGACGGTGATAATCTATGTCCCTGCACATTCAGGATATCATGACAGGAGGACTATACGTATGCGTTGTAACCTCAACTTACATGGTTCAACTTGCTGATTTGTATATTCGTGACGTGTGCGTAGGACATTGCTCACGGACTCATAGAATAGTTCCATTTAATGAATCGAGCGTAAGACCTAGGGAGTCCCATGATATGGAGTGTACTCGTTGTGCACTAGGGCAGCGTGCTGGATTAAATTATTTAATTCAGCAATACCACATAAATGTGTGTGTGTCTGTATTTAAGTGTTAAATACAACAATTAGTTAATAATTATTATTTACTAATTGTATGATGACACGTGGCATATTGTGGACCCTCAGTTGAGTTTACTCAAGTGTGAGATTTAGTGGAACCCACTAGATGGTAGACTTGATAACTATTTATGAGGGGCAAAATAGTCATTTCATACTATGATCATTTAATTGTTAAATAATCATTTTCTCTCCTATTATATTATATAATATATATTATTATATTATTATTATTTATATTATATAATATATATTATTATTATTATATTATTATTATATAATATATTATTATATTATTATTATTATTTATATTATATAATATATATTATTATTATTATATAATATATTATTATTTTATTATATTTATATATATATATATAAAGAAAGAAAGAGAGAAAGTTAGTGTGTGCAAGTGTGTGAGGCCATTTTTTGGTCGAGAAAGACGAAGAAGAAGAAGAAGGAGAAGAAAAAAAAAATGGGGAAAGGAAAAATGAAATTGTTTCATTTTTTCTATACTTCTAATTAGAGCAATTGTGAATTACTTCAAATTCTCCATTTCTTATCCTTTTGGAGAAAATGATGAAAAACACACACGAACTATTTTGGGGATTAAGAGTTAATCTCATGCTGTATATCGGGCTGCTGTTCTAACTCACCAAGCCCGCCATGTTGGTGACTAGAACTGCACACGAGTTAGTCTCTATGCGAACTCCGAGGAAATACGTGTATAATGTTACATGTTGAGGTGAGTTCTCTATCCTATAAATATATTAATGCGATTAATATATTTTATTTATTGTGTTTATTACAAGTTTCACGCTTCCGTCAGACTTAAATATGTATTTAATATATATTTAGACAATAGACATAATTGTACATGCATACACCCGCGTATCCTAAATCTCTACCAATTCCCACAGTAACTATTATCTATTTTTTTCAATCAAGTACTAAAATTACAACCACTTAAGTTTTATTCTAAAAAATCAAAATGTGAAATTTAACTAATTAACCAAGATCTATTAATTAAACTAAAATTAAAAAGCAATCAAACAAGGAGATTAATTAACCTATTGATAACAATTAGGGTTTTAACTTATTCCCTAGTATTTTATTAGAATTATTAATCTCTTAGTTAATCTCTTAATACAAATTAATTGGCTAGACTCTAATCTCACAAGCCTCTGTCGATGGTCGAGTGACTATATTACACATTCTAACAATTACCTATATGTTTATAGTAATTAGAATAGAATATAATTCATTAAAACTATGTCTAAATCAAACCATACACGTCATCTAAATATATGTCTATCCTACATGGAACATATAGTTGTTACCCCATGATCATGCATCAAATTATCCCAGGCTAAACAAATGAATCCATATGTCAGTTCATCTTGGTTCTTCAATCATTCAAAATATTAATCAAATATAATGAAAGTAATAAACGCAAGATAGAATGAATCAACTATATGTATTAAGTTCATAAACTAAGAATCAAAAATATCCAACTACATACTAAGTTCAAAAGTCTAACCCTAGATCAACAATGTTCAGCTTATCACAAACCTAAGAGTATCAAACCAATCTATGAATAACGCAAGAATAAGAAACTAATAATAATAAAAGAGAAGAAAAACTAATTAAGAAGACGCCTTGAGTTGTTTCTCTCTCTTCCTTGACTTGAATCTTGAATTCTTGAACTTGAATATTTAACTTTGGCTTTGATCTCTTGAATTTGTGTTATGAATTATTTTCCTAAGTTTTTCCTCTCTAAAAGTTTGTGTTTTGGCTCATAAAATAGTGCTTTTATATGTATGAGAATCCTTAGGGCCAAAGGCCTTCGAATCCAAGTCAAAATATGACTAAAAAGATAAGGTTTTATATATTGTACGGGCGCTGCGACACTGAAGTCTGGAATGCGATGGGGGTGGGTGGCACAATGCCCATGTCTCTACCTTGGGCACCGCAGCACCCAGCCCTGGGTTCAGGTGCTCTCATATATTTAGCGCAACTTCTTTGTTTCTCATCCAATTCGCCTCTCGTTTTTTCCTAAACTACACATTTTCTGCCAGCACCTATTTATAATTTAAAAAACAAAATTAAATAGCCAAAAATTCATAAAGTAGAGTAAATCTTCCATTTGAAGTGCTAAACATACTAGTGCCTTTATGTCCCTATCAAAAACCAAATGAAGAATAAGAAAGAAAAAAGAAGTAAAAAATTAACTAAATTTTTTCTTCTTTCTTTCATGAATTATTGCATAGATGATCCCATGACAATATCTTGTACATGGAAGCATGTCCTTTTATCTGACATTGTTCAGGGACTAAAATGCCAAATGAAGAAAATATTGTTAGCTTCAAGAGCAATTTGACAAAAATGGAAAAACTGTGATGAAAATATCTTAGCAAAGTCCAGAAAGCTTCGAAACATACCATACTGCTTGTTGACTTGGATCATATAGACACTAGCACATGGTTCCACACATCTTTATCATACCGAAAGCATCATTGAAGATAAATGTTATGTGCTGAACTAGAGAGTGAAGAAAAAACAGACTCTTATTTCTTTATTTGTGGGGAGACATTTGTTGGGCCTATTATTAAAAAGGTCCAGCAGCCCACTCTACTGTGTCTTTTTTAATAGAGCCCATGAACAATTAAACAAGGCCCATAAAAAGGTAAAAGGCCGGATTAGGTAAAATGGTGATAAATATTTTTTATCCAATTTATGTCTTTATGTTTTTTTTAGATTATAACTCTATCATATTATCACATCACGATAAACCTATCACATTATGATAAGGTTATTATATTATGATATTACTTCATCTTATCATGGTAAGTCTATATGAATATAAATTAAACTCTATAATATTATGCTATAAAAAGGCATGCATCATACTTTTTATATTCATTCAAAAATCAATAGAAAAATATGGAGAAATACACTAAAATCTCAAATTCATAATAGAGAAAATTAAAGAAAACATTGATACCCTCTTGCTTGAAACACTTCCACGCACCGCATGCTTGTGTTGATATACACTGACTTGAGTGTCAGAGTATCATTTTTTACAGAAGGAAAATGCACATCTTCAGTAATTCAATATGCTCAACAAAGACGAAGATGTAGTTTTTGTAGAGTTCTGGATTTGAAGCTTTCAAACTCAATAAAAAAAGTCCATATAATTTTCAAAATATAACTATTAAATATTTTTTTTAAATATCTTAAAAATAAAATAAATTAAAAAAAAAACTGCCAAGCCCAATTAAAACTAACCTTATATCAAAAAAGAAAAATATCTAATTAATATCTAAATTTCAAAACACAAACATACAAAAAGAATTTTAAAAAGCCCAAAAACCCAACTTCCAAATCAGCCTTATAAGGAAACTCAGCCCAATATATCCCAAAAAAATTCCCAACTCATCCCAAATTGAAATTTGTCCCGGTTAAGACAATTGCTTTTGTCCTGATCAAGTTTCAGGTAGGGTCGATAGTCCCAAAACCCGACCCAACCCCGAACACGTCCACTATAATGAAAAATATTTCTTTGTACAAAATAATAATTAACTTATTAGAATTTGAATAACATTCAAATTTTAATCTGCTCCCACCTTCCCACGACTTATACGACCTGTTTGTGAGATCTATAGGTTTACAGGTTCAGTTACCTGGCATGTTAGATCTGAAACCTAGGCAAAGTCCTCTCAAAGGCTAGACAATGCACGAGCTATTGAGGCCATTTAAATAATGGGTCTAATCGATGTCCCCATATAAGTAAAGGAGTGTGTAGAAGGATTCACTCTTTCACTTACCAATCAGTGAACACCACGTGTTTAAAAAAATTTCTTATTTCTCTTATCTTTTTTTGTGTTACAGCTTCCTAATGGTTACGCTCCTTTTGGATACTAGTGAGGTTTCTAAACTAGTAAGCAAATGTGTGCATGGTTTCTTCCTTTCATGCGTCAGTGCCTTGTTTGGTTTGAACTTATAAGCGAAATAGTTTATTTTGGAGCTTCTAGACTTACTTAAGACATTTTCATCGATGTCATTTATTTTTGTCTAATTGCTTTGAAAGTAATAATACTTACTTCAATTTGGAATGTGGTTCCTAAACAATACCATGTAAAAGAGAATCATGTGATCATGTATGTGAAAATTTAAGAATTTATGTGAAAGCAAATACAAAGTCGTTTCCTATGTATATGAAATCAAAAAAGAAAAAAATGGCTAAGTATGAGTTCCCTTTCTTCTTTCTTATTCTTCTTCGATTTCATCTTTGCGAAGGTTTCTAAAGACAATGGTAGTGACTCAAGAGTCTTTTACTTTCATCCCATTTTTGTGCAATTTAGAAGGCCCTATTCCTCCTAGAATTGAAGCGGAAAAAGAATGGTGTGCACATTGATTTGTGTTACTTTATTTTGTTTCACATATGATAAGCGTTAGCTAGAAATGTAATAAGAATTTTGACAAAATGTTACTTCCCATGCTATCAATTGAATGCAAAATTCAAATAAATTAGATGGGATAAATGATACTTCTTATTTTTTTTCTTTAGGATGCGGTTCTCAATCATATTTTTTAAAAGTGTTTTTGATATGAGTACTTCTTAGTATAGGTACTAAACCCTTCCAGAGATCCTAATACATATGACTCTTCCTTAATTGTTATAATTCTAAAGTAGGGGCCCCCTACACTTGTTCTTAAACATAAAATATAGATAAGAATTCCTAGTGAATATATGCCTATCTATCATGTAGTGACTTTCATTCAGTAACAATCTAAACAAATCTACTATGCTCCCAAGGTAGAGTGACCGTTTAGTTGTACAATTCTTTCAGGGAAAATTTTTGATAAAAGTGTTTCCTTGGTAAAGGTATTGGAACCTTCCAACTCTAAAGAAGTCTTTCAATACATGTGCTTCCTTGATAATGGTACTGGACCCGTTCAAAGAAGTCTTCAATGTGTATGCTTTTTTGGTAAAGGTATTGGACCGTTCCAAGAAAATCTTTCAATATGTGCACTTCCTTGGTGAAAGTCTTGAACCCTTATAAGGAAGTCTTATTGGCTTGTGTGCTTCCAAGACAGAAGCATCGAGAGCCCATCCAAAAAAGCCTTATCAATTCACATATTTCCAAGGCAATAGGACGTGACCCTTCCAAGGAAGTTTCTTATGGTGTGTTTTCCATAGTAAAGGTACTAGACCCTTTTAAGAAGTCTTCTTGTATCATCTTATCTCTTATGTCTTTATTGCCTCTGTAGAAAGGATCTTCAAGGATACAATATTTCCAACAAAATCAACTTATCTCATATCTTTTTATCATTATGTAAAGGGAGCTTCATTTTGATGATACAACTCTTCCAACAAAATCATCTTATTTCCCATATCTTATCATGTCCGTAAAGGGGAGCTCCGTTCCAAGGATACAAACCTTCCAGTAAAGTCATCTTATTTCTCATTTCTTATCATCTACGTGGTAAGGCCATAATTGTCATATATTTTATCCCTATTTTACTTAGGATTTTGTTATTTAAATGAGAATAAATGACTATTTACATGCTTTATTATTTATTTATAGGGCTTGGATCAAAATAGATGAAATCTGAAGAAATTATAGCAAAACCACAAGTTTTGGAAACAAATAGCAAAACTAGGAACCAATTCGCAAAAGAATCAAAGTTGCTGACAAAATCACCCCAACGATGAAGCAATTTTTGCTCTAGCGAAAATTCATTATAGTAAAAGAAAGGAAATTGCCCCAATGCTACACCGCCACAGTGGTAAGAGACATTTTGCTTCAGCGACGTGATTAAAGGAAACATCCCAATTTAGCTAATAAAATCACTGTGGTGCTAGTCATGTTTTGCTATAACGAAACAACATAGAAGCATTTCGCTGCAACAGTCTATCGTTTCCTAGTTTGAATGGAATTCTAAAACTACAATCAAGCTACTATATAAAGCCACTCGTTTCAAACTTAAGGAGACACATAACTGAGGGCTCTTAGAGCCACAACATATAGGAAGAAAAAAGAAATTTTAGAGAGAGAAGCAAGGGGCATTCAAGAAAGCAATAGATTATTGGCGAATCTTTAGTGTATCAACCAATTGTAAATTGACTTTTATATTTGTTTTCTCTTAGTGTATCATGTTTATTTATTTTTCAACCATAATTCTCTTGTTATAATGAACTAATTTTTTTTTTTAAGGTTATTCCTTGAACTCAATATGTGTGCTTAATTGTTGAATCTTTTTAATATTTATTTGAATTTTATTCTTTATTATTCAAATTATTTGTTCTTAATGCTTCATTATATCTTATCAATAATGTGATTGAATTGGTAATATTTTGATAAATTCGAGAGATGCATCATTATATTTAGACTTTGATAATTTGATACATGATTGTCAAGAAATTTACAGTTCCAATTTAGGATAGAGATATACCTAATTAGTATGTATAGTCAAAAAGACTTGTTCTTAATGAAACTTGATTTATTGCAATTACTATATAGATATAGGTATTGGGTAAATTAAGATATACTTACTTGACTTTGAGAGAGGCTTGTGAATACATTAGTGTCTTGACAAATAATAAGAATGAAGGGATTTAAATATTAAAGTATTAATCTTTAGAAAATATATTGAAAGATAATAACTAACCCTAGGCTTTCTCTATCTTGCAATCTTTTTATTATTTAAGTTGTGTTATTTATTTTTTGCACTTTTATTTATTTAAATTCATTATTTACAAAGTAAAGATTTAATTTTCTGGATAATTACTTGAAAGATATATTTTTAGTACTTGGTTCAGAATAAAAATTATTCTGGTGGGTTCGACATCCGACTTATAATACCTTTATTACTTATTACAATAGCGTATACTTGCACTTAATTTTATCCTTAAAATATACACAACACCCCATAGAAGGGAGCTCATTTTCAAGGGTATAACCCTTCTAGTGAAGTCATCTTATTTCTCATATCTTATCATCTCCGTGGAAAGGAGCTCTGTTTCAAGGAAACAACTGATGAGCATATTTTATATATATTATTTAGGTTTTCATAGACTTAACATTTGTTCATTTTAAGCATAAATATTATGCTTTTTATGTGATTTATTATCATTTTATAGGTTTGAAATCAATAGAGTTATTTGTGATGAAAATCTAAGGAAAATAAGTAAAATTGTCAAATTTGAACAGTAACTGCTACAATGATCACTGTAGTAATTTGCTATAGTACCAGCACCGAGATTCCAATGCCATGGCGCTAAAATTAGTGTTTCCAGTGGCAGGGTGCCAAGAATCCAACGTCATGGCAATGTAAACAATAATGTTCATACATTACTTTTAAACAATATCGCACTGGGCACAAAAAAGAAAAATCTTAATCTAACTTATATTTTGATATTTTATCCTAATTTTAAGGCTAAAAAAACCTATAAATAGAAAATTAAAAAGCCTATTTCAAGGAAAAAAAAATACACACACTAGGAAGAAAACTAAGAAGAGAGAAGTAGAAGAAAAGAGAAAAAAGAGCACAAGAGAAAACAACTTTTTAGAGCGAGAAAGCAATTTTTGGAGGATTAAAAAGACTAGAAGATTGAATATTATGGCAAAAATTAGTTTTATTTTTTTTTTACTCTTTATTTCTCTAGTTTTTATGATTTTCATAATGTTTTTCTTAATAAGCTTTAGAATCCTTATTTCATCATGAGCTAATTTTTATATCTAAAGTTATAACTTAGAACTATATGTGTGATTGAATTTAAGTCATTTTCTTATTTTTATGAACCTAATAGTAGAATTGCTCAATTATTCTATACTTAATCACTAATTAGATTGTTGTGAGAACCTTAATAAACTTGACTTAGAGATTTTTGTATTGGCCTTGAATAATATGATATATGATCATAGTGTAATAGTTATGAGTTTTATGTAGGATAGACATTTACCTACATAGTATATATGGTATTAATATATCAATACTTAATAAATATTACTCTTATTTTATTACCATGGACATATAGGTAATTGTTAGAGTAAGATATAGTTATTCGACCATCGATAGAGGCTTGTGCTAATATTAAGGATCTAACCAATAATTCATATTAAGGGATTAACTTGAGAAAATATTAATTAGTTCAAGTAACATATTAAAATATAGTTGTAATCCTAAGTTTTATCTATTATTGATGATTATATCTTGTTATCTTTAGTCTTATCTTGATTGTTAGTTTTTTTTATTTTATTTAAAATTAGATTACCTATCTTTTAATTTTCATTTGGACGAATAAAAATAAGAAGATATAATTTTAATACTTAACATAAATAATAACAACTACTAATTCTTTATTACTTGTTTATAATAATGTGCACTTGTGCTTTAGTATAACACAACAACAACCCTTCCAATGAAGTCATCTTATTTTTCATATCTTATCATCTCTATGGAAGGAAGTTCTATTTTAAGGATACAACCCTTCCAGTGAAGCTATCTCATCTATGATGTCTCAACACTTTTGTGGAAGGGTGACCGTTGAGCATATGGTCTTTTTGAAGAAGTCGTCTTTTCATCTTTTCTTAAAAAAGCAAGAAAAACTGAAAAAGAATGTTATAATTAAAGTAATGAAGGATGCTTTGTACATGACCTATTTTTTAATTTAACTGCATTTCATGGTATAGGGATCCCTCTCTGATTTTGCTAGCCTCTTTGGTTTCTATCTCCAATCTAAATTCAAAGATAGGCGGCCATCTCTCATGATGGAATTAATCTGACCTCTCAAGGATCGACAATGATATTATGTCTTCACTTATTGTAGAAAATGCAATATTTGATTTGGTCTCTTTAATCTCTTGGTGTTCGTACGGGCCTTGTTTTCTTTAAGATTTTGAAGTCCTTGTACACGGTTTAGATTCTTTTGACGGGGGTGCTAATACAAATCATAGGTTCAAGTTGCCTCTGTCACTTGCCTCCTCTATCTACTTTTATGGTGGGAGGTTGCTTCCCAAAACATTTTTCTAAGAGGCAACTCTTTCCTTCTGTGTTGTAGTTATAGAAGCATTTTTCTTTGCTGAGGCTTTTTCTTCTTCTTTTTTACTCCATCGCCTTGATTTCAAATTAGTTATTTCGAATGGAAAGTATTCCTCATGAGGTGGGTACCCATGAAGAGTAGATGTTGGTATCACTTTTCGGCAAGTTTGGTAAGTTGTTTTGACGTTAAAGCTTCCAAGCTTGTTGAATTCTTGGTTGAACCTATTGAGGAAGCCTTTGATTGTCTCATTTCTTCCTTGATCACTACCAATGTATCCCTTAGTTCTTGATTTTCCCTTTCTATCTCTTTGAGTATTTTGAGAATCTCTATCAATATTTTGGCTTCATGGGAACTTCGTCTTTTAAGTTATTGCACACATTGTTTAGATGTCTGTTTTCTTCTTTGTCTAGGAATCCTAAGATTGAAAGGCTTTTGGTCTAGCATGTTTGAATCTCCATTTATGATGATGCTTGGAATAGGCTGAGAAGTCCTTGTTGAGTTTGAAGCTTGGTCAGCGTCAGCGATGGTCAAAACGGTGGAATTCAAACAAAAGGCAGTTGATTGGATTTTGATATGTTTTTGGTGCTCCAAATATGAGGGACGGTGGGAATTACAGTGGAAGGTTGGTCGACCTTTTTTGAGTTAATCAGAGGCTTGGCCGAGGACTAAAGGCAGCTGAAACACCAGGATCAAAAAGATGGTGGACAATTCAATATTTTTTCCATTTTCGGCAACTCTGGTGGTGAAATGACAGCGAAGTTAGTTGGGATTTGTTGGCTAGTATTCTCTCATCTAAACATTTTATTTACCGACAAAAAATGATGTCCAGTAAGGCAGTTGATGGCAGTGAGTGGCATTTTTTTGTGGTGCCAAGGTTCTTGCTCGTGTCTTTATAAATTTTATGTTCGTAATTTGCTTAATAAAAGCTTGTTGCCATGGTAGTTCCTTTGTTACACTTTGCTTGAATCTCTTTTCAAAGGTCCGGTTCGAATCCTTAGCTTCCCTCTTTTCCTTTTTTCTTTTCTTTTCCTTATCCTCTTTCCTTTCTTTCTCAATTGGTTTCGCAACTCAGCTGGTTAGATCATTGTTCCTATGAAGATCTGTGGTTCTATCTTGTAGCAGCGTCTCTCCCTTCTTTTTTTTAAAAAATTTTGGATCTGTTTTCTCTTTCTCCTTTTTTTTCTTGTAAATGGTTGTTGGAAGGTTGGCTTTTCATTCAAATTTTTCACAAACAGCATCACGAAAAGATCCAAAGTTGATGAACAAATTTGTTTTGTGATTCGTCAATTCAAAAAGTTTGTTTTGCATCCAATTAGGCGACTAATTTAATTTGCAAAACAAACTTTTTGAATTGACGAATCACAAAATATCACGACATTACTAAAATTTGTGCGTCAAGACTTCACTAATAAGGGAATAATAAAGAAGATAATAGACAACTAAGATATCGGCTTTTTTTTTGACATTCAAAATCATTGGATGCCTAAAGAAAAACGACAAAGAAACAGAAGCCATGGAACAAGAAATTGCTTCCATGACTATAAATTACTGACCATTCTTTTCTATTTGCCATTTCAGAACACCATTGCTCACGGCTGGAAAATCCGGTTCTTCACACTTAATATATAATATTATATACAAAATCATCCTGACCAACGCAGGTCCCTATTATACGACTTAAAGCTTTTTCTTCTTAGCCCTTTAAGTGATTAACGCCGCGCTCCAAGTGTGCTTAGCACTCACAAATATTTAAGATCGCACAGTTTTAAAAAGTCCAGAGTTCAAAGACCAATCATACTGCTGGTACTCAACATTGATTGGGCTCCCATCAGCCAATAGATGGGTCAACATACCCGCTTTCGTTGAATCCAGATAATTGATTATCCACTTTAAGATCTCTTTCTCCTGTCCAAAATCTGCACTGAACCTGTGCAACAAGTATTTGACAATCATTCAGGATTCTAATTTAACAAAAGGAAACAGAATTGTAATGCTGTGACTGTGACTGCGAATTTGAAACCATAATTTTGAAATAAAAGCACTAACAAGTAACAATCATGTGAATAGTGAAAGTAGATGAATATTTGGTGCGCACAAAGCGAGCCTTAAGAGTACTAAAGCTGTGTGGTCTTTTTAAAAGGTTAATTATGCTACAGATGACTCACCACTTAATGATCCGACTGAGATACACAGTCCTCTTTTCCAAGTTCACCTCCATTCCACCCCTCTGGAAAAACTCTCTTGTCGCACATCTTAGTTCAGCTTCAACTCCTTGGGGTGTAAAAAACCTCACCACGGGACTAGACCTTGTTCCTTGGCATAGCCCAAAGTGGATTAATGGATTCACTTTCAGAGCACAGAGCTGCCATTTTATTCAATAACAATTAAATTAATCCATATATATTCTCTAAGAAATGTGAAAATTATACTAAGACAAATTATGTATTTACAGTCTGTTAGAAGCAAAAGTCAGAATTACAGTCGAAGTATCACCCAAATCATTTTTGCAAGACCAAAATTACCTTACAATTATTTATTTCATCTATTCTATGACCCAGGCCGATACACATTACACTATAATTTTGAATCAAAAGAGAGATTTCAAGAACCGATAGATCTATTCACTCTAGCAATAATCAAGTCAGATTTGGTGTATCATAAAGAATTTGCTTTTTTTATTAATTCTTTTTAATTGAATTAAAAATAATTTTTGAATGAGATATTCAACTCTAAAAATAAATAAATAAAAAGAAATTTTCATTAATACTAATTAATTTTTTATAAAGAGAATGAATTTTTTTATTAAATGGTAAAAAAAATGAGTCCACATCTCCTTAGAAAAATGATTTGAAAGATGCAAAACCAAAACTAGTAGTATTTGCAAATAATATAATGCAGACAGTCAGTCAATATTGGATCATGCCTTGGGCTTCCAATCCGTGATCATCACGCGGGCTTCGTTCACATGTTCCTGCTTAGTTCACACTTTGGTGGCAAGCATGAAAAACTTATTCGCCATAGTCACGATATCCTTTGCTGATAGTACAATTAGCTCTTGACTCAAGGGGCAGTAAGTAGCTCACCAATAGTATATGTAAGGTTGCTGGTTCCAGCTTACATAGGACAGTCAGCTTGCTAGTCCTTAAATGGTTCCGAAGCCCTAGTATTTAGAGGTTGCCTCGATGTGGTACCCTAGATGTTTAGCTAACTGTTACGGGTCAACACACTAAAACAGTGCTTTACCCTAGATTTTTAGTTAACTGCTACGGGTCAACACACTAAAACAGTGCTTTACCCTAAATGTTTAGTTAATTGATGTGCCTCAACGCATGTTGGAGAGAACCAATTAACTCTAAGTTGGAGTGGCATTTCACTCCTAACCACAATTTATCCGCTGATTATTCAATATCAGTTGGTTCGAGCCTCTATTTAGTTTCACCAAATTTCATCCTAGTCATGAATCGATCACCTAAGTTTAGGTCTATAAGCAATGACAATTGTCCTATAAAGACTTGCTTTCGCTACGGCTCCAATAGATTTACTTAACCAAATCACTGCCTATGAAGCGAATTACAATCCTTACCATCTAAAATTTTAGGAATTCGTTGATAATTAAAATAGATTTGTAGATTGGATTAATTTATTCATTTTAAATTTAAAATAGGTTTATATGATTCTTTCCTATTCCTGCTGTGTCGTAAGGTTAAAACCAAAAAATATTTGTTGTTTTCTACGAGTTTCCTAAAGTTTTAGAGAAAATCCATAAAATGGTATTAATGAAAGTAGTTTTTAGAGTTTACCTGAAGGCAATTGTCTCCGGAGGGAAAGGGCTTGACCAAGGAGTAAGGACCTCTCCGATTGTTTCTGAGGATCCCATTCTCTATTGTACTCATGGAATAGGGATAACCTCCAACAACATACTGGAAATCAGAAAAGAATGATTTCCTGTCAATGATTCCTCCTGGATGACCCACTCTAATTACAGCATGCATCACCATGGCATTATGTAAGTTCAAGAAGAAAGCCAACTTCTCATCCGGTGAGAGTGCAAATGGGTTCACCCTTTGAAGATCTTGGACCAAATTAACATATCTGCGCTCGTGGACAGAGACAAGACAGTAAATTATTTTATCATGAAACAAAATATAAAATGTAAAGCAAACTCTAGTATAAGATTAAGAAACTGCCAACCTATTATTAGCTCCCGTGGTCCTTATTATTGAACCACGATTAGACAAGTTCATTAACCAATTACATGATTCAAAACTGTTCTTCATTTTGCCTTGTATATTTTTGCTGTGATAGTAGAGAGATGAAATCACAACCCAATGGCTTATTTCTACTGATCTTTATTCTATTTTTCATTTCAAAGAAATTTTACAATACAAACCTTAAGTCAGTGTTTTTGTTTGAGCTATGAATAAAGTTAATGTCAGTCCTTAATCAAGACTCCAGATATTATTTCTTCCTACAATACAAGCACTCCAATATCTAGTCTGAGGATCAGAACAAGCTTAAAACAGCAATACCTTCGGAATTCTTCACTTCTGCTGATGCCCACATAGTCAACGTGGCACCGATCGTTAGAGGCATAAGACTCCAGTATAGCAGACATTATCTTATGAAGCCTTTGTCCAACAAAAACGGCGGCCTTAGGCTCACCATCATTAGTAGTTCCTTGAAAGTTGTAGCATTTTGGAACGTATGGTTCATGCTCAAGGAAGCGATAGAAATGGTTATTTCCATCTTCAAATTCATTTTCCCTGCAAAACATAAACAATAAATAAGGGAACTTATGGCATAGAAAATTACAACCATGTCTTATATTTTACGACTCTTGATCAGTAACATTATTCTTACCCAAAAACATGATGAATGAAATGTCTCTTGCTCAGCTGCCTTCCAATTTCAACAGCCTACATGTTCATGTTGTGTCATATAGAATTCACTTGCATCAATGTACATACATAAGTCAACAAAGATTCAGAATTTTACAAACACAAGTACTTTATTTGTTCTTCCTTTAATGATTGAAACCAATGGAAGCTATGCAAATGAATATTGAACTTCACACTAACTTGTGCAGATTATCATTGTATGCAACATCATTTAAATACTTGCTGCGATCTGCAGCCACACACCCCAAACCTTGAAACAAGAATAGGCTTATAGAAATATTAGACCGATTTGATCTCACAAAATAAATTATGAATGAGTTATCATCAGAGGTCGAGCCAGAGTCATAGGGGCCAAAATATTAAAGTCGAAACTCATAGGGATCAAAGTCTACATTAAAGAGGATAAAATGTTAAAAATTGAAATATACGGGGGCTAAAAAAGTAAAAAAGCGTCTCTTTTATGAGAGGCTAAAATAGTAAATAACACTCCATAAATAAACTTTGTGGGATCATGAACTATAGCATCAAAGACAAGCATTAAGATCCCCTTTCGAGATGGAAATTTTCGAACTCGAGATCTTAACATTAGTTGAAAAATGTAATTACTATTATACTATACCTATATTTAATAAGACATTGTTAGTTGCAATATCAAATGGGATATAGTTTATGTAAGAATCAACTCATAGTAGTTACTATAATAATTAAAGTAAATTATTATTTAAATAGCAAGTCAAATTTTTATTAATAAAATAATTCATTTGTAAAGATATATATTTTTTACCATGACATTTTTTTTTACAAGTTAAATACATAGATTACACTATAATATTAACATTTTTAAGAAATCTAAAATCAATTTAGATAAAATTAGTTACTTAAAAGTTAAAAATTTATGTCATGTTTAGACAAAATCAAGTAACAAATAGAGATAAATTAGTTAAGAAATTTAGACAAATTAGTTTTTTATAATAGTAAATTGAGACATGCAAACTTTAATAATTTTTTTTTTAATTTGGTGTATTACAGTTATTTTAAAAGATCAAATCGAGATATATTTATATAATAAAACTTATTAAAACAAGTAAAAATATTTAATCGTACCAATGATGTTAAATAAAATTAGTATTTCAAACTTTATCTAGGGATGGCAACACGTAGGCGAGATTGGGAGGTTTTTTTCGTACTTCACTCTATTTTTTATTTTAAGTCCCATTTTTTATGCCATTCTCTAAAAAATTTAATGGGATGGGGATGGGGATTCTTTATGCAAGGAATGCCTTTTCTATTCTCGCCCTGTTTTTTTATTTTTTATTTATTAATATTAAATACTAATTTATATTCACAAATTTTAAAAATATAAAAATTTAATCTATATTATGCTTAAAAAAAATCAAACTAACAAACTAGAATAATATAATAATATCTCTCAATAATGTGAGTAGTAATTAGTAAATAAAATTTTAAATAAATAAAAAAATAAAATTTTAAATATTATTCTAGTATCTAACATCATTAAATTTTTTTATTAATTACTTTATATTCTCATTAAAATTAATGGTCGCCTAATTCGAAAATAAAAGTCTTTATTATTTACAATAAAGGTAAAACAATAAATTTTTGAAATTTTTATTTTTATTAATAAAAATATTTTCTTAAAAAATATCCTAATTAAATAAAAATTATAAAATAAAAATTGATAAAATATTTACTACATAAATATATAATAAAAAATTATATTTAATATATTCATAAAAAACGAAATGGAGTCGGGTTAGGAAGGCTTAATCTCATCGCTGTTCCATTAACAATTTAAAATATTTAATCGTACCAAAGATGTTAAATATATTTGTATTTCAAAGTTTATCTAGAGATGGCAACAGTGTTGGAATTTGTGCTTACGTGCCATCCCATTATGTATGAATATTTGTTTAATATTTATACTAGTGTTATTATTTCAAAACATCGCTAATTATATATATATATATGGTAAGATGCTTGTAACGTTTCAGACATTGTACGATTTGAAAGAGTTCAAATCTGGTCTAAATGAGTTTAGATCTGTGCTAAGAATTAGCAACGCTGAGAGTTATAAATGCTAAGAGTTGGCACTGATAAAAGTTACCAGGTTATAAGAGTCAGTAATATCTAAATAGTTAGAGTCTTGTCTGAAATGGGACAAAAACCTAAGAATATATTAGTAATGACATAATTGTAAATAGTTGCAAATAGTGCTATAAAATATCATTATGCAAATATGTTCTCAAATATTATGTTCCTGATCTATCTTCACTAATGCAGGTCTGTTAGTAAATACCTTAACAAATATATAGATTAATGTATGTCTATATCTGGATAGTCCAGATGGTTATTCTTAGCAAACCATGAGTTTAGTGAAAGCTCGTATAGAGATACAGGTATTCAGTAAGGACTGAATACTGAACAGACTCACAAAGATCTCCAATAGACATCTTATAAAGCCGTCAATGGAGAATCTTTCGAGTTGAGTAGTATTAGTGGTCCTTTGACCTGAGTGACACGGTGGGCTTGTGAGTGATCCACCATACTTTGGTTCCACATATGTCAGAAACCTTTCATGGTTTGACCGCTGGGTGTTGCTGGGTATGGTTCGATGCTCATGGAGTCCGGAGTGCATAGATATGTAATCCATCAGCTCATTTGGGTGAGTATTATATCCTAATACTCTATTGATTGTACTTCAGAAAGTTTTATGACCATAAGCAATAATTTTGGAGAAAAGAGCTTAACCCAAGGGATAAACAATATTACAAAAGTGTTTGAGAATATTATTTATTGAAATATAATTCAAGAGATAAACTTTCAGTCGGGCATATGAAGATTTGACGGTGTGGATCTATATCTCTGCTTTACTCGAATATAAATGATGGAGGGATTATATGAATATGTTATAACCTCAACTTGTATGGTCTAACGCGCCGCTTTGTAATATCCGTAACGTGTGTGTAGGGCATCGTTCACGGACGTATGGAGGAGTTCTATATGACAATTCGGGCGTGAACCTAGAGAGTCTCACAATATGAAGTGTACTCGTTGCACTAGGGCAGCATAATGGATTGAACAATTCCATCCTAGAAATTTCAGCAAACCGAAAATATGTTTCGGGGTTCCTCGGGTTGTGCACTTGTTTAAACTTAAATGTTAAGTATATTATTTAATTAGTTGACAAGAGTTATTAACTAATTAGATATTAACAAGTGGCACAATTTTATTGTATGAATTGTTTTATCATGAATTCAACCATTTACCATGTTAGTAAAATCAAATAAGGTAAATATTAATTATTCAAATAGTTTTTGAATAATTTAAATAAATGTTATTTAAATAAATAAAATATGATTTTATTTATTTGTTATTTTATTCCTAAATGGAAGACATACCTAATTTAAGAAACATAAACTAAATTTAGTGGAGCACTATTTTATGATTAATTGTTAAATTTATTAGACCATTAAAATGGCCACCAAAAATTATTTTGGTAGTTGGCCATTTAATCTAATTTTGGTGGAGCACTTGTAAAGTTGGTGTAACCACTAAAAATGGTTGAGTTTCAAGTGTGTTAACAAGAGAGTGAATGAAAATTCGTGCAAGTGTTGAGAGAAAAAAGAAGAGTTGGTTTTGAGAGAGTTTTTCAAAGAACAAAGACTTGTGAGAAAAATCAAAGGAGAAAGAAAAATAAATCCTTCATATTTTCCTTTCTAGAATAAAAACCTTGTTGCTGGAGATCATACTGTTGCTGGAGATCATACTATTGCTATCTAGCTTCACAATCCCACCGGATTGTTGTGAATTAGAATTGGACAAGAGTGCACTTCAAGGTAAGCTCAAAGTTGGAGCAAGGATATCCGAAATTAAAAATCTTCATCGGAGGTCTTCAAATGTATGTTTTCTATATTCATAAGTTGTTAAGAATTAAACTACATGTGTATATGTTGATTACTTAATAAATTCCGCTGCCAAATTCATGTATATGATGCATAATTTTAATTTTTCAATATGTACACAATCACATGCATACACCCTAAAATACGTCAACAAACAAATAGGACGAGATTGGGAGGGTTTTTTCGTACCTCACTCTATTTTTTATTTTAAGTTCTGTTCCTTATCCCATTCTCTAAAAAGTTTAATGGGACAGGGATGGGAATTCTCTATGCAAGGAATGTCTTTTCCATCCTTGCCCTATTTTCTTATTTTTTATTTATTAATATTAAATATTATTTATATTCACAAATTTTAAAAATATAAAAATTTAATTTATATTATTATTAAAAAAATATCAAACTAACAAACTAGAATAATATAGTAATATTTCTCAATAATGTGAATAGTAATTAGTAAACAAAATTTTAAATAAATAACAAAATAAAATAAAATTTTAAATATTATTCTAGTATCTAACATCATTATTATTTTTTGTTAATTATTTTATATTCTCATTAAAATTAATGGTCGCTTAATTCAAAAACAAAGGTTTTTATTATTTACAATAAAGGTAAAAAAAAGTAGATTTTAAAAAATTTTATTATATAATTTTTATTTTTATTAATAAAAATATTTTCTTAAAAAATATTTTAATTAAATATAAATTATAAAATAAAAATTGATAAAATATTTACTACATAAATATATAATAAAAAATTATATTTAATATATTCGTAAAAAATAAAATAAAGTCAGAAGGCTTAATCTCATTGCTGCTCCATTAACAATTTAAAATTTTTATTTTTCTCATACTCTATTTTACTTGCACAAAAATTATCCAATCCTCACCCATTTAAAATAAACCCTTACATGACATTTTGCAATCCCTAACCTTATCAGTTTAAAGGGATAGCAACAGTATAATTTCATTAAAAAAATTGATTTTATCATTAAAAGTTAATTACTTTTCAATTGGAGTTGATTTCAAATCAAAACTCACACCAATCAATTCATGTAAAAGTAGAAAAAAAAACATCCTCCAAAAAGTGTATTGCGTTTTGATGCATATTTTAATAATTATGTTATGTTTGTAGGATCACATTCACCAATTTTGTATTTATATCTTAATATTACACTAACACAATATGCAAAATTCTTTTTTAAAAAAAGAAATAAGAAAAACACGCAAAATACCAATTGCAATATCCCTAAGCATGACATTGACCATTGTAATAAAGATGAAACTGGACTTGGAAAAGTCAGAATTTGGCCACAAGTGTGAAAAGTCTTCTAACATGATAGTTGCTGCTTTTTCACGCTCACGGGATGAGTGGGACGTGCTTTCATTTGATTTTGATTATTTTATTACAACATGCGAGTGTGACTTGGACGACTAACCCTTTTCATACCGAGTGGGGTTGCTCGAAATAATGATAATTTGTAGTGGTGACAATAAATTTAAAAGAGAGATTCTACCGCGCCGAGTAAATAAAATATTTTTTGACCTTTACCAGAGGTCACCAATTCCAATATCCTCTCCTCTATATATAATCAAATAAAACAATTTTTTTAAAAAAATTATTGACCAATTGATTATTTAATTTTAAAGAAATTAATGACAAAGGTTAAGAACATTTTTATCCCAAATATTTTTATCCATTACCTAATTTGATCTTTTTATTTAAAATTATTCAAAAAAAAAATTTTTTGATGAGTTGCTGTTAAATTTGACGATTGAAAAGTAAAATTGTAATACACGTTAATATATGTCAAAAAATTATTAATTATTATTAAATAAATAAATAAATAAATAAACAAATAATCTCACTAATTTGGCAATTGGCTATCGTCGATCACATGCTTCCAACAATAAAAATAATTAAAATTTATGTTATTAAGTTCTATTTTTTATGATCTATATAATAATGTAATCATTTTTAATCAAATAAAAAGCAGAAGGTGACCAAATATGTGTAGAGGTGGCAGCCACTATTAGCCATCGTCAAACGGTGAGCTGATGACGTGCACCGCAACCGATCTATCCAACGATTGTGGCGGTGCATGTCACTGCCCCATAGTTTGATGACGACCGCCGCCCCCACCCATATTTGGTTGCCTTTTTCTCTTTTTTAGTCAAAAATGACTTATTATTGTGTAAATCATAAAAAATAGAATCTACTGATATAAATTTTGACAAAAACGGCCACTAATAACGGACTGTCTTGTCAGTGACTTTTTTATTTTTAAATTATTTACATTTAAAAATAAATATTAAAACTTTATCCTATCTAACTATGACACGTGTTATTTTTTTTATAAATAATCAATTATTAATTAACACGTGAATATAATAGGTGCAAAATTAAACAATCAATGATTGACACATAAATTTTAGATGGTAAATTATCATTAAACAGCAAAATAAATGTTTTCATCAAATATAACAACAGCTCACTAAAAAAGTAGGACAAAATTAAATAATTTAAAAATAAAAAAAATAAAATTTAATAATTAACCAAAAATTAGGAACAAAAATATCTTTAACCCTAATAAAAGTTATTCAATTCTTAATATTATGTTAGTGCGATCAACATCCCATCTATGTAAACAGTGCTACTTATGTTAATATTAATTAATTTTTATATTTTGTATCTTAATTAATATAATATTTAATGTATCTATTATTATATAATTATTATATCAAAACAAATTAAAAAGTCAACCACTACAGTTTTTAATTGATGACACTACTCATTATTTATTTACTCTCGCTTCACAAAAGGTTGTTATCATCTGTTATCATACCCTCAAATAATGTTTTCCCCTTATCTTCCTTTAATAAAACAATGTTTTCACTCAACCAAAGTGCCTTTCTTCTTATAGACTAATCAGCGGCAGAATTATAATTAGTTATGAGTGTCTCCAGAAAATTAGATGTAAGGAGAGAGAATTGATGGTTTTGTGGCCTTCAAACTTGATATTAGTAAAACTTATGGTTTAATGGATGTTTTTAAAGGAGAATACGGGGAAAAAATAGGATTCAGGGGGTTAAGGCAGGGATGCCCTCTGTCACTATATCTACTTCCGCTTTGTGCAAAAGCATTATCATCACTCCTATACTAGTCAAAAGAGAGAAATTAGATAAGAGGAATCAAATTCAGCAGCTCACTTTCAATTTTCCACCTTTCATAGATGACAGTCTAATCTTTACAAAAACAAACCCTCATGAATGTATCAGCCTGAAGCAAATTTTTTACTAGTACTCTACAGCATCAAGGTAGTTGTTTAACTATGATAAGTCCTCCATTTTTGCTAGCCGTAACTTACCAAATGACTAGGCTAAGACTTTTCAAGACATCTTTTAATTAAAGGGTGTGTCTATGTGTGATAAATACCTTGGGCTGCCTTGTATGGTTGGAAAGAATAAAAGGCAATTTTTTAATAAGATTAAATTAAAAGTGTCAAGTAAGGTTAAAGGGGTGGTAGAAAATATTATTCTAAAGTATAGGAAAAGAAATATTGACTAAAGCTCTAGCACAAACTGCGCCAATATATATAATGAATGTCTTCAAGTTTTTAAAGGGTTTATGTGAAGATTTTCAGCAGCTACTGTCCAAATTTTGGTGGGGAACAACAGATTTTTCAGAATAGGAAAATTCTAGGCAAGTTGAAGAAGGTTATGCCAAGGCAAGAGCAGTGGGGGCCTAGGCTTTAGGGACTTCTCATGTTTCAATTAAGCCTTGCTGGCCAAGCAAGGCTAGAGAATAATTCATTACCCTAATTCTTTAATAGCCAAGGTTTTAAAAGCAAGATACTTCAAGCAGGGACACTTTATAAAGACTAAGTTGGGTCATCATCCCTTATATATTTAAAGAAGTATCATCTGGAAAAGACAGACGCTGAACAAAGGTTTAGATGAATTATTGGCAATGGAAGAAAGGTTAAAATCTAACAAAGCAGCTAGATATCGATATTATTCACTTTCAAACCAATTTCACCAATTAGACTTCCTATTGACAGCAAAGTAGAAGCTTTGATTGATGAGATCAAAAAATGGGAAGTGGAGTTGCTAAATGAGCATTTCCTGGAACAAGATGTACTGCAAATTGAAAACATGTCTATCTAAGTGTGAGAATATTGATTAAAACTTATCGGGATATAATTTGGAGAGCAATTCAAGTGCGTAGGGTACGCAAGGATCAAAGACGGATGCGAAAGAAGGCGAAAGACACAAGGGGCGGTGCCCAGGTGTGGGCGCCGCTGCTACCAAGTCCTGGGCACCGCAGTGCCCAGAACAGAACCTAAGCTCTGCGACGCCAGGTGACCAGCACTGTGGCGCCCAGATGCAGTGCCACGGCGACGAGAGCTGAGGGCCGCAGCGCAAAAAGAGTTTCCCGAATTGTTGCGACTTGTTTCGTCTCTCAATGATTTCAAGACTCCCTAATACGACTCTCACACGTTTAGGGTAAATTTAGGACATCCTAAAGCCTATATAAAGGCTCTTTATTGGCTTGTAAATATATCTTAGTGATTTTAGTGATAACCTAAGACATCTTTGTGATTAAACCTACTTTGTGAGAGAAAATCCCTTAATTGCAAGAGAGAGTGTTTGCTTTATGAGTCTTTTTTATAAAATGCATACTTTTATGAGTGCCTTAAGATTCAATAAAGGAAGAGAGTGATCTTGATCCGCCGTAGACGTAGGCAAGTTGCCGAACCACGTAAATTTCTGTGTGTTCTTCTTCTATCTTACTTTCTTTAGTTCCTTAATTACTTGTTCTGCACTATATTACTTAAGTTATTTTACTTGTTTGTATGCTTCTGCGTCAATACTAAGAAAGATGTGGAAGATAGCATTTGTTGGCACCATGACAAGAGGGGGGCATATTCTGTAGAAAGTGGCTACTATGTGGCACTGAAAGATAAATATGGTAACAACCTAAATACTTCTAATAAATCCAAGCAATGCTGGAAAAATATCTAAAATAGAAGTACCATAGAAAGTCAGAATTTTCACGTAGAGAGCTTTATATAATTTACTTCATATAGGTTTCTCATTCGTTTTCAAGAAGGTGATTGATATTCCATTATGTGCAAGATGTCACAAAGAAGTAGAAACTACTGTTCATGGATTAGTCACATGTAAAAGGGCCAAGGAAATTTGGAAATGCTCAAGCTATGTGAAAGACTTGTGGTTAGTCATTCAGGCAATAATCTCAACAACAACAAAGAAGGAATTTGCAAGATTCATGACGCTGCTTTGGGCTATCTGGTAAAACAGGAATAATTTCATAATGAAAGGAAAAGAAGAATCCCTGAATTTGTTGATAACTAAAGCAGAATTTATTATGATTCATACAGCAAGTATAATGTGCCTCAGGTGCCTCCTAACTTACAATTGAAGAATAATGACTGAACAGCAGAATAATTATTATTCCAAAGGATTGGTATTCTATCAATGTGGATGTAGCCATGAATCAAGAGGAGGGCAAAGTTGGTTTGGGAATGATAATAAAAAATGAAGAGGAGAGACCTATGACTTTGCTTTAAGCATTCTTTGTGCAGATGCAGAAGTAGCTGGAACAGAAGTAATAAGATTTAGGCTCCAAATGACAAAAGATTTAAATTTTCAGCACCTTAATATGTAATCAGATGCTAGTAATGTGATGAATTTGGCGAGGAGGTGAATACTTTTTTGAAAGAATTAGATGGGCAATCCAGAATATTTGTAATTTTACGAAAGAAAGAGGTCATATTGTAATTAGAAATATTCCCGAGGTTAAAAATGTTTTGGTACACAAATTAGCCAAGTTGGCTTTAACTTCTTGTGATGTAAAAGTTTGGCTAGATTGTTTCCCTTTCTTTTAATAGCAATGAATTGCATTTTAAAAAAATTTATATTTAATTTTATTATTATGTGTTTATTATAATACTTTTTTTTCTTTATTTAATATTATATATTAGTTGTATATATAATCATGACGATGATGCATATAATATTATTTAGTTAATTTGCGTTGTTGGTTAAAATAAAACTATATTATAAACTCTCTCCATACCATATATATGTGCGTTAAAGTGTTATAATTTAATACAAATAAATATAATCGTATAAAGACTCATTCTCCCATATAAGGGTTTATATTTAAAGTTTTCTTAAAGTTATATAATTAATGCGTAAATAATTTGCAATTTGAAAAGAAAAGAAAAACTGATAGTGGGGGAAGGGCGGGCGCACCTTTTTCCTGCCGCAGTCCAAGATGTTAATGAGGAGCTCCACCACGTCACCACCAGAAAAGCAATTCTTGACAATTTTCATCTTCATCAGACGGTCCTGAATGGGCAATCTCTGTCTTAAGACCTTAACGATTTCCAACATCCCATCCAGTGATTCCTCCTCATGATCATCAAAACCATAGACGGGCGGTGCAGGCGCATCACTGGAACATTTCTTGCCCAACATTTCCCTGAAACGCTGGTCAAAAGTCCCGCTGTTCCTCAAAGAGTTCAAGACCACCAATCCCCCGAACAACTTCTCGTTTAAGAATATCTGGGGCACCTGTGAGCTTCCGGTTCTTTGAACCAACTCTTTCTCCCTGTTTGGATACACGTCGATGTTAATCTCGACGAATCTTAACCCTTTTTCCCTTAAGAACGTCCGTACAGCTGTGCAGTCTCTGCAATTGGATCTTGAAAAAAAGCTTATACGCCCTTTCATCTCTCCATCTTCTTCTACTCGATCGTTCTTGAGCTGCACGATAACTTTGGGTCCCGAGAGGTTAAACTGAGTCACCTCATCCGATTTTATCCCCGTCTCGGCCCAGGCATCGTTATCGATATTCTCTTTTAGAGAATATATAGTTTTGGCGATAACAGCCGAAAAGCTGTTGCTCCTTTCTCGTATATATTTTCCGAGTTTGAATGAATAAGAATTCATGTCAGACAAGGATTGTGATTTTAAGATACCTGGTGGAGCCTCTGGCTTTGGCAGCTCCGCGTGAGGTTGGATGATCCCACCTACATCGTCACCGTTGATCTTTTCTGCTTTTGATTTTACCGTATCTGATTCTGATGACGAGTCGCTTTGTTGATCAATTTTTTCAACCTCCGTTTCTCTCATCTTCTCTGACTGATGTGCCTTCCCTTCATCATTGGCTTCATCCTCATCGATGATTATTTTTGACTTTACCGTCTCTAATTCCGGTGGTGAATCACTTTGATCAATTTCTTCAACCTTGGTTTCTCTGATCTTCTCTGACTGCAGCTGCTCCAATTTATCATTTGCTTCATCAAGACCATTGATTAAATTTGATTTCGCCATTTCTGATGATGAGTTCTCTGTTTTGATTTCTGACAACGGCTGCTGCTCTTTATCATCAACTTGTTCTGGAGCCGAAATAACGTGATGATGATGATTATTATTATTATTGATATTACTACTACTATTATTATTGTTAGTATCATCATCATTTGAATTTGAAATGTTGGGAGAGTGATTCTCGGAATCAGAAATAATATTATCGTTCGAGAATCTTTTCAAATCCTCTTCCTTTTCAACTTTTCCATTTATTTTCTCCGGAAACATCTCTAGATTAGACGTTGAATCCATCTCTCTTTCCACTTGTATTTCCATTTCTCTAAAGGAAATGGAAACAACAGTGACTTGAAACAGAGTTTGAGAAAATTAATTTAGAAAGAGAAAAAAATAAGAAACAAAGTGAAAGTGCTGGCGATGAAATCGGAGAGGCTCTAACCCTATGGAGGAGAATATATGTGAGGGGTTTTATACTAAGTTCATAACAAGAAGAGGTCAAACAAACGAGGGGACAATAATAACGCAAACGGTATTAACATGTGAGTCCTTGTATTCTTTTAATTTTCTAAAATGAGGCCACATGCCCTTCCATTTATACTACATAAGTCTTTAATATGAATATCCACTTACATTATATAGTGTTGAGTTTTTAGTATTTGCTATCAAAATGCAATTGTGAGAGTATGTAACTCATCACTTGAGGGTGCCTAATTGAAAAATTGTAAACACTTATGAACCTATATGTTATTGTCTCATAATAAAAAAAAAAATTAAACATAGTCTTTCAGTTGAATCGGCAGGAACACACTCAGAGCCGGCCCAATGAAAAAATCCGTGGCCCCACTTTCCGCGTGTATATTATTAGCATTGCCCTGTCTGTTGAAACAAAAGCTTTGCTTTCAGGTAATTACGTTTTTATCACATTAGCCGTTAATTGAGGGCAAAGTGTTTAGAATCTGTAGTTGACACGGCAGAGTCAAAGAGTTTCAAAAACTGTGCGTGTACGTGGGGCGGGATGTTGTGGCGGATTGTGGGATTCTACTTTTTAACTTCCACGTGGCAGCATCAAATTGGTGTGTTGTGTCATCTAAAAAGCTCGGTCTGATAGTTATCGTTCCAAATTTGTACCCCTTATTAAAATCTACGACCTATTCATCTTTTTATTTCTTCGAGCGGTACGACCTATTCTTCTTAAGCTATGTTTTTCTTTTTTCTATTTTCTTTTTGGAAATATGACATAGGTTAGGTTAATATTTAATTTTATCTCACAAATTTTAAAATAAATAATTTTATTTTAATTCATTAATTCGTTACTATCTATTTCAACATAAAAATTCATTTTATTATATAATTATATTTTTGCGTTAGATGATTAAAAAGTTAGAAAATATTAGCAAATTTTAATAATTTAATAAAAAAGTATTAAATTTTAGTCTTTTTTAATTTTACAAATCAATATTATAATAATTAAAAATATATTAAATTTTATTGATAGCCACATAAAAATGTGGATAGATCAGATAAAAAGACAAGAGTCAATGGTTGAGAAGTTTAATTTGAAACTAAAAAAATATAAATATATATTGTTTCAATTAAGTTTGTTTTCATTCTCTTTCTGCCTCTAATGTAGATATTTATTGAAAATCAATTTTTATTTTGTAAATTTTCTTAGTGATTGGTTGCAAGTGGCAAGTTGTAGAAGATGATGACAGGATTCAATATTGCCCTTTTCCCGTGTTCAAATGGGGTTTGCCTATAAAGGTAAACACTAGACACAAAAAAGTAACAACATTTTACATCATCATCATCAAAAGCTTCTGCCATGGATGGATTCTTGACAATGACAAAAAATCTTCACCCTCCATCAATGGCTCCCTTAAATGCTTTCTTCAACTCTTCATTCATATCACCCTCTCTATCGACTATATTATTTCTTGGATTTATTTTGTTATTTGATGCTTTGTTTATTTTATTTCTCTCAACTTCTTTATATTTATTAAAATTCTGATCCCCATAAACAAACTCATTTTTTTATTGAGAATTATGTGTCTTAAATTCTCAATAATATTTTTTAGTAATCTATTCTTAGCTTATAATAACTTTAATTATTTTTTTATATTGAAGTTGTTGAGGGAGGGAATATCCTTCTCTCTCTTGAGATTAGGTTGAAGTAAAGAACCTTGAGTTCAACCTAGAATCCTAATTTCCTTGCACAATAGAATAACCTGTATATCAAGTAAAATAACTAGAATTCAAAGTAAAATATAAAAGAACACAGTACAATCTTACGTGGTTCAACCAATTGCCTACGTCCATGGTGAATTCAAGGATCCTAACCTTTCTTATTAACTCCCTAGAGATTTTATAAGAAAAACTCAATTAAAGAACTCTCAAAATGACATAATGTTTAGTGAACCCTTACTCTATCACGAGCAATGAATACCAAAACGATGATTCCACCCTAGTGCATACAAGCACTTAGTGTCTACCGAGTTCTTCCATTCTCTTAGAGTCTCTCTTAATGCTTAATCTCAACTAAAGGGTTTACAAGTGTTTATATAAGGTTTATTTTGTGCCTACTTGTTGTCGGGATCTAATACATGTGGGTATATGCATGTGCTATTGTGCCTATTGCCTAAAATACGTATCTTATATATATTCTACGCGGTGGAAGCATGTAAACATGTAATAAATATAATAAATAAATATATTAATCATATTAATATATTAGTAAAGGTTAAGAACTCACCTCAACGTATAAAGTTATATATGTAATTTTTTTAAAGTCCATATGAACACCAATTAGCGGGCAGTTCTAGTCACCAACACGGTGGGCTTGGTAAGCTAAACAGCAGCCCGATATACAGCACGAGATTAACTTTTAATCCCCAAAATGGTCGGTGTGTGTTTTTATCATTTTCTCAAAAAGGATAAGAAATAAAAAATTAAGTAATTCATAATTGCTCTAATTGAAAATATAAAGAAATCATAATTGCTACAATGAAAGTATACAGAAAATAAAACAATTCTTATTTCTTTTCTCCATTTCTTCTTTCTCTTTCTTGGGCAACTTTTGCCCAACATACCAATTTGTAATCTTTTTTTCACAAAATCTCATCTTTTTCTCTTTATATATATATATATATATATATATATATATATATATATTAAAATAATAATATAATATATTATATAATATATTATAATGGGTGTCAACTATTTGACACCCAAAATATAATATTATTATGTATAATATAATAATGAGATATTTTGATTATTTAATAATTAAATAATCAAAATGTGAAATGACCATTTAGTCTCTCATAAATAGTTACCAAGTATACTCTTTAGTGGGTCTCACCAAATCTCACATTTGAGTAAACTCAACCGATGGTCCACAATACGCCACGTGTCCTTATATAATTAATAAATAATAATTATTAACTAATTGTTGTATTTAACACTTAAACACAGACACGCACGTATTTTTGTAGTATCACTGAATATTGCTAGATTAAACACTTTAATCAGGCACGCTACCCTAATGCACAACGAGTACACTCCATATCGCGGGACTCCTTAGATCCTACGCCCGATTTGTCAAATGAAATTAGTCTATGAGTCTGTGAGCAATGCCCCACGCACACGTCACGGATATATAAATCAGCGCATTAAACCATGCAAGCTGAGATTACAATGCATACGTATAGTCCTTCCGTCATGATATCCTGGATGTACGTGAATATATATTATCATTGTCAAATCCTCTAGTGCTTATTCATGTCTTATCTCCAGACTTATATCTCATAGAACAATATGTGCAAACTCCTTTGTCATATTGTTCTATCCTGGTATAACACTTTCCCAGGATTGATACTTATAGCCACAAGACTTTTCGAGATACCGTCTGGAAGCATCTGACTATCAAACTCCCTATATGAGTTGACGGATCCCATATCTGTACACACCGAACTCCATAAGCATCGGACCATATCCAACGACACCCAGCGGTCACACTTACAAGCCCACCGTAGCACTCAGGTCAAAGGACTACGTATACTACTCAACTCGAGAGGACCCTCCGTTAGCGGCTTATATAGGATATCTATCAGAGGCCCTCGTGAGTCTATCCCATATCCAGTCCTAACTAGATACTCATATGTCAATACGAGCTCCAAGCTCAAGGTCGGCTAGGAACAACCATCTATACCCTATAAGTACGACATATGTTGATCTATATATAAAGGTATCTACCGACAGACTCGCATCGGTAGAAATAGATCAGGAATAATTATTCGAGAATATACTTGCACAACTAACATTTTCTGACACCCGATTACAACTCTTGTAACTATGCAGTTACTAGTATATTCTTGGGTCTATGTCCCATTATAACCAACCAACACTTAGCTATGCTAACATTTAACATTTATATCTCTCAGCTTGGCTAACTATGAGCCCTTATCTAAACTCTTTTAGATTTGATCTAAACTCCTTCAAATCATACAATATCTGTAACGTTACATGCATAGTACTATATTAATGGGTATTAGTGATTTAATAAAAATATACACTTGTATAAATACACAAGTATATGTACATTTAGGGATGACACGTACACATCGACCCCAACACTACTAACCATATTTCTTGTTAGAGTAAGAGTCCACTTGTTTTGGAAGTCAAAAACTTAAAATTCGAATCAAAATAGACTTCCTGTCTCTTCTGGCGCTGCGACGCTCATCCTTGGGCACCGCAGCGTTGGCCATTATCGCACCCATCGTCGCAGTGGTGGGGACCCAGCACCGCGGCGCTCAGCCTTGATGTTCCCTACGCGCATTGTTTTTTGCTTCCTTCATGTCTTCGAGTCCCGTTTCACTTTTTCCTTCGTATTTCACACATCTCAGACTTCTCCATACATGTCTCACACATTCTAGACTTCTTGTGACTCTCTACTTTGGTATTCATATTAATTTTTGTCTAATCAAGATTGTTGAATCACTAATTTTTCAACATAAGTAAATCTCCAATTACGACTTCTTGATTGGCACAAGGGGCAGCAGTGGAAGAGGGAGCGGTGTGGGGGTCGGCTGGCCATAATGGGAGGGAAGACAGATGCAGCCTTTGGGTTGGGTAGAAGTGGTAGAAGAAGTTGACAAAATTTAATATCTTAAATTATTAAAAAACAATTTTGACAATAAAATTTATATTTTTTATTATTATAAAATTTAATATAAAAATTTTAAAAATAAATATTAAATATATAAACTTATCAGAATATACCACATGTCTTTTTATTTTTTACTTTTTATTAGTGTCCAATCTATGATTGGCATGTGGATATAACATATTACATGTCAATTTTAAGTTATAATTTTACTCTTCCACTATTAAAATAAATGATAACGTACTAATATATTGAAATAAAAATATTTATTTTAAAATTCGTGGGATAAAGTTAAGTATTAACTTAAATTTTTAAAATAAAAATGACATTTTCCCTTTCTTATTTTAAAAAAACTATCTCATTTGATTATGTAGTACATTTAACATTTATTTATTACATAAACAATTTTTTTTATACAAGAATAACCTATTCATCTCCTTTCCCTAATTTAGCGAGGAGGGTTCGAGTTTCTATAAATTTAATTTTCTCTCAGTTATTTGAGATTTTAATATCATTGTAGCAAGTTTTGATAATAATATATAATGCCTAAAAGAGATTAAATAAATATTGTGTAAATAGTTTCCACGAGAATATACTTGAGTTTTTATGATTTTTATTAAAGTAATTATGAAAATATATTAATAAATTTTTTAAATTTAAACATCATCATAGATTACAAAGATATTCTAATATTAACATATATAGGTATTAAATTAAATATAATTTATACTAGTCAATTACAATACGCCTTTTGTCCAAAAGCGTTCAAATAATAATAGACTTTAAATTAGATTCGTACTCTCTTTAATTAGAGTTTAAATTAAATGCATGCATTCATATTTTAAATTTTTTTTGAATCATATCCTATTAATATGGACAATTATTCATTCGATACACATTCACATATTCATCATTGACCATTTAGATTCACACTCACCATTTATTCATATAACAAATATTACTACCCTATTTGTCTTTGTAAATTCTCCTTCAAACATAGCACCCTCTTTTCTTGGATGAACACTAATTTGAGTGTAGAGTCTTTTTTCTAAATGAACACTAACTTGAGCGTCCAAGTAAGTTTTTCTTATAGGAGAATGATGATGTATTTTTATTATTCAAAGTAGTAAGTGAGGGCAAACTGGTAATTAATATGAATGTTTAATATTTGGAAGCTTTAATGGCGTCATCAATGGGGACATTTTGACTAAAAAGCACCACTTACAAAAACAAAAAAAAAGAATCAGCAAAAAATCTAAAATAAAAATGAAGGTAGAAGATGCATGAATTGAAGAAAATATTGTTGCTAAAGATCGAACTAGAGCTTTAGTGTGAAAAACTAACATGATAATCACTACACTATAGTAACTTGTAGTGAAATACTCCTAAACAGGAGAAGAAACTTAGCCATCGTGGGAGTCGTTACCCGCCGTTGTCAATTGCTGCACTAGTAGTTATTAATTACCAATCAATATGCCGATCAATTTCGAAAGGGTATGCCAACCTATCCTAGCAATCTCTACCATCATCTACCAATGGAAAGTGCCAAAAATGAACAAAAACTCGAATCATTGCCGCTTTTTAATCTTACTGTTTCTTTTGTCTTTCACCTCTATCAACCCTTCAATCAACTAGAAAGAGCCAATCGACTATCCTATCAATCCCTATAGTCATTTGTTGCCAAAATTACTGAAAACAAACTAAAACCTAATCAACAACTACCTACTTGATGTCATCATTTTGATTATTGTCGACGCTGGCCAAGATGTCACTTGAACTCAGCAAGACACGAGTGACCAATTCTAAGCATCACTGACCTTTAAAGACGTCGAAAAACTGTTTATATCACATCAAAACCAAGCTTAAAACTTACAAAACTCTATCGTTCAATTCACTATGTTCCTATGTGAATTGTGCTTGAAAGAGTGTGTGATGTAAAGTACAAAATCTAAAATTAAAATGCACACGAAGTCAAATATGTTCAAAATTTTTTGTATAGTACAACTCAAGTAAAATACTTCGATATATGTTCCTCTAACGTGCATTATATCAAATGTAATATACAATCACATATGGAATAAGTGTATAGAATACATATCTTCACTTAGTATTTAAGTTGCATGTATTTGATCAATAAGAATTGATTTCACAAATAGGAATCTCATGAATAATTCTAGGCCAAAAATTAAGATGGGATTTTCGGTTCTAGAATAATGGTAGCTATTCAATTTTGTGTTTTATTCTTTGCCTAACTCTTAAGCATAATTTTCATCCCAATTTTTTGCGTTTTTATAAAGCCAAAAACTAAACCTTCATCATTTTCACATTCAGCCAAAAACAAAACCATGTATGTGAAGCCTTTTCGCATAACTCTTATGCAGTAAAGAGATGAGGCTGCATTAAGTGACAAGTGTAGCATTTAGCAAAATTCACCAAACTACATTCTTGATGTGTTATCAAAAGCTTAAGCAATTAAGCATGCATATGTGACAAGTGTTACCATGTTGCTTAATAATTAAGCATGCATGTGCGACAAGTGTTATCATGTTGCCTAACAATTAAGCATGCATAAGTAACAAGTTACACATACCTTAAGACACTTCTAAAGTGTTTTATATTGGCTATGGCACGTGTCAAGTTCTAACACTTAAAATTTGACATGTGTCATTTTATTACATAGTAAAATTGAACTCTAATATACCACAAGAAATATCCCAGATCAAACACTTTGACCTTAAAATCTTTTAGTCAAAATAATAATTATTATTTATTTCATTATGAGACTCTTTAAGTTCACACCTATTTGTTATATGAAACCTTTTTTTAAGTCCATAAATTTTGCCCACCTAAATATCACAACCAATATAAGATGGTGCATTGAACTATACAAGTTGAGGTCATACATACTTGCATAATCCATCCGTCATTTATATCCAAAAAAATAGAGACATAGATCTATATCGTCGAGTCTCTATCCACTCAACCATAAACTTATCTCTAAATTTATATTTCAATAAATAATATATACAAACTCTTTTACAATATTATTTCACCTTATGAAAACTCTTTCAGGGGAATATGTTTTAGCCAAAAGACTTTCTAAAAAACAACCTTGAGGCATCAGAATTTTACATGAGCTGATGAATCTTATATCTATACACACTGACCTCCATGAGTATCGAATCATATCGAACAATACCTAAAGTTCAGACCATGAAATGTCTCTAACATGTGTAGAATCTAAGTATAGTGGACAACACCACTATGACGCTTAGATCTAAGAACCACAAATACTACTAAACTAGATAAGACTATCTATTGACGATTTTATAGAATGTCTTTATGAGTCTGTTCAATATTCAGTCCTAACTAAATACCTGCATGCTTATACGAGATTTCACTAAACTCACAGTTTATTAAGACTAACCATTTTGACAATCTAGATGTAGACATACACTAGTCTTTCCAATTTACCAATTGAGTTGTGTCAATATACCTACAACCAAAAACCATTTTTAAGAATATATTATATAGTATCATGTGTAATTGTAGTTTTGACACAAGTTTCTAGCTATTGGATTACCTTTCATTCAATAGCTAAGATTAGCTAATGTGTAATTATAGTATTTTAAAAAGTTATTTAACTACTAATAAACCTCACCACAATATAATATCTTCTCTCCTCTTTTATTTCTATTTCTGATCTCATTCAACTCTTTTTCTCTCATATTAATACTTTACTTCTTTATCGTGTACAAATATATATATTTAATTAATTTTAACAACTTCATTTTTTAATTGAATATAAAAGTTTTATAAATTATATATGACTTATTTTTCTAAATTATTCTCAAAATTTTAAATATATTAAAATTGAAAAAGGAAACTAGCTAGTATATTTAATAAAATTAATATTATGGTGAACATGAAATAACTTTGGACCTGTATGTTATTGCTCCAATTGAACATGGATCCACGTTTGAGCTGTTATGTATGGTGGCTAAACATTGACCTTGCATGTATCACGGTGACAATATGAAAATGCATATTTACTTCAGCATATATGTGTGACAGTTTGAAGAAAAATTAAAATTTCATTGCAAAGTCAAATCAATTAATTTGAGAGGAGAGATTCAAGGGACTCAATCTGCTTGATCAAGGAAATTTTGGTAAATGAAATCACTACTCAAAATAGAATGCAAAGATTTTATGATCAGTTACAAAACAAGGAAGCTAGCTAGTATATTTGATGATGATAATATATATTCAAGAGTTAGCTTTCTTTTTCAATTCTAATTTTCTTTAATTTTCTAATTAGTTTTTTTCATTTAAAAAAAGGTCTAAATTTTAGTTGTATATGATTTTAATTTATAATTTTAAATATATTTAAAAAATTGAGAATAATTTAAAAAATGAATCATATATAATCTATAAATTTTATATATTCAATTTAAAAAAGTGAAGTTTTTAAAATTATTTAAATATGATATTTACACACTATAAAGGAGTAAAGCATTAATATGAAAGAGAAAAATGAGTTAAATGAGATAAAATAAGAGAGAAAATATAACAATAATAATAATAATATTATAGTAGAGTTTATTAATAATTAAATAATTTTTAAAAATACTACAATTATACATCAATTTTTATTTTTAATCATTGAATAGAAGATAACCTAATAATTAGAAACCTGTGCTAAAAGTTATGTAAAAAAATATAGTGCTATTGATCTTGCCCCACTAAAAAACCAAGAGGAAGAATTAAGAGTGTTGATCGTATCGGGTTGGGATCGATCAATAATTTTATCTGATTTCTCAATTCAGCCCTAATGCATAGAAATATAAAATTCGATTCAATTTGTTATAGAAATTTGTAAATCCAAATTCAACGTGATTTAAAGTTACAATAAAAAAATATGACGTATATTGCAAATTGTCAAAATATATCAGTTGTTGAGCTCGATATAAGTTCAACTCAGTTTGCTACAACTTGACTATTATGAGTAATGTTGTGGGTGAGTTTGACTTGAGTTTTAGGCCAATTAATCTTATTAAAAGACTAAAAAGAATAACTTGAATTAATATCAAAATAGTTCCAACAATAAAAAGTAAATATTAAATATTATTATTTTGATCTGATCAAAATTTAGTAAAAATGTCGAAATAAATCCATAAGTTAATTCACTAAGATGAATTCAAAATTTTCAATCTCATCCTATTCACAAATCTATCAAATTAAAAAAAAAAAAAGCACTATGATGTAGATCAAATTAGACAAATTCAACGTATTGGATTGAACTCTCAAAAAATAATTGCTAATATATACTATTTATTTTAAAATCTAGTAATATTGATGAAATGATTAGAGATAGTGTCTTAAAAGCATGTAATTGTACTATTTTATGAAATAAATAAAATTATAATTTTTATGCTTAAAAAATGTTCGTAATGTTATGATATAAATTAAAAATTTTGAGTTTATTTATATGATCATAACTTTAATATATAATTGTTATATATAAAAAAGTTAAGGTTATAGATAATAAAAAAAAATTATAATAAATTAATTAAAGTTTGAGATATTTAATTAAATATTATTAGTGTAATTCCACAAACATTGAGAATATAGTAATCTTATACGGATCACTAATGTAATAACATTATGGTGGAGTCTCTTTATATACTATGATTATAGAGGATTGAACTAAACGCAGTTTGAATTCCTATGAAAAATACTGTTATTAATTAAGAATTTAATAACGTCAATTAATAATCATATGTAGATTAACCTTAATTCTGAGTAATTATAAACTCTTGTTTGTATTATTGTGTCATTTGAAATACTTGATATAGTTTCTCTAAAGAGCAGGTTAAAAACTTATATTTTGGTGGCACAGTGAAATAAGCGGTTGAGAATATAATTTATAAATATAGAATCCATTCTTTTCTAATAGAAGTTAGAAAAAAAAATTCCCTTGAGTGTTAATTCTAGAACTAAATAGTTAGAGCGTTCAACTTATAATAAGTTTACAAATTGACTTTCACTAGTGAATTAATAGTACTTAAGAAAAAAGAAATAATTAGAGGGGTAAAGCGGTAATTGACTTAACTCTAATGATGAACTATTTACGGAAGGTTAAATTGCATGCAATGATTAAATCAATGAACTACTATAAATTTTCTAAGTAAATTATATTTACAATTTTAATAGTACAATTTTAAATTTTTAGTGGAATAATACTGAAATTAATAAAAAGAATTAATTAAAGATTTTAATAAATTATTTAAAATTTATTGAAGCTTGAAATTATAGGTCCATAGATCTCTAATACCACCTCTTTAGATCTTGCAATGAATAATTACAAAGCAATTGTGTTATTATACAAATTTTTGTATTCAAAAAATAGTTTTCAAAATACATATGTTTTTATATTTATATATAATTAATTAATTAATTTTAAAAATAATATCTTATTCAAATATATTATTTAATTTTAAAAATTAAATAAATAAAACTCAAGGATAATTTATAAAATTACCAAAGAGATATTTTAGATAATTTTTGAAATTATCTAAAAATATATTTTCTCTTCTTCAAGAAGGGACACATCAACACAAGAGGAATTTTCTCTTTGTTGAACGTGTATCTCTCCTAAAAAAGATGATATTTTTTTTCCTAAATTTCTTTTAATAAAGAATTAATTTTTAAAAAATTAATTTAATAAGATTTTAAAAAGTTAAAATTAAAAGTCTTGTAACACTCAATTACTAAGTGTTGCACATGAACCATAGAGAGCGAAACTCTCTATAGCTCACTTTTTTGTCTGCTTAATTATATGGAGATAATTATTAAATTAATTAATTAATAAATATGATTAATTAATTTATTCAACTAAATTGAAAGAGTTTTATTTTAATCAAAGTATTATAAAAGAAAGAGATGGAAGAGAAAAAGAGAGATACATGTACAAAACACATGCATGCCTAAAACAAAGAAAAAAATGTGATTTTTTTTTTGTATTTTTTTTTTGTATTTTTTTTTGAAGCCTACTCTTTTAATTCATTGTGATATAAGAAACTTGATTTGAAATCATTTGATAATAAAAAAAATTAAGCGTGGATTCAAGTTATATTCCTGATTCTTCTTTTTAATTTTCACACAAACCATATATTCGTAAAGATTCAATAAAAGATAAAAAAGGTTTTATTTGAAAATTTTTAATTTTAAATTATGTTGCAAATCGTTAATAAAAACTAACAATTAGTATTACAGCTAAAGTTTTTATGAAAATATGATATTAAAACCAACAATATGGTTTTAAATGTGGTTTTAAAAATCTTATTAATTATTACAATGAACAATTAAAATGAGATTGTGTTATTATATAAATTATTTGTGTTCAGAAAATAATTTTTAAGATACGTTTGCTTTTATATTTAGATATAATTAATTAATTAAGAATTAATTAATTTTAGAGATAAAATTAAATAGATAAAACTCAAAGATAATTTATGAAATTTTCAAAGAATGTTTTTTGAATAATTTTGAAATTATCTAAAAAGATTTTTTCTCTCCTTCAAAAAGGGAAACATGTCCAACACAAGAGGAATTTCCTCTGTGTTGAACGTGTATCTCTTCCCGAAAAGTGGAGAGATTCTTTTCTCTGCTTTTTTTTATAAAGAATTAATTTTGAAATTTTAAATATTAATAAGATTTTAAAAAGTCAAATTTAGAAGTCTTGTAACACTTAATCCACTCTTTGTGGCTCACCTTTTTTGTCACCTTGATTATAGGGAGGTAATTGTTAAATAATTAATTAATAAATATTATTAGTTAATTTATTCAATTAAATTAAAAGAGTTTTATTGTAGTTGAAGTATTATAAAAGGAAGAGATAGACGAGAAAAAGAGAGATAAACGTGTACAACACACGCATGCCTAAAACAAAGAAAAATACATGAAATTTTTTTTTGTTCTTTTTGAAAGCCCACTCTTCTATTGCATTGTGATACTAGAAGTTTGGGTTAAAATCTTTTGATAAAGAAAATATTAAGTATGGATTCACGGCATGTTCTTGATTCTTGTTTTCAATTTTGCACCCAAACTATATATTCATAAAGACTCAATAAAAGAGGAAAGAGTTTATATTTGAAAATTTTTTATATTAAATTCTACTGCAAATCATTGATAAAAACCAACTGAAATAAACATTAAAATATAAATTAATAATATATTCAAATAATGCATAACAAGCATGAAAAACAAAACTCAAAATTGTCTAGTAAAATATGGATTAAAAATTATTGTATAATATAATAAAATTTAATTAAAATAACAAAAGAGTCCACTAAAAATAAAAAAGAAATTTTATATGTATTATAGTAGGAAAAAAGCCTACTAATGCCTGATTATTATGTATTGAGGTCATAAATACATTTACCACAATCATGTTATATTAGAAGTAGTTAATTAAAAATAATATAAATTTTTCCATAATATTTTATTTTATAACTAGACTATTAACGTAAGTATACTAAATTAAGTTTTTAATATTCTTGTTTATAGGGAAAAATCTTGTTAGCTCTTAATAGATATAGTATATTAGTAGTTATTAAAATCGTTTCTAATTTTAAAAAATTATGAAAATGTTCATGCCATTAAGACGGTGCTCGTGCTAAAAATTCAATATACAGATTTGTGTATGTTTAATGTCCTGCTAGACTAATGTGAGCCTTAGAATTATGAGAAACTAAGACTAAAGATTACTAAACCTGGCTCGGTGTCAACTGAATTTGAGAAACTGAGACTACAGATTACTAAATAAGACTAGGCCGAATTCAGTTGACACGGAGCCAGGTTTAAACTAAACTTGGCCTGTGAGATAGTAAGTGAACTGCAAACTTGGGTGCGTTACGGAGAAGGACAAATAAAACTCAACAGTAAAGCTATGGATTACAACAAGCAAGGACGTGTTGGATGATAAAATGAGAAAAACTAAAAAGAAAGCTGAAAAGCTTGTATTGTTTGTTAAATGATTGAATAATTGATGCCCTATAATGAGAAAAACAAGCCTTTATATAGGTTGCCAAAATTTTATTGCAAACCCAATCCTAAAAAGAGTTCTAGAATCCTAATAAAGTACAACTTTCTATAATAATAAACAACTAATTTAAGCATTTGGGCCTATTAAAAGAATAAAAATAAGTGAGCCAATTATACAATTTCTTTAGGGCCAGTGTCAACAATACCCCTTGCAAGCCGATTTAAAAGATGAGTTTTTGCTAAAGCTTGCAACTCTTCAATTAGTCGGCCATTCTTTCTTTCTAGAAAAATCAACTCCGTTGTCTTTTCATGCTATAAATCTTTAACATATCACCTTTGAAGACTTATAGGATAGCCCTACAATAGATCTAGGCTAATTGGTCGACTTGCCTTTGATATTTCCCTAGGAGGTTGCCCATGCTGTTTTGAAGATAGACTTGGAACATTATCTCTTTAGAAATCACCCCACCAAGTAGACTTAATGAGATCGAATTTCTTCATAAACTTATCCTCAGGTCACCCGTGTTGAGTAAGATGAATTTAATCATTAGCAAGAATCGCCATGAGTGTTCATCCTGGAGACTGGCTCTTTGTTGTAGATTGATGCTAAAATTACTTATGCTAATTATTTTTATTTCTTTCCTTTAACCATAAGTAGAGACTGCCTTAGGAAAAATGCCAGCCTTGCAATTGACTCTTCATAACAAGTTACCTTGAAATTGTTTGTCGCATAAGTACGAATGATATACTTGAAATTGCTCGGCTGTGATATACTGATTTAGAAATCTCTGTTTTTTGTTTTGGCCGATCTTGTCATTACTTTTGAAAATTGCCTTATTATTTTTTAACTTACTAGAAGGATCTCATAAATCGGCTCCTTATAATATTTGGACTAGCTAATTATCTTAATTTTCATTCTTGTACTTGTATCGATTTTCAGTCTTTTATCATTCTTAGTCGATTTTCTTATACTTGGATCTATCTGAGCTATTTTCATGAATAACTCTTCGTTAGTCTTGTTAACTGTCATTAATGCATCTATTAATAACTGTTATGCAATTAAATTGAAAATGGTTTCAATAACCATCTCATCATTGCCTTTATGGGTGGGCACGGTCTAGTTCTGTTTTTTTAATAAATAAAACTGAAATTAGTTTTTTTAATGAGAAAAATCGAACCGGACCGAATCAATTTTTTTCGGTTTGGTGTTTTTGGTTATTTTTTTGGGGAGAACCAAATCAAAATATAACTGGACCGGTCGGTTTTTTTCTCCAAAAATCGAAACGATTTTTTCTTTAAAAAAAATCAGACCGAACTGAACTGGCCAGTTCAATTTTTCAGTTACTAATATTTTTTGTCCACCCTTAATTTCCTTATAATAAATTTTAAAAACACAACTGTCCAATCACTGCCTTTATTTATAACCATCTCATCATTTCCCTTATTAAATGTTAACTGTTGGGTTTCTTTTTTAACCTTTCATTTTTATCGCCCTTGAGAATTATAAACGAGACTTACACCATTTCATTTTTCACTCTTTACTCAAACACTTCTAATCTCTCCAAGACTCTCTAGGCAATCTTCAAGTGTTCTTTAGCATTTAAACAATCTTTAACCTTTTTTAAGGTAAATGTTTTGTAATTTTTACTTTTGATCCTTCTGTTTTGAATCTTTATTGTAAATTTTAGTTTAGAATAGAATTTGATCTTTTTTTTTATCAACTTCTAGATGTAGTCTTATCGAAATGGCATCCAAAGTGACTACCATTGTTTGATCTAAGAAGTTTAGGATGACCGAGGCTAAAGACACATCTCTTGCTTTACATACTAAGTCCTAAGAGACCGAGTTAAGTGACAAGGTTATCTCCAAGATACTTTCCTATATGACCAATTTCTCTAGTTATATCTTAGGACCTTATAAAACCTTCATCATAGTATATTACCTTAAGTTCTTTCCTGCTTACTTTAAGGATCCCATGAGATTTAGTCAAAAGCACAATATAACCATCTAGTTGAATTCTAAATCAATTAGGTTGTAGCCAAAATTGACTAGCAATTTTAGGGCTGGCTTAATTGTTTAGAACCCTATTTTTTCTCCATATGGAAATCGACTAGGATCTATAATCTCATTCAGCTTTTCAGATACCAAATCCCTCTCCATAATAACCTTATCTCAGCCACTTTATGTTTCTAATTGAGAGCCTGCAATGTTTTTTTCATCAGGTTCAGCTATATGTCCTCAACACTCTATAACTTAGCCGTTCTTTTTAATTTACCATTCCATGACATTGAAATCAACGCTGAACTCTCAATAGGCGAAGTCATCCTATTTTTATTTAAAACAGAGTCTATCTTTGAAAAATTCATGAATACCTTTAGAGAAAAATTGACTACTCTTTCTAAGACTTAGCATATCGCCTTCTTTCTATTTTGGCTGTGTAAGTATGGTCTATGCACTCTTTCTAAAAAAATAAATAGGGAGTATTTAAAAGTAGCAATCGTCTTTGTTGATTGTTCTAACCTAGCTTTAGGTCTCTTTTTCATTTTCCACTTATACAGAAGCCTTTTTGAAATCCTTCATTCTAAAGGTGAGTTGACCTTTCCAAATGCTGGGGGTCCTTTATGGATCCTCTATTTTTATATATCAGCTTACTTCCCTTCATTTTTCTCTATAACTTCACAGCGTGATGAAAGTAAACTTAGTTGTTATGCTATTTGGCTCCTTTAATGGTAGATAAAAAACCTTGGCTTTAAGGACTTTTTTAAATTCTTATATACTACACCTCATCTTGAAGATAATGCTTTTTTCCAACTTATGCCAGCCTTTTTTTTTTTAACCCAAATGGACCAGATGGTCCTATAAAGGCCAAAATTATACTCAAAAAGAGGTTGGTCTGGATGCAGAATGGCATCACTCTTAGGTGACTTGTTTAATAGCTCACGACCTGTATTACGAAGCGATCATAGCTTCTGAGAATACTAATAAGTGTAGAACGGAGACTTATCACCCTTAGTAGGTTAGTCGCCAATTCGGATGTATCCAAGCCATTCCTCACCCCTACCTATTTTCAACCAATTAGAAATTTATGAGTAAGGTCATCTTCATAGAATCCTTCTTCATTGACCAAACCTTTGAAGTCTCCACCTTCATAGCTACCAATTTATACTATTCACATAGGCGATTTCAAAGTCGCCATTGGTTGAGTATGGTGAAGGATAGTTAGTAAGGAAATCGGCTAAAGCTTGTTTCTTGACTGCTTTTTAGGAGATGTATTTTAAATTGAACTCTTGTAGTGCAATCACCTACTTTCCAAGCCAATTTATTAGAAATGACTTTTATAAGAGATGTTTTATGATGTTCGTCTAGCTTATCACATACACAGTTGTAGGCAGTAAATAATATCTGAGTTTTGTACATGAGAAGTAGAGGGCCAAACACATCTTCTCGATTATAGTGTATCTTATTTCTACATCATTTAGGACTTGCCTAAGATAATAGACAACTTTCTCTATGCCATGGTGCTCTTGTGCTAGCATACTTTCAATCGACTCTTCTGTCGTCGAGATATAAAGGATCAGTGGTAATTGAGGCTTGGGTGGCACCATGACTAGTAGACTTGTAAGATACTTTTTTTATCTCATAAGAAACCTGTTAGTGATGTGTCGTACATTTGAAGTCTTTGCCATCCTTAAGTTTAAGTAGGAGTGACCAAGAATAAAGTCGACTAGCTGAGCTCAAAATGAATAGTCTCAAAAAAATTATTTTGCCGATCAATTGTTACAATTCTTTCTTGGTTCTTAGTGCAAGTGCTTTTATTATCGCCTTAACCTTATTTTGGTCTACTTCTACCCCCCATTGGTACCAAGAATCCAAGAAAGTTACCAGTCGATACTCCAAATGCACACTTGAGTGGGTTCAGTTTTAGCTGATGGAGCTACATTCACTAAAAAGCTATCTACAAATCAGCTAGGTGCTGTTCATTGGAATTTGATTTGATCACGACATCATTGATGTATACTTTTATAAATTGGACTATCATATTGTGAAATATAGAGTTCATCTCTCTTTGATATGTTAAGCCTGCATTCTTTAAACCAAATAGTATTACGACCCACTCATATGTCCCAATCGCCCCAGGGCATCTACATGTTGTTTTGTTGATGTCTGACTTTTTTATGAATATCTGATTGTATCCGAAATGCTTATTAAGGAAACTAATGATCTAATGGCATGCAGCTGAATCGACCAATATATCGGTTATGGGCATGGGATACTCATCTTTGGGGTCGCTAGGTTAAGATTTCTAAAGTTGATACAAAGTCTCAACTTGCTATTCTTATTAACAACGAAAAATAACATTGGATAAGCATTCCACGTAGTTAGCTAGCCTAAAATAAATGACTTGGAAAAGCCTCTTGATTTCTTCGACGATCTTATCCTTGACTTCTTGTTACATTTTTCATATATGTTGCTTGTACGGTCAATATCCTTCTTTGGTCTAGAGGCTATGTTCAACCAAATCTCGGCTCAAATCAGGCATTTCTATATAATCCCATGCGAAGCAATCCCGATCTCTCTCAAAATCACCACCAGTTTTGTTTTATAGGTTAAGTCTAAGTGTTCACTAATGAAAATCGGTCTGGGTTCGACCTCAGTGTCCAAGTTGATTTCTTTAAATTTACTTTATATTTGGGGGTTATGGTCATCCAACTTTTTGGCACTGGTTTTAACTCGTGGTTAATCTGTGGGTCTTGTCTTTCATCTTTATAAATATATTCGATCAATGTTGACATATAGATTTCTTGTTTATTCATCGACATAATAGACAAGAGGTTGGCCAGTTTTGATTATTATAGGCTAAGCAAGTTCTTATCTTATGACCTAATGCGTGTCATTCATCATTGATCTAGCTGTGTCCATTATGTATTGATCGGTATCATCCCTCTTGAGGATTGTGGTGGTGATAATTAGATCATACAAAAATAGTAAATGCCACATGTTCGTTGCCTTTAAATGGTTTAGGATTGGCATAGATTATCTCAACCAATCTATTTGGTTGCCATTTAAAGATTATCTAAAGCATACTGAATGGAAAGGTCTTATTGGAGTGAATCTAGTCTCGTCTCAGTAGAACATTGTAGTCACTTAGTACATTGACCATATAAAATGGCTCCTCCTTCTCTATGTGGCCGATCTTGACTCTAAGTCGGCGAGGGTTTCGTGTCTAACGAAATCGATCATAATTACCTCTTATGGCTCCAGATCGCCTTTGCTTATCTCAAGATTTTTTAACATCCACAGAGGTAGAATATTGACCTTATATCAATTATCAATGGGGGTCATTTTACAAGAAATCCCTTTGAAATCGACCTTGACATAAATAGGCTGAATATGCTAAGTTATGTCTTTTATTAGTTGAAAAAGGGTGAGTGATGTCGATTTTTTCGATTCATCTACTGTACCACGTCATGCCTCTACAATATCTTTATCTATGGTTGAGGAATGGCCTTTCTCTGAACGTCTTCTTGCTCAGTTGCCTCTTGGTCAGTTTGATCGTCCTGATTAGCAAGGTCTCCTTGGTTGGCTAGATCTTTCTTGTCTGGTTTGTTCTTGTTGACCGGTAGCCAGACCTTAATTTGGGGTTTTTTACCCCTATAAATCAACTTAGATGGTTGCTGATTCTTAATTAATTTATTCCCATAGAGCTTTTTATTGAGGCTGTCTATTTTGGCCAAGTTTTCCTCAACTTCCTAACCTTCATCTAGATTCTGGATGGTTTGTTTGAGGCACCTCAGTTGTGCTCACCTTTGTATCCTTTTATTTATAGTTTTGGTCGGCCTTAAGTTTGGTAAGCTATTTGCCCATCTGATCAAATACGCTTCGTTTTGGGATATTAACCTCCCATTAACTAACATTGTTAGCTATAGGCTTAAAAGTCCTAGTGGCCTGTTAAGAAATCGGCTTTTTCTTTGTCTCGCTCTCGGCCTTCTTAAAAGTAGTTTAACATTGAGGGCAAACCAAGCATGCTTTCTTAGAGGTCGATAGGTCACATGGGGTAGCTCTACTATGACTATTCTCTCTATTTGAGTTATTTGTGAGACCGAAATCCTTGGCTTGTCAGGGGTTCAAACTCCAGTTGATGACCTTTCTCCTAATATTTTCCTCTTGGAAGATAGTATGATAACATTAACGCCTGTTGTGGGGAATGAGTCAATCTTTATGATTGAGTCTTCCTCTTGGAACTGAACAGAAGTCAGCCTTCAATGATCAGTCGTTGAATCTCATTTCTGGACATAATATAGTTGTTTATACTGTGTCATCATGAATTATACCACTTGCAATAATCCTTACGTGCGTATTAGTTGATCGGTGGTATATTGTAGCCTTCAGATAGCTTTATTTGTTTATCTTCGAAGCCAATCGAAAATTTGATAGGCTTTTCTTAGATCAATGGAGTATTCTTTGGCTATCTGAGTATTTATGCCAAAGTTTTTCTTCTCCTTCCCAAAGGTCACATTCTTAAGCACTCTGCATTTGTATGGCCTTACCTTCACTACTTTAGCCAGACAGACCTTTTCTTTAGAATTTAATTCATTTAAATCGTTATCTGAGTCGGTTTGTATTGTAGCGACCTCAAGCTAATTCTTATAATAAGTCCCTTTGAAGGACGTCTGCTTCTAATCTTTCTCTATCAGGAGTCACTTATAGTTGCTCGTCATCGTGGGTAACTCATACAAGTCCCTGAATCGACGCCTTCTAAAGTGTTCCCTCATGATAAAGGACATCCCTTTAACCACCATTGGGATATAATCGGCTTTCATTATTTAGGTTTGACACTATAACTGAAGCTTTCTGGATCAGCCTATGTATTTGGCAGCCAATTCTCCTTGCATTTGAATTACTCTAACTAGGTCAGCCAGAGTGACTTCTAGGGTCGGCCTATAAAATTTATCATGGAACTTGTCTTCCATCTGCTCTCAACTAGCTATCAACGTTATCATTAATTTGGTATACCAGGTGAAGGCAGTCTTGGTTAAGGAGTTGTCAAACAGCCTTAGTTTCTAGAATGGCGATGAATTGGCTTCACTATATTACACCGTGAATCTTGAGATATGCTCAAATGTGATTATATTCTCTTCACCCAGAAATAAAAGAATTTGAAAATTTTGTCTCTCTTTGGGAAAGGGAACAAGGAATTAACACTATAAGGGTAATATTTTCTGTAAGATGGGCGAGCCATTAGCTTCAAGTTGACTCTCAAGTTCTGTTAGGCTGTGGTCAGCATGTTCTTATCAATCTTGTGTGCTGAACTGCTAGCTAGTCTAATGGGCTCTGTAGAGCTGAATTGGATCGGTCTACCTTGGGTTTGGCTGACTTGTTCATGAACTTGGTAGGTTGATTAATGCAAGCTTCCCATGTTAATCATGTTCCATACTTAGTCATAACTAAAAATTTGACCTGGTTAGTTGTAGTAGACTTGTGAGTTTGAGGATTCCACTCTCTCAAGTCGCTTAAGAATGTTAACTACTCTATATGACGGATCGGCTTGACCATAATTCTATCATCGTCGAGGATTCTAGAGTTTAGGGTTTGGTCGACGTTAGAGTAGAGATGTTATTCGGTCTAGTTCTACCTCATAGACTCTAAATTTTTTAGAATACTCCTGCTAATTTTGATTGTCTTCAATCAATAGTCAAAATACCGCGACCATCTGATTTGGAAAACCAATCTGTAAATGTCTGCCATAGAGAATGGCTTAAGGGATGGAAGAGCCTCTCTATGAATCTCCTCCAACTGTTGATTTAGTAAGTCTTCTTCGGCATGAGCTAAGGTTGCCTTTTTTAGTGCAGAATTCATTTGATCTCTGAACAAAGAAGGGGGTACAGCCATGTTAGATGTCTCAAAGCCGTTTTTTCTAGCTTTATTATTTTTTCTCATTAGTCTAGTTGTTACTGGCATACAAAAGAGAAATTCGCACCAGGCGTGCCAAAAGGATGCTCGTGTCAAAAATTCAATATAGGAATCCGTCTACTTCTAGTATCATGTTAGACCAATGTGAGCTTCAGAATTGCGAAAAGCTGAGACTAAGGTTTACTAAATAAGGCTAGGCTAAATTCAGTTGACAATGAGCAGGGTTTAAACTAAACCTAAGCCATGGGATAGTAAGCCAACTGCAGAGCTTGGGTACTTCGCGAAGAAGGATCGGCAAAATTTAATAATGATGCGATATTTCTATATCTTAAAATTTAAGTGCAAGTATATCATATGCAAGTAATAAAGGGATAAAAGAGTCAGATGTCGAACTCATAGGGATAATTTCTACTTTTTAACCAAATACTAAAATTATTTTTTTCTAGTAATTATTCAGAAAAATAAAAATATAATAATGAATTTAGAAAATATAAAGGCAATGTCACAATATCAAGAGATTTGAAAGATAACAATGTAGAGAAAACTTAGGGTTAATACTATCCTTCAATATGCTTTCTAATGATTAATCCTCTAATATTTAATCCCCTTAGTCTTTGTTATTGATCAAGACACTAATGTATTCACAAGCCTCTTTAAGGTCATGCAAGTATAACTTAATTTACCAAGTACCTATATTCCTATGGTACTTGTAATAAATTAAGATTTATTAAGATTAAGTCTTATTGATCATACATGCTAATTAGATATATTCATATCCTAATTTGAAATGTGCATATGCAACATTGAATGTTACTCTACAATCATGCATCAAATTCCCTAAGTCTAAATATAATGATTCCTCTTTCGAGTTTATAAAAAATATTACCAATTTATTCACCATATATTGGCCAGATATATTAAAGTATTAAGAACAAGTAATTTGAATAATAAAGAACTAAGTTAATTAAATATTAAAAAGATATGATAATTAAGCACACATATTGAGTTCAAGTATTAACTCTAGAAAGAAAATTTAGTTCAAGGCTACAAGAGAATAGCAGTAAAAATAATAAAAAATTATGATACAATCAATAGCAAACTGATATAAACGTCGAATTGCTCTTGATTGCACTGCCTAAGAAACTCTTGATGCCGAAGAACACCTTGAATCTCTCTCTATGGCTACTCAATTAAGCTCTAATTGCTCTCTGAGACTTGTGTTGTATGTTCTTGATGTTCTTAGATGATCTCCAAAGGCTAGGGATGAGTGACCTTTTATAGGGATTGATTTGAGCTTGAAATCTCCAATTCTTGTCGAGTCAGGAATCGCATTATCACTAGGGCGCTATGTTGCTGTCGCTAGGGTGCTGTGCGTAAAAGACTGTATCGCTAGAGCTGTGAGGGTCTGGCACTAGAGCGTTGGACTGTCGCTGGCGCGATGGAGAACTGGCACTGAGGCGATGAACTGCGACTTAAATAGGTAATTTTTTTTTCTCTTTTCTTATTTTGATCATTATTACATAGCTGGGGCAAAACTCCTTGTAGCGTTGGGGCGATAAGTCTATATTTTAAAAAGTTTGCATATAAATAGCAATAATGCACATAAATAACAATAATGCACATAAATAGCCATTTATTCTCATAAGTTAATAAAATATTAAAATAAAAACATGAAAAAATATATGATAAATATGCCCTTATCAAATTCCTCCAAGCTTAAAGACTTACTTGTCCTCAAGCAATGAAATAAAAATCAAGAGAGAAACAAAGGTTTATGCTTAACTCAAATAATAAATAAAGAAAACAAAACAAAGCAAAACATGCTAGGTTAGTAAAATGATCAAAATAATTGTCTCAAAAAGCTGTTTAAATGGCACAAATCCTTAAGGTAGATAAATAACTATTAACAATTATAATTATCTCTATTTAGTCCCTCATTCTTCCTCATAGACAATCACCATGTGTGTGTGTGCGAGCAGCAAACAATAGCTAAAACTATACCTTGATTTATTTTATACTTTAGTTTGTACATGAAAGATGAAGTCTTGGCATTTGATTTGTATAATGTCACTTTCATATGCTTGTCTTTATTACTGCTCTCCACTAATGTAGAAAATCACATGTCTAAGGATCTATTTAGGTCTTTACTTAGCTTATAAAGTAAGGTTAGGGTCAAGGTGCGATAAAATGATAAATAATTTAGGTTAAGTTACACCATGAATACTTAGACTTGACCTAAAAACCTTTTGATATTTTTTTCCTTATATTATATTTTCCCCCAAACTTATTGCATTTCCCATCTTTCTTTTCAATCTTTATTTTGCAAAGAATTTCTTATTTCTTATAAGTTGGGGTTTTTTTTTTCCTCTTTCTTTTTCTTTTTTCTTTGAATACCCCTAAACGTAGATTGACAAATACTACCTAAATTTATTTTTCTCATATCACCGCAATCTTTTTCTTTCAAGAGTATTTAATACAAGATTTATGGTGTTATGGGTAAATTACTAGATAAGTAAAATTTAAGTCTTAGGCTTGTAATGTGGATAAACAAAAGAATGGGTAATTAAGCTCAAAATATGGTATTAGGGATAAATATAAAATTAAGATAGGCTAGTAAGGCTCAATCGATCTAAAAATGGCCTATTGTTATTTTTTTATTCATGTGTTTTTTAGGATTTCACCTCAAGTGGTAATTAAAGATAAGTTCTAGAGTGTCGGTCTTCGAGACTTGAGTTGTACTTCCTAAAGCATAAGTATCTCTAAGTAATAGTTATAACTATTCATGCTTATAAAGTGTTAAAAAATGATGATTATAAATAAGGTCGAACTTTTTCTTAAACTTAGACAACAAAAATTGTCTCAAGTATCTATCATTCCTTAAGGATTTGTGAAAAATAAATTCAACCATGTATTTTATTTCTTATCATAAACTAATAATCATCTTAAAAAAATCTAACAAAAAGCTAATTAACTAAAAATCAATTTAACCCATAAGAATAACCACTCAAATTATGCAGTAAAACAAACATAAGAAAGTGTTTCCCACCCCCAAACTTAAATTAGATATTGTCCTCAATGTTGAAAAAATAAAAAATTGAGAGTACGAGACTTCACTAGTAAATGAATGATGCCATGCAACATTTGTTTTATATTGATGTGAATGTGATTCTTTGCTATAGATGCTTGCAAATGCTCATGCTGCCTTACTTGAGTGTTTAACTCGCTAATTTATTCTTAAAAAGAATATAAAATAAAGTAACCAAATGAAAATTACTTGAGTTACCTCCTAAGAAGCGCTTGATTTAGCGTCGTTGGCTTGATGGAGCTTTCTATTCTCTTATGATGGGTTAAAGGTGCTAATGGAAGCATTTGTGCATGTGATCTTACTAGCTTTCTTCTTTTTTGGCTTCCATATTTTTGCTATTAAACCTCGAGCCGTATCTTTTGTTGGATTCTCCTTATGTCTCTCCGGAAAGACTTTAATCTTAGATCGGGGAAGTGGTTCTTCCTTTTCTTTTTCTTTGCTTAATTCATCGAGGTACTGCTATTTCTTCTTCTCGCTTGCCTTCTTATGCTTTAATGCTCTTTTCTAGATATGAGGATCCAATGTCTTCATATCTTTGGTTTACTTGACGTTTAGGTAAACCACATTAATGCAGAAATAATTCTCACTTTCAGTTAGTAACTTGATCTCTTTGAAAACCTTGAAAGTGACCGTGTCCTCTTGTTCTCTCATGGTCAACTCCTATTTTTACACATCAGTAATTGTTCTTCCAGTGGCTAGAAAGGGTCTTCCAAGGATGATAGGAATCTCTTTGTATTCTTTTATATCTAGAATAATGAAATCAATAAGGAAGATGAATTTATCAACTTTAATCAGCACATCTTCAATGACTCCATAGGATAGGTGAGAGAACGATCTTCCAGCTAGAGTGTGACATTTTTTAGTTTGACTTCTCTCTGTCCCAATTTTTTGTACACGAACAGTGGCATGAGATTGATGCTAGCTCTTAGATCACAAAGTGCCTTCCCAAAATCGTAATTTCCAATTGAGCATGGTATGGTGAAGCTCCTAGGATCTTTGAGCTTTGAAGGTAGCTTCTTTAGAAGGATAATACACTCTTCTATTAGGGCTACAGTCTCGAAGTCATCTATTCTTTTCTTTTTTGATAGGATGTCTTTCATGAATCTCACATAGCTCGACATTTACTCTAGTTCATCTGCAAATGGAAGATTAATATATAATTTCTTAAAAATATCAAGAAATTTGGAGAATTGCTTATCTAGTTTCTTCTTTTGTAACCTATGAGAAAATAGAGGTGGTGGAGTGAATAACTACATAGCTTGCTTTTGTGGGTTGCTACTAGTATCTTGTGCTGCATTTTTACTTTTTTGTTCTTGTACTTGAATAACAGTTTTTGTTCTTTTTTGCTTTTTAGCACTTTTTTCTTGACTTCTTAGTTGTTGTAATCTCTGAGGAAATGATATAAGTAGTCTATATGGTTGCACGTCATCTTACTAAACCACTATTTCCTTTTCTTTCTCCTTCATTTCTGAAAGCTATGGCTGAGGTGTTTTGTCATTTAAGATTTTACCACTTCTTAGGAAGACGGCTTGACACTATTTCACATTTCCTCTTGGATTGACTTCAGTGTTGCTTAGTAGGTTTCTTGAGAGTGATTGTTCATTGCTGTAACGAGTTATCCTACTTAATTCTCCAAGGCTCTAAATGAAGCTGCTTGACTTTGAAGAAGTGCATCTATTTTCTTTATGTATTGTAAGAACATGTCTTCTATGTTTGGTTTTTTCTCTTGCTGGGTTTACGGTTGAAAGCCAGGAGGAGCTTTGGAATGTTGCTCTTAATTATTATTGCTCCATGAGAAGTTGGGGTGATTCCTCTATCTAGAATTATAGAAATTTGAGTTTGAATTATTGCGACTGAAGTCCCCTACATATTGAGCAGTCTCCATGCAATGTCTATTAGTATGATTGCCTCCACAGAAATTACAAGTGATAGGTTGACTCTTGACGGCATTGCATTAACTCTCAAGTTGCTTAATTGTTTGGTCAAGAAGTTGACTTGGGTGGATAATGTGGTTAAAGTGTCTACTTCTTGTAGTCTAGCGATCTTTCTTGTGGTTGACCTTTTGGTGGGCCATTGATAGGCATTAGATGCCATCTTATCTTGTAGATCATACGCTTCATCGATGGATTTGTTCATGAGTGCTCCTCCAGCTGCAGCATCTGCTATCGTTCTGAATTGACCGACTAATCCAATATAGAATGTTTGTACAAGTAACCACTTCGGAACTCCGTGATGAGGACATTTTCTTTGCATATCTTTGTATCTCTTCCATGCCTTATAAAGTGATTCTTTATCTAGTTATAGGAATGATGTGATGTTATTCCTCATCTTGAAAGTTTTAATAGCTGAAAAGAATTTGGCGAAGAACGTTTGTGTAAGATCATCTCATGTAGTTATGGATCTAGATAAAAGTGATAGTAGCCAGCTCTTTATTTTGTCTCTTAAGGAAAAGGGAAATAATTGTAGTCGGATTGCATCATTGGACACCCTATTATACTTGAATGTGTCACATATCTCCAAGAAGTTGATGATGTACATGTTTGAACTGTCATTGGGTAGTTCGCTAAATTGTACTGAATCCTTGAACATTTGAATTGTGCTTGGCTTGATATTAAAGTTGTTAGCTTGAATAGTTGGTCTTTGAATGCTTGAATTGATTCCATTGACTAGGGGAATAATATATTCCCCTAGTGGTCTTGTTTCATTGTTGAGTGCAATTAGTACTTGATCTTCCATGATGTTGACTTGATTTTGCTCTCTTCTAATTCTTTTTAAAGTTCTTTCAATTTTTGGATCAAATGTGAGTCTTCACTCTTCAATCTTCGCATGTACATCAAAAGAAAGAAAATAAAAGACTAAATTTAGAAAAATAAAAAATAAAATCTAAAAACTAGAAAGATTTGCATTAATATTGGCAAAAAGGTAGATAATTATCTCCGGTTATGGTGCCAAAAACTTGATATGATATTTTTATATCTTAAAATTTGAGTGCAAATATACATTATTGTATGTAAGTAACAAATAAACAAAAAAGTCGGATGTCGAACTCACAAAGATAATTTCTTCTTTTTAACCAAGTACTAAAATTATGTCTTTCTAGTAATTATTCAGAAAAATAAAAATTTAAGAATGAATTTAGAAAATATAAAAGCAATGTTAGAATGTAAAGAGATTTAGAATATAGTAGCATAGAGAAAATTTAGGGTTAATACTATTCTTCAATATTCTTTCTAATGATTAATCTTCTAATATTTAATTCCCTTAGTCTTTGTTATTGATCAAGACACTAATGTATTCACAAGCCTCTTCGAAGATCATGCAAGTATACCTTAATTTACCAAATATCTATATTTCTATGTTACTTGTAGTAAATTAAGATTCATTAAGATTAAGTCTTATTGATCATACATGCCAATTAAGTATATTCCTATCCTAATTTAAAACTTGCATATGCAATATTGAATGTTACTTTATAATTATGCATTAAATTACTTAGGTCTAAATATAATCATTTCTCTTTCGAATTTATCAAAAATATTACCAATTCAATCACTATATATTGGCCAGATATATTGAAGCATTAAGAACAAGTAATTTGAATAACAAAGAAGTAAGTTTATTAAATTTTTAAAAAGATTTGACAATTAAGCGCATTTATTGAATTTAAGTATTAATCCTAGAAAGAAAATTTAGTTCATGGTTACAAGAGAACAGCGGCAAAAATAATAAAAAATCATGATACAATCAATAGCAAACTAATATACACGTCGAATTATTTTTTATTACGTTGCTTAAAAAACTCTTGATGCCGAAGAACGTCTTGAATCTCTCTATGAGTGTTTTAATTAAGCTTTAATTACTCTTTAAGACTTGTGTTGTGTGTTCTTGATGTTCTTGGATGATCTCCAAAGGCTGAGGACGAGTAACCTTTTATAGGGATTGATATGAGCTTGAAATCTTCTATTCTTGTCGGTCAGGAATCGCATTGTCGCTGGTGTGCTATGGTCCTATCGTTGGAGCTCTACCATAAAAGGCTATATCGTTAGAGCAGTGAGGGTCTGGCGCTGAAGCACTAGTTGTCGCTGGCGCGATGGCGAGATGGTGCCGGGGCGATGAACTGCGACTTAAACAAGTCATTTTTTTATTTTCTTATTTTGATCGTTATTCTAGCGATTAGGCGAAAATCTTTGTGGCGCTAAAGCGACAGGTGCATATTTTGAAAATTTTGCACATAAATAACAATAATATACATAAATAATCATTTATTTTTATAAAATAATAAAATAATAAAATATTAAAATAAAAATATAAAAAAATATATAACAAATATATTTTTATTAAATGGCAAGACTGTGGGTTTCAATAAATAAGAATGTGTGTCCTAAGTTAGATAATTAAATGAGAAAAATTAAATAAAAAGCTAAAAAACTTCTATTGTATTCTATTGTATTGTTTATTGAATGATTGAATAGTTTATGCCCTACAATAAAAATAAATAAACTTTTCTATAAATTATAAAATTATATTACAAATTTAATCCTAAAAAAAGTAAGAATTTTAATAAAGCACAAGTTCTTATATAATAAACAACTAATTTAAGTATTTGGGCCTATCAAAAGAACAAAAACAAGTGGACCTATTATGTAATTTTTTTGTACCGGCATCAATAGACAATTATGTTAAAATTTAATTTTTAAAGAGTAAAAATACGCTTTAACTTCATTTTCTCTATTTTCAAAATTAAAAAGAAGAGACTTGTATTACTTGAAAAGACAAGTCCCTCGTTAAGAATTGGTTACCCACCAAAATTCTTACCCAAGAGAATCTTATCTTTTACAATTTTGTTTCTATCTTCATCTTCATTTTTATGCTCTACCAAAAGAATCCAAAATAAAAATTCTTAGCTCATTTTTCTTTTCTTTCTCCATTTTTTCTTTCTTCTCCTTCAGAATTTTATTTTCCACTTAGTGTGTAGCAATGAGCCATGGGTGTGTAGCAATGCAGGAAAGACGAAGGAAATAAACAGGTGGTTTTGATTTTTGGATTCTCTTAAAAAAGGTTGAGGACTCAAATTTTAATTTCTGGTGTTGGGTTTTATTTGTTCTATTATTTTAAGCTTTGCTAGCCTTGACTTACTGATCAATATTTCAAATTTTACCAAAAAGAATTTTTGGTAATTTAAAAGGATTTAATTTATGTAAAATGGAAGGGCGGTGTGCATATGAAGAGAGATGCAAAGAAAGGGATATTGGCATTTAGTTGTGGGCGTAGGTTAGGATTCCTCAACAGTCAACACAGTCACAGCCCGATCGTCGACTTGTGCGGTTAAAAGGGCTGTCACGTGATCAGTTAGTTGGTAATCAAAATTATCTAACTTCTGAAATAATTTACCAATCAAATATGGTAGATGTCACTATTTATAATCAATTTGTCGTTGAAGAATAATAGAAAATGCTAAACAAATTTAACAGTCTATTTATTATTTTTATGATCATTACCTTATCTGTTTGGTTTCATTCTTCAAAACAACTTCTGTAATTGGTGCATTCTAGAATACTGGGATACGATTTTCAGTATTAAAACTTAAAACAAAATTTGACCATTAGATTTATTTAATGTTGTATAATAATTAATTTAAAAATTTTATCAAGTAAATAATTATGCAAATGTGTAAATTTCATATTACATTTATAAGTTGATATCAAATTTATAAATTATTCTTTTACTTATAAATTAAACTAAATATTATAAATATAATGTAAAATTTATTAATCAACATTGAACTTTTATATTTATATAAAAAATATATATAACAAATAAATCGTAAATGAAACATAATTTATTTAAAATAAATAATAATAAATAAATAAATTATAAATCAACACAAAAATATAAAAAGTAAACATAAATTTTTTAAACTACACGTACGATGCATAAATGTAATATAACATTTGTAAATTATATATTGAACTTGTAAATATACTTTATACTTGTAAATTAAAATAAATTTGATAAATATAATATAAAATTTGTAAATCAACATTAATTTTATATATCTACATAAGAAATATAAATATGATGCATAAATCGTAAATGAAACATAATATTTATAAACAAATTTAAAATAATTAAAAAATTATAAATCAACACAAAAATGTAAAAGGAGATTCAAAAATGTAAAAGGAGATTCGTAAACTACATGTACAACATATAAATGTAATATAATATTTGTAAATTAATATCGAACTTATAAATGATACTTTTTACTTGTAAATTAAACTAAATTTTATAAATATAATGTAAAATTTGTAAATCAACACTAAATTTGTATATCACGTAAGAAAAATAAATATAACGCATGTATCATAAATGAAACATAATATTTGTAAAAGAATTTAAAATAAGTAAAAAAAATTATAAATCAACATAAAAATGTCAAAGTATAAAAACTTTAGTAAAGTATACATACGACATGTAAATTTAATATAACATTTGAAAATCAATATCGAACTTGTAAATACTACTTTTACTTGTAAATTAAATTAAATCTTATAACTATAATGTAAAATTTGTAAATTGTTATTGAAATTACATATTTACATAAAACTATATATATAACTAAAAAATAGTAAATGAAACATAATAATTTTAAAATAAATTAAAATAAATAAAATTATAAATGAACACAAAAATGTAAAAGTATACATAAATTTTGTAAACTACGCCTATGAGGTTTAAATTTAATATAATATTTATAAATCAATATCAAACCCGTATGTGATGCTTATAACTTGTAAATTAAATAAAATCTTATGGCAAAAAAAATATTTAATACTATTATTCTATAATCAATTAACTAAAGTAATCAAGACACCTCATCTAGTTTGTCCTCATTATATATTACTTTTAATTTTTATATTCTAATATAACTAAGTTTATTAGTGGAGATATTGAGAATATATATTACCATTATGTTAATTAATTAATTTATTTTTATTAAGACTATTATGTTAATTGATTAGACTCTTTTGAGTAATAATTGATTAAAAATATAGTATGCTCAAAATTAACAAAAATATTACTTTTTATATATGAGATCATATCTATGTACCTAATTACACTAACATAAAAGTAGTAAGTAGAAATAAAAAAAATTATTTTATTTACAACGTTTACAATTTTTTTTTTTAATAAGATATAAAAGTTAAACATTAGCTTGTTAATATATACAAAGAATATTTTATGTGTAAATTTACATGACATAAATTGTAATGTATTATTATAAGTTGTTGGTCTTTATTACTTGTTAGTATCAATTATCATTGAAACTAAATTTTTATTTTTCTTCACATTAGTTTTTAAATATTTTTTAAAACTATTATTGATAAGTTTCCTCTAAAATATATTACAAGATAGATTTAGATTATGTTTTAATTTATGACTATTTAAAAAAGATTATTGATTAATTTATGTTTGACTCTAAATAATTTATGTTTTTTTTATGTTTATATGGCTAACTATTTTAATTTTATTAATATTAATAAATAGGTTAATAAATTAAATAAGTTAAAAGTTTAATACACAAATATAGTTTTTTTTTTTAAAATATAAGTTCAAGATGACCCGTTACCTGAAAAAAAATGAACTTTTATTTATAAAGAATCAATGATAGAGATTAAAATGATTTAATCTAATGGTCAATAACAAATCAAGTATTGATACTGTAAATATTTTTATGGCATAGTAAAACAAATCCTCTGTAATTGCTCTTTAAGGTTTTTATAATTTATACCCTTAATTATGTTAGATTGACCATTTATTAAGTAGTTCATCTCTTCTCTCTCAAATTATTTGATTATTCTAAATGATATTTTAGATAAATATTTTTATTATTTATTAGACACAATTTATGTTAGGTTAAAAAATTTAAATTGTGCTATAATTAAGTTAAATTCCTTACTTAAATTAGTATTTTTTTTAATCACCTAATTCTATGAAAGGCATAATATATATATATATATAAGTGCATGAATAGATTTGAACTTAATGGTAACATGAAGCCGATACATTTTGATAGTAGAATAAAAGATGAGAATTAAGATAATTCCTAAAATTATTCTATATAAAATTAAAAGTAAATAAAAAATTATTTGAGAGTATTTTAATATTAAAGATATATTCATTTTTTTGTTTTATTCATTGAATTGAGGATATTTATATAAGTTTTTGATCTTTAATTTTGTTTTATTCAATTTTTGAGAGTATTTTAGTATATATATTTTAATTTTGTCTTATTTAATGAATAGAGGGTATTTCTGTAATTTTATTATCTTCAAATTGGTCAATCCGCGCCAAGTATTGATTTATGGTAACATTAAAGTATTATAATAAAAGTATCTAAAAAGTAAATTTTAACAGAATCGTCTTAACAACAAAGACATTTTTTTAAAAATTGAAGACGTTTTTGATAGTTTAAAAAACAATAATAGAAGACATTTTTGATAATTACCATATCTATCAAGACTAACAAGACTTTTTCCCATGTTTGTAACTCTTGATCTTATGCGGCAAACCCACTAACAATAGAAAGGGAGATTTACAAGAAATAAAAATAAATAAATAATAGGATAATATGATTTAATTTTGAGTGGGTTACAAAAGATAGGACTGACAATATTACTAGTAAGTGTTGTATAAGTCGGGAGATCATTTTCCCAACTTCTCCCACGATTTCTGGAGTCACGGATTTACCTTCATTTGAAAAACGATTATAACATTAATATTAAAAAGGAAAAAAAAAAGAGTAACATTAACGTAAAAAATCAAAAGTCGTTTCATGCAATCTCAGAAACAAAAGTGGCGTATTTATAGAGTCTTGAGTGAAAGTTAAAATTGTAAAAAAGGTCAAAAAATTTGAAGGAAGTGATTCTCAGTCAGGAAACTTTGACGACGGTCTCGGCCCAGGCATCCTTGTCGATATTTTCTTTAAGAAAGAATAGCGTTTTGCCGATAGCGGCCGAAAAGTTGTTGCTCCTTTGTCGAATAAATTTTCCCATTTTGAACGATTTATCGGACAAGGATGATTGTGATTTTGAGAGACCCTGTGGAGCCTCTGGCTTTGGCAACTGCGGATGAGGCTGAATGATCCCCGCTTCATCTTGATCGTTGGTCATTTTTGATTTCGAGTTTGAGCTTGATGGTGGGTAACCCTGTTGATCATCGATCTCTTCAATCTCGGTTTCTCGGATCTTCTCAGACAGCTGCAGCTGCTCTTTGTCATCACCGTTGATTATTTTTGATTTTACCATGTCTGATGATGATGATGACTCACCTCGATCAATTTCTTCAATCTCGCTTTCTCTCATCTCCTCTGCCAGCTGCTGCTCTTTGTCATTAGCCTCTTCTTCTTCAGATTTTCCAGTTATTTTCTCTTTAGCTGACGAATCCATTTCTGTTCTCTAAGGAAAGTCATTGTACAGAGTTTCAGAATATTGATTTAAAACAAGAGAAGAATGGCAAGTCTTCGCGATGAAATCGGAGAGGCTTTATGGAGGAGAATACTCGGGAATGTTTCTATACAAACATGAGGTCAAAAAACGTGCAGATAATAGTAACAACGTTCAGGCCCTGATTATTTTAATTATGAAATTTTTTGTGAATAGTCAATTTGTTCGGGAAATTATTCAGAAATAGCTCACTTAAAAAAAATTATTTTATAGTAAATTATTATTGAAGCAATTTTTATTAGCCAAAAAGATTATAAATGGATGAAAATGTCCTTATCATAGCATAACTCAAAACTTGTTTAAGAGCCACAAAATCAACAAATAAACAGTTTTCATTGTCTAAATAAATTTGAAAAAAAAACTTTTTAAGAGAACAAATAATTTTGTGAATTAATTTATCAAAAATATATTATTTGTATGATTATTTCTTATATTTGTTGTAATTTTGCATTTATAATAAGTTCACAGTGTATTTTGAATTTGTTTGTGTTTAGTTTGTAAAAATATAAATATAAAAATATAGTGGTAATATATTATGATAAAATAAAAAAAAAGAGTATCGACAAGAAAAAAAGGTGAATCAAGAGGAAAGAATGAAATCAATGACGAAAAAGAGACAAAAATCTAGAATTCCTCATGCTTTGCATGGAAGATGTAAGGCCTAGTGCGCGGCCTCTTCTCGCAGCGTGAAATGGGTATCAAAATACTCGTCTCGCACATTCTTCGATTTATTTTTGAATTTATTTTTTTATTAAATTAAATATATTTTTTCTTTTATTACAAGTGCCATGAGTATGGCTCAATTGTTGTACTCTTCAAGGGAATGTAAGAAAGCTCTAGGGAGGAGAGATATATTGGGTTTGGTAACTTCAGTATTATGGTTCTGAAAAATATTAATTATGAAGAGCAATTAAATAAGGTGTATTTTGAATTAGGAGTTGATAATGTAGAGCATAGGGTGTCATTGAAGATTCTATTGACGCAATGAAATATAAATTGAGACTTATTGAGATTAGAGATGACAATGATATTCTGTTCTTTATGGGGATTAATAGAAGATCTTTATGTCCTATATGTGTAACAATAGAATTTAGAACTCCTATATATGAAGAAGAGGCACATGTGTCCATTCAGAACCAACCATCATATCATAATCAATTCATGTCAGCATGCGTTAGAAAGTAAGTGAGCTACATAGCCACAACAATACCAACTTTTTGGCATCCCACAAATACCATCGGTGACTATCGTCATTATTCCCTATCAAGGTTTAATAAAAACCTAACATATACACACTTTGATAGTTAAATAGACGAGGAAGTTGATTGATAAGAATCATCAAGAAGGCACGTGCAAAACTTCAAAGGATCCACTACATATCCATAAAGGCCCAATGACAAAAGCTAGAGCCAAGGGGATGCGAGAAGCACTAAATAGGCGGACTAAAAAAAATATAGACTTTAAGTGCAACTAGTGGTACAACTCATGGAGATATGGGTTCAGAAAGGAACCAAAAGCTTGTGAACCTCATTCAAATATGTGAGCAATATTTTTGATGAAATTGCACGTGTACATAAAGATTATATAAGATGACAATATGTATGGAATTATAGATATTTATAGGTGATACAAGTTTGGATTATGTATGGATTGGACTATGTTATGTAAGCTTAATTGTTATTTAAAATAATAAATTATTCTAGAATATTTAGTATTAGTTTTCCTATTATGATTTAGATTGATATCTGCCAAATTCCTTAGATTTTGTTATTTCTTATTTAGATTAGGACTCTAGCTAATTCCTAGTTGTTTAGGACTTTATTAGATCTATATAAACATATATCCAAAGATACAAAAACAACTACGAATTTTGATCAATTAAAAGAAGTTCTTTCTTTGGTTCTCTTATGAACTTGTAAACTTATCACGAATATTTTCTTGTGGTATTCCAAATTTGACTTATCACTCACATTCTCATCATTTTCTTGAGTGTGGCGTCAATATCCTTATTTATACCTCTAGTGTGTATCTTCTATAGACATTAGGTCAAGGTTTTTGTTTTTTTCGTATGTGTTGAAATCTGATTTAGCTTTCATAGGGTTGGAATTCATAATTTGCTTATCAGATCTCATAGATTTCCTGTAGGATTCGCATCAATTTGGGATCAGAGTTTGGCTCTAAATCAAGTTTGCCTAAAATATTTTTTCTTATTTATTTTATTATTATCGCATTTTTCCCATTAAATTCTTCTTTGATGGCATATTTCACCATTCATATACTTTGTTGTATGTAAATTTCCATGATTCTGGTTTTTGTACTTCTTTATTAGTATAAAAAAAGAAAAAAAATATAAAAAGAAAAGAAAAGAAAGAAGAAAATAGAACAATCTTAAAAAAAGGAAAAAAAAAAAGGCCCAACATAGAAGTTAACTTAAAATTATGTCTTTCTAATTTCGAAATCCTAGTTTGTGTTCCTATTTTTTTTTTGTTTCATTGTTTCTTGCTTGTACCTTATTCCACAGCCCTAAAACTACTAGTTCGTGCTTTCGTGTGTTGTTGATCATTCGAATATATTTTTGTTTCATTTGATGTGATTTATTAGTATTTGAGTTGTTACAAGTTTATTCTCTTGACTTGGTTCATTTAATTCAATAAAGAACTGAGTGAAGGAATTTAAGAGTGATAAAAGGCAAGAGTCTGTGAGATACATTATAGAGAAAAGTCAAATTTTAGTCTGCAAACACAAATGAGCATTCTTTGAGAGAAACAAGTCTGGGATTATTGTGAGGTTATTTCTAACATTCTTTTCAGGTTGTAAACATGTCAAAAGACAAAGATAAAGGTATAGTTGAAGAGAAAATAGAAGATTAATCATTAAAGCTCAAAGTGATGTAACAACAATTTGAGCAAAGAAACTTGATGTTTGGTGAAATTAGAGAGAAAGGGCACTACTAATGCCAATTTACAAAAAAAGGTTAGCAATATAAAGCTTCTAATATGTGAAGACATGATAAATGTGCTACTATGAATGATGCTGGCTTTGATAGAGATGATTCGGATGATGACGACCATGTCACTAATGTTAATATGGATACATTTTTGCGTGGTAAAGGAGGTAGACGAGATATAACAAGACGTGAAGATAGAGTTGATCATGACTTGGGTAATATTAAGCTAAAGATTCATTCTTTCCAAGGTAAAAATGATCCTAATACATATTTGGAATGGGAAAAAAAGGTGGAGCCAGTTTTTGATTGCCATAACTACTATAAGGAAAAGAAAGTAAAGTTGGTTGCTAATGAATTCACTAATTATATAATTATTTGGTGGGACCATTATATATATATATATATATATATAATGAAGAAACCTTGAAAAGCCTATTGATACATGGAAAGAGATGAAAGCTATAATTAGGAAAAGATTTATCCCTAGTAATTATTACAGAGATTTGTACTAAAGGTTGCACAGCCTTACTCAAGGTTTCAAAAGTATTAAAGACTACTACAAAGAAATTTAGATAGCTATAATTCGAGCCAATGTTAAGGAAGATCAAAAGGCAAATATAGCCAGATCAAAAGGCAATCATGATATTGCTAGCATATTTTTGGTTAGAAAGCTAAATTTACCTACTACAAAACATCCAAGGCCATATAACCTTCAATGGTCGAATGAATGTGGAGAATTCAAGGTAAACAAACAAGTGTTGGTTTCATTCTCTATTAGTAGGTACAAGAATGAAGTTTTATGTGATGCAGTACCTATACATATTAGGTACATTCTATGGGGACGACTATGGTAATACAATAGACGTGTAATACATGATGACTTCATAAATAGATAAAAATTTATAATGGATGAAAGACCAATCACTCTTGTACCTTTAATCCCTAGGCAGTTTTACAAGGATCAAACAAGAATAAAAAAAAAAAAAGATATAAAAAACAGAGATTGAGTTGGAAAAAGAAAGAGTGGCTGAACATGAAAATTAGAGTAAAGAGAGAGAGGCCAAGAGCAAATAGAAAGAGAGCACGGGTGGAAAGATAAAAAATCATGAGGGTTAAGTTGAGAGAAATAAAAGAAAACAAGTTAGCATATATGCAAAAGAGAGTGAAGTCAAGAGTGTATTCTTTTATGAACAACCTATGATTATAATCTTGTATAAAGAGTATTTTTTTAAACATTAACGAACTTAACCTTTCTTTGACTAATGTTGTTATTTCTCTTTTACAGGAGTTTAAAGATGAATTCCCTGAAGATGTTCCAAATAATTTACCACTTATTAGGAGGAATTGAACATCAAATTGACTTTATCCTTGCTGCTATAATTTTAAATAGACCCACATATAAAAGTAGTCCCAATGAGACAAAAGAACTTTAAAGGCAGGTTGAAGAGCTTATGGCAAAGGGACGTGAGAGAAAGCATTAGTCCCGGTGCAGTTTCTGTTTTACTTGTGCCTAAGAAATATAGGTCATAGAGAATGTGTGTAGATTGTCGAGCAGTCAACAAAATTGCTGTCAAGAATAGACATCCCATTCTTATATTAGATGATATACTTGATGAATTGAATAGTTTTATATGTTGTCTAAAATTAATTTAAAAAGTAGATATCATCAAATTAGAATAAGAGAGGGTGATCAGTAGAAAATGACTTTTAAAACAAAATATGGTTTGTATGAATGGTTAGTTATTCTTTTTGGTTAACTAATGCACCTAGTACTTTTTGAGACTTAGAAATCATGTTTTACAAGCTTTTATCAGTAAATTTATAGTTGTTTACTTTGATAATATTTTGGTTTATAGTAAGAGCTTAGATGAACACATTAAGCATTTGCGAAGTGTGTTAGATGTTTTAAAAAGAGAAAAGTTGTTTGCTAACCTTAAGAAGTATTCCGTTCGCACAGATCAGATTATGTTTCTTGGTTAAATTGTTAGCTTTAGAGGAAGTGAGGTTGATGAACAGAAGGTTAAGGCCATAAAAGATTAGCCTACACTTAAGAATATAAGTAAGGTGCTAAGTTTTCATGATTAGCTAGTTTTTATAGGACATTTGTTAAAGATTTTAGCACCGTAGCCATACTATTGATTGAAGTTGTTAAAAAAAAGTGTAGGTTTTATGTGGGGTAATGAGCAAGAAAGACTTTTTAATTTGATTAAGGAAAAATTGAGTTCTACACCATTACCTAATTTTACTAAAACTTTTGAGATTGAGTATGATGCTTCAGGTATAAAAATTAGAGCTGTTTTGATGTAAGAGAAGCGTTTTATTGATTATTTTAATGAAAAAATTGAACGGGGCAGCCCTAAACTATCCAACTTGTGACAAAAAGTTGTATACATTAGTGAGAGCTTTAGAGAATTGGCAACATTATCTTTGGTGTAAGTAGTTCGTGATTCATACTAATCATAAGTCCTCGAAGCATTTAAAGGGATAAGGTAAATTGAATAAGTGGCATATCGAGTGGGCAAAGTTCGTTGAAACATTTCTTTGTAAGATTATGTATAAGCATGGTAAAGAAAATGTGGTGGCTGATGCATTATCTCGTGGGTATACATTTATCTATACTTTGAAAGCAAAATCATTAGGATTTGAGTACATTAACGAATTATATGTTAATGATCCCGATTTTGCTAATATATTTAATACATGTGAGAAAGTTGCATTTGGAAAGTTTTATAAGCAAATAAGTTCTTATTTAGAGAAAATAAGTTATGTATGCCTAACAGTTCATTAAGAGAAATACTTACGTGAGGCATATAAAGGTGGTTTGAAGGGTCATTTTAGAGTCAAGAAAACTTTAGATGTTTTAAAATATCACTTTTTTTGCCACATATAAAATGAGACTTTTAGAGGTTATATGAGAAGTGTATCATGTGTAGGCAAGCCAAATCTAGAGTTTTACCCCATGGCTTATGTAATCTCATACTTAATAAACTTTGGGTTGATATTTCTATGGACTATATTTTGGGTTTACCTAGATCCAAAAAAGGAAAGGATTCTATTTTTGTTATTGTTGACAGGTTTTCGAAGATGTCACATTTCATTTTTTGTTGTTAAACCAATGATGCAACCAACATAACAAATTTATTCTTCAAAGAGATTGTGAGATTGCATGGCATACCAAAAAGTATTGTTTCGAATCAAGATACTAAGTTCTTGAGCTACTTTTGGAAGACTTTGTGAGAAAGTTAAAAACTAAGCTTTTGGTTTTGACTACATGTAATCTACAAATCGATGGACAAACTGAGGTAGTGAATAGGACTTTATCTACTTTGTTGTATGCTATTATTCAAAAGAACCTAAAGAATTAGGAAGATTATTTGCCACATATAGAATTTTCTTATAATAGAAGTGTACATTTAGTCACTATTCGCTATTCGAGATTGTTTATAGTTTTAATCCAATTACTCCATTGGATTTATCACATTTACCTATTAATGAGCATGCTAGTTTGGATGGTAAGCTAAAATGGTGAAGCAATTACACGAGAAAGTGCAACAACACATTGAGAAAAGGACTAAGGAATATGCAACTCAAGCCAATAAAGAGCATAATAAATTTATTTTTGAACCCGGTGATTGGGTTTAGGTGCATATGCGAAAAGAAGGATTTTCAGCCTAAAGGGTTCTAAGTTGCAACCAAGAGAAGATGGTCCGTTTTAAGTAAATGCAAGGATTAATGACAATGCCTAGAAATTAGATCTTCCAAGTGACTATAATGTTAGTGCTACTTTTAATATTTCTAATATTTCTCTTTTTGATGTAGGTAATGACTTGAGGAGTAATCTTTTTGAAGAGAGAGTAATTGATAGGAATCATCAAGAAGGCATGTAAATATTGAGATTTGTGCTTACATGCCATCCCATTATGTATGAATATTTGTTTAATATTTATACTAGTGTTATTATTTCAATAAATCGTTAATTATATTTATATATGGTAAGATGCTTGTAACGTTTCAGACATTGTACGATCTGAAAGAGTTCAGATCTGGTCTAAATGAGTTTAGATCAGTGCTAAGAATTAGCAACGCTGAGAGTTATAAATGCTAAGAGTTGGCACTGATAAAAGTTACCAGGTTATAAGAGTCAGTAATATCTAAAGAGTTAGAGCCTTGTCTAAAATAGGACAAAGACCTAAGAATATATTAGTAATGACATAATTGTAAAGAGTTGCAAATAGTGCTAGGAAATGTCATTATGCAAATATGTTCTTAAGTATTATGTTCCTGATCTATCTTCACTGATGCAGGTCTGTCAGTGAATACCTTAAAAAATATATATATTAGTATATGTCTATATCTGGATGGTCCAGATGGTTATTATTAGCAAACCATGAATTTAGTGGAAGCTCGTATAGAGATACAGGTATTCAGTAAGAACTGAATACTGAATAGACTCACAAAGATCTCAAATAGACATCCCATAAAGCCGTCAATGGAGGATCTTTCGAGTTGAGTAGTATTCGTGGTCCTTTGACCTGAGTGCCACGATGGGCTTGTGAGTGATCCACCATACTTTGGTTCCACACATGTCAGAAATCTTTCATGGTCTAACCACTGGGTGTCGCTGGGTATGGTCCGATGCTCATGGAGTCCGGTGTGCATAGATATGGGATCCATCAGCTCATTTGGGTGAGTATTATATCCTAATACTCTATAGATTGTATTTCAGAAAGTCTTATAGCCATAAGCAATAATTCCCGGGAAAAGAGTTTAGCCCTAGGGATAAATAATATTACAAAAGTGTTTGAAAATATTATTTATTGAAATACAATTCAAGAGATAAGCTTTCAGTCGGGCATATGGAGATTTGACGGTGTTGATCTATATCTCTGCTTTACTCGGATATAAATGATGGAGGGATTATATGAATATGTTATAACCTCAATTTGTATGGTCTAACGTGCCACTTTGTAATATCCGTAACGTGTGTGTGGGACATCGTTCATGGACGTATGGAGGAGTTCTATATGACAATTCGAGCATGGACCTAGAGAGTCTCACAATATGAAGTGTACTTGTTGTGCACTGGGGCAGTATAATGGATTGAACAGTTCTATCCTAGAAATTCTAGCAAACCGAAAATATGTTTCGGGGTTCCTCGGGTTGTGCACTTGTTTAAACTTAAATGTTAAGTATATTATTTAATTAGTTGACAAGAGTTATTAATTAATTAGATATTAACAAGTGGCACAATTTTATTGTATGAATTATTTTACCATGAATTCAACCATTTACCATGTTAGTAAAATCAAATAAGGTAAATATTAATTATTCAAATAGTTTTTGAATAATTAAATAAATGTTATTTAAATAAATAAAATATGATTTTATTTATTTATTATTTTATTCCTAAATGGTTAAATATAAACTAAATTTAGTGGAGCACCATTTTATGATTAATGGTTAAATTTATTAAACTATTAAAATGGCCACCAAAAATTATTTTGGTAGTTGGCCACTTAATCTAATTTTGGTGGAGCATTTGTGAAGTTGTTGTAACCACTAATAATGGTTGAGTTTCAAGTGTGTTAACAAGAGAGTGAATGAAAATTCGTGCAAGTGTTGAGAGGAAAAAGAAGAGTTGGTTTTGAGAGAGTTTTTCAAAGAACAAAGACTTGTGAGAAAAACCAAAGGAGAAAGAAAATAAATCCTTCATATTTTTCTTTCTAGAATCAAAACTTTATTGCTGGAGATCATATTGCTACTATTCTAGCTTCACAACCCTACCGGATTGTTATGAACTAGAATTGGACAAAAGTACACTTCAAGGTCAGCTCAAAATTGGAGCAAAGATATCCGGAATTCGAAATCTTCATCGAAGGCCTTCAAAGGTATGTTTTCTGTATTCTTAAGTTGTTAAGAATTGAACTACCTGTGTATATGTTGATTACTTGATAAATTCCACTACCAAATTCATGTATATGATGCATAATTTTAATTTTTCAATATGTACACAATCACATGCATACACCCTAAAATATGTCAACAGTAAAAACTTCAAAGGATCCATTACATATCCATGAAGGTCCAATGACAAGAGCTAGAGCCAATATGATGCAAAGAAGCACTAAATGGGCTGATTGAAGAAATATAGACTTCAAATGCAACTAGTGGTATGACTTATAGAGATACGGGCTCAAAAAGAAACCAAAAAGCTTATGAACCTCATTTAAATATGTGAACAACCCTTTTGATGAAGTTGGACTGTGTACATGAAAATTATACAAAATGACAACATGCATGAAATTATGGAGATTTATAGACTATTCCAGTATTTAGTATTAGTTTTCCTATTTTGATTTGGATTGATATTGTGCAAAGCCCTTGGATTTTGTTATTTTTTATTTAAATTAGGACTCTAGCTAATTCCTAGTATATTTAGGATTTTATTTAGCTCTATATAAGCATATATCTAAAGGTACAAAGATAACTACGAATTTTAATCAATTAAAAGAAGTTCTTTCTTTGGTTCTTTTATGAAATTGTGAATTTATCAAGAATATTTTCTTGTGGCATTCCAAATCTGACTTATAACTCACATTGTCATTCTTTTCTTAAGGGTGGCATAAATATCCTTCTTTATACCTATGGTTCATGTCATCTATAGGCATTGGGTCAAGGGTTTTGTTTTTTTATGTGTTTTAAAATATGATTTAGCTTTCTTAGGGTTAGAATCCATAATTTGCTTGTCGGGTCTCATAGTTTTCCTATGGGATTTATATTGTTGATGGTATTGAAATTATTGATAATGTGGAAGAAGATGAAGGATTGGATGACATTGAGAAAATGGGCATTGTTATGTTTTTAATGCCTCACTTAATTGTACAAGTATATGCTTCAACTAGAAGAGGAGATAAAATTGAAGTAGAAAATTGTTTTCAGTTTCTTTCTTCAATACTACCATGGGACTTGATGGTATTGAATAAGGTATCTAATTGGGGATGTATTTATTTGGAAGGTTTACCATAGCAAGGATGAACTTCATCACGCTATTAGCATGTTGGCACTCAATGATAATTGAAGTTTCAAAGTTTCAAGGTCTACTAAAAATTGACTTGAAGCAAAATGCGATGATGGGAGATGTAAATGGAGAATTTCTTGCAATGTCAATGGATGTGAGGAAGTAATTCATCGTGCACAGGATTGATATAGATTACACATATTAGTTAGATCGGTTGCGTGATAGTCATCAACTAGCGGAGGGTCAGATTATTGGCAAATTCATTAAAAATAAGTTTGTATTAGTTAATAGAGTTTACAGACCCAAGAAGATCCAAGATGAAATACGAGAAGAGTTTGGAGTGAAAATAATATATGCCACAGCTCTATGAGCTAAGGAGCATTCATACAGGTTGATAGCTAGATCCCTAGAGGCTTAATACAGATTACTCCCAGCATACTGCTATATGTTAGAACAACATAACCCAGGTATGATTACTCATTTAGAAATTAATTACTGTAATCATTTTAAATATTTATTTCTGGCGTTGAACAATACACTAAGGATTTTCAGTCATCTATCAGGCCAGTGATTGTAGACAATAGAACATTTTTAAAAGGTGTGTATCTAATAACAATATTTGTGGCTGTATATAAAAATAAAAATAATCAAATATTTTCATTAGCATAGGGGATTGTTGATTCAGAGAAAAATGTGTCCTGGATATGGTTTATGGCTGAACTCTAAGGTGTTATTAGTGATATTGATGATCTTGTTTTTTAATCTGATTGGCACATGAGAATTGAAAAGGTCATTTGAGAGGTGTTTTCCAATGCTCATTATAGGATCTGTATTCACCATCTGAAAGAAAGTATGGCTAGTAAATACAATATACCATTAGAGAAGAAGAAGAAAAGAAGATTCTTAGCTTTTCATTTTGTTGCTGCAAAGGCATATCGCCTTACTGATTTTCGAGAGCAAATGAACAAGATGCAAGAGATGAAACCCGAGGTTGCAAAGTACTTAGATGAGGAAGTCAAGTTCTTAAAATAGGTGCAATCAATGGGATCTTTTAGAAGATATGATATCATGACTACCAATTTTGTATAGAGCATTAATGCTATTGCAAAAGATGCACGTTCCTTTTCTGTGACCACCTTGGTTGAGTGGATATAAGAGTTAATGCAGATTAATTTTTTTATTGACATCAGGCAACAGAAGATATAACATATTTTTTAGAGTTGGGCGAACAACAAAGTTTGAAAGCATAATGATAAGTCCAATCGCATAACAGTTCATCCTATAGATAATGCATGGCTTGTTGTGAAGGTCAGACTTTGAAGTGGAATATTGGACATCCTCGAGAAGTTATGCAGTTGTTAAAAGTTTGAGTTTCACCAACTACCTTATGACCATGCTCTTAGGGTATACAAGCAACCTAGATTACAGTATCAGAGTTTGTGTTCGGCCTATTACATGTTAGAGTGCTTATTACGGGCATATAGTGAGCTAGTAAATACGATTGGCCATCCATTATATTAGATTATTCCGGATGAGTTGAGAGATACCAACATCCAACCTTCTATTGTACTTTAGCAATCAGGGAGGCATAGGACCAAGTGGATTCTATCGCAAGGGGAGGAATCGATGAAGAATGCGTGCAGTCAATATAGAAAGCATAGACATAAGAACAAAATATGTCAAAATCCCGTTACGTTGCATAGCAATTGATAGTGGCTATTATCATTTTATTTGTATAAATTAATTTTGAATCATATATGCACTTTTAACATTTGTCATATTGAAATATATGTGCCTATTGTCATTTTCCAACTGTTTACATCAATTTTGAATCATATCCCAAGTAGATTAGATTTGTCAAATAGAATTGAATTTTATGTGCCTATTTTCAAATTTAATTTTAATGTGCTTGAAAACTTTATGCTATACAAATAATTTAATACTAGACAATTAATTTACATAATAAAAACCATACAAAATAAGCTTTACGTTTATTTACGCGTATGGGCCTACAAATTTGTGGCCATCTTATCTCTAAAAACATGAATGTATAGACTCCACAATTCCTACTCCTGACTCTCTATTGAGACATACCTTTCATTAATGGAACTTTATCAAAGGACGACCTATTGTCAAACTTGACATCGGTCTCAACTCATAGAATCTACATGCTCCCAAATAATATGGGATCAACATGCACAAAAGTGATAAATGCGCTTCTAGCACCTCTTTAGTGTATGCTTTTATGCTGGAATCGAATATTGTCACCTTCGTCTGTAACAAGTCTACCTTTGTGGCAACCTATTGCTGCTGTTTATAAATAATCGGGATGTAGATCTACATATGAAAGAAAATTATTATATTAAGTAAATAACGTTTAGAAAAAAAATAATTTTGTAATTAATATTCTATAAAGATTGCCTTGTCAACATTTGCCCATAATATTTAGCCCGATAAGCTTTCTTTTTGTCTTTATCTATATATGAGAAATGTCAAGTCTTATGTAACATTGGGAGCTCACATCTACATCGGTCGTCTATGTATTTACAAGATTCCTACATTTACAACAAAATAAAATATGAGTAAATGTTAAGGCCATAAGAGAAACAGAAAGCGAATGAACAAACTTACAAAGAAGTACGTATCTACAGTGGATTATCATTGGGGCAACGCCTACGTATACTTACACTAGCGTTAACGAATGAAGTGTAAATACTCGTTGATATACTGCAAAATCCAATGAGTATGTATTAGATAATAAATACAGTTTATATTGTTCAAATACATAAATTGCCAAATAGACTAATGTACTTACAAAATCATCAAGCCAGTCACCTAAAATCTATCTAGAAAATGACAGGCCAGCATTAATCCTAAGTAGACTTACACGACCATCGAAAGTCTCGAGCTAGGCCTCAAACTGTGCATGGACAGTCGAGTTTATCTCTTGCATCAGATTAACCTTGATGCTCAGATAGTCAAGTTGGTCCTTGAGTTCAGGCTTCCTCTTCTTGACCCATCTAGGCATGGGATTTATAAATCCATGCAGGCTTGTACTGCCACCCAAAAATACTCATACTTCAAGCTACATCAAGTGGTATAATTTGTATACTATCAAGAGCTTCAGGCTGGAATGCGTAACGTTGCTGCTGGTCAAAGTCCAGAGCTAGAGTATACACGTCCTAATTCATGTCATATGGGTACTAAAACAATAAATAGTAACAGTTAAAGTTTGCATGTCAACTAAGTTATTAAATAGGTCGTTATATGTGTTACCTTACTATAGTTTCAGGGCTCGTCTAAAATAAACATGATTAAAAGTATTGCATCATCATTTAATCAGCTACATAATGTCATTTTAGACCCGATCCACCATTTTTAAGACCAACTCTCAGTCTTGGTCTATTTGTTGTATTGCAGCATTGTTCACTTTTAACTGCTCGTACAGCTCATTGATCATTTGGGCAACATTATAAAACATTATGCTAATATGTTCAAACTATATTGACATAAATATAGTTTTAATAAAATAAGTTCAATGATTATATAAATGGATGTCAAAAAATTAAAATAAGTCAAATACTTAAGAGTTTATATCGTTACTCTTGAGACGTTCAAGTCCTCGTCCACATCTACATCCACATCTATGCCAGAGTTAGAGCATGTACAGGAGCCGTTACATGCATGTCCCTAGTATAAGTCCTTGACAGGATCCCCAACTTCAAAAGCCTTCAAACAGCCTCCTCCTATAATTTATGTTCATGTGGCACTAGCTTATATTGGACTACAACAACTTGCAAAACCACAAAATTATGTATCAGAATTAGAAACTAAGTAGTTAAATCTTACCATATTATAGAAAAATGCAATAAAGTGGAGTGAAATACAACATAGATGCTCATGCTTCAAAAATAATTCCTCCATTTCTTTCAATTGCAAAGTCCCACTTCTCATATAGCTTAACATATGTGAGAAACAGTCAGCTACTTGATGTGCAAATGCTTCCCTATAGACCGGTATGATTTCATATATCTATACCTTACAATTAATCAAGAACAACAAATGAGATTTGATAAAAATAAATAATTACATCAATAATAAATGTAAGGGAATTACATATTATGAAAGCGAATGAGAAACTTAACATATTGTATTTCTCTTTAGTGTTAGCAGGATCTTTTCTGATTTTGTTAAACTTTTCAATGCACACTATGCTAATTAAATTATAGAAAGCAGATTGTGCTACGTTCCCCATGGATGATTATTGTACTCTTCCAAATCATTCATAACACGTAGCACTAAGAATTGAACTTTTCTGCAAGTGTCACTTGGTATCAATAATTTATGAATCAAATACACCAAATTAAGCTTTATCGTGTTTTCATCGTAAATGTTCACAAAGTCCCCATATGTCAAATGTCTAGCCTCCAGCTAGTATTGCTACCACAATCGACTTCGCAATTTTCTCTCCAAATCTCGAATAGGCAAGTAATCTCCCAGCTTCAGTCCCGTAATCAATGAAAACACATTGCGGGAGAATTATATGCGCCAATATTCAAATAATATTATAGTATTTTAAAATTTTATTTTTATTATTATAAGATATATAAATTAACTTTAGGACTGATTTATTTTAAATATTATTATTACTTTTATTATAATTTTAATAATAATTATTATTTTAAATAATATTAATATAATTATTATTGTTATATTAATATAATTATTAATAAAGAAAAATAATAAGGGAAATGTACTCACCTTTTTTAATATCTTTATTTCACTCTTCTATATTAATTATTAATATTATATTATTTATCATAATAATTATAAATTTAATTACTATTATACATTTTTTTCTCTTTTATTATTATTATTTTAATTTTTTATTTCAATTATTATTATTATTATTATTATCATTACTTAATGTAGTCATTTATATCATTATAATTATTATAAAAATTTAATGATTATTATTTTAATTTTATCCTCATTATTAATATTATTTTTATTACTATTATAATAATAGTAATTATGTTTTTCTAAATTTAAAATAGTTATTATTATTATTATTTACTGAATTTAATTTTTTAATATTTTGTTTTTTCTTTGCCACATGGCGTGCGCCCATTAGGCGCTCCTTCTGTAAGAGTGCGTGCTTCGCATCATGCGGCGAGCATGCAAGGAGCGAGCTCTAGATGTGCAAATTTTCTCACGACGGGTCATGCATGTGAGGCATGGACGCATGCCACGTGCCGCGAGACACAATGTTTCTGTCATTTTCCTAGGTGATTTTTACCAGATTTTGTCTATTTATTTTACTATTTTTTGATGTTTTCAACTAAATTTATATATTTTTAATATATACTACTCCAAATGTACTTATTTTGTATTATTTCTAACAAAAATACTAAAATAAATGAAACAAATTAAAAACTCACTAGTTTTTATTTATTTATTTTCTAAAATTTTCACTTTTCAACTTATCATTTTAGCTTCCCTTCAAATGACAATGTTCAAATGCCTGACCTACTTGTTCTTAAGTTTGGATTTGAGTATTAAAATGTAAGTGTTGAGTTTTGGAGGCAACGGTTAGAGAGAGGCAAAATGGTAGGAGAGTGGCAATTTTATACTTTAGAAGTAAAATGATCAAAATTTAAGCTTTATTAATATTAAAAATTATATTTTAATTTTGTGGCTATAAAAATTTATGAGTTTTAAATAAGAGCTATTTTGTATGTTTCCCCACTTGTTGGGGTATTTTTTTATTTAACTAATTTTAAAATTTTTGATTTTTTTAGTCAAATAATTAAAAAATTAATATAAATGCCCTTTTACTATTTAAATAATATTTACTATAGTAAATAATATCCACTACAGTAAACAACACACCTATTTACCTAGTGCAATATGCATATTGTGCCAAATAATTGATTCAATATTATATGTTTATATTTTTTAATTTTTATTTTATAATTGATTTATTTATAATTTTACTTTATTATATATTGTATGGTTACTTTATATTATTTATTTAAGATTATATTTATATTTATTTAAATTTAAATTTATATTTTTTTATTCAATTATATTATTTGTTAATTTTTATTTAACCATATTATTTAATTTAATTTTTTATTCTTACTAATTATTTTATTTAATTAACGCGATATGTATATCGTGCTAATTGTCTGATTTGTTTTGTTAAAAAAAATAGCTATAAGACAAGCCATATGCAATATTATTATAAAACATCTTTTCAAGGTATATTAGTACTGGATAGAAATTTAATTTCAAAGTACTTGCATCAAAATTAGAAAAACAAAAAATTCATTATATAAATTATTTATAATTAATTTATATAAATAAATAAATAAATGTAAAATATAATTAATAATTATATAAATTAATCAATATTGTCTGGGTGATATTGTCCCTAATATAGGGGCACGATATATCACTTGATATATTTTTTTATTATTTAAAATTTTATTTTATAAAGCATGATATAATTAATTTATATTATTTATTTAATATTATATTTTTAAAAATTAAATACAGAAAAATAATAAATCAGTTAATAGGCACTGCATATCATGTTTGGCAAGCGCCAATGCACTTAGTAGGTACTGTTTAAATAATAAAAAGGGTATTTGTGTCTAATTTTAATTATTTTGCTATAAAAATTAAGAAAGCTAAAGTTGGTTAAATAAAAAAACAGCCCCAATAAATTGGTTATTTATAAAGAAATTTATTTAATTATTTGTTTATTATTTTACAATTTCTTAAATACCGATCTTGTGTTTTTTTTCCCAATATGTATGACGTAAGTCACTATATCTAGTGAAATGACCAAATAACATTAGTATATTGAATTTCAAGTGATAAATTCTAGGAGTATTGTGTATTTTGATTTATTTATTAGATTTTTAATTATTTTTTGAAATAGTCCCTTACTTTCCTTTTATTACTATTTTCGTCTCTAAAAAATACTTTTTATCCAAATTAACTATTTAAGAAAAAAAATCGATATTTAATGAATAAATTAAGAAGCAAGTGGTAATTTGTTTTAAAAATTTTTTTAAGAATATGTAAAAAAAGGGAAAAAACAATTAAATCAAAGGGTATTTCAATTGTTTCAATAGGAATATAAGAAACCTATTTAATATATACGGAGTACTACAATATAAACTAGTCATACAAACTCATACATATTATTAGGGATGGACAATTTTGAATTTAGAAATTTACGACCCTACCCAAGTCTCGATCAAGATGAAAAAAATTGTTTCGATTGGGATAACCTTTAGGTTAGGACATGTCCTGACTCGAATTTGGGTTGAGTTGGGAATTTCAAAATTTTTTTTAGAATAAAAAAAAACAAATCCAATTTTAATTAAATTATATGTTATAATTTTAAATTCAATTTTGATTTTAATTACATTAAATGCCATAATTTCAAATTCAATTTTGATTTCAATTATATTAAATATTATAATTGAAATTGAAATTGAATTTAGAATTATAACATTTAACGTAATTGAAATTAAAATTAGATCTGAATTTTTTTATTCTAAAAAACAATTTAAGAATTCCCAAGTCGAACCGAAACGATGTCGTTTTGACACTTAAATTCTTTGAAAATTTTTAATAGTAAGGAAAATTTTTAATTCAAGTCGAAATTTTTTTGAACTTGACTTGATTTGATCGGGACAATTTTTTCTATCTCAATCAAACCCAAATATCCATCTCCCATTCTCTAATCGATTTGAATTTTTCAGGACAGGTTGGTTGAGAATGAAAAATCTACTCACCCCTATATATTACTTGATATGATATAACATGGTTGAGAATGAAAAATCTACCACCCATATATATTACCTGATATGATATAACATGATTGAAAGAATAAATATAAGAAATTAAAATAATAAATATATTATGTGATAATAATTTAACCAATCCAACCATTAATATTATTTTAAATTTATAATGAATTAGATGTTATTACTCTAATTAAAATTTCTCTTTAGTCAAGTAAGAGCACACGCAAAGCTGGCCTATGATCTATCGAAAAAGAAAAGGCCGTCCCATTGAAAATATATATGACGCCATGTTTCGCTTGTGTGTTACTAATAATTACTTTCTAGAGAGTTGAAATGATGATTGTGATTTGATGGAAGGTTTTTTTTTTTTTTAATGTAATTTGCATACTTTCACATTAGACACTCATTGAGTTCAAATTGTTTAGAATAAGTGTGGTTGGCATCAGAGTTGCTGAGTGTCCGTGAAATAAGTCTAAATTTAACAACTTATACAAATAAGTCTTTAAGTACACCAAGTGAACATGTAGCCATTTTCCTTATTATAAATAAGTCATTAATTTAAAGAGAACTTTCTCTTTCCCCACAATTGGTGTAGAATGGGAATCATCAAGATACATTTGTTCTTCTATATCTTTCACATGGACATACTCTTAAAAAGTACTATTTTATCCACATATGTGTCTAGTGGCTCTAAAGTCAATCATCCACTCTTTGTTGTCACTTGCCACCATGTTCACTTATGAAACAACTACTGCAATAATAATATCTTCTCCCTCAACCAAATTGGCTTTAGAAGTTTTGTCATTTTCTTTCTTGCTTTTATGCTTACATTGATATGTAAAATGACCACCCTTTCCACAAGCATAATACTTACCTTTCTTTTTAAGTGAGGCTTTATATTTTCGTAAAGTGACTATTGCTTGTAGAATCTTGATGTTTAGTATCTTGATTATCACCCTAAACCAAATTAGCCTTAAAAACTAATTCTTTGACCTTTTCTAAGTTCTCCAGTTGGCGATTCTTTTCTTTTATTCTTATATGCATGATTGAATCTTCCAACATCAAAATTCTCCTTTTATGTTTGTTACTTTTCTTATAATCTTTCCATGATTTAGGTAATTTCTTAATCAAGCAACCAACAAAAAAAAGTTTAGAGAGAACTATGTTTTCATTTTTCAAATCATTTAAAAGTAGGTGAAAATCATGAATTTGTGTTCCACTTCTTTTTCCTTAGACATTTTACAGTCTATGAAATTAACAAAACATACTTTTGGGCACCATCATCTTCTATTACATATTTCTTTCTAAGCTATGCCCAAATTTTATTTGTTTCTTTGTATGTGAAATATACATCATATAACTCATTTGATAATGTATGTAAAATTGTGTTACGGCATACTTTATTAGCCTTACTCCACTTTGGGAAATCCTTCTTGTAGTTTTCTGTAGTAGCCTCAAAAGGAGGAGTTGTTAGATATTCGGTTAAACCTATGACATCAAGAGTGTCAAAAATCTGGTCTTGTCATCTTTTGAAATACTTTCCATTGAAAGTTAGGATTTTCAAAGCCTCTGATAATGACTTGGCTATAGCCAATAGTGATGAATTTCTTGTAGTATCTATGTATATATAGTTTAAGATTGTTGTTGAAATTTGTGCTATATAGGGATAAATAACAAAAATACAACAAGCAAGATATAGAAATCAAGGTGTGATTAACACTATCCTTAAAATATTTCTACCCCACGATTGATAATAATCAAGGCACACTTGGGTTAAAAGGTAGGATAGTTCCAAGATTCAATGACTTATGAGAAGTTGTAAAGGTGCACACCAAATAGAACCTCCTTGGACAACAAGTGTGAACTTAGAAAATGGCTGATAGAAGAGAGATATGATTAAATGATTAAGAATAGAAGTTAATTATAATGAATCAAGTGTACTTACAGCATTTATAGAGCTCAAGTATCTCTATAGGGATACACAACACCTCTTAAAAAGGCCACACATGTTAGAAGAGGTAGATGACTCTCCAAAGAGTCACATTTTTAGGCTTGGGCGCCGCAGCGTCCAATGGCTATATTGGGCATAAGCCCGGCTGGCCGCCTCACACTCAGTTTAAAGATTAGAGCCTCGGGGCCCTCCTGATCTGGTGCTACGATGCCTACTTCTAGTGCAATAGTGCCCAACACACAAAACTTCCTTTAAGGAAGAATTTCATGTAGGAGGCCATATAAACAAAAGAAGTCTTTTTAAGTATACAAATTGCTTATGGAGTAGACGAATGGCATTGGAATTTCTTCATTAAAGGAAATTTGTGATTTCAAATGGGAGTTATGCTGTTTTTGTTTTAATTTTTTAGTAGACAGTTGTTAGTCATTGGACTTTTATTTTTGACTGAACACTTGGATTTCATTAGACGCTTAGTTTCTGCTAACCTTCCACTAGTTAGTATTACTTGGCGCACCATCCATAAGCTTAGAATACCATTCAAAGGGGTCAAAGCTTTAGGTTTAAGTTTACAACTTTTTACTTGCCATACCACACTTGTCTAACTAAGCTTCAAGGGAGTGCTTAAGATCAACTAGTAAGTTTAGCTTAAGCCTAAATACATAGTATAAAGACTTAGGCCATTCTAAGTCTATTACAAAATGAGCATAAGCAATAATTTTTTAAATATGTTTTTAGTTTAAGTAACAACTGCCTAAACTCTAAAGAGAAAAGAATGCCTCATTTTATAGTTACATGAATTTTGTGTTAGAATTTGTAAGAGTATTTCAAATAAACTAATGTATATCAAAATCATAGAGTAAAGGAAAAGAATCAAGAAGACAAAAAGAAGAAAGAAGGAAAGGGGGCGCTTAAGCAAAAAATTGCTTGAGTGTCGTGGCGCTGAGAAATAGGTGCCACAGCACCCAAGACTTCAGAGGTTAAGTGCCGTAGTGCCCTATCAGGTTTTGTTTTTCTCCTTCTTTCTGTTGAGAGTTGTAATGCCATTTTTGAGCACCACGACACTAAAGGCTCAAGGTGTGACTTTTAGAAGAGCCATAAATCTTCTCCAAAGGTTGTGAACTTTTGAAAAGGTTTTAAATCTCTCCAGAGAGACATCTCCTCTTTATATATTATAGGCATATCTTATTTAAAAACAAATATAAAATCTCTTTCTCTTGATTAAAAAATTTCTCAACTATTCAACTCTTTCCCAAAGTTCTTACTTGTAGTCCAAGAAAATTGCATGTGGTGTGTACTCTTACAATTTTAATTTGTCATTGAATTCTAGAATCTATATTACTATTCAAACCCTTTATACCTTGATTATGTTTATTGTGAGGGCAGAAATAGTTTTAAGGATAGTGCTTTGCACGCCTTGACATCTAACTAAGTTTTGTCCATATACCCATTATATAGTCAACCATATTAAAACTATACACTATCTGAGGCTACGAAAATTCCTTTATTTGATGGAAGGAACTTTAAGAGGTGGCAAGATAGTGTGTTTGACACCTTAGATGTGATGGACAAGGTAGAATATTTAACACAAATTCCTCTAGACATTAATGTAGAAAATTACAAGGAGAAATTTTTCAAATGGAACAAAAAAAATAAAGTATGGCAAAATACCATTCTCCACACTCTTTTTTATGAGTTATATGACGTTTATTCTACATATAAAAATGCATATGAAATTTGAACACAATTAAAAAAGAAATATGTCATTGAAGATTTTGATGCCCAAAAGTATATAATTGTAAATTTCCTATACTTTAAAATGTTTGAGGAAAAAGTTGCGACTTCTTAAATACATGATTTTCATCTCTTGATAAATGATTTAAAGAATAAGGGAATTTTCTCCTTGAACCTTTTGTTGTTAGTTGCTTAATTGAAAAATTACTTGATTCTTAGAAGATTACAAAATAATAATAATAAGCACAAAAGGAAACATTTGAAGTTGGAAGATTTTATTGTGCTTATGAGAATTGAAGAAAAGAATCACCAATTGGGAGAATAATGAGAAGGCCAAGAAAATTATTTCTAAGGCCAATTTGGTTGAGAATTATTCTAAAACTATAAATAAATCATACCTTAAGAGTTTAAAGCCCTCATTCAACAAGAAAGGTAATTCCTTTATTTGTGGTAAGGGTGATCATTTTGTTTATCAATGCAAGTACAAACAAAAAAGAGATAAGAAGAAAAATAAGAAAAATCCTAAAAGCAATTTGGTTGAAGGAGATGATGTAATAGCTGTTGTTGTGGTTTTCCAAGTGAACATGGTTGTAAATGGCAACAGAGAATAGGTGATAGACTATGGAGCCACAAGACATATATGTGGTGACAAAAGTGCATTCCATGATTATATTCAAGCAAGAGAAAGAGAAAAAGAGTTCATCTCGGTGATTCTCATTCTGCACATATGGTAGGAAAAGGGGAAGTTATTCTTAAACTAACTTTTGGAAAATCTCTTGTTTGAGTAACACATTACATATTTCAAATATTAGATATAATGTTATTTATATAATTATGCTTGGTAAGGCAAATGTAAATGTCTAATTAATAACCAAGAGTGGGACATTTGTTGGAAATAGATATTTTTTCAATGATTTGTTCAAACTCAATATACTTGATATATATATTAATAAAAGTACTTCTTCAGTTGACATTATTGAGCCTTTTGATATATGGCATGATAGACTAAGCCACTTAAATTATCTTTATATAAGGAAATGAAAAGAGTTGGTTTACTTCATAATAAACCTAGATAATGATTGTAAATATGATTTGCGTGTCAAAGGAAAGTCCATTAAGAAAAGTTGCAAACCAATAAATTTTAGAGAAACTAAATTATTCAGTTTAATTCATAGTAACCTTAGTGATCTTAAGGATATCATGACCAGAGGAGGAAAAAGTTTTACATAATCTTTATAGATGATTTCTTAACATATACCAAAATATATCTATTGAGAAATAAAGATGAGTCATATGATAAGTTCTTAATCTATAAACAAAAAGTTGAGAATCAACTTGGGAGGAATTCAAAAAATTAAGAACTGATCGAGGAGGAGAATATACATCTAATATGTTTAGTTCCTATTATGAGGATAATGTAATTATATATAGAGTTACACCTCCATATTCTTCTGAATCAATTGGGGGGCTGAAAGAAAAAATAGAACATTAAAAGACATAATAAATTGCATGTTAATAAATTCAGAGGCACCTATGAACTTGTGGGGGGAAGCAATTTTGATTGCTTGCCATATACAAAATAGAATTTTATACAAGAAAACCAAAATTACACCTTATACCTAATCTATCAAATCTTAAAGTGTGGAGGTGTCTTACCAAGGTCTTAATTTCTGATCCCAAAAGGAAAATGATGGGACCTAACACAATTGATTGTATATTTATAGGTTATACCCAGAATAGTGATGCATATACATTATTCGGATTAGAGAATACCATTTGTTTGATGCAAATAATATAATAAAATCTAAAAGTGTAGAGTTCATTGAAACTATTTTTCCTAAGAAAACCAAACTTGAGAAAACATTGACTCATTTAGAGGTATATATTGATAATCCTTCGTAAAGCTCTAATAATAAACTTAGAAGAAATAAAAGAATAAGAAAAGCCATTGATTTTGGTAATGATTTCTGCGTCTTTCTCATGGAAAAAGACCCTCAAATCTATAGAGAGGCTATGTCCTCTCATGATATTTTTTCATGGAGAAAGGCTATCAATGATGAAATAAACTATATCATAAGTAATCATGTATGACAAGTGGTTAATTTGCCTCCTGAAAGTAAGCCCATGGGTTGTAAATGGATCTTAAAAAAAAAGATAAAGACTGATGGTTTAATTGAAAATTATAAAGGAATATTGGTTGCCAAAGGGTTCACACAAAAGAAAGACATAGATTACTTTGATATATATGCTCATGTATCTAGAATTACATCCATTAAAATCTTGATTTCATTAGCTGCAATTTATGATTTACACATACATCAAATGGAAGTAAAACTTGCCTCTCTAAATAGAGTTTTAAAAGATGAAATTTATATAGAACAATCAGAAGGTTGTGCGAGTGTTGGTACAGAGCATAAAGTGTGTAAACTTGTGAAATCATTGTATGGCTTAAAACAAGTACTAAAATAGTGGCATGAGAAATTTGACAATGCTATAGTATCAAATAGTTTTATGATTAATGATTTTGACAAATGTGTATATTTTAAAACCTTTGATACTAAGAATTATGTCATTATATGTCTTTATGTGGATGACATGCTTATCTTCAGCTTAGTATGGAAGTAATAAATAAGAATAAGAAATTTCTATCAATTAAGTTTGATATGAAAGATATAAGAGAAGTTGATGTTATTCTTGAAATTAAGATAATGAGAACATCTAATAGGCTCACTTTATCCCAAGAATACTATGTAGATAGGTTCTTGAAGAAATCTAGATATGTTGCATACAAACTGGTGGCAACACCTTATGATGCTAGTACTAAATTTTATAAGAATATTGAACATACTGATAATCAAATATGTTATGCACAAATGATTGGTAGTCTCATGTATTTGATAAAATACTAGGCCTATATAGCATATACAGTATAGAGATTAAGTTGATATACTTAGAATCTAAAAAAGGAGCATTAGAGTGCTTTAGATAATGTAAAATATTTAATAAGCACTAAAAATTATGGACTCACCTATGGTAGATCACAACCTGTGCTAAAAGGATATTGTGATGCAAATTAGATCTCTGAGTCTGATGAGATTAAGTTTACTAGTAGATTTGTGTTTACCTTGGATGGAGGTGCTATGTGTTAGAATCCGTTAAATAAACTTGTATAGCTCAATCTATAATGGAATCTAAGTTTATAGCTTTGGAAAAGGCTTGTTTTGATGTTGAATGGTTAAGAACACTCATAATAGATCTTCTCATTAACTCTCATCTTCCTACATTTATTTTAATCAATTGTGATTGTCTAGCTGTCATTGCTAGAGTAAAAAGTAAGATCTATAATAGGAAAAGTAGGCATATTTATTTAAGTATGGTATAATTAACTAGTTGCTAGAATTTGGGGTACTAAGCCTAGATTATGTGAAGTCAGAGATGAATTTGGCCGATTCTCTTACTAAACCACCAAATAGAAGATTAATGAAATAGAAGTCGAGGGAAATGAGACTTCATATGCCTATAACATAAGGTAAGAGTAATGGTAACCCTACCTATATGATTAACGATCACATGAAGTAGGTTTATAAAAGTAAGAACAAGTCAATTATTATCTTGTTGTATTATCGATGATATATTGTGATTCCATCCCTAAGGTGAGGTAGTACATCTGCAGTGGAAAAGGATGAGTTATATTCTTATTGAACTTTGTAGCCTATTATTATATAGTGGTGTGTTAAATTTACAAAATCCACTTGATGAAGTGTCACCTATGTGAGTATGGAATTAGGCCGGTTCCTATGAGAGCTAGGCAATCACTCATGAAACTAGGAAGGCATAGGGCCTTTAAGGTTTCAAACCGCAGGACAAAAATAAGTTATTAGAGAATTTAGCTTGATCATTTAATCCTCTATTTTACACTAAAGAAATGATTGTTGATAGAAACTTGGTCTCACCTAGTTTAAGTAAAATACAGTTACTTATTCAATGATTGGTTCATATCTTGGAAAAGCACCAATCTATATAAGTTAAATTCTACTTTGATTTGAAGTTGATTTAATTACTTAGTTTATTCAAAATATGTGAGGGATTATTGGAATTTGTATAATTATTTTAAATAAACTAATGTAATCAAAGGCATAGAGTAAAGGGAAAGAATCAAGAAGAGAAAAAAAAGAAAGAAGGAAAAAGGATGCTCAAGTAAAATATTTGTGAGCGTCGCAGTGCTCATCCCTATTGAATTTCTCTCATTCTTTCTGTTGAGTGTTACAATGCCACTTTTAAGCACCTCGATGCTAAAGGCTAGAGATGTGACCTTTGAAAAAGTCACAAATCTTTCTCAAAGGTTATTGCCCTTTGAAAAGATTTTATGTCTCTTCAGAGAGACATCTCTTTTCTATATATTGTAGGCACATCTCATTGAGGACAAATATAAAATCTCTTTCTCTTAATTTAGAAATTTCTCAACTAATCAATTCCTACTTAAAGTTTTTACTTCTAGTCCAAGAAAATTGCATATGGTATGCACTCTTGCAATTTCAAATTGTTATTGAATTCTAGAAACTATAATACAATTCGAACCCTTTTGCACCTTGATTATTATCATTATGGGTATAGAAATATTTTTAAAGACAATGTTTTTCATGACTTGACATCCAACTAAGTTGAGTCCGTACACCCACTATACACTCAACAATTTAGGCCAAAAAGATTAACTTTTAATAGTTTTATGGTTCTCCATTAGAATAGATTTGACGTGACTCAGCCCACTGTGCTTGGATCTTTTTCATTTCTCTCATGTTTTTTTTCCTTTAAATTCCCCTTCAATAGCTTGACAATACATAGTTCTCTCATGCTTTGTTGCTACTGGTATATACACGTGCTTCTATACTAATTGTAGCTTCTTTGCACACATGTATACTATATGCATTCAAACTTGGATTACAACTTTTCGTACGTATGAATAACACATGTTTTCAAACTCAAATCATAACTTCTTTGCATGCACATCACGTGCTTCTCTAGTCCTAATTTATTTAGCTTCTTTGTCTTTGTACCATGTGTCGCTCACGTGATCCTTCTTTCTTGTTTTCTTAGTTGTTTTTGTTGGTCCTAGTATTTATAGGCTCAACCACTCACGCAAAAGGCCTAAGTTCAAAATTTGAATCTTACTCATATCTTAATTAATTAATTATTATTATGTATAGAGAATGATTTTTCTTAAGTGAAGGAATTTCACTTAAATTCTTCTTTTTTCTATTTAAAACAAATTATAATTCTTAATTCACTATAGCTTAATTAAACCACACTTGAATTTAGTTTTATGCATTCTATGCTGATATGAAATAGGAATTATATACTATAAATAAGCATACTACTTTGGCTCATTATTGATCTAATTCAACATATAATAACCAGAGCACATTTGAGATCTTCAAGTATTCTCTAAGAGCATCCCATAGGAATTCAATTAGCCTATTGCTTACTTAAACACTCATCACATATAACATCATATTTTTTGATCTATTACTGACTTGAGCATCAGAGTGCCTTTTCTTGCAAGATGACGATGCTACTCCAAAAGTTCAAGAAGTATACAAAAGGAAAGAAGGAGGAAGACGATGGTGTTTTTGCAATTCCTGAGAAGTATCAAGGATATTCAAGTAACGTTTTGAGATTTCAAAACCTGTGTACTTTAGTGGTGCCGTTTGTGGAGAAGTCACAGAAGAAAAATACTTTCTTATCCTAGCCAACTCTTTTATCTCAAAATTTAAAATCACTCATCCTCATAGTCAAAAGTTATGGCTCATCATGTAAGTAACTGACCTGAAACTGAAAACACCGAAAGAGAAGGGTTTAGTTCCTCTGAAGTAGTTGCTCTGGAAAATGATATTCCTTTAAATGTAGTAGCATTACTGTGAAAACTAACAAATAGAGTAGATAATTACCAAAAGAAAATCTAGAATTTTGTAATAAAATCATGATACTAAAAGGAGGTATAGACTAAGATAATGGCTTTGAGGAGCAACCGCCAAATACTTCCTTCCAAAGGTCATATGCCTAGGCCACCTTTGGAAGTACAAAGAGACTTCATGAAAAGGTCTTGTTGATACGGTGCAAATACTAGCACAAATATACGTAAGTATACGTATCGTACCAAGTAGTATAATAATCTGAAATAGATATCGACTCATAGAGACTTCTAGACCTATTCATTTATTAATTGCTAAAATTAATCATACTTAATATTTATTCAGACAAAACTTAAGGATGAATGTTCTAATTTATCTAATTATGCTAAAATTAATCTAACATATTCAATAAGTAAATTGAGAATTAAATTCACCAATATCAAGGGAATATATGTTTTCAACTTATCCCTTAATACCTCATTGAACATATTATTCTCTTATTTAATCCCTCGATAATGAATTGTTGGCTAGAATTCTAATATTGTTATAAGCCTCTGTAGATGGTCAAATAAATATATTTCATCCTAACAATTATCTATATATCTATAGTAATCAAAATAGAATAAAAATTCATTAATTTATGTGTATCAATGCTATACATGCTATATAGGTATATTTCTATCCTACAAAAACTTATCGTTGTTACCATATGATCATTTATCAAACTATCCAAAGCTAAACACATAAATTCTATTGTTAGGTTCAATATGGTTCCTCAAATAATCAATATATTGGCTAGATATAAAGAAAGCATTAAACACAAGATATAATGAACAATCTCCTTTATTGAGTTCATAAAATAAGAGAAATAATAGAATTCAATTACATATCGGATTTAAAAGTTGAAACCTAAATAAAAAAAGTTAGCTCATGATGAATCTAAGAGTTCTAAAGAAAATATTGAAAGATGATTACTAAAGCCGTAATATAAGATAAGAAAATAAATTAAACAAAGTGATACTCTGAATCGCTTCTTCCTCTCTCTTGCTTTCTACCCAAGTATTGTCTTCAATCTTGAATCCTTGCTTTGATCTCTCTTATTTGTGTTTTGCTATTGACTTCTCCATATTGCCCTCTCTATTTTTGGCTACAAAAGAGATCATTTTATAGGCCTTTATAATCCTTTGAGGCGTGTGATTTAGAGTCCAAGTCTTATTAGGGAACAAACAAAGTTACCATTTTAATTACCTGGGTACCGCTAGCTTTTGAGTGCTACGGTGTTCAGCTCTCTGCCTTGAGTGCTATGACACTGGTGTTGGAGAACTATAACACTGAGATATGGGAATCTTATTCATTTGCTTCTGCTTGAGCACCGCGATAGTAGGTGTGGAGTGTCGTGGCATTGGGGCTTGGATTTTTAGCATATTAATTTTGAATGAGTGCTACAGCGGTGAGTGTGGAGCACCACAACATTGGGCTATCTATCTTGGACACTGCGACGGTAGTGCTGGCGCCATAGTGCTAGGCCATTTTCCTAATTTTCTTCTATTTTTGTTCAATTTCCCAAAATCTTCATATCGTGGTATTGAAAACTTATATTTTATCAATAAACTTAATAAATAGCCAAATAATAATTTATTTAAAGTAAAATATAAGTTTAAGAAGATGGAAATAATAGTCTTTAACCTTATCACTTGTGCCCTAGGCCACTTTTCTCGAATATGCTAAATACTTCATTCCAAGGGTCGTATGCCTTAAGCCACCCTTAGAAGCGTAGAAAGATTTTCTAGAAATTTTTATGCCTTAGACCATAATTCTTGAGAGAACCAAATAATTCATTCCAAGGGTTGTGTGTCTCAAGTCACCCTTGGAAGCATAAAAAGACTTTTTAGAAAAATTGTGTGCCCTAGGCCACTTGTTTCAGAAGCACTAGATACTTCCTTCCAAGGGTTGTGTGCCATTGGTCACCCTTGAAAATACAAAAAGACTTTTTAAAAAGATCGTGTGCTCCAAGCCACCTTTTTTGAAAGTGTCAGATACTTTCTTACAAGGGTCGTGTGCCCTAGGTCACCCTTGGAAGAACAAAAAGACTTTCTAATAAATATTTATGCCCAAGGCTATCATTGAGAGTGCAAAAAGACTTTCTGGAAATGTCATGTGTCATAGGCCACTAAATACTTGCTCGTTCTTGAGCAAGGAGACACAACTAAAAAGTAAAAACAAAAAGAAGACAATTAAAACACCGAGTTGGCTAATGATTAACAAATTGTCTCAAATATTTTCTTAACTACAAATCTCAAGGAAATTCTAAATGTCATAATAGTTCAACATGTTAATCTATTACTTGTTTTATCCTATAAGTGACTTACTAGGTGTGCATGTATATAGTTAGTATCATTAGTCACATGCAATCAGATTAGTTTACAAGTCAAAGAAATGGTCTCTATAAATTATTTTTATTTATTTAACACTCCAAAGGATTATTTTTTGCATCACTTTACTCTAATATGGCCACTATTTACACTCAAAATATAACGCAGCTATCGCAGTATAGATTGAGGTGTCGATCCCACAAGGAAGCTCTTGGCAAAATAGGTTAATGAAGTAAAATATTAAAGCAGTAGCAAAGGATAAAATTAATTGATTTAAGTGGATGAGATAGGATTGTCTATGATTTGAAGGAAATGTCTTATGATAATTCAAACAAGGCTTCGAGAATCACAATTATGCTTTATAAATCTACTCTACACTTTGATGCAATGCTTATAACTCAATTACAAGTTTCACATCCTAAACAATCAATCGAAAGATAGGAAAATATAGCACATTTGATAACACATGTATTTGACGTAATTAAACTCTTTGCAAGCATTAACATACATCATGTTCATTTATACAAGTTATCTAAGATCGACAATATATCATTTTGATAATATTACAGTAAAAGATTAACTTGAATATCAAATATTTATTGCCCTTACATGTTATCCAAGATTGACAATATCAAATTGACAATACTGCAGTAAAAGATTAACATATAAAACAATGTAACCAGTAACAATTATAAATCAACATGAATCACATAAGAAAAGCATGACTGAACATATATGAGACATGGGAATTATAACCTCTAGATTATAGAAAATAAAATAGATAAGAGTTTAATCAAAACCAAACTTACAACATTTGTAGCTCTTGACACCGAATCAAAGCATAGAAGTAGATTTATTACACATAAAAGTTCATCTCTTAGCCTTGCCAAGAACTCTAGCCTAAATTACAATACATGTTAATGAGAAGAAAAGAAAAGAGAATTATCTAATATTAAAAACGTCCTAAGAGTCTCCTTATATAGGCAATGAATGGACATATGTCATGGATGACATCAATCTTCAATAATTTTAAGCCAAAAACTTGTTTATCCACTTGTAGCACATTTTTTATAATGTAAATGACCGATTTAGCTTCTATAGCTAACATCAAAGTTGTATCATTTTGACTCTTCTTTCCATAGGCACCAATTTCATGCAAATTGGATGAGTATCCAATGAGATATGAGCAAACTTCCAAAGATACATCAGAATTCGGCCAACAACCATTTTACCCACTTGCAATGCAATTTGGTCCATGATAACGGCTGATTTGGACTTTACCATCAACATACGAGTTGTTGATAATTAAGTCAGAATTTCACAGCTTTAAGAAGTATACCAATTGAGTATGTATTTTGTGAGATACGATCCAAATACATGAGTTGGGTCAAGCTGGCAGAAGTTGTAGCCCGATTCTATTGTATCTCAATTTTTGGCCCATAACATGTTGGATTTGACTTTTCCACTATTCTTCAAATTTATGTAAGATTGAGTCATGTTGCACCAGGTTCAAGAATTTATTCATTTTGATTTCTACATTGAGAGTTATGTCCATTTTACCAAACCTGTCCAAATAACATTCATTAATCACAATTTAAGGAGAACACTTTATTTCAAGCTAAAAATATAAAAAATACTAAAATTAGTGACATTAAGTAGTGACTGAATCTCTTAACAAATATGCATTTTTATGTGTTCATCAGCCACACACATAATTATAGATCAAATAGAACTTTATCTAGTTTGTAATGTATGGCTAATGTGAGGCTAGGGAAAAATGGATCTATTTCGGCTCAACTCATACCATAAATATGCATTCTTCTAGAGATTAATCAAATCGAACCATTTATTTTCAAATCGATTTCTCCTAAAGGTATTTTCTCGATTCCCTTGTTGATTTATTGTTCATCTTTTTCTTTTTCTAAGTTAGGGGAATAACAAATTCAATTTATACAATATTTTTGATTTTTTTTATTTTAGCTCACTATGTGCCAAAACTTGAGTTTTTTTACAATTTTAGAACAACCAAAATTCATAACCAAAATCCATGGCCCTACTTTATTTTTTTTCTTCATCTTCAAGAATCCACATAACTCTTGTGATGGGTACTATGAAGGGTAATTACATTTATGGCTGAGGTATTGATGTGGCTAGTAAAGAAAAATAGTTATTAGGCTCAACGAGGGCAATTAGGGGTAAAAATTATACAATGGTTAGCTTGAAAGGCTTAATCGGTCTAAAGATGGCCTAAAATCATTTCTTTGAGTATGTAGGTTTTACTTCGAATAATGCTCAAATAAGTTCTAGTATGTTTATTGTTATGTATAAACGTTTTCTAAGTAAGCATAATAACAAGATGATCCTAAATTCATGCTTAATAACTTCGTCCTTAGATTAACAAGAAAATAATCATAACATTTATTATTTCCAAAAGAAAGTAGCAATTAAATTATGTTTTTATTTCATATCATTGACTACTAATCATTCAACCAATCCACAATTAATTTTTAGTTTAAAATTTTGATAAATATTATGGTGTGGCTGCTTGGTTGGCTTAACTCCAACTTGTCCATGACGAACCATCTGAGGGTCTAATCCTAGCATGTCTTGGTATCTCTGGGTGAAAAATCATTATATCTTTTTAGCATATTGACCAATGACCTTCTTTCTTTGGGTGAAAACTTAATACTTATGAGTATGGGCTTTGTTACTTCATGGTTAATGCTTAAGTCCATTCCCTCTAGCTGGTCTATTACAACTAAAGAGTCGTCTTGCATGTACTTAGGAGCAGGAGAGATCTTGTCCTCTATGGTTGCAGGTATTTCTATTTTTATAGAGAGATTTGCAAAGAAGCTTTCCTCCATCTCGCAATCGAGACTTTTCCTTTTAGGTATTTTAGACCCTAGAAACTGTCATAAACAGTAAACAACATGCCTATTAAGTACTTATTTTTAGCAATAAGGTCATTCTAGCTTGATAATTTCGAAGGGTGTTTAGCCGTTTTTTGAGTGTACCATATTTAAAAAAAAAAAATTTATGCTTCATGTTTATAGCTCTTCGAAGATTAGGGGTTGCAGGATTTATCGTTCTTGCCAACCCCTAATAATGGCATCCTAATTGGCCTAGCTAATATATTGCTTAGGCCGATATTGAACTTTTCGTAGACTTAATCATTTATGAGATAGCTTTCCTCTTGGTGAAAAGGAGTAAGGTTAGCTATAACTTTCTTCTAATGCAGCCTTTGACACATTGGTGATATATTAACACTGCCAGATTGTATTTGTTCAAACATGGCCAACCAAGCAATATATGGTATATAGCCCTAATGTTTAATATATATAATAAATTTAGAGCATGTTATGCCTCACCTTCAAATATAGTTACATAATATCCTAAGAGTATTCATCCATATTGCCAAAATTTGAGACTCGAACTTTTATCCCTATAACATGACTAGTAAGAATCTAAGCTACATACATAATATTAATTGAGGCTCTTAAGTCTACCAAAATCGTTTGGTAAACACATCATTGATCCTATCTCTAGCTACCAAAACTCTTGTTGTCTAGATACTATGTCTCTATATCCTTATCGGCGAAGACTATAATGTTGATGGGTTTGAGATAAGCTCGTTTAATAAGGGCTTTTGCTATATAACACTGTGGCCCATACTGTACTGATATTTCAAGGAGTGCCTAAGTGGAAACTTCATGAGCCTCAGGCTTGTAACCCAACTAATAAAATAAAGACTCAAATTTAGGGTTATATAGTAAGGCCCCTACTACGGGGTCTTGTAGCTCATTCTATTGATTTTCGAGTTCTTCCTCTTGAAAGATTACTGTTACTTCTTTTGTGATCTTCCTTTCTATAGGGTTGAAATCTCCAGTGAAATCAAGTAGATTGACCACAATCGTCTTTTCCTCTTCATGACACGAGAATGGGTTAAGGTCCACAGCTTGTGGTTTATTTGGCACTTATAGGGTTCAATCTTTGATCTTGTTGTGAATTAGCCTTTGTAACTACATGACGTGCATAATATAGTGGTTGAACGTCTGATGCAAACAAGAGGGATTCAGACTTCTTTTCTCTTTTTTAGACAGGGCCCTTCTTAATAGGTAAGGTCGTATATATCTATCAAATATCCATTAATCAAGAAGGAAATTCACCTTATCTTTGCTAAGTGAAATAGGCTATTCCTTTGTATTTTCTCTAGCTGGCCATCAGTTGTATAGCTTGGTTCGATTATCCATATACATGGCTTGTGAATCCATCTTTTTCTTCCTGTTGTTGGGTCATAATTGCTTGCCAGGTGAGATTGTGATTAATAGAGCAGTCATTTTAGCTATCTTTACGAGCTTGATAAATGATACAATTATCACATTGTTTAGGTGAGCTTGATATTCACTAAGGATATTACTGACATAAATTTCTACAAGTTTTTCCTCAAATTTTTGTTCATAGCAATCCAATGCTAGATTTTATTTCACATATTCAAACAAAGGCTTAGAGTAACCTTGCTTGGTCTAGTTAAGCTAAATAATGGCGACTCCTTCCTCATGTTAGAAGTACTTCTTGTAGAACCTTGATGCTTAATGAGCACATTTCATACATAACATTTTGAATCTCTTGGCTTAATAATTGCTTAACATAAGTATGATATGTAGATTTTATGTCTATTATTGTTATTTTATAAGTTTTATTAAAATGACACAATAAAAAGAGAAAAAAAATAAAGAAAAAGGGAAAAATAATCATTACACAAATTCAAGCCTAAGATCTCAAGCCGCGGTTTTGGAGTAAAAACAAGAAGACAAGTCAAAACCTACAGGCTGCGGTACTTATAAGTCAAGCAGTAACACTAGATAAAGTTGAGGTGATAAGTCGTTGTGCCAGTCACCTTAAGTTGCAGCGCCATGTGATTTCAAGCCCAAGTCGCAGCTCCATACTTGATGTATACAATAATTGCTAAGCGCAAGTTCATGCAATAATCCCCTAATTTTTCATTGGATTTATTAACCTCTTAGTTAATTAATGAGAATGCAAAATGCCATAATTTTCTCCCTTAATGTTTAATCTTTTATATTGATTTAGTGCCTAAATGTAATCAATATTCTTAAATTTTGATTTAGGATGCAAATAGAGGCATTAAGTGTAAAACAAAGCTAATTGGATGATTTTGGACAGTTTCTACATTGCTTTGTAATCTAGATATAACTCTCTTATCCGAGCTTTAATTTATATGATTCAAGATACTATGGGACAAGAAGTAAAATATTTAAAACTTTTAGGTTTGTGTTTTGAGAGATACGTGCTACATTAAGGTCCGAATTGAGCTTAAACTTTCACTATTGATGTTCTGGAATGTCCTTTAACCTACAAGTATTTAAAGCATTTTATTTGAGGAAGTTTTCAGACCTGGTGCATGAAAATTCCAGTTGAAAACAACACTATCCTTGTTATATTAAAACTTTATTTTATTTTTAAATAGTTTTCTTAATTAATCAGATTTGGATGCTATTATTTTAGGATAGTATTTAGAATATTCTTAGGATATATTGTAGGCTTCTAATACTATAAATAATGTGTAAATGAGGAGAGAATAAAGCAGACTTGATACAAGCCTCTCTCTCTCTCCCCCCCCCCCCCCTCATTTCTTTTCTAATTTCTCCTTCAAAGTTTTCATCACAACCTTGTATAGCTAAACTTTTATAATTGGTCAAAAGAAACAGAAGCCTCGGAATCAATAAAATTGTGAGATCTAATTTATATTTATTGTTCAATTTATGTTTTAAGTATTGGATGTTCTTCTGTGCCTATATTTATGATTATCTCTTTTAATTACAAGGAGGCCTACTAGTTTATTATTCGTTACAATCTACTACTAGATTAAAAATCAAATTTGTAATTGTTTAATCCCTTTAATTTATGAAGCAACTAAGATTTAATGATTTATTGCGTTAGAAATTATTATATTTTAAGAACACTCGACTAAATTAAATGAAACCGCTTGTGCTTATATTGTTTAGCTTTATAGATCTCTCTAATTCTTAAGGCTACTACTAGTTTAAACCTCTAGCGCTTGTCTTGGGTTATTTAGTAATTAAGGTTAATTAGATCATCTTTTTTCTAATTAACTTCGACTAAGGAGAGACAGGAAAATAGTTCCAACGATGAATATTTAAAGTGTGAATTGTTACATACCTGTATTGATGATCAATTGTAAAATTATAATGATGAATGTTGACTTAGACCAAGGTTTGTTCTTTTGATTGATTTTAATACTTCAATTTGAATTGTTTCTCAGTTCTTTTTCTTGAAATTATTTTCGTTATATTTAAACCCCCCATCCTTGTTTACGTAGCATAAAATTAGGCTAGATACTCTCATTGGGAACGATCTTTACTCATACTACGACATGTTATTTTTAGGAGTATAGGTTTTATTTTTGGTTGGCTGTGACAGCACACCAAATTTTGGCACCGTTACTGGGGAGTGATTCTAGTTGCTTTTGTACTTCTTGTGATCCTTAGTTTATTCTTAATTTTTTTTTTAAAAAAAAAGGTCACCTCAATTGTTTATGTTTTAGTATAGAATTTTTATTTATTTTCATTACTCTGGATTTTTCTTGATTTATTAATCATGGTTTATTAGAGTTTCCTTGATTGTTTATGACTGTAACTCGATCTTTTAATCATGGTGATTTATAGTGTAATCCAGAAATAGAAAAAACGTTGCGCAGGTTAAGGAGGGAAACTAAGAGAAATTATAAAGAGAACGATCTAGCTCTTAATTCCCTATTTGATGGCTGGAAATCAAACTTTGAAAGAGCTTATCGCCCCTGATTTGAATCTCTTGCCCACTTTTCATGGCCTTGAATGTAAAGATCCTTACAAGCATCTAAAGGAGCTTCATGTGGTATGCACAAGTATAAAACCCATGAAGGTGACTAAAGAGCAAATTAAATTAAGAGCCTTTCCATTTTTTTTGAAGGATTCGGTTAAGGATTGGCTCTATTATTTAGCCTGCAGGAGTATTACCATGTGGAATGAGATGAAGAGGTTATTTTTTGAGAAATATTTTACAGCTTCAAGGGCGGCCAACATTCAAAAAGAAATTTGTGGTGTAAGATGGCACAATGGAGAGTCCTTATATAAATGTTAGGAACGTTTTAGGAAACTATGTGTAAGTGATAAGGCGTAATTGTATAAACTATTTTATCTTCCTAACTTGATATTTGTTCAATTTATCTCAATAATTGGGTTATTTATGCGTATTAATGTTGTTTTATAGGTTGAAGCATTATCGGAGCAAAAATACCGGAAAACGGACGCAAATCGGAGCATTAGAAATAAAATTACGAATGGGGGCACTGTTTGCTACAGTAGCAACAGTGCAGCCCCGCAGCGCTGGATTTCAGCGCCGCGGCGCCGATTGCAGAAACTGAGCGCCGCAGCGCCAAAACGCAGCGCCGCGGCGCCGGGACCTGGGCAACAAGTTTTGACAGGTTCCTGAAAATCAGGAAACCCAAAAGTAACTCAAAATGCGCCCTAATTCCGTGCTCTTACCTATTTAATTGCTCAAAACTTACATTTTGAGAGGAGACTCTAGTTGGGACAGCAGCTAGAAACACAAAGAAACACCTAACTTCTAAGTTTGGAGAAATCAAAGAGGAGGGAAGCAAGCTTCAACAACAAAGGCATTTGACAGGGATGTCTTCTTTGCTTTGATTCTTTACTTGTTGTAAGATGTTTAGTTTACATGTATTGATGGAATTAGCTTCAAGATTGTGTAGTTTAATGATGAGCTAATTTCGTTCATCTAGGATTACATCCTTGAACTCATTTGTGATGGATTTTTAGCTCTCTCTTTTATGATATTAATTCAGCTTTTGATATATTCATTGTGCTTGTGTTTAATGCTATTTGATTACTTGGCTAGTAGTTAAATTGATCTAGAAATGCTTAAATAAACTTGACAAAGGCATTTAGGTATTTAGTCTTAAGCATATTGATGCATGATCATAGTGTAATACACTTGAGTTTCATATGAGATAGACATATACTCATAAGGCATGTATGGCTCATAAAACTTGTGCTTAATGAATTTTGTTCAATTTATTTATCATAGACATATAGATATTTGATTGGATGGAATAGATTCACTTGACCTGCAAAAGAGGCTTGTGATGTGTTGAGTGTTTTGGTCAATATATCAAGTTGAGAACCAATAAGCATCAAAGAGATTCTGCTGAATTTATTTGCATAATGGGGGATAGTTTGTAATCCTAGGATTTCTCATATTGAATTTAACTTGTTGGTAATTTAGTTTATCACTTAGCATAATTAAGTTGTTCTTTTACTTGAGTAGTTTAATAGCATACATTAAATCATTTTCTGGATAATAGTAGAAAGACACCATTTCGGTACTTAAACTAGAAAAGATAAATCATTCTCTGTGGGATCGACACTTTTCTCATCATATATTACTTGTTGCGACAACGTGCACTTGCGCTAATTTGTGTTATAGAAATCACACAACAGTAAGCTGCCCCTATCATCAAATTAGTGAGTAGCTACTTATCCAGTACTTCTATGAGGGCCTTTTACTTACTGATAGGAGCATGATTGATGCTGCTAGTGGAGGAGCTTTGGTGAATAAAACTCCCGAGGCCGTGAGCAACTTCATTGCAAATATGGCAGCCAATTCCCAATAAATTGGCACTAGGCTCGACCCTCAATTTAAGCATGTTAATGAGATAAATATTTCCTTCCTAGAATAAAAAATTGCTAGTCTAACTTCTCTTATTCATCGAATGACTATAGAAAATATGCAAACAGCGAAGAGTTATGGGATTTGTTTGGTAGTAGGGGATCCAACCGACATGTGGCCAACTTTTTAAGAGGAGCTCATTGAGTAAGTGAATGCAGTGGGTGATTTTTCTAGACAACCGCAAAGGAAATATGATCCCTATTTGAGCACATATAACCCTAAATAGAGGGATGACCCAATCTTAGCTATGGAAATCCACAAGTAAATCAAGTCATGACTCAAAATCACCTAAGTTACTAGTAATATAAGCAGTCGTACCCACCTAGACAACAACTGGGCCAAACTTTTAATTATGGTATGTCTTTAAAAGATATTGTTAAGTCTCTTGCCACTAATACTTTACAATTTCAGTAGGAGATGAAATAATTTCAACAAGAGGTGAGGGCCATTATTCAAAGTTTAGACAATCATATGGGTTAGATGGCAACTGTAATTAATCAGCTAGAAGCGCAAAGTTCGGGGAAATATTCGTAGATACGAGATAAATATTCTACTTTTAGATGCTATTAAACAAGTACTTGATTCTTTACTTTTCTCAGATCTTCCATGTTCAAAGGTCTTAAAGTAATCACTTGTTCTTCTTTGCCTTCTTTTGCATCTGAAGCATCTTCTGAGCTCTTACCTACTTCCTCTTTTTTTTTTCTTTTCCTGCATAAAGTTTTTTGAAGCAGAAAATCAGATAATTCATCATAAAAATTTCTAGATGTATCAAGAAATGGAATAAAAAAGCAATGATTTTGAAGTAGAGGAAGATTTCATGTAGTTACCTTATCCTTCTTTCTTTCCTGTTGAATTAACTCTCTAACAGGTCGGTATGCTGCTGTCACACACAAATTCTGTTGCATAATGTTCAAACCATGAGTTGATTAGAGCAAAAACATAAAAGAACCTAAGAGATGTTATATGTAAAATAACAAACCTTTAGGTCATTTCCACTATATCCTTCAATCGTGGTTGCAAGCTCCTTGAAGTCTAAATCTTCAACCTTTTCCTTTGATAGAAGAGTTTTCAAGATCATTTCCCTGTTTTTGACAGATGGCAGACCGACCATGATCCTGCTCAACATAGAAAAGCATTGGAATTAGAAGCACAAAGCTAACATTTTAATAATTCAATGGTCAGTCATTCTACAAAAAGATTTACATGAAAAAAAAGTTAGGACTCTCCTTGACAATGATGATCTAGTTCTAATGCACCGAATAGAGCCACAGATAAAGTTACTGTACCAACAAAAATCATTAATTCCTTCATGTTTACATGAAGCTTAAAATAATTTCAACATCATTATGAAGAGATACAAATTCATTAAAAACAATAACTTGTCATTGTAAATATGAATGTCCGCTAAGCATTGTTTGAATAATGCAGAAAGTAAATCAAATTCTTTTTCTCAGAATCTGAGACAGCAGGGAAAAAAAAGATGTTTCCAGGGAAAATTGCTGCTGAAGGCCACAGAAACGGAAGAAAAGATCCGAAAGGATTCTTTTTGACTAACTATTCCATTAATTAAAGGACAATTATGTTCTCATGCTCTTGCTGAAGATAAAGCTATTTACATTTAAAGTGAATAGCAGCAGAAGCAGTGCAAATCAATCTCATATTTAAAAAATAATAAGATTGCAGTACCCATTACAAATAATTTGATTTATACCTGCATTCAAACCACCTGATAATGGCTTTATCCAGGTCAAATGGCCTGTTGGTTGCAGCAAGAACAAGAATTCTCTCACCGGGTTTGGATAACAACCCATTCCAATGTGTCATGAATTCATTCTTAATCTTCCGCATTGCCTCATACTCCCCAACTTTAAATTTTTGAAAGCACTATATATAGTTACAAGGAAAAATAAACTTAAAGGATATGAGAAGGTCAATGTAAGGAATAATGTTTTTGCAGTTATTCAAAGATAACTTCCTGCGAAGTTCAAAGATCCAGGTATGTTTACTATCCCTTGTACGATAGGAATCACTAGACTTGAGAAAGCCATGATAGATTTATGAGCTTTTATTAATGCCATGCCATATTATATATATGGTTTTTTGAAACTTGAACCTTTGAATAAAACTGGTGTTGTGATTTAGTTAGTTGATAGATCTAATGCCTATCCTAATGGTGTAGTTGAGAATATTCTTGTGTAAGTTAATGATTGGTTTCCCTGCTGATTTCTATGTGCTTGATATGGAGAATGACGATCAAACTACTCCTATTTTGTTAAGAAAACCATTTTTAAAGACATCCAAGACTAAAATAGATGTTCATAGTGGCACACTTCCTATGGAATTTGATCGTGAAATTATTAAGTTTAATATTTATGATGCTATAAAATATCTTGATAATGATAATTATGATTATTCTATTGATCTAATTGATTTTTCAGTGCATGAAGTTTTTGAACTTGATGGAAAAGATGGATTGAAAGTTGCCATTAGTAAGCATCTTGAGAAAGAGAATGAGGAGTTAACCTTGAGTACTGATTTGCAGGAAACTGTTGTAGTATTAAATATTGTCAAAAGTTACAGCAGTCAGGTAATGTTCCTTATATTACGTTACCAATTTCTAATGAGACACCTTTACCCTCAATTTTACAGGCCCTTATTTTAGATTTGAAGCCTCTCCCAGTCACCTCAAGTACATGTTCCTTGGAGACAAAGGAATGTTACCAATGATTGATGCGATAATTCTATATCTTAAAATTGATTGCAAGTATACACTATCATATGCAAGTAATAAAGGGACAAAAGAGTCGGATGTCGAACCCATAGGGATAATGTCTTCTTTTTAACCAAGTACTAAAATTATGTCTTTCTAGTAATTATTCAGAAAAATAAAAAAATTTAAGAATGAATGTGGAAAATATAAAACTAATGACACAATGTAAAGAAATTTGAAAAATAGCAATATAGAGCAAATCTAGGGTCAATACTAACCCTTAATATGCTTTCTAATAATTAACCCTCTAATATTTAACTCTCTTAGTCTTTGTTATTGATCAAGACACTAATGTATTCACAAGCCTCTTCCAAGGTCATGCAAGTATACCTTAATTTATCAAATACCTATATTCATATGGCACTTGTAATAAATTAAGATTCATTAAGATTAAGTCTTATTGATCATACATGCCAATTAGGTATATTCCTATCTTAATTTGAAACTTGCATATGCAACATTGAATGTTACTCTACAATCATGCATCAAATTACTTAGGTCTAAATATAATGATTTCTCTTCTGATTTTATCAAAATATTACCAATTCATTCATCATATATTAGTCAGATATATTGAAGCATTAAGAACAAGTAATTTGAATAACAAAGAACTAAGTTTATTAAATATTAAAAAGATATGACAATTAAGCGCACATATTGAGTTCAAGTATTAAACCTAGAAAGAAAATTTAGTTCATGGCTATAAGAGAATAGCGGCAAAAATAATAAGAAAACATGATACAATCAATAGCAAACTGATATAGACGTAGAATTGCTCTTGCTTGTGCTACCTAAGAAACTCTTGATGCCAAAGAACACCTTGAATCTCTCTTTATGACTGCTTTAATTAAGCTCTAATTACTCTCTAAGACATGTGTTGTGTGTTTTTGATGTTCTTGGATGTTCTTTAAAGCTTGGGGGCAAGTGGCCTTTTATAGGGATTCATATGAGCTAAAACATCTCAATTCTTGTCAGATTAGGACTTGCACTACTACTAGGGCGTATGCTACTGTCGCTGGGGCGCTGCATGTAAAAGGCCTCATTGCTGGAGCGATGAGGTGTTGGTGCTGGTGTAGTAACCAGTATCTACGACTGGTAAGAATAAGTATTTATATATGTATAAATATACGTATTTTATTTGTATGTTGGTGATACTGGATTTATATATTGTTATTAGTAGTGTTTGTATAGGTTAAGGTCATACTATTAGCATTGGGTTTAATTGCAAGACTTTAGATTTATTTTAGGGACCAAATTGTAATACTTTGAAAGTTTTGGGGGTAAATTCGTAAATATTAAAAATTAGCCACTTAGTATAAAAATACACTTTTAAAACCCTAATTCTCTCATTTTGGTCGAGTTACCTCTTTTAGAGAGAGAGAAGAGAGAAAAAGAGGGGAGAGAAAGAGAAGAAGGAGAAGAAAAGGAAGAAGAAATTAGAATTTTGATTTTAAGAGGTATATCACAATTATTTCTCAATTTATTGGTGTTAATTATGTTAATTTCTTTAAGTTTTGATTTTTGGAAATATGTATAATTGAGGATTTGATGTGTATTTCGTATGATATTTTGAGAATTGATGATGATCTATAAGATAGTTTGATAAATCATGATGGATTGTAGAATTTCTGCTTGATAGTCTCTTGATCCAAGAATTTTATAAATTGTTGTGATTCGATTCTGGTTTTGAATTTTGATTATATGAAATTATACATGTTTAGGATCATCTGAGACTTTGAATCAATTCAAAATTCCAGAAATTGAATTTTTTGTGAATTTACCAAAATGACCCTGAAATTCTAGAAATTTCTTATGTGAACAGTATGATACAGTGACGAATAATTTTTGTCCCATTGAATGATCTTAAAAAAATTCAGAATTTGTGGAATATGATAATTGTATATGTATAATATGATATACTCGGAATTGAGAATTTAGATCAGTGTGGTTGAAGTGTTATGATTTTCTAAAATGTATCAGCTCATTACAGTATTTAATTAACAGATTTTTAAAGCTATGGAATAAAATAGTTTTAAAATACTTTTGGCAGTGATTTGAAAGTGAAATATTTATCATGTACTGAGATATGTGTTAAGAGTAATTATGTGGTAGTTTTATAATTTTTGAGTTAGTATATGATTTTATAAAATTGGGAGATTGAATACTGTTCAGTAAGTATCTTGATCCTGTCAAGTTGGTAGTTTGGATTCGATGGTGTGTATGGAATGGATTGTGTAGGAACTTTGATATAATATTCATATATAAGAAGGATATATAAGTTAAGAATGGTATATTCTGATTTTGGAGTAATTGGACATCATTTGATGTATTAGAAATTTTTGTTAAGTATAAGTGGTCAGAATGACAGATTTTGAGAAACCAAATATTTAGACCAATTTGATGTTATAAATGCATTGTGTATAATTTTGTAAGCTATTTAAAGTATTTTGTGTGAATTGTGAGGCTTATGAAAGGATTAATCTCCATTGATAGGTTAAGGAGATTTAAGCCTTGTAGCTGAAAGTGTTAAGAGGTAAGTATACTAGACTTTTTACTGAAATCACAATAAACATAGTAATTATTTTGTATGATTTTGCAAATGGGGTTAAGAATATGTTTATGTTATGTCAAAGTATATTTTGATATAAAATGTGAATATATGTTTATGAATGTGAGCATTGACATTGAGCATGGACATACATGTATTTTTGAAAGTGAGCTTTCAAAATAAGATGCGTTTAATAAAGAAAGCTTTTGAAGTGTAATATGTCCATGAGAAATATTTTGTGTTTTGAGGGTACTTGAACTCACTGTTAACTCAGTAGGCATTTTATGTGATTTGTGGAGCCTTTATGTGTGGCCTTTCCTTCGGGATTGGTATATGTTATGTGTTCCGTATGTAGGGAGGATCCTATTGGTACCTAAAGGAAGTGTGAGTCATCACATTCGTGTGGTGGCGTATTGGTGCATGTGAGAGGACTCGCCGATGATTAGGGTGAGGGTTTGGCTTTTACCTTCGGGCATGAGCATTATATATATGTAATTTCAAGACTTCACTTGTACTATTCCTCTCATACAGTATGTCACCTACGAGTGACATTTGGCTCATTATGTGATATGTGATATGTAAGTCCTACTAAGTAGTAGTTGAGTGATGGTATTCCTATTATGTGTTTTGAAAGAATGTGTAAGCGCTTACATGATATGTGATTTGATAAGATTATGATTTTGATTGATCACAGCATATCATACATATGCATTGTGTACGTATATGTATTTGTATTTGATATATGAAAAACTAGTATGCTTATTGAGTTTTATACTCATTATAATTTATGGTGATTTCAGGTAAATAAGGTACATGTGTGCTTAGCGAATTTGGCAAGGCTTCTGCTGTTCCTTGGGTTCCCTAAGTTGTTAGGTTGCTAAGTGTTTCATTTGGGGACACGTGGGATAAGATATTTGATTTGTCCCTATTGAATAAATACTTATGTATTATTTTATTGTGTGTGATTGGATTTAGTTTAAGTTTCACCAAGTGTAGTAATGGATTGATTTTAAGTAAGAATTTACAATGAATATATTTTGGGCTTCCGGTAACAAAGTTGCTACTGATGACGTAGTAGAGTGTTAATCTCTGAGAAAACTCTGCGTATCTCCGGTTTACTAATTGTCCCAGTCATAATTCAATTGCTATAATTCTGAAAGAAATTAAAATGAATGTTTAAGTATTATTGAATGAATGTAAGTGATGTCGTGTGTCAGATCTTTTGGGTCTGGGGCGTGACAGCTGGAGCACTGGTCTGTCGCTGGCGTGATGACGAGTTGGCGTTGGGGCGTTAGACTGTGACTTAAACGGGTCAATTTTTTTGATTTTCTTATTTTGATCACTGTTCTAGCACTGGGGCAAAAATCTTTGTGGCTCTGGGGTGACAAGTCCATGTTTTAAAAATTTTGCTTTTTAGTCTCTGGTTTTTCTCCTTTAAATTTCGTTCAAGTCCCTACAAATAATAATAATGCACATAAATAGCCATTATTCTCATAAAACAATAAAATGTCAAATTAAAATATGAAAAACTATATGACAAATATACTCTTATCAATGATCATCTCTAGTAAACTTAGTGCACTACAAGAAGAAAACCTTGTGTAGGTCTTTAAGGAGCATAAAATGCCTATTGGTGTATTACCTTATCGGTTGGTGTTTGGGAACCATGCCACCTTCCAACTAAGTTAGAACATAAGGCCTATTGAGCTATCAAGAGTCTTAACATGAAAATGGATGAAAGTGGATAGCACAGAAAGTTGCAACTACAAGAGTTAAAGAAAATATACAATGATGCCTATGAGAATGCAAGGATTTACAAGGAACAGACGAAGGCTTTTCATGACAAGATGATCTTTAGGAAAGAGTTTAAAGTTGATCAAAAAGTCCTTTTATACAATTCATGACTTTTTTTTATTTTCGGGTAAGTTGCGCTCTCATTAGATTAGACCTTTTATTGTTACTAATGTTTTTCCTCATGGTGCAGTTGAAATTCAAATTTAAGCAACTTTCAAATTATTCAAGGTGAATGATCATAGACTTAAGACTTTCTATGAAGGTTTCTAAGTAAAGAAAGTGGCAAAACTGGACCTTGAGGATCCAATTTATACTAATTGAAGAATAAAGCATTGAGTCAATCAAACGACAATAAACAAAGGCGCTACTTGGAAGACAACCCAAGAGGAGTTCATTTTTCTTTGCAATTATATTTTGGTTAGTTTTGCCTTTTCTTTGCATTTTACCTTACATTGGGGACAATGTAAGTTTTAAGAGTGGAGGAGGGGATTTGGGTTATGTTTTAATTTTGCGTGGTTTTTCAAAAGATTTTGAAAAAAAAAATTTTTGCTATTTGTTTATGTGGATTTCAACAATTTTTTGTTGTGTATATCATGAGCAGATTCAATTAAGCTTGAAATATTGATAACATGATTGAATAATTAATCTTCCAACTTAGAATTAATTAGTCTAGTAATTTTTCTCGAGAATGGTAGTGACTAAATTAAGTAGACAAATGCTAGTGAGATTTCGAGCCTTTAGACTAACACATCCATATCAATCCCACTATTTCCTTTTATGTGAGATATTCCTCCATGGACTTGTTTCTCTAGAACTTTTTTGATTCTCTTTAAGGTCATATTAACACATGCATGCATGAACATAATTAAGGCACTCTTTGTTATAAGCTACAAAAGCCAAATAGCCTACCTTGTAATTAATGTTTCCCTTTGTTGAACTCTTTTGAGCTTTATTGATTTTTTTATGAACCCACATTACAAGCTTTAAACACAAAAAATAATGCCTTACCCAAGCCATAGATCTAGTGGAGCATTGTCCATCATTATGATATATATAGGTGTGCAAAACATAAGTGTAGGGGTGTCTAGATTTGTGGTATGGCTATGATTGGTGAAATGGAACATGTTTTCATTCTCAATTCACGAGTTCCATTGTACAAAGGTGGAGGAAATTTTGGTGAAAAAAAAAGGAGAGAAATGAAGTGATGGAGGAAATTGCTTTCAATGTTATAAATTATCTATGTTCATAATTCCTCTTAAAATTCCAAGAAAGGGGTATATTTATATGTGATATATACAAAGGTGGAAGCTATTGTGAAGGATTGTTCTCTACTGCAAACGAAAAGTATTCCTTTGAATGATCCATTTTTCAATGAAGGAGTTTTACATGGTTTAAAGCCAAATTAAAGAAGCTGCTGAATGGAGTGATTGGTTTTACAGGTCTTATATATTCGAGCTTGAGTTGATTCATTTTTCCTCCACTAGTTTCGATGGCTTTTGAGCTACATTTATAAATATTTCCAACTTTGATCTTAAACCCCGTTATAACCCTTAAAAAGTCCTTATGGTTCGTGTTATGCATGTGATCACAGTGATAAAGAATGAGAAGATATACAAGCCTATGGTAGATTATTTCCATTGGAATGAATTTGAATGAAACACTTACCCTTCAAGCATATAAGAGTCCAGTGTTTATTTCTGTGAGAGACTACGTATTTACTTTACTCTATCTTCAAGTGAAAATGCTTACTAAGTAAATGTAAGCTGTTTCAGAATATTTGTTATGTTATGAGTTTTGAAGAGCTTGATTGTTCTTTGTTGATAGCGTTGTAACCTTGGTATTTTTGGGAAAGTAAATTTGAGTTTTGCCTGAGGACGAGCCAAAGTTAAGTGTGGAAGAATTTGACGAGAACGCAAAATGTCATATTTTTCTCCCTTAATGCTTAGTCTTTTATACTTATTTGGTGCCTAAATGTACTCATTATTCTTATACTTTAATTTAGGATGCAAATGAAGGCGTTATGTGGAAAACGAAGCTAGTTGGGAGATTTTGGACAATTTTGACATCACTTCATAATCTAGGCATACCTCTCTCATTCGAGTTCTGATTGAGATAATTCAAGATTATATAGAACAAGAAGCAAAATATATACAACTTTTATGTTTTACAGTTTGAGAGATACAGGCTGTTTCAAGGTCAAAATCGGGCTCAAATATGCTATACCTGTACAATTGACGTTCTGGAACATCCCAACCTGCAAGGATTTAAAGTGGTTTATTTTAGGAAGTTCCAGACCTAGTGCACACAAATTCCAGCTAGAAACATCACTATCCTAGTTATATTAGGAATTTTTTATTTTTATATATTTTTCTTAATTAATCAGATTTGGATGCTATTATTTTAGGATAGTATTTAGAATATTCTTATGATATCTTGTAGGTTTCTAGTACTATAAATAATGTGTAAAGGAGAAGAGAATATAGTAGACTTTATATATGCCCCCCTCTCTCTCTCTTTCTTTTTTTTCTCTAATTTCTCCTTCATAGTTTTCATCACGGTCTTGTATGGCTAAACCTTTATAATTGCTTGAAAGAAGCCTTGGAATTAATAAAACTATGAGATTTAATTTATTTTTAGTACTTAATTTATGTTTTAAGTATCAAATATTCCTTTGTGCCTATTTTCATGATTGTCTCTTTTAATTACTAGGAGCCTACTAGTTTATTATTCATTACAATCTACTGATAGATTAGATATCAAATTCGTAATTGTTTGATCCCTCTGATTTGTGAAGCATCTAAGATTTAATGATTTGCTGCATCAGAAATTATTAGATGTTAAGAAGAACACTCTAATTCTTAAGGCTGCTACTAGTTTAAACCTCTAGCGCTCGTCTTGGGCTATTTAGTAGTTAAGGTTAGTTAGATCATCTTTTTTCTAATTAACTACGACTAAGGAGAGATAGGAAAATAGTTCCAACGGTGAATATTCAAAGTGTGAATTGATACATACTTGCATCGATGATCAGTTGTAAAATATTGATGGTGGATGTTGACTTAGACCAAGGTTTGTTCTTTTGATTAATTTCAATACTTCAATTTGAATTATTCCGTAGTTATTTTTCCTAAAATTGTTTTTTTATACTTAAACCCCCATCCTTGTTCATGTAGCATAAAATTAGGCTAGATACTATCCATAGGAATGTTCCTTACGCATACTACTACATGTATTTTTAGGAGTATAGATTTTATTTTTGGTTGCCTGCGACAATACAGCATTAATCCTTTAATAGTAATTATTAGCTAGACTCTAATCTCATCAGAAGTCTCTGTCGATGATTATGTGATTATATTATACCATAATAATTACCTATATGTCTATTGTAATCTAAATGCAATTCATTAAGAACATGTCTAAATAATACCATACATGCCCTTTAGGTATATTTATATCCTACATAGATCTCATAGTTGTCACCCTATGATTATGCATTAAACTATCCTAGGCTAAACACATAAATTTCTTTGTCCTGTTCATTATGGTTCCTTAATCATTCAAGATATCGGCTAGATATAATAAAAGTAATAAACACAAGATAGATTGAATTAATTGTAATCTATTTAGTTCATAAACTAAGAGCCAATAAAATCCAACTACATATTAGGTTCAATAGCCTAACCTTTGATAAAAAGTGTGTAACTTATGACAAATTTAAGAGTATCAAAGCAATTAATAGAAAACATCCAGAACAGGATCATAATAGTGAGAAGAGATAAGAAATTAAACAAGATGACGCCATGGATCACTTCTCTCTCTCTCTTGGCTTGATTGCATAATCTTTGTATTGAATCTTCAATTCTTGACTTCCATCTCTTGTTTTGTGTTGTGAATTGTTTACCCTAAGTTTGCCTTGTTATTCTTGGTGTTTTGGCTCACAAAAAAGTGCATTTATAGGCTTTTGTAACCCTAGGATCGTGGGGCTTCAAATCCAAGTCAAAATATGACTAAAAAGAGGGGGTTTTATATGTCGCACGAGTGCCGCGACTCCCATACCTGGAAAGGTCCAAATGTAAGGGCTTCTTAGGCGCCGCATTGCTTAACTTTCTATTCTGGGCGCTCGGTGCTGTATACTGTAGCACAATCACTAAAGCAAATTAATGTAGCACCATTACTGGTCACATGTCATTAGATTTTAATCATTAGATTTTATCCCTGTTTGCCCCATTAACTCCAAATATACAAAATAACAATAAAACACATAAATAGTCAGTTAATCATAATTTAGACGAAAAAATATTAGGTTTGGAATATGAAAATATTATGCCTAATTAACCCCTATCAAAATACTTACAAACTTAAGACTTTTCTTATCCTCGAGCAAAATAAAAACAAAAACTCACAATTTATTATTGACTCAATAAAATCTCAAAACTAATAATAAGCTCGATTGATTAGATGATCAAAATCATTGTCTCAAAGGCTGTAAAAATAGCACAAGTCTTTTTAGAAATCAATAAATAAATTTCAATAAATCATCATCTCATTCATCAAATTCTTCATTCTCCCCTATAATTGATCACTCATGTGTGTGTGATAAGCAAGTAAAAAGTCAAATAAAACATAGATTTACTCAATAGCTTAAAATAATATGAAAAGATAATATTTCAACATATTTCTATTTGTAATAACAATACTATAAAGTTTGCTTTTTAGACTATTTTCCGCTAATGTTGAAAGAAATATGTCTAGGGATATATTTAAGACTTTACTTAGCTTGTAACGTAAGGTTAGGTTCAAGGTGAGATATTGATAAGGGCATACATGCACAAGTATATCAATATGCTAAACTTTTGTATTTTGCTCTACATTAAGAATATTTGGCTATTTAATGGTGTTTTTTTTATCATAAATATATGCACGACGAAAACTTTGACGTATAAGAGCAAATAAGAGGTTAATTAGACGAGAAATGAGCAATCTGTGCTTAATTTATGCCATCATATAAACCTAGTGCTAACCCAAGGCTGGGCGCTACAGTGGTCATGGCAGAATATTAGGCGCTGCGGCACCTAACCCGATAAATGAAAAATACACCATTTTTTAGTCCTATTTTGACTTGGATTTGAATCCCCTCAACCCTACGGTTCTTATACCTATAAAAATAATTTTTTAAAGGCCTAAACACACACTTTAGAGAGGCAAAAATACAGAGAAATAATTCACACACAAAATTGAGAGATCAAAGCCAAGAAATCAAGATTCAAGCTAAGGAAGTGAGAGAAACACATCAAGGCCCCTTCTTGAATAGTTTTTATCATATTTTCTTATTATTATGTTCGTGATTATGATGTCTTTGATTGATTTATTTGATACTCTTGGTTTTATGAGGAGCTAAACTTTCTTTATCTAGGGTTAGACTTTTGAACTAAGTATGTAGTTTAATTTTATTACTTCTCAGTTTATAAACTTAATATATACAATTGATTCATTCTATCTTGATCTTAATAATTTTGTTATATTTGGATAATATTTTGAATGATTAAGGAACCATGATGAATATAACAAAGGGATTCATATGTTTAGCTTAGGATAGTTTGATACATGATCATAGGATTACAACTATGAGTTCCATGTAGGATAGATATATACCTAGGTAGCATGCATGATATTATTTTGACTTGATCTTAATGAATTACATTGTTATTTGATTACTATAGACATATAGTTGATTGTAGAATGCTTAATATAGTCACTTGACCATCGATAGAGGCTTGTAATGAGATCATATACCGACAACCACCTAACCCACAATTAAACTTCTATAATTAGAAATGGAGAGATCATCCAAATTTCTCTTGGAGTTATAACCAAGAGAAGCCATTTAGACCAATTAACCTTCCAGGATTCTTGCCATTACAAGAGAAGAAGCTGACACTAAAAAATATGTTTAAGTAATATATGAAGTCTAATGATACAATCCTATAGAATCATTTAACATCATTGAAGAATTTGAAGGTACAAAAGGGACAACTTACTGCTGCCATAATTAAGTGACCTCAAGACACTCTATTAAGCGATACTGAGACAAATTCAAGAGGAATGTAGAACAATGCCAAGCTGTCCACTTGAAGAGTGGTAAGATCCTACATGAAAATATATCCCAAACACTACCATCAAGTGTGAAAGAGAAGGAGAAAGTTTTACAACAAGAAGAAGTACAACCATATAGACCACCTATACCCTTCCCTAAAGGCTATAGAGGTGCAACACAAGTGCAAAAATCTAAAATATGCAGCAGAACAGTCCAGAAAGTGCAAAAACGCAGGATGGGCAGCATACAAATGCAAACAATTTGACAAGAAAAAGTGTAGAAACTGGTATACAAACGCAAAAAAATCGTTATGTGTAGAAAAGTGACAACACAACAGAAAATATCAGTAACAAAGAGTAAACTCAGCCCATGCACACTATATTATTTTACTGTTGCAGTATTAATATGGTGCCACCAAATGCTCAGGAGCTTAAAGACATAGAGATGTTGAATCCTCACATAAAAAAGAATGTGTTATAGCATAAGAGAAAAAGGAAGAAAAATAAGAAAGAGAAGCATAGAAAAGAAAAGTTCGAATATAATTGCACAAAGAACCACTTCACCTATTTAAGATTCAAATATTTAAGAGAAGCATAAGAAAGAAGAATAAGCTGCTGCTCAAGATCTAATTAAGAAGATGTGGAAGTCAAAAGAAAGGAAGCCTAGAAAGCTTACATACAAAGATGCTTCCACCATTACCTTTGATCCTCCATAAGAGTAGAAAGAACCACACTAAGCTGATGGTGTTAAATCAAGCGCTTCTTGGGAGGCAACCCAAGTAATTTTTATTTTTATTTTTATTTTTGTTTAGTGTTAGTTTTAGTTATCTCAGTGTCTTTTATTTGTAGTAATAAATTAGTAAATAAAGCATTCAAGGAATCAACATAACCAATTATTTGCGTTACGCGCAAAGGAATACCATAGTCCAATCAATATAACACAACGCTGTGATGCTTCAACTTCAATTACCAGAGAAGTTTCCCTTACTCTTAAGATTATTTTTTAACATTGGAGACAATGTCTAATTTAAGTTTGGAGATAGGAAAAACACATAACTTGTGTTTATTTTGATGCATGATTTGATTAGTTGTCTTGTGGGTAAAAATTATTTTTTCTTAAGTTTTAGCTGAGAAGATGATAATTAGTCTATGGTAAGAAATAGAATATTGACTGAATTTATTTTCACAAGTTTCTAAAAAATAATAGTTGCTTGGGATAATTCATATATCATGAATCTTGAACTAATTTTAACCTTATTTTTTTATCACTTATTCTTAAGCATATTAAGATAAACTTGTATTAGTTGATATATTTTTTTTTTTACTTAAAGATACTTTGTGCTTAAGTAGTACACAATAGTCTTGAAGACTAATACTTTAGAAATTGCTTGATTACTACTTGAGCTAAAATTCTTGAAAACACGTGAATAGAAAAATGACATTAGGCCATCTTTGGACCAATTCAGCCTTTTCTAGTCTACTTTATATGTATATTTATCCGTAGTTACCCCATTTGAGCCTAATTACTCATTTTTTCTGTTTAATCATATTACAAGTCGCAACACTTTTTACTTAGTTATCATAAAATCTACTGATAGCACCATAAACCTTGAGTTTACTTAGAAATATTCTTAAAGGAAAAAGGTTGTATGTGTGAAAAAATGATACTGCAATGAAAAGTAATAAGCCTTAAGAGTATTTATCAATCTAAGTTTAGGGGTACATAAAAAAATTTTACATTCACAATACCCCAGGCTTAAGAAAAAGAAGAAATTCTATGTAAAAGAGTGATTAAAAGAAAAGTAGAATATAATAAGTTTTTTTTTTTAAGGGAAGATTAAGAAGTTTTAAGTAAAGTCAAATGTTAATGGTGTGATTTGAACTTCATATATATCTTTATATCCCACCTTTACCTTAGCCTTACATTACAAGCTAATTAAAGTCTTAAATAGATCCCTAAACATGTGTATTTCTGCATTAGCGGAGAGTATGAACAACAAGTGTATAGTAGTGTAATAGATTAAAATATGCCGAGACATCATCTTTATGCACTCTCTTGAGTATTGAGTAAATCTAAGTTTCATTTAACTAATTACTTGCTTATTACACACGCATAAGTGATAAATTATAGGGAGAATGAAGATCTTGATGAATGATGTTGTGATTTATTGAAATTGTTTATTGCGTTCTTAAAAAACTTGTGCCATTTAATAGCCTTTAAGACAATAAAGATGATTGTCTAATTAACCAAGGCTTGTTTAGCTTATTTTTAATTTTTAGTCATGACTAAGTTGTGAATGTTTTTCTTATTTTGCTCGAGGATGAGCAAAGGCTTAAGTTTGTGGGTATTTGGTAAGGGCATACATGCATTAGTATCTTAGTATGCTGAACTATCGTATTTTGGTCCAAATCAAGAATATTTGGCTATTTAATGGTGTTTTTGATCATAAATAGGTACATGATGGAACATGTGTCATATAAAAACAAATGAAAGGTGATTTAGACAAAAAATGAGTTAGATGCGCTCAATTTACACCACTGCATGAACCCAAGGCTAGACGCCGCGGTGCCTGTGGCAAAATATGGCGGTCAACATTATAAGTGAAAAATACACCATTTTTTAGTCCTATTTAGACTTGGATTTGAATCCCCTTGACCTTAAGGTTCTCATATCTATAAAAACACTCTTTTAAGGGCCTAAACACAAATTTTAGAGAGGCAAAAATACAGAGAAATAATTCACACACAAAATTGAGAGATTAAAGCCAAGAAATGAAGATTCAAGTTTAAAATTAAAGATTCAAGCTAAGGAAGTGAGAGAACCACATCAAGGTGCCTTCTTGAATAGTTTTTCTCATATTTTTTTATTATTATATTCTTGATTATGATGTCTTTGATTGATTGATTGATTTGATATTCTTAGTTTTATAAAGAGCCGAACTTTGTTTATCTAGGATTAGAATTTTGAACTAAGTACGTAATTAAATTTTATTACTTCTTAGTTTATGAACTTAATATATACAGTTGATTCATTTTATATTGATCTTAATGCTTTCATTATATCTAACTAATATTTTGAATGATTGAGAAAACATGATGAACGTGACAAAGGGATTCATGTGTTTAGCCTAAGATAGTTTGATACATGATCATAGAGTAAAAACTATAAGTTCCATGTAGGATAGACATATACCTAGGTGGCATGTATGATATTATTTAGACTTAATCTTAATGAATTACATTCTAATTTAATTACCATAGATATATAGGTAATTTTTAAAATGCGTAATATAGTCGTTTAACCATCGATAGAGGCTTGTGATGAGATTAGTGTCTAAGCCAATATTTTATATTAAGGGAAGAACTAAGTGGTTAATGAATCCAATGAAATAATAGGAGATGAGTCTATACCCTAGATTATTATCATTTCGTGAATTTATTTCCTTGTTTGTTTGCTATTTAGGTTTAGTTTAATTAATAGAACTAGGTTAGTTAATTACATTTCATATTTTAGTTATCTGAATAAAAGTTAAGTAGGTATACTCTAGTAATTGATTGGTAGAATTATATCGTATTGTCCATGTGGAATAATATCTAGACTTAAAATTCTATATTACTTGATACGATTGCGTGTGCTTGTACTAAGCTACTATAGCACCAATTAGATATAAAGATATATTTGAAGTTATAATCACACCATGAATACTTAGACTTTACCTCGAAACCTCTTGATTCCTTCTCCTTAATCTATATCCTTCCCCAAACTTATGATATTTCTATCTTTCGTTTAATCACTGTTATTCAAAGAATTTCTTCTTTTCTTAAAATAAGGCTATTATGATTTTAAAGGCTTTTTTTATTTATGTGGATACCCCCAAACTTGGATTAATAAGTATCTTCAAGACTTAATTGCTTTCAACTTCAGTACCTTTTTCTTACAGAACCACAACCTCTTTCCTTTTAAGAATATTTCTAAGTAAACTTAAGGTTTATGATGTTATGGGTATATTTTAGGGTAAATAAGCTTAAAGTCTTGAGGCTTGTAATGTGGTTAAACAGAAAAAAATGGGTATTTAAACTCAAAAGGAGTAACTATGGATAAGTATACATCTAAGATAGGCTAGAAAGGCTCAATCAGCTTAAAGATGGCCTAATGTAATTTCCCTATTCATGTGTTTCCTAGAGTTTCGCCTCAAGTAGTAATCAAGAAAGTTCTAAAGTGTTGATCTTCAAGATTATGGTGTACTACCTAATCATGAGTATCTCTAAGCAAAAAATTTAACTAATACAAGCTTAATTTAATGTGTTAAAAAATAAGTGATCAAACATAAAGTTGACTTCCATTCAAGATTTATGATATAAGAGTTAACTCAAGTGTCTAATGTTTCCAAGAGACTTGTAAAAATAAATTCAGCTAATATTCTATTTCTAATAATGGACTAATGACCATAATCTCAACCAAAAGTTAATCGACTAAAAACATTTTACCCACAAGTCAACCAATCAATTCATGTAGCAAAAATAAACACAAGTTATATTTTTCTACCCCTAAATTTAAATTTGACATTGTCCCCAATGTCTAAAAATAAAACTTGAGAGTAAGAGACTTCCCTAATAATTAAAGTGTAAGCAATGCAGCGTTGTTGTCTATTGATGTGATTGTAGTTTCCTTGGCTTATAATATTTGCAATTGCTTGTGCTGCTTCTTTGAAATGCTTGACTTGCTATTTTATTCTTAAAAAGAAAAGAAAAGGAAGTAAAAAAAAAAAACTAAAACTAATAAAAAAAAAATACTTGGGTTGCCTCCTAAGAAGCGCTTGATTTAACATCATCAGCTTGATAGGGTTCTTTCTAATATTATAGTAGATCAAAGGTGACGGTGGAAGCATCTTTTTATGTGATCTTGCTAGCATTCCTCTCTTTCAGGATTCCATATCTTTGCATTAAGCTATAGGTAGTAGTTTTTGCTTTATTCTCCTTGCGCTTCTCCAGAAAGACTTTTATCTTAGACAGGGAAAGTAAATCTCTCTTGCCCTTCTCTTTGATTCTTTCATTACAATATGGCTTTTTATTCTTCTTTCTTTTCCTTCTATGCTTTAATGTATTCTTTCTAATGTAAGAAGCTAATGTATCCATATCTTTGAGCTGTAGAATTTATTGCTTGGGATGTACCACATCTCAGCTGAAACAGTTTTCATTCTCATTTGGCAACTTAATCTCCTTGAAAACTTTGAATGTGACAGTGTTATGTTTCACTCTTATAGTCAACTCCCCCTTTTGTACATCTATGACCGTACATCTAGGGGCTAGAAAAAGTCTTCTAATGATGATGGGAATCTCTTTGTCTTCTTCTATATCCAAAACAATGAAATTAATAGGGAAGGTGAACTTATCCACCTTTATTAGCACATCCTTTATGATTCCTTTAGGATAGGTGAGAGATTGATCAGCAAGTAGAAGTATGACATTGATAGGTTTTACTTCTTTTAAACTTAACTTCTTGTAGACAGAAAGGGGCATGAGATTTATACTCGCTCCTAGATCAATAGTGCTTTTCCAAATCCATAGTTTCCAATTGAGCACGATATAGTAAAGCAATGATCTTATAGTCCTTCGGTCTCTTCTTCTTTGAAAGTATGCTCTTCATAAATTTGATATAGCTAGACATTTATTCAAGCACATATGCAAAAGGAAGATTAATATGTAATTTCTTAAATATTTCAAGAAATTTGAAACTTTACTTATCTAATTTGTTCTTTTGCAGCCTCTGAGGAAATAGTAGAGGTAGAGTGAAAGACTACATATACTTATTTGCGTATTGCTATTGGTATTTTCTGCTGAATTTTTACTTTTTCAAACTTCAAAATCTTGCTACACTTGTATACCAGTTTTTGCACTTTTATTAGCAAAAATTTCTGCACGTTTATGCATTTTTGCACTTCAAAATCTGTACTTAGTTTGCACCTCTGTAACCTTTGAGGAAAAATTATAAATGGTATATATGGTTGCAGTTCATCTGGTTGTACTACCTTCTTCTTCTCCTAATACTTGAAAGTAGTGGTTTGAAGGTGTTGTCTTATAAGACCTTGACATTGCTCTATATTTCCTTTGAGGCTTCGGTGTCACTTGGTAGAGCTTCTTGAAATCGCTTGTAATAGCTGCAAGGAGTTGTCCCATTTGAACATTTAAAATTTTCAAAGTTGCTAAATGGTTCTGCATTATGGCATCATTTGACTTCATGTAGTGTATGAGCATGTCTTTTAATAACAGCTTATTCTTTTACGGTGGCTAGAATCTTAGGGGATTTATTGGTTCAATGACTTTTTTTGGTGTTGGAGCTGGTGCTTACATGCTATTCTAATTTTTATAAATATTAATTGTTTAATATTTCTACATAAATATTTTGAATAAAATTATTAATATTAAACATAAATGATACAATGCTTGTAACGCTACAAACATGGTATGATTTGAAAGAGTTCAGATCTGGTCTAAAGGAGTTTAAATCAAGGTTAAGAGTTAGCATCGTTGAGAATTATAAATGCTAAAGAGTTAGCAGGTTATAATAATTATCGAAATCTAAAGAGTTAGAACCTTGTCTGTAACTGGACAAAGACCTGAGAGTATACTAGTAATGACATAGTTGTAAAGAGTTGTAATAAGTGCTAGGAAATATCATTATGCAAGTATGTTCTAAAATACTATATTCCTGATCTATTTTCACTGATGCGGCTCTGTTGGTGAATCCCTTTTGTATAAATCAATGTATGTCTATATCTATATGGTGCATATAGTTTTTCGTAACTGCCATGAGCTTAGTTGAAGCTCATATAGGCATGTGAGTATTCAGTCAGGGTTGAATATTGAACAGATTTACGAGGACCCTAATAGACATCCTATGAAATCATCAATAGTAGGTTCTCTCGAGTTGAGTAGTATTCATGGTCCTTTGACCTGAGCGTCATGGTAGGCTTGTGAGTGATCCATCAAATTTTGGTTCCACGGATGTTAGAGACCTTTCATGATCTGACCACTATGTGCTGTTGGGTATGGTCTGATGCCCATGAAGTCTGGTGTGTGCAGATATGGGATACGTCAACTTATATAGGTAAGTTGTATATCCAATGCTTCGAGATTGTATCTCAGAAAATCTTATGAATATAAGTAATAAACTCGGTAAAGAATTTTTCCACATGATTAAACAATATTACAAAAGTGTTTCCGTATATTGTTTATTGATATACAAATCTGGAGATAAGTTTATGAGTGAGCTTATGGGGATTTGACAGTGTTATCTATATCCCCGCACATCCAAGATATAATTGATGAAAAGATTATGAGTTCTGACCTCAACTTGTATAGTATAACGCACTGATTTGTAATATCCATGACGTGTGCGTGGGGCATCAATCACGAACTCATGAAATAGTTACATTTGACGAATCGAGCATGGACTTAGAGAGTCCCGCAATATGAAGTGTACTCGTTATGCATTGGGGTAGCGTACCAGATTGAGTAGTTCAATCTAGTAAATTTTAGTAAAACCGAATATTTATTTCAAGATCCCTTAAGATGTGCACTTGTCAAAACATAAGAGTTAAGTACATCAATTAGTTAACAAATATTGTTGAACAATTAGATGTTAACATGTGACACATTATGAGTCATTGATTATTTGATTATAAAAAATTACCAAAATGCCATTGGCTTGTTTGACAAGTTATTTGCATTAAAGTCAAATAATAATTTAACCATGGTTAATTAACTCATGGTAAGATTGAGATGGAACCCATTGTGGTTAACCTTGTGACCAAGTAAATTGAATGGCTTGTTGAGCAAGTTTGCTTTAAGTTACTTAATTGTTAAGTAATTAATATTAAATTGAAATTAATTGTTAAATTCAAATGAAATCAAATGCATAAAGCAAATTCAACTCTTAATGGTTAAGACTTAAATGAGATATTTTCATTACTTAATTGTTAAGTTAATGAAATTCAAATGAAATTAAAGGCAAATGATGGCAAATTAAATTGAAATTCATTATTAAAGCAAAAGTTGTTTTAAATGAAATTTTTTAATTCATTTGGTTTTAATAGTTTAGGAATGAAAAAGTTTAATACATTTAGTTTTTATTTTTAAGTGTTAAAATAACTAAACAAAAACAAAAACAAGTCTTGGCTTGCTAAGGTTTTGCCAAGAGGGAAATAGAGGAGAGAAAAATTATTTTCTTTGTTTTCAATTGTTGAAAATACTGTTCATCTTCTTCTCCAATTGAGCCAGCCATGGAAGCTTAGGATTTTTTCTTTTATAATTCAAGTGTTGAGTAAAACAAAACGAAGTTAATTGCTTCAAATTTAGCTTAAGTGTTGAGCTTGAGATTAAATGTTAATCTTAGGGTTTAAGAGTAAAATATTTGCTGAACAATTAGGGCTGCCATTCTAGACACTTAAACCCACTCTAATTAAGTGTTAGAATTGCCATGGAGTACATTTTAGGTAGAACTCCAGTTTAATCCATTCAAAGGCCTTCTAGGTGAATTCTTAATATTTAATTGTTCATTATTGTAATGAGGTAAAAATTTAATGTGTTCATTTTTTTAGAAAATTAGATTTTTGACTTCCGTTACGTATGTTTATGTATGAGATGCATAGATTACATATATATGAAATGATGGACCCACACACCACATGCATGCACCCTAGCGATTAATCTGCACTTTTACTTGGTTGTTATGCCAAGAGAAGTTAGGATGATCTCTCCACCCCAGATTGTTAGAATTTGATTGTGGGTTAGGCTGTTGACGATTAAAATTGCCCATATAATTTGCTGATTCCATGCATCACCCATTTATGTGGTTATCACTACAAAAGTCTCATGTCACTTGCTAGGTTTTGACGGCGTTCAATGTATCAAACTTCTTGGATAATGAATTAATTTGTGCTACCAATGCATTGAATGCATCAATCTCATATATACCAGGGACTCTCTTGGGTGTCATTTCTTCTAGTAGATCATAAGCCTCATCCGTAGACTTATTCATTAAAGTTCCTCTAGCATCGCCATCCATAATAATCCTCAAATGGCCTACTAGTCCATTATAGAATGTTTGGGCTAATAGTCATTTAGGGACTTTATCATAAGAATACTTCCTTAATATATCCTTGAAGTGCTCCCATGCCTCATAAAGTCACTCGCTATCGATCTGAACAAATAAGGTGATGTCATTCCTCATATTTACTATCTTTACTAGTGGGAAGAACTTTGTTAGAAACTTCTATACTAAGTCATCCCATGTCAATATGGATTCGGATGGCAACGACATCAACCAACTCTTGGCTTTGTCCCGTAAGGAGAACAGGAATAATCTAAGTCAAATGGCATTGTTTGAGACTTTATTGTACCTGAATTTATGGCAAATCTCTAAGAAATTCATGATACGTATGTTGGGATCATCATTAGGAGCTCCGCTAAACTACACATACTCTTTTAACATTTGAATTATACTCGGCTTAATCTTAAAATTGTTCGTATTAACGGTTGGTTGCTAAATACTAGACTAAACACCATTTGTAGTAGGGACTACATACTCTTTTAATGTTCTTTGTGGTATCATAGGCTTAAACACAGGATTATTGATGTTGTCGTTGTTCTCTTCCATGTTTAAAGATTGGTGTTGTTCACGTCAAATCCTATGCAATGGTCTTTCGATCTTAAGATTGAAAGAAGTCAATTTTGCTCTTCGCATGAACTGTCAAAATACAAAATAAAAATAAATCAAAGTAAAAAAGAAAAAAGAAAAAAATCTGAATTAAAAGCAAAGTAGTTTGGATTAGTATTGATCTAAAGAATAAAGAAAAATCCTTAGGAACGGTGCCAAAAATTGGATATGTGCAATAATAGCTAAGTATAAATGTATGCTATCGTATCAAGTAATATAGGATTTAAGTCCAGATATCGTTCCAATAGGGACTATTTAATATATTTATTTTAATCAAGTACTAAAATTAATTTTACTTAACTTTTATTCAGGTGAATCAATCAATAAAATTTATCTAATTAATCTACTTTTACCAAATTAAATCTAATATTAATCAAAATCAAGTAAGGGGTTGAATTCACAAATTAAGAGAAATCTAGGGGTTTGACTTATCCTCTAATATTTCATTGGATTTATTAACCTTTTAGCAAATTCCTTAATAACAATTGTCGGCTAGACTCTAATCTCATCAAAAGTCTCTGTCGATGGACGAGTGACTATATTACACCGTAAAAATTACCTATATGTCTATGATAATCCTAATAGAATGAAATTCATTAAGAATATATCTAAATAATACCATATGTGCCATGTAGATATATTTCTATCCTACATGAAACTCATAGCTGTCATCCTATGATCATGCATCAAACTATCATAGGATAAACACATAAATTCCTTTGTCAAGTTCATTATGGTTCTTAATCATTCAAGATATTGGCCAAATATAATGAAAGCAATAAATACAAGATAAATTGAATCAATTGTAATCTATTAAGTTCACAAACTAAGAGTCAATAAAATCCAACTACATATTAGGTTCAATAGCCTAACCCTTGATAAAAAAGTGTTTAGCTTATGACAAATTTAAGAGTATCAAAGTAATTAATGGAAAACATTAAGAACAAGATCATAATAATGAGAAGAGATAAGAAATCAAACAAGACGATGCACTGGATCACTTCTCTCTCTTGGCTTGATTGCACAATCTTGATATTGAATCTTTAATTCTTACCTTCCATCTCTTGTTTTGTGCTGTAAATTATTTTCCCTAAGTTTGCCTTGTTATTCTCGGTGTTTTGCCTCAGAAAAGATTGCTTTTATTGGCCTTTATTACCCTAGGGTTATGGGGCTTCAAATCCAAGTTGAAATAGGACTCAAAAGAGGGAGTTCTATATAGCGCATGGGTGCTGCGATGCCCAAACCTGGAAAATGTTTGTTGTGGGGGCTACCTGGGCGCCACAACACTTAAATCCAACGTCGTGACGCTAGGTACTGTAGTACATTTACTATAACATGACCACTATAGTAAATTTACTGTTGCACTATCACTGATTACATATCACTGTTCATAGTTCTTATAGCAAATTTGATATTTTTGTTTTGTAATCATTAGATTTTTATCCTTATTTTTTGCATTAACTCTAAACCTACAAAATAACAATAAAACACATAAAAAAAAACTAACTGATCTTAATTTAGATGTAGAAATATTAAGTTTGAAATATTGAAATATTATACCTAATTAACCTCTATCAATACTCCAAGCTGTAGTGCAGACAAACAAAACAGAAAAAAATTTCCTTGTTTTCAAATTTGTTCCTAATTGGAGCCTACAAATAGAAACCTTAGAGCCACTATTCTAGACATTAAGACAGAGCATGAAAGAAAATAGAGAAGGCACACATTTGAAGAAAAATTGAGAAACATATATTTTTAGACAAGAAAACTTAGAGGTTGAAAATTCTTAAAGACATTCTTAAGGATTATTGAAGGATTGAAGCTTTGAAGATCATCATCATCATAGTTTATTACTCTTTCTTGCTTTTTTTGTCTTGATTTGAAATTTGTATTTGTGAATATTATTAAGAATTATAAATTTCTTGATGATTTTAGTTATAGGTATGTCTATGCTTGGCTAGATTTTCATTTTAGGGCTTGAAGCAACTTTATTTTGCATTATGTTTGAAATATCTAGTTAATTGTTAACAAAGTTTCATTTAAATTCATTTGTGTCTCTCTTTGCTTAATACTTCAAATATTTTGGGAAATGAATTAATTGACTTAGATTTATGAATTTTAATGCTCGAAAGAGATTAATTCATTTATCAGATTTAGGAAACACAATCTTAGTTGTTGGTGAGTTCGGGAGGCCAATAACACTTTGATGATCAATATAAGGGTTGCTAAATGAATATATAGGTAGGCAAGTTAAAATAAATTTAATGATAAGAGCAAATTTGTCATATATTTTATCATATTTTTATTTTGATATTTTATTGTTTTATGAGAATAGATGGCTATTTATGTGTTTTATTGTTATTTATTGGGACTTGAACGAAATTTAAAGAACAGAGATTAAAATGCAAAGTTTTTAAAATATGAGTCCATCGCCCCAGCGCTACAAGGCTTTTCGCCCTAGTGCTGGAACAGTGATCGAAATAAGAAAATAAGAAAAAATGACCTATTGAAGTCGCAACTGGTGCCCCAGCGCCAGACCTTCATTACGCCGATGATAGGCCAGCCCCCCAGCGCTATATCTTCACCGTGCAAGCGATAGGACAACACCCCAGTGCCATAACTCCACTGCTCCAACGGTGCGGCCTTCTACACGTAGCGCCCCAGCGACAGCATCCAGCGCTGCAGCGGTAGTGTAAGTCCTAGTCCGACGAGAAATGAGATTTTCAATCTCATATCAATCCCTATAAAAATTCCCTCGACCCCTGACATTAAAAATCACCCAAGACACATTCAATAACACCAAGAATATAGAGCACGAGTCTTGAAGAGTAATAGGAGTTTAATTGAAGCAACTTTAGAGAGAGATTCAAGGCGTTCTTCGGCATCAAAAGTATCTTAGGCAGCGCAATAAAGAAAAATTTAACGTCCATATCGGTTTGCTATTGATTGTATCATGATTTATTATTATTTTTACTGCTGTTCTCTTGTAGCCATAAACTAAATTTATTTTCTATGGTTAATACTTAAAGTCAATATGTGTGCTTAATTGCCATATCTTTTGTTTAATAAACTTAGTTCTTTGATATACAAATTACTTGATCTTAATGCTTCAATATATCTAGCCAATATATGGTGAATGAGTTGGTAATATTGTTGATAAACTCGGAAGAGGAATCATAATATTTAGACCTAGGTAATTTGATGCATGATTGTAGAGTAACATTAAATGTTGCATATGCAAGTTTCAGTTTAGGATAGGAATATACCTAATGGGCATGTATAATTAATAAGACTTAATTTTAATGAATCTTAATTTATTACAAGTACCATAGGAATATAGGTATTTGGTAAATTAAGGTATACTTGCATGACCTTGGAAGAGGCTTGTGAATACATTAGTGCCTTGATCAATAAAAAAGACTAAGGGAGTTAATTATTAGAAGATTAATTATTAGAAAGCATATTGAGGGATAGTAATAATCCTAGGTTTTCTCTAAATTGCTATCACCTAATTCTCTTTGCATTGTGTTATTGCTTTTTATATTTTCTATATTCATTCTTAGATTTTTTTATTTTTTTGAATAATTAGTAGAAAGACATAATTTTAGTATTTGGTTAAAAAGAAAAAAATATCCTTGTGGGTTCGACATCCGACTTATTAAGTCCCTTTATTACTTGTTACGATAGCATATACTTACGCTTAATTATAAGATATAGAATTATCGCATCAGTTAACTTGCATATTTATGTGATCTCATTTAATACTAGGGAAAGGCAATGAGGTTACTATTATATCCTTGATTAACGAGTTGAATGGAAGTAGTTAACAACTATTAAATATGAAGAACATGAAAAGAATAAAAAAAAGACCCTAGAATCTTTTTTTTTTTTTAAATATAGATTTCAATTTCATGAAATTGTCTATTTTAATTATTGTTTTGTCAATCTCTTTAATTAATTAAAGAACAATCCTCGTTGGATGATACTCTACTTATTACTTTATTACTTGAACATAACCTGTATGCTTGTAGTTTAGGTATAAGTGTGTGTTAGTAAGCATTAGTAAATAATTCTATTTCTTCCCAGGTAAGAATAGATCCCATATGCAGCGAGGCATACCATGTATACTCATAGCCTATAAGGGACTTGGAGAATTCCCTAAGCCATAAGTTTTTATCAATAGCATGTGCTCTAAGAGAGTTGATAAACCTCCCAATGTGTTATTTTGGGTTGCCTTTCTTGTTGTCGAATAGGAAACATTATGGCATGTCATAACACATGGGATAGAGCATGTCGAGAATCTCAGTCAAGTATAGAGGGAGATGGATATACTCCATGTTAGCCATAGCGTTATTACAACTAGCCTGCTAATTATCGCTAATATATAAAACTGAGTAAGAGCCTCAATTTTTTCTCCTCGTGTGCCATTCTTGTTTGATGTTATATTTATCTTTTTTTTATGTGACTTGGGTAACATTTGACATGGCTATCGTGGCTCTGGGTGTGCTTGTCATTTTAGTTATGGTAATAGCTTCAAAAAACTATGTGTAATTTTGTCCTAATGCCTTTGTAAGGTATCCTTCAAAATCTGAGCTATAGCCCTAAATTAGATTTTATGGCTTGGTTATCTCCTTATGCCTCTTTCGAATTTACAATGAGTTGGTTTTGAGATTTCTTATAGTGAGAGGATTTATTATGATCATCAATAAATGTATTCCTTTGATTACTAACTTTTTGCCGTGTGTTTGCCATCATAAGACTCTAGCCAAACTCCTAAATGGAGTTACAAAAAATACTTAAGGCGATATTAGAAGATCTTAACATGGCAGAACCCTACTAACTATAGTGGTTATCGTGCTGACATGGTAGGCTGTATAAGAATATAGTCCAGGCCTAAAAAATGGCTCTTAGTCTCTTCACCCTAGTGAGTTTAGGAGTAAGGCCTATCAAGTCTCTAAAGATCTCTTAGACATTAAGAAACCTAAGGTTGTAAATTTGCTTTGGCTGTCTTGGAAAAATGTAAGTTTCTCAGCTATAATTACAACCTTAAACTGTGAGAGGTGTGAAAGTGAAGATTACACAGTAAATAATAGAGAGAACATATGTCTTAAGGTCGCATCTGTACGTATATGGGTAATGCATGAACGTTTTCTATGTAAATGAAAACTAGGTTTTAAGTTGTAAGACCTTAATTGAGGATGACTAAAGGTAACATGTCTCATAATCTTACAGTATATGATTGGATGATGAGTTTATGTAAATGTAGAACCCTGACTATACCAAGTAATGAGATATTATGTTGTCAGGAATAGCTTTAGGTTAAACTAGGGCTTAATTTCTCAAGACTTCATTGTGGTGTTGAAATACTTTTGTTGGCAATGTAGGATGCAAAAGATTACATGAATAGGTGGATTAAATCTACGGTTTCATCAATGATGATGGATTTTAGATTGTAAGTCTATGAAAGAAGGAAATCGTGTTTCAATGACACCTAATTTGAATAAACCGTGATGAATGATGGGTGGAATTAATTTTTTTGGTGTTTTAGTGATGCTGAATGAAAAATCTCCTCTATTACGTGCAATGCAAGGATTTGTTTATAGGGTTTAAGATTTATATTAGATTTAAACACTATTATTTGACCCTTACCTTTCTAAAATCTTGCACATTAAATGAGTTTTAATCTCATTAAGAGAGAAAAAAAAATTGAATTTACTACATAAGATAAGTAATATATACTAATTTTATTCCAAGCAAGGAATCATTATGATTAAAATACCAAGTAAAAGAAGATAAGTTACCATTTATATTTGAGGACTCTAAGGGTTAAATAAAATGCTTGATGGGCTTGTTTCTCTTCATTACCCTTACTTACTCGACCTTTTCCATATTTCAGGCTAAGTACCTCTCAAATGAGTCTTAGCCATGGGAGCCATATGCTTTGGGCCTTACTTAATGAAATCTTAGACCTATAAAACCATGACCCACAGGTTGGGTCCTATTAAAGTGTCTTGGTCCCACATAGCTTTCCTTTTATTTATACCTAAATACACGTGTAGGCTTTGACTTAGGCCTCAAGATATTTTGTACAGTAATGATTAAAATTTATGAAACATGGATCAATTGAAAATAACCATATGGCTACTCAGCCCCCACAGTCATGAGAAGTCACTTATTCTATAAAGCAAAAAAAGGTTAGGCTCAATAGAAATTTAGACTAATCTAAAACCTCCCCTTAAAGTATAAGATATTCTTGGATAGGCCAACCTAAGAAAGTATCTCAGCAAAGCCCAACACTTGCCACGTTGGCACACAAGTGGCAATTAAACAGTCAAAAGATTGTGTTACCAAAGTTATCTCATTGCCAACGTTATCACTGAGCTCCACAACCTCCTACTCTTAAGATTGCATCATAGGCAAAGATAATAAAGGATAAGATAAAGCTTTAGAAGCATAATCCTAGTAGCCACCACTATAGCTCCATGTTAGTATGTATGAGAGCTCAACTATTTTTTGACAAACAGATAAGGCCTTCCCTTATAGTGAAAATGAGCCTACACTAGTAGGGAGTTACTGGTTAGAAAATGGTCATCCTACTTTTCATTATGCGGAGCACCTAATTAGAAGAATGCATATTCTCCAAGAAAAATAGAGCTACTTACCTAAAGGCCCTCAAACCTAGTACTTCTCAAAATTACCTTTAAATAATTAAGAAAGGCATCAACCTTACACCACCATGTGTAGCCCTTACGGTACAATCTTTAGGTTCTCATTCTTCAGCTTATAGTAAAGGAAAAAAGGTATATCTCTTTATGAACCCTTAATTTTTACAAGACAACTCATAAACTCTTAAAAAAATGATTACTTCTTCTTCTTCTCTAGCCTTCTTTTGGGCTGAAACCTTAAAGGTATTATCCTTACATAAATTCATTACTAACTTGAGCGTTGAAGGGCTATTGTTGGCCATTCTATTGGTGTTTATTATTGACTAGTGTTTCTCCTTAAAGCATAAGTTCCTCCAAATTAAGTTTTTCTCTTTTTCTCTCTAGTAACTATATTTCGTAATTCTTGACACAAACGATCATCCATTCTAAGCTGAAATAGATTTTTTTGGCATAACCCTATCATTAAGCTTAACTCTATCATCCTAACAAATGCTTAATGTTTGTGGTTAGAGTTGTTGCCAAATTTAACTAAAAACACTTGGCTCTTTTTGTTAATGGGCTAATTTGAGCCCTCATTTCAGCCAATAACACAACTAAAACTATTAAGATAAGCTTTTTAATTTTAGAAGAAGTTAAGGAATAACGAATCTCTTTCTTAAAGTATGCTAATGTCTTTGGTTGGTTTAGTGAGGACATGTTTGGACTTGACTGGACAATAGCTTACATGAGCTAAATATGGATCCTAACCCAAGGACTGTTAAATAAAAGAGAATTTCATTAAGAAATATTTGAGGGCATAGAAGTTGGGGTGGACAAATAACTAGGTGCTAGTTTCATCCAAGAGGCCAACTACCTAGAGTGGGTCTCTAATGTGGTACTGGTCAAGAAGTTCAATGGAAAATGGTGCATGTTCATTAACCTCAGCAAAGTTTTTCCTAAGGAAAGCTTTCCTTTGCCTGAGACTGATCAATTGATGAATGTGACCTCAAGAAATGAGCTACTGAGTTTCATAGTTGCCTTCTTAAGGTACAATCAGATTAAGATATATAGTTAAGATGAGGAGAAGATAACCTTTATCACTAACCAAGTTCTTTACTACTACTCGGTCATGCATTTTGTGATGTGAATTAGGTTGTCAAAGCTTCACAAGATCTGTTGCGCATCCATGTGGTTTCAATGACAAGGGTAAGAACTAAGAAAATAAAAGTATTAAATGGGCTAATTGAATACATCTCACATTGATGCTTTGTTCAAGATATAAATCTTATCGAATTAAGTGTTCAAGATAATCAATGTCTCGTTAATATTATTCAAGTTTCTTTAAGTAATCTGGAGTAATTTACATGAAGAACAAAATAAGACGCATATTAATTTAGTAAGGAATATCTTACATCACTATTCACGCGTCATTGTTCACATGTCACTATTCATGCATTATTGTTTACGTAACTTTATTAGATCCTTATTTTCTTTGTTTCCTTCTTTTATTCTTAGGTAAAATTTAGAAACAATGATATAAAAATATTTATTTCCTTAATATGCTAGTTATTTATTTCCTAATTTTGTAATCAATTCCTACTATCACTTAGGAATTGATTTATTTTCCTTTTTATCCTCTTGATAGATTTGGCTATATAAGGCCCTGTAATTCTAAGGGGAATTTAGAGTTTTAAAATTAATATTAGTGAGAGTTTTTCTCTTGGTTTTTCAAAAAGTTTTAGAACTTATCAAGATTTCTTCTTGTGGCATTCATCATTGACTTATCACTCATAATCTTTCTCATATCTATTAAGTATGGCGTCTATCCTAATTTTTTATACATTTGGTTTTTATCTCTTTATAAATAACAGATCAAAGTCCTTTGTTTTTGTTTATTTGAGAATTTGAATTAGAATGATCATTGGCAAAGTAACCCTATTGAGCGTCTGGTCTCACTTTTCTTTGTGAGGTTCACATTAATATTGATGTGAATTCACAAAGAAAAGTGAGACCCGATGATCAATGGGGTTTCTTTGCTAAGGATCATTCTAATTTAGATTTATAAAAGAAATAAACGTGCAAACCGTAATCCGTTATCTATAAAGAGATAAAAACCAAAGGTATAAGAAGTTAGGGTAGACACCACAACACTTAAGAAAGATTATGAGTGATAAGTCAAGGATAAACGCCATAAGATGTAATCTTGATAATTTCTGAAAAGTTCTTTGAAGAACTAAGAGAAAAATCTCACTATTTTTAATGTTAGAACTTTCTTTTTCTCTCATTTTAGATTCAACATCTCTTATTTTTGAACTCTCATTCTCTTTTTTTATATCACTCTCGTTTCTTAACTTCACTTGTTCTTCATACACTTTTCTTGAGGTTAAAGGTACAAGTGTAATTTATTTTTCACTAAGTACAAAAAAGTACCTATTGGTGTAACCATCATAAATTACATGCCTATCTACTACCACGGTTGCCCCAAAAGAATATGCTCTACATACATTAGCACTACATCACATAAAATCTCATCTTTGTACTTCCCATTTGAGAATGAAACAAGTACTTGTTTATTTACTTTAACTTATCCACAATAATTCAGCCATTATAGCTTTATGGCCTATGATGTTTCAAAATTGTCAAATTCATTTTTTCCTCCAAAATAGTGCTAGCTACATTAGTACAACTCTTCCCCATCAATAATCATGCTATATACCTTTTCATTGACATGACATTTAATATATAAAATGTTATCATGTTATACCTTCTCATCTTCTTTGATTTGCACATTAAGAGCTCTCATTGCCACTAAAAGCTCTCCATTAATTCGGATACTCAATGTAACTTGCATCCTTCAAAAGTGGCATGGGCTCATCATCAAATTCACTTTCGGTCTCAATATCACCATTATCTTTTAATATCATCACTATTTTATCCAAGCATTGAGATGCAATATGGCTTATTCCCAAACACTTGAAGCATTTAATATATATATTTCTAGAATGATAGGAATTAGATTTACCTTTGTTTGGTATGCCTCCCTCTTTGTTGTTTTTGGAGGGCCTTAGGCTTGAAATTAGGCTTTTTATTCTTTTACTCTAATTCAGTTTCCATGATGAAGAAGAACCTAATTTCTTCCTTCATGTGGAACCCTTCTTTTTCAATTGTTACTCAAGTTTTATGGCTATATATACCATGTCATTCAAGTTAATATAATGTTTTAACTTGTAACTCCACCACATTTGGAATATCATAGTTCAAACCAACTAGAAACCTAACCATAATAGCTTCTTGGTCATTCTCCATATTGACTCGATTCATGGTTATTTCCATCTATTTGTGGTAGTCTTTAACACTTTTAGATCCTTGAGTAAAGCTTTATAGCTTATGAAATAAGTCTCTATAGTAGTGATTTGGAATGAATTACCTCCTCATAATAGCTTTTATCTCATCCTATGTCTCAATAGGTCTTTTACGATTTTATCTCCTTCTCAAAATAAGTTGATCCCACCAAACAATAGTATAGTCAGTAAATTCTATAGCGGCCAACTTTAACTTTTTCAATTCGAATTAGTTGTGACAATCAAAGACCAACTCTATCTTTTTCTCCCACTCTAAATATGCTTCAAGATCGTTTTTACCTTGGAAAGATGGAATCTTTATCTTAATGCTTTCCAAGTTGTTATCAATCCTATCTCTATTCATACACCCAAACTTGCCTAAATTTATAGTAGAGACATGATCACCATCATCTAGGTCATTCATATAGTCATCTTTATAATCATACTTAAGTGGATTCCTCTCTCTTTCTTGCATATTAGGAGCTTTAGGTGGCTGTCCCCTTTGTGAACTAGATTCAACTTTATCTATTCTTTCATTTACCTCATCAAATCTCAATTCCAGTCGATTGAATTTTTGTTCTAAAAACTTAAAGAAGAGTTGGAAATCTATATTTTCCTGAGCATCATTGGATGAGCCTTTATCTTTTTCCTAAGGCATATTTAATAACCTACACAAAAAAAGCTAGAAAATCTCACAAACACTCCCTTACATATTTTATCTCTAGATTGATAGCACTTACACTCATATTTACTCAATTTTAGCTTTTACCTTCGTATGAGCTCACACTCTCTTACCTTTTCCCATTCTTTAGTCTCATCTTTAGTTCTTTATTGAACTTAACGAACTTAATCAAAACTTTTTGTAACAATTCAAACTCAAAAAATCAGATTCATTAGGAATGAGCGTGAGTTAAACGTAAAGGATAACGAAGAGGCAGAATTTAAAAAGCAAAGAGAATAATAAAAATGAATGCGAATTTTAATGCACTTTAAGGTTATTTTATTTTAGGTCTAATTGCAAAAAATAGGAAAAATGCACACTGTATGCAATCAAAATTTAAATAGAAAACAACACTTTAACTAATTCATATTTCTATACTTTTTTAATTTAAAATTCAGAATAGTAACTAGAAATCATTTGAATCTGAATTTTTTTCCACATTTCTTTTTTTTTGAATTTTTTTATAGTTTTGTTACTTATATGTGGTGATAAATAACTTGAATGAATTAGGGTGAAGAAATAAGTTAAAGTTGCAATTAAGAAGAAATAAAGATGATAGGTTACAGATTCAAGGGAATAGAACAAAGGGTACGAAATTTAAAAGAAGAAAAAACAATAAAAATAAAAGATAGATTAAACTCGATTTAAAGTCTAAACTCTAATACAAAGTAATGAGAATCTGACACATGCTTTCTTATAGCATAAATTTAAGCATAAGTATATGCTATCGTGATCAAGTAATATAAGGACTCTAAGTAATAATAGTTACTTATACCAAGTACTAAAATTGTGTCTTTCTTATAATTATTCAAAAAAACAGACTTTAAATTTCTAAGACTAAAATGAAATTAAATATATAAACTAATAAAGTAATAGACTTAAGACAATGTAAGGATTAGGATAAGAACAATTCTTGAGAAGCTTAGGATTAATAACTATCCTTCAATATGTCTCTAAAGATTATATTCTCTTTTAATATTTAATTCCCTCAGTTTATTATTGATTAGGAAATTAAGGTAATTGCAAGCCTCTATGCTACAACTTAAATATTGTATTATCCAAGTATAGGTTGTCTTAATTATAATATTTACTCATGAGTCCGAGTGTCGTATCCGCAGAGAGTGATCACTAAGAGCAAAGGTTGTTTGTCATTGTTCAAGAGTGATGAAATATTATCCCAAAGATGGAGAAATGTTGGCTGATTTTAAAAGAGAAGATTACCAAATGTAAATTGTTAAATCAATTAAAAGAACACTAAGGCATTATAGATCCACACTTACTTAGGTTATAGTAGAGCTCCTTTGATTCTTTTTACTCATTTGAGAAATCCTTTCAATTGATAGAAAACATCACTTGTAAAATATTTTGTTGATATGTAGAATATCTTTCCAATCATTCCTTGTGCCTTTAGTCTACAAAGAATCAAGGCTCCAACAAACCAAAACCGATGCAAATGATATTGCACAGCCTATACGCATACAAGACAAAGAATTCGCACGTGGGCTTGGAAGGGCTCAAGTCCATCAATCACATGATACATTAAGTTTGCCAAATGGGCCAATCACAAGACTTAGAGCCAAGCAATTTAAAGAAGCATTAAATGGGCTGATTCAACAAGTTTGTGGGAGGGCAAACACATGGAGGCCTAGCATAAGCCTAAATACATTTCAAATCAATCCAAATCAGATTCAAGGAAACCTAATCACTTTGATTAAGGCAGAATTTCTAGAAAGTTGAATATTCAAGGAAACATAATTCCTTTGATTTAGGCATGTTTTCTGGAAATTTGAATATTCAAGGAAACATAATTCCTTCGATTTAGGCATGTTTTCTGGAAAGTTGAATATTCAAGGAAACCATGTTTTCTGGAAATTTGAATATTCAAGGAATCCTAATCCCTTTGATTTAGGCATGTTTTCTGAAAATTTGATTAAGTTTGAATTTTGTTGTTATATTAGTTGTAAGTTTGAAATTTGTATTTGAAAGTTGTAACTTGACATCTCTTATGGTCTCTATAAATACCATGGAGATTGAGAGTGGGAGGACAGATTTCAGAAAATACAATTTGAGAGTTTTTGTGTTCTTCTTTCATTCTTGAAAGGACTTGAACTTATCAAGCTTGTTCTTGTGGCGTTCAAACAACCGGACTTATCACCTAGATTCTTGAAGTATCCTTGGGGTTTCTTGGTGTGGCGTCCTATATCCAGCCATAGTTTTGGTTCTTGGTTTGCTAACTCAAGGGTCAAAACTCGTCAAACTTGCGTCTTGAAGATCTCGGGTTCAATTCCATATTGTGGTGCTGGGTTTTGTCACATTGTTGGCAAGGTTCATATCAAAAACAACTTCTATAAATGATAAATTAGCTCATTTGAAAACAAATACAAACATTTAAAAAATGGGAGTAGAATCAAAGTGACAAAATTACAAGTCCATAAATATTTCACTCTTAGCCTTAGCTAGAAGTTTAGAAAGACATAATGAGAGAATACAAGAAAATGTGTTTGGAATTAAATGTAACCTTATAATTTTCTCTCCAAATTTAGCTCTCCCTAGGACAAAAACAAGTCTCCAATTTATAGGAAGGCTTATACACAACAAAACATAATGGAGGGAACTACGTGAATATTAAAGAAATCAAAAGGAAAGAGACAGCTACTAGTTGCACTTGAATACCACTTATACTCCACATTGAACATACATTTTGACAATGAAGCTGTCTGAAACAACATCAATTATCAAAATAACAATTGTAGATCTGTTCCTTAACAGTTTTTGTATTGGGTGATCTCATCCATATTGGATAAGTATTTCTCAAGTTACAGTCAAAATACAAAACACAGTTCATACTGGGCCATACTGCAAATGGGTTATTTTCTCGATCCATTTTTACCTTCAAAACTTTCAATTTAAAAAATTCTTGTGAAATCCATTATTGTATCCTATGATGTTAACTTGTCACAAGATCATAAATCTTGTCAATTGGATTACTAGGTAAAAATTTATGCCCATTTTACTGAACCTACTACAAAATAATAAAAAAGTAATTCGTTAAAATAATATAAATATGCTTAAGTTTAGAGAGGTTAATGACATCAATAATGAAAATAATGGTTTAAACTCTTATTAAATATATAATTTCAAGTGCTCATCACTCTCTCAAGGTCAAACAATAATATCTCAATTTATCAAATACCTATATCTCTATGGTATTTATAATAAGCATAAACTTATTAAGGATAAGTCTTATTGATCATGCATGCCAATTAGGTATATCTATATAATAAGTTAGAACTTGTAAATCTCTCTACAATCATGCATCCATTTATTATGGTCTAAATATAGTGATTCATCTCTCGAGTTTATCAAAATATTACCAAATCAATCATAACATTGGCCAAATGTTATAGCGCATTAAGCACAAATAAATTGAATAATAATAAATTGAGTTTATTAAATATAAAAAAAATATTACAATTAAGCTCTACATTTTGAGTTCAAGTATTAATCTCAAAAAGAAAATTTAGCTCATAATTGTTAGGGAAAATAAGCAAAACAATAACGAAAACATGATTCTATCAAACTAATATGACTATTTAAGCGCTATTGTTGAATTGCTAAAATTCCTTTGAACTTTTGATGATTCTCCTTCTTGAATTACTTTGCTTAGCTTCAATAGCCTTGTATTGTATGTGTTTTTCTTGATGATTTAAAAGCTGTGACAAGTGGCATTTTTACTAGGGTTGTTTTGAACTAAAAAAGCTTAATTCTTGCAAAGTCAAGATTTGCGTGATCACCGGGGCACTACCCCTTAATCCAGGATCGCTGGAGCAATGGTGATATAGCACTGGGATACTAGCTTTTCATTGGGGCGGTAATATATTGGCACTGGAGCAAAAATACGGTAAATCAAGAGTCTTATTTTTCTTTTCTTAATCCAGTCTAGAGTTACTGTTGCTGAACTAAGGCCCATACAGTTGAAGTGATAACTCCTATTTTGGAATCTTTGCATTTTAGTCCTAATTTCTTTATATTTGCTCCTTTTAGCCTCAGCACCTACAAATAAACAATAATACTTATAAATAGTCATTTATTCTCAGTAAAATATCAAATCTCAAAGTAAAATGAGAATAAATTAAATGACTATTTTACCCCTATAAGAACCTCATAAAGAAAAGTAAGAGCCGACGCTCAATAAGATTTCTTTGCCAAGGATAGTTCTAATTCAAATTCATAAAATAAATAAATGTGTTGACCTTAACTCTTTATCTATAAAGAGATAAGAACCAAAGATATAAGAAGCTAAGGTAGACGCCACATTCAAGAAAGATTATGAGTGATAAATTAAGGATAAATGCTACAAGATGTAATATTGATAACTTCTGAAAAGTTCTTTGAAGAATTAAGAGAAAACTCCTACTATTATTAATGTTAAAACTCTATTTGTTTTTCTCTCCTTTAGTTTCAACCTCTCTTGTTTTCAAACTTTCACTCTTTTTTTTCATATCAATCTCCCCTTTTCAACTTCACTTGATCTTAGAAAAGCTTTTCTTTTCTTAAGATCAATCAATTGATGGATGTAACCTCATAAAATGAGCTATTAAATTTCATGGATGCCTTTTCAAGGTACAACCAAATTAAGATGTATAGTTAAGATGAAAAGAAGACAACTTTCATCACCAACTTAGATCTTTACTGCTATTAGGTTATACCTTTTGGCCCTAAGAATGCTAGAGCCAATTATTAGCATTGGGTGAACAAAATCTTAAAAAAAAAATAGGGAAGATCATGAAGGTCTATGTAAATGACATGATCACTAAGTTAGTGCTAGTCTCAGATCATGTGGCTGGCCTAAAGTGGCAATTTGAAGTGTTGAGGAAGTAAAATATAAAGATAAAACTAGCAATATGTGTGTTTGGTGTGTCCAAAGGGAAGTTCCTTGGGTTTGTTGTGCAAGAGAGGTGTATTGATGCTAATCCTGACAAAAATAGAGCCATAAAAGAGTGGCTACTCCAAAGATAGTTAAGGAAATGTATAACTTAATAGGCAAGGTGACTGCCTTGAATAAATTCATCTCCAAGGCAACAACCATTGCCAACCTTTCTTCAAAGCTTCAAAAGATAGGAGGACAATGACACAGACTTTAGAATGCGTCGAAGCTTTTGAAAAGCTAAAAAAGTACTTAGAATAACCTCAACTATTTGTTAGCCTGAAACTAAAGGACGTGCTCCAATTACAAATTATTATGTCTGAAACTGCCATTAGCTCATTACTAGTTAGAGTGTAAGCTGATGGTGCCTAGAGGCTTATTTACTATGTTAGAAAATCTTTAGTCATTGCTAAGAAAAATATATCTCAAAATTGAAATTTTTTGCTTTGGTATTAGTAGTCTCAGCTAGAAAGTTGTGACCTTACTTCTAGACCCACATCATAGTTATCTTCACCAACTTTCCACTAAGGCAAATTCTTCACAAGATAAATATGTCAGAAAGGTTAATCATGGGATCTTATGAGTTGAGTGAATTTGATCATTTATAGTCCTTGCCGTGACATTAAAGAGTATGTCATTATTGATTTAGTGGATAAATTCACCTCTGACCGTGAGGGATGAGGAGATATGAATATTGGCAAGGATGAATATAGTCAGCACAAAATGCGCCTCTATAGATTGTGCATATGGATATAGCCTATAATTGATGCGATATTTCTATATCTTAAAATTGAGTGTAAGTATACATTATCGTATGCAAGTAATAAAAGGACCTATAAAGTCGGATGTTGAACCCACGGAGATAACTTTTATTTTTTACCAATTACTAAAATTATAACTTTCTTATAATTATTCAGAAAAATCAAATCTTAATTTTGCAATAAATTTAAATAAAATAAAAAGTGCAAAAAATAATGACACAACTTAAATAAAAGAAGAAAATAGCAATATAGAGAAAGCCTAGGGTTAAGGTTTCTAAAGATTAATCATTTTAATATTTATATCTCTCAATTCTTATTATTAGTCAAGACACTAATGTATTCACAAGCCTTTTCCAAGGTCATGAAAGTATATCATAATTTACCAAATACCTATATTCCTATGGTACTTGTAATAAATTAAGATTCATTAAGAACAAGTTTTATTGACCATACATGCCAATTAGGTATATTCCTATCCTAATTTAAAACTTGTATATGCAACATTGAATGTTGTTACTCTACAATCATGCATCAAATTATCTAGGTCTAAATACATTGATGCCTCTTCCAACTTTATCAAAGTATTACAAAATCAATCATAATATTGATCAGATATAATGAAGCATTAAGAACAAATAATTTAACTAATGAAGAATTGAGTTCATATAAATATTAAAAAGATCCAACAATTAAGCTCACATATTGAGTTTAAGTAATAACCCTAGAAAATAAATTTAGCTTATGATAACAAGAGAATTATGGCTGAAAATTAAAATAAATATGATACAGCCAAAAGTAAACCAATATAGAGGTCACTTCGCAGTTGGTTGGTACGCCAAAGATTCGCTAATAATCTCTTACTTCTTTGAATTCTCTTTGCTTCTCTCTCTAAAAATTGTTCTTCTTTAATGTGTTATGGCTCTAAGAGCCCTGAGTTATGTGTTCTCTGAGGTTTGAAACGAGTGGCCTTTTATATAGGGATTGATTGGAGTTTTGGACTTGTATTTCTTTTAGGATTAGGAAAAATTGCATTGTTCACCGCTGCCGTGCACTGTTCATTGCTGGGGCGACAGCACTATAGTACGGGGTACTGTTCATGCCATACTGTTTACCGACACTGTAGCGTTACTATAGCATTTTATGTTTTGTCTTATTTTTCTTAGAATTTCATCCCCAATTACTCCATTGACTCTAAACCTTCAAAATAACAATTAAATATATAAAAAGCCTAATATTCTTATTAAAATGAGCAATTAATCAAGTTAAGGGAGTGAAAATAATAGATATAATTTATGCTTATCAATAATACACAAGACAGTAATGCCTGCATTATTTTAATTTTGACAAAAGGTGTGAAAATAAGCTATGCTGAAGTTTGGGTTTAAAGTATCTAACGACAAGGCAGGATATGAGTTTGTGATTATAGAGGTGAAGATGGCAAAAAGCTTATGAGGTAAATAATTAGTAGTGAAAAGTATCTCCTAACTGGTAGTCAACTAGATCAATAGTGAATTCCAAGCTAAGGAAGAGTATATACAAGCCTATTTAAAGAAGGCTAGATAGTTTATTAGCTCCTTTTAAGAAGTCAGAGTTGAGAATGTACCTAGAAAGGAAACTACAAAGTACAAATGCTAGCTAAGTTAGCTTTTACTGGTATTATAAAGCTGCCTAAGATGGTGTTGGTCAACGTTGTACCTAATCCTAACATCTACACTCCTAAGCACATGGATATATGCATCATTGATAGCATCCCTTACTAGATAGATTCAATCATCAAGTACCTTAAAGGTAAAATGACTCTAGATAACAAGTCTTGATGTGCATCATGAAGGTTCTAAATCAACTCAAGAAGGCGAGCTGAGCGTAAAGGAGATTTCAGATGGTCCAATAACAAGGGCTAAGGCTAAACAGCTTCAAAGGGCCATAAGTAGTCAAATTGGAGCTATTGAAGCTTCTATGGGATTGGAAGCTTACGATCTGAATGGAAACGAGCTAAATGTATTTATTTGTCTTCAATTTGAGATTGGGACATGATTTAGAGACGTTTGGTGACGTTGGGCTTTAAGAAGCAGCTAAGGCCTTTCTTTTCATGCTATTGGGCTTTACTTATTTCTTATGTTACTACTTTTATGTATTTGGGCTATTTTGAACTTGTTTAGTTTTGTTTTAAAATTGTTTAGTCATATTGGGCTTATTTTGGGCCTTTTTAAGTTTATTAGGTAACATTAGGGTTTCACCTCATTTTGTAAGCCTATATAAGGCATGTAAAAGTCTTGTAGAGGCAGTTGCCTCATTTTGAAATTGGAAGCACGAAATAGAAGAGCTATTTCTCTCTCAAAATTGTCTTCTCAAGTTTTTCAACTCTTGAAGATAGTTGCTGACTTATCACTCTTTGATCATCAAGAGTGTGGCGTCAAAACCCTAAACTGATCCTTGTGGCGTCCATTCGACTTATCAAGGTATCTATTTAGTTCTATCCTCCATCAACTCCACAATTTAATTTTGTTATAAATCAAGGCACATCAAGTCTAAAGCCAGAAAGTTAAGATATCAAATTGTGGGGTATTGTGTTCTTAAGGGGGAACTTTATAAGAGAGGAGCTTCGTTGCTCTACCTAAGATATTTGTAACCTCAAGAAGCAAACTATTTACTAAGAAAGATGTATGATAGAATGTGTGGCTACCATAGTGAAGGTAGAGCCATGGCTTATATAGTACTAAGGTAAGGATATTTCTTGCTCAATATGAAGTATGATGTTAAAGCATTGATAAATACTTGTGAAAAATGTAAAATAAAAAATAAAAAAATTGCTTAGATACCAAGGTAACCACCTTAGCAGCTTACTATGTTAACCTCCCTATGATCTGATGTCAATTGAGAGAGGAGGAGCCAAGTATACTATTGTAGTTAGGGACTATACAAATAAATGGTTTGAAGTTGGGTCTTTAGCATTTATCATTGAGAGAAATACAATTAATTTAATTTAAAAAGCCATAATCTACCATTTCGATTTGCCTCAAGCTATAATTACTGATAGTGGCACTTAGTTGTGTAGGAGATTTATTGTGTCCAGGTGTAGGCATATGGTAGTGTGTTAATTGAAAAATACGCATCTAATACATATTTTAACGCAACGAAATTTAAAACATACAATTAACACACTAATCATATATTAATCAAATTAATATATAAATAATAAAATTAAGAAATTACTAGTATGTGTAACGTTTTACACGTTTTATCTCGGAGTCCGCTTGGAGGTGTTCTCGTTGTCAGTTCTAGTTATCAACTTTAGTGGGCTTAATAATCTAGAACAGCAGCTCCTATACCCAAAATAGGATTAAATCTTAATCCAATTGGCCGGTTCAAAAGCTTGCTCTTGTCTCTCTCACAGTGAAGGAAAAATGAAATAAAAGCATCAATTGCTTCTCTTAATTACAAGAGCATTAAACGGAAATAGGCAAATGAAAATAACCCTTTATTTTCACTTTCTTTTCTTTTTATTTTTTTCAATTGATTTCCATTTCACAAATCACATTTATATATCTCTAATCAATAAAAAAAATATTATTACAATATAATATAAATTTAAGAACCTTTGTTGGCAAAAATAAATAAAAAATAAAGAAAATAATAATATTATATATATAAGCATGACAACTATCATGCATTATATATATTATATTATTATAAATAAAATATTATAATATAATATATAATATTAGAGATATTTAATTATTTAACATTTAAATAATCAAAGTATGAAATGACCATTTTACCCCTCATAAATAGTTACCAAGTATACCATTTAGTAGGTCCCACCAAATCTCACACTTGGGTAAACTCAACCGAGGGTCCACAATACGTCACGTATCATTTTACAATTAGTGAATAACAATTATTTACTAATTGTTATATTTAATACTTAAATACGTATATGCATGCATTTCCGTTATAACGTTGGATATTACTGGATTAAACAATTTAATCCAATACTCTACCCCAGTTGCATAACGAGTACACTCCATATCACGGAACTCCCTAGGTCCACGCCCAATTCATCATATGAAACTATTTCATAAGTCCATGAGTTATGCCCCACGCACACATCACGTATATACAAATCGACGTGTTAAACCATACAAGTTGAGGTTACAACACATACATATAGTCCTTCATCATATATATCTTGGATGTGCGGGGACATAGATCTACACCGTCAAATCCCCATATGCTCATCCATAACCTATCTCCAGAATAATATCTCAATTAAACAATATGAGCAAAACTCTTTGCCATATCGTTTAACCTATGGAAACACTTTTCTGGGTTAACTGCTTACGACCATAAGACTTTTCTGAGATTCTATCTTGGAGCATCTAAATATATCACTCCCTATGAGAGCTGATAGATCCCATATTTGCACGCACCGGACTCCATGAGCATCAGACCGTACCCAACGACACCCAGCGGTCAGACCATGAAAGGTCTCTGACATGCATGGAACCAAAGCATAGTGGATCACTCACAAGCCCACCGTGGTGCTCAGGTCAGAGAACCACATATACCACTAAACTCAAGAGAGCCTTCCATTAACGGCAACATAAGATGTCTATTGGGGTCTTCATGAGTCTGTTCAGTACTCAGTCCTAACTGAATACCTGTATGCCTATACGATCTCTAAGATCCTGGTCAGTTAGGAACAACCAACTGTACCCTACAGATATAGACATACATTGATCTATATAAATTAATAGGATCTACTAATAGACCTACGTTGGTAGAAATAGATCAGTAACTATGTATTTGAGAACATGCTTGCATAATGACATATCCTAGTAACCTATTGCAACTATATCATTATTAGCATATTTTGAGGTCTTTGTCCCGTTACAGACAATGCTCCAACTCTTGAAATATTTGCTAACTCTTAGCACCGGTCTAAACTCGTTTAGATAGTATCCGAACTCCTTCAGATAAAATAAAGTCTGTAGCGTAACAAGCATTAAACCATATAATTAAAAGGTAATTAGCGATATAACAAGATATACTCTGTATAGATATCAAATATTCATACAAAACTGGGATGGCACGTAGGCACAACCCTAACAAGTTTGACAATGAAAAATTCAAGAATTTGAAGATTGACAACAAAGTTTCCTCACCAATTCACCTTTAGTCCAATGGGTAGGTAGAGACAATCAACAAAATCATTAAGATTATCCTATAAAATACTCGAAGAATGAAAGAGAGCACCTTAGCATGAGCACTAAATAGATCCTTTTTGCCTTATCATTTGTATCTAAAGTAGTCATACCAATTAATGTGAGTATGTCTAACTTCAATACAACACACTTTGATTTAACAAAGAATGCAAATTTGGTTCATGTTGATTTAGTGGAAGATATACGAAACTCAACAGCTATACAATTAGTAGTCTACCAGTAGTAGGTCTCTAAGTTATATGATTAAACGGTTAGACCGAGAAATTCAAAGGAGACCTAGTCCTATATAGAGTGAGCTTGAAATCCAAGAAGCCCTCAAATAGAGTTCTCAACCTAAATTGGAAAGGCCCTTAGGAATAATGGTCTCTACTACAACTCAGCTCTATTTTTATTTTTGTGTCATTGACTTCTCTTAATACTTCAGGAGATTTTTAAATCACTTGAATGGTAGGCGAGTGAGGCATCCATGAAATGTTGCTTAACTTAATAAAGTATACAAATGAGGAATGATGGTCTCCACCACAACTTAGCTCTATTTTTATTTCTCCTTGTCATTTACTTCTCTTAATACTTTAAGAGAGCTTTCTAAAGCTCTTGAGAAGATTGTTTTTTTTTATTTGAAATTCTTAGAAGTTTATATGGATAAAACAAGGAACCTATGTTGTTCTAACCTTAGTATATGGATGGATATTGGTTTTACAAAAAATAAATAAAGTTATATGTATGATATTCATCATTAAAATGAGGACAGTGTTCTTCAAAACCTCTTTTATCTCCTTTGATTGCTTGGCATGAATGTATCTCCTTATTTTATGTATGTCTTCCATTTCTCATCATGTGTTATGACAAAAAATAACTAAAATCTTAATTGAAAAGCAATTAAAGATTTTTAGAGGGCTATCTCCATAAGCTTATATGTGTAAAGTTTGAGCACCTCAATTCAGGTTTGAGCCAATGTGGAAGGCAGTGAATAGTTCTAACTCAACAATCTTGAGTGCAAAAGAGATGCTAATTATTTGTATACGGAGAGAGAGGTAAATGAGACCTGAGCAAAATAAGGAAAATATTAATCCCTAAAGGTATAACACATCTAAAATCTACTTTATCGCCATTGTTTTCATTACGTGCTATTCTTTTAATAACTTTACATATGGCCAAATGAAAGTGCAGACTTCCTCAACAAGCACTCGTGCATAATGCCCTAAGGATTCAAAAAGCGCTTAATTATGGTTTTAATCATTTGTATTCAACAATTATAAAAATGGTAAACTCTTCAAGCTCAGGTTCTAAGAAAGGAAGTGATTTAGGGTGCTAATAAATTTATCTCCAAATAGGCTCTAATGAATCTAGCATAGGTTATGTATCTCCATATTGATCTAGCTCTAATTGACTCGAAAAACCCTACTGAGATAATAGACTTACTCCAAGAGCAAAATTGTGTCCTATAAGATAGTTGGCACGTGGAAGATAGTTGATCAATTCTTATCAATTATCATATACTCTGTAGTTAATCACACACCAAGTGAACCAAAACGATTTTACCAAGTCAAAAATCATAGTTCCATTTACATCTTTAACAAAATAAGCCAACTTATGGCCCACTAAGTAGACAAAGCCACTATAATTACACAGTAAGTCATCAAAAATATAAAGTACTACCACCGTCATTAATATTGGTAAGTTTACCTAACAAACTTAAAAGGCTCAATAAGGCTCAAATATTGTAAATAGTTTAAACACAGTCTAAGATTACTTGTACTATAATCTAACACAAAAACAAAATAAAAATCTATAACTAGCAATGTTCAATAAATTATGGTGACAAAAATAATTAACAAACAACAAACTACAAAGTTGAGAACATGACTTAATGCACCACAGCGAAAGAAGTTGTAATATCCAATCCCTATTAGTAGTATTGGCGCCTAGATTTCGGTATAGAACAAATAAGATCCCGTAGGGTTACTCAATTTTAACCCTATTAGAAATATTCCCTTTATAGTGCACGTGAGAGATATTAGACCTAATTTGGTAATTTCACACTCGATCGGTGCGCCGGACGACCCTAGAATATTTTTAGAATTTTTCTCTATTGGCTTGGAAAAGAAAATTCTAATTTACTACATGAATTTCCATTTAAGGGTTATGAATGGAACAAGCATTTGTTGAGAAACATAATCCATATATTAGAGAATGGACCAATTAGAAGAAATCTCATGGATTGCCAAGTTGGAAGTTCTAGTTAATTCTTTGAACTATTCTAACTAAATAGTTACAAATGAACTAATTACATAATTAGTTTTTAACTAATGGCAAATTAGAAGTTTTAAGTAAGTTGAAGGGCAAAATGGTAAATTGAGGGAGCACTATATATATGTTAGAAGTGTGTAGAAATTTGAAGAGAGATCAAAACCAACACTTAGCCAAAAAAAGAGAGAAATTCGAGCTTCAAAGGGGGTGCTGCTACAGTGACTATTCAAGTTTTTTTTTCATGATTTTTCATGTGTAATCAAGCCAAATTAAGGTTACAAACCAATCCCTAAGCTCAATTGAAGTCTCTATTAGTGGAAATTTAAGAAAAAGAGGTGAGGATAACCGAGAGCGTTAACAGGAGCAGGAATCGGGAGCAAAATTGGGCGCGGAGCGGTTGTGAGTGAAAATCTGCCATTTCTTTTACTTTTCGGTTATTATGTTTTCGTACAATGACTATGTATATTTTATGAGCTTTCGATGCATAGACATGCTTTTACATGATCGATTTGTGAAACAGTTTTAAAATTTCTGCATTTATTTTAAGGCCATTGGTACCCTCAGATTATAGTGGTGATGATTGTATTAGACCCGACCAGTATATCCCGTGCACATGGGCAGGTCTTAGGGGTGTGTCACTAACTCCGGGAAGTCGGGATGTCGAGTCATGTGAGTCGCTCTATGTGTACGGGATATTGTCTCGCTATATGCATGTGATGTAGGATTCCGCTGCGTAGCCAGTGAGATGTCTTGAGATGTCACTGTGGGTGCTGCTAGTTGAGGTGCCCCATGACCTACTCACGTATGCGGTGCTAGTTGAGTCGCTGCGTCGGTATAGAGCTTTAGGGTTACCATTGGTACAGTTTAGAAAGAAAATGGCCGAGCGAGAATTTTACTAGTTTTCGATTTACCGCTAGCATTTATGCATTTATATGCACACAGCAATTATTATGTTATACAGATTCTGAATATAGTTTTCCAAAGATGTAGATAAAACCCGCTTGACAAGATTTCATTAGCATATGATATTAGAAACCGTTTTACAATTTTATATCCGTTTTAGAAGCATAATTTCTGCATGTACTTTAGAAATTGCTATCTTTGTATAATATTCTTGTAATTGAATTCTCATTTACATTCACTGAGCTCCTTTAGCTCACTCATTTTATGTTTTATGTTTTAAACCCCTTTCCCAGGTACAGGTCTCGGAACGCAAGCTGCTGATTCTCCTATCGCCGAGTAGTGGGCCGAATCCAAAGATAATTTTTGTACATGTAAATGTGCTAATAGCACTCTTTACTTTATGCATAATAGTTGTAGGCATGTATATTTGTAAGTATGTGTTGAATCAAGAAGAAGAGATTTCCAGTTTATGATGATCGTTTTTACTTTTTATGATTATGCTTATTTTGTGATTTAACGAAATAATTGAGTTGTGTTGGATTTGGTTTGAAAAGGACCGGAGGTCCGAATTGGTAGAATTGAGATGTGTTGGAATTAGAAGTGAAATTTCTTTGCAGGTTTATATGGATTTTCTAAAAAACAGGAGAAACTCTGTCCGTTTGTTTTTAAAACTAAGATGTCGTTTTCATGTATATTACTAGATCTTCTTAGTAGTAACAAGAATCAAAAAGGGGTTTGCCTCACGGAATTTCCTAACATACCCAGTTAGGTTCAGAGGAACTTCCGTCGGGGTGCCCGACAGGGCCGCTGGGATCTATAGTAGAGGGTCTCGGGTCGGGTCCTGTCAGAAGTCACTGACATGGGTTGGTCATTTACACCATTGTTGTCCTTGCCTCCTTGATCAGGTAGTCCCACAAGGTTAACCACTTCAAGGGATGCCTGTTTGACCCTTCTTTGGCAACCTCAGATTATCTAGGGATGGCTTTACTTGAAGAAGCTCTGAAATGACTACTTTCTTTCCCGATAAAGGATGGAGTTACAAAGGTCCTATTAGGCTCCTGAAACCTAAAGTCTAGATCATGATAAAAGAGGGTGACTTAAGGCCTTATGAACTAGTTCATACTGTCTTTTCTCAACAGATCTATAACTCTATTTAGCTCAAACACAGTGTTACTCAGCTCATCGTTTCTCTAGGCAATGGTTTTCTTGTTTCCCACCTAAAATGAGATCTCATATAATGAGGCCAATTCCCTTGTCAAGAAAACACTTTATTGCTTATATTTGGCAGCTTTCTCCCTTAAGGTAGTCTCTCTTTTATATGTCGAAGCCTTGATACATTGTCCTTGTTTAGAAGCATTGAGAGACCGCTTAATCGTGCCTTTGTGCTCACCCAAAATGAAAGTAAACTATAACAAAAATCAACATAAAGCAAAGCTAGTAAGAGAGACAACTTACAAAAGGGAAGAAGAAACAATCATAGAGTAAACCTTATGTCAAGAATACCTCGTGAACCAAGCCAATGTTGGAAAAGGGCACTCTTAGAATCTTGTTGGACTATGGAATGAGCCATCCTATTAGGCAAAATATTTGTGAAGACAGATACAAGCTTTCTCCTTGAGTTAGAGGGCCAAAATCACCTTAGTGGAAGGAGGAATTAACAACCTAACTAGACGCACAAACTTTCTTTTTCGTAGAAACTGAGGTAGGGGTTTTTTCCCTTGTATGGAGTGGCAGCAATAGTAGCTGAGCTTCCCTCGATCGAGGCCCCAAGAGGACCCTTGAAAGAATTGGGGAGATCCTTCATATAGCTTTATAAGCAATTAGATATACTTAATTTTTATACAAGTTTTGTCATATTTTTATTCTTAATTTTATGGTAGTTTGTATTTAATTTTTTTATTTATTAGAGTTATAAAATATTTTGTTTTATTGTTTTTAAGAATAAATAAATTGAAGAAGTTGTGAAAATTGAAAAAGAGACTTTCCCTTCCGAATTTCTTAAAATTTTCATTTTTCAAATTTTTTAAAACTTTTTTCACTAAAAAAAAATTGGCTTTTTGCAATAGCATTAATTTTGCGACGACTATTTAGCTATTGTAAAAAGGTCTTTTGTGACAGTTAAGTAGCTGTCGCAAAAAGTTCGTAATAATTAATTAGCTGTCACAAAAAAAAATTTTGCAACAGTTAATTAACTATCGCAAAAGGGTTTATTCAAAAAAATATTATAATTTTTATTTTTTATTTTTTTAATATATTAACAAACAAATATATTAATCAATATATTGTAACAATAAACAAACATCCATAATGTATTATTATAACATCTATAATATATTATAACATCCATAATAAATTACAATAGCATTTATAGTATATTATAATAACATCCATAACAAATTTCATTAAAAAAAATCCATAATAAAATACAATAACATCCATAATATATTACAATAACATTTATAATTTATTTTTGTCCAAATTTATAATAATTTTACATTTTTCAGTTCTACTGATTGTTCAAGGAAAATACTATTGCTAGTGGTCCAAATACCTTGTACAATATGCATATATACTATTAATCATCATGCTATGTTCACCATTTTCAATCCTCCTTACTCCTGGCAACATCAGCAAGAAATCAATTCAAACACTGGCCAAAAATCTTTATAAAGAACGACTCCATGACATGCTGTTGGGCCTTTTCAACTATAATTTTTACCATCTAGAGATCCTGAATGAGTTTAGCCATAGCCGAAGCAAAGTCTCTAAGGGTATTTTCACAAAGAAACTCTGTCACTCCATTTTTAATCGTCTCCACAAGACCACTGTTGCTGGGTGATTTCTAACATTATATTAAAAAATATATGCATATACTTCTCTAGGTTAGCAATAAAAAATAAAGCTAGGTGAAAAAGATCTTTGCAGCACAAATATACAAATTTCCTGAACATTGTCTACTCATAGAGAAGATCTCTGTGCACGGACATGCATAAGAGCCGGTAAAAGACATCACTCAAACCAGAAATAGGCAGAGACTTGCCTCGAATCCACATGGAAAAGTTGCAATCACCTGAGTAGTCTTCTTTAATGAACTTTCACTGCAACAAAATGTTCGGCAATACTCATTCTATACAGCTTAATTACATGAGCCAAAGAAGCACTGCATAATTATTTCAAAAGATATGAAATTTCACTGCAACAGAATGATCGCTACTCCTTACAAATATATAAAATTTCATTGCATAATTATTTCAAAGAAGCACCTCTAGGCTTAAATTAAAATTTTCATGATGTATATAGGGTATTTGGTTTATGTTAATAATGCTTTATTTATAGGCCTCTTATCTTACGCAATACTCATTTTATATCTTTCAGGGGCAAGAAAACATTTCTTTATCCAACTTCGTAAAAAATGAGATTTAGCGTTAAGATCAAGAGTCAACAAATTAGAAATAGGAAGTGAAAAATTCAAACTATCCGTCTCTATATTATAGTTACTTGGTAAAAAATTAATTTCTTGCTTGTAATATAAATCCTACTAATTAAGCTTTAGAAAAAATAAAAGAGTCTGATTGTGGCCCTAAGGTCATAACAAGAGGCATGAATCTTTTTCAGTTTTTTGGTTCTACAAAATGTGTATATTGATGGAAGTGCAGAGAATCTTTTTTAGTTTTTTGGTTCTACAAAATGTGTATATTGATGGAAGTGTAGAGCATGTATATTAATGTCTATGAAAGAAACAAAACATAATTATTGTTCTAAATGAAGTTCATCAAAGCTCTTTTTAGTATCTAAATAGATAGTCATTACACTTGACCCAAAACATTTACATAGTTATCTCGAAACTTCCTCAATAATTCTCACTTAACCCAAAACATTACACTTAACCCACATATCAGTTATGTCTGTGTATCCAATAACTGTATTCTGATGAAGGCCAATAATTCTCCTTTGCATTATAGTAGAATATTTAAATTTTAGCACTGCATAATCACAAATAAACCCTCCTAAATGGCCTAGCCCTACTACTGATAGGCAAAGGACTAGAGGATAAAAAAATTACTTTTATTAGCTCCACTATGTTACAGTCTTATTGATAGCCCTTCCCGTTGCCTTAAACACAACTTCATTTGAACATTTTTCATGCAAAGAGATGCATCAAACGAATGATAACAAGATGAAAAGGACAAAGACAGTAAAAGAGATACTAGAATCATGAACCAATGACACAAACCTAATTACTGAAGATTCAATCACTTATTGAAGCTGTTTCGAAGTAACTACAAGCAAAATGTTTACTTATTTCATAGTATTGTAATTTTAAAAAAAGAAAAAGAATTGGGATGTAGAAAACACTTGAACGCATGTTGAGAAAAACTTAGTTTATGTGTGAAGAAGTTATCAAACAAAAATTGGATCAAATATTAACACACTTAAAACACAATTAAAATTGATACCTTATATCCCAATTACATCTTAAATTATATTTTCCTTTTTTATCTAGAAGAACAGGCAGTGAGTGGAGAAAATTGTGCTCAAGAGTCAATGAAGTAAGAGAATCAAGGAAAGCCGTACCTAAAAATGCTCAAAGCCTTTAAGCAAAGTGGAATCGTCAAAAAATGAAGGGATTCACTCGTCTTTTTCTCTGAAAACAAAGCTAAACCATTTTCACTCTCTAAAATTCTCTAAACGACAAATTTAAAATGGAATGGGGCATCACAAATAGGAAGGGGAAATTCTCCTTTTTTATCAAAAAAAAATATATATAATTTAATTTGACCTCAATCAACGATTTTAAATTATATTAACTAAATATATATTTTTCTTATCATTTTACCCCTTGCAATATAAAAACACCATTCGGCCATTACACTACTCTTTTTCTCTCGACCAACATTTATTTTTATCCTAAAATTCTCTATAACTTGTAGATCGACTGTAAAGTTAGTATATTTTGAAGATTTGAACTAAAATAATCAATTGTGCAGTTGAAAAAAAAAATTAAAAATGGATGAAAATTAGTGAGATTTTATTCTAAATATAATTTTATTATATTTTTGAGTAGTTTTTGTATATAATTATTAAAAATATCTAGATATAATATTACTAAGGTGTAAAATAGATTGAAAATAATTGTAAGTGGCCGAAAATGATAAATTTTAGCCATTTTTCAGGCCAGCCTGTGATGCCACGCAGCGACACAATGACCTACGCTCCCGGCATGTAGCTTCACACCCCGGCGTGTAAAATCACGCACCGTGTCAGCATGACATGCACGCATCAGTAGGCTGATGCGCGCGCGTCACGCCTACTAACCCTAGCGTTGCCACGTGGTAATTTTTTTTCAAAATTATTCAAATTTTAATTAAAAATATTAAAATTGTGACTCAATTATTTAATTTTTTGTCATTATTATATTCTTTTATTAGATGGAAAAAGTTTTAATAATTTTTTTACAAATATTTAATTTTAATTTTTAGTAATTATTTGAATTATCTAATATTTGGTTATATACTAATAATTGTTATTTCTTTTTTTATGAAGTAGAATGTCTCAAAGGAATATATAATTATCGAAAACGAATTCTATCGATCGACTATAACTACTTGCTCGAAATTATAGGCTATCTAAAGAATACAAGGGAAATTAACTTCAAGGTAGATTGAAATATTTAAAACCACATATTTTGGAAGTACAGAATATTGCATTCTCATGTATTTTAGTACACAATGTTTTATTAAGACGCGTATATACCAAATATTTACATGAAGAATTGTGGTTCTATATAGACAACAAACATATTAGATTCTCTCGTCTAAGGTTTTATTTGTTTATTGATTTGAGGATGGGGGATTATCCCTCAGTAAGGGGGTTGGATGGTAGACTTCGACATAAATACTTTAAGGGTAAAAATGAGTTGACATACAAGAATTTAGATCCATGGTTCAACAGCGTTACATTTGAAGATGATATAGATGTAATGAAAATGTGTCTATTTTATATTTCATAAATTATTAATACCATGTGATCCTCATAGAATAGTCCAATATTTTGTGCTTTGTCTCATAGATAATTTGGATGAGTTTAATGTCTATTCTTAGGACAAGAGTACATAGACTATACTCTACTGTAGCTTAAGCACAACCCTAATTAAAAAGTTAATGAAGGTAAAAAAAGGGGGTACTCCGGATAAGGAAGCATACAACCTATATGCATTTGGTTAGGAATTCTTGGTGAATAATTCTTTTCTTTTCATTTCATTATTATATTGAGATGCAGAAAAAATTGTTATTTTCATTTTGCATTAAATAAGAGAATAATGTTATTATTATTTTTTTAGATTCTTAATTTTTTTTTCTTTATTATCTCAGGCGTGGATGTACGAGAAAATCCCGAGATGTAGGGAGGTGTTTGCGCACAAGAATGGTGACAATTTTTTGCATCTTCTAAATTGGTCCAATACGGGCACCACCTTATATGAAGATGTCGCAAATGTTCTCTTCGATAATGTTGAGGTAAGTTTTTACATTCAACGAAAAATGTATATAATTTTCCTATAAAGATTATTTATTTTCCTATTAATGATTTATAAATCTAAAATTTGGTGTAGGCTTTGGAAGTACATAAGAAGTTGATGCCCATAAACATAAGAAGAATATTGACTGTTGCGTGGCAAATAAATTGTGCATTCTATCAGGAAAATGGGAAGGGACTCTGAAGTTAGAGAAAATTGAGATTCTGAACTTCCAATTCACCGATTGTCGGGTTGATATGAATGTTCAGTCTGAGTATGAATTTCAAGCCCCACTAGTGATTACATCAATGATATAATAGCTTAATCTTTTTTCTTGAATTCACTACTATATTAATCTTTTTCCTTCAATTTACTACTATATTAATCTTTTTTCTTAAATTCGCTACTATATATTGTTGATGAGTATACATTGTGAAGATTGATTATAATTACATATGTATAGTTTGAGCCCGGCACATCATCATCGCAACATCATGTCCTGGAGAAGAGGATTAATTATCTTTAAGCAAAGCTATTTAACAGGATTGATAGGTTAGCTTAGAATTTTTCACAAAGATTGATAGCGTTAGCTTACATATTCAAAGTAGGATGGATAAAGACAAAGAAGAGATTATGTATTAGATATCTCTCATAATGCAGCACATGAAGTCATCCAGGATCTCTAAGGATGCATGGCACACTATGGTACGTTTTAAACCTAAATTTTATTATATACGAAGTTTAACAAGTCAATACATTAATTGGTGTTATTTGGTTTTAGGGCACCGTTGTGTATTTGGTATGTATATACTTTTAACGCAAGTACACGTATCGCAACAAGTAATATATGATGAGAAAAATGTCGATCCTACGAGGAATTGTTATTACTACTTGTTAAGTACTGAAATTGTGTCATCATCCTTTTTATTCAAACTATTGGCAATTCAATGATTTTGATATCTAAACTAGCTAGACAAAAAGAATAATTATAGGAATTGAGCAAAGAGAACAAATGTGACAGCACCAATACTCAAATTCCTAAGATCACAATAATCCCCCAATACTTCACCTGAATCCAATTACTCCCATTAGAAGAATTATTAACTAAGAACTTTAATATCCTCACAAGCCTCTTTTGATGGTCAAGTGAGTGTATCTCATTCAATTATTTATTAATATTCCTATGATAATCAAATTGAAATAAGATTCATTAAGGGTAAGTTCTCTAAATGGTCATATATGCCATATGAGTTATTCCTATCTCATATGGAACTTATGCTTTTACACAATAATCATAAATCAATTTATTCATGGCCAATAGAAAATTCCCTTTTCCAAGTTCATTAAGGCTCTCAAATCAATCTAATACTAATATTATGTAATTAGAAGTATTAAGCATAGAATAAATTGAACAATTCAATACCAACATAATGAATAAGGGAAAATAATCAATCCAAGCTACATTTTGAGTTCACATTGTAATCCTAACAATAAAACTTAGTTCATAACTGTAAAGATAAGTTTAGAGCATCCAACAACATTATTATACATATTAGAATCAGTAACAAGTACGAAATTGAAGATAAGAGAAAATTTACCCTAATGCAAAAGTGGTATTCTTCCTCAAAAATGGAGAATTTCTTCTTGTTGCTGATTCTTACTTCCAAGTCTAAATGATGTGTTTAATTTTGTGTTCTTTGCTACCCCAAATATTTTTGGCCCAATAGTGGGTGTTTATATAGGTTTAGAGTTGTAAAAATTGGACAACATTGCCTTTAAAGAGTTCCCAGGATCCAGTGCCGCAGGCAATGCCTTGGTGGTGCACTGTAGTGAATGAATAGCAACACATGTGCACTGTTTATATAATGTATCAATATCACTGTTTACCTATACTGTTCATTGGCACTATTTATAGCACTGTTTACATTTTGAGCATTTTAGTCCCTTTTTGAATTCTCATCTCAAATAACTTCGTTTGCATCCGATTTTTGGTATTTTTGCACCAATAGTCATGAAACCTACAAAATAATATTAATATGCATAAGTAGCAAAATTATTGGGATAAATTGAGTAAATATTAGGTTTAGGAGAATAAAATATTTTATATAATTATGCCCTATTAGGCACTGAATTCATGGCTGCTGACTTTTAGGTTTATACTCCTAACAGCGAGTCTAAGCATCAGCCTATGCCAATGGATATACAACATGTAGTTGAGAGCCTTGCAAGTATAAAAATTATACCCGATACATTAGCTCAAAAGATGAGTAGGTATGGGCGCTACTATAGGGAAGCACATTCTCAAAGCAGAAGCTATAGTTGACATAAACGTGTAAATGATTCCTATTCATCAAGAAACATTAAGGGACATTGTGGATTGGATAAATAAAAATGACCCATGCAGCTTGTTGCTTTACACGGACTCGATGTTAGCAGCACATGGTTTAAGAAGCTATTGTTTCACTAGCTTGAAGCTACGGTGCTGCACTGTAGTGAATGAATAGTAACACATGTGCACTGTTTATATAATGTATCAATATCACTGTTTACCTGTACTGTTTATTGGCACTATTTATAGTACTGTTTACATTTTGAGCATTTTAGTCCCTTTTCGAATTCTCATCTCAAATAACTTCATTTGCATTCGATTTTTGGTATTTTTGCACCAATAGTCATGATACCTACAAAATAATATTAATATGCATAAGTAGCAAAATTATTGGGATAAATTGAGAAAATATTAAGTTTAGGAGGATAAAATATTTTATATAATTACGCCCTTTAGGCACTGAATTCATGGCTGCTGACTTTTAGGCTTACATTCCTAGCAGCGAGTCTGAGCATCAGCCTATGCCAATGAATATACAACATGTAGCTGAGAGCCTTGCAAGTATAAAAATTATACTCGATACATTAGCTCAAAAGATGAGTAGGTATGGGTGCTACTATAGGGAAGCACATTCTCAAAGCATAAGCTATAGTTGACATAAACGTGCAAATGATTCCTATTCATCAAGAAACATTAAGGGACATTATGGATTGGATAAATAAAAATGACCCATGCAGCTTGTTGCTTTACACGGACTCGATGTTAGTAGCACATGGTTTAAGAAGCTATTGTTTCACTAGCTTGAAGCTACGGTGAGGACTTTTATTTATATATTTTTTTGTTGTGAGTTTTTTAATAGTATCAAAACTTATATATATCTTACTGCAATTTTCCAACACATAAATGAGTACCTAAAGGTTTTGCATACACGACAAAGGATGTTTCCCGACATATACTCATAGGATTGCACAATTGCAGATGCATATTTTTACATGAGTATTTTTTACCCGTCTATTGTACATATTACATTATAATACCATTGGTTAACTATTAATGAGTTTAATGTCGTATATTTTTGTCTTTAGGAGTACATTAGACAAATGTAAAAAATGTCCTTTAACCCTAGTTTAAGCTCTAATGATAAATAGATCGCATCGTTGTTGGCATATGGACTTGGAATAAAGACTGATTCACTTGGTGCTAAACCGTGGGTGCCGATCAATTAGATAGTGGAAGTAATAACGTTTTATTGTTATTAAATTTAATAAGTTCAAAATAATACAATAATAGTTTTTGCAGGTATATATTCCGTTGAATATCAATTAAGAACATTGGTTTGCAGTAGTGGTTGACCTTGTTCAGAGGAAAATTTCATTGTATGATTCCAACATGAATGGCCACTCCGACAATTCCATTCAAAAAGTTATGGAACCTCTATGTGTTTTCATGCCATTTTATCTTCGTAGATGTAGATTTTATAGTTTAAAAAGACAATAGAATCTAGATATGTATCATTGGCCATTCATTCATTTGAGGGATAATGTACCTCAACAAGCAGTCGGGAGTGGGGATTATGGCCCATTTGTCTATATGTTTATTGAGTATCTTATGTTAGGTCGGTTATTTGAGTCATTCTCTAAGATTGGTGCTTTTTATAGAAAAAAGATGGTCATTGGTTTATGGACCATTGCAACATCTGCTTCATAGATATGTAATCTATTTTTCATATGTGCATTTGTGTCATATTATTGTTTTGATATCTACATGTTGGATGGATATGTGCAGAGATGATATATAATTGTATAGAAGTGTGTTTTTCTAATATATAGGTTTAGGAACATCCATAAAATATGGGAGATTTTGGTAAAAGTTTGTTAAAATATTAGACATCCCACACCTAAAACTTATAATTTTGACACTTATACAAATATTTCCATAACTTATCCACAACTGAAAATTTTCAACATCAACATTAAATGAAAAATACATCTATTATCAACAATTTAAGTATATAATAAAAAGTATAAGTGTGTTACAGAAGTTACAAAACTTAACACTCTAATGCAAAGTAACATAATTCTAAAATGGTATATAATAATCCTTCATATAATGAAATCTTTAAATAGAATTGTACCTTGGGATTTAAGTCATTTCCTCAATCTCACACTAGTCTGAAACAAAAAACTATTATTCTTATATTATAATGAAATTAAAAATTAAATATCTATTTTTTAGTTTTATAAACAAATATACATCACCTAATCTGTAAAGCGACAGGGTTTTGACACGTCTGTCGGTTATGTCTATGTTGTCTATAACGACTATAAATATTTTTCATAATTCTCCTCTTGAGATGGAATCCGATTTGTCCGAAGATTGTTTGCCTGACAATGTATTATCGGAGGCTGGATGTCCATATTTTTCAAATTTAAAAGGACTATCCAATATGACTGATGGCCAACCAGAAGCATTGGCTCACTATAGGCATGAAATAAAGTCTCGTATGTGTAGTAAGTCCAATAAAGATGCTTGTACGATAATCTTATGTATCCGCATACGGCGAGTGCATAGGGATAAGCCAGTTACTAATAGTCAAAATTCTGACAGCTATATGTTCTATCTGAAACATCCACTATCCTGTCTATCCCACCGTCCTTGACTACAAAATGTGAAACATCTACAGGGTAAACTGTCATTTGAATATATTATAACTATGTTTCATCACTATGTAATTTGTCCAATTTTTTGACACGGTCATTATCATCTTTGCCGCCAACCGTCCATGATAAAATCACAATTGCATTAGCTCTTGTATCCACTTTGTCAAATTGGTCATAGGAAGTTTTCTTGCTTCTTTTGCAATTGCATTAATGCTCTTTGTAATATTAGTGGTCATGACGTCATACATTCTAAAAGGACCAGCTGATCAAGCCCATCTTACCTTATCAACATCCTTATCTAAATACTTAGTTACATCTAATCTCATTTATGCATCTTATTCAATTGGTGTTGAAAATCAGAGACATGATACACCTTGGCAGCAATAAAATAGGTCGACAAGTATACCCCTTTTTTAGACTTATCCGTTAATAACTTATATTTTATCACCAAATTCCCTTTCAAGTGATAGATGCAAAACCCATGATATGCATAAGGAAACACACCCCGTATAAACTTCTCAATACTGGTATGTCAATCAGATATGAAAATAAGATTTTGATGGCCACCAATTACTCCCCATAGTTTAACCATATACCACTTCCAAAAAGCATCATTTTTAAGTCAACGAGAAATCTAATATCTAATGTTGGGCCCTACTCATGCACTCGTATTTTTTATAGATCATGTTTAACTTTATTACTCTTTTTCTTTTTTCTACAAGCATAGGATAGTTTCTAACATTCATTTAATTGTGTTCTTCTCTTCCTTTTTATAACAAATTGGTTGTCTAAGCCAGACCTCGACCAAGAAGACCAAGATAGAATCACCGGAGCTTTAGAACATAGGGGCTCTATTGTGTATTTTCTAACTAAGTGCAAGTGTACATTATCTGAACAAGTAATATAGATTTGAGTTAAAGTATCGATCCCGCAAAGACTTTGTTTAATATATTCTTTTCTAATTACTAAAATTAAAACTCCTTACTTTTATCCAAACAAAATAAAATTGAATTAAAACTAATATATTCTAAACTAATTAACCAAGACAAAAACTCTAAGTAAACAAAGTTTTATCACCAAGAAAGAAAGAACCTATGGTTACAACTTATCTCCTAATACTCGAATCAATTACTTTTTTATCTTAATCCCTCAATTATGAATTATTGGCTATATCCCTTATCTCTTCATAAGCCTCTATCAATAGTTAAATGGCTATATCTTCCAATGAGAGGATATACTAATTCAAACTTCCAGTTTGATCTAGATAGAAAGTCTACATCTAGATATATGTTTCTTCTAAATGGTGTCGCAATCAGTTGGAAAAGTGTCAAATAAGCATCCATAGTTAATTCTACCACGAAAGAAAAATACATTGCGGCTTTAAAAACTATAAAGGAAGCGGTGTGGATATGTAAGTATGTCGTAGAGCTTAAAATAGTCCCAAGTTTATTGGATCCTATACTACTATTTTGTAACAACAATAGGGTAATTGCTCAAGCCAAATAGCCAAGAGCAAACCAGAAGTATAAACATATGAAGAGGAAATACAACATAATTAGAGAAATCTTAATTGGAGGAGATGTAATAGTATCTAAAGTAGAATTTATAAATAATGTAACGGACCCACTAACTAAGGCTTTAACTCTTAGGATGTTTGAGAAATACGTGGAGTTGATGGGTATTAGATATTATCATGAATAGTATTAGAGCAAGATAAAGTTGTTAGGAATGGTGCTTATGTGCCATTCCTATTCTTGTATGGATATTTATTTATTTAATTTTATACAATGAATATTTTTATTAAATCATTAATTATTAATTATATGATAATAAACTTGTAACTTTTCCAATATTATAGATCTAAAAGAATTTAGATTTGATCTAAAAGAGTTTAGGTCAGTGCTAAGAGTTAGAACATTTTCTGAAATAGGGACAAAGACTTAGGAATATATTAGTAATGATATAGTTGCAAGGAGTTGCAAACGGTGCTAAGAAATGTCATTATGCAGTATTTTCTCAAAGACATCATTCTTGAGTTATTGTTGCCAACACGGGTCGATTGGTATACCTTCCTAATCAATGTGTGTCTATATCTGGATTGTCCAGACAGTTAGTTTGAACAGATCGTGGGCTTAGCAGAAGTCCATATAGGAATGTAGGTATATAGTGAGGACTAAGTACTAAATAAACTCACGAGAATCTCCAATAGATATTGACAGAACCCGCCTCAAGACCCTCTACTGTAGAACCCAACGACCCTGTCGGGTACCCCAATGAAAGTTTCTCAGAATTAAACTGTGTAAGTTAAGAAATTCCGTGAGGTGAATCCCTTTTTAGTTTTTGCTATTACTGAGAAAATCTTAGAATATACGTGAAATTGACTTCTTAAATTGTTTTACAAAAAAATGGGCAAAGTTTTCCCTGTTTTTCTAAAAATTCAATATAAAACCTGCAAAGAAATTGCACTTCTATTTCAAACTGCTTTTCAATACTACCAAATAGGACCTTCGGTTCTTTTCAAAACCAATTCCAACATAACTTAATAATTTCATTTTGATCACAAAACTGGCATACTATAAAAAAAGTAAAACGATCATTATAATATCGAAACCTCTTCTTGTTTGTCAAAACATATGTACAAATACACAAGCCGATAATTACTATACAGAAAGCAAAAATAGTGCTACTTAGCATATTTACATTTACAAAATGATCTTCAGATTTGGCCCACTAATCAGCAGTAGGAGAATTACCAGCTTTCGTACTGAGACCTGTACCTGAAAATAGGGTTTAGAAAATATAAAACACAAAACAGGCGAGCTAAAGGAGCTCAGTGAGCGTATTTAAGATTTCAAATAAAATAAAATTCTGCATAAATATTAAATTCTAAAAGGCATGTATAAATCATGCTTCTAAAACTTGTAAAAAGCTGTAAAATGGTTTCTAACATCACATGCCAATGAAATCTTGTAGAACGGGTTTTATTTACATCTTCGGAAAACAATATCCAAAATCTGTAAGACATAATAACTAGCATGTACATATAAATGCATAATATGTGATCGATAAATCGAAAACTATTAAAGCCCTCGCTTGGCTATTTTCTTTCTAAACTGTACCAATGGTAACCCTAAAACTCTATACTACGCAATGACTCAACTAGCACTGCACACGTGAGTAGGTCACAAGGCGTCTCAACTAGCAACACCCACTGTGACATCTCAACACGTCTCACTGGCTATGCAGCGAAATCCTACATCGCATACATATAGCGAGACAATACTCCATACACATAGAGCGACTCATATGGCTCGATAACTCGACTCCCCGGAGTTAGTGACACACCCCAAAAACCTGCCCATGTGCACGAAAAATATTGGCCGGGTCTTAAACCATCACCACCACTATAATCTGAGGGTAACAATAGCCTTTGAAACTAATGTAGAAGTTTTAAAACTGTTTCTTAATCCGAACAAGTAAATGCATATCTATGGATATATGTCAAGATCGTAAATCATGTTTATGCATTAAAAACTCATAAAACATATAATTTCAATATGCGGAAAGATAATAAATGAAAGACAAAATAAAATGATAGATTTTCACTCACAATCGTTCTGACCTCAGTTTCGCTTCGGATTTTGGCTCCTGTTACCAGTCTCGATTTTCTTCACCTACACGCCATAAATGACATTTAGAACTAATTCAAACGCTAGAATCTCATTTAACTACTAAACGCGCTAATCGGCATACAAAGCCCGAATGGATACTACTTTTCGATTTTCACTTACAAAGCCATTTAATCTTATCTATTTCACCATCCAACGCCCTGAAAATTTCTTAACACCCTATAACTTTGGTTGGACATAATTAGCCATCACCTTTTTAAAACGAAAAATTATTTCCCCTTTTCGTCATTTTTTATTTTTCATCATCTATATACATTCAATTTACATAAGGCACTATTTATACACAACAATTCAACCAAAACACAACTCAACCCTAGCTTCCCTAAAGTAGCAGAATTTACATCTACCATCCAACACATTTCTTTCTCAATTTCTTGTTCCAATAACATCAAAATCAAAGCCAATTTCATTCTAATACCCTAATTATAACTAATTGAAGTCTCTACATCAAAGTCACCCAAAATCCTAATTCTTACCTTGCCAATTTCTTCAATTTAATGACTCCTTCAAGCTCCACACTAGAATGCAACTCAATCTAAACCAAGAATATACACAAGAACATCAATTAAAGCAATCTTGAAAGTTCACATATCATCCTTACAAAACAATGCCTTTCTTACCTCTTTTTCTTAGATTTTCACTAATGGAGACTTCATTTGATCTTAGGAACTTGTACTTGACCTTATTTTAGCTTGATTAAGCATGCAAAATCAAGAAAAAGCCTTGAAATTTCACTGTAGCAGCCTTTCCTTTCTCTTGGCTAAATTTCACCTCTAATGCTCTAACTTGGTATGGTTTTAATCTCATAACATTTCTACACACTTCTACTTTATATATAGTGCTCCCTCAATTGTCCAATTTTTCCCTCAACTTACTCTAAATTTATAATTTTCCATTGGTTAGAAACTAAGTATGTAATTGGTTCCTTTGTAAGTATTTAGTTAGAATAGTCAAAGGAACTAACTAGAATTCCCAACTTGGCAATCCATGAAATTGTCTCTAATTGGTCCATTCTTTAACATATGGATTGTGTTTCTCAACAAGAGCTTGTTCCATGCACAACCTTTAAATGAAAATTCATGTAGTAAATTAAAATTTTCTTTTCCAAGCCATTAGAGAAAAATTCTAAAAATATTCTAGGGTTGTCCAATGCTTCGACCGAGTGTGAAATTATCAAATTAGGTCTAATAATAGGGATTGGATATTACAGATACCATATAGAATCGTCAATGAAGGGTTTTCTCAAGTTAAGTAGTATTCATGATTTTTTGACCTAAGCACCACGGTAGGCTCGTTTGTGAGTGATCCATTGTACTTTGATTTCACACATGTCAAAGACCTTTCTTGGTCTAACCTCTGGGTGTTGTTAGGTATGGTCCGATACTCATAGAGCCCAGGGTGTGCAGATATAGGATTCATCAGCTCATATGGATGAGTTATACATTCGTATGCTCTGAGATTATATTTCAGAAAGTCTTATGACCATAAGCGAAAATCTTGAAAAAGAGTTTTTAATATGGTTAAACAATATCCCCAAAGAAGTTTGTAGATATTATTTATAGAAATACTAATCTAGAAATAAGTTCACGGTCGAGCATATAGAGATTTAATTGTAATGATCTATATCTCTGCTCTTCTAAGATATAAGTAACCGAAGGATTATACGGATATGGTTTACCTCAGCTTGTATGGTTTAATACGCCATTCTTTAATATCCGTAACATGCGTGTGGGGCATCGTTCACAAATTTACAGAAGAGTTTTGTAACACAAAAACGTATAAACCTAGAGAATCTCACAATATGAAGTGTACTCGTTGAGCACTAGGTAGCGAACTGGGTTGACGGTTCAATCTGGGAGATTTAAAAAGTTGAATTTGTTTCAAGACCTCCTTGAAAAAGTAAGAACAAAATTTACAAATATTGCAAATATGTTCTTTTTGCATAAAAAGTGTTTTTAACACATGGCATCCATGAATGACCATTTGTTTGACAAATGGCACATGCATGGAAGGCCATATGACAAGTGTCACCCATGCAAATAGTTTGCATGTGTTGAAGGTGACACTTGTCATTCATGTATGATGAAATGAAAACTTTAAAACATTTGCAATTAAGTCTCTACTTTTGACCATGTATATAAATCAAACTTTGAAAGTGTTTCAATGAAGCCTTTGTCTTCATTTTTTAAAAAGATAAAAAAAATTTGTTCAAGTGTTGAACAAATACAAAAATCCTGTTGGAAATTCACCAACAAGCTACTATTCTAGTATTTTAATTCCACCGGATCATTAAAGTCTAAAATTGTTAGGTTAATCGCTTTCGTGTGAGACTAAAGATTGAATTCTTCACCGAAGTTCTTCAATGGTGAGTTTTTATATCTAAATATTGTTTTGATTCAGTTTTAGAATGTATTTGTTGATTAATTGATTTTAATTTCGCTACGTAATGTATGTTAAACATACATTTTGAATTAATTGAAAGCCATTTTAGCTACTTTGTGAGCAATCATATTACAAGTTCTTGGAATATAACTTGATTCATGTTTACACATTTACTCTGGATATCCTAATGATCCATTTGATTTCTTTCAAGGTCTCTATATTGCCATTCACTATTTTTGCTACATTTAGAGCATCTATCTCAAGCAAAACAATCTTGAATTTAAGCCTTTTTGCTATCTATAAACCCAGTTGAATTGCTTAAGCTTCTGTCAGCTCTATATCACCTCAGAACTCAGTTGTAGATGCAAACATAGCCATTGTTAGTCATCTCTTGTTAGATATGACAACTTTTAACCTTGTTCTTTGTTTTTAAAGGTATATAGCAACATCAATGTTAATTCTATAGTCTCTTCTGGTATAAGTTCCCTATTTTCTTTCCCTCTAACCTGTGATCTGACTTTGAACACTTGATTTTGGTGTTTCTTCCCCTGATTAATTCTAGCCATGCATCTATTCTAGTAAGCATCTTCCCAGGATCTTTTAGCTTTCATTCTATAACATGGTTGTTCCTCATCTACCAATTTACCTAGAAGATCATCACTATTTTATCTCTTTCTTCCATTGTTGTGGTTATGCTTACTTGTTGATAAAATTCCCATATACCTGTGTTTTGCATTCTATTTACTAGTTCTGCAATTAGTGTTCTGTTCTATAACATTTTTGCCTTTTTACATTTAACTAGAGCATGAAAATAATTTTCTTGTTTTTGAAGGCATCTTCTACACATTGGGTTCTCAATGATTTTTCTTTTGTATATATTCCCTCATATGGGAAAACGATTTGAATCTATCCTTCATAGAAAGATCTTTACTTTCAATGGCACTGATGTGTCTCTATATTGATTTCCATTATTTCTCCAAGGAGTTTGATGATCAGGAAGCCTCCAATTTAGATGTTTCCTCTAAGGCTACATAGTAGCCACTCTTTACTACGTAATTGCCTTTTTTCTCAAAATGCCAACAAACTATATCTTCCTACTTTATCTGTGGTAGTTGGATCCTAAGAATCTCCTACACATCTTCCTCTTTAAAATGTTGCTTAATGAGCTCCTTCTTCTAATGCCTATCTTCATTAATCATATCTGCTACCTAACTTTGTTTTGCCAAAGTATTTGGTGAAATATGTTTTGGGTTGATTTCTTAGGGATCTAATTGCTGCCATAAATGCTTACTCTATCCTTTTTTTCTAGGATCTACATTCCTTATATTAAGCTCTTTTACACATAAGAGGGGTTGGAACCCAACTTCACCTCCATAAATTGTTTATCTTTAAAGAATCTTATTTTTAAGACCCTTGCAGTCAATGATTTTGGTTATTGAAATACTTAATATGCTTGTTTTACTAGAAGTGCCTGACTGAAACATAAAAGTCTCTAAATCCTATACCTTCTTTATTCTTCTATTGACAAAACCTCTTTCAATTAGTCCAATGAATTCTCTTTCTTTTTATATCCTTTACCACCCACTAAAACCATGTTATCATTCTTTGCATATCTTCACGCAAAGTCCTAGGTATCCTAAAAATGCTTATGGAATATGTTGGCACAACTTAGGCTACAACTTTAATCAAAATCTCTTTGCCCCCATTGGAAATTAGCTTCTCATGCCAATTACTGACTTTGCATGCCAGCTTTAGCTTTACTTCATTGAAAAACTTCTCTTTGTTTTTCCCTGCCATAGAAGAGAGTCCTAAATACTTCTTATACAATGATAGCTCATGAAGTTGAAGTATGTCTCTTATAGTGTTTGCATTATCCCTAGTTATATTTTGACTAAAAAAGATTAAGTACTTTGCATATTTAAAGAATTGTCCTAGGCCTTGGCATGTCTCAAATAACTACTTCAAAATTCTGTATTCTTAAGCTATTGCTTTAATGCAAATCAAACTATCAACTGCAAATAGCAGATTAGACACTGACACTAAGTGGCTAAATCTAATCCCCTTAATTTGTTTCTCTTTCTTAGCCTAGTGTAGGAGTGAAGATATTACTTCAACATACATTACGAACAAATATGGTGATAAGAGGCATCCTTATCTGAGCCTTTTATTTGCTCTGAAATTTCCCTTAACTTCTTCATTAAGAAAGATGTAGTGGTATTGCATCTCATGATCAATTTAACCCAAGCCTTAGCAAATCTCATCTTTATCATGACATCTTTTAAAAACTCATTCCACCCTATCATATGCTTTACTGATATCTAGCTTAAGAGATGCTTACCCCTCTTTTCCTCTTTTTCTGCTTCTAATTTTGTGAAAGTATTCATACCCTATAATGACATTGTCAATTATAAGTCATTTAGGTATAAATGAACTTTAGTTGAAAGAGATTATACTATTTATGATCTATTTAAGTCGTGCTATTATTTTTGCTATGATCTTATCACATTACAAAAACTTATAGGTTTAAAGTCTTATGACCTTTAAGGGTGTGGGATTTTTTTTTATCAAGGCTATAAGTGCATGGTTAAGGGCTTGGACATTACCTTTTTGGTTTAGAATATGTAGAGAAAGACTTGATTGTATCTTCACTCATATGTTTCCAATGTTGAAGAACATTAAGGGTGCATGCATGTGATAGTATATATGTTGAAAATTTTCAAAAATACATGTCCAAAATGTCATATGCAGCGAAATAACATGTAATTATACAACATATACACATTAGAACTGAAGTAATAGTATAAGAATCAAATACATGCCCTTATAGATGATTCGGTGAAGATTAAAGCCTTTGAGCTCACTTAATGTGATCTCTTGAACAATTCTAGTCTCCAACGTTCGATAGGATTAAAGTAGCTAGAATTGTAGCTTTGTTTTCAATTTCCAGCAAGGTTTTGAACTTAGTTCAACACTTGAACTTATTCTTTGTATAAAAAATGACAAGTGTTTTTGGCACCAAAATGACAAATCTTGAAAGATTTCTTTTCTCTCTCAATGGCTTGCATGAAAATTGCTTTTCAATTCTATTCTCCTAATAAATGAAACACTTTCATTTGTTTTATTTGGCTAAAACTCTTGCATGTGGACACATTTCCAACATGGAGTCAAACTGTTAGGATTTATGCTTACGTGTCATCTCAAAGTGTATAAATATTTAATGCTAGTATTTATACAATTATCATTTCGAATAAAATCGTTAATATTATTTATTATTAAATGGTAAGATGCTTGTAACGTTTCAGACATTTTATGATCTGAAGGAGTTCAGATTGGTCTAAAGGAGTTTAGATCAGTGCTAAGAGTTAGCAACGCTAATAGTTATAAATACTAAGAGTTAGCATGTTCATATAGTTAGCGAAATTTAAAGAGTTAGAGCTATGCCTAAAATGGGACAATGATCTGAGAATATATTAATAATGACATAGCTGCATAGAGTTGCAGATGGTGCTAGGAAATGTCATTATGCAAGTATGTTCTCAAACACAATGTTCCTGATATAATTTCATCGATGCGGGTCTATTGGTGGAATCCATTAATATAGATTAGTATACGTCTATATCTGGATGGTTCAAATGGTTAGTCTTAGTAAATCATGAGCTTAGTAGGAAGCTGGTATAGAGATGCAGATATTCAGTAAGGCTTGGATATTGAACAGACTCACGAAGACATCCAATAGACATCTCATAAAGCCGTCAATAGAAGGTCTTTTGAGTTGAGTAGTATTTGTGGTCCTTTGACATGAGCGCCACAGTGGGCTTGTGAGTGATCCATCATGCTCTGGTTCCACACATGTCAGAAACGTTTCATGATCTGACCGCTGGGTGTCACTGGGTATGGTCCGATGCTCATAGAGTCCGTTGTGCGTAGATATAGGATCCATCAGCTCATATGAGTGGGTTGTATATCCTGATGCTCCGAGATTATATTTCAAAAAGTCTTGTGGCCGCAAGCATAAACCTCAAAAAATATATTCCGGAGGAATAAAAAATATCACAAAAGTGTTTGTGGATATTGTTTAATGAAATATAAATCTGGAGATAAGTTCATGGTTGAGCAAATAAAGATTTGACAGTGATGATCTATATCTCTACTCTTCAAGGCTTTAAATAATGGAAAGATTATACGAATATGTAATAACCTCAACTTGCATGGTCTAACACGCTGATTTATAATATCCGTAACGTGTGGGGGGGGCATCGTTCACGGACGTATAGAGGAGCTTCATATGACAAATTAGGTGTAGACCTAGATAGTCTCACGATATGAAGTGTACTCGTTGTGCACTCAGTAGCGGATTGGATTGAATTAATTCAATCCAATAAATTTCAGCAAAATAGAATAATTATTTCGGGATCCCTCGAGATGTACATTTGTCAAGACTTAATTGTTAAGTAAATCACTCAATTAATTAACAAGGGTTGTTAATTAATAGAATATTGACAAATGGCAAAAATTTGTTCAATGATTTATTTTTACCTTTTACCATTTAACCTTGGTAGTAAAAATTAGTAAGGTAAAAAGTAATTATTCAAAATTATTTTGCATAATTAAATTATATATTATTAGATAATATTATAATATATATAGATCATGACATTGTATTTTAATACAATGAGGGGCCTAGATATTGACCATTTAATTACCCATTATAATTAAAGTAATTATATTTTTAGGTAAATATTAATTTAGGTGGCCATTATTCTAGTGCTTAGTTTTATTAATTCTAAGTGGGAGACCAACAATAAATTTGGTGGAGCACTTCCTTTTGTTTAATCAAAGTGTTGAATAAACAAAATGGATTTTGGCAAAACAATTGAATTGATTCATTCAATTGTGAGAGAGAATTCGGCAAGGTGAAGAGAAAGAGGTAAGAGAGAATTTTGGTTTTTATTCATTTTTAAGTGTTGAAAAATGTAGAACTTCTCTTCATCTTCTTCTCTCATGGATGGATTATAATGAAAAAAAGTAAATGGAGAAAGAGATTAATAATTATGACAAGAGTTGTTTACTATAATTAATCTTATGGAAATTGTTTCTATGAATTATACAAGAGTTGTATGTAAAATATTCTAATTAATACAAGAGTTGTATAGAAAATATTTACCATCTTCATTTAAGAAACAAACTTGTATTCAAAAACGTTTGAATATATGTTGCTAAAAATTTTAAAACTAAGTTACCATTCTAGCTCCTTAATCCTACCAAAAGTTATGGACTAGAATTGTTCAACAATACACTTCAAGGTGAGCTCTTCACATGGATTGGTGAAAGACTTGAAGATTTTGTAAAGCTACCTTCATTAGGTGAGTATTTTACATTATGTTATAATACAATTGTTTATCATGTTTAATTTGTATAATTGTTATACTTATGTATATATGAGATATATATGGTTAATTGTCAAATTGGGTGTATTTGTAACATGCTTCCACTGCATATAAAAATTACTATATGCTGCGGAAGCATGTTACAAATACACCCAATTTGACAATTAACCATATATATCTCATATATACATAAGTATAACAATTATACAAATTAAAAATGATTAAAATTATGTATGCACTCGTCACACACTCGATTCACAACAAATGGTATCAGAGCATGCTATATTGAGTATGTGATAATTCTTATTGTTGAATATGTTTACATGGATATGTTGTATATTTAAACAACTTAATGATGTTTAAATTTGAACATGGTGATATTTGATATTTAAGCATGATGATGAACATATTGTTTTATTCTTTAACATGTTAGTGTTTAGAATTGAAGCATGATGATGTTTGAAAATGATACCCAAAAGAAGATAGTAAAAATCAGGGGCGAAAAACAGTGATCGAAAGGTTGGAATACTATTACAGCGTCCAGCGCTACGTTGCTCAAATCTGGGCGCTACGGCGCGGAGGTTCTGACTTGAGTGCTGCGGCGCTCGACAAAAAAAAAAATTAAAATAAATTGTTTTTTGCATTATATTGTATAATGTTAGAACCTTTAGTTTTTAACGCTGATCATTCCAAACATAATACTTCTATTTGCAATTTTTACAAGTGAAGTATTTTTAATACAATTATAAGTGTTATATTATTGTATTAAAATTACAAATGATTTGTTTTTGTTGTTAATCACAATAGGAACCCTATTGGTAGGGGTTAGTTATGCTTACGTAAATAAATAATCTAATTATGAATTAGATTCGTATGAGATACGAAAATTTATTATTATTATTATTATTATTACTAATTTAAAATATATTAATTAATAAAATAATAATTTAAATTTAAATCTCTCTTAATCAGATTAAATAAGTATTATATTATGAGATAATATTGTACAATGATCCGCCTTGTCAATATGGTATTAAACGAGTCATTTTTGGTCATTCCCAATATTGCTAAAGCGCGAGGGTTTGGTTAGGGTGATTCAGACTATGCCGGTTAAACATAAGATGTGGCAAATATATGCGAACGTATTACCTAATATTGATAAAGCGTGAGGATAATACTAATAATATATATTTGATGATTGACAAGTTAATCTGGAATACACTTATCTAATATTGCTAAAGCGTGAGGATAAGGTGTATTTAGGATCAATGGTAAGAGTTACAAGAGATGCAATTGACAAGAGTTGTCTACCTTTTGAGTTTACAAAGGCCAATATAGCTAAACCGTGAGGTTGGAGTAAAATTCCAATGGAGTCCACTTCACATTGTACAGCTTAAAAGATTAAACTGTCATTTTTCCTTTTGAGAGATTTAGGCAATTATGTAAAGCAGTGGGAGGGCATCTTTAGATTAAAAAATGTATAAAAGTTATATCTATGATCTAAAACGTTATTAATTAACGATTAGAAATATTTCGCTAAACATCTCCAATTGTATCTTATTGTGATAAGATTAGTAACTTATAGAGATAAGAAGACTATGAGGAACCCGTTAGTATACTTGATTAAACACATAATCTATAGGGTACCGATAATTATTAAGACTTACTTATAATTCTAAGAATTGTTCTAGATCAAAAGAAATACTTAGATATATAATAGATCAATAAATAATACAAGAGGTGTTTCTGATAATGTCTCTTAAGAAGATGATAGATTATCAGAAAAGGATTAAGAATAATTTGAAAGTCAAATCATATATCCTAACCTATCTAATGATCTTTAGTAGGAGCATATACACATGAGATGTACAAGTAGTATAATGCTTCATTTGAAATTTATTTTATATATCTAAAACAAATATAGAGAATAATTCATAATGGAAAGTGTTTCCATTATTAATAAAGTTTATAATAATAAGAATTACTATTCAAAGAACCTTTACTTAGAAAAGATAAAACTCTTGGATACTTGTTTGTTGATAATTGACATTTCATATGCAAATGATGTGTATAAGTATAGGGATATAAGATATCGTATGTCCTTCTCACATCTGCAAGATGTTGCATAATTTAAGCAATACTAGACAATGATGAAATGAGAAGTATAGCTACAGGTAGGAAATAGAGATTACCTATACGTGGTAATTGTTAAGACTTTTAAGTCACTTCTTCATTCTAATAAAAGTCTCATGTTGTATTGTTGTTATTTTGTGCCACAAATAATTAGGCGAAATATATCGCTCTCTATGTATGACAGAGAGGGTTATCATACATACATTAAAAATAGTTTCTCATATTTATATGATAACGATAATATTTTGTTAACTGAATGTCAGTTAATTAAATGGCCTTTATATATGACATACAACGAGTAATGCATAAAAATGTCTAGGTGAACAAAACAAATAGTGGTTTAAAAACTTTGAATAATTACGAATTGTGGCATAAGTGATTAGGTTAAATAGCCATGAGATGACTATCCTGCCTAGTTAAGGATGGTCAAATACTTGATCTGACAATAGAACCTTATCCAGTTTATGAATCCCGTATTCAAGGGAAGTTGACTAAATCCTTTTGTCGGTGTTGGACATTAAACCACTGATTTATTAGAACTAATATATATTGATGTATATGATCTAATGAATCATACTGTTATTGGTAAGTTACAATACTTCGATATCTTTATCGTGATTTGTCACGATAAAGACATGTATTTCTAGAAAAATATAGCTCGAAAAATTTGAAGAGTTCAAAGAATTTCGACTAGAAGTAAATGAAATAAACCTAGAAGTATGTTAAACATCTTTGATTAGATCGAGGTTTTTTATACATAAGTAGTAAATTCACGAATTATTTAAAAGAGAATGAGATTCTAGCTTAATATAGTTCTCCAGATACTCCTTAACATAAATATATTTTGAAGTATAGAGAAATTGGACTTTATTAGATCTAGTCTGATCGTATTAAGCTTTAACGATCTTCTAAAATATCTAAAGGGTTATGCTCTAGAAACTGTTACTCATCTATTGAATAAAGTTTCATCGTAAATTGTTCCGTCTACTACATTTGAGATATGGATTAAAAGGAAACAGAATCTTAAGTATGTTAAGATTTAAGGTTATTCTACTTGCATAAGGGTTATGCAATAGTATATACTTGGACCGAAGGGGTATAAGTATCAATTCAAAGGATATCCCAAATAATCTATGAGATATCAATTGTATGAACCGAAAATGGAACCTAAAGATCAATTCAGTTAAATATCTTTAACACACTTTTCCATAGGTCAGATAAGGATATGAAGACTACCTGTTAAGTATATTATGTACTTAAAAGGTGTTTTTAATATTTTTCTTAGTTGAAGAAAAAGGATCCTATGACTTATAGTTAAACGATATTAGACATCGTTTAAGGAAATTGACAAGGTGCCAGAAAATTCAAAATTAACTTTAAGCATGAAAATTAAGTCTAGGACTTGGTTGTAATTCCTAAAGGAATTATTCTTATTAGTTGTAAAAGAGTTTACGCACGAAAGTGTGGGCCCAAAAGTAGGTAAGAGTCTTTAAAAGCCCCATTGACGTAAAAGGATACCTTCAACGGTCTGGGATCGATTATGAGGAAATATTTCACCAATAAACACGCTAAAGTTAATTCAAATTTTGTTGGATATTGTAGTATACTTTACTCTTCATTGAGGTAATCAGATAATTTGATTTCATTATGAATGAAGAGAAAGCATGTGTGTTCAGAAGAGGTGATGGGAACATGAATTATCTTTCTAATTCTCTATATATAAAAACATACTCATCGTTAGTCACAATGACAATGGTATGTTGCAAGTCAGTCAGTTAAGAGTTAATTGAGTAAGAGCATCTTCATAAAAGATTTGGCAGACACTTTTTGTATACTATGTATAAGGCGTTATACAGATAGAGTTAGAAAGTAGATAGGACTCTCTAAATCTTCGTACATAGACTAAGTCTTCTAAATGTACAATTTTAATAATTATAAAATATTTCATGTATCTTTAAGACATAGAGTTCATCTTTCTAAGAGAAAGTGTCTTTAAGTAGAAAATGAAAAGGTTAGAGTGTCTAACATTTAATATACATCAGCCAAAGGTAGCTTGATGTATACCATGTTATGTACGAGACCTATATTATGATGGCTGTAAGTGTTATAAGCCGACATCAGTTTAATCTAGGTAACGACCGTTAAATGGTCGTGAAACATATCCTAGTTATACTTGAGATGTATAAAGGATAAGTTTCTAATTTATGGAGAAAGTTTCTTACAAATGAGAGGATACGTAGAATCAGACTTCAAATCTGATCCGGATGATAGAAAATTTACATCTAATTATGTATTCTTCTCAACGGTACCAAAACTTGTAGCATAAATGCAATTCAAACGTCCACATTTGGTTCTACCGTAAAGATAGAATTTGTTGCAGCTTGAGAAGCTTGCAAAGAAATTTTTGTGGATATTCAAGTTAGTTGCAGAGCTCAAAATAAGTTCTAAGCTCAATGAATCCTATCACATTATAATGTAACATCAACGGGGTAATTGCTTAAGCCGAAATGCCACATAATTAAATATATCTTAGCTAATAGAGATGTATAAGACAATCTAGGAAAACATCATTACAAATTATAGTGGACCCGCTTTCTAAAGCCTTAACTTTTAAAAGTGTTTAAGAAACATGTAGAGTCAATGGATATGAAATACCATCATGAATAGCACTAGAGCAAGTGGGAGTTGTTGGGATTTGTGCTTACGTGCCATCCCAAAATGTATAAATATTTAATGATAGTATTTATACAATTACCATTTCTAATACAATCGTTAATATTATTTATTATTAAATGGTAATATGCTTGTAACGTTTCAGACATTGTATGATCTGAAGGAGTTCAGATCTAGTCTAAAGGAGTTTAGATCAGTGTTAAGAGTTAGCAACACTAATAGTTATAAATACTAAAAGTTAGTGATGCTAAGAGTTAGCATGTTCATATAGTTAGCGAAATCTAAAGAGTTAGAACCTTGTCTGAAATGGGATAATAACCTGAGAATATATTAGTAATGACAGTTAGCTGTAAGGAGTTGTAGACGGTACTAAGAAATGTCATTATGCAAGTATGTTCTCAAACATAATGTTCCTGATCTAATTTCATTGATGCGAGTCTATCGGTGGAACCCATTAATATAGATTAGTGTATGTCTATATCTGAATGGTTTAAATGGTTAGTCTTAGCAAACTATGAGCTTAGTAGGAAGCTCGTATAAAGATGCAGGTATTCAGTAAGGACTGGATATTGAACAGACTCACAAAGACATCCAATAGACATCTCATAAAGTCATCAATGGAAGGTCTTCCGAATTGAGTAGTATTTGTGGTCCTTTGACCTGAGTGCCACAATGGGCTTGTGAGTGATCCATTATGCTTTGGTTCTACACATGTCAAAAAAATTTCATGGTCTGACCGTTGGGTGTCGCTGGTTATGGTCCGATGCTCATGGAGTTCGGTGTGCGTAGATATGGGATCCATCAGCTCATATGAGTGGATTGTATATCCTGATGCTCCGAGATTGTATTTCAGAAAGTCTTGTGGCCATAAGCATAAACCTCGAAAAATATATTCCAGAGGAATAAACAATATCACAAAAGTGTTTGTGGATATTGTTTAATGAAATATAAATCTGGAGATAAGTTCATGGTTGAGCAAATAGAGATTTGACGATGATGATCTATATCTCTACTCTTCAAGGATATAAATGATAGAAGAATTATACGAATATGTAATAACCTCAACTTGCATGGTCTAACATTCTGATTTGTAATATCCATAATGTGTGTGTGGGGCATCGTTCACGGACATATGGAGGAGTTTCATATGACAAATTAAGTGTGGACCTAGATAGTCTCACGATATGAAGTGTACTAGTTGTGCACTGGGGTAGCGGATTAGATTGAATTAATTTGATCCAATAAATTTCAACAAAATAGAATAATTATTTCGGGATCCCTCGAGATGTACATTTGTCAAGACTTAATTGTTAAGTAAATCACTCAATTAATTAACAAGGGTTAATTAATAGAATATTGACAAATGGCAAAAATTTGTTCCATGATTTATTTTTACCTTTTTATAATTTAACATTGGTAGTAAAACTTAGTAAGGTAAAAAGTAATTATTCAAAATTGTTTTGAATAATTAAATTATATATTATTAGATAATATTATAATATATATAGATCATGGCATTGTATTTTAATACAATGAGGGGCCTAGATGTTGGCCATTTAATTACCTATTATAATTAAAGTAATTATATTTGTTAGGTAAAGACTAATTTAGGTGGCCATTATTCTAGTGCTTAGTTTTATTAATTTTAAGTGGGAGACTAACAATAAAATTAGTGGAGGACTTCCTTTTTTTTAGTCAAAGTGTTGAATAAACAAAATGGATTTTGGCAAAACAATTGAATTGATTCATTCAATTGTGAGAAAGAATTCGGCAAGGTGAAGAGAAAAGAGGTAAGAGAGAATTTTGATTTTTGTTTATTTTAAAGTATTGAAAAATGTAGAACTTCTCTTCATCTTATTCTCTCATGGATGGATTATAATGAACAAAAGTAAATGGAGAAAGAGATTAATAATTATGACAAGAGCTGTTCATTATAATTAATCTTATGAAAATTATTTCTATGAATTATACAAGAGTTGTATGTTAAATATTTCTAATTAATACAAGAGTTGTATAGAAAATATTTACCATCTCCATTTAAGAAACAAACTTGTATTCAAAAGAATTTGAATACATGTTGCTGAAAATTCTAAAACTAAGCTACCATTCTAGCTCCTTAATCCCACCAAAGTTATGGATTAGAATTGTTCAACAATACACTTCAAGGTGAGCTCTTCACATGGATTGAAGATTTTGTAAAGCTACCTTCATTAAGTGAGTATTTTACATTATGTTATAATACAATTGTTTATCATATTTAATTTGTATAATTGTTATACTTATGTATATATGAGATGTATATGGTTAATTGTCAAATTGGGTGTATTTGTAACATGCTACCACTGCATATAATAATTTTTGAAATTACAACACAAACTTGAATCATTCAAACAATTTGCATGAGTGACTTTTCACTCTTTAATTACTCTATGTATGTGCCATGTGTAAAGCAATCTTTGCCTTTTTACCTTAATGGGCGTGAAGACACATATGCCTTGAACAAATAAAAACTCTTTCATTTATTTAATATTTTTCTTTGTTAAATGGACAAGTGTTAACTAAGAACCCATGCAAAAGAAACTTGTCTCATAAATTCCTTGCAAGAAGGCCATGTGTCCATTCACTTTTGCATGCATAAAGTAAAGTATCCACTTTTTTTTTTCATGCATAATTCCAAGTGTCCATTCACTTTTCCATGTATAAAGTCAAGTCTCATTTTACTTTTTCATCTATTGGGTCAAGTGTCAATATTATATTAGTTAATAAATTTAACTAATAAAATATAGGTTTAATGCTTAAACCTTGAAAAGTGTGCTTCCTGAGATATCTTGAAATAAATTATGCTTTTCGAAATTTTTTGGATCAAATCATATAACTCGACGGCTACCCAGTGCTCAACGAGTACACTTTATATTGTGAGACTCCCTAGGTTCACACCGTTCTGTCTTATGGAACTCTTTTGTAAGTCCGTGAACGATGCCCTTTATACACGTTACTAATATTATAGAACGACATGTTAAACCACATAAGTTTAGGATTAAACATATATGTATCATCTTTCTATTACCTATATCCTTAGAAGAGCAGAGATATATATCCTCACTGTCAAACTCTATTCACTCAACCATAAACTTATCTTCAGATTCATATTTTTTTAAACAATATCTGCAAACTCCTTTGTGATACTGTTTAACCTTTGCGAATATTTTTAACTCTCCGAAAAACTCTTTTCTAGGGTTTCCACTTATGGCAATAAGACTTCTTGAAATACAATCACGGAGCATCAGGATATACAACTCACCTATATGAGTTGATGGATCCTATATCTACGCACATCGAACTTTATAAGCATATGACTATACCAAGAGGTCATATTATGAAAGGTCTCTAACATATGTGGAACTAAACCATGGTAGATCACTCACAAGCCCACCGTGGCACTCATGTCAAAGGACCTCAAGTACTACTTAACTTGAGAAGACCCTCAATTGACGGCTCTATGGGATGTCTATTGAAGGTTCTTGTGAGTATGTTCAAGACTTAATCCTTATAGAATACTTGCATACCTATACAAGTTTTCGCTAAGTCTATGATCTGCTAAGACTGATCGTTTGGACAAGCCAGATATAGACACACACTGGTTCGGAAGGAATATCAATTCACCGTGGTACTCATGTCAAAGGACCTCAAGTACTACTTAACTTGAGAAGACCCTCAATTGACGGCTCTATGGGATGTCTATTGAAGGTTCTTGTGAGTATGTTCAAGACTTAATCCTTATAGAATACTTGCATACCTATACAACTTTTCGCTAAGTCTATGATCTGCTAAGACTGAGCGTTTGGACAAGCCAGATATAGACACACACTAGTTCGGAAGGAATATCAATTCACCCATGTAGGTAAACATAGATCATGAACGATATATTTGAGAACATGCTGTAATGATATTTTTTAGCACCATTCGTAACTCTTTGCTACTATGTGAATACTAATATATTCCTAGGTCTTCATCTCTATTTCAGGCAAGGTTCTAACTACTTAAAATGCTAACTCTTAACGTGGACCTAAACTCCTTTAGATTAGATCTAAACTCTTTTAGATCTATAATGTCTAAAAAGTTACAAGCTTAATACTATACAATTAAGTATTAACTATTTATTTTAAATGTTCTTTGCATAAATATTATACAATAATTTGAATGGCACATCAGCACCAACTCTAACAACTCCCACTTACTTTAGTGCTATTCATATTGATATCTTATACCCATCGATTCCACATCTTTCTCAAACACCATAAGAGTTAAGTTCTTAGTGAGTGAATCCGTTATATTATCAATAGAATATACTTTAGAAACTATTACATCTTTTCTAGCCAAGATTTCTCTAATTTTGTTATATTTTCTCTCCATATGCTTAAACTTCTGGTATGCTATTGGCTATTTGGTTTGAGAAATTGCTTTGTTGTTGTCACAAAATAGTGGGATAAGATGCACTAAACTTGGGGCTATTTTGAGTTCTACAACATACTTGTGAATCTACACAACCTTTGTTTACAACTTCTGAAGCTACAATGTATTCTGCCTCTATGGTAGAATCACTATGAATGCTTGCTTGATATTCTTTCAACTAACTATGACACCATTGAGAAGAAACACATATTCAGATGTAAACTTTCTATCATTCAAATCAGATTGGAAGTCTAAGTCAGTATATACCCTTACTTGTAAGTCACTCTCTTCATAAACTATAAACTTATCCTTTGTACCCTTAAGGTATTTCACGATATGTTTCGTAGCCATCCATTGTCGCTATCTAGATCAAACTTATACCAACTTGTAACACTTATAGCCATATTAATGTTAGGTCTCGTATATAACATGATGTACATTAAGCTACCTACAACTAATACATATGGTATGTTAGAGATTTTAACCCTTTCATCTTCTGTTTAAGGAGACATTCTCATGGAAAGATAAATTTCATGTTTGAAAGTTACATTAATTGTCTTGAAGTTATACCTTTCAAGAACACTTTTTATATACGAGGATTGAAGTTATACCTTTCAAGAACACTTTCTATGTACGAGGATTGAGAGAGTCCTATCAACCTCCTAACTCTATCTCTTTAACGCTTTATACCAGTATACAAGAAGCCTCTCCCAAATCTTTCATGGAGAAATTCTTACTCAAATAACTCTTGACTGATTGTAACATACTAATATCATTTCTAATAATAAGTTTATCATCCATGTAAAGAACATGAAAGACAATCATACTCCCACTGACCTTTTGATACATATACGCTTCTTTTTTATTTTTTGATAAAACTAAACCTTCTTATTACTTCATCAAAACAAAGATTTCAGCTTCGAGAAGCTTGCTCAAGTCCATAAATTGACTTCGTCAATCTGCACACTAGATTAAAAATCAGACTTGATGTAAAACCTTCAAGCTGCTCCATGAATATCTCTTCCTCAAGATATCCATTCAGGAAAACTTTTACATCCATTTGCTAGATCTCAAAATCATAATATGTTGTAATAGTGATGTGATAGTTCTATAATACACAATTGAGTACAAGTATACGCCATCATGACAAGTAATAAATGGACTTTTAAAGTTGGATGTCGAACCCACAGGGTAATTTTTGTTTTCTGCCAAGTACTAAAATTATATCTTATTATAATTATTCAGAAACATTAAATCTTAAATTGAAATTAATTTAAGTAAAATAAAAGTTCAGAAAATAAATGGCACAACTTAAGTAAATTAAAAAGATAACAAGAGAGAGAAAGCCTAGGGTTAACTACTATCCTTCAATATATTTTCTAAAGATTAATCCTTTTAATATTAATATCATCCAGTTCTTATTATTGGTCAAGACACGAATGTATTCACAAGTCTCTCTAAAGGTCAAGTAAGTATATCTCAATTTACCAAATACTTATATCTCTATGGTAATTGCAATAAATTAAGATTCGTTAAGAACAAGTTTTATTAACCATACATGCCAATTAGGTATATCTCTATCCTAAATTAGAACTTGTAAATCACTTTACAATCATGCATTAAATTATTTATGTCTAAATACAATGATGTTTCTCTTGAGTTTATCAAAGTATTACTAAATCAATCATAATATTTATAAGATATTATTAAGCATTACAAACAAATAATTTGAATAATAAAGAATTGAGTTCAAATAAATTTTAAAAAGATATAAAAATTAAGCTCATATATTAAGTTCAAGTAATAACCCTAAAAGAAATTAGTTCATAATAATAAGAGAATTATAGCTGAAAAATAAAATAAACATGATACAACCAAAAGCAAATCAATATAGACATGAATTTGCAATTGGTTGACCCATTAAAAATCTTCCAGTAATCACCTATTTCTCTTGAAATTCTCTCTCTAAATTGTTCTAATTATGCACTAATTGCCCTTTTGGCTGAAGAGAGCCTTGAATGTTGTGTTCCCTAAAGGCTAGGAGCAAGTGGTCATTTATAGAGGTAGATTTGAGCTTGAAAACCTCAATTCTTGTCGGGTTAAAATTTGCACAATTGCTAGGGCAAAAATGTGTTATTGTTGGAGTGTCATGCCGATATGCCAAGATCGTTAGAGCGGTGAAGATATAGCACTAGGGTAAAATTTTGTGACTTGAACAAGTTTTATTTCTCTCTTTCTTATTTTGTCTTGGGTATTAGAGCTGGAGCGAAAATCCATGTATAGATAGAGCGTAAATTCCAAATTTTGAATATTTTACATTTTAGTCCCTGGTTTTGCTTGTTTCACGTCCTTACTTCAATTTTCTATCTCTTTTAGTCCAAACCCTATAAATGAACAATAATGCATTTCAATAGTCATTTATTCTCATAAAATAATAAAATATCAAAATTAAATCATAAAAAATTAAATGACAAATATGCCCTTATCAAATAGCCAACAAAATTTGAATCAACTTTTGCATGGCTACTGGTGAAAAGGTTTCCTCATAATCGATCCCAAATCACTGAGTGTAACCTTTTACAACCAGCCATGTTTTAAAGGTTTCTACCTTTTCATTAAGCCCACACTTCTACTTGTAAATCCATTTACATCCAATAGCAACAATTCCTTCGAGAAGCTCAACCAAGTCTAGACTTTATTGACATGCATAGAGTCAATTTTGGATTTCATGGCTGCTTGCCATTTTCCTGAATCGATGTCCAACATTGCCTCTTTATAAGTCAAATGATCTTTTCTTCAACTAAAAAAACCTTAAAGGTAACTTTAGGTATCATACAATACCTCATAGGTGGCCTTGACATTCTTTCAAACCTACATGGAGGGTGTGTCAAAGGTATCTCACTCAATTGAGCTTGAGGGTCCATCATCGATTTATAAAACTCTGGATTGACTAGATTTTATAATCCTTCTATATTCCCCACGATTCATGAGAAATTATTTCTCAAGGAAAGTGGCATTACACATTTTCATTCCTCTATATCATAGAACTAATATCCTATAAAGTGTTTGGGATATTCAATGAACCGATACTTGTACTCATTGGGGGCAAATTTATCCTGTTACATAACTTTTCCGTAAGTAGAATAGCCCCAAACCATAACATACTTAAGACTCGATTTTTTGCTAGTCCATATTTCATACGGAGTAGTAGGAATAGCCTTCGATAGAACTCTGTTCAACAAATGAGCAGCAGTTTCTAAAGCATAAAGCCATAGATATTCAAGAATATTGATAAAGCTCATCCTCGACCGAACCATATCTAATAAAGTTTGATTCCTCTTCTTCGAATGTGTTGAGGGGTACCTAGAGGACTATTTAACATACATCCTGATTTGTTTCTCTACCTCATGTTGAAATTCTTTAAATATTTTAAAATTTTTTGACTTGTGTCTCATGAGAATAATATGTTCGTATCGTGAAAAATCATCATATAAAATCATGAAGTATCGAAACCCTTCAATAACAATATAATTCATTGGGCTATATACATCACTATGTACTAAATCTAATAAATCAGTAGCACGGTGTCCAACACCTACAAAAGGAGATTTGGTCATTTTCTATTGAATAAAGATTTACAAATCAGATAGGGTTCTATGATAAGATCAGGTATCTGATCATCCCTAACCAGACGAGCTAGGCCTCTCACGCTAATATGACCTAATCGTATATGCCATAATTCAGTATCATTCAAAGTTCCCGAACTACTACTTGTATTCACCTATGCATTCAAGACATTTTCTATTGTATTTAAAATAAAATGGTCATTAACCAACTGACATTTAGCTAATAAAATATTATCCACATCATATAAGTACAAGGAACAATTTAGAATAAATATATGATAACCATTAGTGTCTAACACAGGAAGATATAATTTTTCTGATAATATTTTGCATAAAATAATAATTATACAACATCCAAGTTCTACCATAGGGAGAAATAATTCAAAATATTTAATAGCCTCGACCTGTAGGAAATTCTAATTTCTAACACGATGTTGTATTTCTCTATGCTGCAACTGTCTAACATATACCTGAGAGATTCTTCTTGATTGTTTCTAGGTACCACAGTTATGCTTCCAATTTTGGTCCTCACCATAAAGAAAATATTTTCCTTTTGTTCTTCTCTTGTGACTTGAATATGACTTATCTCTGCGAACCTGTATGTGGTATCTGCTTCTTCTTACCCTTAGACTTCCTAAAAGCCTTTAAGATAAAAGATGAAGCACCAACCTAAACATAGAAGGTCATACCCTCTTTTTTCATGTCCTCCTGAGCTGTCTTTGTTAGGCATGCATTTAATTTTTTAGTCAACTTCTTTTTCCAAGGTGTTATAAAGTATAATTTGGGGTGTTCAATTGCATTCAAAAATCTGTAGCTCTGGGCATTTCGAGCAGTACACTACATTTGCATTATATACATATGAGCTTATTTAATGCAAATATAATTGTTATATTATTGTATTATAAATTATTGCTTTTTTTTATGCTATTAACCATAATGAGAGCCCTACTGTGGGGGTTAATTTTGCTTGCGTGAATAAATACTAATTATGAATTAAATCTGTATGAGATGTGAAAAAGCTATTATAAATTAAAAAATCTCTCTTATTCAGATTAAAGTGTATTACATTATGAGATAATGTTATATATGGTTCATTTTGCCAATACAGTGTTAGTTGGGTCATTGCAGTCTTTCTTAATATTGCTAAAGTATGAGGGACTGGTCGGTATGATCTGGACTATGCTGGTTAAACCTACGATGAGGCAAATATAAGCGAAAGTAATATCCAATATTGCTAAAGTGTAAGGGCAATATTATTAACTTATATTTGATCATTGGCGAGTTAATCTAGAACAAATTTGCCCAATATTGCTAAAGCGTGAAGATAAAGTGTGTTTAAGATTAGAAATAAGAGTTGCATGAGATGCAATTGACAAGAGTTGACTACCTTTTGGATTTTACAATGGCCAATATGCTAAAGCGTAAGGCTTGAATAGAATGCTAATTAGATCTACTTCTCACTATAAAATTAAAAATGCTTAAATTTTTGGTTTTCCGTTTGAAAGATTATAGTGAATATATAAAGTAGTGGGAGGAATTCTTTAAATCGAAAACATATAATAGTTATATCCATAATTTAAAGACGTTAATATTAATGATTAGAAATATTTCGGTAAACATCTCTTATCTTGTCTTATGTAGATAAGATAAAAAGAATACTAGCAATCCGTTAGAGATACATATTAGACACACACGAACTATAGGGCACCGGTATAATAATTATGACTGACTAGGAATCTTAAAATTGTTCTAGATTCAGTACAACTTGAATATATCATAAATCAGAAGATGATAAGAGGTGTTTCTGATAATAATTCTTCTGAAGAGGTTTAAATTATCAAAAAATGATAAAAATGATTTGAGAGTCAAGTCATATATATCCTGACCTAAATATCTACTAATGTTCAGTGGGAGCATGTGCACAGAAATAGTGCAAGTGGTATTATGCTCCACATAGAAAATATTACTTTTTGTTATATCAAAAATCTGTAGGATGAGAATAAACGCAAAGGAAATTATTTTCATTGCAATGTTGTTAGATGCTGTAATCGATACTATCCAAGTATCTCGCAATAGACAATATAAACCCCTTAGATGAATATTTACCAAACATTGACATTTCATCACCATTTAATGCTTGAAATGGTTGTATATTAGATGTCGTCGTTTCATCTTATATCTATAATTAGTTGTTTGATTTGAGTAATGATTTGAAGCATTAAGTTGTATACCAATTATTTTATGTCGAACATTATTATATAGTTAATATCCCTTCTTGTTTGAGACACTGAAGGTTATTATGTGCATAGAAGAAATTGTTCCTTATATTTACATAATATTGGCAATGTATTCTTAGTTGAATGTCAGTTGACGAAATTAAAATACAATAGGAAATGTCTTGAATACATTGGTGAATAGAACAAGTAAAAGTTCAAACTTTGAATATTATAGAATTGTGGCAAATGAGACTATGTCATTAAGGTGTAAGACACCTAACCTGTCTAGTTAGGGATGGCCAAATACCTGATCTTACCATGGAATCCTATCTGATTTATGAATCCTGTATTCAAGGGAAGACACCTGACCTGTGTAGTTGGGGATGGCCAAATATCTGATCTTACTATGGAATCTTATCCGATTTATGACTAAGTCTCCATTATTAGTATTCGACACTGTGTCGTTGATTTATTGAAACTAGTATATAGTGATGGATGTAGTCCAATGAATCACACTACTATAGGTAGGTTTTCCTATTTTATTGTCTTTATCGATGAATGTCACAATATGGACATATGTTTTTTGAAACACAAATTGGAAACTTTTGAAATATTTAAAGGGTTTTGACTTGAGGTAGAGATACCAACCACTATATGTATTAAATGTCTTTGATTAGATCGAAGTGGTAAATACATGAGCAGTGAATTCGTAAATTATTTGAAAGAGAATGAGATTCTCGCTCATTATAGTCTTTTAAGTATTCCTAAAACATAACAGTGTTTCAGAAATAAGAAATTTGAATTTATTAGATTTTGTCTGATTGATAATGAGTTACACCGATCTTCTAAAACATCTATTGGGTAATGCTTAAGGAACTATTATTCACTTGTTGAACAGAAATTCCATCAAAATCCATCCTTACTGCTCTGTATGAGTTATGGACTGACAGGAAACCAAGTCTTAAATGCATTAAGATTTGGGGTTATCCTGTTTACGTAAAAGTTACCTAACAGGATAAACTTGCACCTAATGGGTACAAGTATCGGTTCAAAAGATATCCCAAATACTTTAAGAGATATCAGTTCTATGATCTATGAGGACTGAAATGTTCGTTTCTTATAATACCATTTTTCTAAAGAAATAGTTTCTCTTGGGCTATGCTGATTGTAGAAGGATTGAACTTAGTGAATTCAATTCAAGAATTATGCAACCGATGATGGAACTTTATACTCAATTGAGTAAAATACCTTTTAAACATACCCTTAATGTAAGTCTGAAAGGATGTCAAGGATATCTATAAGGTATTTATGATATCTGAAGATGACCTTGAGGTTTTCTTAGTTGAAGGAAAAGATCTATTGACATATAAAGAGGCGATGTTAGACATTAATTTAGGAAAATGGCAAGAAGCCATGAAATCCAAAATTGACTCAAAGTATGTCAATCAAGTCTGTGACTTGATTGAGCTTCCTAAAGGAATTGTTTCTATTGGTTGTAAATTAGTTTACAAGCAAAAGCATAAGGGCTATTGGAGATAGAGACTGTCAAAGCCCGACTAGTGGTAAAAGATCAAATTTAGCAATCTGGATTAATTATGAGGAAACCTTTCACTAGTGACCATGCTAAAGTCGATTCAAATTTTATTGGCTATTGTGGCATATTAAGATTCATGAAATCTGGTAGATGGATGTAAAGACGGTATTCTGGTATGCATGTCTCAAGCAAGAGATATACATGGAACAACCTAAAGATTTTACATCTAGCCGAACTTTTGATATAGTATGAAGACTGAAGAAGTCCATATATAGACTTAAGCAGTTCTTTTGAAACTAGAATCTTCATGTTGATTAAGAAATTAGAGAGTCTAATTTTATCAAAACTGAAGATGAGGCATATGTGTTTAGAAAGGGCAGTGGGAGTAAGACTGTCTTTTAGGTTCTCTATGTGGATAACAAACTTAATATCAAAAATGATATTGGTATGTAATAATTAGTCAAGAATTATTAAGTAAAAAAGTTCTCCATAAAGGATTATGGAAATCCTTCTTGTATATTTGGTATAGAGCTTTATAGAGATAAAGTTAGAGCTAGAGCTAGGAAGCTTATAGAACTTTTCCAAATCCTCATACATAGAAAATGTTCTTGAAAAGTATAACCTTAACAACTGTGAGATAGTTAATTTACCTTTCAAACACAACAATCATCCTTCTAGGAAAACGTTGTTGGAGCTGGTGCTTACGCGTCATTCCAATACTATATGAATATTAAATTATTTAATATTTATACAATAAATATTTTATATAATCGTTAATGTAATATAAATACACGGTATAATGCTTGTTACATTACAAATATTGTATGATCTAAAGGAGTTTAAATCTAGTATAAAAGAGTTTAATTCAGTGCTAAGAATTAGCAGAGCTGAGAGTTATAAATGCTAACGGTTAGCACTGTTAAGAGTTAACAATATATAAGAGTCAGCCAATCTAAAAGGTTAGATCCTTGTCTGTAATAGGACAAAGACCTGAGGGTGTACCAGTAATAACATGGTTACAAGGAGTTACAATAGGTGCTAGGAGATGTCATTATACAAGTATATCCTTAAACATATGTTCCTGATCTATTTCACCGATGCGAGTTTATCGGTGGATCTATTTTATATAGATCAGCGTATGTTATATCTATATGGTATAGATGGTTGTTCTTAGCCGACCATGAGCTTACCGGAAGCTCGTATATGCATATGGATATTCAGTCAGGACTGAATGCTGAACAGACTCACGAGGATGCCAATAGATATCCTGTGAAACCGTCAATGGTGATTCTTCTCGAGTTGAGTAGTATACGTGTTCCTTTGACCTGAGTGCCATGGTGGACTTGTAAGTGATCCACCATACTTTGGTTCCACGCTTGTCACAGACCTTTCATGGTGTGACCATTGGGTGTCGCTGGGTATGGTATGATGCTTATAGAGTCCGGTGTGTATAGATATAGGATTCATCGGCTCTCATAGGGGAGAAGTATATTCAGATGCTCCGAGATTGTATTTTAGTAAATCTCGTAGCCACGAGTACTAACCCGAAAAAGGTGTTTCTCAAAGGGTTGACAATATAGCAAATGTGTTTGTGTATATTGTTCTTGAAAATACAAATTTGGAGATAAGCTCATGGATGCACATATGGGATTTGACGGTGTTGATCTATATCCCTGCACATCCAGGATTTACATGATGAAGGATTATACGTATTTGCTGTGACCTCAGCTTGTATGGTATAACGTGCTGATTTGTAATATCTGTGATATGTGCGTGGGGCATCGATCACAGACTTATGGAATAGTTTAATTTGACAAATCGGGCGTGGACCTAGGAAGTCCCTCAATATGAAGTGTACTCATTGTGCACTGGGGCAATATATTGGATTGAATTGTTCAAACTAGTAATTTTTAGTATAACCGAATATTTGTTTCAAGAACCCTCGGGATGTGCGCGTGTTAGTACTTAAGTGTTAAGTACAACAATTAGTTGATAATTGTTGTTGACTAATTAAATAGTGACACGTAGCGCATTATGAGCCTTCGATTAAATTGACAAAAGTATTGGGTATGGTAGAACCCACGTTGGGTTAATTAAAGGCTTTATGGTAATTTCTCTAAATTAATTATTTAAGTGTTAAATAATCTAAAATTATATTATCGTTTAAGAGTTAAGTGATTAGTTAATTTGACAAGAGTTAATTGTTAGCTCATGGTTAAATTAATAAAGCAAATATTTTATTAAGGACTTAATTGCTAAATAAAATGAAATTTTATTAACAAATAATTAAGTTAAATTAAATATTGCTTAAAAGGGAAATTAAATGATACTTAAGGACTTAAATGAAAATTTTCTTATCAAAGACAAGAGTTGGCCGCCCATTTCCTTTTTGTCTTAAACACATGTTTGAATTGTTTAATAGATTAAATTCTTTTAATAATTTTTTAAACAAAAGAAAAGACATTTTTATTTATAAATATATATCTTCATTTGATGTATATATAATGATGAGATTGGTCGGCCATAAGAGATTGTAGTGATTTTTATTTTAAATATATTTTTTTCTTTTTGGTTCTTGAATGAAAAAAAGGGTAAAGAGAACTCACGGGTATTTTTTTGGCAATAGAGGGAAAAAAAAGATGAAAAAGAGTTTTTCAATTTTTCCTTTGAAGTAAAAGAAGGCTGTTCAGCAAAAGAAAAATGAAAAAGAGTTTTTCAGTTTTTTCTTTTAAAGCAAAAGAAGGTTGTTCGGCAAGGAAGAAAAAAACAAGATGAAAAAATATTTTTTATTTTCCTTTGCAGCCAACAATACGGGCGGCCAATTTTAAGGTAAGAAAATTGTTTTTATTTTAAGGTTTTAAATGTTAAAAATAACAAAGACATGATAACAAAATTGTTTTGTTATATATTTTCTACTCTTAAATAAATGGCCACCATTATTACATTTGAGTTATTTGTATTTTGATGAATTTAAATGTTGAACTCATTAAAAACAAAAATGAATATATTGTAAGTGTTAGGCTATGGGATTAAGAGTTAATCCCATAGTTTAAGTATTAAACCGATGCTGGAAAATTATAGGCTCCTGTTCTAGCAACCGAAGCCCACCACATTGAGTCCTAGAACTGTCAACGGGTCCACTTCGGGCGGTACTCTAGAAGAAATCCATTCTAAAGGCTTAACAGATGATATCTCTCAATTTTGTATTAATATGATTAATATAGTTTAATTTTATTCATTAGTGTAATTGAATAAAATTTATCGTGTTCATTTTTTAAGAAATTAGATTTCTAGCTTCCATTTCATTTATGATGCGTATATGTATGTATTATATGCGTATGTATATGAATTTTAAAATGGACACGTGTACTATATACACATATCCAATAATTTTAGGTTGCGAACCAGGATAAAACCAGCACCCTAACAAACGTCTCCTTAGATGAAAGATGAAAGAGTTAGAATTTCTAACATAAAATATCCATAAGCTATAAATAGCTTAATGTATGACATGTTGTGTACAAAACCTGACATCAGTAAGGTTGTAAGTGTTACGAGTCATATCTGTCTGATATAGGTAACGACTATTAGATGGTCATGAAATATATCTTGAAACATCTTAAAGATACAAAGATAAGTTTGAGATATATGAAGAATGTAATTACAAGTAAGGAGATTCACTAATTTAGACTTCGAGTCGGATCTCGATGATAGAAAGTCTACATCCAGATATGTGTTCTTCTCAATAGGTGTCGTAATTGTTAGAAGCATGTTAAGTAAATTCCTTGACCGATTTTACATTGGAAGAAGAATACCTTGCAGCTTTAGAAGCTATAAAGGAAGCAATATGGATACACTAAATACTCGTTGAACTTGAAATATTTCCAAGTTCAGTGGATCCTATCCCATTGTATTATGATAATAAACAGGGTAATTGCTCAAATAAAGTAGTGAATACACCAAAAGTATTAACACGTAGAGATCATATACCACATAATTAGATAAACCTTGGTTGAAAGAGATGTGTAGCGCACCCACTCACTAAGGCTTTAAACTTCTAAAGTGTTTGAGAAACACATGGAGTTGATAGATATTAGATATCAGCATGAATGACACTAGAACAAGTGTGAGAATGTTGGAGATGGTTCCTACGTACAATTCTGATAAACAGTAATTATTTTAATAATATTCGTTAATACATAATTATATGATAAGAAGCTTGTAACTTTTTAGACATTGTAGATCTAAAGGAGTTTAGATCTGATCAAAAGAAGTTTAGGTCAGCGCTAAGAAATTAACATATCTAAGAGTTTGAGCCTTGTCTATAATAAGAAAAAGACCAAAGAATATATTAGTAGTGACATAGTTACAATTAGTTGCAAATGTGCTAAGAAATGTCATTATGAAATATGTTCTAAAAAATATCATTCCTAATCCATGGTTGTCGACACATGTCAATTGGTATTCCTTTTAGATTAATGTATGTCTATATCTGGATTGTCCAAATGGTTAGTCTTAGCAGACCACGAGCTTAACGGAAGCTTGTATAGGTATACAAGGATTCAGTGAGGACTGGGAGCGAATAGACTCACGAGGACCTCAAATAGATATCTCATAAAGCTGTTAATTGAGGGTATTCTCGAGTTAAGTAGTATTCGTGCTCCATTGACCCGAGTGCCACAGTGGGCTTGTGAGTGATCCACCATGTTTTGGTTACATGCATGTCAGAGACCTTTTATCGTTTGACCTCTGGGTGTCGCTAGGTATAGATTGATACTTATGAAGTCTGGTGTACGTAGATATGAGATCTATTAGCTCATATAGGTGAGTTGTGTATCCTGATGCTCCAAGAATTATGTTTTAGAAAGTTGTTGGCCAAAAGCAGATACTCTAAAAAAGAGTTTCCTATAGGGTCAAACAATATTATAAAGGAGTTTACGGATATTATTTTACGAAAATACAAATCTGGAGATAAATTCATGGTTGAGCACATAGAGATTTGACGGTGATGATTTATATCTCTACTCTTCTAGGATATAGGTAGCGGAAGAATTATACAGATATGGTTAACCTTAACTTGTATGGTTCAATGCTCTATTTTGTAATATCCTTAATGTGTATATGGGGCATCATTCACAGACTTGTTAAAATATTCCGTAAGACAAACTGAGGTGAACTGAGGGAGTCTCACAATATGAAGTATACTCATTGAGCAATGGGGTAGCGGATTGGGTCAAACGATTCAATTCGGGAGAATTTCATAAAGTAGAATTTGTTCCAGGATCTCTTAGAAAATATATGTGTCATGGTTTAAGTGTTAACCAATTATATATAAGTTAAATAAATTAACTAATAGAATATTGACATGTGGCATAATGGTTCCATTCATGAGTGACATATGTCACATGCATGAAATGAATGGATAACAAATGACAAGTGTGAAGGGACACTTGTCTTCATATATTAGATGCATGAAAGACAAGCGTCAAGCTCCCATTTGCCAAGTGTTATAAAGTTTGCAATTATTGCACTTTGGTCCCCATTCAAGCCATTAAAAAGCTAAATTTTAAAATTGTTTCAAAAAGACCCCCATTTCCATATTTTCCAAATGAGAGTAAAGTTCAAAGAGTTTGAACTGTTATGGACGAATGTGATGTTAGAAATTCAAGTAAATGCTATCATTCTAGCTTTGTAATTCTACCACTTTGTTGTAAATGAGAATTGCTCAACATGATCACTTTGGGTAAGCTCTGGGCTAATTTTTTCACCAAAGTTCTTCAAGGGTATGTTTCTATAAACTCATATTATATTTGGCATGTTTTTTAGTGTGCTTGTTGATTAAAATGTTAATTATGTTACTTAATTGCTTGTTAGACATAGTACATGTAATCTTCAACATATAATACAATTCAGCATATATTGGAATTAACCTTTGCATATTAAAGTTCATAATGATTTGTGTAAATGACATCAGTAGAGACTAGAGAATCAAATTATTCCCCAAATTATTGTTCAGAGATATATCTATAGTTTCTAATTTCTCGATGTAAGAGATCATCTTAAGTATATATGAACTAACTGGACTGCCCTCGGCCAACTTGAAGTGAAAGAGTATCTTATAGATCTTGTATAGACTAACTTATGGTTTGTCTCCAAATAACTCCTTCAGATGGAGTATAATACTGCTTGCACTATCTATGTACACATGCTTTCTCTGGAGTCCAGTTGACATCAAGGCGAGGATGTATGATTTGACTTTCAAATCATCAATCCATTTTTTATATGTCTCAAGATCTTCCAAAGTAGCTTTATCAGAAACACCTCTAGGCATCTTCTAATCAATTATATATCTAAGCTTTTCTGAATCCAGAAAAAGCTTTCTCGGCACCCTTCAGTTAGTGTGCATCAAGTATACAAACCAATAGATTTTTCAAAGCCATGTTGTTTTCACAAGACAAAAATAAGAGATGTTAGCAAAAAACATTCAAATATTAAAACGTTTTAGATCATGGATATAGCTAGTATATATTTTTAATCTAATGATGCTCTCACACTGCTTTATATATTCCTTGTAATCTCTTAAAAAGGATAACGAAAATTTAAACTTTACAATGAGAAGTAAATTCAATCGGCATTCTACTCTGACCTAGCTTTAGCAATATTAGCCTTTGTAAAACTCAAAAAGTAGACAACTCTTGTCAATTGCGTCTCATGCAACTCTTACCACTAATCCTAAACACACTTTATTCTCATGCTTTAGTAATATTGGATAAATGTCTTCTGGATTAACTTGTCAATGATAAAATATAAGTTACTGATACTACCTTCACGATTTAGAAATATTGGATAATACTTTCACTTATATTTGCCTCATCACATCTTTAACTAGCATAGTCTAAATTATATAAATCAATCCCTTATGCTTTAGCAATATTACGAAAGATCGAGGTAACTCGTCTAACACTGTATTGACAAAATGGACTGTGCATAACATTTTCTCAAAATAAAATACATTTCCAATTTCATTAAGAGAGATTTATTACTAATTCAAATCTCATAAGGATTGATTCATAATCAAAGATTTATTTTATGTAAGCACAACTAACCCTCACCAATAAGGCTCCCACTATAGTTAACAACGCAAACGAATGTCTACAATTTATATGGGAATGATATAACTATTATATGGCATAATATAAACATTACATGCAAAGGAATGTAAAATAGAGTATATGCCTTAAACGTAACGGCGGTATACACCCAATTCCCCGGTGTTTATCAAAGTTCATGAACACCTTTGTGCTAAGCATGAAACGCCCTCGGCTTCACTCGAACAAAGACTTGGTTCAACACTTGCAAATTCAGTACCCATTATTCCTAGGCATCCTAAACAACTTAAATACTCTATTTACCAAAAATAGCATACAAACATGCTTTGATGCCATTTGTTGAAGTGCATTAAGAATGCATGTACGTGATAGTGTACATGTTAAATTTTTTCAAAAATACATGTCCAACATACATTACACAGCAGAATTACAAGTAATTATACAACATATACACATTATAACTAAACAAAAATAGTATAGGAATTGAATACATACCCTTGTTGATGATTCAATGAAGATTGAAGCCTTTGAGCTCATTTTAAAATGATCTCTTGAATAATTCTAGTCTCTAACTTTTAGTGGGATTAAAGTAGTTAAAATAGTAATTTTGTTTTCAATTTCCAACAAGGATTTGAACTTAGTTCAACACTTGAACTTGTTCTTTGTATCAAAAAGGACCAAGAAGTATTTTTGGCACCAAAATGACAAACTTTGAAAATTTTCTTTTCTCTCTCAATGGCTTGCATGAAAATTGATCTCCAATTCTATTCTCATAACAAATGAAACACTTTCATTTGTTTTATTTGGCTACAACTCTTACATGTGGACACTTGTCCAACATGGAGCCAAATTTGAATCATGCAAACAATTTGAATGAGTGACTTTTGTCTCTTTAATTACTCCATGCATGTGCCATGTGTAAAGCAATCTTTTCCATTTTTACCTTAATATGAGAGTAAGACACATATGCTTTAAGCAAATAAAAACTCTTTCATTTGTTTAATATTTTTCTTTTTTAAATGGACAAGTATCTATTAAGAATCTATACAAAAGTAACTTGTCTCATAAATGCCATACATGAAGGTCATGTGTCCATTCAATTTTTTATGCACAAAGTCAAGTCTCCACTTACTTTTCCATGCATGATGCTAAGTGTGATAAGTGTGTAAAAGCACTAGTATAATTTGTACCTAATTTTTGTATTTTACTCTAAATTATAAATATTTGGCTGTTTAATTGTGATTTTTGATCATAAATAGATACATAATGGAAAATGTGATGCATAGGAATAAACGGGAGGCGAATCGAAGGTCAAACGAAGAAGTTACGCTTAAAATACGAAAGGGGCACTAGGGCTGGGCGCCACAGCACCCAGCGACTGAGCTTCGCGGCGCCCACAACCTAGCGTTGCGGCAGTGAACAATGTCTGGAGAATAGTATTGCTATAGTACATTTGCTACCGTAACTCGTAAACAGTATTTTGAAGACAAAAACCTATAAATAGAAAGACAAAAACCTTAAGGGAGAGGAGAAAAAAAGAGAGAAAAAGCGGCAAAAACTTAGAGAGAGAATTCACAATACAAGATCAAATATCAAAGCCAAAGATTGAAAAACCAAGATCAAGATTCAAGCTTCAAGTTATGATTGAGGGAGAAGCACATCAAGGAGTCACTTTGATTAGTTTTTCTTCTCTTTCTTTATCATTATGCTCTTGTTTTTGTTGATCTTTATGAATTGGTTTGATACTTTTGGTTTTGTGATGGGTTAATTTGTTATTCTAGGGTTAGACTATACAAGCCTAGTATGGATTTGGATTGTGTTAAATTTTAGTTTATGAACTTGATAAATTCAATTGATTCATTCTATCTTGTGTTTAATGCTTTCATTATACCTGATCAATATTTTGAACTCGACGGAGGGATTCATGTGTTTAGCCTAAGGTAGTTTGATGCATGATCATAGGGTAACAACTGTGAGTTTCATCTAGGATCGACATATACCTAGGTAGCATGTATGGTATAATTTAGACTTGATCTTAATGAATTACATTTTGATTTGATTACCATAGACATATAGGTGATTGTTAGAATGCGTAATATAGTCACTTGACCATCGACAGAGGCTTGTGATGAGATTAGTGTCTAAGCCAATCAATTGGTATCAAGAGATTAACTAAGTGGTTAATGAGTCCAATGAAATACTAGGGGACGAGTCAAAATTCTAGATTATCTTTATTTGTGAATTCTACTATTTACTTTTGTTTAGTTAATTGAGAGAACTAGATTAGTTACATAAATTTCAGATTTTGGTTTTCTGAATAAAAGTTAAGTAGGTATAATTTTAATACTTGATTTATAGAATTAGATTGCATAGTCCCTGTGGGATCGATATCTGGACTTAAAATCCTATATTACTTGATACGATAGCGTGCACTTGCGCTTAGCTACTATAGCACAACAATCAAAGTGTCAATTCACCTTTTCATCCATAAAGTCAAGTCTCTATTTAATTTTTCATGCATGGGGCCAAATGCTAAGATTTTGTTATTTAACAACTTTAACTAATGAAATATAGGTTTAACACTTAAACTTTGACAAGTGTACTTTTTGAGAGATCCTAAAACAAATATTACTTTCTAAAATTTTTCTAAATTGAATCGTTCAACCCATACCCAGTGCTCAACGAGTATACTTTATATTGTGAAACTCCTTAGGTTCACACTCGTCTGTCTTACAAAACTCTTTCGTAAGTTCATGAACGATGCCCTATACACACAATACTGATATTATAGAATGACACATTAAATCATAAAAGTTGAGGTTAAAACATATACGTATAATCCTTCCATCACCTATATCCTTTAAAAATCAGAGATATAGATCCTCACTATCAAATCTCTATACGCTTAACCATGAACTTATCTCTAAATTCTTATTTTCATAAATATTATCTTTTACGATATTATTTAAACCCTACGAAAAACTCTTTTATAGGGTTTTTGCTTATAGCTATAAGACTTCCTGAAATACAATCTTAGAATATTGAGATATACAACTTACCTATATGAGTTGACGGATCCGATGTCTATGCACACCAGACTCTATGAACATAGGGCACAATCTCAGAGCATTAGAATATACAACTTATCCATATGAGCTGATGGATCTCATATCTACACATGCCAAACTCTATGAACATAGGGCCATACCCAACGACACCCAGAGGTCAAACCATAAAATGTCTCTAACATGCGTGAAATCAATGCATGGTAGATCACTCACAAGACCACCATGGCACTCAGGTCAAAGGACTAGGAATACTACTCAACTCGAGAGGACCCTTTATTGATGGTTCTATAGAATGTTTATTAGAGGTCTTTGTGAGTCTGTTCAATACTTAGTCCTTACTGAATACCTGCATGCCTATACGAGCTTTCGCTAAACTCATGGTTTACTAAGACTAACCATTTAAAAAATCTAGATATAGACATACACTGATCCAGAAGGAATACTAATAAACCCATGTCGACAACCATAGATCAGGAATAATATATTCGAGAACAACATGCATAATGACATTTTTTAGAACCATCTGCAACTCCTTACAACTATGTTATTACTAATATATTCCCAAGTCTTTGTTCGTATTTTAGATAAGGTACTAACTCCTTAGAATGCTAACTCTTAGCACTGACTTAAACTCTTTTAGATCTACAATGTCTGAAAACTTACAAGCTTATGACCATACAATTAATTATTAGCAATTTCTTTAAAATGTTCTTTGCATAAATATTAAATAAATAAATATTCATACAATAATTTGAATGGCATATAAGCACCAACTCCAACACCCAATGCTTTTGAAAGAATACAACTGTAAGTCCATTATGTCTTGGGGCTTTTAAAATGTTTGATTGCCAAACTATTATTAAGATTTCCTCTCTTGTGAATAGTTTGAGTAAATCTTTATTCATTTCCTCTATGACTCTTTTATTTATCCCCTTAACTGCTTCATCCTTTTGTTCTTTTGTGGGACTTGATGTAAAAAGCTCTGAGACGTAGCCATAAATTATGTTTTCCATCTCATTTTTCTCTTTAATCTAGTTCTCATCCTCATCCAGAAGGGCTTTTATCGTGTTGCTTTTCTTTCTTTTACTTGTCTTTAGCATGAAAAAATTTAGCATTCCTATCTCCTTCTTTAAGCCAAATTATTCGAAAGCTTTGTCTCTAATAAACTTCTTCCTTGTAAAGTAGATTATCAATTTGTTTTTTTTTTTTTTTTATTATGTTATTCATTATATATTGGGATCCCAAACTTCTTCTTTGAGCTAGATCCCTCATCAATCCTTCTAAATTCTTCCTCCTATCTCCAAAGGCTTTCTTATTCCAGCATCTTAAGGCTGTTTTAGTTCTTTCACTTTTTTTCACAAAATCTTCAATCGATTCATTTTTTCTCTAACTGAGCATTACATCTTTCATCTATTATCTTTCCACAATCTACATGCAAGGTTCAGATGTCCTCATAATAAAACCTAGATGTCCTCAAATGTCTCTTTTTTTCTCCACACTGGCCTTCCCATGCCTCCAATATAATTAGGTTATGATCAGACCCTATAGTAACAATATGATGCACCTTCTATCTTTAATAACTTGATTTCCAGTAGTCATTGCAAAGAAAACTATACAACCTCTCATTTATAAGTTATAGTCCCTATCTTCGATTAGACCAAGTAAATGGGAAACCCTACCATCCCATATTAGTTAAACTGTAGCTTCTTGTAGCTTCTCTAAAGTTCTCAAAGGCTTTTGTACTTCTTAACCTACCTCTATTATTTTCTTGTACTTCTAATATCTTATTATAGTCTCCACCGCAAACCCATGGGAGGTCTGTTATGTTGGTCAATCTCTTGAGCAATTTTTATGTAAACATTTTTTGGTCCACCTCAGTTAAACCATAAATTCTTATAAACCTTTAAACTCTTTCATTTTCTTCTCCAGCAATCACATTAATGTGACATCGGCTATATGACAGTAACTTGATATTGGTTTCTTTTTGCCATAGTAAGGCCACCCCTTCTTTTCTTCCCTATCTATGCACGGCGAAGCAATTCTCAAAATTCAATCCCTTTTTAGCTTATACCATTTGAAAATCTAACACCTTAGTTTTGCACACAAAAATAATTTAAGGTTACATTATTTAGGGCTTAGAAGTTTAAGAGTTTCCTAAGCCTCGAACATTCCATCATATGATCTTTATTTCTCTTAGTAAAGCTGGTCTCTAGCCTCTACCCAATATCTACATTTTTGTTTCTCCTGTGTTTCCTTCTCTGACCTCCTAGTTTGTTCCCTTCAAATTCATTTCAAATAGTTATTTATTCTATTAGAAATTGCCCTTCTTATTTCTTGGGCTTTCAAGTACTATATCTTTACTCTTCTTTTTCTTATCACAAGACCAAAAACATTGGTTTCTAGGCGTAACTCCCTGGCCATAAGCTTTCTTTTCTTATTTTGCCCCATTTCTTTAGTTTGAGTCGAACCTTTCTTTTCATTCTTTTTGGGCTTGTGGCTCATACCCCTATTTCAAAGCTCACTTTCATTTCCCTCTCATTCTTCATGCCAAAAATTTCTTTTTCTTTTTCTAATTGTCCCTTATTTCCATTTTTAATATCCCTCGTCTCTCTTACACCATTAAAATCTAGCTACCTTTCTTACTCATTTATCCTCTTCTCTTGTATCTCTACATCAATTATCACATCGTCCCAGGCTTCATTAATGCCTCTTAGGATTCCCCCTAATTTACACGGCTCAAATTCCCCAAGTTTTGTTGCCTCTTCTTTTTTATTCAGATCATTTTTTAGATTCGGGTCATCCTCCTTCCCAATTTCCTTGTGCTTCTTTCTAGTTTCTCTTTATCCTTGTTTCTTATAGCCATGACTTCCCATATTGCTTGTGATGTTCTTTTCTTTAGTAGGCTTTCTAATTTCTTTTCAACTTTATCCATTCATTCATACTCTTTACCATTTTTTGCCTTCCCTCTCATTGCCCTAACTCTCATCCATGAGCCATAGGCAAATTCCCCTGCTTCCATTTTCTCTATCTCTATTTTCCCCTTATTTTCTTTTGCTTCTTGTATCATTTTTTAGAAGTCCTCACACTCTTTATGGGAATGTCCAATTCTACCATAATGGTAGCAAAAATTAGGCAACTTCTAATAAAGTATAGGCAGAACTACTTCTTTATTTGAGTCTTTCATCCCCATATTTTTAAATCTCTTTAGTGGCTTGGATATGTCAATTCTTATCCTTACTCTTGCATACTTTCCCATGCATCCACCCTGTTCATCTACCTCCACTTCTTTCACCTAACCAATCTTTCTTTCTAACATTTTAACTATATTCCCTTCCATGTATACAATAGGGATATTATGGATTTGAAACCAGAAAAATGTATGGAATAACTAGATTTCATTAACATCTCCAATGCTTATTGATACGCTATTTCTATAACACACAATTAAAAGTAAGTATACACTATCGTAACAAGTAATAAAGTGACTTTTAAGAACAAGTCTTATTAACCATACATGCCAATTAGGTATATCTCTATCCTCAATTAGAACTTGCAAATCACTTTATAATTATGCATCAAATTATCTAGGTCTAAATACAATGATGCCTCTCTTGAGTTTATCAAAGTATTACCAAATCAATCATAATATTGATAAGATATTATGAAGCATTAAGAGCAAATAATTTGAATAATAGAGAATTGAGTTCAAATAAATATTAGAAAGATCCATCAATTAAACATACATGTTGAGTTCAAGTAATAAACCTAGAAAAGCAATTAGCTCATGATAACAAGAAAACTATGGCTGAAAAATAAAATAAACATAATTTAACTAAAAGCACACCAATATAGATGTCAATTTAGAGTTGGTTGACTCGCCAATAATCTACCAATAGTCTCTTGTTTCTCTTGAAATTCCTCTTACTTCTCTCTCTAAAATTGCACTTCTTCTATATGTTGTGGCTTTAAGAGCCTTAAGTTATATATTTTTTGAGGTCTAAAACGAGTCGCCTTTATATAAGAATTGATTGAAGTCTTAGAGTTATATTTCTTTTTGCTTTAGTAAACGCCAAATCATTGTAGCAAAATACTATACATCATAGGGGCTAAGTTACTGTAGCGCTATTACGGTTCACAATACTATTTATGGCAATATTTATGCATATTGTTTATGTGGTGGTGCAGCAAAACATTGTACACTGCTATAGTGATTTATTATAGCAAATTTGATGTTTTGCCTTGTTTTCTTTAGATTTTCATCCTCATTTGCTCTATTGACTCCAAACCTACAAAATAACAATAACAATTATAAAAAAAGGTAATATGTTTTATTAAAATAAGCAATTAATCAAGTTAAGCAAGTGAAAATAATAAATATAATCTACGTTTATCACTCATAGCTACAATTAAGCCTATTGAAGCTTTATCCAAAGGCTAAGGTTCTTCGACTAGCACTTTCCTTTTATCTTCTGTGGCATTAAAATGACATAGAAATCTATTACTTCCTTAAAAAATTATCTATAAACTCTTCATTGGTTTCCAAACTTATTTCATGGTAGCTTTGAACACTTCTCTATTCACTTCTCGATTTGATAATTCCTTCCTCACTAAACATCTTGCTTTGAGTGCTTTCATCATCTCACCCCTTTTTTTAGTTTTGTTCAAGTTCTACCACTTTTTATTCAGTCTCTGTAATTTAAAAGGCCCTACATAGTTAGATTAGCTTCTTAGTCTTCATCTCTACATATTTAACTCCTTTACTCTCTCTATCTACCTTCTTGATGATACTAGTAATTAGTAGTGTTATAAATAGCATTAAAAATGTTGACCAAAAGGAAACAAAAAACCACCTATACTCAGTGTGAGTGAGTTTTTAAGGCCATTTTAGCCTACCTCTACTTTTACTTCATTCCCTGTAAGTAAATGTCAAGCCTCGTGGTTAGTAAAATATGGAATATTTTGTAGGATTATTGATGTATGTCATAGTGGAAACATTTTGGTCGATGTCTAAGAGATCTAAATATGGTTTGGTATATCTATTGGCAACAACTAGCAATGTCAATACAATGAGGTTGATGGCAAAGACAAGGATGGCGGCAATTTGAAAAGGTTAAAGAGATAAAAACATATAACCTTAATTTTGACATTATTGAGAAGAGACAATCTAATACTATGTTAAATTAAATAGTTTTTAGTATTTCACACTTTGAATAATAATTACAAAGTTATACTTTTATTTACTATATTAAACCATAACTTATATGAAATTATGACTATTGTTGAACTTATAATTAGTACAGCCCAACACGGCTCAAGGCCCAATTAAAGAGCCATTTAAAAGAGAGAGAAGCTTAAACCTAAAAGCCAAAAAATTGAAGGCCTAAAATTGACACCAGGACTAATAAAAGAACTGACAAGGCCCAGACATTGTCAGACCAAGATAAGGGTCCATTAAGATCACAAATTATCAAAATGTCCTTCAAAAGAAGAAGAATTCAAATCTAATTCTAGAAATGAAGTCCTGATTGAACTCAAGCTTCCATCACATTTCCCAACAGCAAACGGATGGGAAACTTGAGTCTGATTTGAATACTTCTTCCCTTTACAATAATTTCTTATCTATTAAAGTTTTATCCGATTAAGATTGTGATTATTGCATATCGATTGGGCTCTCATCACATAAGCATGATAACTCTAATCACATTATCACATTATGATCAAACTTCATCTTATCACAAGACTGTTTGAAAATGAATTAAGCTCTGCCACTTTGCACTATATAAAGCACACATTATAGCATTTTATATTCATTCAAAAACATATTTAGAAAATACAACAAAATAGCATAACTAAAGAACCTAAGAACTCTTAAGATCTTTGAGTAATCTCCAAGAGTATCCATACACAAAAAATAACATCCTCTTGCTTGTTTGATAAACACTCCTACATATAGCACTCTATTTTTTCTGTTGTTACTGACTTGAGCATTAAAGTGTCTTTACTTGCAAGACAATAACCTTATCCCAAAAAGCATTTCTAAAGGTTCTTAAAAACTAGGAATTTCAGTGGTGTCATTTGTAGGAAGAGCTATTATAAAGCTTTTCTCATCTAGACACCAATTCATTAGAATTCCCTAACTAGTTGTCATAAATCTACATCTAAGTAGTCTTATTAACTCTGAGAACCCTCCCAAAGGATCTCTTACCCAAGAAATTGTCACCTTAGGTGATGAGCTCACTTCTGGAGCAACTACCCTTTGTATTAAACTGACCGAGAAAATAAAAAATTACCGAAACAAAAATCAAGAGCTTCGGGACAAGATAATGGTGTTACAAGGAGATGGAGATGATGAGAACCAAGAAGAAGACATAGTTCAACTCTCATCCAATTCACACATTCTCCCTACTATAACCCACGGTTCCAAAAGGGTTTCTAAGAAAGCAGGATTGAATATTTCTGCTAGCCCATAAACTAGTTCGAAGCTCACAACCTCCAAAGAAAAAAAGATATGAAGGCTTCCATCCTGAGGGAAGTGGTGAATATATACACTAGAAAATACTAGGCAGAGCACACGGATAATGTCTCCTTGAGTAAACCAGGATGTTTTTACAGATGCTATTAAGCTCACCCTAAATTTAAAGAAATTCAGCATCCCCAATTTTCACTCGTTCGATGGAATTGGTGACCCAGAAGAATATATTTTCCCCTTCAACTCCAAGATGATCATAGAGCGTTAAACTGCATGGTGTTTCCCTTAAGCCTGAAAGGACCTGTTTATGTATGGTTGCAAAGCTTACCACTAAATATCATCTCTTCAGTCGAAGAGTTAACTAAACGGTTCATCAAACAGCATCTACGAAACCAAAAGTGCAAAAAAGGATGTCAAACTTATTTTCAATGAAGCAAGGCATAACTGAGTACATTCGTCACTTCCTCTACCATTTTAACAAAGAGCTGAGCAAGATAGAAAACTATAGCTCCGAGATATTAGCACAAGCTTACTATGGCTCCAAGATAGGAAACTGATTTGAAAGAATTTTACTTCTTTTGAATTAATCACCATGAAGTCTATATAGTTGATTAGAGAGGAAGAAATCAAGATTACTTCAAAGGTGACCTCAGTCATCATTGTAAAAAACACTGAAAAGGCACCCCAACCCTAAGATAGAAAGCAAAATAGCATTAGGGGAACATCCAAGACCTCTAAAGAACACGTGAACTGAGTCTTTGCCAGTTAACGGAAACTCTAATTCTAATAAACACCTATACAAAACAAATATGGATAAATATGAAGGGTACTAGGATATTCTAGACTGCCAATATAGAGCCCCTTAGAGAACAGGGACCAGTCAAAGCATTGCCCATTTCATGAAGATTACGGCCACACCATTCAAACTTACAGAGCCTTGAGGTTCCGAATTCACCAACTAATGAGTGAAGGCCGACTGTAAGAATATAGGGCGGACATTATTGTGACTCAAAAGCCAGTAAAGGCTTCTGATTGATGCTATACTAGTTAAGTGCAAGCACACGCTATCGTATCAAGTAATATAGGATTTTAAGTCAAAGTATCGATTCCACAGGGACTAAACGATCTAATTTTATAGATCAAGTACTAAAATTATACATACTTAACTTTTATTCAGAAAATTAAAATATGAAATCTAATTAATTAATCTAACTCTATCAATTAAACTAAACAAAATCAAAGGGTAGAATTCACAAATAAAGATAATCTAGGGTTTTGACTTGTCCCCTAGTATTTTCATTGAATTTATTAACCTCTTAGTTAATCTCCTAATACCAATTATTGGCTTAGACACTAATCTCATTACAAGCCTCTGTCGATGGTCAAGTGACTATATTGCATATTCTAACAATCATCTATATGTCTATAGTAATCAAATTAGAATGTAATTTATTAAGATCAAGTCTAAATTATACCATACATGCGACCTAGGTATATATATATCCTAGATAGAACTTATAGTTGTTACCCTATGATAATACATCAAACTATCCTAAGCTAAACACATAAATCCCTCTGTCGAGTTCATCATGGTTCCTTAATCATTCAAACAATTGATCAGGTATAATGAAGGCATTAAAACACAAAATAGAATGAATCAATTGAATGTATCAAGTTCATAAACTAAGAATTAACAAAATCCAAATCTATACTAGGTTAATATAGTTTAACCCTAAATGAATAATTTAGCCCATCACAAAGCCAAAAGTATCCAACCAATTCATAAAGATCAACAAGAATAAGAATATAATGATAAAGAAAGAGAAGAAAAACTAATCAAAGTGACTCCTTCATGTGCTTCTCTCTCAATCTTGACTTGAAGCTTGAATCTTGATCTTGATTCTTCAATCTTTAGCTTTGATCTTTAAGTTTGTGTTGTGAATTCTTTATCTAAGTTTTTGCCGCCTTCTTCTCCTCCTATTTAATTAGGTTTTTTGGCCTTCTATTTATAGGTTTATGTCTTCAAATTAGGTTTAAACATCAAATACAAGTTAAAGTATGATTACTGTTCACGAGTTACTATAGCAAAAATATTGTTCACGCATTATTGTTCACCACTACTATTCGCGTGCCACAGCACTGAATCCTGGGTGCTGAGATACTATTTTGGGCGCCGCGGTGATGGGTACTCCATTGACTCCAAACCTATAAAAATAATAATAATATACATCAAAAATCTAAATAATCTTAATTTTACAAACAAATATTAAGTTTGAAAGATGAAAATATTAGACTTAATAAACTCTTATCAGCTTTAGCAACTCAGAATTATACAAAAGCTAATAAAACACTAGTCTTTAACTCCATCCATGGCTCCACATTTGATTGGGGCATTCTATAAAAAGTTGCACAACCACTAGAAGAAGAGGTAGATAAAACTTTCCTCCCAGTGCTTGAAGGATCACAAGTAGGGGAATCAATAGAAGCAGTAGCATCCAAGCAGCTGATCAACTGGTAACATGTGTAAGTCATGCATAGGAGACCACTAAAGAAGATAGGAACCGGGGGAGAGTGAAAGCCTTTATTTAGGAAAGCTTCAAAAATCCTACGTGAGATCACCGAAATCTCCACCGCACAAGCCAGTAATTAGGAATACAAAGTGATCAGAAGCAATGTAGATGTCCTATACTGAAAGCCTTCCAGTGACTCAACCTGAACACCCAAGACCTCAGTGCAGCACTGAGTTAATAGCCTTCGGAAGTGCAAAATTTTAGGTAAAATGAGTCATAATGTAATATCCAATCCCTATTAATAGTATAGATACATAGATTTCGGTTTATAATGATAAAGACATCGTAGGGTTACCCAATTTTAACCCTATTAGAAATATTTTTTATGGTGTATGTGAGAGGTATTAAACCTAATTTGGTACTTTCACACTTGGTTGGAGTGTTGGACGATTATGGAATATTTTTGAAATTTTTTTCTACTGGCTTGAAAAATGAAATTTTAATTTAATACATGAATTTTCATATAAGTGTTATGCATGGAACAAGCCTTTGTTAAGAAACACAATTCATGTCTTATAAAATGGACCAATTAGAGATAAGTTCATGGATTGCCAAGTTGGAAGTCTATGACTATTCTAACTAAATAGTTACAAAGGAACTAATTAAATGTTTATATTTCTAACCAATGGCAATTTAGAAATTTAGAGTAAGTTGAAGGGCAAAATGGATACTTGAGAGGGGACTATATAAAGGTGGAAGTGTATAGAATTTTAGAGAGATTAAAAGCAAAACATCTTAGAGCAAAAGAGAGAGATTTTCAGCCATGGTGAGGAAGACACTACTACAGTAAAACCCAAGCTATTTCATGATTTTTTCATGCTTGATCAAGCTAAAATAAAGCCAAATACAAATTTTTAAGATCATTTGAAGCTTTCATTAGTGAAAATTCAAAGAAAAGAGGTAAGAAAAGCATTGTTTAATAATAGTGATGAGCAAATTTTCCATGACAACTTCAATTAAAGTTCTTGTGTGTATTCTTGATTTAGATTGAGTTGATTTCAAGTGTGGAGCTTAAAGGAGTCATCAAATTGAAGAAATTAGTAAGGTAAGAATTAAGGTTTTGGGTGACTTTGATGTAGAAACTTCAATTGGATGTAATTAGGGCATTAGAATGAAATTGGCTTGATTTTGATGCCATTGGGGTAATAAATTGATGAAAATAAATGTGTTGTATGGAGGATGTAAATTCGGACACTTAGGGGATTATAGAGCTTGAGTTGTGTTTTAGTTGAATTGTTGTGTATAAATGGTGCCTTGTGTAAATTGAATATATATGGTTGATGGAAAATCAAAAATGAAGAAAATGGGGCATAATTGTCCATTTTGGTAAGGTGGAGGGCAATTATATCCAACCAAATTTATAAGGTGTTAAAAACAATGTTATGACTTCGAATGGTGAATTAAACTATATTAAACAAGATTGAATGGCTTCGTAATGAAAATCGAAAAGCAGAATCATCTGGGCTTTGAAAGTCGATTAGGGCGCATATTAGTTGAAGTAGAATTTTAACATTTATAAAGGTTTTAAATGTCATTTTCAGTATGTAAGTGAAGAAAACCGAGAGTGGTAAAAGCAAAAAAATTTCAGAGAAAAATTGAGCTCGAATATTCGGTAAGTAAAAATCGGTTTGTATATCGTTTGTTTAAAATGTTTTAGCATATTTAAATTTTATATTTTGTATGATCTTAAATGTTTAAATATAATTTATAGTTTTTATCTACTATTATAATCATGAATTTCTATGTTCAGTTTGAAAAACAGTTTTAAAGTTATTAAATTTATTTTCAAAGGCCATTGGTACCCTCAGATTTATAATAGTGGTGATAGTTTAAGACCCGGGTAGTATATCCTGTATGCATGGGCAAGTATTAGGGGGTGTGTCACTAACTTCGGAGAATTGAGACGTCGAGTCATGTGAGTTATTTTATACGTATGGGGTATTGTCTCGTTATATGTAGGCGATGTAGGATTATGCCGCATAGCTAGTGAGATGTCTTTAGATGTCACAGAAGATGTTGCTAGTTGAACGTCCCGTGACTTACTCATATCTTTAGATGTCACAGTGAGTGTTACTAGTTGAGATGCCCTATGACCTACTCACATGTGCGGTGTTTTAGCAGCTTTTGAGTTACAGAGCACATATCAGTATTTTATATATTATATATGCATGTTAGCTACCATGTTTTATAGATTCTTGAAATGGTTTACATAAATTATTGATAAAAATCGCTCGGCAGGATTTTAGCAGCATATAATGTTTAAAAGCAGTTTTATAGTCTTATAATAGCTTGTGAAGCATGTTTTATGCAGTTTTTCAGTATTTACTATTTATGCAGAATTTTATTTTTATCAAAAATTTCAAATGCACTCACTGAGCTTCTTTAGCTCACTCGTTTTGTGTTTTATATTTTGTAAACCCTTTTTCCAAGTGCAGGCCTCAATATAGAAATTGCTGATTCTCCTACTGCTAAATAGTGGGCTAAATCTAAAGAATATTTTGTAAATGTAAATGTGTTGAGTAGCACCTTTTGGTTTTTTGTATAATAGATATAATATCTATGCATATTGTAAATATATTTGAACAATCAAGAAGTGATTTAAGCATTTTGATGATAGTTTTTACTTTTTATTAATATGTTAATTTTATGTGATTAGAATGAAACTGTTTTGAGTTGAGTTGGTTTGGACTTGGAAAGGACTAGAGGTCTTATTTGAAAGTTGAGAAAGCTATCTGAATAAAAAGTGTGATTTTTCTTGCAAGTTTTGTATTTGAATTTCCAGAAAAACAAAGAAAACTCTGTTCATTTTTTTTAAATTTTTGGTAAATTATTTTCATAAATATTTTAGGATTTTACCAGAAACAGTAAGATTTAACTAGAGGTTCGGCTCGCAAAAATTTCCTAGCATTGATAGTTAGACTCTGAGAAACTTCTGTTAAGGTGCCCGACAGGGCCATTGGGATCTACAGTTGAGGGTCTCGAGGCGGGTCCTGTCGCATAACATTAACAGTGATCGCGGCTGGGAAGAGAGTAAAAGTTGACTACCTAATGGTCAAGGTTCCTACCTATAACATTGTAGCTGGACGCTTCTGCATCCATTACATGGAAATTGTTCCTTTAACTTTACACTAGGTTATTCATTACATCTCGGTGACAGGGAAAGAAATCTGGACATCAAAGGTGAACAGTTACAAGCTAAGTAGTATTACGCCAATTCTCTAAACGATGTTATCAACAACCAGGAGAAATTTTAGGAAAGTGATGGAAAGAAAGTCGCAAGCATCTTTCCTTCTAAAGAAGGAACCAATTCAAAATAGCAATCAAACGATCAGTGGCCAAAAGAGATTTTGCTCGAAAAAAATACATGCCACCAAGTACAGAAAAATCAGAAGAATTGATCTTAGACCCCTTAGCCCCAATCGAAAGTTCCTCCTCAAAACATCCCTGACCAAAGAAGAATATTAGTAATGAGTAAAACTCCTGACCATAAATAGGGAAATCTTTGCATGCAACCACAAAGATATAATTGGTACTAACTCAGAGGTCATGTGTCACAAGTTAAACATTCGAGAAGGATATACCTAAAAGAAACCAGATAATCAGCAATGAGGTAGACCGATTACTCGAGATTGGGTTTATCAAGGAAGTGAAATACCCTGAATGGCTCTTCAATGTAGTAGTCGTTGAGAAAAAAAATAAAAGTGGAGAGTCTGTGTAAACTATATGAATTTGAACAAAACTACACCAAAAGACTCTTTCCCTTTACCAAAGATAGATTAAATGGTTAATGCCACCACTGGGTATGAACGGCTATCATTCTTAGATGGTTACAGCGGCTACAACCAAATCAAGATGGCTAGAAAAGATGAAAAGAAAACCAACTTCATTAGGAAGTGCGGAACCTACTACCACAGAGTGATGCCATTCGGCCTTCAATATGCAAGTGCAACTTTCCAAAGGCTTGTATACAAAGTTCTTGTGAACTTAATGGGGCAAACTGTGGAAGTATACATTGATGACATTGTAGTGAAAAGAAAAATAGCAGAAACCAAATTGTAAATCTATAAGAGGTCTTCAATATCCTATGAAAGTATACGGTACAATTGAACCCAGCAAAGTGCACCTTTGAAATCACATTTGGAACCATTTTAGGGTACATAGTCTGTGCACAAGGTGTTAAAGCAAATTTGTCTCAGGTTCAAGTATTGCAAAACTTAATAATTTCTCACACTCCAAAAGAAATCCAAGTATTAACTGAAAGAATTGCAGCCCTCAATCAATTTATCTTAATGATTTCAGAAATGTGTAAACCATTCTTCCTGAAAGCTAAAAAGGGAGATGGCTGGAGTCCCGCTCAAATGGAAGCTTTGTAAAAATTGAAAGATTATCTAAAAATCCCTCAAGTGCTCTCAATACCACTTTCCAACGAGATTTTATAAATCTACTTAGTCATTTCCACTAAGATCATCAATGTAACTTTAGTAAAGGAAGAGGAAAGATAATAGAAACCCATATTCTACTCCAATAAAGCCCTCATAAATCCAAAAACTTATTACTCAGTAGCGGAAAAGCTCATCCTAGAATTGACTCATGTAAAGGATAAGCTTCGACACTAGTTTGAGGCGTATCCAATTATAGTTTACACTTCCTAACCAATCAAGCAAATCTTATCAAAGACCGGATGCTATAGGAAGAGTAACAAAGATGGCCATGGTGCTAGTTCACTTAGATATAAGTTTCCAACCTTGACCGACTATCAAAGGATAAATACTTGCTGACTTCTTACTAGAAAGTGAGCCCGAAGCCTTAGATGATTCATTGCTTTCAAATTTTGGGTGGACCACACAGATTTGGACTATGCACATCGATTAAGCATCTAACAACAAAGAGGCAGGAATTAGAGTACACTTGCATAACTCTGATGGCCTAGTACTAGAACACGTTGTCAAGCTCTGAAACCCTGCGTCTAATAATGAAGTTGAATGTAAAGTCTTGATCGAGGGATTGAAGGCAGATCAAGCCCTATCAATCAAGAACTTAATGATAAAGACCGATTCCACACCCATCACCTCCTAGTGGAACATTTGCAAAAGCTCTTAAAAGCAGCAAAACAGATTGCTTCCTATTTCACAAGCATCACCCTCCAGCAAATTCCACAAGAGGAAAATGCAAAAAATAGATAAGCTGGCTAGGGAAACTTCTTCCGCAAACCTTTCCTTGGTCAAAACATTTACCCTAACAGAAATAGGAAGACCTAAAATTGACAACGAAGATGGTTGGAATCCACTGGAAGAAACTATACTTAAAATCATGACTAAGAGAGATTGGATAACCCCACACATCAAATACTTTAAGAAAGGAAAGTTTCTAAGGATAGGAATGAAGTAAGAAATCTCCAAGATAGAGTAGGAAGATTTAGCCACATTGATGAGTATCTGTACAGAAGATCTTTCTTGGGTATCTATATAAGATGTGTACCGATTAAAGAAGGGCACCAGATCATGGCCGAGGTACACAAAAGATCATGTGGCAACCATTCAAGTGCATGAATCCTAGCCCATAAAGTAATGTAGCAAGGATATTTTTAGCCATTAATAAAAGAGGATACAGTAGAATATGTCAACAAATTTGAAAGGTTCTAGAAGCATGCCATACTCATCCACTAGCTTGCTAGCAACCTCAACATAGTTTCCAGTCCTTGACCGTTTATTCATTAGGGGATGGATATCGTAGGACCACTCCCAACTACTACAGAAGGGAAACAGTTCATACTATTAGCCGCCGATTACTTTAGTCAATAAGTTGAAGCAAATGCTTACAACAATCTTACTAGAACCGAAGTAAAAAACTTTATTTGGAAGAATGTTATCACCATGTTCGGGATGCTGTAGGTTATCGTGTCTGATAACAAAAAGTAATTTGTAAGTATTGTTGTTACTTCTTTCTACAATAAATTCAAAATACAACAACGTTTCTCTTCTCGTAGTTATCCACAGGAAACAGTCAGGGTGAAATTTTTAATCGAACGATCTTTACCATGATATAAAAGAGACTAGAACAAGAAAATAGTAGATGGCTCAAAGAGCTTCCAAGAGTCATTTGGGCCTATAAATATATCGAGAATAGATCAACGGGAACTTTACCATACTCTTTAGTATACGGGACATAAGTTGTACTTCCCATAGAAGTTTTCATCCCAATCCCAAGGACGAGGACTATGAAACTAGAACTTAATGATAAAGCTATAGCCATGAAAAAAGATTTGGTAGACGAAGCTTGAGAAATCGTAGCAATCCATGCGATGGCTTACAAGGTAAAAATGAAAAGATAATAGATAGCAAGATTAGAAAGCATGAGATTAATAAAGGTAACCTCTTCTTAAGAAAGGCACTTGACATTAACAAGGAAAGCAATGCTAGAAAATGGAAGAAACTTTGGAAGGACGCTACAAAGTCATATAGAAACTAGACAATGGAGCCTTCCAACTACAAGGCATGGATGAAAACCCTAATCTGACCCCCTAAAACATTTCAAAGCTAAAAAAGTTCTATGTATAGCTTCTCTCTTTATTCTTTTTTGTTCCTGTATCTCAAACACGTTTTCTTAGATGATTTTATAACATTGTATTCTAAAGCATTTTTTACAATCTTGAAATCAATTGTCCCATACACAAATAAAACCACAAACATAGGAAACAATGCCGTTTCGAGAAAATGGCCAAAAACAATCCCATCAGACCCACGTGTATGGTCCTATTAATCCATTATATGATAAAATAGTCTGGTGCCATTAAAAAAAGAGGAGAATGCCAGAAGTATTACTCCATTGTCGTTTTAGGGAGATGGCTAAAAAATAATCCCTCCAAGTCCGTATGTAAGGTCCTATTGATCCCTTATACGGTTTGGTGCCATTAACAAAGGATGAGACGGCTAAAATTAATCCTTCACTATCATTCTAGAGAGATAGCTAAAAAAATGGTCCCTCCAAGTTTGCATGTAAGGTTCTATTGATCCCTTACACAGTCTGATGTCGTTATCAGAAGAAAAGACAGCCAAACCAATCCTCCATTACTATTCTGAAGAGATTGCCAGAAAATGATCCCTCTGGGTCTGTATGTAAGGCCCTATTGATCCCTTACAGGGTCTGGTGCCATTTTCAAGAGAGGAGAAGACCAAAAAGGGATCCCTCCAAATCCACATATAAGGTCTTATCGATCTCTTACATGGTCTAGTACCATTATTAAAAAATGAGATGGCAAAAAATAATCCTCTACTGTCGTTATGGGAAGATGGCCAAAACAATAATCTCTCTAGGTCTACATGTAAGGTCTTATTAATCCTTTACATAATCTGGTGCCATTATTTGGAAAAGAGATGTCCAAAAGCAATCCTTCACTGCCATTTCGAGGAGACGGCCAAAAAATGATCCTTCTAGGATTGAATGTAAGATCATATTGATCCCTTACACGGTTTAGTACCGTTATTAAGAGAAGAGACGGTCAAAAGCAATCCTTAACTATTGTTCTGGGGAAATGGTCAAAAAAGGATCCCCACAAGTCTATTTTTAAGGTCCTATTAATCCCTTACACAAATTGGAATCATTACTAAAGAAAGAGACGGTCAAACACTTCCTTCCATCGAAAGGAAAAATAGAGAGTTCCAATAAAAGAAAGCCTTTCATAATCAGGCTCAAAATGCCCTCACCACAGAAGCATTCAAAAACCTCCTTACACAGGTTCCAACACCCAACATATAGAAGTAGTCAAACTTCTTTGCACAAGCTTAAAACACCTTTAACATGGAATCATTCAAAATCTTCCTGCACGAGTTCCAACACTCAACATACAGAAACAACTGAACTTCCTTGCACGGACTTAAAATGCCTTCACCAGGGAACCATTCAAAATCTTCCTTACACAGGTTTTAACACCTGACATACGAAAGTAACTAAATATCCTTACACGAGCTCAAAATGCCCTCACCATGGAAGCTATACAAAGGTATCTTTCCACCAAAACTGGAATGACAAACACTTAGAAAGATCATACTTTTCCTAGCAAAAAGCCAAATTGCCACAGAGGACCACACAGAAACGCCCTCTTAAGGACCCTAGTATCATTCCTAATGGACAAAAATCACCACCTAGAAACAAATCCCACTATAATACTTATTCTATTATAGGAAAACTTCCAACTCTATTTAGGAACTATATATAACTGTCATGGAACTAGAAATGAGAAGCAAAAATACTCATAAACGAAAGATGCAAAATTGAAAGAAAAGTCCACTTAGGAAAAGAGTTCGCTAAATAACACAATCCTTCCCCACGGACTACATTCGAAACCTCTACTTATGACTTCTTACTTTCGTAAATGTACTACACCGAAGGAACACTTCCTATAAATAAAATGCATTTACACCAAGTAATAAAAAACAAGTATAAACTCATTTAAGGAAGTCAATACTTTTATTCAAATAGCAGTCACACCACAAAACAAAGCAAGTATAAAAGAAACAAATACTTGTATTAAATATCATAAAGTTTTTGTTACACCAGATAAAAAACATAGAAAAACTAAACTAAGGGGAATTTATAGGAAGCTTTGCCACATCTGGATTCTGGTCCTCCACCTCTCTCCACCTGATTCATAATTGATCCACTTATGGTCATCATCCAAATTTTTGGTAGACTAATCCTTATAAAATATGCATAAGGTGTCTATGTCCTTTAGCAGCATCCAATAAGAAGCAAGATACCTCTTAGAGCGGAATCTACGGCGGAAGCCACAAGCAGTGGCGACCCTAACTTCCTGATCAAATACTTCTTTGGCCACTTCAGCTTAAGTTGCCAAATCGCCTTGAAAGTTGCCTTTTCTAAATAGAATGAAGCATAATCCTTTTGCATAGCCTAAACAATCATGCACAGGATATCTGCTGCACTTCCCAATTGAGTGGCTCGATCTTCAACAAGCTTTAAAAGGATAATATCGGCATCACCAGTTTAGCCACTTCCTATAACTTGTAATGCTTCTGCGGAAGCTCAAAATTCAATAACCCAACAGTTCTTGGAAGCGAGCCATCATCTTTTTCCAGAAAGCCTCTTCACAATACAGATGCTCCAACTCTGCCTCAAAGGAAGCCTTCCCTCGAACAAAGTTCTGCACTTCTCCCTCTATGAAGGAAAGTCTCTTTTTGCTCTATTCCACAGTAAATTGGAGCCGTGCACGATCAGTTAGTATTTCTGCATTCAGCTTCCTCACTTCTTCTATTCCTTGGATAATCACTCTAATTCCTCCAACTCAACTTGGAGCCCCTTATTAGGTCTGAGCTAAGGATCAAGTTGTATTAGGTCTGAGCTGAGGATCAAGTTCCTCTATTTGAGGAACACTTCTTCATCTCCATTTTTCTCCACCAACTTGGCAAGGTACTTGATCTCTTTATTCTTCACTGCCACTTTACTTCTGAGCGCTTACACCACCAGGAAGCTATCTTGTATTGCCTAAAATGTAAAACACAGGTTAGAAAACATGATACCAAATAAATCAAAAAAGCAACTCCTCACCCTCAAAGATGACACCGCACTAATGCAAGACCACGATTTCACCCTTATCCCAGCTAGAAGAATCTCTTGATCAACTTGAGAAAACAGGCCTTGCACCATCGCAATAATGCTCTCATTATCTAAATGGAGAACAATGTTATCCAGAAAATAACCATCATAACTCTTAGGAACCAAGGTGCGAACTCTCAAACCTCTAGATTCTAAGAAGAAATGGAATCACCTCGCTTTCAATACCCGATCAAAAATAGAGACATCTTTGCCTTGAGCCATAAAGATATGTTTGGTATCAACCCAAAAGTCACGTGTCACATATTGAACGTCTAAGAGTGATATAAACCAATTAGACATAGACAAAGGCACTTTGTGCCTGAGAGAAACCAGTTAATTAGTGATGAGGTAGACCGATTACTCAAAATTGGGTTCATCGAGTAAGTAAAATATCCTAAATGGCTCAATAAAATAATAGTAGTTAGGAAGAAGAATGAGAAGTGGAAAGTTTACATACACTATACGAATTTGAGCAACACCACACCCAAGGACTCCTTTCTTTTGTCAAAAATAGACTTGATGGTTTTTACCATTATTGAGTATGAACGACTATCATTCCTAGATGTTTAAAGTTGTTACAACCAAATCAAGTTAGCGAGTGAGCACAAAGACAAAACCAGCTTCATCATAAAAAGTGGAACCTACTAATACAGAGTAATATCCTTCGATCTTAAAAACACCGGATCTACCTTCGAAAGGCTTGCACACAAAGCCTTTAGAACCTGATAAGACAAATAGTAAAGGCATACATTGATTGAGGCGGTCTTCAGTATCGAAAAGCTAAAGAACACATGGTAGACCTACAGGAAGTCTTTGGTATCCTACAGAAGTATAAGGTATGGCTGAACCTAGTAAAATGCATATTCGAAATCTCATCCAGAACCTTTTTAGGGCACATAGTCAGTGCACTAGAAATTGAGGCAGATCCGTCCCAGATTCAAGCATTACAAAACTTAATAATTCCAGCACACCTAAAGAGATCTAAGTATTAACTGGGAGAATTGCAGCCCTCTATCAGTTCAAACCAAGGATGTCAGATAAGTGCAAACCATTCTTCCAAATTTTGAAAGCTAAAAAAGAATATAACTTGGGTTCTGCTCAAATACAAACTCTACGAAAATTGAAAGATTATCTGAAAAGCCCTCCACTACTTTTAACACCGCTTTCCAATGAGACTCTATGCCTCTACCTAGTTGTCTCCACTGAGACAATCAACATAGCTCTAGTAAGGGAGGAAAGAGGACAACATAAACCCATATTCTACATAAGCAAAGCCCTTATAGGTTTAGAAACTCTCTATTCAGCAGTGGAAAAACTTATCCTGGCATTGACTCATGCAAATAATAAGATTCTACACTATTTTAAGGCATATTGGATTGTAGTGTACACTTTTTACCTAATCAAGCAAATCCTATCAAAACCAGATGTTGTAGGAAATAGAACAAAAATGGCCATAGGTCTAATTCACTTGGATATAAGCTTTCAACCCGTACGACCATCAAGGGACAAGCTCTCGCTGACTTTCTACTAAAGTGTAAACTTGAAACCTTAAATGATTCACTACTTTTGGATCCTGTATAGGCTATGCAGACTTAGACAATGCACATCGATGAAGCATCTAATAACAAAGGAACAGGACTCGGGGTATACTTGTACAGCCCTGATGGCCTGGTTTTACAGTATGCTGTTAAGCTTCGAACCCCTATGTAAACAATAAGGCTGAATACGAAGCCGTGGTTGAAAGGCTGAAGGTAGCTAAAGCCATCTAAATTAAGAGTCTAATGATAAAAACTAACTCTACACTCATCACTTACCAATAGAATGGTGAATATATAATGAAGGACAAGAGGATGTAGAAGCTCTTAAGCTTAACAAAACAGATCACTTCCTACTTCATAAACATCACTCTAGAAAAGGTTCCGTAAGCTTTTCCTTAATCAAAATGGTTCCTCTAACGAAAAGTGAAAAGAATGAAACTGAAAAAAAAAAGATGAAGAGGGTCCATTTGCAGACATAACACTTGAAATTATGACCAGAATAAACTAGATAACCATATACATCAAATATCTTAGAAAAGGAAAGCTTCCTGAAGATAGGAAAGAAGCAAGAAGTCTCTAAGCTAGAGCAGGAAAATTCGCCATCTTTAACGAGCATCTGTACAAGGATCATTCTCGGGCATCTACATACGATCGGTATCTGTAAAGAAAAGCACCAGATTATGGCAGAAGCACGTGAAAGATTATGTAATAACCATTCAAGCGCAAGAATCATAGCTCATGAAGTAATACAACAAAAATATTTCTAGCAAACAATTAAAGGGATGCAGCAGAATATATCAAGAAATGTGAAAGGTATCAGAAGCATGCTACTCACCCACCAACTTGCCAGCGACCTAAAGACGGTTTCCAGCCTCTGGCCATTCATTTAGTGAAGAATGGATATCATAGGACCACTCCCAACTATAGTAAAAGGGAAATGATTGGTTTTATTATCCAATGATTACTTCAGTAAGTAGGTCAAACCTGAAACTTATAGTAATCTTATTGAATCGAAGCAAAAAACCTCATTTAGAAAAATCTTATCACCAGATTCGACATGTCGCAGATTATCGTATCTGATAACGAGAAGTAATTTATAAGTGTTGTTGTTACTTCTTTTTATAATAAATTTAAAATAAAGTAGCATTTCCGGTAGTTATCCACAAGGGAACGGTCAGGCCAAAATATCTAATCAAACGATCTTTACCATGCTACAGAATAGACTAAAGCGAAAAAAGAGTAGGCAAAGAGCTTCCAAGAGTGCTCTGGGCCTACAAAGTAACTAAGAATCGATCAACGGGAACCTCACCATACACCCTAGTGTATAGGATAGAAGGATTGCTTCCCCTGGAAGCCTTCATCCTAACCTTAAGGATGAGGACTATACATCCGAAACTCAATGACAAGGCCACAGTCAGGTCAAAATATTTGACAGATGAGACCCAAGAAATTATAACAATCCATGCAACAGTTTATAAAGCAAAGATCAAAAGATACTACGATAGCAAGATCAAGTTCATGAGATTAATAAATGCGACCTCATCTTAAGAGAGGCACTCAACATTAACAGGGAATGTAACGCTGGAAAGATGGCAAAAACATAAGACGGACCTTACAAGGTTATGCGAAAACTAGACAATGGAGACTTTCGACTACAAGACATAGACGAAAACCCTGTTCTAACCCTTATGAACATATCAAAGCTAAGTTCTATATATAACTTCTTCCCTTATTCTTTGTTCCCATGTCTTAGACAATTTTCTTAGATAATTTCATATAACATTATATTCAATATCGTCTTATCATTGATAACAATCCCAAAATCGTTCTTCTTACATGTAAATAAAACTACAAATATGAGAAGCACGGTGACAAGACTCGACCCGAGACCCTCTACTATAGATCCCAGCGACCCTGCCGGACACCCCGACGGAAGTTCCTTCCCCTGTTTTTCAGAAAATCCATATAAAACCTGCAAAGAAATTTCACTTCTATTTCCAATACATCTCAATTCTACCAATTCGGACCTTCGGTCCTTTCCAAATCAATTCCAACATAACTCAATTATTCATTTGAATCACAAATAAGCATAATTATAAAAGTAAAAAGAACGATCATCATAAAATTGAAATCTCTTCTTCTCGGTTCAAAACATATATCCAAATATACATGCCTACAACTATTATGCATAAAGTAAAGGGTGCTATTTAACACATTTACATGTACAAAAATGATCTTCGGATTCGGCCCACTACTCGGCAATAGGAGAATCAGCAGCTTGCGTACCGAGACCTGCACCTGGGAAAAGGGTTCAGAAAATATAAAACACAAAACAGGTGAGCTAAAAGAGCTCAGTGAGTGCAAATAAAATTTCAATAAAATAACATCATGTATAGATAGCAAATTCTAAAGTTCATGCAGAAATCATGCTTCTAAAACTGATGTAAAACTGTAAAATGGTTTCTAACATCATATGCTATTGAAATCTTGCCGAGCGGGTTTTATCTATATCTTTGGAAAACTATATTCAGAATCTGTATAACATAATAACTGCTGTGTGCATATAAATGCATAAATGCTATCGGTAAATCGAAAACTAGTAAAATCCTCGCTCGACCATTTTCTTTCTAAACTGTACCAATGGTAACCCTAAAGCTCTATACCCACGCAGCGACTCAACTAGCACCGCACACATGAGTAGGTAAATCGAAAACTAGTAAAATCCTCGCTCGACCATTTTCTTTCTAAACTGTACCAATGGTAACCCTAAAGCTCTATACCCACGCAGCGACTCAACTAGCACCGCACACATGAGTAGGTCATAGGGCACCTCAACTAGCAGCACCTACAGTGACATCTCAAGACATCTCACTGGCTATGCAGCGGAATCCTACATCGCATGCATATAGCGAGACAATACCCCGTACACATAGAGCGACTCACATGACTCGACATCCCGACTTCTCGGAGTTAGTGACACACCCCCAAGACCTGCCCATGTGCACGGGATATACCGGCCGGGTCTAATACAATCATCACCACTATAATCTGAGGGTACCAATGGCCTTAAAAACGAATGCAGAAATTTTAAAACTGTTTCTCAATTCGAACATGTAAAGGCATGTCTATGAATATATATCAAGATCATAAATCATGGTTATGCATCGAAAGCTCATAAAGCATGCATATTCATTATGCGAAAACATAATAAACGAAAAGTAAAAGAAATGGCAGATTTTTACTCACGACCGCTCCACGCTCAATTTCGCTCCCGATTTCTGCTCCTATTATCGCTCTCGGTTATCTTCACCTACACGCCATAAATGACATTTAGAACCAATTCGAATGCTAGAATCTCATTTAACTACTAAATGCCCTAATCGGCATACAAAGCCTAGATGTAAACTACTTCCCGATTTTTATTTACGGAGCCATTTAATCTAACCTATCTCACCATCCGGTGCCCTGAAAATTATTGAACGCCTTATAATCTTGGTTGGACATAATTGCCCTTCACCTTTCCAAAATGGACAATTGTGTCCCATTATCTTCATTTTTTATTTTTCCATCAACATATACATTCAATTTACAATATGCACCATTTACACACAACAATTCATTCAAAACACCACTCAATCCCTAACTTCCCTAAAGTGGCAAAATTCCACCCTAGGTTCCAACACATTCCTTTTCTCAATTTCTTGTTCCAATTACAACAAAATCATGCCAATTTCATTCTAAAGCCCTAATTACAACCAATTGAAATCTCTACAACAATATCACCAAAAACCCTAATTCTTACCTTGCTAATTTCTTCAAATTGATGACTCCTTCAAGTTCCAAACTAGAATTCAACTCAATCTAAGCCAAGAATACACATAAGAACATCAATTTAAGCATTCTTGAAAGCTCACTTATCAAACTCATAAAACAATGCTTTTCTTACCTCTTTTTCTTGAATTTCCACTAATTAAGGCGTCAATTGAGCTTAGGGATTGGTATGTAACCTTATTTTGGCTTGATTAATCATGAAAAATCATGAAAAAAAACTTGAATAGTCACTGTAGCAGTACCCCCCTTTGAAGCTCGAATTTCTCTCTTTTTGTTGGCTAAGTGTTGGTTTTGATTTCTCTTCAAATTTCTACACACTTCTAACATATATATAGTGCTCCCTCAATTGACCATTTTTCCCTTCAACTTACTTAAAACTTCTAATTTGCCATTAGTTTAAATGAAAAGATTTAATTGGTTTCTTTATAACTATCTAGTTAGAATAGTCAAAAGAACTAACTAGAGTTTCCAACTTGGCAATCCATGAGATTGTTTCTAATTGGTCCATTCCTTAATATCTGGATTGTATTTCTCAACAAAGGCTTGTTCCATTCATAACCCTTAAATGGAAATTCATGTAGTAAATTAGGATTTCCTTTTCTAAGCCAATAGAGAAAAATTCCAAAAATATTTTAGGGTCGTCCGGCGCACCGATCGAGTGTGAAATTACCAAATTAGGTCTAATATCTCTCACGTGCACTATAAAGGGAATATTTCTAATAGGGTTAAAATCGAGTAACCCTACGGTGTCTTATTTGCTCTATACCAAAATCTAGGCGCCAATACTACTAATAGGGATTGGATATTACACACGTTCTACTGCCATTCTGGTGAGATGGCAAAAAATCATCCTCCTAAACCCACATGTAAGGTCCTATTGATCCTTTACATGACAAAATGGTTCGAAGCCATTACCAGAAATGGAGATGGCCAAAACCAATCTTCTACTGCCATTTCAAGGAGATGGCCAACAAATAATCTCCTCAGACCCACATATAAGGTTTATTGATCCTTTACATCACAAATTGGTCCAGTGCCATTACCAGGAGAAGAGATGGCCAAAAGCGATCCTCCATTGTTGTTCTAGAGAGATGGCCAAAAAATGATCCCCCTATCACCATATGTAAAGCTAATTGCTCCCTTACATAGCGTGGAACTATTACCAAAAATGGTCAAAAGTAATCCTTCACTATCGTTCCAAGGAGATGGCTAGAAAACGATCCCTCAGGTCTATATGTAACGCCCTATTGCTCCCTTATGCGACTTGGAACTGTTACCAGAAATGGTCAAAAATAATTTTTCACTGCCGTTACGGGGAGATAAATAATAATCCTCCCAGGTTTGTATGAAAGGCCTTATTGTCTCCTTACGCGGCCTAAAAGCATTAGCAAAAATGATTATAAACAATCCTCTATTTTCGTTCTAGGGAGATAGCCAAAAATATGATCCCCATAGATCTCTGTAAGGTTTTATTACTCTCTTACGAAACATAGAACAATTTTAAAAGAGGAGACAATTACAAATAATCCTTCACCATCATTATAGAGAGTAGTCGAGAATAATCTTATAAACGATAACTTTTCTTGATCAGGAAAACCCTAATCAATAAGTCCTTTATGCTTCCTTGCACGAGTTCCAACACCCTTCAATTAAAGGCAACTAAAATTCCTTACATGGGTTCTAAAACCTTTAATATGAAAGCAATTAAACTTTCGCATAAGGGCTCAAACACCCTTACTATGGAAGCATCCATAATATAGAAAGAAATATCTATCCTCCCAACAAAAATGGAAATAATAGCACCACACTCTTTCTAAGAAAAAGCTAACTTACTAAAAAGGATTACATATTCTTCCTATTGAAATGTCTCCTCAAAGAACCTAGTATCCTTTCAAACGGGCCAAAATCAATCACTAGGATAACAAACTCCTAATGGAACACATAGATATCTTATTCTAAACTTCATAAAGCACTCCTTCAAGAACCATGTACAACCAAGTATGCCCCCACATGAGCAAGAACGCTTCCAAATAGAGATACAATTTAAATAAATGACCACCTAGGAAAGGATTCACAAAATAAATGACCTTTCCCAGTGTTATCTATATTTAGAACCTTTACTTAGAAACAAAATATCAATTAAAGCATTCACAATAAAAGTCAAAGCAAGTATTACTCATTCCAAAGACAAAAATACTGTATTAAATCCCATAAGTTTTGGTTACATGAACCTAACCACGAAAATAAAATAAAACTTTACTAAAAGGAATCTAGAGGAAACTCTACCACATCTGGATCTTAATCCTATGCTCCTTCTCTGTTGGAATCATAGTTGATCTTTCTGTTATCATCTTCTAAGTGTTGTCAGACTAACCCTTATAGAACCCATATGAGGAGTCCACGTCCTTGGAAAAATTCAATAAGAAGCAAGATCCCTCATAGACCAAAAACCATGATAAAAGCTGGGTACAGTGGTAACTCTGACCTCTCAATAAAAACTTCCTTGGCAACAGTCAACTTACATTGTCAAACTGCCTTGGAAGCCATTTTCTCCCAATGGAAGGAAGCATAATCCCTTTATAATGACTCAACTATCTTATGAAGGCCATCCACTACCCTCCTAGTTGAAAAGCTCGATCCTCAAGGAGCTTCAGTAGAGCCATCCTTGTTGTCACTCGATTAGCCACTTCCAATATCTCATAATGCTTTTGCATCAGCTCTGAGTTTAAGACCTTTAACTGCTTTTAGAAAAACTCTTCTTTTTGGTTCAGAAAGCTTCCTCATAATGCAAATGATTGAGCTTTGCCTCCAGGGTAGTCTTCCATTAGAAAAAGGTTTTCCACTTCTCCCTTTAGGAACGACACTCTCTTTTCACTCTTTTCAAGGACAGATTGGATACACTCACGATCAGATAACATTTTTACATTTAGCTTCCTCTAGTTCTCTAGATAACCATTCTAGTTCCTGCTACACTTGAGAACCTTTTTGTAGCTCCTTCAACTTAGCACGAAGCTCTTTATTTTCACCTTCGAGCCAAATAAGATCTGAACTCAAGATTAAATTCCTCCCTTTGAAGAACACTTCCATATGCTTCTTCCCTAATAGCTTGGTAAGATTTTTAATCTCCTTATCTTTATTGCAGCCTTATTTTTAAATGCTTCCATCACTAGAAAGCTATCATGTACTGCCTAAAATATGAAAAACAAATAGATTACAATTAAAACAAGACACCAAATAAAGCAAAAGTATATTCTTACCCTAAAAAATGATGCCGCACTAGTGTGAGACTATGCTTTTATGCTTATTCCCAATAGAATAATCTATCAATCAACTCTAGAGAACAAGCCTTGCACCACAATACTACATTCTCGCTGTCCAACTGAAGAACTGTACCATCTTGGACACTTACACAATTGCTTTTGCGAAACCGAGGTGTGAACTCTCAGCCTCAAAATGATAAGAGAAATGAGGACTGCCTCACCTCCGAGAGCCCCTCTCTCCATTTTTACACCAATAAATGATGCAATATCTGTAAAAGAGTTTGAATCTGAAACATCAAAAACTAGTGGACTTCCTGCAAAAGTGGAAACTATAAGAGTAAGCATAGTGGAAACAAAGAGTAAACACCATAAAAAATTGATAATTCAAAACAAAAAAGAGATACTTACCAAGAGCAAAAGTCCTTGCAGTGGAAGGGCTTCGAAAGAACTCTCTTACAAGGTTATCAGTATCAACTCCTTAAGATTCCACGCCACTATTAGATGGAACCCCTTCTTGTATAGGAACCTTCACGGTGCTTTTGTCATTGGGCAGAATCTTTGACGGAACTTAATAGGATCCACGATTGATGGCATCCACACAGAAGCAATAGGGTCAAAATTTTGAAGAACCTCTGAAAGAATAGGCTCAAACATCTTTGGAATCTCTAGAATCATCGCTTGGACACCATAGCCACCTATAGACATACCTTCAATTCTGGTGCTTCTTAAGAACCTCAGCACCACTCGAGGCAACCTTTCTCTTAGTTCAAGGCTTCCACTGAGGAAACAAACTAGATAACACGTCATTTAATGTATCCATGAATGATTAAAGAGTTGAAAGATGAAGGTAATAGAACTACAAGACTATAATCAAAGAAAACCTAATAGAGGAAGGATAAGAGAAATGTTTACCTTCGTCCTCAAATGTCATTGACTTAGGTACCTTAGGAACATCTTGGAAAGAGATTGAAGGTTCCGCTTCCATATTTTATGGGAAGAAAAGCCTCACATGGACTGAAGAAGGAGGTTCCGCATGAGAAACTAACTAACACCCGAACTCTGACCAGCTTCCACAGGGCAGTCTAACACTATGAAATCCAAACTTCCCTTCATGTAACAATCGAAAAGACTCTATACGAGCCACTGCCAAAAAAATCTATTAACAGATAAACAAAGCTTAAAAAACACAAGGATCCAATTGACTGGGTAAAACACTTACTAATGTTCGGGAAAACTTTTGATAAGATTGAGAGATTAATAAAGGCAAAATTGTCATATATTTTTTCATGTTTATATTATTGATATTTTATGATTTTATGAGAATATATGGCTATTTATGTGCATTATTGTTATTTATAGGAACTTGAATGAAATTTAAAGAAAAAGAAAAGAAAAAATTATCCTTGTGGGTTCGACATCCGACTAATTAGTCCCTTTATTACTTGCATACGATAGTGTATACTTGCACTTAATTTTATGATATAGAAATATCGCATCAAAGACATAGATATCCCTATCTCTTGGCCCTCCCTCAAAAACAATATCTCCCACAGGAAGTAACTCTAATCACGTTATCTTGTGATGAAATCTCGTAGCATGAAATGGTGGCGTCCCAACCCTGATACTTAGGTCAGGAGGAGTAAACATCCATACACCCTCATTTTAAGTAAGAGCACAAGGTAAAAAATGAACCCTAGATAGGTTCCTTAAAAAACTCTTTCCCTAGGATCGTAGGAAGGGAGAAAGAAGTCGTCTAGTCATAAAAACCAAAATAGGTATTCATTTCAAAGGAAAGTGATAAATTCTCCCGTTGTAGAATTGCCAACGACTCTATTTCAGGCAATACTCCAACTTAAATTGTATCAAAGGCTTACGAGGTGATTATTCTCAGTTTAGGTATTAATATGATTATTATCTATTTTATTTATTATTGTAATGAAATGCAACATTTATTATGTTCCTCTTTTTAGGAAATTAGATTTTCAGCTTTCATTGCGTATATTATGTATGAGATACATGTATATCTATTTATATGCAATTGACATGTGCACATGCGTACACATACCCATTACGGTTTGGAACTGAAACACCACACTTAACAAAATGATATTAGAGCATTTTTGGTATTGATTACGTGATTAGAAGTGTTGGATATATTGTTGGTGAAGTCCCAGTGTTGAAATGGTACATTTCAAGTGTTGAAATAGGTATACAAATGAGGAAAACACCGGGATGTCGTGGTCTTAATTTTGGCACCGTGGCACTTAGGCCTTTCAGGCTTCAGTGTCGTAGAACTGGATGATAAACACCGCAGCACTGGGGTTTCCAAGCCAGCACCGTAGTGCTTAGGACCTAGCACCGTAGCATTGGGGTTTTATCCTCCATCGCTGCAACATTGGTAAGCTAACGCTACAGCATTTAGGTTTTCAGGCCCTAACGCTATAACATTAAGGGCTCTTCCCTTCAACGCTACAACGCTGACACTGTTCACTCCATAAATTATTTTATAATTGTTTAAAATTAATTTATGCATCTGGGGATTTATGAGATGCAGTAATAAGAGTTATTAGTCTGCATTATAAACTGAGATCATTTTTTTTTGCTGGTAACCACAATGGGAGCCCTACTGGTGGGGTTAGTTATGTTTGCACATAACTATATGAATGATTGAGAATCACCTCCTCATGAAATGAGACCTAATGTTTAAAAATCTCTCTTAATCAAATTGAATTATATTACATTATGAGATAATATTTTACTTGATCCGTCTCATCAATATATTGCTAGACGGGTAACGTCGGTCCTTTTTCAATATTGCTTCAGCGTGGAGGATTTGGTCGTGTAACTTGGACTATGCTAGATAAATATGAGATGAGCCAAATATATGCGAATGTATTGTCCAATATTGCTATAGTGTAAGGGTAGTATTAGTAACATATATTTGATCATTGACAAGTTAACTTGGAATACACTTACCTAATATTTCTATAGCGTGAGGATAAGGTGTATTCAGGATTAGTGGTAAGAGTTACATGAGATGCAATTGACAAGAATTGTCTATTGGATTTACAAAAGCCAATATTACTACAACGTGAGGTTGAAGTAAAATGCCAATGGGATCTACTTCTCACTGTATAGTTTAAAGAGTTTAAACTGTCATTTTCTGTTTGTGAGATTATAGGGATTATGTAAAGTAGTAGTAGGGCGCTTTTAGAATAATAAGTGTATAATAGTTTTATCCATCTTCTAAAGAGTTATTTATTAATGATTAGAAAGTTCTGCTACACATCTCCTTATTTGTCTTATAAAGATAAGATACCTGTCTTATAAAGATAAGAGACTTGTCTTATAGAGATAAGATAAGTACGAGCAATTCATTGGTACACTTGATTAATCCACATCAACTATAAGGCACCGATAATTTTTTTAGACTTGCTTATGAATTTATGATGTAATACCCCTGATAAGGGCAAATTTGTCATATATTTTCTCATATTTTTATTATTGATATTTTATGATTTTATGAGAATAGATGGCTATTTATGTGCATTATTGTTATTTATAGGGACTTGAATAAAATTTAAAGAAAGAATGCAAAAGGAGCGAAAATAGGGACTAAAATGCAAAGTTTTCAACATTTGAGTCCAGCACCCCCGCGCCACAAGAATTATCGCCCCAGCTCTAGAATAGTGATCGAAATAAAAAAAATGACCTGCTTAAGTCGCGTCTAGCGCCCCAGCGCCGAAGAGTCACCGCGCCAGCGACACTTAAGAGCCCCAGCGCTATCATTCCACCGCTCTAGCGGTGAAGCCTTTTTCACGCGTCGCCCCAGCGAAAACTGCATAGCGCGCCAGCGGTAGTGCGAGTCCTAGTCCGACGAGAATTGAGATTTTCAAGCTCATATCAATCTCTATAAAAAGCCACTCGTTCCCAGCCTTTAGGAATGAATCCAAGACGACCCAAGAGCACCAAGAATACAGAGCACGAGTCTTGAAGAGCAATAGGAGCTTAATTGAAACAACTTTAGAGAGAGATACAAGACGTTCTTCGGCATCAAGAGTTCTTAGGCAGCACAATTAAGAGCAATTCGACATCTACATCGGTTTGCTAATAATCGTATCATGATTTATAATTATTTTTACTGCTGTTCTCTTGTAGCCATGAGCTAAACTTATTTTCTAGGGTTAATACTTGAACTCAATATGTGTGCTTAATTGTCATATCTTTCGAATATTTAATAAACTTAGTTCTTTGATATTCAAATTACTTGATTTTAATGCTTCAATATATCTGGCCAATATATGGTGAATGAGTTGGTATTATTATTGATAAACTCGGAAGAGGAATCATAATATTTAGACCTAGGTAATTTGATGCATGATTGTAGAGTAACATTCAATGTTGCATATGCAAGTTTCAATCTAGGATAGGAATATACCTAATTGGCATGTATGATCAATAAGACCTAATCTTAATGAATCTTAATTTATTACAAGTACCATAGGAATATAGGTATTTGGTAAATTAAGGTATACTTGCATGACCTTGGAAGAGGCTTGTGAATACATTAGTGCCTTGATCAATAACAAAGACTAAGGGAGTTAAATATTAGAAGATTAATCATTAGAAAGTATATTGAAGGATAATATTAATCCTAGGTTCTCTCTACGTTGCTATCTCCTTATTCTCTTTGCATTGTGTTTTTATTTTTATATTTTCTACATTCATTCTTAGATTTTTATTTTTTTGAATAATTATTAGAAAGACATAATTTTAGTAATTGGTTTAAAGGAAAAAATTATCCCTGTGGGTTCGACATCAGACTTATTTAGTCTCTTTATTACTTGCATACGATAGTGTATACTTGCACTTAATTTTATGATATAGAAATATCGCATCAACCCTAAAATTTTATTTATTTTGATTGAATTTATTAGTAAAAACAAATGGAAGAATTTGATTGGTTGAATAAGTATAGTATGGTATAAGTGTTTGCATGGAATTAAAACCTATACTATTAAAACTTTTCCAACATTTGGACCAATAGAATTTTGCCAACGTTGTTAAATGGAATTTACTAGAATTAGTTAGATTTAAACTAGATTTTTATAATTTAGTTTAGTTATAAATAGTGTTTGAAATTTTTGGACCAATCAAATGCCACCATTTCTAACCAATGGTATTTTTATAATTTTAGGTTTAGTTGGGGTATTTTTGGAAAGAAAAATAAAGGCTATAAATGGGGAATAGTATTGAAAAATTAGAGAATTCAAAACCCTTTGGCCGTATCCACCCCCCCCCCCCCCCCCCCCCCCCTGCATTTTCTCTCCATTTTTCTTTTATCCCCCTTTAAATTCAACAATTCTCAATACTTTCATTAGTAAATTAAGCCTCCAAACCCTTAATTAATGAATTATGCTTTTAATTTGGTAAATTAGAATTTTATTCATTATTTGTGTATTTTGGAAAATGAAGGTGAAAGCTTGGCCAAGGATAGCCAAGGGAAGGAGAAGGAGAAGATGTGAGTCAAGTGGAGGAATTAAGCTTATAAGGTTAGTGTACACTTTAGTTTGAAACTTAAATTCTTATCTTAGGAAATTTAGTGTATATTTATGTATTTTAATATTATGATGGATGAGTATGTTGATATATTGCATTGAATTGATAATTATATTGTTTCTAAATGTATTAAATATGTTTTGAGTATTGGATATTAATTGGTGGTCAAAATTGAAAAGAAAAGAAAAATTGGGCATAAATATGAATTTTGAGGAAATAGGACTTATATGGAAAATTCTGAAAAATTCTGGACTAATTTGTAAATATTTAAAAAATTTATGTCTTTATGTGAATTATTATGAAATTAGAACTTATATATGACTTGTTGAAGAAATTGGGGCCTAATGGCAAAGTTTTGGAACAAATGGGCCTATAAGTGGAAAATTGGAAAATTTTGGGCTAAATTGTTAAATCTGAAAAATCTGAAACTTATTTGGGTATTTTTAAATATTTTGGATCTATATGAAAAATTGTGAAACATTTGGGCTTATGTGTAAAATTTTAAAAATTTTAGGCATAAAGGTGAATAGTGAAGAATTTTAGGCTTTTTTATAATAATGAAAAATATTTGTGTCTAAATATGAATAATCAAAAAAATTGAGTAAATGTGAATTTGTATAATAATAATAAATTTTTGTTAAAAATTTTTTTTAAGAAAAAATAATGTATTAATAATACTATTGAGACGCTCTAAGTAAACCTGAATATTGGTAGGGGAGGATTGGTAGTTGGCATGCCAATAGGGTATTATAGCAGTACTGCGCCATTTGCTTGTCCGATGACACTACTCTGTGTATCTGATATGTTATCTATTCTGATCTATTCTGGATCCGATGGGTAGTCACCGAGTGGCTAATGCCGGATTATTATCTGATATTTGTTAGCCCATTAGCCAATCCATGGTATCATGTCAATGTTTATTTTGGGCACCTACTTGGATTAATTATAAATATGATATTTGTATATATATATATATATTTTTTGATTAATTGAAATGAGAAATCGAATAATATTTTAGTTTTATGAATTGATTAATTGATAAATTTTGATTTATTATGATATATGGCAAAAATTGGTTATTAAAAAATTTCATTGTTTATATATATGGTTTATTGCAAAAAGGTAATAAATTTTATTATACTGTTTCATTTTTTGTGTATACCCACTAAGTTGTTGTGCTTAACGTGTTGGATTTATCATGCGCAAGTAGTAGAGTTGCCATCACTAAAAACTGAAGTGTAAATCTTTCTACAGCAGCTCAGAGTCGCTCACATCCTCTATATATATATAATTATGTTTGGTAGATATTTTGTTTGTCTATAAACTATTGTATATTATATTATGGACATTAAGTGTACGTGCATGTATATATGTATTTCTTCAGAACTGTCTCCTTTAAAACCATGATTATATATGATATCTATTTTAATAATATGCTAGATGTGAAATAGTGTAGTAAAGGTTTGATGCATTTAGATTGCAATATGAGTTGTGAATATTTGCTAGAAAAAAAAATGGAAGTTGGTTGAGAATGGATATTAAAATTTGAGAGTGTTTCTTTTGTTACAAGTAGTGCAAAAATCCAATTTTTAAAGGAGACTCTGTCAGTTTTTCTCCGTAAATGTTTATTAAAAAAAATATTTTTTTTGAAGTTTGAATAATTATTATTATTATTTGTGTTCGATGCTATCGTAGCAACCCCTGATCTCGTGTCTCGATGAGAGGCGAGTGAGGAGGGTGTTACATATGAATTGTTCTAGATTCGAAAAAAAAAATTGGATGTATTATAAATCAAAAGATAATTAACACGTCTTTCTAATAATACCTCTTTAGAAGAGGTGGAAATTTATCAGAAAAAGAATTAGAATGATTTGAGAGCTAAATATATATATATATATATATATATCTTGACCTCAATATCTAATAATCTTCAGCACGAGTATGTGCATATGAGGTGTACAAGTAGTGTTGTGATCCATCTAAATAATTACTTAATGTATTCAAACCATGAATAAAGAAAGGTCACAATGAAAAATGTTTTCACTTTGATAAGGTTTAAAACAGTAATTGTTACTATGCAATACACCTTGACTATGAACAGATAGATCCCTTAAATATTTGTTTACCAAATATTGACATTTCAATGGTATATGATGCTAGAAGACCAAGGGTATGAGATACCATTTGTCCTTTTCATATCTGCAAGCTATTGCATGATTTGAGTGAATGTATGTGAACAGAATGTATAGTAGTTCAAGAACTTTGAATAATAATAAATTGTGACACATAAGATTAAGTCATGTAGTCATAAGATGACTATTCTATCTGGTTAAGGATGGTCATATACTTGATCTGACTATAGAACCTTGGCTAGTTTATAAATTCTAAATTCAAGAAAAAATGACTAGATCCTTCTGTAGGTGTTGGACATCGGGCCACTAATTTATTGAAATTGGTATATAGTGATGTATTTAGTCTAATAAATCATACTATCATCGATAGATTTCAATACTTTATTGTCTTTATGTGATTTCTCACCATACAGACATATGTTTCTAGGAAACACAGGTCAAACTTTTAAAGTGCTCAACAAGTTTTGACTAAAAAGTAGAGAAACAAACCCTTATATACATTAAATGCCTTTAATTAAATCGAGGCAGTTTATACTTAAGTAGTATATTCATAAATTATTTAAAGGAGACTTGAATTCTTGCTCAACATAGTCCTCTAGATACTTCTCAACATAAAAGTTCTATAAAAAAGAATAACAGACTTTATTAGATACGATCAGATTGATGTTAAGCTTCACTAATCTTCTAGAATATCTATGAGATTATACTATAGAATTTGCTACTTACTTATTGAACATAGTCCCATCAAAAGCCATTCCTTCTATTCTGTATACGATATAGACTAAAAGGGAACCGAGTCTTAAGTATGTTAAGGCTTGGGATTGTTCTTCTTGCATAAGAGTTACACAATATGACAAACTTACACCCAAAATGTATAAGTACCGGTTCATTGGGTATCCCAAGCACTCTATGAGATACCAGTTCTATGTTCTAAGGGAACAAAACATGTTTGTTGCTCATAATGCCACCTCACAAGAGAATCAGTTTATTATAGGTCATGGGGATTGTAGAAAGGATTGGACTTATTAAAGTCAATCAGAATGTAAAAGAATCGACGGTGAAATTTCAAGTTCAAATGAGTGAAATACCTTTACACACTCTCTTCATAGGTTGGAAAGGATGTCAAGGCCACTAATTAGGTATGCTTGATTCTTGAAGATGCCCTTGGTGTTTTCTTAGTTGAAGAAAAGAATCATTTGACTTATGAAGAGGAGATGTTTGACATTGATTTGGGAAAATGGCAAGATACCATAAAATCAAAAAATGACTTTCTTTATGACAATCAAGTCTGGGACTTGGTTGTGCTTCCGAAAGAAATTATTCCTATTTGTTGTAAATATGTTTACGTAGCGAAAGCTTGGGCGTATGAAGGTAAAGACCTTCAAGGCCTAACTAGTGATAAGAGATTACACTCATAGATCTAGGATCGGTAATGAGGAAACATGTTTTTTCATCGGTAAACATGCTATAGTCAATTCGAATTTTATTGGGTATTTCCATATATTAAGATTTTAAGGTCTAATAGATGGATGCAAAGACGGCATTCTGAAATGTATATTTCAAGTAAGAGATATGCATGGAACAACCTAAAGGTTATCATCTAGCCTAACTTCTAATCTAGTGTACAAACTGAGGAAGTCTATTTATGGGACTTAAGTAGTCTTCCCGAAACTAGTATCTTTATTTTAATGAGAAAATTAAAAAGTCTGCTTTCATCTAGAACGAAGCGAAAGTATGTGTATTCAAGAAGAGCAATGGGAGCATGATTGTCTTTCTCGTTCTTTACGTGGAAGACATACTCAATGTCGAAAGCAACGCTGGTATGTTGCAAGTCAATTAGATAAGAGTTATCTGAATAAGGAATTCTTTATAAAAGATTTGGGAGAAGCTTCTTGTATATTGAGTATAAAGCTTTATAGAGATAGAGTTAGGAGCCTAATAGGAATCTCTCAATCTTTATACATAAACTAAGTCTAGAAAAGGTACAACTTTATTAACAGTGGGATAGTTAATGTACCTTTCAGACATGATATTCATCGTTCTAAGAGAAATTGTCCTCAAGTAGAAGATAAGAGAGCTAGAGTGTCCAACTCATCATATGCATCAGCGAGAGGTAACTTGATGCATGCCATGTTATGTACGATACCTGATTTGTATGGCTGTAAATGTTACAAGCTAGTATTGGTCTAATCCAGATCACGACCATTATATGGTTATGAAACATATCTAAAATACCTCAGAGGTATAAATGATAAGTTTATGATAAATGGAGAAAGTTTCTTACAAGAAGAAATAACACATATAATCAGATCTCTCATCTGATTCGGATGCTAAGTAGTCTACATCTAGTTATGTCTTTCTCCTCATCGGTACTAGAGCTAGTTGGAAATGTACAATTTAGATGTCTATATCTAATTCTACCTTAGAGGTAGAATATATTGCGGCTTGAAAAGCCTGTAAAGAAAAAGAACTATAGATATTCAAGCTAGTTGCAAAGCTTAGAATAGTTCCAAGCTTAGTGGATTCTATCCCACGATAATACAACAATAACAAAATGATTGCTTAAGCTAAGAAGCCATATGGCACACCAGAATTCTAATCATATGGACTCTAAGTACCACATAGTTGGAAAGTTCTTAGTAACTGGAGATGAAATAGTATCTAGGATTCATTCCATAGATAAGGTAAAGAACCCACTTAGGTCTAAACTCCTAATATGTTTAAGAAACACGTGAAGTGTATTGGTATATAATACCAGTACGAATGACACTAGAGAAAATGAGAGTTTGTTGGAGCTGATACTTACGTGCTATTCTAATTTTGTATGAATATTATTTGTTTAATATTTATACAATAAATATTTTGAATAAAATCATTTATATTAAACTTATATGGTACAATGCTTATAACGTTACAGATATTGTATGATCTGAAGAAGTTTAAATCTGGTCTAAAAAAATTTAGATCAACACCAAAAGTTAGCATTACTGACAATTATAAATACTAAAGAGTTAGCAAGTTATGATAGTCAGTAAATTCTAAGGAGTTTGAGCCTTATTTGTAATGGGACAAAGACCTGAGGGTATGCTAGTAATGACATAGTTTCAAAGAGTTGTAATAAGTGCTAGGAAATATCATTATGCAAGTATGTTCTCAAACACTATGTTCCTGATCTATTTTCATTGATGTAAGACTATCAATGAATCTTTTTTATATAAATCAGTGTATATCTATATTTGTAAGGTACAGATAGTTGTTCTTAGCCGACCATGAACTTAGAGCTTGTATAGGCATACGGGTATTCTGTCAGGACTGGGTACTGAACAAACTCACGAGGACCTCCAATAGACATCCCATAAAGTCCTCAATGGATAGTCTTCTCTAGTTGAGTAGTATTCGTGATCCTTGTAATTAAGCACCACGGTGGGCTTATAAGAGATCTACCATGCTTTGGTTCCATGCATGTCAGATACCTTTCATGGTCTAACTGTTGGGTGTTATTAAGTAATAGTTCAATGCTCATAGAGTTCAGTGTGCATAGATATGGGATCTGTCAACCCATATGGGTGAGTTGTATATCCTGATGCTCCAAGAATTGTGTTTTAGAAAGTCTTTTAGCGAAAAGCAGATACCCCAAAAAAGATTTTTTCGTAGGGTTAAACAATATCATAAATGAGTTTGTGGATATTATTTTAAAGAAATACAAATCTAGAGATAAGTAATATGCTTATGAGGATTTAATTGACATAAGGACTATACTTATGTGCTATGACCTCAACTTGTATGATCCAACGCACTGATTTGTAATATATGTGACTTGTGTGTGGGGCATCGATCATGGACTTATGAAATAGTTCTATTTGACGAATCAAGCGTGGACCTTGAGAGTCCCACAATATGAAGTGTACTCGTTGTGCACTGGAGCAGCGTACCAAATTGAATTGCTCAATCCAGTAAATTCTAGTAAAACTAAATATTTTTTTCAAGAACCCTTGGGATGCCCAGGTGTCAGTACTTAAGAGTTAAGTGTGCAAATTAGTTGGGAATTTTTGTTGACCAATTAAAGAATGGCACGTGGCGCACAATGAGCCTTTGGTTGAGTTTACCAAAATGTGTGGTATGGTGGGACAATTTTGGAGTTTACTTGGTAACCAAATAAGTTCTTAAGGGTAATTTCACATATTTGATTATTTAATTATTAAATAATCAAGACATTTCATTATTTTAATATGTTAAATAATGTTTTTAGTCAATCATGGTTAAGAGTTAAACAAAGTTGAGTTAATAATTATTTAATAATGATTTAATATTAAAATAATATATATATGCAAACTTGGTGACCAAGTTTGCTAAACCTAATCATGGTTAGATCAAATAAACATAATGTTATATTTATATTCTTGGTGGCCAAGCATATAACCTTACCATAGTCAATTGTTGACCATGGTTAGGTTAAATAAAAAATATAATATATATATATGTGAAATGAAACAAAAATTAAGAGTGAGTGCATATTTGGTGGTTAGCGATGTGATGGGAAATGAAGTGGAGAAGTTGTTTTAGTGTTTTGGTTTTTAAGTGTTAAAAACAAGACAAATAAAGAATAAAAGTTGTTCTTTCACTATTCATCTTCTTGCCTTAATAGTAGGTCACCATTCTTGCATTAGAATTTATTTTTGATGAATACAAATATTGAATAAATCAAAAATAAATTAACTGCTTAAGTGTTAAGTATGAGAAAGAGTTAATCTTAGGGTTTAAGTGTTAAACCAAAGCTAGAAATAAGATTGCTATTCTAGCGACACAAGCCCACCCTATTGAGTCCTAGAATTACCAATGGGTTCATTTCAGGCAGTACTCCAGCTTAAATTAGAAGCGTGAGATGATCATATTGATTATATTATATGTAAATTAAATAGAAGAATGAAGAAAATTTCCTTCGAATATTTTGATTTAGAGAAATTCCTATAACTCTAATCTTTTCTTCCTTTGTTGTAGAGAGAATTTTCTTTGGCTCTCGTCTTCTCTGCTATTCTCAAAGTTCCATCATTCAAGTGTATGAGCATTTAATTCCCCTTAATGATTCCAACTACATGCCTCCCTTTAAACCATTCCACTTTTATGAAAAAGTAGAAATTAGATCACAACTTATTTAAATCAAAAGAGGTAAATAATTATAATTGTGTTTTCTCTTTTCAACCACTACACTCTTATATAAAATTAAGTGGTGATTTATTTAAATAAAAGGAGACAAAACACTTATAATTGTATTTGCATAGTCATCATTTTAGGTAAAAGATAACATAGTAATTTAAGTTAGTAAATGGACTAAAGGCTTATGAGCTTTTTAGCTTTAAATTAGAGATTCAAATTCTAGTCATTTAATGACCCATTAGATCTTCTAAGTTAACCCTAGGCCATTCCACCAAAAGCCTGAGTTTACACTTTAATTGGCCTATGTAATAAATAAATCCAAATTTTAATTACAACTATTTTAATTAAAATAATATTTATCCTTTGACCAAGAATAACCACTCAATTAACATTCTATATGATGTCATAATTAAAGCTAAGCTATTATAAAATATCATGCCTCTTTAATTACTTATTTGTCTCTAAGTCATTGAATACTCTAATAATCATTTATTAACGTGTCTGTATTTGTATATAATTTTAAAAATACATATTATTATTCAATAAACAATTTTATTGAATAAATTGTGGTCACAGATTCAAATGATCAAGTATTGCAAACAGCATAGGTGACATCATTTAATATAGATTTCATATTGTAAGCATATGTTCCTACGATCTATGAAATTGCATCTCCAAGTCATCGAGATTTTGACCGTCCAATTAGGTTTCACTACGTGATAACTCAAAAGAATACAATGTATAAATGTAAGTTCATTACTTACTCAGGATTACAGTTAATCAAGCTTATTAAAGCTTTATGAATTAAGATCAATGACATTTAGTTAACTAGATCATAATTTACATTAGTCCAGTTCAATGTACTATATACACTAGTTTTTATACTGTAAGTCTCTACTTCAATGATCAAGATAAATTATTCACTATAAGAATTAGAAAAACTACAGTTTTATATAATGAAATGTACATTTCATTCATGACTGAACAAGATTTAATTTATAAAGAACTTATTATCTATACCTTCTGTATTATCATTATATGCCTAATACATAGATCATATGCTTTATAAATATAGACTCTTCAATGTATGCTCAATTATGTATGAATAAAATTTATCAATTAAATAAAATGTTATTATACATGCTTTAAGAGCACAAAATAACGTTACATGTCTAACAATCTCCCACTTGCCCTAAAAAAATTGAGCATCTATCGAACCTCATACCATCTATATGAGTTCTGAATCTATTTGCTAACAATGACTTTGGTGAATAAATCCATTAGATTTTCTACTTACGTAATCTTGGATATCATGACCTCACCTATTTTGCACAAAATATCCCTTATCAAATGATATATATATATATATATAATGTGTTTTTCTCTCTTGTGGTATCTTGGTTTCTTGAACTGTGGTACTGCCCTACTATTTTCACAATAAAGAATAATAGAAATTTATTAGGTACTACCTTAAGCTCTATAAGGAACTTTCAGAGCTATATAGCCTCTTTTGTAGCTTCAAATATAGCTACATATTCAGCTTCTATAATGGAGTCTACAATATATCAATGTTTTGCACTCCTCCAACTTATAGCATTTCTACCCAAGGTAAACACATATCTTGAAGTTAATCTCCGGGTATCTTTATCTGGTTTAAATATAAATCTATATATCTAATAGGTACAAGATCCTCACTAAAATAAACAAGCATATAATCTTTCATTCCCTGAAGAAACTTGAATACATGCTTTACTATAATCCAGTGTTCTGGTCCTGCGTTTGACTGATATCTGTTAACCATGCCAACTGCATAACAAATATTTGGTTTAGTACACAGCATTGCATACATGAAACTTTCTATAGTAAATGCATAAAGAATCATTCTCATGCTATTTATCTCTTCACGTGTCTTAGGACACTGAATCTTAGATAAATCAATCTCATATCAAAAATGAAGTAATCCCCTTTTTTGGATTCATGCATATCAAACTTGACCAGATATTTTATCTATATATATAGTTTGAGATAAAGCTAACATCCTATTCTTGTGATCTTGTAGTAGCTTAATCCCAAGAATGTAACTAGCTTCACCTAAGCCCTTCATATCATATTGGTTTTGTAACAAAATTTTATCTGATGACAATGCTCCTACACCGTTGTCAATGAGTAGTATATCATCTACATACAGGATTAGAAAGCCATTAATCGCCCATCTATCTTCTTATAAACATAAGATTTTGATAAAAATAAAATGACTTAATTGCTTGATCAAATCTAATATTCCAATATCTATATGCTTGTTTTTGCCTATAGATATATTTTTGCAATTTTACAAACTATATGTTCTTGGACTTTAGCTATAAAACTGCCTAGTTTTATCATAAAGATACTTTCTAGTTCATGTTTATTAAAGACTGCCCATAAAGATGATCTAATTAATATGTACCTAGTTAGTGTTAGGGTCGGTGCTTACGTGTCATCCCTGAATGTACATATACTTGTGTATTTATACAAGTGTACATTCCCATTAAATCGCTAATACCCATTTATATGGTATTATGCATGAAACATTACAGACATTATAGATCTAAAGGAGTTCGGATTAGATCTAAAGAGTTTAGATAAGGGCTCATAGTTAGCCACGCTGAGACATATAATTGCTAAATGTTAGCACAGTTAAGTGTTAGCTAGTTATAATACTCAGCAGATCCAAGAGTTGGAGACTTGTCTATAATGGGACATAAATCTAGGAATATACTAGTAACTGCATAGTTGCAAGAGTTGCAATCGGGTGCCAGAAAATGTAAGTTGTGCAAGTATGTTCTCGAATAATTGTCCATGATCTATTTCTACCGATGCGAATCTGTCGATGGATACCTTTTTATATATAGATCAGCATATGTCGTACCTATCGGGTATAGATGGTCGTTTCTGACCAATTGTGAGCTTAGAGCTCGTATTGACATATGGGTATCCAGTTAGGACCGGATATGGGACAGACTCACGAGGGCCTCCGATAGACATTCAATGTAAGCCATCAACGAATGGTCCTCTCGAGTTGAGTAGTATATGTGGTCCTTTGACCTGAGTGCCACGGTGGGTTTATAAGTGATCCACTATACTTTGGTTCCACGCATGTCACAGACCTTTCATAGTGTGACCGCTGGGTGTCACTGGGTATGGTCCGATGCTTATGGAGTCCAGTGCGTATAGATATGGGATCCGTCAGCTCCAATATAGAGTTTGATATCTAGATGCTTCGAGACTGTATCTCAGAAAGTCTTGTGGCCACAAGCAACCATCTCGGAAAAGAGTTCTGACAGGGTGGAACAATATGACAAATGAGTTTGCGCATATTATTCATTGAGATACAAGTATGGAGATAGGATATAGATGGGCACAAGAGGATTTAAGGGTGATAATCTATATCCCCGCACATTCAAGATATTATGATAGAAGGACTATACGTATGCGTTGTAACCTCAGCTTGCATGGTTCAATGCTCTGGTTTGTATATCCGTGACGTATACGTAGGGCATTGTTCACAGACTCATAGAATAGTTTCATTTGACGAATCAGGCGTAGGACCTAGGGAGTCCCGCAATATGGAGTGTACTCGTTGTGCACTGGGGCAGCATACTAGATTAGATTGTTTAATCCAGCAATACTCAGCATTACCACGAGAATATGTGCATGTTTGTATTTAAGTGTTAAATACAACAATTAGTTAATAATTGTTATTTACTAATTGTATTAGGACACGTAGCGTATTGTGGATCCTTAGTTGAGTTTACCCAAATGTTCATTTCTCAGTTTGATTATTTAATAGTTAAATAATCAAATATCTTTCTTTTTATATTATATAAAATATTATTATATATTATTATTATATTATTTATATTATATTATATTTATATATATATAAGCAAAAAGAAAAAGAACAAGAGATGAGAAGATTTAGCCAAAAACGGCCGAGAGAGAAAAAGGAAGAGGAGAGAAATAGAAGGAAGAAAGAAAGAAAGAAGAAGAAATGGAGAGAAAAAAAAAAGGAAGAAAGAAAGAAGAAGAAAAGAAAAAAAAATGAAATTGTTTCATTTTTCTCTATATTAGAGCAATTATGAATTGCTCCAAACTCTCCATTTCTTATCCTTTTGGAGAAAAGGATATAAATTCTCACCTGGCCATTTTAGGGATTAAGAGTAATCCCAGGCTGAATACAGAGTTGCTGTTCTAACTCACCAAGCCCATCGTGTTGGTAACTAGAACTGCACACGCGTTGGTCTCCATACAAACTCCAAAAAAAACACGTGTATAACATTATACGTTTGGTGAGTTCTCTAACCTTACTAATATATTAATATGATTAATATATTTATTTATTGTGTTTATTGCAAAATTTACACGTTTTTACTGCGTTAGGCAATAGACACAATTGCACATACATACACTTACGTGCCTTAGGTCCGCCAACAGAATTAGGTAATGAAGAATCGAAAACGTGTATGCATATATGGATGAGATCCTGGGTTCGAGGGAGGGGAGGTACGTCCTGCGCCTGGGTGTGCTGGGGCGCCAGTTGCTCCGCCCCAGTGGACCCTAGAGCAGCAGCTGGTGTGGGCCCCACATACTCTGACAAAAAGGCCGGCCTTTTTGTCAGAGTGTGTAGGACCCACCAACTCTTTGGTCCACCGATAGCTCTGAGGTGTCATCCAACCGGTGGACCAAAGAGTTAGTGGGTCCTACACACTCTGACAGTTAGATGTCTAATAATCCTTCCACTATGACAAAGTACCAATAGTTGCTTCTTTTGTAATTTGCTTTATAAACCATCACTTTATCATAACTATTGAGATCTAGTTTATGTATATTTGAAACTGCCTTTAAAGACTCTCTAATTAACATGCATCTAGTTGGACATCAAATAGTCCTCCCAGTATAATGAAGTACCAGTGGTTATAACTCTGTAACTAGCTTTAGTTGGCTATTATGATCTAGATTAGGAACTAATTTTATTGATTCTATCAAGCATAATACTAGAGTTCCCAGATAACTCATCAAGAAACTATCTTACTCTTAGATTTGAAGTCTTTCATATAATCTTCTTCAAGAAAGACTGCATTTGTGCTAACAAGCATTTTCTTATCTTGGGAATTATAAAAAAAACTTTCTCTTATTCTTTTTAGGATAGCCAATAAACAGACAAACTTCTAATTTAGATCCACTTTATCTGTCCTCCCTTTTAGCATATGAGTTGAACAACCTCATATATATATATATATGAGGTAAACTTAGTTTATGCCTTATTCACATTTCTAGAGGTGATTTAGGGAATGACTTAGATGGAATTAAGTCAAGAATATATATGACTATTTCAAGATATAACCCTAGAACAATATGGGTATAGTTGAATAACTTATAATTGACTTCACTATTTCAAAAAGAGTTCTTTTTCTTTTTTTTGTTACACTATTTTGCTAAAGTGACCCAGGTGTAGTCAATTGGGATAATATCCTAGTTTTTGATAAATAGTTCCTGAACTTACTATAAAGGTATTCTCTACCTCGATCAGATCAAAGTGCATTTATGTGTTTCTCTAATCACCTTTCTACTTCTGCCTGAAACTCCTTAGATTTATCAAATACCCCAGACTTATGACGCATTAGGTATACATAACCAAATCTAGAATAATCATCCATAAAAGTGATGAAATATTCATAACCTCCTCTAGCTTGTGCGCTTATAGGCCAACACATGTCAGAATGCAATAATTTTAACGCTTCTGTGGCTCTTTAACCTTTAGCATAAAAGTCTTCTTAGTTTTTTACCTTCTACACAGGATTTGCAAACTAGTAATAGTTTACTCTCTAATGAACTCAAATGTCAATCTTTGACCAGTTTTTGGATCCTATCTAGAATAATGTAACCAAGACATAGATGTCACAAATACATATAATTAGGTGGGAGACATTTTAATCTTCTTATGGTGATTAGATTCATTATTCAATTCTTTATCATGCAGTAAGTTGATTTTAGGATACATGTAGTATAGATTGTTAACCATTATACCTAAACATATAAACGACTTATTTCTTTTGATCATCATATTTGAGTTAAAGATAACAAAGTAACCATATTTACTCAAACAACTAATTGAGATCAAATTGCATTTAAGTTCAATACTAACAAGCAATCTTCTAATACTAAAGTCCTAAATCATCAAAATAAAAGATGAACAACTCTCATTACCTTTAGCTATAACAGTTGAGCCATTTCTAAGCCTAAGACTAATCTCTCCTTCATTGAGTGATTTGGTTTCCTAGAACCTTTGTAACGAATTGCAAATATGGTTAGTGGCTCTAGAATAGACTATTTAGGAATCTGTAGAATCAATCACTAAATATGTCTCAATGAAAAGAATATTAGTAGAAGGTAAAACTGTCTTTTAGCTATTAAGAAAACTTAGTTCAAGACAGTTTCTCTTCCAATGCCCATTAATGTCATATTGGAGACATTTTCCTTTAGGTCTTACTTCTTTTTTATAAATTTGCACAGATTCTAAATTAGATGCTTTCTTTAGCTTGTTCTTCTTCTTCTTACTACTTTTTCCATTAAGATTGAGACTAAAAGAAGATAAGCCCTTGGTCAAGTGACAATTGTAAGCATCTATTTCTTCTTGAGGTGCATTTTCATTAGGTTTTTGGAGGGCATTTATCAGTCAAGACATATCTGTGCTTTTTAGTTATGAATACAATATCCAAGTTCCTTTTTCAATCCACATAATTATTCTCAGTTAACTTTTGTTTTGGTTAACGATGAATGCTAGTGGGTTGAATCAATATATGGTCTTAAAGAACATATTCATACGTGAGCATGCATTCTCTTGTAGCATATAAAACTTTTGCATGAAATGCATGTGTGTAGAACTTTTTTAACTACATTATGCATCAGTAATCCAATTTCTATTTAGAATGTGCCTCTGTAGGGTAGTCGTATCTATTATGAATAAGATTAGTGTCATACTAATTTATTATTATCGTTTAGATATCTTATATCAAAAAATAATAAACTACTAATTCTTTAGTCTTTATGTTTAATTGACAAGAACTCCATAGGGAAGATATCAATCAATCTAAGTTAAGTGTATAACTATTATTTCAATCAGCTATATTTTCAAATTAAAAAGCCACCGTAGGGTAGTCAATTTCACACGAGTCCTATATTAGATCTTATCATTAAGATAAGTCCTATCTAGTAATCATTTCTGATTAATACCCTCCGTAGGAAGCTGACAAGGTTTGAGACAATGCATTAATCTACCTTATTATATTACTAATAATGGAAACCATCAGCCTTATGCCTAAAGCCGTCTCTCACTCAATATTTTTAAACCTTAGGGTTTTTGTTTTTAATGTACTAATTAAATTATTAAATTGACATTCCACTCATTAATATCTAATTTTATCTAATAAAATAATTAATTAGGTTATGTCAAATTATTAAATTAATCTTATCCTAATCATATTAGAATATTAATGTCACATGATATATTAATGCATGAACATGTGAATGTGACACCCTTAATCTATAGGACATGTTATTTAATCAATCAAATAACTAGATAAATAAACAACCCATAATCTATATTTTTCCTAGGAAGAAAAATATTAAAGCTAAGCCTAAATTCTTCAATGTCCTCCTTGAAGTTAACTTGGGCTCTTCTATAATGTTCATCTCCATCTTCATTTGCTTGCAAATTGTATGGGCTTGACATGTTAGATTTTTAAACTTTGCTTCGGTCCATTAATTTTTATAATACATTTTGGGCATTAAAAAAATTCCTTTTTATACCTTATGGAAAAGATTTATCAAAATATTTTTAGACCCAATAATTTTATTTAAAATAATTGATTAGATACTTCATAAAATTTGGACCAAAATTACAAAGATTTTGGGCCAACTTTAAATTTGCAAATACCCAAAATTAGTCCACAAATATATTTGGGTTAAAATTAGGACTTATTTGTAAATTCTCAAAGTTTTCTAACCAAAACATATTTATCCAACACTTTAAGGGCTTAGATGATAAATTAAAATTTTGAAATTCTGTTTTGGACTAATTTGAAAATGTTTTGAAATTAAACTTGTTAAAATAAAATTCACATAAGTCATAAGGGGGTTAAGTGAAAAAAGACAAGATGAAATTCAATTTCATTTTTTTCTCTCACCGTCCACACCTAATGCCACCATCTCGCTGAAAAAATTACATCTCATTTTTTTATTAGATATCAATTACAACCATAATTGTGTTACATATTATTCCTATGCCAAAACAAAATTAGCTTACAATAGATCTAAAAAACTGAAATAATAAAAAGGAGAAATTATAATATTATTTCATTACCCCATCTTGTTACATATCATAAAATTAATAACAAGCAAATCTCTACTATGGATTAGGGGAATAAAAAATATTTATCAAATAATAGAATTATAACAATAATATATCAATGAAATTATTTGGTGCCATAATTAATATTCACAACCATACACAACATAGACCATATTTACATGTAATATAGATCAAAATTAGCTCTGATACCATTTTTGTTGGAAGTGTAAGATGATATAATTGATTATATTACATGTAAATTAAATAGAAGAAGGAAGAAAATTACCTCAAATATTTTGATATAGAGAAATTCCTTTAACTCCAATCTTCTCTTCCTTTATTGTAGAGAGAATTTTCTTTGGCTCTAGACTTCTCTACTATTCTCAAAATTCTATCCTTCAAGTGTGTGGACACTTAATTTCCCTTAATAATTCCAATTATATGCCTCCTTTTAAATCATTTCACTTTTATGAAAAAATAAAAATTAGGTCACAACTTATTTAAATCAAAAGAGGCAACACAATTATAATTGTGTTTTCTCTTTTCAACCACCACACTATTATATAAAATTAAGTGGTGATTTATTTAAATAAAAGGAGGTAATACACTTATAATTGTGTTTGCATAGTCATCATTTTAGGTAAAAGATAACATAGAAATTTGAGCTAGTAAAGGGATTAAAGGCCCATGGGCTTTTTAGCTCCAAATTAGATATCCAAATTCTAATTATCTCATAACCATTATATCTTCTAAGTTAATTCTAGGCTATTCCACTAAAAGCCCAAGATTGCACTCTCGTTGGCACATGTAATAAATAAATTAATACCATTTTAATTAAAATAATATCAATCATTTAACTAATGATAACCACTCAATTAACCCTCTATATGATGTCATAATTAAAGTTAGGTCATTATAAAATGTCATGCTTCTTTAATTACTAATTTACCTCTAAGTTATTGAATGCTCTAATAAACAATTATTAATATGTCTATATTTGTATATAATTTTACAAATACATATTATTATTCAATAAATAATTTATTGAATAAACTACGGTCACAAATTCAAATGATCAAGTACTACAAACAGCTTAGGTGATATCATTTAATTAGATTCCATATTGTAAGTATATATTCCTACGATCTATGAAATTGCATCTTTAAGTCATCGAGATTTTAACCGTCTAATTGGGTCTCACTCCGTGACAACTCAAAAGAATACAATACATAAATGTAAATTCATCACTTACTCAAGATTAAGGTTAATAAAGCTTATTAAAGCTTTGTGAATTAAGATCAATGGCATTTAGTTAACTAAATCAAAATTCACATTAGTCCAATTTAATGTATTATATATACTAGTTTTTTTACTCGAAGTCTCTATTTCAATGATCAAGATAAATCATTCACTATAAGAAGTAGGAAAACTACAGTCTTGCATAATGAAATGTCCATTTCATTAATGACTGTGAACAAGATTTAATTTATAACGAACTTGTGATCTATACCTTCTGTATTAGTATCATATGCCTAATACATAGATCACATACTTTATAAATATAGGCTCTTCAATATATGCTCAATTTTATATGAATAAAATTTATCAATTAAATAAAATGTTATTATACATGCCTTAAGGGCACAAAATAACATTACATGTCAAACACCTAAAGCATTTAAGATGCTCTCAAAATAAAGAAAGTTCCTCTCTTAGTACAGTCTGGGGTTCCCTATGGGGATCTCCTTTTGATAAGACTTGTTTGGAGCTAGTGCTTGTGTGTCATTTTGATATTGGATAAATATTAATTATTAAATTTACACAAAGAAAGATTTTGAATATAATCATTAGTATTAAATACATATATAGTACAATACTTATAACGTTACAGACATTGTAATGTTAACAGAGCTGAGAATTATAAATGCTAAGAGTTAGCATTGCTAAGAGTTAGCAGGTTATAAGAGTCGGCTATATCTAAGGAGTTAGATCCTTGTCTATAAATGGACAAAGATCTGAAGGTATACTAGTAATGACATAGTTGCAATATGTGCTAAGAAATGTCATTATGCAAGTATGTTCTCAAATAGTATGTTTCTAAACTATTTTTATTGATGCGGTTCTATCGCTAAATCTCTTTCATATAGATCAGTGTATGTCTATATCTGCAGAGTATAGATGGTTGTTCTTAACTGACCATGTGCTTATAGCTCGTATAGGCATGCGAGTATTCACTGAGGACTGGATACTGAATAGACTCACAAGGATGCCAATAGACATCTTATGAAGCCGTCAATAGTGAGTCCTCTAAAGTTAAGTAGTATTTGTTGGGATTTGTGCTTACGTGTCATCCCATTATGTATGAATATTTGTTTAATATTTATACTAGTGTTATTATTTTAATAAATCGCTAATTATATTTATATATGGTAAGATGCTTGTAACATTTCAGACATTGTACGATCTGAAAGAGTTCAGATCTGGTCTAAATGAGTTTAGATCAGTGCTAAGAATTAGCAACGCTGAGAGTTATAAATGTTAAGAGTTGGCACTGATAAGAGTTACCAGGTTATAAGAGTTAATAATATCTAAAGAGTTAGAGCCTTATCTGAAATGGGACAATGACCTAAGAATATATTAGTAATGACATAATTGTAAATAGTGCAAATAATGCTAGAAAATGTCATTATGCAAATATGTTCTCAAATATTATGTTCCTGATCTATCTTCACTGATGCAGGTCTATCAGTGAATACCTTAACACATATATAGATTAGTGTATGTCTATATCTAGATGGTCTAGATGGTTATTCTTAGCAAACTATGAATTTAGTGGAAGCTCGTATAGAGATACAGGTATTCAGTAAGGACTGAATACTGAATAGACTCACAAAGATCTCAAATAGACATCCCATAAAGCCGTCAATGGAGGATCTTTCGAGTTGAGTAGTATTCGTGGTCCTTTGACCTGAGTGCCACGGTGGACTTGTGAATGATCCATCATACTTTGGTTCCACACATGTTAGAAACCTTTCATAGTCTGACTGCTGGGTGTTGCTTGGTATGGTCCGATGCTCATAGAGTCCGGTGTGCATAGATATGGGATCCATCAGCTCATTTGGGTGAGCATTATATCCTAATACTCTATAGATTGTATTTCAGAAAGTCTTATGGCCATAAGTAATAATTACTGAGAAAAGAGTTTAACCCTAGGGATAAATAATATTACAAAAGTATTTGAGAATATTATTTATTGAAATACAATTCAAGAGATAAGCTTTCAATCAGGCATATGGAGATTTGATGGTATTGATCTATATCTCTGCTCTACTTGGATATAAATGATGGAGGGATTACGTGAATATGTTATAACCTCAACTTGTATGGTCTAATGCGCTGCTTTGTAATATCCGTAAAGTGTGTGTGAGGCATCGTTCATGGACGTATGGAGGAGTTCTATATGACAATTTGGGCGTGAACCTAGAAAGTCTCACAATATGAAGTGTACTCGTTGTGCACTGGGGCAGCATAATAGATTGAACAGTTCTATCCTAGAAATTCCAGCAAATCGAAAATATGTTTCGAGGTTCCTCGGGTTGTGCACTTGTTTAAACTTAAATGTTAAGTATATTATTTAATTAGTTGACAAGAGTTATTAACTAATTAGATATTAACAAGTGGCACAATTTTATTGTATGAATTGTTTTACCATGAATTCAACCAATTACCATGTTAGTAAAATCAAATAAGGTAAATATTAATTATTCAAATAGTTTTTGAATAATTAAATAAATATTATTTAAATAAATAAAATATGATTTTATTTATTTATTATTTTATTTCTAAATGGAAGACATATCTAATTTGAGAAACATAAACTAAATTTAGTAGAGAACCATTTTATGATTAATGGTTAAATTTATTAGACCATTAAAATGGCCACCAAAATTTATTTTGGTAGTTGGCCACTTAATCTAATTTTGGTGGAGCACTTGTGAAGTTGTTGTAACCACTAAAAATGGTTGAGTTTCAAGTGTGTTAACAAGAGAGTGAATGAAAATTCGTGCAAGGGTTGACAGGAAAAAGAAGAGTTGGTTTTGAGAGAGTTTTTCAAAGAACAAAGACTTGTGAGAAAAACCAAAAGAGAAAGAAAAAATAAATCCTTTATATTTTTCTTTCTAGTAATCAAAACCTTGTTGCTGGAGATCATACTACTGTTATTCTAGCTTCACAATCCCACCAGATTGTTGTGAACTAGAATTAGACAAGAGTGCACTTCAAGGTGAGCTCAAAGTTGGAGCAAGGATATCCGGAATTGGAAATCTTCATCGAAGGTCTTCAAAGGTATGTTTTTTGTATTCTTAAGTTATTAAGAATTGAACTACATGTGTATATGTTGATTACTTGATAAATTCTGCTGCCAAATTCACGTATATGATGCATATTTTTAATTTTTCAATATGTACACAATCACATGCATACACCCTAAAATACGTCAATAGTATTCGTGGTCCTTTGACCTGAACGCCACGATGAGCTTGTGAGTGATCCACCAGACTTTGGTTCCATAGATGTCAAATACCTTTCATGATCTGACTGCTACGTGTCGTTGGGTATGGTCCAATGCTCACAGAGTCCGGTGTATGTAGATATGGGATTCATCAGCTCACATAGGGAAGTTCTATATCCTGATGCTTCGAGATTGTATTTTAAAAAATCTTTTGGCTATAAGTGTATAACCTTGGAAAAGCATTTTCTGTAGGGTTAAATAATATCATAAAAGAGTTTGTGCATATTATCTTATGAAATACAAACTTGGAGATAAGTTCACGAATGAGCATATAGGGATTTAACGGTATTGATCTATATCCCCACTCTTTCAGAATATAGCTAACAGAAGGATTATACTTATGCGCTATGACCTTAGCTTGTATGGTTTAACGTGCTAATTTGTAATATCTGTGACATGTGTATTGGACATCAGTCACGAACTCATGGAACAATTCTATTTAATGAGTCGGACGTGGACCTAGGGAGTCCCGCAATATGAAAAGTAATCATTGTGTACTTGGGCAGTGTACCAGATTGAATTGTTCAATCTAGTAAATTCCAGCAATATTGAATATTTGTTTCAAGAACCCTTGAGATGTGCACGTGATAATACTTAAGTGTTAAGTACATTAATTAGTTAACAATTATTATTGACCAACTAAATATTGACACGAGGCGTATAGTGAGCCTTCGGTTAAGTTGACTCAAGTGTGTGGTTAAATGAGACCCATTTTAGAATAACTCGGTAACTAAGTAAAGGCTCAAGGGTAGTTTCATTTAATTGCTTATTTAATTATTAAATAATTTGAATATTTATTTTACTTAATAGTTAACTAGAAAGTAACTTAATCGTGGTTAAGAGTTAACCCTAGGATAATGTTAATTCAATAAAATAAATATTAAATGAGTTAGTTTAAATGTTAAGTTAACTTAAACCTAACCTAAGTTAATAATTAACTATGGTTCAATTAAATGAAAACTTAATGGTTAAGTAATTCTTAACTTAACTAGAGTTAATGGTTAACCAAGGTTGAGTTAAACCATTAATTAAGGGCCAAGTCTTTGATTTTTTAATGGTTAAAAAATCATAAGCCTATAAATATGTAGCCAAATTGAAACAAATTAAAAGCTTTCGAATGCTAAGTGTGGCCCACCATGAGAGAGAGAAAAATAATTTTCTTCTTTAGAATTTAAGAAAAATAGTTTTCTTCTTTAAAATTTAAGTGTTGAGTTCACTATTCATCTTCTCCTTCATTTTACTTAGGCCATCAAAGCATTAAATCTTTTATTTTATTGATCAAGTGCTGATCAAGTGTAAAACAAATAGCATATAGCTTAAGTGTTAAACTAGAGATTAAGAGTTAATCTCAAAGTTTAAAATTTAAACCGATGCTAAAATTAAAGTTGTTATTCTAGTGACTCAAGCCCACCTGGTTGAGTTCTAGAATTACCAACGGGTCCATTTTGGGTGGTACTCCAACTTATACCATTCCAAAGGCTTGCCAAGTGATTATTCTCAATTTTCATATTAATGTGATTAATATAGTTTATTTGTTCATTAGTGTAATATAACAAAATTTGATTATATTCATTGTTTAGAAAATTAGATTTCCAGCTTTCGTTGCACATGTTTATTTATGAGATGCATAAATTATGTATATATATTGTATGTGATGTGTATATATGTATAATTAACACAAATGCCACATGCATACACATACTCAATACAGTTAGAACCAAATAATCGGCACCCAATAAATGGTATCATAGTATTTTTTTTTTTTTGTTGATTAAGGTGTTTTTTAGTGTTAAGTATGTGTTTGGATAAGTTTATGGGCTTAGGTTTTGCATTTCAAGGGTTGAAATGCTAAACTTGTAAAGAAAGCTGCTGGAATGCTGCAACATTCAAGTCTGGCACTGCGACGCTGATGGTTCTGAGCTGCTAGAACCGCAACGCTAAAGGTTCTGTTCTTCAATGCATTAACACTGGGGTTCCAGGCCCTAGCACTGCATCGCTAGTGGGTTGGCGTCGTGGCACCGGAGGCATTGCTTCCAATGCTGGTAGCCCAGTCCTGTGGCATTAACATAGTGCACTCAAAAATATTTTAAAAAAATTAAATATGTATGTGGGAGTTTATGAGATGCAGTAATAAGATTTATTAGTCTGCATTATAAATCGAGATAATTTTTCTGTGTTGGTAACCACAATGGGAACCCTACTGATAGGGGTTAGTTGTGTTTGCTCAGTAATAAATGGTTGATTGAGAATCACCTCTTCAAGAGATGAGACCCAATATTGAAAAGCTACTTTTAATCAGATTGAACAGTATTACATTATAAGATAGTGTTTTACATGGTCCGTCTTATCAATACAGTGTTAGACGGGTCATTACGATCTTTTTCCAAGATCGCTACAGTGTGAGAAATGTTTTCGGTGTGATTTGGACTATACTGATTAAACATAAGGCAAATTATGCAAAACTATTACCCTAGATCACTGATGAACACTTGAAATTACATATTTAATAAGATTTTTACGTGATTGTTTTGTATTACTAGTGTATTTAATTTTCTTAACTTAAGTATGTTTATAATATTGTACTTAATTATCTTTTAACTGTTTTGTCGCAGGTTCGGTAAAATAGCCATAACTTTCTACTTAAAGATCCAATTGAGTTGATTATTGATCCTCTGCATAGCTGACTCAATGGGCTAACATATTGTATTTCACAAAGTATTGGAAATTCGAGTTTTTAGAGGGTGAAAAATAGCCTAGAACAGAATTGATCTGCAGTCAAGCCCAGTTTGAACAGTTATTATTATTTGGCCCATAACTATAAAAATACGTATCTAATACGTATAAGATTACTCAATTTGGAAAGATAAGAGACTTATCTACAACTTTTATGTTTTAAGTGACAGCTAATTCGGATCACATCAATTCCAAATAGGATAATCAAGTGGGTACCCAAGTGATAATGAATGCAAATTATTTTGCCACCATTCTTAACTTTCATCAATCAAGTGGTTCCCTCCAAATTTATCTCGATTTATCCATGTTTTTCTATAAATAGATGGCTTGTTTATGCCTAAAGAATGTAATTAGAAAGTTAGAATTTAGTTCAAAATACTTGTCCTTTGTATCCATTTCTTTGTAAATTTATTTCTCTTGTTTACTATCCAATCATGTTATTTCTTCTTCCATATCTTTTCTTTTTCTTTAGTTTTATTATGTCCAAATAATTTTCTTTAACCTAAAGTGAAAGGGTGAAGCTCTTGACAAGATAATAAGATATGTTTAATATTTATTCATGAATTTAATGCTTCATTTTTAAGTTATGCAAACTTATATATGATGTATTTATTTTGTTTGTAAAATTAATACCCTTTCTTCTAAAGTGGTGATTCTTGATTTATTATTGACAAACTTAATACTTGGCACAATAAATTCTTGAAACCATTTACTAGATTTGGTGTATATAACCTTTCTTGTAAAGTGGGAGTCTTGATTTATTGTAGACAAATATAAAGATTGGCATAATAAATACTTGAACCCATTTATAAGATTTGGTGTATAATAATTGAAAGAAATAAATACTAATCAATATATAAATGATGATGAACTTTAATTGTTATATTTTTCTGTTGGAACCTCCTTTGTGTGAGGATTCTAATTGAGTTATAAAAAAATAAAAAGTTAAATATATTCTTACTTCTTATGCCAAGAGTGAATCCCCGTAACCTTAGCTTTTTATTTGAATTGATTAATTGAAATAATATTTGCAAACATCTTATACTGCATTAATTATCTTTAAAGTGTTTATAATTTGTAATTTTAATTCTACTTCCCTGTGGATCGACCCCGTTCTCATCGGGTTATTTATTATTTCAACAATCCTGCACTTAGGAATAACTCCTATATTCTGGACGTGTCAAGTTTTTGGCGCCGTTGCCGGGGAGGTAACGTTAATATTTTGTTTTGTTGTTGTTTGTTTGTTTATTTTATTTTCATGGAAGGCTGAGCCTCCTACTCGTTATTTATTATTCGTTTTATTTATTTATTTATTTATTTATTTATTTTCATGGAAGGCCGAGCCTCCTAATGTACTTTATTTATTATTCTATTTTTATTTTCATAGAAGGCTGAGCCTCCTAACATACTTTACTTTATTTAGTATTCGCCTTTTATTTTGGCTTTTTATTTTAATGGAAGGCTAAGCCTCCTACTGTTTATTTATTAACTTTTTATTATATAATCTAACATCACTAATCTAATTATTTATCTTTATTTTGCTTTTAGTTTTACATATTTTATTTACTTGTGTGTAATATTTTATTTTATTTACCTGTGTTTAATATTTTATTTGTATTATTTATTGTTATTGTATTTTGTTTTGTTTCTTTTTATGAGCGGTTGGTTTCGAGATCCTAATTCTCATCGTTTAGTAAAAGGTAATTTCGAAACTTCCTTTGATAATTTGTTAGATTCTCCTTCATCTTCTCATTCTTCACCAAGTAACACCATGAGCAAAAATCAAATTGAGAGACTCATAGACCCAGGGGACAATCAGTCTCAACATAATGACCATAACCGACCTAGGACACTTAGAGACTATATGAACCCTACACGAACCGGTGCACTATCTTGCTTAATTTTTCCACCGGATGCAACGCATTTTAATTTTAAGCTAGGCATTATCCAACTTTTACCCACTTTTCATGGCTTAGATGCAGAGAACCCTTATCTACATCTAATAGAATTTGAAGAAATGTGTAACACGTATAATGATCAAAATTGTAGCATGAACACAATTCGACTTAAGCTTTTCCCTTTTTCTTTAAAAGATAAAGCTAAAACATGGCTACAAAACCTTAGGCCAGGATCCATTTCTTTATGGGATGAGATACAACAACAATTCCTGAAAAAAAATTTTCCCTCCCATAGAACAAATTCTTTCAAAAGACAAATCATCACTTTTGCCCAAAAATCAGGAAAGACCCTTTACCAATGTTGGGAAAGGTATAAAGAATTACTTAATACCTGTCCCCATCATGGTTTTGAAACATGGAGAGTAGTCTCAAATTTTTATGAGGGCTTAACACCTCAAGTTAGGCAAATGGTAGAAATGATGTGTAATGGAACATTTAAGGAAAAAGACCCAGAAGAGGCAATGAACTATCTTGACTTACTAGTAGAAAATGCTCAAAATTGGGACACTGCTGGTACCTGTGAGGCACCTAGCAGAAATCAAACCACTACATCTAGTGGGGGTATTTATCATCTTAAGGAAGACCATGACCTTCAAGCCAAATTAGCATCCCTTGCTAGAAAAGTCGAAACCTTAGAAATGAAAAAGAGTAGTCAAATAAAATCTGTTCAAAAAATTGTGTGTCATATTTGTGAAACCCATGATCACTCTACCAATGATTGCCCAACTTTGCCTGCATTTAGGGAATGTCTCCATGAACAAGCCAATGTTCTAAACACGTTCAAACGGTCAAACAATAACCCATATTCATAAAACTATAATCCTGGATGGCGAAATCACCCGAATTTTAGTTGGAGGAATGACACTCAAGCACAGGCTTCACAACCACATTTCCAACCACACCAAAACTTTCAAAATCATCAAGGTTATGCACTATATGTCCCATATCCTAGGAAAAATCTTGAAGAAACCTTGCATACATTCATTGAAAAACAAGAGTCTGTTAATTCTTAAAATGCTCAAACATTTGCTGATTTGAAAGATACTCTTGCTAAATTTGCATCTGCACTGAACATTCATGAGAAAGGAAATTTTCCTTCTCAACCACAGCCAAACCCCAAAGGACAACATAACTCAAATGCATGTAGTTCAGGAAGCCAACACATCGATCAAGTTAAAGCAGTTATCACTCTTCGGAGTGGTAAAATTGTTGAAAAGGAAATTTCTGAACCTCATGAGAGTGATGAATCAATCTCTAAGGGTAAGGAAAGTGTTGAACCTACATCTAATGAAGAAAACACCAAACCCTTACCTCCACCTCCATTTCCTCATGCATTATGTAATATTAAGAAGATGAATTACAATCCTGAAATTTTTGAAATCTTCAAACAGGTAAAAGTTAATATTCCTTTACTGGATGCTATTAAACAGGTTCCCTCTTATGCAAAATTTTTGAAAGATTTATGCACAGTAAAACGAAAACTGAATGTGAAAAAGAAAGCATTTTTAGCTGAACAAGTAAGTGCCATTCTTCAGAACAATAATTCTTTGAAATATAAAGACCCTGGTTGTCCTACAATTTCATGTATTATTGGAAGTCATAAAATTGAACAAGCCTTACTTGATCTTGGTGCTAGTGTGAATTTATTACCGTATTCAGTTTATCAGCAGCTCAATTTCGGGGAGTTAAAATCAACATCTGTAACTCTTTTACTTGCCGATAAATCAATAAAAGTACCAAGAGGGACAGTGGAAGATGTTTTAGTTCAAGTTGATAAATTCATATATCCTGTGGATTTTATTGTCTTGGACACAGAACCTGTCAAAGGATGTAATTCGATACCTGTTATTTTAGGTCGTCCATTTTTAGCAACTTCTAACGCTTTGATTAATTGCAAAAATGGAGTAATGAAGCTTTCATTTGGAAACATGACACTTAAACTCAATGTTTTCAATATGTGTAAGCAACCATATGAAGGGAAGGATGAAAGTGAAGAATGCGACATGATTGAAACGATTGTAGAGGATCATATTCAAAAAGGGAGTTCTATCGATCCCTTAAAAATGTGTTTAATAAATTCATTTGAGTCAAATATACAATTAGATCCTGAAATCTCTGATATATGTTCTTTACTTGATTGTGCACAGGTGATTGAAAATAAAGGATGGAAACTAAAGTTTGAAGAATTGGGAGAAAATGAGGATAAACAAAATGAAATTTCAAAGTTAGAGTTAAAACCTTTGCCTGAAGGACTGAAATATGCATTTCTTGGAGAGAAACAAACTTACCCAGTGGTAATCTCTTCTACACTCACAAGTGAACAAGAAGGTAAGTTGATTGAATTATTGACAATGCATAAAAATGCAATTGGGTGGACTTTAAAAGACATAAATGGTATTAATCCTCTAATTTGCACACATAGAATACACCTAGAGGATAATGCCAAAACTTCCCAACAATCTCAAAGGAGATTAAATCCACATATGAAAGAGGTAGTGAGAGCTGAAGTTCTCAAATTACTTGAAGTAAGAATCATCTATCCTATCTCAGATAGTAAGTGGGTAAGTCTTACTCAGGTAGTACCAAAAAAATCTGGAATCACAGTCATTGAAAATGAAAAAGGTGAGTTAATACCAACTCAAGTCTCATCCAGTTGGAGGATGTGCATAGATTATAGAAAGTTGAACTCGGCCACTAGAAAAGACCATTTTCCTTTACCATTCCTTGATCAAATTATAGAAAGAGTAGCAGGACATCCCTACTATTGCTTTCTAGATGGTTACTCTGGCTATTATCAAATTCTCATAGGACTAGAGGACCAAGAAAAGACTACATTCACATGCTCTTTTGGAACCTTTGCTTTTAGAAGAATGCCCTTTGGACTTTGTAATGCCTCAGCAACATTTCAGAGATGTATGTTAAGCATTTTTAGTGACATGATTGAGCATTATTTAGAAGTTTTCATGGATGATTTAACTGTGTTCGGAAATTCTTTTGATAATTGTCTTGAAAACTTAGAAAAGGTTTTAAAAAGATGTGAAGAAAAAAGTCTTGTATTGAATTAGGAAAAATGTCATTACATGGTTACTTCTGGAATTGTTTTAGGACATATAGTATCTTCTAAAGGAATTGAAGTGGATAAGGCAAAAGTCAAACTCATTACACATTTGCCTCCACCAAAAATAGTCAGAGAAGTTCGATCCTTTTTAGGACATGCTGGATTCTATAGGAGGTTCATAAAAAACTTTAGTGCTATATCTAAACCTCTTTGTAACCTCTTAACAAAAGATGTATCATTTAAGTGGACTCAAGAGTGTCAAAATTCATTTGAAAAATTAATTGGCCTCTTAACATCTGCTCCTATCATACAATCTCCTGATTGGTCTTTACCTTTTGAGCTCATGTGTGATGCTAGTGATTACGCTGTTGGTGCTGTATTAGGACAAAGAAATGAAGGTAAATCCTATGTAATTTATTACGCAAGTAGAACTTTAAACAGTGCACAAATGAATTACACAACAACTGAAAAAGAACTACTTGCTATAATATTTGCATTAGACAAATTTCGTTCTTACTTAATTGGTTCCTCAACTGTTGTATTTACTGACCATGCTGCTGTAAGGTACTTAATGTCAAAACAGGATGCAAAACCAAGGCTGATTCGATGGATTCTATTGCTACAAGAATTTATTATCACTATCAAGGATAAGAAGGGAGCTGAGAATGTTGTTACAGATCACTTATCAAGACTCACACCAGATTCATCAACAGAAATAACACCTATTAATGATTCTTTTCCTCGATGAATTTTTATTTTCTACTTTTACAATGCCCTGGTATGCTAATATTGTTAATTTTCTTGTAACAGGAGAAATGCCATCTCAATGGAATGCTCAAGACAAAAGAAAATTTTTAACGGAGGTGAGAAAGTTTTATTGGGATGATCTTTATCTCTTTAAATATTGTCGTGATCAAATATTTTGAAGATGCATACCTGACAATGAGGTAAATAAAGTTATTAAATTTTGTCATTCTAAAGCATGTGGGGGACATTTCTCATCAAATAAAACAGCTGCAAAAATCTTGCAGTGTGAATTTTATTGGCCCACTTTATTTAAAGATACATGATAAGGGCAAATTTGTCATATATTTTCTCATGTTTTTATTATTGATATTTTATGGTTTTATGAGAATAGATGGCTATTTATGTGCATTATTGTTATTTATAGGGACTTGAACGAAATTTAAAGAAAGAACGCAAAAGGAGCAAAAACAGGGACTAAAATGCAAAGTTTTCAAAGTATGTGTCCATAGCCCCCGCGCCACAAGTATTTTCGCCCCAGCGCTGAAATAGTGATCGAAATTAGAAAAACGACTTGCTTAAGTCGCGTATAGCGCCCCAGCGCCAGAAATTCACCGCTCCAGCGGTGAAGCCGTTTTCATGCAGCGCCCCAGCGCCAAGATCCCACCGCTCCAGCGGTGAAGGCTTTTTCACGCGTCGCCCCAGCGACAGATGCATAGCGCGCCAGCGGTAGTGCGAGTCCTAGTCCGACGAGAATTGAGATTTTCAAGCTCATATCAATCCCTATATAAAGCCACTCGTTCCCAGCCTTCAAAGAAGAATCCAAGACGACCCAAGAGCACCAAGAATACAGAGCACGAGTCTTGGAGAGCAATAGGAGCTTAATTGAAGCATCTTTAGAGAGAAATACAAGACGTTCTTCGGCATCAAGAGTTCCTAGGCAGCGCAATTAAGAGCAATTCGACGTCTATATCGGTTTGCTAATAATTGTATCATGATTTATAATTATTTCTACTGCTGTTCTCTTGTAGCCATGAGCTAACTTATTTTCTAGGGTTAATATTTAAACTCAATATGTGTGCTTAATTGCCATATTCTTTTAGTATTTAATAAACTTAGTCATTTATTATTTAAATTACTTGTGTTTAATGCTTCAATATATCTGGCCAATATATGGTGAATGAATTGGTAATATTATTGATAAACTCGGAAGAGGAATCATAATGTTTAGACCTAGGTAATTTGATGCATGATTGTAGAGTAACATTCAATGTTGCATATGCAAGTTTCAATTTAGGATAGGAATATACCTAATTGGCATGTATGATCAATAAGACCTAATCTTAATGAATCTTAATTTATTACAAGTACCATAGGAATATAGGTATTTGGTAAATTAAGGTATACTTGCATGACCTTGGAAGAGGCTTGTGAATACATTAGTGTCTTGATCAATAATAAAGACTAAGGGAGTTAAATATTAGAGGATTAATCATTAGAAACATATTGAGGGATAATATTAATCCTAGGTTCTCTCTACGTTGCTATATCTTCACATCTCATTGCATTGTGTTTTTACTTTTATATTTCTTACATTCATTCTTAGATTTTTATTTTTCTGAATAATTATTAGGAAGATATAATTTTAGTAATTGGTTAAAAAGAAGAAATTATCCCTGTGGGTTCGACATCCGACTTATTTAGTCTCTTTATTACTTGCATACGATAGTGTATACTTGCACTTAATTTATGATATAGAAATATCGCATCAATACACATGCATATAACTTGTGAAAATTGTCAAAAGTTGGGATCAATTTCAAAATGAAACAAGATGCCTTTGAACCCCATTCTTGTTATTGAAATCTTTGATTGTTGGGGGATAGATTTCATGGGACCATTTTCGTTATCATTTGGATTTACGTATATCTTAGTTGCAGTAGATTATGTCTCAAAATGGATTGAGGCTATTCCATGTCGACATAATGACCATAAAACAGTCATGAAATTTTTGAAAGAAAATATTTTAAGTCGATTTGGAATCCCTCGAGCCATTATAAGTGATGGGGGTAAACATTTTTGTAATAGACCATTTGAAACATTAGTGAAAAAAATATGGTATTACTCATAAAGTTGCCACCCCTTATCATCCTCAGACAAGTGGACAAGTTGAATTAGCAAATAGGGAGATAAAACAAATTTTAGAAAAAACTGTAAGCCCAAATCGCAAAGATTGGTCTTTAAGACTAAATGATGCACTGTGGGCTTATAGAACTGCTTTTAAAACTTCATTGGGTATGTCTCCCTATAGGATAGCTTATGGAAAACCTTGTCACTTACCTGTGGAACTTGAGCATAAAGCCTACTGGGCTATTAAAACTTTCAATGAAAATCTTGATTCTGCTGGACACATCCGTAAATTACAAATAAATGAACTTGAAGAATTGAGAAATGATGGATATGAGAATTCGAAAATTCATAAAGCTAAAATTAAAGCCTTTCATGATAAAAAAATTTAGAGAAAAACATTTGACACTGGTCAGAAGGTTTTGCTTTATAATTCTCGACTTCACATATTCCCTGGAAAATTAAGATCAATATGGAGTGGCCCTTTTATTGTGAAACATGTGTACCCTTATGGAACAATTGACATTGAAAATCCTAGAAATGGGAATGTGTTTAAGGTAAATGGGCAAAGACTCAAGCCGTTTCTAGAAAACCAAGCTTTTCATGAAGAATTTACGTTCTTATCGGATCTTTGTTACGAGACCAATTAATCTTTGTTTTATATATTTACATATTTATATATATTTATTCTTCTTCTAACATTTTTTTTACTTGCAGGTTAATTTAATAGTTTTGTTAAAGTTTTGTTTTGCACTCCGATTAAGTGGCGGATAACGGTACTCCGTGATATTTCAAATCGGTTTTGTCAGTTTCCCATAATTACTGATATTTTCTCTTCTTTCCCCTTTTCTAAAAAAAAAATGGATGACATTCTAAAAAATTTGAAAAAGCGTTTTCCCTCATTGCCTCAAAATTGCTTAAAGAAAATTTACCAAGCAAGATGTGAAAGATTAAGGTTATTAATGATTATGAATATACCTGTAGATTTACGTTGGTTAATTGAAGCCAAAGTTAGATTGACAGGTGAATTTTCAGACTCATTAATTTCCTACATGCTTGGCTTAGGTAAAAGCTCTTTTTCAAAAAAAACGAAGAGCAAAATGATTAAATGTTTGTTACAAGTGTGCACGCATGACTTGCAACACACGTTGCCGCACTTTAGGAATGGTGTCTGTAAATTGCGAAGATAAAATTAGGTTCATTAAGGATAGCCTGAGTAAGGAGTCTTTAGATAATATTTTATCGACTCTTGAGACGCATCTTAGTGGATATGTGCATATTGCAATTCATGAATTATGGGACATATTCCTAAAAGAACATGAGCGGTACAGTCTCAGGAATCTGACTTTAAAAGACCCTGTTTGCCAATTTATAAGAAAATTAGATGGGAAGCCTATCCTTGACCCATAGAGGGCGTTTAAGCCGTTACTGGACGTAAAATCAGAGGAAGATGTGAGCCACAATCACAACTACTTGTATATATTTACTATAGGTGTTATTTTTAAATGTTTTATTTCAAACTCAAACGTCTTTTCAATAATCAACCACCTATAATCCTTTTTGAAAATTTTGCATTTTAAGCTGACAACCCATGTGACTTTTCCAGCTAACAAATTGAAAATTGGTAAAAGGTATTGAATCTTGTATTTCAAGCCAATAGCCATGTGATTTAACTTTTCAATATCTTTTGGCTCTATAAATACATTACATTATTTCTGCATCTTTGTACAAACTCAAAATCATTCAAGAGAGAGGGTGAGTGTAATCATGGAAGGATCATCAACTCGTAAATTCACAAAAATTTGTGTCTTTTGTAGATCCAACCCTGGAAAAACTAGTGAGTTTATAGAAGCAGCAGAAACCCTTGGTAAGATGTTAGCTGAACGCAATATTCATTTAGTATATGGGGGAGGTAGTTTTGGATTAATAGGACGTGTGGCAACCGCTGCACAAAATAATGGCAGTCGAGTTTTGGGTATCATACCAAAAGCTCTAGCTGTTGGAGACATTGTAGGAAAAACAATTGGGGATGAGTTACAGGTATCATCAATGCATGAACGATTTTTTTTTATGCTTCGTAATGCTGATGCCTTCATAGCTCTACCTAGAGGTTTCGGAACATTGGAGGAAGTTTTTCAAATTGTCTCATGGGCACAATTGCAAATCCATAAAAAAACTAATTGGTTTGTTAAACGTTGATGGTTTTTATAATGGGTTGTTATCTTTTCTTGACTATGCGGTAAAAAAATAATTCGTTTCATCTGCAGCATGACAGATTCTCATTTCTGCTTCAACTGTTGATCAGTTACTCGATGAACTACAAACTTTTACACCTCTATCTGATCCAACAATGAGTCAGATAGATTGGTATACTGATAACAGTGAAAAGAAACGCAAGATAGATTTGACGCTTCATTTGTAGCCTATCTATTTCTATGTATTTTTAAGCTTTTTGTATGGCTTGTTTTATTTTGTTGCAGGTTTAATTTTAAATAAAAAATGTTTCAGGTGATATCTTCTATACTTTACTCTTTCTATATTTTGACATTGAGGATAATGTCTCAATTTGGTTGGGAGGGGGGGGGGGGGAGATAGTTGATATTATTGTTATCACCTTGTTTACTAAAAAAAAAAAATTATTATTATCATGAATGGCGTGAGTAAAATGTTCATTTATGTATTCTTGAGACGCATTCTAGCTCTAGAATGGCAGAGCAAAGAGTACATTATAAACTTTTAAAACACATTCTAATTGGTTTATTTTTAATACATTTTAAGTATAAATGTTTGTTGCTTAAGTTCTTGATAACTCTTGCGTAAATAAATTTGCTTTGCTATCGATATATGATTTCAAAATTGTTTAGTTTAAATCACTTTTTCTATCTAGGTTACTAAAGAATAACTTCTGAAATTAATTCTTGAGAACAATACTAAGCCTTGTGGTAAGATGGATGATTCAATATATATAGCCAAGAGAGTTTCCATGTTTAAGTATACATATTATTTTCTAAACTCACATATCTTTTGTGAGTGAGTGGAGAGGTTTGAGATAACAGCTTACGAACTTTCATTGATCTTTTGAAATGGTTAATTTTTATTTGGAATGACATTATTTGAGATGATGAATGATTTGGTTGCTTAGCTGAAGAATAAAAAAAAAACAATTGGAAAAGTATTATTGTGATAAATTGCTCTTATTTTGTAATGATTCCTTATGTCTTTCAAAAAAGAAAAAGAAAAAAAATGAAAAAAAAAAAAAGAAAAGAAGTCAATTCAGTTCAATAAAGTCTTCATTCAATTTTAGAAGACTAAAGTCATTAGGAAGCAATCTTATCACCGAATTCTATATTCGTAAGATTCGCATTAAATAATTAAAGTCTTGAAGCTAGCATTTGGCAATAATGGTTTGACTCTAAATATTTGATTTTCCTATCTTTGGATCAATGTTAGTTTGTCTGTCTGTCTGTCCTTAAATATAACTTTTTCTTGAGCGATTATCTGTTTTCCAACTCCATGAGTGAAATCCTAAGCCATTAAACAAGTTATTCACCTGTAAGGATATAGAGTTGAGGCTTTTACTTGAAAAATTTTTAAGGCTATATATGTTGTGGTTTGTGGTAAGAAGGCTTTGACTTAATTCACACACACACAAAAATATTTTTGGAAGTTATGATTGAAATAACCTTTATAGCGATTGTGATTTTAAACTGACGTTTTGTTTGAAATACTTAGGTAGTGTTCAAATTTTATTTATACTCGAATTGCTAGGGACTAGCAATAAGCCAGTTGGGGGGGTGTGATGAACACTTGAAATTACACATTTAATAAGAGTTTTACATGATTGTTTTGTATTACTAATGTATTTAATTTTCTTAACTTAAGTATGTTTACAATATTGTACTTAATTATATTTTAACTATTTTGTAGTAGGTTCGGTAAAATAGGCATAACTTTCTACTTAAAGATCCAATTGAGGTGATTCTTGCTCCTGTGCAGAGCTGACTCAATGGGCTAATATATTGTATTTCACAAAGTATTGGAAATTCGAGTTTTTAGAGGGTGAAAAATGGCCTAGAACAGAATTGATCTGCAGTACAGGCCCAGTTTGAACAGTTATCAGTATTTGGCCCATAATTATAGAATTACGTATCTAATACGTATGAGATTACTCAATTTGAAAAGATAAGAGACTTATCTACAACTTTTATGTTTTGAGTGACAGCTAATTCGGATCACATCAATTCCAAATTAGATAATCAAGTGGGTGCCCAAGTGATAATGAATGCAAATTATTTTACCACCATTCTTGACTTTCATCAACCAAGTGGTTCCCTCCAAATTTGTCTCGATTTATCCATGTTTTTCTATAAATAGGTGGCTTGTTTATGCCTAAAGAATGTAATTAGAAGTTAGAATTTAGTTCAAAATACTTGTCCTTTGTATCCATTTCTTTGTAAATTTATTTCTCTTGTTTACTATTAAATCATGTTATTTCTTCTTCCATTTCTTTTCTTTTTCTTTAGTTTTATTATGTCCAAATAATTTTCTTTAACCTAAAGTGAAAGGGTGAAGCTCTTGGTAAGGTAATAAGATATGTTTAATATTTATTCATGAATTTAATGCTTCATTTTTAAGTTATGCAAACTTATATATGATGTATTTATTTTGTTTGTAAAATTAATACCCTTTCTTCTAAAGTGGTGATTCTTGATTTATTATTGACAAACTTAATACTTGGCACAATAAATTCTTGAAACCATTTACTAGATTTGGTGTATATAACCTTTCTTGTAAAGTGGGAGTCTTGATTTATTGTAGACAAATATAAAGATTGGCATAATAAATACTTGAACCCATTTATAAAATTTGGTGTATAATAATTGAAAGAAATAAATACTAATCAATATATAAATGATGATGAACTTTAATTGTTATATTTTCCGGTTGGAACCTCCTTTGTGTGAGGATTCCAATTGAGTTATAAAAAAATAAAAAGTTAAATATATTCTTACTTCTTATGGCAAGAGTGAATCTCCGTAACCTTAGCTTTTTATTTGAATTGGTTAATTGAAATAATATTTGCAAACATCTTATACTGCATTAATTATCTTTAAAGTGTTTATAATTTGTAATTTTAATTCTACTTCCCTGTGGATCGACCCCGTTCTCATCGGGTTATTTATTACTTCGACAATCCTGTACTTGGGAATAACTCCTATATTCTGGACGTGTCAATCACTACAGTGTACGAGTAGTATCGGTAACATATATTTGATTATTGACAAGTTAATTTAAAATACACGTATCCTAGATCGCTAAAGTGTAAGGATAAGGTGTATTTAAGATCAGGAGTAAGAGTTTCATGAGATGCAATTGACAAGAGTTGTCTACCTTTTGAGTTTACAAAGGCCAAGATAACTACAATGTGCGGCTAGAGTAAAATGCCAATAGGGCCTACTTTCCGTTGTATAGTTTGAGAGAGTTTAAACTGTTGTTTTCCCGTTTGAGAGATTAAAGAGATTATATAAAGCAGTGGAGGACATTTTTGATTGAAAATGTATAATAATTATACCTATGATCTAAATCGTTATTTATTAATGAAATGTTCTGCTATACATCTCTTTGTTGTGTCTTATATAGATAAGACATTCATCTTATAGAGATAAGATGTTCATCTTATAAAGATAAAATACTTGTCTTATAGAGTTAAGATAAGTACCAGCAATCTGTTAAAATACTTGATTAATGCTCATTAACTACAGGGTACCTAAAAATATTTAGACTTCCTTATGAATCTGAGAATAGTTCTAGATTCAGAAAAATATGGATATATTATTGATCAAAAGATAACTAAGAGATCTTTATGATAATATCTCTTTAGAAGAGGTGCAAATTTATTAGAAATGAATTAAGAATGATTTGAGAGTCAAATCATATATCCTGACTTCAATGCTTAATGATCTTTAACATGAGCATATACATATAAGATGTGCAAGTAGTATAGTGCTCAGTCTGAAAAATTATTTAATATATCTAAACCAAAGATAGAGAATACTTACAATTGAAAGTGTTTCCACTGTATAAGGTTTGAAATAATAAGCGTTACTATTTAAGGCACCTTGATTTAGAATAGATAGATCCCTTAAATATCTGCTTATCAAACATCGACATTTCATTAGCAAATGTTGCTAGAAGTCCAAGGGTATAAGATACCATTTGTCCTTCTTATATCTGCAAGTTGTTACATGATTTGAGAAATGATACTAAGTTAAGAAATATGAAGTACGGCTTCACGTAAGAAATAAAGATTTCTTAGACATGAAAGCTGTTAGGACCTTTCAAGTCACTTCTTCCTTCTAGCAGTAGCATTATGTTGTAAAACTGCTATTTTGTGCCAAACATTATTAGGCGAATCATATCACTCTCTGTAGTTGACAGAGAAGGTTATCATAAAAACATTGGGAATAGTTTCTCATGTTTATGTGATAAAGATAATATTTTTTTTACTGAGTGTCAAGTAATGAATAGCAATTATATCTTAATTATAACAGGAAATGTCTTAAATGTCTAAGTAAACAAAACAAATACTAGTTTAGAAACTTTGAATAATAAGGAATAGTGGCACATAAGTTAGGTCATGTAGTCGTGAGATGACTATCCCGTCTGGTTAATGATGGTTAGATACTTGATTTGACTATAGATACTTGGTCAGTTTATAATTTCTAAATTAAAGGGAAAATGACCAAATTCTTTTGTAGGCGTTAGACACTGAGGCCACTGATTTATTAAAACTAGTACATAGTGATGTATTTAGTCTAATGAATAATACTACTATGGGTGGATTTCAATACTTTATTGTCTGTATAATGATTTGTGGAAAACACATGCCACAAACTTTTAAAGTGTTCAAAAGTTTCTAAGTAGAAAGTAAAGAAACATATTGTTGTGTATATTGAATGCCTTCAATTAAATCGAGACAGACTATACATATGCAGTATATTCATAAATTATTTAAAGGAGAATGTGATTCTCACTTAACATAGTCCTTTATATACTCTTCAACACTAAGGCATCTTAGAGTGCAGAATCAGACTTTATTAGATAAGGTCCGATTGATGTTGAGCTTCACTAATCTTCTAGAATATCTATGGGATTGTGCTCTGAAAATCTGCTATTCTTTTATTGAATAGAGTTTTATCGAAACCCATTCCTTTTACTCTATATAAAAGATAGACTAAAAGGGAATAGAGTCTTAAATATATTAAAGCTTGGGGTTGTTTTGCTTGTATAAGAGTTACGCAACAGGATAAAACTTGTACCCTAGCGGTGCAAGTATCGGTTCATTGGGTATCCCATAAATCAATAGGATACCAGTTCAATAATCCAGAGGAACAAAACATGCTTGTTGCTCAAAAAGTCACTTCCCAGGAGAAAGAGTTTCTCATGGATTATAGAGACTGTAGAATGATTGAACTTGATAAAGCCAATCTAAATATATGAACCGACGATGAAATTTTAAGTTCAGTTGAGTGAAATATCTTTACACACTCTCTCCATAGGTTGAAAAGGATATCAAGGCCACCAATTAGGTATGTTTGATACCTAAGGTGACCTTAGTGTTTTCTTAGTTGAATAAAGGGATCCGTTGACTTACAGAGAGGTGATGTTTGACATCGATTCAGGAAAATGATAAAATGTCATGAGATCTAAAATTGACTCTACACAGGATAATCAAATCTGGGACTTAGTTGTGCTTCTTATGGAAATTGTTCCTATTTGTTATAAAAGAGTTTATATAGTGGAAGCGTAGGAATATGAAGGTAAAGACCTTCAAATCCCGACTGGTGGTAAAAGGTTATACTTATAAATCTGAGACCGATAATGAGAAAACTTTTTCACCAGTAACCATGCTAAAGTTAATTTAAATTTTGTTGGCTATTACAGTATATTAAGATTTTGAGGTCTAGTCGATGGATGTAAAGACAATATTCTAGGATGTATATCTCGAGCTAGATATATGCATGAAACTGCCTAAAGATTTTGTATCTACCCTAACTTCTAATCTAATGTGCAAATTAAGGAAGTCTATTTATGGACTTAAACAGATTTTTCGAAACTGGAATCTTTGTTTACATGACGAAATCAGAAAGTCTGGTTTCATCAGGAACGAAGAGTAAATGTGTTTAGAAAAGGTAGTGGGAGCATGATTATCTTTCTAGATATAAAACTTTATAGAGATAAAATGAAGAGGCTGATAGAACTCTTTTAATCATCGTACATATATTAGATCCTGTAAGGTACAACTTTATTAATAGTGATATAGTTAATGTGCCTTTTAAACATGGCATTCATCTTTTTAAGAAGAAGTATTATAGGGAAGAAGATGAAATAGTTAAATTGTTTAACTTATCAAATGCATTAGCTAGAGATAGCTTGATACACTTCATGTTATGTATGAGACCTAGATTTAGATGGATGTAAATGTTACAAGTTAGTATCGATCTCATCCAGGTCACGACCATCAGATGGCTATGAAACATTTTTGAAATACCTTAGAGGTATAGAGGATAAGTTTTTGAGAAATGAAAAAAGTTTCTTACAAGTCAAGGACCCACATATTCAAACTTTCTGTCTAATTCAAATTGTAGAAAGTCTACATCTAGTTACGTGTTCTTCATCATGGGTACCGGAGCTAGTTAGAAATGTGTTATTTAGATGTCCATAGCTAATTTTGCCTTGGAGGTAGAATATGTTATGGCTGGAGAAGCCTGCAAATGAAGCATTATGGATATTCAAATTAGTTGCAAAGCTTAGAATAATTTCAATCTCAGTAGATCCTATCCCACCGTATTACAACAATAACAGGTAATTGCTTAACTCAATAAGCCATAAAGCACACCAGTATTCTGATCATGTGGACTTTAAATACCACATAATTAGAAAGTTCTTAGCTACTGGAGATGTAATAGTATCTAGGATACAATTCACAAATAACGTAGCATACCCACTAAGGCCTAAACTATTAAGTGTTTGAAAAACACGTGGAGTATATTGGCATGAAATACTAGTACGAATGGCATTAGAGCAAATGAGAGTTTGTTAGAGTTGGTGCTTATGTGCCATTCTAATATTTTAGGAATATTAATTGATAATATTTATAAATAAAGATTTCGAATATAATCATTAGTATTAAATATGTATATGGTATAATGCTTGAAACGTTACAGATATTGTATGATCTGAAGAAGTTCAAATCTTGTCTAAAAGAGTTTAAAATAGTGCTAAGAGTCACAGCTGAGAGTTATAAATGTTAAAAGTTAGCACTGCTAAAAGTTAGCAAGTTATAAAAGTCAACCATATTTAAGGAGTTAGAGTCTTGTCTATAATAGAACAAAGACCTAACGGTATACTAATAATGACATAGTTGCAAAAAGTTGTAATAAGTGCTATGAAATGTCATTATGCAAGTATGTTCTCAAATACTATGTTCCTGATCTATTTTTATTGATGCGGGTCTATCGCTGAATCCCTTTCATATAGATGAGTGTATGTTTATATCTGCAGAGTATAAATGGTTGTTCTTAGCTGACCATAAGCTTATAGCTTGTATAGGCATGCGAGTATTCACTAAGGATTGGATACTGAATAGACTCACGAGGATGCCAATAGACATCCTATAAAGCCATAAATGGTGAGTCCTCTCGAGTTGAGTAGTATTCGTAGTCTTTTGACCTGAGCACCACGGTGAGCTTATGAGTGATCTAATATACTTAGGTTTCACAGATGTTAAATACCTTTTATGGTCTGACCACCACATGTCGCTAGGTATGGTCCGATGCTCATGAGGTCCAGTGTACGTAGATATAAGATCTGTTAACTTTCATAGGGGAGCTATATATCTAGATGCTTCGAGATTATATTTAAAGAAATCTTGTGGCCACAAGTATATAACCCTGAAAAAGAGTTTTGCATAAGACTAAACAATATCGCAAATGAGTTTACACATATTGTTTTACGAAATACAAACCTAGAGATAAGTTCATGGATGAGCATATAGAGATTTGATGATGTTGATTTGTATCCCTGCTATTCCAGTTTATAGGTGATGGAAGGATAATACATATGCGTTATGACCTCAGCTTGTATGGTCTAACGCGCTGATTTGTAATATCCGTAACGTGTGTGTAGGGCATCAGTCACGAACTTATAGAGCAGTTCTATTTAACGAGTCGATCATAGACCTAGAGAGTCCCGCAATATGAAGTGTACTCGTTGTGCAATGGAGTAGCGTATCAAATTGAATTGTTCAATTCAGTAAATTCCAACAATACCAAATATTTGTTTCGGGAACCCTCGGGATACGCGCGTGATAATACTTAAGTATTAAATACGTTAATTAGTTAAAAATTATTATTAACTAATTAAATATTGACATGTGACACATAGTGAGCCTTCAGTTAAATTGACTCAAGTGTGTAGTTAGATGGAACCCACTTTAGAATAACTTAGTAACCAAGTAAAGGCTTAAGGGTAGTTTCATTTAATTAATAATTTAATTGTTAAATAATTTGAATTTTGTTTTACTTAATAGTTAAGTAGAAATTTACTTAACCATGGTTAAGAGTTAACCCTAATATAAAGTTAATTTAATAAAACAAATATTAAATGTGTTAGTTTAAGTGTTAACTTAACTTAAACCTAACCTAAATTAATTGTTAACTATGATTCAATTAAATGAAAACTTAATAGTTAAGTAATTGTTAACCTAACTAAAGTTAATGGTTAACTTCGATTGAGTTAAACCATTACTTAAGAACTAAGTCTTTGATTTCTTAATGGTTAAGAAATCATAAGCTTATAAATATGGAGCCAAATTTAAACAAATTAGAAGCTTTTGAATGCTAAAGGTGGCCCGCCATAAGAGAGAAAAATAATTTTCTTCTTTAAAATTTATGTGTTTAATTCACTATTCATCTTCTCCTTCATTGTGCTTAGGCCATCATAGCATTAAAGCCTTTGTTTTATTAATCACGTGTTGATTAAGGGTAAAATAAATAACATATAGTTTAAGTGTTAAACTAGAGATTAAGAGTTAATCTTAAGGTTTAAAAGTTAAATTGGTGTTGGAAATAAAGCTGTTATTCTAGTGACTCAAGTCTACCCCGTTGAGTCCTAAAATTGCCAACGGGTTTATTTTAGGCGGTACTCCTACTTATACCATTCCAAAGGCTTGCTAAGTGATTATTCTCAATCTTGATATTAATGTGATTAATATAGTTTATTTATTCATTAATGTAATAGAATAAAATTTAATTGAGTTCATTATTTAGAAAATTAGATTTCCAGATTTTGCTGCACATGTTTATGTATGAGATGCATAAACTATGTGTGTGTGTATATATATATATATATTGTATGTGATGCATATATATGTATAATTGACACAAATGTCATATGCATACACGTACCTAATACAGTTTAGAACTGAATAATCGGCACCCAATAGTATCTTCATAGCATTGGGGATAACATACTCTTTCTTAAATTTGGTGATGGAAAGTAGGCTTATATCTTTTCCTATACTTCTAGTGGAATAAGGAATCGTATGAACAGAGAGTAAAGGAAAAGTTTTTGCTTAGATATAGAAAAGAGGTGATGATGAAAGGATGGGGCAAATAACACCCCTATTTAAACTCGTTTAAAGAAAACAACATGTTCTTCTAGGAGAAGGGAAACGTTTCCTAAAGTTGAAAGGTCTCTGAAAAACAATGCTAATGAAGTGACAAGCGGAATTTTTGAATCAAGGAACACGACTCTCCATTAATTAGTTTAAGAACTGTTTAATTAAAGAAGTACATCCAATGGGTTTTTTTCCTTTGGAAAAGACAATGCACTCCTTTACTTATGAGGAGTAGAGGGAACTATTGGGCTCATAACTGGATACAGCTCAACATGACTTAATCACAATCACTTAAAAGAAGGAAAAGGCTTAATTATAAAGCCCGAAACAAGGGCCCAAAACAGACAAGGGAATTGACACCAAGACAGTGGACTATTAGACTAAGTTAAAGTCCGTTGAGATCGTAATTATCAAAATGCCCTTCAGAGAGGAAGAGTTTAAACCCAATTCCATGAGAGAAATCTCGTTCAAACTCAAGCTTCCCTTGAGTTTTCTAACAAGAAACAGACACGGAACTTGAGTTTGGTTTGAATACTTATCCTTTTATCATTATCTTTTATCAAAATAGCTTTATTTGATTATAATTATGATTATTACTAATCATTATATATTTGATAAGCTTTACCACGTATTTGAGTGTAATTGTGGCTGATTACAACTGTGACTTATCTCATAAATCTACTTTTATACCTACAAAGAGAATCATGATTAAACTTCTCTTAAGAAGAAGATAATTCATTAAAAAAATGAATTATGTCACTTTAATCCCGAAATAGATTGAATTCCATACACAATATATAGCATGCATTATGATGATTACATTCATTCATAAAATACATGAGAAAGCACAGTTAAGAATTCAAACACTCTTGAGATCCTTTGAGTAATCTCCGAGAGCACCCACACACAGAAAATAACAACCTCTTTGCTTGATTGATAAACACTTCCACACACAATACCCAATTCTTCTAATTGTTACCGATTGGAGCGTCGAAGTATTTTTTTACAAAAAGACAATCTTATCTAAAAAAATACATCTAAAATCGATTAAATACGAGAGAAAGGTTATTTTTAAAAATTCTTCAAAAATTTAAAAGTGTAGAAATAAATTCTCAAAGTTTCCAAAAACAAAAAAGTTCAAGTAGTAATAAGAAAACAATACTAAATATATTTTTATTTTTTTTTAGCTTGAAACGTTCCTAGAAAAATATTATATAATGCAAAATTAAATTTACAAATCTGTACTTCAATAAGTTAAGGGAGTTAAATAAATTATTTTGATAGCGCATAATGTAAATTGGGAGCCTCAATAGGTACAGTTGCAAGTTGCAGATTGGGAATTAAATAATGTGTGTATATATATTATTTTAGAATTTTTAATTTAAAATAGAAGAAAATTGAAATTAAAAGGAATGATTTGGTAGAGTAGTAAATACAAGTGGCGCGGCCAACAAATTCTAATTCCTAACCTTTGACTTTGTTGCCTTGTCATTGAGCTTTTTTTTTTATCAATTATTACAATCACATTTACAGTTTTACCCTTTAAAAGTATTGTATTCTTCTTCTTTATCATCTTAAAATTCTTATTTAGAATAGAATATCCTCTCCCTCTCTTCCACGATTCTCAACGTCTTTTGAAGTTGAACAATGACTACTGACTTGGCCATTAACCCGTTACAATGAAGAAGAAACCACTTCATTTACTTTTCTTTTTTCTTTTAAAAACAAAACCGTGTTGAAGTCAAAAGCCAGTAGCCAGCCAGCCAGCCACCCTTCTCATTTATTTTTTTATACCTCACCACCACCACCTCAACTCCTCTTTTCATTCAAAGTTCAAACAAGAACAAGAGCAGCCTCAGCATCATTTTAGTTTGTTTTGTTTCTTTTTACCTTACCCTTTGGCCTTTGCTTGCTTCTTCTCGTGACCATTCTCCTTAAACCCACTACCCACTAAAACAGACCACAAATTATGATTTCTCTTAAGGGTTTTCTTGGTTCTTGATTTTACATGCAAAAAACTATCTCTTGGCCTGCTATGGATGTTAAAGATTTTTGGTTGCTTTTAATTCTTTGTGGCTTGTGCTTATTCCAAGCTCAGGTGCTTCATTCTCAGAACCTCAAATGCAATCCTAATGATTTGGCAGCTTTGCATGACTTCATGAACAATTTAGAATCAGGAATTGATGGGTGGGCTAACAATTCATCATTACCTGATTGCTGTAACTGGGTTGGCATCACTTGCAATTCTTCATCTTCTCTCGGTTTGAATGATAGTATAGCTTCTGGTAGAGTAACCAAGTTGGTTCTTGATAGAAGAAGATTAACAGGCAAATTGTCTGAATCTTTAGGCAATTTGGTGGAGCTTAGATGCCTCAATCTTTCTCACAACTTCCTCAAAGGCTCACTGCCCCTTTCACTGTTCCATTTGCCAAATTTAGAGGTCCTAGACTTGAGCTCAAATGACTTATTTGGCCCACTTCCACAAAGCATCAACTTACCTTCAATCCAACATCTTGATATTTCTTCCAATTCGTTAAACGGTTCAATTCCCACTCGCATATGTGAAAATTCCACTCGAATTCGTGTCATTACTTTAGCAGTGAATTATTTCTCTAGTGATCTTTCGCCTGGGCTAGGCAAATGTTCTTCTTTGGAACATTTATGTCTTGGCATGAATAACCTCACTGGCAATATAGCCGAAGACATATTTCAGCTTCAACAGTTGAGGCTTTTGGGTCTGCAAGACAACAAATTTTCTGGCCAGCTCAGTCTTGGTGTTGGTAATCTCTCTAGCCTTGTTCGTTTAGATATATCATCCAATAATCTTTCAGGTAATATCCCAGATGTTTTTGATAAACTAGGTAAGTTTCGATATTTTGTAGCTCATTCCAATAAATTCATTGGTAGGATTCCTACTTCACTGACCAATTCGCCGATGCTTAATTTGCTTAACTTGAGGAACAACTCTTTGGAGGGTTCTTTAGATCTTAACTGTTCGGCTATGACCAATTTGGCCTCTCTTGATTTAGGTACTAATAAATTTAATGGTTTTTTGCCCAATAATCTTCCCATATGTAGACAATTGAAAAACATCAATCTTGCCCGGAACAATTTCAGCGGTCAAATTCCTCAAAGCTACAAGAATTTTCACAGCCTATCTTACCTTTCTCTCTCAAATTCCAGCATCTCTAGTCTTTCTTCTGCTCTCCAAATCCTGCAGCGGTGCAGGAACCTAACCACTCTGGTCCTTACCTTGAATTTCTTTGATGAAGAATTGCCTGCCAATCCCAGTCTGCATTTTGAGAATTTAAAAGTTCTTGTTATAGCAAGTTGTAGACTTAGGGGTTCTGTACCCCCGTGGTTGAGTGGTTGCACCAAATTGCAGTTGTTGGATTTATCTTGGAATCAGTTGGGGGGAACAATTCCGGTCTGGTTTGGTAGTTTTCAGGATCTCTTTTACTTGGACTTATCGAACAATAGCTTCATGGGGGAGATTCCGAAAAATTTAACTGGATTGCCAAGCCTCATCAACAGGAACATCTCATTGGAGGAGCCCTCCCCGGATTTCCCTTTTTTCATGAAAAGGAATAATACTTTAAGAGGGTTGCAGTATAATCAAATTTGGAGCTTTCCTCCAACTATTGACCTTGGCCATAACTCCCTTACAGGGTCAATCTGGCCGGAATTTGGGAATCTGAAAAAGCTCCATGTATTTGATTTGAAAGTTAATAAATTATCCGGACCAATTCCAAGCAAATTATCAGGGATGACAAGCTTGGAGAATCTAGATTTATCCCATAACAATCTAACAGGGACCATACCTCCTTCACTGGTAAAACTCAGTTTTTTGTCCAAATTTAGTGTTGCAGACAATCAACTCTCTGGGAAGATCCCCACTGGAAGTCAGTTTCAGACTTTTCCGAATTCGAGCTTCGAAGGAAATAATCTCTGTGGCGAGCATCGATTCCCTTGTCTGACAATGGATGAAGATAGTAGTCAATTTCCTGTTGGATCACCTAAAAAGTCAAGGAGAAACAAAGATATTATCATTGGAATGACCGTTGGAATCATATTTGGGACAGCTTTCCTTATAGTCCTCATGTTCGTGATTTTGTTACGGGCACATAAAAGGGGAGAGGTTGATCCTGAAAGGGAGGAGGCTGACACCAATGATAAAGATTTGGAAGAACTTGGGTCAAGGTTAGTAGTTCTGTTCAATAATAAGGAGAAAGAGATCTCCATGGAGGACCTTTTGAAATCTACCAACAATTTTGATCAAGCAAATATCATAGGCTGCGGGGGTTTTGGTCTGGTTTTCAGATCCACCCTCCCTGACGGTAGGAAGGTTGCAATCAAACGGCTCTCTGGTGACTGTGGTCAGATGGACAGGGAATTTCGTGCTGAAGTTGAAACCCTTTCTAGAGCCCAGCATCCAAACCTTGTTCATCTTCAAGGATATTGCACACATAAAAGTGACAGGCTCTTAATATATTCTTACATGGAAAATGGTAGCTTGGATTATTGGTTACATGAGAAGCTTGATGGACCATCCTCGCTTGACTGGGATACAAGACTTCAGATTGCTAGAGGAGCAGCCAGAGGGCTTGCTTATTTGCACCAATCATGCAAACCTCATATCCTCCACCGAGACATTAAGTCAAGTAATATCCTTTTAGATGAGAATTTTGAAGCCCATTTAGCTGATTTTGGTCTGGCTAGACTCATACTCCCCTATGATACGCATGTAACTACTGATCTTGTTGGGACGCTAGGCTATATCCCTCCCGAATATGGCCAAGCCTCTGTTGCAACTTATAAGGGGGATGTGTACAGTTTTGGGGTTGTGCTTCTAGAACTTCTTACTGGAAAAAGGCCGATGGATATGTGTAAGCCAAAAGGATCCAGGGATTTGATATCATGGGTGATCCAGATGAAGAAAGAAAACAGGGAAAGCGAGGTGTTGGATCCTTCTGTTTATGACAAGCAGCATAGTAAGGAAATGTTGCGGGTTCTTGACATAGCGTGCCTGTGCTTAAGTGAATCACCTAAAGTGAGGCCTACTACTCAGCTGCTGGTTTCTTGGCTTGACAGCATTGATATCAACGTCTAGCTTTTTCGTGTAGCTGTGGGAAACTTTGGTTGTACAGTTGATGATATTCTCCTGTACTGCTTCCATTGGCTTCTTGTGAATTTTTGTTTTTTCAATATGAACAATGATCCTGTTGTAAATATTCACCCTCATACCTGGAATCACAGAGTTTGCTGCTCTGAGATGGAGGAGAAAGAAGAATCTAACTGGGTTGTACTTAACATTGTAAGTCTCATCATTCAAATTGTCTTTCATTTGAAGAAATTGATGGTTATCAAACATGTATAAAATAAAAGTTCTGAATTTTGTCTATGTTATGGTGGTTCATATTTGATACATAATGAGGAGTGTTTCTGATTATATCCCAGAAAATTTTCTTTTACGTATTTTCTTTCTTCTCATTTCAGTTAAATGATATGGTTTCAATTTTGCCTCATCGAGTCAATTTGAATTGATTTGATTCTAGTTTATGTGAATTGTCCAAGACTTTGTGCTTTAGATATCCCTTTTGATGGGCATTCTCCTGGTACATTCACGTGGACCGATAAAATGCAGAATTTTGGAAACCCTTATGAGCTTCCGTTTACTTATTTGGAACTCCTTATGCTGTTATTTTGATCTCCGAAGTCCATGCTATGCTTTTATATTATGTACTCTGTGCTGGTTCCATTCAAATGTCTTGCATGTTTTTACTATAATTTTTTGGGTTGGATGGCTAGAAATTTACATAAAAAGTTAGGATGAATTAGTGGATTTCTTGACTCAAAATTGTTGGCAAGTTTGTTAGATACAACAATTGATTGACAAGATTGTGAACCTAATACTAAAGATTCAAAATGCATGTGCAAATGCTTTTGTCATTGTTAGAAGCATCATTAATAATAAAAACTTCTTTTTTTGTTTCAAGTTTATAGTGTTTGGTGGAAACAGAAAATAGTGCACTTCAAGTGCTGTGCTGCCAAAGAAGCGTCTCTCTGAAATTTTTCCCAGATACTTTTGGCCAAAACACTTCCAAGTACAAGGCTTTACTATGAAAACACAAAATAAGCACTTTGTGATGCAGGCTAGAAACACGACCTACTTCATTCACTTTTAACATGTGACTTTGAATTCTACTTTGAGATAAATATATTGGATCAAATGTTTTTATGCCTCAGTCTACCAGTTTGTTTTTTCTTTAAGTTGTGTGTACAGATAAAAGCTTTTGTATCATTTTGCACTTGTACCATAGGAATTAGGAAAGCAGCATGAAGGTTGGAAAACACTGCACCACCGGTATAAGTAAAGATGTGATTTTATCATACAAATGGTAAATAGTTACTTAACCTGCCAGAATCTGTGTGATTAGCCATATTTGAGTAAGTCAAATAAGTTGGCCTTTTTGGGATGATGACTCTCCCCCCTCCTCTAATTTCTGAAGTCAATACTTATATGCCATTCTTTGTCAATGACTTCACGAAACTTCTGTTATGTTATTAGTAGTCAGTCATAGGAAGAGTTCATCAACTTCATTATAATTATGATATTTGTTTTGACTTTTATTATTAAGTAGTAATATTAGTTCATATTTTTCCTATCCTTTGTTAGAAGGGTTTCTTCATTATGAATTTATTGACTTTTTTATTTATTTATTTAAGGCCTTATCTTATGTATATGTGAACAGAACAGCTATGCAAAATCTTTTTATTTTTAATATTTTAATGCGGTACTATAGATGGTCGGCCTAACATTGTTTTCATTTTATTATAGGCAAATATTAGCAGTGATACATGTGAATATCCAACAAATTCTAATTAAAATTAAGAGACAATTCTTGAGGGTTTCAAATTTGAGGTCCAATGAAACAGTGAAGCCATAGGCGTGCAAAGAAAGAAGACTTTTTATTTTATCTATGTACATAAACATGAACACGAGTAGCCTTAAAAGCAAATCCCAAATTCTAATTCAATATATTATGTATGCCATAGGATAGAATAGGATAAGGATGTCCCGGACACCTGAAATCCAATTCAAAGAATATAAGTGCAATTCCAACTGCAACTTGGGTGTATTTTATTTAGCTTGCAAAGCAGATTTCTGCTTTTAGTTTTAACTGATTTTTTTTTCTTTTTTAATAAATGTTATGATGAGTGACGATGATGTTGCCATTTGCGAAAGTGGCGGGTCAACACAGGCAAGTGGAAGTGGGTGCCATTTCCCATTATCTACCATTCAATTCTTTATATCAATTTGTTCTCTTTTCTTTTGCATCTTTTTTTGTCAACAAGTTGAAAACAAATAAAGATCTTCCTTACAAGTAGCCAAAAAATTAAGAAAAAAAAAAAACCATCACATCACATTCACATTTCCAAGTTCCGCCACTAAGGCACTAACTAGGCTTTGAATTATTTCATTGGATGACTTTTTTTTAAACATATTTTTAAATGATTAAAATGATATGTTAATTATGGGATGGGTCATCAACTCATGGGCCAAACCCAATGCCCTCTCCTCCACTAAGTATAAGATAAGCTTTCACTAATTCACGATTGAAATCAATCCATTTCGCATTATTTATTACTTTTCTAAATCATGCACAATAATAATAATAATACTACATACATAAACATATATAATACAAAATATATTTTATCCAATCGATGTGATTGCCACATTATTTTCTTTAGTTTATGTATGATATTCTTAATTTTTTACTCTAGGAGAAGGGTTAATATATGGTTGAATAGACATTACATATTTATCTTTAGAGTTTTGGGAAATTGATTTAAAAAATTGACTATTTGAGAAGAAGTAATTCCTAAGTATTAAAAAATAATTTTAAAATTATTCTGAAATTATTTTAGAATTATTCTTTTATATCCTCCTATCATATATATATGTTATTAATGTAAAATATTATTTCTTTATGTATGTTACTTTTTTATTATGTAATAAGGTTACAGTTTATATAAAGGCTCCATTGTACAACTTTACAATTTACAGTGAAATATATTCTCTTTACATTTCTAATATGGTATCAGAATTTTGGTTTATTCACTATCATTTTGTTTAGCTAGAGATTTGTTGAAATTTTTTTCAAAACCGGACAAAATCTACTGGAGTTTTTAGAAAAGCCGCCGGAAAATTCTGAAATCTTGCCATCTTAGTCACCGCCCATCTCCAATTACTCAGAATCCTCCGGCCGTTTCAACGGCGTTGATGACGCGCCGATCCGAGGTCGAAAACTGCCGAACGCGCCGCCGAAACGCCACTGCCGCCGGCCACTGTCACTTCAGATCTCGGCCGTTTTACGGCGACGTGACCGACACCGCCCACACCAAACAAATCCCCCATCACGGCCGTTCAATGCTGCCGCCGACGCGCCAATTCGAGGTCAAAAACCGCCGGATGCACCGTCGGAACTTCACTGCCGCCGATTACTTTCACTTCAGATTCCGGCCGTTGTACGGCGGCGTGACCGACACCGCCCAGACCAAAATAATCCTCAGTCACTGGCCGTTCAAACGCGGCCGAGTTTACCTCAATCGGAAGTCGGAGAAAGCTGAACGCGCCATCTAAAGTTTACTGGGTTTTGTTAAGGGTATGTTTGTAAATTTTTCAATATTTCCAGATCAAATCGTAATTTTCTATTCTTTTGGGCCTTTTTTGTAATTTCTAAAATTTTTGGGGTATTTTTGAAATTATAATATTTTACAGGGGCTATTTTGTAATTTTTTAAGAAATTAGGGATTGTTTTACAATTATTATATTTTAAGGGGTTAATTTATAATTATTAAAAGTTTAGAGGTTTACTTGTAATTAATACAAATTTAGGGACTAGATTGTCATTAAAAAAAAAAAGATTTTCTTTTTGGAATTTATAGATAAGTGCAGTATTTCTGCCAGTTCTACTCTACTTCAGCCATGCCACATATCTAGAACATCTCAAGGTGCGACTTTTACAAGAGCTACTGTTACTACTGCACAGGATAGTGTGAATCGTTCCCTTAATAACTTTGAATCTTTACTCCGTCTACTCCTCTTTAATTCTAGTAAACCCTTAATTTTTGTTTCTTCTAATATTTCAGATAATTCTTCTTGGTATTTTGACTCTGCATGTTGTAATCACATTACTTCTGATCTTACAATTTTCTTTTCTAAAACTCTTAATTCCTATTTACCATCTATTCAAACTGCTAATGGTTCTCTCATAAAAGTTAACCATGTTGGTCACATGTCTTGTCCTAATCTTTTTGTATCTGACACCTTTTTTATTCCTAACCTTACCTTAAATCTTTTGTCTGTTGGTCAATTATGCGAACTTTGTCTTAATGTCTTGTTTAATGCTTCTGGTTGTTGTGTGCAGGATCCAAAGACCGGTCGAACGCTTGGGACAGGCCGTAAGGTTGGACGTGTGTATGAACTTATCTCTTTAGATTTATCCTTTCTATATCCTTCGTCTGCAGCATCTACCTCTTCGGTACCTTCGTTACATCTTTGTCATTCTCATTTGGATCATGCGTCAATCAATCGCATCCGATCTCTAGTATCCAGTGGTCACTTAGGTATTGTTTCTGATAATAAAGATGATTGCCTTACATGTCCTTTAGCTAAACAACCAGCCTTACATTTTGATAATAGTACTACTGTCTCTCATGCTCCATTTGATCTTATACATTCTAATATATGGGGTCTTTCTCCAAATCCTACAATGGGAGGATCCAAATATTTTGTGATCTTCGTTGATGACTATTCTCGGTATACTTAGTTGTTCCTTATGAAACAACGATATGAATTTACTAAAATTTATCGAGATTTTGCTCAGATGGTTAAAACTCAGTTCTCAAGTCCTATTAAGGTTTTCTGCACTAATAATGCTATGGAGTATAAAGATTCTGATTTTTTAAATCTTTTACAGGAACATGGTACTATATGTCAAAGGTCTTGTCCTGATACATCTCAGCAAAATAGGAGAGCTGAACATAAACACAGACACAGACACATTTTAGATACTACTCGTGCTCCTCTTATTTCTTCCTCTTGTCCTAAACGTTTTTGGGGAGAAAAACTGTTGTCTTTACTATTAATCGTATTCCTTCTCCTGGTATAGAGAACAAGTCACCTTATGAGCGTCTTTATGGAACTCCACCTAATTACAAACTCCTCAAAGGATTTGGTTGTGTTTGTTTTGTTCTACTTCAAAAATATGAGCATACTAAACTCGAGTCACGTACTCGATTATGTTGCTTCTTGGGATACGGGATAGAACATAAAGGTTATAGGTGTTGGGATCCTATATCTAACCGTCTTCGTGTTTCTCGTCATATAGTCTTTCTCGAGCATACGATGTTTTCCTCTGTATCTAATTTTAAATCTGTGTCTCCTTCTATGTCACAATTTTTTACAAATAATTCTGTTGATCTTTTTTCCAATACTTTACCTACAGATATTTCTTCTAAGTTTCATACAGGTGAATCTGCTGAAACAACGCCTACTTCTGAGCCTCCTACCTCGTCTGAAAGATCTGTTCTCAACATCCCTAAGGCCTTCTCTATACCCTCTCTTCGTCGTTCATCTCAGGTAAGAGAACTTCCTGTTAAACTTCGTGATTATCACTGTTTCTCTACTACCCTTTCTTTATATGAGCCTCAATCATATTCCGAGGCTAGTTCTAATCCTGTTTGGCAGCAAGCAATGACAGAAGAATTGCAGGCCCTTGAAAAGTCCCATACTTGAGATTTTGTTACTCTTCCTTCTAATAAAACTGCCATTGGATGCAAATGGGTGTACAAGATCAAGACCAAATTTGATGGATCTATTGAGCGTTATAAAGGCCGCCTTGTTACCAAAGGCTTTACCCAAGAATATGGTATAGATTATGAAGAAACTTTTGCCCCAGTTGCTAGACTTACTTCTGTTCGAAGTTTATTAGCTATTGTTGCAGTTCGTGGTTGGACATTATTTCAGATGGATGTCAAAAATGCTTTCCTTAATGGTGATCTCATTGAAGAAGTGTATATGAAGCCTCCTCCCGGTTATCAACATCCTCCAGGAAAAGTCTGTAGACTTCATCGTGCTCTGTATGGTCTTAAACAAGCTCCTCGTGCATGGTTTGCAAAGTTTAGTGGGACTATTCTTTAGCATGGTTTTCAGTCTAGTCCTTATGACTCAACTCTTTTTGTCCGCAAGACGGTACAAGGTTGTGTTTTCCTACTTATCTATGTTAATGATATGATTATCACAGGTGATGATTTTCTTGGTATTTCCACTCTTAAGAACTTTCTTCAGCAACACTTTGAGATGAAAGATCTTAGCAACCTTAGTTATTTCCTTAACCTTGAAGTACTATCCGACTCTACAGGGTATTATCTTTCTCAGGCTAAATATGCATCCGATCTACTTGCTAAAACTGGGTTGACAGACAGTAAAACTGCCTCCACTCCTCTAGAGCCTAATGCCAAACTCCGATCCTCTGATGGTACTCTTCTCAGTGATGCTACCTTTTATCGTCAATTAGTTGGTAGTTTGGTCTATCTTACAGTTACTCGCCCAGACATTGCTTATGTTGTTCATGTTGTGAGTCAGTTTATAGCTGCTCCTCGTACCTCTCATTATGCAGTAGTTCTTCATATCTTACGTTATCTCAAAGGTACACTTTTTCACGGTCTCTATTTTTCAGCTCACTCTCCTCTTGTGTTACGAGCTTATGCTGATGCGGATTGGGCGAGTGATCTTACGGATTGTAGATCAACTACTGGATTTTGTCTTTTCTTGGGTGATTCTCTTCTTTCGTGGAAAAGTAAGAAACAGACAGTTGTTGCTCGTTCGAGTACTGAAGTTAAATACCGTGCTCTTGCAGATACTACCCAAGAAATTGTCTAGCTCCGCTAGCTTCTTGACGATATGGGTATTTCTCATACTGGAGCTACACCTCTTTATTGTGACAATCAAAGTGCTATCTAAATTGCCCATAATAATGTGTTTCATGAGCGGACTAAACATATTAAAACATATTGTTACTTTGTTCGGTAACACGTTTCTCAAGGCACTATCATGCTCCACTCTATCTCATCTGAGGAGCAACCTGCTGATATTTTTACCAAATCTCTTCTTCCGCGCCATTTTCATGCTCTAGTCTCCAAACTCAAACTTGCTTTTACTGCATCATCTTGAGTTTGAGGAGGGGTATTAAGGAATAATTCTGGAATTATTCCGGAATCATTCCAGAATTATTCTTTTATACCCTCCTACCATATATACACGTTATTTATGTAAAATATTATTTCCTTATGTATGTTACTTTCCTATTATGTAATAAGGTTACAGCCTATATAAAGGCTCTATTGTACAGCTTTACAATTCACAGTGAAATATATTCTCTTTACATTTTTAACACTAAGTTTGAACTAGTCTGATTTGTACTAGTCCCTGTATTTGTATTGATTCCCTGTATTTGTTCGTCTTAGAGACAGTCATTCTTTTCCTGCAAAAATTCTCTTGTTAAAAAGTCTAGCAAAGAATAATTTTTCCCTTTGATATGTTCAATTTCAAAATAAAAAATGGATAATAAAGCTTGCCAGCAAAAATTTGTTTTGAAGCTAAATTTTTTACATCTTTATTTACAATGTATTTTACCGATTGACAGTCAACTTTCAAGACAAATTTTTGGTTTAACAAATCATCTTAGAATTCTTGGATTGTTAATGCAACGGCTAAAATGTCTTTTTTAATAGTAGAGTAATTCTTCTGTGTATCATTCTAAACACGTAAAACATATCTAACTAAGTATTCTTTGTCATTAATGATTTGTTTCAAAATACCTCTATGACAAATACTAAGGCATGGAAGTTTTTTGACATGGGATTTGATTGTTCTAATAACATTAGTATGTTCATCAGTCCAAACTGGGGGATTCTTCTTTAATCGATCAAAAAGTGGTTTGTACATAATTCTAAGATCCTTATAAAAGTCGGCAATATAATTAAGACAACCTAAGAATCTTTATAACTGATTTTTATTTGTGATCTAGTTTGGGAACTTATCTGCAAAATTGAGACTTCTTTAAATTGGGACAATTGTTCCATTATCTATGACATGTCTTAAGTTATACTAGTCTAAAGGAGTACTATCTTTGAGGCAGAAACTACTAAACTATTTTTCTTCATAATCTAAAGGAATGTGTTTAAATATTTTCAATGTTGGTCAACTGTTTCAGAAAAGACTAGGACATCATCAATATACAAAATTGTGAATTGTGCATAAGGATTTAAGATGTCATTCATTATCTTTTGAAATTCAGACGGGCATTTTTCAATGCAAATAGCATTATATTCTATTCACAATGGAAAAAATGGGATAGTAAATGTTGTTTTATACTTGTCTTTCTTAGCTAATTGGATTTACCAAAATAATCCAAATTTCTTATCAAAATTTGACACTATGATAGCTTTGTGCAATCTTTTTAATAAATCTCTCTTATTAGGAGTTGAGTATCTAATCCATTGCAGGACATCATTTAACGGCTTGTAATTAATAAATAATCTAGGTGCTCTTCTTTTTATCTCAGAGTGTTTTTTAACGTAGAAAGCAGCACAACTCTAAGGAGATTTTGATGGTCTAATAAGTTTTTTACTTAAAATATCATCAATTTTTTTATAGCAATATTCTAATAATTCATGTGACATTTGGATTATCCTAGCTTTGGTTGGTATTTTTTATTCATCGAAGTCCTTGACATAAGGTAATTCAACTATATGTTTCTTTCTTTCCTAAAATGTATTTGGAAATGAAGAATATACTTCCTTTTCAATGGTTTGTCTAAACTAATCTATCCTAGGTTTTATTTCAGATTTGGACAATATCTCCTTTTGTTTGAGATATTTGATTTCATATTTTAGGCAACAAATTTGTTTATTTTTTAAGTCAATTATTTGAATCGATTGTGTAAGAGAAAAAGGTGTTGGAAAGTTTGAGTTTTTTGAGCCTTTTATCACTAAAGGTTGAGTTAGTAGTCGTCTTGATGGTAGAGCGTCAAAGGTTTAGTTGAGTACTATATTGGAGCTAGGCAAGCTGGAGGGACTTAAGGAACATAGAGCACACAAGGTCAGTGGCAGACGCTAGTAAGGTGGCTAACGACGACCCTTCAACGCTCAAGTCAGGTGGGTGTGTTATGGAGAAAACTTCCTAGGGTTTACTTACTTTAGAAAAAGTGTAAATATTCTAGAGAGAATGAGAAAAGGTTTTTCTTAATAGAGAGAGAGTTCAAAATTCAAATTATTCCCCTCTTGCACCACCTTTTAATTTTGGAGGCTTAACTTGAGTTAAGATGGTATCAACCTAAAGATTGTACCTCAAAGGAAACATGTGTCAAGCTACTGTTGGAGAACAGTCCCTATTATGAGAAATATTTTGGAGAACTTCACTAAAAGTGGCAAAGAGATTATTTGATATCTCTTGACGTTTGGAGTACTAGGAATATTGATGATTAGTCACTTTTGGGACTGTCAGTCTTGAGTTCACTAAAGGGAACTCTGACTCTATCCCCCTGAGCTTACTGATCTCATGTTGAACTATCCAATTATTTCAAAAATCTTTTATTTACTGTATCAGCAATGTCAGCAGTGGTCAAAGCTCTAAGACCTGCTAACATGACGCTTGCTTATTGGCTTCTTAGGATTCTCTTCTTCAATTTTATCTTTAGATTTAACAGCTACATGATGTGGCATCCAAGTTCTCCTATAGAGGGTCCCATAAGTGATGTGGTGAGATCTAGACTAGGCTGATGCGTACGTTTACTAGTGGGCCTATGCTGACATGGCGAATACTTAAGTTCCGATGAAGTGTCCTCTAACATGGCTACTGGGTGGAGACATGTGGCCTGACTCAGGTCCCACTGGATGAGCTTCATGAGCTTAATTATGGAGGCTCAAATGTTCAAGCCATGACTTAATCCAATTAAGGTAGCTCATTCTAGACTGAGTCCTCAATAGGTCTAGGTCCGGTCTGAGTGTTGGACTAGGCTTCTCTAGGTCAGACTGAGTGTCACTAATCTCTACCCTCAACATCAGTCCATTTAATTCTTAGTGTTGAGGTGAGAAGGTAGTAAGAACTAACTTCTTTAGATGACATATGGCACATCTAACTAGCAATACCTTTTCATTCTTTCTTCATTTCTCTATTTTATTTTTTGGAAAATTTCTTTTTTGGAAAAAACATTCCCGCCCCTTCCTTCATTTTTAGGAATAGCCCAAAGGCAATTTTTTCCTTTCTCAAAATAAGTAGAGCACAAGGTAGTAATCATGCATCTGCCATATTTACTAAGGGAGGGCTCAATCGTGGCCCCACTACACCAGAACATGGCACACACTAACCTCTTGGCATGCCAACACATAGCATCATTTGAGAAAAACGGTTTTAAAATAAGTGGCTCAAATCTTCATACCTCTTCAACTTCTTAACTCCCTCTTTTTCTTAATTATTTAGCAACGTGCCTAGCTTTTTAAAATGGTTCTTCTTCTTTTTCTTTCCTACTCTCTCATCTCTTAGTTTCTTTAGAGTGAGTTTTCTAGCTCCGGCGTGACTAGTACTGAGCTACGGTCGTTCTCGAGGTAAGTATGGGTCCCTTTACACCCCTTAGTACTTCATTTCTTCTTCCCTTCTCTTTTAGTACTATTCTTGTTCTTCCCTGGTACTAAATACACCTTTTTTATAATGTAATTCTATACAAATATGATATTTAAAACATTTCAAAATCGAGTTACTTGCTAGAATCGAAGCCCAAGCCTACAAGAGGTAAGAAACTTCCTACCATCTCTTTTTTTCTTCTACTTGTTCTTTTGTAAATAGTTTCTTGCAGTTGTATGGGTTGTTGTGTGTGTTGAAGAACTGAGGCTTAAAAAATGGTTGTGGTATTATAGGATGTCGAAAGCTCAGAGGATAGATGAAACTAGTAGTAGTGAACGTAGCTTGTGAGAGGAGAGTAGTAGCAATGAGCGGTGGAGGAAGTTGGTCACGGTTCCAAAGCTCCTCATAACAAGCTCAAACTAGAAAATCTAAAACTTGATTCATCCCCCCTAAATAAGGGGAAACTATTTTCCAAGCCATCTCCTCCTGCCTTCACAAAGAAGCCATCCTATAAAGGTTCTACATTATTTGTCCTTGTAGGTGGCATTAAGCAGTTGGGTTTTAAACCTCACACACCTCTGCCCAAATACTCTGAGTAATTAAGGCCAAGTTGAGTTCCCATAGGAGTCATTATGGAATCCCACCATCGATTACACTTAGGTTTCCTCAGTTGGCTGACTCTCTAACGTTCCTCCTAAGGGGGAGGTAACTATATTCAAAGAGTTCTTTAACCTATAGCTTAGGCTTCATCTACAGCCTCTATTTAGAAAGTTGTTTGTCGTTCTCGACATAGCCCTTGCTCAACTCACCATTGCAGCCTGAACTTATATAAAAGTTGTCATATTTTGTGGAAGAGTGCCCTGGGTGAGGATTTTACCATTCAGGACTTCAGAAACCTTTTTTGCCTTATGAGGAATAGTCTCGCTGAGGGTACTTACTACATTAGCTCCTATGATAGGAACACAAATCTCATAAGCAAGTACAAATCTAAGAATGATTAGTAAAAGTGTTGATTTTCTTACTGGTAGAGACTGGGGCTCCACAGTAAGCATTAGCCACCACCTCAGGACGTCTATTCTCAGTTTGCTTCTAAAGGTAAATATTTTGACCCTTTTCACTTTTCTTAGCTTCTTTGAGTTGTTCTAATATTGATGTGGAAGTCTATATAGTTACTGATGATGCTTGTTTCTTTTACTCATTACTGAATTGTCTTCAGTATGCTACTGATCTAAAAACTTAAAGCTTACTCTTTCTACTTATGAGAGAGATGCTCTTGCTACCAAAACGTTTGCTAATTTTTCTTTCGATTCAGACATATTAAATGAAGTTCACTTAAATGAGATTGGGTTGATAGGCTCAGCAACTGCTAAGGTCCTTAAGATAAGTAAGTGTCTTATTTCTTTTTACTTTTGGTATTATAGGGTTTGTGTGGTTAAACATGCCTCGCAGTTAGTTTGCCATAGCAAAATTATTAATGCTCTTATTGACTTTTGTATGTGTCACTTTTGCTTCCTCCTCAACCGTTTACCTAGAGGCTGTTAAGAAGCTAGTAGTCGATGATTAGATGAAAGACCAGTCCTCCTCAACCTCATGGCTCTGGTGCTCTTGTTAGAGGGAGCTTTGTCGTTCTTTCTAGCATTGGTGAGAATAGATGGCTATTTATGAGCATTATTATTATTTATAGGGACTTGAACGAAATTTAAAGAAAATAAGCAAAAACAGAGACAAAAATATAAACTTTTTAAAGTATGGATCTGTTGCCCCAACGCTGTAACAATGATCGAAATAAGAAAATTAGAAAAGATGACTTGATTAAGTCGCGACTGACGCCCTAGTGCCAGACCGTAATCACTCCAACGACAGGCCAGCACCATCATTCCACTGCTCCAGCTGTAAGGCTTTTTATATATAGTACCCCAATGACAGTAGCATATCGCCCTAGCGGTAGTGCGAGTCCTAATCCTACGAGAATTAAGATTTTAAAACTCATATCAATCCCTATAAAAGGCCACTCATCCCCAAACTTTAAAAATCATCCAAAAGACCCAAGAGCAATTCAAGAACACCAAGAATACAGAGCACAAGTGTTAGAGAGTAATAGGAGTTTAATGGATGCAACCTTAAAGAGAGATTCAAGGCGTTCTTCGGTATCAAGAGTATCTTAGGCAGTGCAATCAAGACAAATTCAACGTCTATATTGGTTTGCTATTGATTGTATCATGATTTATTATTATTTTTACTGCTGTTCTCTTGTAACTATGAACTAAATTTATTTTCTAGGGTTAATACTTGAACTCAATATGTGCGCTTAATTGTCATATCTTTTTAATATTTAATAAACTTAGTCCTTTGTTATTTAAATTACTTCATCTTAATGCTTCAATATATCTGACCAATATATGGTGAATGAGTTGGTAATATTATTGATAAACTCGAAAGAGGAATCATGATATTTAGACCTAGGTAATTTGATGCATAATTATAGAGTAACATTCAATGTTGCATATGCAAGTTTCAATTTAGGATAGAAATATAATTAATTAGCATGTATGATCAATAAGACCTAATATTAATGAATATTAATTTATTACAAGTACCATAGGAATATAGGTATTTGGTAAATTAAGGTATACTTGCATGACCTTGGAAGAGGCTTGTGAATACATTAGTGTCTTGATCAATAACAAAGACTAAAGAAGTTAAATATTAGAGATTAATTATTAGAAAGCATATTGAGGGATAGTATTAATCCTAGGTTTTCTCTATAAAGCTATCACCTAATTCTCTTTGCATTGTGTTTTTTCTTTTATATTTTCTACATTCATTCTTAGATTTTTATTTTTCTGAATTATTATTAAAAAGATATAATTTTAGTACTTGGTTAAAATGTAGAAATTATCCATGTAGGTTTGACATCCGACTTACTACGTCCCTTTATTACTTGTTACGATAGCGTATACTTGCGCTTAATTATAAGATATAGAATTATCGCATCAATTGGTCCCTTAGAGACTAAGACAAGGAAGGTGTCTACATCTAATTAGACTTTTATAACCTTTTTGTACTCTAATGACCTAGGCCCTAATTCAAAAAGAAAGCGGGGCACATGCTTCCTCATCTATAGTATGCCTAGAAAGCTCTGCCTTTCGAGCTAGCTAGGTCAATCTCATGGCAAAACCTATTGAGTACCGTATCTAGAGCCATAAGTCAGGCTCATAAGGTATATCATTATATCTCTCCTCACTAAGTTATGGATTATGTTTTATGATACTTTAGCTTAACCTAGTTTGATGTTTGTTGTAGGTTGCCTTCACCTTGGAAGAGCACAAAGAGACGATAAAGATGGCCATGAAGGCTGCTAAAGGTGGCCTTAAGGGAGGTCAAAGACATTCTGGGAGGTAAAAATGAAAAATACAAGCAGTAACTTGCTCATACTATCGTCGAGCTTAAGAACATGAATAGGGAGAAGACAACTCTGGAGCTAGCCAACAAAGAGTTGATGGAGACTACTATTGGGCTGAACAATATTGTCTATTTACTAAAACAGAGGCTCAGAGAAGCAGTGCAGAAGGTGCTAATCTATGCTTGCTAGATGGCATCTAAAGCCTCCTCTGAACTGGACTTCAATTTTCTAGCACTTAAAGCTTCCACTATAATTGCCTCAGCTGGAGAGAAAGAGGGAAGCACTATTAAAGACTCAGCTAGTCACTTTGCCCCTCAACAAGAAGTCACTAAGGAGGAGTTAGCCAAGAACCTCCCTAATGTTGGTGTCCCCATGGACTCTGTTACCCCTCATAATAAATCATGAAAAGATGATGATGGCAACAATAGTGACAATTATGGTCAAGTGCCTCTTTCAATGACTCTCTTGGCCATAATCCAGGGAGCTAGTCCCTCTGGCTATTATCTGCTAGAATACTTTTACTATTGCTTACTATAGTTTAATAGTTTTGCCTTCATGAACTCGTTTAATTTTTTACTGCACTTGCTTTTGAGATGACTGTACTTAGTTATTTCTAAACTTGAATATTATATTTAGGCATATTTTGGGCCTTGGATGTCCTTTGGTAAATATTTATGACATATATCTTGGCAGATCTAGGTTATTGAGCGGCAGCCCTCAACTACCCTTAACTCCGAGGCACCTCAGGCCTGGGCTATCTAACTAAGTGACAATAACTAATGTATGAAATATTTTACATATGATGAACTTCTATATATTTAGTTTCTAGTTTGGCGATACCTTTTATGTAAATGTGGTATGCTTTGATTTCACTAGCATAGTATGTAGGAGAATAACTATCCATTTGGAGCACTAAGTCTTTTGCTATTTCAAACTATAGGCTTTCAAAAATAATATGTAGTAAGCCTAAGTCCAATGATAAACACTACATCCATTAAACCTAATAGCATAGGACACTATCTATGAGCGCCGTTAAGAAGGCTTTAACAACTTTGCCTATTGAAAGCAACATACTAAGAATGAAAGCACAGTGTATGAAGATAAAAAGTAATATCAAGTACTCATACCTTTAGAGCTTAGCGTGCTTCCACTATACTTCGAGTCTCTTTGACCATTTCCTCCATAAATGGTTTATGGGTGTTTTACTTTGGTTCTCAACTCAGTACTGTTGAAGGAAATTATATGCGACCAATTTAAATTAGGCTCTATTCCCAACCCTTCACCTTCGGACATAGCCAGTAAGGTGTGAAGAGACTGCACACCCTTCTTTACATATGGCCATATGCAAACGGTATGAAAAGAAGAATACAACATGTATTCTTATGGTGATAAATGAAGAACTGTTCATTTACAGTTTTATGGGTATAGCTCACTTTATTGTGATTTTGAGCCTTAGAATTGGGACTCCCTCTATCTACATAGTGAGCATTCCTTCTACATAAGATGCTAGAGGCCTCAACAAAACCTTACGAAGGGGATCTCTATGGCCTTTTCACATAGGTGTGATCTCTAAGAGTTTGCTCTTGGCATACGTAAAAGGAGTAGGTGGAGACAACATTTCCTTCAAGCAATTTACCATTTCTTTTCATATCGAAACCTGAGTAGTCCTCACTTTCCTTGAGTAGGCAGAAAATAAGTCCTTACTCTATCTATTAGTACTTCTTGGAATTAACTCAAACAACTAATTTTTTAGAATTGCATCTAAGCTCCAAGCAAGAGTAAAAGATAGCAACTGAAAAAGCATGGAAAGAGAACTAAGTGGAGAACAGAAGTGCCTACCATTCACTGGTAGTACTTGCGAAGCTAAACTGCATTCCACAGGTGCTTTACTTATCTGCCATCTAGATAAGTCAGCCTTGTAGGTTCTTGTCATGATCACCCAATCTATATAATAGGGGCTCTCCCAATTAAGGCTCAAGACCCTAATAGAAGGCTTTATAGTATTCAGGTTTATATGATGGAGGACTAGGTCACCTTTATTAAATTATCTTGGCTTGACTTTCTTGTCACATAGTTTAGCTTTCTACTACTGGTAAGCTACTACATTAATGGCTACAGAGTCTCTCATTTCTTTTAAGAGGTATACATTGGTTACGACTGAGCTAGTGTTTGTAGACTCATTGAAGTAGAAAACCCTGTGTGTAGGTTATTTTAACTCAGCTGGTATGACTACTTCAAACCCGAAGAATAGAGCAAATAGAGTCCTTTCAGTAGCAGTGCTAGGTATGGTCCTGTAAGCCTATAATATGCTAGACAGCTTATCTACTCAGGTCTTTTTGCTACTCTTGAGCTTTTTTTTAAGATGGTCTTGATAATCTTGTTCACAGCTTCTACTTGTCCATTGGACTGAGGGTGAGCTGGTGAGAGAAACCGATTGGTGATTTTTAAGTTCTTGCAAAATTACATAAACCTCTCATTATCGAACTAAGTCCCTTTGTTAGTTAATATGGTGTAAGGTAGGCCAAAGCAACAAATTATAGCTTGTTATATGAACTCAATAATCTTCCTCTCAGTGATTGAGGTCATTGGTTCGACCTTTGCCTACTTAGTTGTGTAATCCACACCTACAATAGCGTACTTAGCTCTTCTCTTTTTAACTGGCATAGAGCCAATAAGATCTACTCCCCAAATGGCAAAGGGCCAAAAGGAGCTCAGTACTATGAGGTTCTCAAGAGGCTTTCTAGTTATCTTTGTGAATCTCTAGCACTTGTAACACTTTTTGACCAGGTACTTTGCATCTTACTTAATGTTAGCCAATAGTACCCTTACCTCAGAGCTTTGTAGGCTAGGAGTAATACCTGTATTATTTTATTTTACTATTATTAGATGTGGCCAAAAATATTATTACATATATTTTATTATGTAATATGTGGAGCTAATGGAATTGTTGTGTATAAATTATACAAATATTATGAATTAATAAAAGAATCATTAAAGAATTGTTGGATTTCCTCATGACCACATCTTAGTCCAAAAATTTTATAAAATGTTACAATTTGATTTTAGTTTTGATATTTGATAATATTAATTTAGACATGTTTATAGTCATGAAGAACTTTGAATTGTATATAAATTCCATTAATTCAATATTTAGTAATTTTGCAAACATGGCCATAAAATTCTGAAAATCTACTATTTCTGCAGTATGAACAAATGAATAATTAATTTTGATCTATCAAATGATTTTATAAAATTATGATTTTATATAATATTAAACTTATAGATATCTAGTATAACATATTAAAATCTTATAATTTAATTCATTATTTTCAAATTGTTATGATTTTTTAAGTAAGGTAACCTCATTTTAGAAACTTAAGACAGATTTTGTAATATTTGTAATAAAATCATTTTAAGTTACTTTCTCAACGAAATTTTTCTTGAATTATTTAATGTGAACTAATATATGTGTCTTGAGTAAATTTTAGGTGGTTTCATAATATTTTAGTAAGTATGTGAATTTATAAAATGCGGACACTAATAGTTATTCAGTGAAAATACCTAATTTGATTCTATATTAAGGACCCATTCATTTATAACTTATACATATCCTTTAAATAAATTATGCCTAGTGTTAAATATGAGCTAACACAAGCATTTAGCCAACAAATACCTAACTTGGTTCTATTTTGATAATTCATTCATGAATAATTTACACAAATGCTTTAGATATAATTAAGTCTTGTGTTGAATATGACATACACAAACACTTAACAAACAAGTACTTAATTTGATCATATCTTGATGACTCATTCATCAATAACTCTTATATATATGCTTAGATAATGTTATGCTAGTGATGAATATGACCTAACACAGACACTAGCAAACAATTACCTAATTTAGTGACTCATTCATAAACCTAATATGTCCACCTTAAGTGAGTGGATTTATCATTATTTACCACTCAAATAGACACTATATATAGATGGTGTCTATGTAAGAAAGGGTGTAGAAATTGATTGAAAAGAATCAAAACTAAAGTGTGTATGTGAGTTGAGAGTGTTGAGCCATAGAACAATCAAGTGTAGGTTTTGAAAATGAAGGAGAAGAAAAATAATAAGAAGATAGTTAAGTGTTGATTAGTATTTTGATTTAAGGTATGTTCTTCTACTATAGTTTGTAGTTATACTTTATATAATTTTGTAAAGTTCATACCTAGTTAACACATTTTTTTGGTGGATTGACAATGAAAATGGTTTATGAGGAGAATATGTAGAATAGAAATGAGAAATAGATTATGTAAAGTATAAATTAAGTGTTAAGTTTAAGAGTAATGTATTAACATAAGTAAATTGACGTTTTAAATAATTATTTTATAAATATAATTCTTTCAAATGAATTATACTTCATAATGATTATTTAAAGCCTTAGTTTTTATCAAGAACTCTTTAGTTTTAATGTTTGAATATATATGTATATTAAGTAGTAAGTGGGATCCTAGAACAAATAGAAAATTCAACAACAACATACATAATTCTTTGAATAAAATGTATTTATACACATGTATTTTTAGACCAATATTTTTAATATTTAAAAGCTAACACAATAAATATTCTAGAGAATTTTGTTTCACTGAAAATCTCCAAAAATTCAATTTTATATGAATTTCTAAAGTAATGACTGCAATGCTGAAAAATAGAAAATTCAGCAATAAACCCAAATTTCAAAAATTATTTTACCGACCAAAAGATCTTCAACAATTTTGAAATTTTATATATTTTCATTTGTATATGTCTAGTTATTCCATTTTTAATTTTGTGACTTTTGGACAACCATCAAATTTTTTATAAACTAAATTACAAACTATGTTCACATATAGAAACTGTTTGACAGATTTTGTCATGCAGAAATATTCATTTATTTTTAATAGTTTTATTAAACCAAATATTCCAAGTAAATTATATGTTGAACCCTTATGTATCTACAAAAGATGGGTATAGAGTTTACATGAATCTAATATATAGAATATGATATACGAATTTTAGAGTATTTACTATTCGATACTGAAATAGGAATAGAGGAAGAGTTATAAGTTGAGAGAGATATCTATTTTGAGAATGATTATGAAAGATAATTAATTGTTATCTTGATGAGTAGGATATTTGCAGTCTATGGACAACTAGAGATAACTTTTGAGATATTTGACTTTTGTCGAGGTAAGTAATTTTATTCATAATGTATCTTTTTTTGTTTTAAAAAAAAATGTTGTTATTATGATATTCGAAATATAGAAAATATTTTCAAAAAACTTATGATTTATTGTTAATTCTGAAACTTATTTATGGTTTTCTAATTAAATGATTTTCAACTAATTTTGGTTAAAAAGTATGAATTTTATCTTTTAATTTTATGTATTTTTTGAAGTTTTTAAATAAATGATTTATTTATAATTTTAAACATCTTTTTTAAACAAGATGCAAAATTATAGATCTCTATACGATAACTCAAAATTATGGGTTCGATTTTGAGTTAATTGAATACTGTTTACAAAAATATTGCAAGCTATGTTATTATGAAAGAATTGAAGATATGAAATTTGAAAAGAATTGATTATTGAATCTAAAATGTAAAGAAAATATTTTAATTCATCATCTATAGTCATATGATATTGAACGATTGACATGATATATGATTTAGACCAGCTGATATCCTTTTTGAAAGTATACACTACAAATGATTATTGGTCGGGTCACCGGGGATACAGGTGATACTATATGACATGAGCAACCTTTTTATATGAAAATTTATAAGAATTGTTATAGAATCATTTTTTTGAAATGATTTTTGATATTGAAGAATTTTGCTTCGATAAATTGAAATCAAAATCTTTTATTAATACTATTAATTATATTTTAAAATGCTTACAACCTTTTAAACAGGAACCCTTATACACTATGAATAGTTTTAATTACTGAGTCGACAACTCACCCTTCGTCATTAACTTTTTTACATATTAAGTTTTAGCCTGGTGAGTTACCTTGGAATAATTCAAAGAGCTAATCTTTTACTTAAGAAAAATAAGTTATGTCTCAAATAGTTTTAATTTTATTTTATTTGAGTTGTAAGTATGATTCAAAAATTGAGCCTTTACTTTAAAAATTTATCTTTGCCTAGAGACTTTGAGAAATTTTGGTTTGATGAATAAAGATTCGACGAATTTTTATGAAAAATGTGAAGTATAGTATCTTAGTTTTGTAATAGAATTAGTAGCATCCACTTTCAACGCGTGTCTTGTACACGCAAAAATTTAGGGTATTACACTAGGGCTCTGCTACCTCTATGTTTTTTGCACATTCCTTCATGCATCTCCCTAAGTACATACTCTCCTTCCTAAGGGCATAAGCTCTTTAGGTTGGGCAGAGAAGCTTTTCTCTTATAAAGCACCTTATTAATTAAGCAGTACCATATTGCTTAGTACCTCAGCTTTCTGGCTTGGGTTTTATTCTCAAAGGTGACTTTGTCCCTCAAGTATTGAATTATGAGATCCATCCAGCAAGGGTCACCTTCAATTGAGCAAATTTTTGTGGATTCTATAGCTTGAATACTGAGCTCAGGTACGACCTCTACTAACACTATTTTAGGCAACTTCATGGTATTAATGGAGGCCAGCTTAACTAATAGGTCAGCTCTATAGTTGTCCTCTCTTGGCACCTGTTCAATACAGATCTCCTCAAATGTAATGACTAGCTCATGAGCCATTTTTAAGTAGGCTTGTATATTTTCCTTCTTAGCTTGATACTCATTGTTGACTTGGCTAACAACAAGCTGAGATCACTGCTGACTATTAGTTGCTAAGCTTCTAGGGCCTTAGCTACCCTTATTCCTGCAATTATAGACTTGTACTCAACCTTGTTGTTGGATGCCTTGAAGCCAAAATTTAGGGCATAACTCACATCTACTCCCTTAAGGCTGATTTAAAATAACCTCGGCTTAGCTTCCTTGGGCATTGGAAGCTCCATCCACGTGCATAACCCGATGTGTTATTGTTTGTTACTTACTGAGCTCGCACTCCTTCCCTGCATCCCCATCTAAATCCAGAGTGAGCTTAGCCACGACGTCTGCAATGGGTTGTGCTTTTATAGAATGACATGGCTTGTAGGTGCTATCGAACTCACTCAGCTCGTATAACCACTTCATCAATCGCCCTGATACGTCCATCTTCTAGAGATTTACCTCAGTGTCAAATTGGTCAACACTGCAGTGGTGTGAGCTTAGAAGTAGAGGTGTAGCTTTCTCCCCACCATTACTAGAGCTAATGCATACTTCTCAGTCGGTTGATATCTCTTCTCAGTATTAACTAGAGCTTTGCTGATGCAGTAGACTACCCTTTAGATTCTTACACCTTTCTCCCTTACTATTATTGAGCTAGGTGCAATCTTAGACATAGCTAAGTATAGAAGGAGTACGTCACCAGGTTATAGACTAACAAGTAAAGGAGGCTCCTCCAAATATTGCTTCAGCTTTTTTAAGGTCTCTTCGCACTCAAAAGTCCAAGTCATATTCTTCCCAGCTTTTAGGATTTTGAAGAAGGGTTAACAGTGATCAGTAGCCTTAGACATGAATCTGCTCAGTGTGGCTACTCGTCCTACTAAGATTTACCCATCTTTCACTATCCTAGAAGTTCTCATCTCCCTTATAGCCTTAATCTTCTCTCGGTTGGCTTCAATCTCTATTTATTGCACAACAAACCCCAGGAATTTGCCCTTAGTCATACTAAATATGCATTTCTCTATATTCATCTTTATATTGTGCTTCCTTAGTACTTGAATGTCCTCTGTAGGTCTGATACATGGTCAACAGCAAGCGTGGACTTGGTAATCATGTCATCAATGTAGATCTCCATATTCTTCCTAATCAGGTTCTTGAATAACTTGTTTACTAGGCGCTGGTAGGTAACCTCGGCATTGTTTAGCCCTAAAGGCATTACCTTGTAGCAATATAGGAACATTGTTGGTGATGAAAGTATTCTTCTCTTTATTTGATCCATATATCCCGATCTGGTTGTATCCCGTTGTATACCTCAGCGTTGTTTAGCCCTAAAGGCATTACCTTGTAGCAATATAAGACACTGTTGGTGATGAAAGTATTCTTCTCTTTATTCGATCCATACATCCCGATCTGGTTGTATCCCCATCTGGTTGTAACCTCAGCGTTGTTGGTGATGAAAGTATTCTTCTCCTGGATGGAGAAATTACCCCAACTTCTCATGGAACAACAATAATCAAGGGCAGCATGCCAAAGCTCCTCTTGGCTTCCAATCGCAATCCTAGCAATAGAAAAAGACAAACTTAGAAGACATGTTCTTACAATACATAAAAAAAATGGATGCACTTCTTCAAAGTCAAGCAATTTCATTTAGAGCCTTGAAAAATCAAGTAGGAAAACTTGCTACAGCAATGAATAATCACCCTCAAGGAATCCTACCAAGCAATACCGAAGTAAATCTAAGATGAAATGTAAAGTAGTGTCAAGTTGTATCTTAAAAAGTGGTAAATCTTACACGACAACACACTTCAACCACCACCTTCAAAGTCAAAGGAAAAGGAAACAGTGGTCCAGCAAGATGATGTACAACCATATAGACCACTTATACCATTTCCTCATAGGTTATAGCAACTAAGAAGTCAAGAGAAAAGTGTTGAAACACAAAAAAGCATAAAAACTGGTATTCAAGTACAAGAACAAAAAGTGAAAACACAGCAGAAGATACCAGCAACAACCCGTAAAAACAAGCACACAGTCAATCACTCCTCCTCCACCATTTCCTCAAAGGCTACAAAAGAATAAACTAGATAAGCAATTATCTAAATTTCTTGATATTTTTAAGAAATTACATATTAATCTTCCTTTTGTAGATGCACTGGAGCAAATGTCGAGCTATGTAAGATTCATGAAGGACATCCTATCAAAGAAGAGAAATATAGATGACTTTGAGACTATGGCACTGACAGAGGAGTGTAGCACCATCCTTCTAAAGAAGCTACCTCCAAAGCTCAAAGATCCTGGGAGCTTCACCATACCATGCTCAATCAAAAACTATGATTTTGGAAAGGCACTTTGTGATCTATGAGTTAGCATCAATCTTATGCCATTGTTTATGTATAAAAAATTAGGACTAAAAGAAGTCAAACCAACAAATGTCACACTCCAACTGGAAAATCATTCTCTCACCTATCCCAAGGAAGTGTTAAAGATGTACTTGTTAAAGTTGATAAATTCATCTTCCCTGTCGATTTCATCGTTCTAGACATGGAAGAAGACAAAGAGATTCCTATAATCCTTAGAAGACTCTTCCTAGCCACTAGAAGAATAATTATTGATGTGCAAAATAGGGAATTAACCATAAGGGTACAAGAGGACACAGTTACTTTCAAGGTCTTCAAGGAAATCAAATTTTCAAATGAAACAGAAGATTGTTTTTGTATTAATATAGTACACCCAAACACCAAGCAATTTAAAGACATGGAGACACTAGATTCTCACATCCAAAAAGAGGCATTGAAGCGTAGAAGGACAAGAAAAAAGAAGAAGGAGCAGCACCTTGATGAAACAAGAAAAGAAAAAGGAAATGAAGAACCACTTCCCCAATCTAAGATTAAAGTCTTTCCAGAGAGACACAAAGAGAATGCAACAAAAGATATTGCACGAGGTTTAATAGCAAAAATATGAAAGCCAAAAGGAAGAAGAGTTGGCAAGATCACATACAAGGATGCCTCCATTAGCACATTTGATCAACCATAAGCAAATAAGAAGCCCTGTCAAGCCGACGACGCTAAATCAAGCGCTTTTTAAGAGGCAACCCAAGTAATATTTATTTTTATGTTTATTTAATTTTCGTTTGGTTACTTTATTTTTTTTCTTATTTTTAAGAATAAATCAATAAGTCAAATACTCAAGGAAAGCAGCATAAGCATTTGCAAGCATCTAGAGCAAAGAACTACATTCACATCAATATACAACAACGCTGTAGACTGGGTAGAAAACACTTTCTTGTGTTTTTATTTTTTGCTGCATGAATTGATTAGTTGTCTTGTAGGTCATTTTTTTTTTTTTTTTTTGTTAGGTTTTTAAGAAGATAATTAATCTATAATAAGAAAGAAAATACATGGCTGAATTTATTTTGCACAAATCCTTAAGGAATGATAAATACTTGAGACAATTTTTATTATCCAAGTTTAGGAACAAGTTTAACCTTATTTATAATCACCATTCTTTGAGCACTTTATAAGCATGCATAGTTATAACTATTACATAGAGATACTTATACTTTAGGGAGTATACCACAGTCTCCAAGACCGACACTCTAAAACTTGTCTTTAGTTACTACTTGAGGTGAAATCCTAGGAAACACGTGAATAGGAAAATGACATTAGGCCATCTTTGGACTGATTGAGCATTTCTAGCCTACTTTAATTATATATATATCCCTAATACCCTATTTTGAGTCTAATTACCTATTTTTTGGTTTAACCACATTACAAGCCCAAGACTTAAAGTTTACTTACCAGAAATGTCCTCACTACTCCAATGAAACGGCCTTTTAAATGTGGTGCCTCAACGACAGTGTAATTCCTGACCCAACAAAGAATTAAAGATTTCAAACTCATATCAATCCCTATAAAAGGTCACTTGTCCCCAGCCTTTAAAGAGCATCCAAGAACATCCAGAAGACACACAATATAAGTCTTAGAGAGTAATTGGAACATAATTGAAGCATCCATAGAGATAAATTCAAGGCATTTTTTGGCATCAAAAGTTTCTTACGCAGCAGAATCAAGAGCAATTCGACATCTATATCAGTTTGCTATTGATTGTATCATGATTTCTTATTATTTTTGTCATTGTTCTCTTATGGCCATGAACTAAATTTTCTTTTCTATGGTTAATACTTGAATTCAATATGTGTGCTTAATTGTCTATCTTTTTAATATTTAATAAATATAGTTCTTTTGTTATTCAAATTACTTATTCTTAATACTTTAATATATCTTGCCAATATATGGTGAATGAATTGGTAATATTTTGATAAACTCAGAAGATGAATCATTATATTTAGACTTGGGTAATTTGATGCATAATTGTAGAGTAACATTCAATATTGCATATGCAAGTTTCAAATTAGGATAGAAATATACCTAATTGGCATATATGACCAATAAAATTTAATCTTAATAAATTTTAATTTATTACAAATACCATAAAAATATAGGTATTTGGTAAATTAAAGTATACTTGCATGACCTTGAGAGAAGCTTGTGAATACATTAATGTCTTGATCAATAACAAGAACTAAGAAAATTAAATATTAAGAGAATTAATCATTGGAAAGCATATTAAAGGATGGTATTAACCCTAGGTTTTTCTCTATATTGCTATTTTCCATTACTCTTTACATTATGTTCTTGCTTTTATATTTTTCAAATTCAATTTTAGATTTTTTTTTTGAATAATTACTAGAAAGACATAATTTTAGTACTTGGTTAAAAAGTAAAAATTATTCATGTGGGTTCGACATCCGACTCATTTGTCCTTTTATTACTTGCATACGATAATGTATATTTGCACTCAATTTTAAGATATAAAAATATCGCATCACTAAGCTTTGAAACCAGGCTCAAATGAAACAAGCGACACATAACATCTTCCTCTACGCCATGGATCAACATATAGTCTCTCTAAAGCTCTAAGTGAGTTGTTGGATCAGTTCTTTCTTCATAGCTTGAAATTTGTGGCATCCTAAACTTTAAAGGTAACCGCGTGTTCTTGATCTCTTCTGTAAAAGGGGATCTAGCCTCTACTATTGGGATAGGGCTAGTGACAACATCCTTAGCTCGGCGAATGTCTTACAAGTCTCGTTGGAGCTTGTTGACCTTCCTTAGGACTTAGCCATAGTAGTATTCACCTTAGTGTCTTCTACCTCTTTATAAGTTTGGCACTTGGTGTTAAGGGAGTCTCGAAGGTCACTTACAAGAGGTTGTTTCAGTCATTTCTCTCTCGCATTTTTAGACCTACTCTCTGTAATGGAGCGAACCTCCCTATGGGTGTGAGAAATGGATTTACTTTGCTAGCATATCCACTTTGCCTAAGCTCTCAAGAGTAGTGGCTCCTGCTCCGTTCAGGGTGAAAGTGGGCAAGAGCAGCTTGAGTTGGCCCATTGGTCTCTTTCTCCATCCTTCTTCGACCCTTAGCGACACTAGTCATCATAGGGCACAACTTCTCAATGAAATTCTTCAATCTGCTTCCAAGCAACTAGAGCATCCTCATCAAGCAGTCCATGAGGTGACCTTGAGATGTTCCCCTAGACTTGCTTAGGGAACCTCTACATAGGTTCTCCTAGATCTTCAACCACTCTCTCAATAGAACTCTGGTTTTTCTTGACATTTTAGACCTGGTGAAGGGCTTGTACGAACCCTTGACTAGAAAAACTTGGTGAAGCATCTAAAAGAAAAACTTTTCTCGGCTTCCCATAAACAACGCCAGATGTTAGGGTCCAAATTTCGTTTTAAGGGCTTTAATTAGTTGTATGTGAAAGAGAAAATGTATTGGAAAGTCTGAGTTTCTTGGGCCTTTCATCACCAATGGTTGAGTTAGAGGTTTTCTTGATGGTGGAGTGTCCAAGGTTGAGCTTAAAGTGAGCTAAATATCATATTGGAGCTAAGCGAGCTAAGTGGACCAGAGGAGACCTGAGAAATACAAAGCACACAAGGTCAGTGACAAGCGTCGATGATGACCCTTCAATGCTCAAATCAGATGGGTGTGTTTATAGAGAAAGTTCCCTATGGTTTACTTGCTCTATAAAACATATAAAATTTTTAGAGAGAATGAGGAAAGTTTTCTCTTACTAGAGAGAGTTCAAAATTTGAATTGTTCCCTTCCCCATCACCTTTCAATTTTGGAGACTTAACTTCAGCTCGAAGGGTGCTAGCCTAGAGATTTTCCCTTAAGGGTAACACATGGTGAGTTACTATTTGAGAATAGTCACTATCATGAGGAGTATTTTAGAGAACTTCACTAGGAGGGGCAAGGAAGTTATTTGACCTCTCTCGACGTTTGGAGTACTAGGAATATTGGTGATTAGTCACTTTTGGGACTATCAGTCTTGAGTTATGAGACTTGAGTGCACTAAGGGGAATTTTGACTCTATCCCCCTTAAGCTCAATAGATGTCATACTAAATTGCCTAACTATCCTAGACATCTTCTGTTTACTGTGTCAATGGTGTCAGCAATGGTTAAAGTTCTGAGACCTACTGACATGGCTCTTGCTTATTGGCTTTTTGGGAATTCTTTTATGTAATCTTATTTCTAGGTCTAATAGCTACATGATGTGGCATCCAAGTGCTTCTTTAGTGGGTTTCATAAGTAATGTGACGAGACCTAATCTAGGCTGACATATATGCCTACTAATAGGCCAATGCTGACGTGGTGAATACTTGAGTTTTGATGATGTATCCTCTGATACTACTACTGAGTTATGAAAGCCCAAATGTTCAAGCTCAGGCTTAGTTTTATTGAAGTAACTCGTTTTGGGTTTTATTGAAGTAGCATATTTTGGGTCAGGTCATTCAGGAATTATGTATTTAAGTGCCAAACTAGACTTTTCTAGATTGAACTGAGTGTCATTAATCTCTACCCAACATTAAATTGTTAATTTGAACAGTTAAAAATAAAAGCAAATCGAATTGATGGCTTGACTCCATTGTAGCCTACTCAATCTACTTATTCAACCAATTTAAATTTGTATTTTTATGTTAAAATTTTATCAATTTTATATATTAATGTTTTTTAAAAGATTTGTATTCTACTCTTTATAAAATAATAATTGACTTAAATTTATTTATTTTTTACTTTTAAATTATTCTATTCTGTATAAAATAATAATTGACTTATATTTGATTTTTTTACTTTTAAATATAAATAGATTTGTTAGTTATAACTCTCTAATAAATTTTAAATAATAGTTTCAATTTGTTCTTTTAAGTTAATTTGTTGTGCCGGGTTTGTTAAACACTCAAATTTTATTTAAGTAATTATTTTAATTTCTCTATTTCATATTTTTTATATCGTTTTAAGTGAATATATTTTTAATGATTAATTTAATTTATTCAAATTATAATATCGATGTTTAATTCAATTTGTCTGCTGTCGTCTCTTCCTATTTCTACACAACTCTTCTATCTATCTAAAAACTTTATTGAAACCAGCATTTATATAACTAAATATATGGAAAATCGTTTTTAAAATATATATATGAAAAAATGAATTTCTTATAAAGTGTATTATTTATTTATACTAAAAGAGAACTTATTAGGTATTTTAATATAAAATAAGTAATAGATAAATTCTAGACTTTGAGACATTGTGTAACACAATTTTAATAATTTATTAAAATTTTAATTAATTACTTTTTTTTTTTATTTATATACTATACTTTTTTGTGAGTGATATTACACTTCTTAAATAATATTTTAATATTTTCATCTTAATTGACATTTCAAATTATTATTAAATGGTGAAATAATTTAATTAATAAATTTTTTTTTTATTTGGGTACATTTAACACTCAAAAAAATATATTGAGAAAAAGAAATTAGTCCAAGTGAAAATAAACTTAAATTCATGATTCCCCAATTTGAGAATGTCAGCGACAAAAAAGGTGGTTCTCTGAGTTTGATTGAATTAAAAATAAATAAGTCTGCATGTACATGTATAAAAGGATTTTAGCGAATCTTATAAAGGGATTCTTTTGATAATGATAAGAGTATGGTATGGGTGGTGGAATTGGATACTAATGGGGTCTGGGTCTGCGTAGCTGTGGAGAGCAGATTCACCTAAATAGTGGTAAATCCTTATAACATAAACTGGGTTACTAACTCCACTCAAGCCCCTATTCCCTCTTATCTTTTTGTAAAACAAATGATAACATCAACACAACCCATTTGAGAATGAGTGACTGGTATTCCTAACCTATTTTAAAATGTGTGATACCATTACAACCTACTTAATCTTTTAATTCTCAAGTCTAAAATTTTTGAATCTTTGACACAATTGCCATCTTTCTGAATTCTGATGCTTGCTTGATCCCAGAAACAACCCTTTGCAGGAACACATTACCCGTATCTTCATTTTCAGAATAAAATTCCTTTCTATTCAGCACCCACAAAATCAAAATCTTTGAAACAATTTGAGTTTTATAACAGACAAACTGTAACATGATCACATATTTGAACATAAATGGTACATTTACTCAAATATCAGACAATGGACTCCACATCATCTTCTATTTCCCGCACAACTTGAAGGGGACCACTCCCAAACATGAGGCCGCTATCTGAGAGCTTATTCAAAGGTTCATTTCCAAATAAACATACCTGTGGCTCAATCTGGTTTAAGTGGCTCCACTCATCATCTGATAGAGACCAATTGAAAATGTCTATGTTTTTCCTCATTCGATCAGGCTTCAAGCTACAAGGGAGGACACTTGTACCCCTCTGCAGTCCCCACCGTAGAACAACCTATAACCATCAAACCGCACTCCAATATGACTAAAATTGACAACAGAAAACTCAAACATGCAAACAGACCTTTTAAAGTTGAATTTCAAGTGTTCAGTTTCCCTTCCTAGTCTACAACCTAGTTGCACAAAGTGTTCAGTTCAAATAGTATAACGTAATAAGATCAAAATTTGTCATACAAAAATATTTATTAAACATAATCATAGAATAAAAATAACAATTACAACTAAACCGAGCTCATTTGATTTTAAATACTTCAAAACACCAGCAATAATCAATATAATTAATTACATTGGGTCCTCGAGTGAATATTAGCAAATACAAGGGTCCTTGGGTGGATTATAAGCAAATACTAGGGTCCCTTGGTGATGTTTAAGCACACATGAATATGTGAAAATTATCATTGCTTTTTTATTTGGTAAATTTACAAAAATATCATTGAGCTGTCAAATTGCTGAAGTGACATTATTAAAGAGGTTTTTCTTTGATGTTTATTGCATACTTATCAATGTGAGCAAATTTTGAGAAACAGTGAGGTCTAGGGGTGAAAATTGTCATTTCCTTCATGCTAGTGGAAATTGATGTGGGGAAGGTAAGCAACTCAAAAGACCCTTATTGCTACCAAGGGAGGTTTAAGGTGTAATGTATATGAAGCATATCCAACTGCATGAGCTAAGAAACTTGCATTTGCCAACACTTTGTTTCATATTTTTATTAGTGGTATCATAGCTTGGACAAGATTAAATACCTGCGCTGAGTGGATATAACAAAATGAATGTAGCATATTCATAGTGAAAACCTTGCTTGCAAATTACCCCAACAGGTTCATTTGTTACATTCATGGTGTTAACATAAAGTATCTGCTCTATAGGTCTTCAACTATAGAATTTACATTAATGAGTTCTTCACAGTTCATGTATATATTACATTATATATGTTTTGACTGCAAGATTACCCATACTTTACATTATCTTATAGGCTTGGAAACTTCAGTTGATCATTTAAAAGGTTATTTGCAAGCGGTAGTACTCAAGTTGATAAGTTCCAATCTGAAGCTAGGATCACATTATAGTTTCTTTTAATCATTTAAATACTTATATGGCTCTACATAAATCAATGCTGTCCAATGGAATACTCATTGTAAATTTTTTCCTGACCTTTCTCTCTGTGTATGTATATGACTTACACAAGCTACCAGTGGAGTGCCAGATGGAAGGAGCTATTTCAAGCAAAGAAGTTATGATCTCAGACTAGTAAGTTCATATTACATGGGGGAGGAAGTTTATAAACAAACAAATTTAGTATGAAACTATGAAAGCCCAGAAAGTGAGTATGTCAGGGGATAGCTAAATAGCAGCTCTTTTTGGAGCCCGACCACTCATTAAATTATCTTCAGATCTGGATTAAGACTCAGATTCTTTAGATATGAAAAACATGGGAGAACAAGATGACTTTCTGATACTTATCTGAAGGAGGATATTGCTCCATTCAGTTTTTGAAAGCATAGAAGGAGAATTAAACACTCACTTGATTAGGACTTCCTAATTTTTCATTTAAACCAAAAGAGATGAAAAGAATGGATTATGTGCTAGTTTCAGACGTTGAAAAAACAATAATGTAAATAAAATATCATATCTAGTAAAACGGATATCATATGCAACCAGTTAAAATACCTGCTCGGGTGTTTTTTTGTGTCTCTCTGCTATCTCCGAAACTACTGACAATTTAAGCATGGGCCCATGTACCGATCTTGACCTTCTAAATGATATGCGTGGAGTTCCAGCTTCGTCTTCCCCACCTGATCCACTATCAGATGGTCCAGGACTTGAAGTAGGTACGCCTAAAGGTGTGTGAGCAGATACATGGATACCTTTAGATTGACAGTATTTTACTAGTTCATCTTGCCTCCAAAATGGGTGCAACTCCACCTATGAAAAGTTCACCATAAATCAATTGTAAACATCAAATTCATGGACAAAACTTCATATGAAGTAATCATAAAGGTTGAGAAATGAAAAAACCATGAACTATTAAATAAATCAACCTTTAAATAAGAACAAAGAGAAAATTGCAGGTATACCAATGACAAAATCAGCAGCAGTCAAAGTCTCAATTGTTGAAACATGAAATAATGACAATAAAGCTAATTATACTAACAAGCATGATATACATTAATAAGTAAAAATAATGAAAGGGAAAATACTGGTCAGAAGAAGAAATTCAGAAAGTCTAGAAGCTTAAGCCTCAATACCTATGATTGAGAATTCAAGAAACTTGTAAAAAAATTAAGAAATATAAAAAATTTAAAAGGCATAATAAATATGACAAACTATCATCATATAAGGAAGAAAAAGCCAGGAGATTGTAAAATGTTATGCAACAAGAAATTTAGAAATTCCAGTCTTTTACAAATCATTATTATCGGTAAGAGATAGACATGTGACTTTTAATATTTATTTAGCTTGGCCAGGCAAGTCCATCATCCCTCCCTGCCACAACTAGGAGATACAACATAAATTATGCAGCAATAATTTAGCAAATCCACTTAAAAAGATATATTACCACTACTTAACACAATAAATTGAATTGTGAATACTATTATTTTTATCTGATGGCTGGGAGGACACAGAAGCGGCAGTGACAGAGATCATCATAGTGACCCACACATTATGCTTGATGTAGGCAGAAAGTATAGCACCTATTGTTATTGTTTTGATATGGCATGTGATTTATTTAGGGATTCAGGGATACCTCCTTTTTGTTTTTCTATTGGGTTGGATTTAAGATGCCATCTATTGGTAGTTTTTTGTGCCATTTTAGGAACAATTAGGTTGATTTGAGAAATGTCAAAAACACCAGATGTTTCTTCTCTCCTACTTTTCTTGATCTCATCCTGTATCTCTATCATTTTCTTCTTCCCACTTTCCTCCTCTCTTTCTTCCACTTCTCCTCTGGTATAGCCAAAAATTGATCGTTCTTTCTCTTTGTTTGCTCTCACTCATTTCGTATGGGTTTTAATTCTATCATTCTTATCCTTTCTCTGTATCTTTCTCTTGACTGATAAAACTTTATCTTTCTGTTCTACTGAGGTTCTCTTTCCTATCTCTCCATTCATATTTCTTCTATCTAAAATCTTTTTCTCCTCCAATAACCTTTGTCATCATAGCTATGTCAAAGTATGCTCATCTTGTGCACTTTATAAAATGTCACAAAGATTAGTGCATCCAGACTACATTAGTTCAGTTTAGAGAAAATGGTAATAGCACATCTAAGTTTTGAGATATGTGGCAATTGTTTTCCCTTTATAGGGGAAAGTAACAGTATGTCAGTAATTGGAAACCATGTAAAAGAAGTTGATCAGCTGTCCATTGGATTAGGAAAAGCAGCCCTTTAAGCCGGGACAATAACTATATAACTCTCCTGTATAGAACTGAAAATGACAAAGAAAAACTCTCTTAAGTTTTTCCAGCAAAATGGGATGGGTGCAGATGCACTTCCAATTGATCAAGCTTTCAAACACAGTCACACAAAAATAACTTTTAATAACTTTAAACTTGATTTCTCAATCCAGAAAAGGAGAGACCTCATACATTGAACGCATTGATGCAGAAATTCCATAGAATTAATGAAACTTTCATGTTATAGATTCCTACATTAAGCTTTTTATATTTAATGTTAAGACGACCAATGTACAAAATAAACCACCTAATTACACAAAAGTATGCAGGAGTTAGGTTGAGCAAACCTGATTGACTGCAGGTACAATTTTTGAAAATTTGAGCAACTCTTTGATCTGCCGAACCCCAAAATTGCTGACACCAATAGCTCTAACCAGGCCCAGATCAACCAGAGCTTCCATAGCTTTCCATGCTTTCTTCAATCGATTCAAAAACTGCCTATACTCACTCCCTGACTTTGACGGAGGATCTGTAGCATCCCCAAAAGCTGAGCTCTCAGGCCAATGCATCAAATACAGATCCAAATAAGAGACCCCAAGGTTTTTAAGAGATACCCTTGCGAAATTTTCAATCTTATTGAGTGAATTCATACTACAATACAAGGTAGATGTCAAGAAAACATCCTCTCTTTTCAAAGATCCTTTAAATGCTTCATCTAGTGCTTCCCCAACTTCAATCTCATTGCCGTAAAGATGTGCACAATCTATATGACGGTAGCCCACTGTTAATGCCGTTTTTACAGCTTCAACACAAAGGTCTCCCCCACTTTGCCATGTACCCAATCCAATGGCTGGAATTTTAGCTCCTGTATTCAACACGAAGTAACTTCCCGGACTCCCAATTTTCCCCTTCATTTTCATAAATGCTTACAGATTGGCAAGAAAGATGGAAACTCAACAACCCACCAACAAACCAATGATATTGCTTCGACAGTCCCCAAGCAAGTATAGTAAATCCAAATTCTCAGCAACTGAAATGAGATTTTCCAAACAAAAAAAAACCCAGATATCAAATCACAAAAACTAGAAAACCCAGATGGGGTAAAGTAAACTAAATAGATTCAGAAATAAGACTATTATACATTTCTACTTGAATGTTGACAAATATATAGAAGGGCACTGTGCCTTCTTGTTGTTTGTAAAAAGAATTGAATGAAACCCAAGGACAAATTAATACTAATCATAACGAAGACCAATGAAACAACCTAATGCAGCAGGCATTAGTCCTCACCAAACTGCAGAGTTGAAGTTCTAGAACAACAAAATAAGTAATAGCCCTTTTAATATAAATATAATATCTGACCAACCAATCTAAGACTTACTCTGTAATTGAATGCAATGCAAATGCCAAATATTTACACAAGGGAAAGGCAGTCAACCAAGGCAACTAGCGAGCTATAAACTTGTCCAGAGACTCAAAACAAAAACAAACGCTTAGCTGTAAATATCGATCTTCTCGTAGTTGTTTATTTCACTCGCAATCACAAGAAAGCAAAATGGTTAATATTTGACTATTTGTATTTTTTTTTTTTTTCTCGTACACACTACACACAGTTGGGGTGCCTTCAAAAAATTTCAACCTTATTTATTTATACGGCAGGCTAACAAAAAAAGATTAAATAAGCAATTACACCTTCTCCAAAAACGATGTCTTCGATGTTCTTGGTATTCTATTTTTTATTAGTTCAAAGAGTTTTCTTTCTTTTCTTTAAATATTATTTTTTTTCTTTTTGTATTATTTGAATTTGATTGTACTAAAGAAGAATTTAGGAAGATTAATAAAATTATTTTTCTTCTATTTAAAAAATACTCAAAAGTTCAATTTTTTATTTTTTAAAAATAAAAATGTAAATTCATCTAAAATGTTAAATAAAATAAAATAATATTAGATATCTTAAATTATATTTTAAATTATAATACATTAAAATATAATAAATAATTTTAAAATTTATATAATTTTATCGGTCAATAATTATTTAACACATCATTTTTTTTATATAATTTAAAATATTTAACATTATTTTTTAAAATATTATTATTTATTTTAAGAATTTTTTTAATATAATATTTAAAAAATTATTTATAAAAATAATTATATAAATTTCCTTAAATTTATATTTGATAACCACATTTTAGTGTTTATTTAATTCGACTTCTCAAATTTACGTAAAAATTCAAAGAGAGAGCCACCAAATAAGAACATGGAAGGCAAGGCAATCCAAGTTGAACACGACATCACCACCACGATGGTCCCATTATTTGTCGCTATTGATATTGATTTTTTTTTTCTTTTATTATAAAAGTTGGTTGGGATAAAAGCAAAGCTGAGCAACACACGGTTACAACTTTCAACCTCGTTGTATACTTATGTTTCTACTCTAATAATGCTTCTAACTAAACAAAAATTCTATGTTCGTATTTTTTTTCTTCTTTTTTTTAAATAAATAAATAACAATTAAGCACAAGTATGGTTAATGAGTTCCTGGAACAAAATATCTTATTCTAATTATTTTCACAAAAAAAAGGATTTTAATTATAATGATAATTCAAGTATTTGCTTTAACTTTTTTATAATTAAGAAAAATATCATTTTAATTCTTGATTTTATGTGTATATATATCAATTTAGTTCTCACTTTTCCAATATATATTATATTAATTTCTGTATAAATATTTTTGTTAATTTTTTATTACTATTTTTATTTTTAAACAACTATTATTTTTCTTTATAAAAATTAATATGGTATATATTGGACAAGTAAAAATTAAGTTAGTATATAATCATAAAATTAGATACTAAAATAATATTTTTCCTTATAATTATGTTGCCACAGATTATATATCATATTGAAACTAGCTTTGATAGGCAAACTCTCTATAAATTAGAGCATTAATGCTTTAGCACTATATTTAGGGTATGTAAATTGTGGTTTCTAATCCTTTATCTTAAATAAAATTTTAAATGTTAAGGATTATTTTACAAATACTAGAAGTTAATTAATGATATTAATAATATAATTATTTATATTCTTTAGATTTAATTCTTTAATTTATTCCAACGATCTAAATTAATTTTAGTATTATATTATATCAGTAATCCCAATATCATAGAATGACTCAAATGTTAAATATAAGTGAGAGGATGTTAAATAAAATCTTAGATATCAATATAAATGTGTTTGAAAAATATTTTTGATGACACGTGGGCCAATCAAAAGTAGCAATGTGGTTATTGAGTCTCATAGTTCTAAAAACCTACTTAGGCCAAATAAGAACAAAGTGTACGGGCTTAATAGCAACCTAGACTAATCTGGACTCAGTACTTAAGACATGGAGTAAGTTAGGTTAGTTCCACTTGAGGATACACCCCAAGTGCAGAGCCCCACATCAACACATTGGATCTGAGTGGCAGCCAAGTGGACAAAAGGTACTTTAGTAAGGTCATTCTAAGTTTTACGTGACCATTGTGCCCATATTCATCAGTTATTAAAGTGTATCTAGAGAACAACTGAAAAGGAAAGAGATAAGGCCTTAAGGACGTAATCTTAAGGGCCACTACTGTAACTCCACGTCAGCTAAGCTAGCACCTAGTTCTGATAAAAGCCTCAAAAACATAATCTTGCAGGCTATTATTGTAACTCCATGTTAGCTCGAGCTGATGCTTAATCCTCTTTTTGACAAAAGGATGAAGCTTTTCTCAAAATAAATGAGGCTTATACTGAATAGAGCTTAGTGCTAGAGAGAGACCACATTCTTTTTCCCTCCCGATAATTCACCTAACTCAGAGAAAATCTTTAAGTGTTATGACAAAGTATCTGGCCAGATTTTCAACTATAAGAAGTCCTCAATCTTCTTCAGCTCAAATGTGGCGAAGGATCAAGCTTAACAACTAAAGAATGTTTTCCAGCTTAAAGTGGTATCATTGCATAAGAAATAACTATGCTTACCTTTCCCGAAGGGAAGAAACAAAAGGCTTTTCTCCAATAAATTCAAAATGAAGATAGTTAAAGCAATTAAAGGATGCTAGGAAAAGCTTTTCTTTTCTCAAAGCAGTAGTTCAAGTAGTTCCCACTTAAGCCATGAGTATTTTTAAATTTCCTGAAGGCGTGTGTAATTAGATTTAAAAAAAAAAAAAAAAACCTCACAAGATTCTAGTAGGGATTAAAAGAAGATGAAAGTAAAAACCATTGGACTAGTTAGAAAAGATGAGTCGGGAAAAAAGAGATGAAGGCTTAGGCTTCAAAGATTTCAATTGTTTTAATAAAGCTCTTTTAGCAAAGTCGGGTTGGAGGTTAATGCATAATCCAGAATCATTAGAAGCAAAAATTTTAAAGGTTAGATATTTCAAAGACAAGAACTTCCTTAAAGCCAAAATACGACACAACACCTCCTAGGTATGGATGAGCATCCTATTAGGGAGACAGATATTGAACAAAGGAATTTGATGGCTAATTGGAAAAGGGGACAAAATTGGGATCTATAATGGCAACTAGATTTTTAGAATTATCACACTAAAGTCAATATCTCAGAAGTTATTTCCTGATGACAACAAAGTGGAGCTCCTACTAGATGAAGAAAATAATTAAAGGGAAGACCTAATAAAGCTTCTTTTCAAGGAAGAAGATGTTAATTAATTCCTCAAAATCCCATTGCCTTCGAAAAAAAAAATTGAAGATGTGGTGTGCTGGCACTATGACAGGAGAGAGAAATACATTGTAAAAGTGGATATTATGTTGCCCTAAAGGAAAAGCTATCCATGGAACTAGAGCAGTCGATAGGTCCGAAGAAAGAATAAAAAGCTCTTTGGTCCATCTTTGTATCCTAAGAAGTGAAAATCTTCATGTGGAAAGCTCTCTTAGACTTACTACCTACTGCTGTTGTACTGTTGGCCAAGAAAGTCATCAACAGCTTAGTTAGTCAAAGATGCCTTAGAGAAGAAGGAACTGGCTTCCATTCACTGATCAAATGTAGGGCAGTTAAGCAACTATGGAAAATGAATTTGCTAAACTTATAAGAGGAATCTAGAATATGGACCTATGACGATTCTTCCAGAACCTTTTGGCCACAGTCAATAAAAATGAGCTGAAATCAATAGTATGTTTACGTGGCTAAGTTGGCAAGCTAGGAATAGTTTCTATTGAATGGAAAGCAAGAAAATAATACAAAATTAATAACAAGAGAATATGCTTATCTAGTCTTTAACAATGCTATTAAAGAGAAAGAGAGGTTATCCAGTGGTAATATGCAGCCAGAAGTACCAATGGTTCCAAATTGGGCCTCTTTAAGGATGGTTGAAGATGATTATGAATGCTGCTATAGATGCAAAATGAGGAAGAGCTGGGTTGGGACTAATCATAAAGGACAATGAGGGCAAGGCATTGGTAATGGCAATAGTCATGAGAACATTCATAGGTGATGTTGAGGAGGTAGAAGTTGAAGCTATCCAATTTGATTGCAAAGTGGTAGAGAACAATTTCAAGACTTTGATGTTAGAATCATATGTAAGCAATGTTGAGAACTTGAAAAGGGGATATAACCTCTTTAAAAGAAATTAGATGGACTGTAGAAGATATCAAGAAGTTGGAGAGGCTTAACCAAGTGTTAATTCAGCATATCCAAAGATCTTGTAATGAAATTGCTCACAAGCCAGCAAAACTTGCTCTTCTTTATCATTGTACTAAATTTTGGCCTAAGAATTTTTCAATCTCTTTGATGCAATGAAATACTACTTAAGTTTTTTTTTTTTAAATATGCAAATTTTATTAGCAATAAAAAATTGAATAACTCGACTAATAAAGAGACTAAGGGCCAGTTTAGGATTGTTGTAGTTTTTAAAATAATTACTGTTAGTTATGCTAGAGAAATAATCAGCTGCAAAGAGGAGGAAGAGTAGTAGTAGTACTAATAATAATAAGTGTTTTAAGTTGCCTTGAGGCCCCTTTGTGACGCAAGTCTAAAGGTTAAAGGGAAAAAGTTTTTAAATTTCCTTGAATTTTAGAAAGACCCCAGGCTAAGTTTGGGGGCAAAACTTTTAATATTTTTTTTGAATTTTAGAAAGTATTTTTATTCCTCAAAATGCAGTCGCGGACCATTAATATTTTAAGTTAATACCAAAATTTTAGGTTCTAAAATTGTTGGGTGAAAAGATGTTACGGATTGATGTCAGAAAATCTTAAGCTTTCATACAAGTTGTATACAAAAAATAATCTGACAGGCCCTGCAATGAATGAAATAAAGCCATAGCAAATCTTCAGAATGTGACAAGTATATAGGGCAGTATTTGGGTTCAGCAAGAATCGAAGAAATGGAAAATTAAAATTTTATTTTAAATTTGTAATCAAATGCCAAAAAAAAAAAAAAAAGCCTGTGGATTAAGAAAAATTTTCAAACACTTTCTGATGATTACCAAAGTTTTTGTTTGAAGAGAACGAATAACAACCTACCATTCAAACCTGCTAGTAAATAATAACCTACCATTCCAGATGGTTCTAGGGAAGGCATGGTAATGGTAATGGTGACCATCAACCGGTCAAAACTTATATCTTGGTTTTTTCTCACAAGATTCATTCCACCTAACATTATAACCGTTCAAACTTAGATGCAAAACAATCAGAGTTTCATGAAGAAATTATTGCTTGCCAGAGCTGGAACTGAAATTTTAACTCAAGTTGTAGCAATTCACAGGTATGCTCAAGTCGTTGATAAACATGAAATTTCTTGTTATCCCCGATAAAGACATTTATTTATACAGTCTCCATTACATCTTTGATCAGCAGTCATTTCTTCAGGTTGCAAATTTTACAGCAAACTCAGAACAAGCAAACTTTCAAGCGACTCCCAGGTTGTAAAAAGCACAAGGTCTTGTAATTCATACAAAACACAAGCAAACTTTCAAGAAAACTTTCCAGCCTTTGTTGTGGAGTAAACAAAAGGGCTTGTAATTCATACTTTACCAGGTTTGTTTCTCAGAGTAGATAATAAAAACTCTCACTGATTTTTGTTAGATAGTGTGCATGTGTATGTGTACTACATCATTATCCTCGCACAAATTCATAAACAAGAAAAATAGCGATCCATCATGAGTTCCAGTGTAAGATAGTAATAAACTTTTTGCAGAAAATGGCACACACTAGTTTACTCTTCCTAAACCCAACCAAAAATAATCTCTGCTGAAAAGAAGGAAACTGGAAGCCAAAAGGAAACAAAACATAAAAGAAACAATTTAACCCCTTTTTTCTATCATGGAATTTTTGTTTGCAATTCTGTCAAACCAAACAGCACCTACTGCAGTTGCATGAAATACAAAGCTAAAATCACACAGACAAGATAATTCACATTACTTAAAAGAGTAGTTTCATTGCAACAGATTTGTCAGCCCTGATAGAAGATTAACATTTTAGAATCCATGAGAAATTTAGCTCAAAACTCCAAACACAACAGCCATCTTTTTGTCTCCCCTCTTGAATCTAAGCATTCCTCCCTTTCTCTAGGTTTGCTTTCTGTTATGACTATGTCCAAACTTTTCAGCGTATAGGATGGTATTGCGTGATACCACGTTTCGGAGGCAACTTCCTCAAAATGAAAAGGACCAAAGAAGATGGTAATATCTCCACCAACTGCAAAGGGGGATTGGGGTTATAAATGTCATCAAAACACCAGAAAATCCATTAAGTATCAAAACATTCCCTGCAAAATACTTAAATGGATACTACATATACAGGCAACGTTGATTTGAAAACATAAAAGCATTATAGATTAGCAAGTACAGGTCCTCAGCCATGTTTCCCTAGTTTCACATCGAAGACTAGGCATTTCTTATCATAAACTTGCATATTTACTAGTATGGCATAAGCAAACATTCATTTGTGCCATAAACAAACAATAATATTATGTTTTAAAAGAAAGTAGGGAGGAAAAACTGAGGCAGTGAACATGAACCACTCATTAGCCCTTGACACAGAAAGATCAACTATGCAACCTTCCCTGCTAACATCTACTATGGAAAACATGCCACCAAAATTTAACCTGACAATGAGAACCGCACTACAATTGTACACCAAAACTTACCAGATAATATATGAAGTTTAGAACTGGATGATCCAAAACATCAAGGTTCGCAGCTTTGTCAAATGCATTAAAGCACATCTACAGCAAAAGAAATGACAACATAAGCTCAAGTTAGATGAACCCTGCGAAAAAGGAATCACGAAGCAGTAACCTGTGCCAACCAAACATTGATGTGAATGTCTTACCAGGAATATAATCATTTGTTCATCTTCTACTAAAACATTACTAAGCATATAACTAACTACCATTGTGTCATTTTTAAGTTGTCCAAAAGAATGAAGATATCTAATCTTGAGCACTAATAATGTATGGGGAGGATTATGGAAGGACTCACCATAATGCACCTGACAAGGAAACATGTGAAACATATGGTGGTCACGTAACCAACCTGCCAAAGCATAAACAGAATAACACTCATAAAACACATTAAATGAAATTATGGAAATAATCAAAAGATCAAATACTGCAATGAATAATTACCTCTTGCAGCTTCTTACGCCGACCTTTGGATTCTACAGGGAAGCGCTGCAACATTAGGAACAACCTGCATGATAACAGTGCACGTTTAGATGACTGCCCATCCTTTCACCAAAAGCAAGGTATATGCCAGAACTACATCCCATGCTTCACTCACAAATAGAAACATCATTTCAACAGAACCACATGATGATGCATTGGATAGAGTTCACATTAAAAGAGATGCACCATAGTGAATGATAGACAAAACAATACTAAGCTCAGCTACTGCACCTACAACACCAACCCTGGTGCAAATGTTCAGGACAAACCTTGACCAAAAGGGTTAGACAATCTAACACTAAGCTAGATAGATAAGTTAACACTAACTTATACTATAATGACAAAAATAATTAGAGACATCATAAAATAGTCAGATGATCTTGGCACTTGGCATAACAAGTCAGCAACCGAGAGACGAGAAAGAAAATTGTTCATTTCTTTCTTTAAGCATGGGGAATCAGGCTAAGAAAGGGTGTTGACACTCGGCATTGCAAAAACACATAGTATGACATCACAGGTTGAACCCAAAGCCAACAAGATATTCCTTAAAGCTCTGGTAAAATTTGATAAACAATCTCCTCCCAGGAGGCACAATTGATCCGTTAACCTCAAAAGCTTGTCATTTAAGTGTGTTATAGATTGATCTCTATCATTAATTAAACCTGCTGAATTTTGGTTTATCACTACATCAATGAGACATTCACTAGAATGCAGGATGCAGATTCATAATGAAGCCAATAAAAATATTATAAGCTAACAGAAATACATACTTTTACATGTGTCACACATGGATTAAGTTTATTTGACAAGAAGGTTTGGTTATTTGACTGTTAGATATTTACTTGGTAAGATAGTAACACAGTTCCAACCATCAATTTATAGGATAATGTATACAGCTGATATTAAATTTTTTCCTAAATAAATAGTTGCAAAATATAGGTACTTAAAAATTAATTTACTAATAGATTCATGTAATGCTTAAAAGTTTAATGCATGATTACCATTCATAGAGTTGTATCTAGTCTATGTAATTTCTTTTTTCTTGTTCCTTTTTAAGTTTTTTATTTTTCTTTAGAACACAAAGAAACCATTTCTACTTTAATGTCATTGTGGTGTGCAAAATTTTCTGGTTTGTTTTGGATAGATAACACCATAAAATTTGAGCTATTTCCTCTATTAACCAAATCAACAATACATGGATGGTCAATGGACATACCATAGGTATGTATGTCTATGAGTGCATGAGTGTGTATGTGTGCACGGCACGCGTGTGTGCAAGAGAGAGAGAGAGTAATTCACTGAGTTGGAGCCATGGGCAGGACATGACTTCATGCAATAGGAACTTCTTTACTACGGTAATTCTGCAGAAGCAATTGTGTCTAGCAATTAATTGTTGGCCTTGATTGCCATCCTCAAGATACAGAATGAGATTGAGCCAACTGATCACATTTAGTAATTTTATAAAAACTGTTCACATCCTTGTGATACTATAAAACTCAATTGTAAAAAATGCTAATGCCTATGTAGCATGCTACAGTTAATATGTCTTAACAATTTAAATAAACACATCCCCCCTCAAAAAAAAAAAGAGCACATAAAAGACAGCAAGATGCAACATACTTACCTTCCACCATATAGTAAGAAACCAAGGGCTGCAAACAAGGATACACCTGCATATATATATACATTGAGATGAAGTTTATCAATATACAAATAAAATAATGCACATTGTGTACAATTGTTTAAGTGTCCAAGGAAGAAATTACCAGCAAAGAACATTTTTGATAGGATGATAACAACTGGGATAGGCTTCCAGCATAATACCAACCACAGAGCAATCTGAAATCAATTTAGCCCCAAAAAAAATAGAATATTAACCACAAAATAAAAACAATCCTACTAAGAAAAATTTACTTTAAAGATAGCATCACTAATCCTATTAACATCAGTTAAAAGGGAAACAGGGAACAGAGCCAACAATGTGTAACAAAAACTTTAAAACCATTGACTTTAAACTAAAACCTTAGTTCTATAACATGAACATTATAATAGCAAAGAACACCAGTATGAAATTTTGAACTTCAATATTGTTGTATGATGCCCTTAAAAACTCAAATATCTTGGACAACAATCAACATAGCAATAGCTAATACAAAAGTGCAGTCATGAGAAAGCAAAGGGTAGGGCCAAAAATATCAAAATATTACTATGCAGAATTAGCTACCACCCTCAGAATAGCTCACAAATAATAGGCATAGATAAATAAAAAGGAATCTGGGCAGAATTTGAAAAGGAAAATAATAAGAAAGAGAATATATGAGAAGGCCTATTATGAAGGCTAGATTAACTTGTAAACTCCTGGGCATCCTCCCAAATTCGCAACAAAATGAATCAGGGTACTTCAGGGAGGAGACAGACTACCCAATGTTGTCTACCACACTCAGCAGGGAAAAAAAGGGAGGAAAAGAAGAAATAATGATGTTTATAATTGACAAGTCATTTGACCACACTCAACAAGTTTAAAAAAAGAAAAGGCTGCCAACAACACATTTCTAAAGCTCAAATATAAATGTATAAATACATCCCTGTCAATACATCAAATCTTAAAATATGTATGATACAATTTATACAAGACACTTTATTAAAGAAATAAATATTTAACATTTTCACATCAACATTTTTCTAAAACACCATCAGATATCCTTTCTGGCATTCTAAAAATAGCATAATAACTCGTTTTAATTTGATTAGGACATACAACATTGCAAGAGAGAATATTTTCTGATTCAATGAAAAAACTCACCATGTAAATTGTAAATTATATGTTTTATTTGGAATTTCATCATATCATTATTCTGTATAAGATAATATAACAACAACTTAGTTTTAGTAACAATCGTATCCAATGTCAATATCCACGCTTCATAGATGATGACAAAAACCTTAAAAAGCATAAACTGATGAAAGCTTTCCAAGTTCTCTTTAAAAAAACTAATTAAATCGATGATGTAAATTCTTTATATCTTTGAGTAATGTTAGAACTGCATCTTAATGTTGCATGATTTGATGTAACAACCTTACATACTCACATATACACACATACACACAGGAAGGACACCAAAATTTTTCTAGTGGGATAGTTGCCCACCTTATGAAGCATAGCCACGTACATGATGCAACCATACAACGCCCAGTCAGTGGAGTTTAAACTTGATTAACAGTTGCAACATCATGTGGCATTAGCACTTACCATAAAATGAGCAACATTACCCACTAAAACTTTATCTCTCAATGGTACAATACCCAATTACAATAAAAATGAAATACATCAATTCAAATAACTTGAGAAGGAAAAGAATGAATTTAGAAAATGAAAAAAAGAAATAAGGTGTGCATTTACTGTTTGTTACCCAAGCCTCTCAAATCACTTGTTGGCAAGAGAGGGAAAGTGGACAAAAGGGGGAAAAATCTTTCATAACTTTTTTTTTTTAAAAAAAGCACTTAAAGTACTTTGAAAAAGATACGAGAGATAATCCCTTAAAAATGAATAAAGTGGAAAACAAACTCCTTAAACTTAAAACATCCAAGGAGACCAAAGAAAGATTTATAAGCCGCCAAAGAGGAGATTAAAATTGGGAATGCGTCTCTTATGAAAAAGAATTAGGAATGATTAAACAGAAGTGATAAACAAAAGAAAAAGGCATATTTGTATATGTTCAAGAGGAATGGAGATCAACCAAATACTTTTTAATTTTATTTATATCCATGGATGTAAACTGATTGTTTTATTCATATGCACACAGTGACAACAAAGTATCTCCTTCTCTTATCGCCATAATGTAAATTTGACAAAAACTTAAATAACAGCAGTGAAAGAGAAAAATGGGAAAGAAGAGGGAGAATCAAGGAGAAGGGAGGGGAAAAGATAGAGAAGATCTATCACTGAACTTTGCCCACATATTTCTTACATTTATTAACATGCACTAACAAAATCTTGTCCTTCAAAACAACATCCAAATGTCGGCAATATAATCCTTGTGAAAGAGAACAAACAATTGGATAACCAATAGCAAAGCAGTCTTTTTTTGAAAGGCCTTGCATCATTGTGATGCATCAAAGCCCCTATTGTTAAATAAAACTTGGCAATGAGTTTTGCAACTAATAATGAGGTTTAGGAAGTTAGGAATTTCTGGCTGAAAAGTAACTTTACACATTCGTCAATTAGATGAACAAGCAATTGTAGGACTTTGGGAGTTTTTGCGAAAGAAATAAGATAAGGAGGGTACGAACAAAATAAGATGGACTCAAAAGTATCTTGAAAACTTATTCAACACTACAAGAGAGGTAATCTACTGAACTACCCTCCTGTCACGTGCAAATGCTTGAACAAGACCATTGGCTTTTACCATAAGAACGCAATCAACACCATTATTGCACAAGTAACACCTCTAAATTAGCCAAAGAACAGTTAAATGTTATCTTAATGTAATTTAGGGTGTTACCAGCAAAGAATTTATATTGTTAACCACTTTTCATAGTGTCACTGTCCATCAAATTCTAAAATCTTTACCACCAGACCACTTTAAGAAAGCCGAGTTTATAAAGACAGAGATTCAATAAGAGGCATGCCATACTGCATGACACCACATCTTGTCCACCTAGAACCATAATGTTCATCCCCTTAACCTTTCTCTAAGCTGTGGATCGTTTTCCTTTTTTTAATCGTTGACCTGCCCAAAATAGGTACTCTTTTCATTTGTTGAACCTTCTAGTCAATCACTGCTCTAGAACTCTAGTTGGTCTACAACTTTAGTACTTGAATCTAATAATTTATACTAAAAAATTCATTGAATCTTTACTTGTAATATTACCTCAGTATCCTCTGTTTCCATCTCGTCATAACAAGGAATTTCAAAGTCTTTTACCAATGATATTGATTAGTGAAAACCTCTGTTTCCATCTACCATTGATTTTCACATTCTTCAAGGATAATAAAAATGGTAACAAATCACATGCTTAAGATCGGTGTATCAGGAAAAGGAAAATATGCTATATACAAAAGGTTGTACAGTGTTTAAAATTTCACAAAAACTAAAAGACTTGATTTAGAGACATCATTATTATTCAAGGATAGCATTTCACTGGTCAAAACTTGCTATCCGCTCTCTGCAATAACTGTACAAAATAGTTTCCTAATCAACAAATAACTAACAAAATAAGAAAGCTAAGAAGAAAAACATAGTGATGTGCTTTTCACAACAAAACTAGCTGTCACGAAAGAAGGAATGAATTGAATTCAAATGTTTCCTTTTGCTTGAACTTTAGATTGAAACAATGAATGAAATATTTCACCTGAACAATATAAACCACTGCATTAATAGTAAAGAAATTTGGCCTCAGTCCATCAGTAGATATGGCGCGTGCCTGTTGGACATAACATACATTTCAAAATTGCAATTCAAAAGAGGCATTACCGGTATAAATAAAAGCGAAGCAAAGAATAAAATGAAAGGCCACCTGGTAGTAAATCTCAGCCCAGAACAAAACGAGAAGAGCGTATGTTGTGAAGAAAGCAAGACTGGGCACATCGAGCAGGATATGTTGGAGAATCTAACACCAAGTAGAACACGTCAAGATGCAAATCAACATAATAACAAATTATTTATTAAAGATGACCATTCATTAAAATTAGTACGAACATCTGGCTGTAACTTCTGAACATCCCGTCGAAAAACAAAAACTAAACATCGAACTGCCAAAACAAAATAAAACAAAAATCAAACAAAAATCAAGATAATTTTTTTTTTAAAAAAAAAGATGTATAAAAGGAATATTAGATACGGACCGCCGTTGACGAGAAAATTAAGAAAATGGAAGACCTTCTGTGTGGTCCAGCCATACTCTGGAACTCTTAATTGTATTCGAATCAATTGAACCTAAATATACAACAACAATTTAATTTTAATATTGAAATTTTCCTAAGATTAACATATTGTTTATATAAATAAAAGAAGAAGAATGGGTACCAGAGCAACCGCGGCAACAAGACCGTAGAGAGCGGAGAGGACGTGGAAGATGCGATCCTGCCAGAGCGGTGATTCGTTAACGTCTTCCCACCAATTGGAGGCGTCTTTAAGCTTATAAGCTATCACCGCCGCCGATGGCACATCCATCAATATGTAATATATATATATATTTCTAACTACCTTTGGAATATATATTTTCCAATTTGTTTAAATTTTATTTCTTTAAGGATTTTGAGAAGAATCAAAATTCCTCACTTTGTAATTCAATTTTTTCAAATGCAAAACCAAAATCGGCTGCCAGCAAAGGAGAAGAGGCGAAGATTGTTTTCTAATGTCAAAACTTAAATGGGCTTTTTCTGGAATCCACGGATGCGGGCTGCAGGTGTCTAAATGTTCTGGTTCTTAACTTTGCTTTTGCCTTCGTAAGTGGCAGCCTGGGGGCGGCCCTCTCCATTACGCGTCTTTGTTTTCCCAACACCCCACGCGCCCCTCATTCCTCCACGTGCTTGTCTTACAATTAAAGAATAAAATAATAAAACTAACTCACTCACTCAGTCAAATATGAAATCTAAATACTAGCCGCCTCAACTCCTTCGTATATTAAGGATTTTTAAAGAAAAATATGTTATATGCTGTAAATGACGGTGTACCGCCCCATCCCCCTTTTATATATATATATATATATATATATATATATATAAATGTATACATTTAACTTCCTTATAAAATATACATACTTCCAATATTTTCTAAGATGCCCCAATATTTGAGTTATTTTTTATATTATTTATTTACAAATCATTATCAAATTTATTAGTAAATTTAGTCTTCTAATTTTTATATTAAGTTTTTGATTTATTAATTTTATATCCTTTATTTATATTCTTTTATTTATAATTCAATTAATATTTGTATTATATTTATATTATTATATAATATAATTCTTATAAGTGTATTTTGTAATTTATTTATTTAGATCTTCTACATCAAAAAATAAGAATAATATTCTATATCAATTATATTTTTATCATCTCGTATTTATATTTATAATATTCAATATTATATCTATTCTTTTAAATTTAAATATTGTATTTTGCAACTTGAAGTTTATAGAACAAACTAACAAGTCAAAAATTGAAGTTCTAATAATTAATATCATTCTGTATTAGAATTTGAAATTCTGTATTAGAACTTGAATTCTATATCAAGATTTTTAAAATTATTTATTTACTTTAATTACTTATTCATGTGAAGGGTTATGTTTCCTTATTACTATTAATATATGAAAGACAATGCCCTCCTCATTATTATCTATTCATAGAAGGCTATGTCTCATCATTACTATCGATATATAAAAAGTTTATCTCTTAATTATTATTATTTTATGGAAGGTCATGTTTCTTAAATATTACTTTTGATGTATATATATATTATTGGAATTTATGCTTACGTGTCATCCCATTATGTATAAATATTTAATGATAGTATTTATATAATTATCATTTCTAATAAAATCGTTAATATTATTAATAATAAATTGTAAGATACTTGTAACGTTTCAGATATTGTATGATCTGAAAGAGTTTAGATATGGTCTAAAAGAGTTTAGATCAGTGCTAAAAGTTAGCAACGCTAATAGTTAAAAGTATTAAGAGTTAGTGGTGCTAAGAGTTAACAGATTAATAGAATTAGCGAAATCTAAACAGTTAGAGCCTTGTCTGAAATATGACAATGACCTGAGAATATATTAATAATGACATAGCTACAAAGAGTTACAGATGGTACTAAGAAATGTCATTATGCAAGTATATTCTCAAACATGATGTTCCTAATCTAATTTCATCGATGCGGTCTATCGGTGGAACCCATTAATATAGATTAGTGTATGTCTATATTTGAATGGTCCAAATGATTAGTCTTAGCAAACTATGAGTTTAGTAGAAGTTCGTATAGACATATAGGTATTCAGTGAGGACTAGATATTGAACAGACTCACAAAGACCTCTAATAGACATCTCATAAAGCTGTTAATAGAAGGTCTTCCAAGTTGAGTAGTATTTGTGGTCCTTTGACCTGAGCGCCACGGTGGGCTTGTGAGTAATCCACTATACTTTGGTTCCACACATGTCAGAGACCTTTCATGGTCTGACCGCTGTGTGTTGCTGGGTATGATCTAATGCTCATGGAGTTCGGTGTGCGTAGATATGGGATCCATCAGCTAATATAAGTGGGTTGTATATCCAGATGCTCCAAGATTGTATTTTAGAAAGTCTTGTGGCCACAAGCATAAACCTCAAAAAATATATTCCGAAGGGATAAACAATATCATAAAAGTGTTTGTGGATATTATTTAAGAAAATATAAATCTGGAGATAAGTTTATAGTTGAGCAAATAGAGATTTGACGGTGATGATCTATATCTTTACTCTTCTAGGATATATATGATGGAGGGATTATACAAATATGCAATAACCTCAACTTGCATGGTCTAACATACTGATTTTTAATATCCGTAACGTGTATGTGGGGTATCGTTCACAGACGTATGGATGAGCTCCATATGACAAATTGGGTGTAAACCTAGAGAGTCTTACAATATGAAGTGTACTTGTTAAGCACTAGGGTAGCGGACTAGATTGAATAATTCGATCCAATAAATTCTAACAAAATAGAATAATTGTTTCAGGATGTGCATTTGTCAAGACTTAATTGTTAAATACATCATTGAATTAATTAACAAGAGTTGTTAATTAATAGATGTTGAGAAGTGGCACAATTTGGTCCATGATTTGATTTTACCTTAGTTTTATCATTTAACCTTAGTAGTAAAAACTAGTAAGGTAAAAAGTAATTATTCAAAATTATTTTGAATAATTAAATTAGATATTATTATTATATTATTATTAAATAATATGATAATATATTAATCATGGTCATTATATTTTAATATAATGAGAGGCCTAGATGTTAGTCATTTATTTACCTAATATGATTAAAATAATTATATTTGTTAGGTAATGATTTATTTAGGTGGTCATTATTCTAGTACTTAATAAATTAATCTTATGTGGGAGATTAACAATTAAATTGGTGGAGTACTTGTTTTTGTTTTATCAAAAAGTGTTGAATAACAAAAATAAAATTTGGCTAACAATTGAATATATTATTGTAACAAATTGATACAGAAGATTTGAATGAATTCATTCAATTAGGAAGTGCAAAAATTGGCCAAGTATGGAGAGGAAAGAGAAAAATTGGTTTTTGTCATTCAAGTGTTGGAAAACATGAAAAACCTTTTTTCATCTTCTTCTCTCATTAATGGATTAAAATGAATAAATGAAAATAGAGAAAGAGATTAGTAATTGTAGATAAAAGTTGTGCTAAAATTAATTAATTTATGAAAATTATTTCCATAATTTAAACAAGAGTTGTATGCAAATGTTTACCATCTCCATTTAAGAATCAAATAATTTGTGTTCAAAGAGTTTGAATACATGTGATGGAAATTGTAAAACTAAGCTACCATTTTACCTCCATAATCCCACCAAACCGTTATGGACTAGAATTGTTCAACAAATCACTTCAAGGTAAGCTCTTCAATTGAATTGTTAGAGGACTTAAAGATTTTGTAAAGCTACCTTCATTAGATAAGTGTTCTTTACATTTTAATTTTATGTACACAATTGTTCATCATATATAAGTTGTTGTATAATAGTTATACTTGAGCATATATGTGATATATGTGGTTAAATTTGTTAAATTGGGTGTATATGTTCACATGCTTCTGCTGCGTGTAGTAATTTTTTAAATTACGTATACACTTGTATGTCACACACTCGATTTCCAACATATTTTGCATTATGAATTTGTTGAATAATATCTATATTCATCATACTAATTTTAAATTCTCCTTTTCCATATCTAAAGCCTCTAAAAATGTCTTTGACAAATTTATGAATCCATATACTTGATGCTTCTGAAAAATTACCTATTATGAGTACTGGATGCTAAGATGTACCTCCAAGCAAATGATTTAGAAAAGACTATTGAAAAAGAAAATAATGTGTCCCTACAAGACAAGTCAAGAGTTATGATTTTTCTCTATCATCACCTACATGAGAGCTTGAAAGCTCAATATTTGACAATAGACCTGTAGATCCTCTAAGAAAATCTAAAATAAAGATATGATAAATAGAAAGATATGTTCCTCTCAAGAGCAAGACATAAGTGGATGAATCGAACTACTACTGAACACAATTTTGCTTTGTTTAGAATCACCTCACAGCTGAAATTGTGTAGTAAGAAAATTACAAAATAAGACATGTTAGAAAAGACATTCCTTACCTTTTATGTTTCCAATATTGTTATATAGTAATAGTATCATGAGCGTCGAAGAATTCATCTCATGTCTTCTGCTTGTTAAACAAAATAATGAGCTCTTATAAGAAAATCATAAATCATGTCTAACTATTTCTCAATCATTCTCATAAGTGAATGTAAATACTCATAACAAACATTGGACCCTAGTCGTGGAGAAGGGAAAAGGCATGATTATCACCCTCGTAGTGGCTATAAATGCCAAGAATGAAGGAACAATAAAATAGGATAGAAAAATTAAGATAAAGACAATGATGTAGAGAATAAACACTCTAAGTATTAAGAAAATACTTGTTATTGATATGCTGCATTATGAGGCATCTATCATGGCAAATGAATAAACTATAGAGATAAATCTTACTGATGACTCAAGATCCTATAGATCTTACTCACATACATATCTTTGATTTATTTAAGAATAAAGAACGAAACATTTATCATTAAGCTTTAAATAATATCTCTATGTTAAGTTATTTTTTATGAATAAAGAAGTATAAATTTTGTAATGTATTACTTTGATGTCTAATATGAACTTTCATTTAATATGAATTTTGTAGATGAATTATCCACTTTGTAAAGAAAAGTTAGGGATGTCTGTTTGGTTGACAGTGCAACTACACATACTATATTTTGAGATAAAAAATATTGAAAGAAAAACCAATACTATATTTGGTCATACAAATCTAATTGAAGGCTCAAAAAGAGTAACAATATTGTTGGCAAATAAAACAAAGTTATATATAAATAAAGCTTTATACGCACGTATATTCAGAAGAAATCTACTTAGTTTTAAAGATATCCACTAAAATAGATATCACATTGAGACTTTGAGTGATAATAATGTAGAATATCTTTGAATTACTTCCAACATCTCAGAAAAGAAATAAATACTTGAAAAGTTTCCTGTCTTGTCATTTGGTTTGTATTATACAATTATAAATTCAATTGAAAGCTACGTAGTAATGAACCAGAAGCTCAGTGATTCAAAAATGCTTATTCTATGGCATAACCACCTTGGTCATCCAAGATCAATAATGATGTGTAGTATCATTTCTAAAGATTCTATTATCTAATGAGAGTATTTGTACCACCTGCTCACAAACTAAACTTATAGTTAGGTCATCCCCTTCTAAGATTGGTTTAGAATCTCTATTATTTTTTGCAAAGGATTCAATAAGATATTTGTGGACCAATTCATTCACCAAGTAGACCTTTTATGTTATTTTGTAATTTTGATTAATGCATTTACACAGTGGTCACATATTTGTTTATTGTCTATAAAAAAATATTGCATTTGCTAGATTACTAGCACAAATTATTGGACTGAGGGCTTAATTTTTAAATTACCCTATTAAAATTATATACTTAAATAATGTTGGTGAGTGTACCTCTAAAATATTTGATGACTATTGTACATCATGGGAGTCAATACAGAACAGCTTATACTACATGCTCACACATAAAATGAATAACTAGAATCCTTAATTAAACAACTTTAGGTAATCGCATGTACTTTACCAATTTTTGCATGAGGTCACTTTATTCTGCATGCTACAACATTAATTTGTTTTAAGCCCATTGCTTATCATCAATATTTTCTATTATAACTTGTACTTGGTCATCAACATAACATATCCCATTTGTGTACCATTGGTTGTATTGTACATATAATTATAGCACCTTTACAATGTACTAAGATGAGACCTCAATATTGTTTGGGAATTTATGTTAATTTTATTTCACCATCAACTATAAGGTATCTTGAACCCCTGATGGGTGATCTATTTACTACAAGATTTATAGATTGTCATTTTGATAAGACATTAGTCCTACCATTAGGGGAAAGAAAAATGCTTCTTGAAATAAGATAGGAACTTTCTTCGAAAATAATCACTATGTCTTATTTGGATCCTTACATAAATTAATGTGAAAATAAGGTGTGAAAGATTCTTCATTTTCAAAGAATTGCAAATGAATTACCATATGTATTTATAAATGTATCAAAAGTAACTAAGTTATATATATCTGTTGCCAATACATCAATCTAAGTGATTGTTCTTATAGGATAATATAATCAAAATACAATAATGAATCTTCTATTACACGGCAGAAGTATGGCAAATCACTTGATTTAAAAGATATTATCCAGTGAAATAAGAAAGTGAAAATAATGCTTGAGTCAATAAATCTATATTCTCTAAATCACTAATACTAAAAGAGTTAATAGTCCCTAAAGAGATACAATTCCCAAAAGAGACAAATGTTCTTGAAGAGATACAATTTCCTAAAGAGAAAAATGTCTTAGAAGAGAAATAAATCCCTCAAAAGACACAATTCCTTGAAGAGACACAGGTTCTTGAAGAGACATAAGTCTCGAAAGAGACATAAGTCTCGAAAGAGACATTTGCCCTAAAAAAGTTACAAGAATTTCAAAATGAGAAAAATGGTATAAATTATGTTTATACAAAAGAAATGTTAAAATGTAATGAAATAATTATCAATAATGTTTTCTTATTTGCAGTAGTTATTAAAATTATAATTAATAATTTTGAGCCACAAACTATTGATGAATGCACAAAAAGATATAACTGGCTCTTATAGAAAAATACAATTCAAGCATGATTGACTTCTCTAATCAAGTGTGAAGTATTTGGACCTGTAGTCTCAGACACTTAAAGATGTCAAACCTGTAAGAAATAAATGGTTTTTTTTGTATAGAAACATAATGAAAACAACGAGGTCACCAAATACAAGGCAAGACTTGTTGATCAAGATATCTTGTAGAAACTTGGCATTGATTTTGATGAAACTTATTCACATGTGATGGATACAATTGCATTTTTATTTTAATAATCCTGACAATCTCATAAAAGCTTGATATGAGTCTTATGAATGTAGTAACAACTTACCTATATGGTGTCATTTGACATAAATATTTATGAAATCTATGAATGATTCAATATGCCCAAACCATTAATCGTAATTTGATCCAAACAAACTATAGAGATTTTTGTATGGAATAAAATAATATGGACGCATGTGGTACAATCGCCTAACAAATACTTGATAAAGGAATGATATATTAATGACCTAATATGTTCATATGTGTATTTTTAATATATCAAATTTTAGGTTTACTATTGTGGCTGTATATGTGGATGAGATGAATCTTATTAGGACTCCTGAAGGCTCCTGAAGATTAAATAATACTTAAAAAGAGATTTTAAAATGAAAGACTTAGGAAAAACTAAATATTGTCTAGGCTTGCAGATCGAGTATAAATCAAACAGAAGATGTTAAATATTATTTTATAAGGGAGTTCAAGTGAAGTTGGAGAAAATTTCAACTAAAGATAATCCAGCTGACATGAGAACTAAGAAACTATCAATAAGCAAACTCATCTACTGTATGAGGATAATCCATTTTACAGAGGATGATCAATAGTGAAGTTAGGCTGCGATAGCTTAATGGCTTTCCTGTACTTAGAATTCCTTAAAGAACCAAGGTGGAAATTGTACTGAGTTGTTCTTTAAAGAATTAGGTTAGAAATTAGGGACTTAAATAAAATTGTCAAAGAACTTAAAGTTGCCTTATATGCTGCCATTTTGGGAGATCTATTACTTAAATAAAATGTTTGTTACCTAAGACGTTTAAAATGCCTAGATGACTTCTCGATTTAAATGAGTCTTTTATACTTCTCTTGTATTCTCAATTCTTCTTTTGAGTTCTAGAGAGAGAGATGAGTGTAAGAGGCTTAAGGGTTTTGAGAGCTTCTTAATTCTAAGTTCTTGCTTTGTAAAATTTACAATCTTGTAAATAATATTGTGTAACCTTTGATTGATAGTGTAAAAAGAGGTCTTAAAAATGAGCTCAAAGTGGATGTAGGTCAATTTATGACTGAACCATTATAATATTATCTTGTATGTGTGTTGTTTTTCATTTTCTTAGTTAGAATCATTCAAACTTGGATTAACATTTTGTTAACAATGTCAAATAACTATTAAGTAGTAAAATAATGTAATAGATTATTCTAAATATTATAAAAATTAATTACATAATAAATGCTTAACACATCACTTGAGATGAAAATTTTGGGATCAAAGTTAAAAATCATAACATTATTCATTTGTGTAATTTTAAAGTTTAGGAAAAAAGATTGCAACTTAAAAGTGTTTAAACTAAATTATTATTATTGTTTTTTGTTTTCCAAATTTCAAAGGTATCTTTGAAAACCCCTTCTTTAACTTATACTCATATTTTAATTTTTTTTATAAATTATATATTAATACTAAAACAAAATAAAACAATAAAAGTATATTAATTTTTAAAAATAAGTATAATAGGATTCTTAGAAATTAAAAGAAAGCCTAGTGGTTAGTATTTTTTTCTTTTCTGATTTTTTTAAATGTATTAATAAAAGTAATCCAATAATTGACTGGCATATTGTCCAGCCAATATACTAGTACATTACAAAAACAAATCGTATCAGATGCTATTCCCTGCCCATTCATGAGAGAGAAGGAACTGTCCTAACTGTTAACTCCTCAATTTTAAAGAAGCTTGGATCTGACTGCATTGCATCAATATGGATCAAATAATCCATTGGGTGTACATTCAGAGATGCATAAAATTGCTTTTACAAAACAAATTAAATAACTATCTATTCATATTGTCTAATTTGTTCTTGAATCTTTAATATCCCACAAATCACCTCATTTTTGTTGCATAATTGATTTTGCACTAATAATAATTCTGAGTTCGATTTAATTATCAAGGGCTAGAAACTAAAGTTATAGGCTATTTTGATTCCAAATATGATAACCTCTACTTCTACAAAAATTCCCCATCCATAGAGAAAGAAGTGCTTCAGACAACAATAAGCCTAACATCTCTATTTACATTTATTATTACTACTTTTAAACGTACTTTCCTATTACAATTATATGTAGTTGCATTTACATTTACTTTTTACCATCCAACATCTAGGGGGACCAAGATTTCTGATTTGGATCCCCTCTCCAATTTGTTATCATAAACTCAAATTTGATTCCGACTAGCCTATAAGAACTTAATATGATTTCTACTCTTAGCAAAGTAACCTGGGAAACTTCCATTCCTTTCCATAAATAAATAGAGTCCCTAGCAAACTAGATGGACTATATCACCATTATAAAAAAAATCCAGCTTACTCTTTCTTAAGAAAGAAACAACTTTTTGAAACAATTTTGTTATGTCCATTAACATACCTTTCTTATTCAAAGTAGTAAATGAGAGATTGTCCATGTTTCCATAGCTGGTTTACAGCTCACCAATGCATGAAAATTGTCTTCTTCAACTATTTCAAACCTTTGACATCAAGCTATATCTAACATTTTTCTTGTCTTCAAATTAATTGCAATAGGTAAAATATTTGGTAAAGCTTTCCACAACAAAACTTTTACCTTTGCTCAGAGTGCAAACGTCCAAACTACTTTCCACCATTTTGAATGAATCTTATGAGTAACTCGATGACTCTAGAATGTTTAATCTTAAGGCAACATGATAACCACTCTTAATTGTGTAGAATTTTTTTTTCCAAAATGGTTAATCAACTTATCATTTTCTTGCTGGTAAAGCAAGGGTATATTGAATATCATGTTAGCGTCTACATTTAGGAAACATTGACGAATTTTTTCTTGTCTCTATTAGTTTTCGTAATTAATAAGATCTTTGATTGTGGAACTTAAGATGTGTATGGGGTGTGTAGGCTTGAGGGTGTATAGTCTTGGGATCCAATTATTTGTGTAGACTTTCACTTGCTCCTCACTCTCTATTTTTCATCTGGCTTCATGTTTTAAGATTTATCTTCCCCAACATTATTCTTCTCTAAATAAAGGAATGGTTGTTGACGTATTTTAGGGTGTATGCATATGATTGTGTACATATTAAAAATTAAAATTATGCATCATATACATGAATTTGGCAGCGAAATTTATCAAGTAATCAACATATACACATGTAGTTCAATTCTTAACAACTTAAGAATACAGAAAACATACCTTTGAAGACCTCCGATGAAGATTTCGAATTTCAGATATCTTTGCTCCAATTTTGAGCTCACCTTGAAGTGTACTCTTGTCCAATTTTAGTTCACAATAATCCGGTGGGATTGTGAAGCTACAATACCAGTAGTATGATCTCCAGCAACAAGGTTTTGATTCTAGAATGAAAAATATGAAGGATTTATTTTCTTTCTCTTTTGGTTTTTCTCATAAGTTTTTGTTCTTTGAAAAACTCTCTCAAAACCAACTCTTCTTTTTCCTCTTAACCCTTGCACGAATTTTCATTCACTCTCTTGTTAACACACTTAAAACTCAACCATTTTTAGTGGTTACAACAACTTCACAAGTGCTCCACCAAAATTAGATTAAGTAGCCAACTATCAAAACAATTTTTGGTGGCCATTTTAATGGTCTAATAAATTTAACCATTAATCATAAAATAGTGCTCCACTAAATTTAGTTTATATTTCTCAAATTAGGTATGTCTTCCATTTAGGAATAAAATAATAAATAAATAAAATCATATTTTATTTATTTAAATAACATTTATTTAATTATTCAAAAACTATTTGAATAATTAATATTTACCTTATTTGATTTTACTAACATGGTAAATGGTTGAATTCATGGTAAAACAATTCATACAATAAAATTGTGCCACTTGTTAATATCTAATTAGTTAATAACTCTTGTCAACTAATTAAATAATATACTTAACATTTAAGTTTAAATAAGTGCACAACCCGAGGAACCTTGAAACATATTTTCGGTTTGCTGAAATTTCTAGGATAGAACTGTTCAATCCATTATACTGCCCCAGTGCACAACGAGTACACTTCATATTGTGAAACTCTCTAGGTCCACGCCCGAATTGTCATATAGAACTCCTCCATATGTCCGTGAACGATGCCCCACACACACGTTATGGATATTACAAAGCGGCGCGTTAGACCATACAAGTTGAGGTTATAACATTTTCATATAATCTCTTCATCATTTATATCCGAGTAAAGCAGAGATATAGATCAACACTGTCAAATCTCCATATGCCCGACTGAAAGCTTATCTCTTGAATTTTATTTCAATAAATAATATTCCCAAACACTTTTGTAATATTATTTATCCCTAGGGTTAAACTCTTTTCCCAGAAATTATTGCTTATGGCCATAAGACTTTCTGAAATACAATCTATAGAGTATTAGGATATAATACTCACCCAAATGAGCTGATGGATCCCATATCTATGCACACCGGACTCCATAAGCATCGGACCATACCCAGCGACACCCAGTGGTTAGACCATGAAAGGTTTCTGACATGTGTGGAACCAAAGTATGGTGGATCACTCATAAGCCCACCGTGGCACTCAGGTCAAAGGACCACGAATACTACTCAACTCGAAAGATCCTCCATTGACGGCTTTATGGGATGTCTATTGGATATCTTTGTGAGTCTGTTCAGTATTCACCTTACTGAATACTTGTATCTCTATACGAGCTTCCACTAAACTTATGGTTTGCTAAGAATAACCATCTGGATCATCCAGATATAGACATATACTAATCTATATATTTGTTAAGGTATTCACTGATAGACCTGCATCAGTGAAGATAGATCAAGAACATAATATTTGAGAACATATTTGTATAATGACATTTCCTAGCACTATTTACAACTCTTTACAATTATGTTATTACTAATATATTCTTTGGTCTTTATCCCATTTCAGATAAGGCTCTAACTCTTTAGATATTACTGACTCTTATAATCTGGTAACTCTTATCAGTGCCAACTCTTAGCATTTATAACTCTCAGCATTGTTAATTCTTAGTACTGATCTAAACTTATTTAGACCAAATCTGAACTCTCTCAGATCGTACAATGTCTGAAACGTTACAAGCATCTTACCATATATAAATATAATTAGCGATTTATTGAAATAATAACACTAGTATAAAATATTAAACAAATATTCATACATTATGGGATGACACGTAAGCACAAATCCCAATAACTCCCACTTGCTTTAATGCCATTCACAATGTATCTAATGCCCATTGACTCAACATGTCTTTCAAATACTTTTGGAGTTAAGGCTTTGGTAAGTGGGTCCGCTACATTATTTATAGAATCTACTCTACAAAGTATTACATCTCCTCTAGCTAAGATTTCTCTAATGATATGGTATTTTCTTTCCACATGCTTAGACTTTTGGTGTGCTCTCGGTTCTTTAGCTTGTGCTATGGCTCCGTTGTTGTCACAAAACAATGGTATAGGATCCATTGCACTTGAAACTATTCCATGTTCAGCGACAAATTTGCGTATCCACACTGCTTCTTTTGCTGCTTCTGAGGCCGCAATATATTCTGCCTCTGTTGTGGAATCAGTTGTGGACGACTATTTGTTACTCTTCCAACTAACTGCAGCACCGTTGAGAATGAACACATATCCAGATGTAGACTTTCTATCATCTAGATCAGACTAGAAGTCTGAATCTGTGTATCCTTTCACTTGTAAGTCATTTTCTCCATATATCAAAAACTTCTCCCTAGTACCTTTAAGGTATTTGAGGACATGTTTCACAGCCATCCAATGACCTTTGCCTGGATCAGACTGATATTGGCTTATAACACTTATAGCCGTACTGATGTTAGGTCTCGTACACATCATGGCATACATCAAGCTTCCTACAACTGATGCATATGGTATGTTAGACATTCTAATCTTTTCATCTTCACTTTGAGGACACATCTTTCTCGAAAGATGAACGCCATGTCTAAAAGGTATATTAACTGTCTTACAGTTACTGAAATTATACCTTTCCAAGACATTATCTATGTACGATGATTGAGAGAGTCCTATAAGCCTCCTAGCTCTATCTCTATAAAGCTTTATACCTAGTATATAGGAAGCCTCTCCCAAATCCTTCATGGAGAAATTCTTACTTAGGTAACTTTTGACTGATTGCAACATACCAATATCGTTTTCAATAATGAGTATGTCATCCACATATAGAACCAAGAAGACTACCATGCTCCCACTGCTCTTTCTATACACACAAGATTCTTCTTCGTTCTTGATGAAACCAGATCCTCTGATTACTTCATCAAAACGAAGATTCCAACTTCGAGAAGCTTGCTTAAGTCCATAAATAAACTTCTTCAGCTTGCATACTAAACTAGAAGTTTGGCTAGATGTAAAACTTTTAGGTTGTTCCATATAGATTTCTTCTTCAAGATATCCATTTAAGAATGCCATTTTTACATTCATTTGCCAAATTACATAGTCATAATATGCAGCAATTGCCAGTAAAATTCGAATCGACTTAAGCATCCCTACTGGTGAGAAGGTTTCCTCATAATCGATCCCAGATCGTTAAGTATAACCTTTCGCCATTAGTCGTGGTTTGAAAGTCTCTACTTTTCCATCCGCCCCACGCTTTCTCTTGTAAATCCATTTACATCCGATAGGAACAATTCCTTCAAGAAGCTCAACCAAGTCCCAAACTTGATTTTAATATATTGAGTCAATCTCAGATTTCATGGCCTCTTGCCATTTTTCCGAATCGATGTCCAACATCGCCTCTCTATAAGTTAAAGGATCATTGTATTCAATTAAGAAAACACCAAGAGCACCTTCAGGTATTGAACCATACTTTTCAGGTGGCTTTGATATCCTTTCTGACCTACGTGGAGGGTATGTTAAAGGTATTCTGCTTGATTGAGCATGAGGTTCCATCGTTGGTTCATATACATCTTGATTGAGTTCATCTAACTCAATCTTTCTACAATGTCCACGATCTAAAAGAAACTGTTTCTCTAGAAAAGTGGCATTCTGAGCAACGAACACATTTCGTTCCTTGGGATCATAGAACTGGTATCCCATTGAATTCTTAGGATACCTAATGAACTGATACTTGTATCATTTAGGTGCAAGTTTATCCTGTTGTGTAACTTTTACATAAGCAGGACAACCCCAAATCTTAACATATTTAAGACTCGGTTTTCTTCCATTCCAAATCTCATAAGGAGTAGAAGAAATAACTTTTGATGGAATTCTGTTCAATAGATGTGTAGCAGTTTCTAGAGTATAGCCCCATAGATATTCGGGGAGATCAGTGAAGCTCATCATCGATCGAACCATATCTAATAAAGTTTGATTCCTCCTCTCCGAAACACCATTGTGTTGTGGAGTACCTGGAGGACTATATTGAGCGAGAATCCCATTCTCCTTTAAATAATCCAAAAATTCATTGCTCATGTATTCACCGCCTCGATCTAATCGAAGGCATTTGTTATACATTATGGTTTATTTCTCTACTTCGATTCAAAACTCTTTGAACTTTTCAAAAGTTTTTTTTACTTATGTTTTATAAGAAACACGTATCTAAATCATGATAGATCATCGATAAAGATTACAAAGTATCGAAAGCCATAGAGTACAATGTGATTCATTGGACCACATACATCACTATATATAAGTTCCAATAAATTAGTGGCACGGTGTCCAACACTAATAAATAGAGCTTTGGTCATTTTCCCTTGAATACAAGATTCACAAACTGGATAAGGCTCTATAGTCAGATCAGGTATCTGACCATTCTTAACTAGACGGGTTAGTCATCTCAGACCTATATGACCTAATCTCATATGCCATAATTCTGTATCATTTAAAGTTCCTGATTTATTATCAGCATTCACCTGTACATTCATGACATTTCTTATTGTATCCATTATATCTCAAATTATGGTCGGTCACCAAATAATTCTTTCAGGTGGAGCATGATACTCCCAGTACTGTTCATGTGGACATGCTCCCTTTTGAGCTCAGTAGACATAGACCCAAGGATGTACGATTTGACTTTCAAATCATCATCCAACCATTTTCGATATGTCTCATTTTCTTTTGGAGAAACATCATCAGAAACAGCTTAGGGCAGGCACTGATCAATTATATACCCAAGCTTCTCAGAATTTAGAACTATTCTGAGATTCATAAGCCAGTCAGCATAATTTTATGCACCTTTGAGTTGGTGCGCATCTAGGATACGAACTAGTGGGTTGCTTAAAGCCATTTGATCTTGACAACACAAAAGAAAATATGTTAGAGGAATATTTTAATCGCTAAATAACGTTTTAGATCATGGGGATAACAGTTATATATTTTTTAATCTAGAAAACGCCCTCCCATTATTTTACATAATCCCTTTAATCTCTCAAACGGAAAAATGATAGTTTTAAATTCTTTAAACTATATAGTGAGAAGTGGATCCTATTGGCATTTTACTCTGGCCTCATGCTATAGCAATATTGGCCTTTGTAAACCCAAAAGGTAGACAACTCTTGTCAATTGCATCTCATACAACTCTTTCGACTGATCCTAAATACACCTTATCCTTACGTTGTAGCAATATTGAATAAGTGTATTCTACATTAACTTGTCAATCATCAAATATATGCTACCAGTATAGCCCTCACGCTGTAGCAATATTGGGCAATACGTTCACATATATTTGTCTCATCTTATATTTAATCGGCATAGCCCGAATCACCCCGACCAATACCTCACGCTATAGCAATATTGGGAAAGACCAAAGTGAACCGTCTAATACTGTATTGACAAGACGGGTCATTATATAATATTATCTCATAATACTATATTATTTAATTTGATTTAGAACGATTTTTATTTATTTATTATTTATAATATTTAATTATTATAATTATTATTACCAATAACAATCATAATAATTTTCGCATCTCATACGAATTTAATTCATAATTAGAATATTTGTTTATACAATCACAACTAACCCCCACCAAAAGAACTCCAATTGTAATTAATAAGCATAAACAAGTATATATTACATTTAATACAATAATATAACAATTATAATTGTCTTAAATAAATCTCACATGCAAAATTTTTAAATTGGAGTGTATTATTCAGAATGATTAGCATTAAAAGTTGAATGTTATAGCATTATACAATATAATGCTCCAAAAAAAATTTTGTACTCTTTTTTTTTGGTTTTCAACCTAATGCGTCCTGGGTTTCTGACTTATGAACGCCTCAGCGTTTAACACATGAATGCCCCTGCGTTCATTAATCGTAATGCCCCGGCGTTAAACATATAAACGCCCCGACGTTCAACACATAAACGCCCTGGCGTTCAACACATGAACGCCTCAGCTTTCTGTATTTCCAACGCCCCTATGTCAAGAACCTCAATGCCATAGCGTTATACTACTAATGCTCCCATATTATTCTTTGAACGCTCCTGCGTTCGGTACTTAAAGCCCTGGCGTTCATGTTACTACATGAACGCCCTAGCGTTAGGTTCATGACGCCGCGGCGTTCTTTGGCAGAAACTATATTTCTACATTTTAAACACTTCAAAATGCAATTATTATTATTTTCAAGCATTCTAAACATTTCATATAACACTCCAAGAACCCAGAAATACAATAAACATGCTCTGATACCACTTGTTGACGTATTTTAGGGTGTATGCATGTGATTGTGCACATATTGAAAAATTAAAATTATGCATCATATACATGAATTTGGCAGTGGAATTTATCAAGTAATCAATATATACACATGTAGTTCAATTCTTAACAACTTAAGAATATAGAAAACATACCTTTGAAGACCTCCCATGAAGATTTCGAATTCCAGATATCTTTGCTCCAATTTTGAGCTCACCTTGAAGTGTACTCTTGTCCAATTCTAGTTCACAACAATCCGGTGGGATTGTGAAGCTACAATAGTAGCAGTATGATTTCCAACAATAAGGTTTTGATTCTAGAATGAAAAATATGAAGGATTTATTTTCTTTCTCCTTTGGTTTTTCTCACAAGTCTTTGTTCTTTGAAAAACTCTCTCAAAACCAACTCTCTTTTTTCCTCTCAACCCTTGCACGAATTTTCATTCACTCTCTTGTTAACACACTTGAAACTCAACCATTTTTAGTGGTTACAACAACTTCACAAGTGCCCCACCAAAATTAGATTAAGTAGCCAACTACCAAAACAATTTTTGGTGGCCATTTTAATGGTCTAATAAATTTAACCATTAATCATAAAATGGTGCTCCACTAAATTTAGTTTATATTTCTCAAATTAGGTATGTCTTCCATTTAGGAATAAAATAATAAATAAATAAAATCATATTTTATTTATTTAAATAATATTTATTTAAGTATTCAAAAACTATTTGAATAATTAATATTTACCTTATTTGATTTTACTAACATGGTAAATGGTTGAATTCATGGTAAAACAATTCATACAATAAAATTGTGCCACTTGTTAATATCTAATTAGTTAATAACTCTTGTCAACTAATTAAATAATATATTTAACATTTAAGTTTAAATAAGTGCACAACCCGAGGAACCCCGAAACATATTTTTGGTTTGCTGGAATTTCTAAGATGGAACTGTTTAATCCATTATGCTGCCTTAGTGCACAACGAGTACACTTCATATTGTGAGACTCTCTAGGTCCATGCCCGAATTGTCATATAGAACTCCTCCATACGTCCATGAACGATGCCCTACACACACATTACGGATATTACAAAGTGGCGCGTTAGACCATACAAGTTGAGGTTATAACATATTCATATAATCTCTCCATCATTGATATCCGAGTAGAGCAGAGATATAGATCAACACCGTCAAATCTCCATATGCCCGACTGAAAGCTTATCTCTTGAATTGTATTTCAATAAATAATATTCCCAAACACTTTTGTAATATTATTTATCCCTAGGGTTAAACTCTTTTCCCGAAAATTATTGCTTATGGCCATAAGACTTTTTGAAATACAATCTATAGAGTATTAGGATATAATACTCACCCAAATGGCACGTAAGCACAAATTCCAACAAGGATTGCTACCAAACTGGGCATTATAAAAGTTATATTTCATGAAATATTTTGCTTTGAGAACCTGTGCTACTAAGGATGTTGGAAACTGAATTAATCTTCATACTTGCTTGGCTAAAAAAGCTTGATTGAAGTAAGTAAAGTTCTAAAAGTTATGCTTCCTCGTGCTTTTGGAATACACATTCTTTCTCAACCTGCGTAGTGAACTTTTCTCTATTGATCCGAGGAACCTAACAAAATAAAGCTAGCTTTTTTTTAATCTCTAAGCATATATCACAAAGTACTCTAAAGATGCTCAATGCATACTAGGTTGAAGATGTAATATAATATTTATACGGGTGACCTTAAAAATGACATAATATCTATAGTCATTGAAAGAAGTCACAGGTGAAGTTCAAACATCAAAGAAAATAATTTCAAGAGGCAATGAAGAGATAAGAGATGAAATAAAAAATGGTAGCATATGACTTTTATTGCACGACAAGAATTATAATGGAAATATAAAAGACTCATTAATTTTAAATTGAACTTATTGACTATATGCCTAAAAATTGATGATGAAGGATGACCGAAACAATGATACCACTTGGATAAAGTGGTCTTTTGTGAGTGATTTTAAACATAAGGTGCATGCATCTGGGTTTATGTCTATCATTCAAATATAGTATATATATCACATACATACATGCGCAGCGGATGAACGGAATATAAATTACTCAATGATAAACACAAATGAATTTTTACATATTATCTCATAAATGTAAAATACATCAAGATTGAGAAATAGTACCTTGTCAAGCCTTTGGTATTTGGTCGAACCGGAGTACCCGCTTTGAAGTAACCCGTTCACAATTCTAGTTCCTCAACACGGTGGGCTTGTGGAAACTAGAATAACATCTTTTTTAGCAAATGATTCAACTCTTAAATCCTTATTTCTACCTTGTAGTATACCAAAATGGAAGAGAAAAATGGAGAGAATGTATTTTTTTGCTCTCAACATTTGAGAGAATTTTCTAACACTTAGCCTTTCCAATGCTCTCTACAATTCTCACTTATCCATTTGGTCTAATTTTCACCTTACAATATTGAGCAACATATTGCTCTTTTATTTGTTTATTATTTTCTTTTTATTTTTTCTCTGAATGGCACCCATTATTATGGCCAATGTTTGCCATTAGTAATTTACTTATCATTTTTCTTCCATTATCTCACATAATGGCATCCATTACTATGGTCAATGTTTGCCATTAGTAATTTGTTCATTATTGTTTACAATAAATAAAATAAAAATAAAATAAAATAGAAAATGACTTGGATGAACTTAGCCAAAATGAAAAACCCTTTTTCATTTGTAAGTGACATTTAAGGTCTATCATTTACAAGTGCCACCCATTTACTTTTATTATAACATTTAATCAATAGTAAATAAATGATTTAATCTTATTAAATCATAAGAGAAACACATGTCAATTTAAATAAAAAATAAATTGTTTGACTTTAATTAAATAATAATATCATATATTATTATTATTATTATTTTATTCAATAAACATTTTAATGAATAAAACAATAATATTATTTGTCCAACAAATAAGGGTTTTTTGGTAATTTCTAAGTCAAACAATAATTGGCCCATAATGTGCCATGTGTCAACATCCCATTGGTCAACAACTAATTGTTAACTAATTGATATACTTAACTCTTAAGTCTTGACACGTGCACAATCAGAGGGAGACCGAAGTAAATTTTTGATTTATTGAAATTTTTTGGACCGAATTTTTCAATCCGGTACGCTGCCCCAGTGCACAATGAGTATACTTTATATTGCTGGACTCTCTAGGTTCACTCCCAATTTGTCAAACAGAACTATTCTGTGAGTCTGAGATTGATGCCCCACGCACATGTCACGAATATTACAAATCAGTGCAGTAGATCATACAAGTTGAGGTCATAGCGCATACGTATAATCCTTCCATCAATCATATCTTGAAAGAGCAGGGATATAGATCACTATTGTCAAATTCCTATACGCTCATCCGTGAACTTATCTCTAGACACTTATCTTAATAAACAATATATGCAAACACTTTTACAATATTGTTTAACCCTGTAAGAAACTCTTTTCCTGAGTTTGTTGCTTATGGCCATAGGACTTTTTAAGATGTAGTCTCTAAGCATCCAGATATATAACTCATTTATATGAGTTGACGGATTCCATATCTGTACATACTAGACTTCATAAGCATCGGACCATACCCAACAACACCTAGCAGTCACACCATGAAAAGTCTATGACATGTGTGGAACCAAAATATGATGGATCACTTACAAGCCCACGTGGTACTCAGGTTAAAGGACCACATATACTACTCAACTCGAGAGGACCTTCTATTGATGGCTTCATGGGATGTCTATTGGGGTCCTCGTTGAGTTTATTCAGTATTCAGTCCTTACTGAACACTTGTATGCTATACGAACTTCCAGTAAGCCCATAGTTAGCTAAGAATAACCATCTAGACCATCTAGGTATAGTATACACTGGTCTATGTAAAAAGATTCCACCGTCAGACCTGCATCGGTGAATTAAAACTAGGAACATATAATTTGAGAATAGATTTGCATAATAACATTTTTTAGCCCTTATTGCAAATTTGCAACTATATTATTACTAATGTATTCTCAGGTATTTTTACCGTCACAGACAAGATTCTAACATTTAGACTTCACTAGTTAATATAACATGCTAGTTCTTTAGCATTTATAATTTTCAGTGTTGCTAACTCTTGGCATTGATATAAACTTCTTTAGAACAAATCTGAACTCCTTTAGAACAAATCTGAACTCCTTCAGATCATATAATGTCTATAGCGTCACAAGCTTTGAACCATTTAATAATAGTAATTAGCGATTTAACAAATAATGAACTGTATAAATATTACAAAATAAAATATTCGTACAATAATAAGATGGCACGTGAGTAAAAATCACAACAGTCTTAACACTAAAAAAGGAAATAAGAGATGAAGAAGACTGAACAAGAGATGTCAACCATTCATATATGCCATTCTTAGTGCATCCCTATAAAAAGGTTACCTCTATGTGAAGATCCTTCACAAGAAAAGAATATGATAAGAACTCAATAAATGTTTATTTGTGTGACAAAATTGAGAGATAGAAATAAGGTTCTTTTTTATAGTTGGCACACAAAGAACATTATTTAAAGTAAAAGTGTGTAAGGGTGTAGGAAGAGATGTGGAACCGATATGGGAGATAGGTAGACCTATGCCATCTTTAATCATAATATCGTCATAACCATCATAAAGAGTATGAAGCAAGAGATTATCAAGGTCAGAGATGACATGATGCGAGGCCTTACTGTCGAGAAGCCAACGTAGAGATTATAGAGAGGTGGCTATAGTAAGATTGGCATGATGTGAGGTCGGAGGTGACATGATGCGAGGCCTCTCTGTCAAGAAGCCAGCTTGGAGAGTGTAAGGAGGTGGCTGTCGCAAGATTGGCTCATGGTTGCCAAGGGTTCAGAGAGCGAGGTTGCCAATGTGATGGTAGAGAATAATAATTTAGAGTATAGAAATCTAAATGAGTTGAATTGTTATTTGCTATTCAAGTTTTTTGTGTGTGCATAAAGTGTGCATTCTACCTATTTTATGCAGTTTGGCCTAAAATAAAATAGCAACCCTAAATGCATTAAAATTCATATTTCCTTCTGTTGCTCTCTTACTTCTTGAATTCTGTCTATTCTTTATCCTTTGTGTGTAACCTATTCCCATTCTTAGTTATCCAATTTGTTGAGTTCTGATAGTTGCAAGGTAATTTTGATTAAGTTCATTAAGTTTAATAAAGAACTAAAGAGAAAACTAAAGATTGGAAAAGGCAAGAAAGTATAAGCTCATAAGAGGGTAAAAGTCAAATTTAAGTAAACAAGAGTATGAGTGCTAATAGTCTTGAGTAAAAACATGTAAATGAGTGTTTGTAAGGTTTTTTAACTTTCTTTACAGGTTATTAAATATGCCTCAAAAAAAAGATAAATGCTCATTTAATGAAGCTTAAAAGATAGATTTTAAACTTTTCGTTAAGTCTTTAGAACAAAAATTTATACATGACTACTTAATGAAGTGTGGAGGGAAGTAGGGTAAATGACCGATACTACTGGAAGGATTCTTCTTTGGCTGATAGGTATTGTAACTGGTATTTCTATGATCGGTTCAATAGGTATTTTCTTTTTCGGTTCATATTTTGGATTAAGTTCATCCTTGTAGTAATCGAATAAAGTGGGTTGTACCTATTCTAATTCAAAAATATCAAATGAAATTGAAGTTTGATGAGTTAAATGAGAGAATAGATAAAGTTGAATCTAGTTCACAAAATGGGCAACCACTTAGAGCTCTTAATGTGCTGCAAAGAGAAAGGAATACACTTAGGTGTAATTATGAAGATGAATATGAGGATGACCTAAATAATGATGATCATGCCTCTAATGTTAATTTAGGTAGATTTAGGAGTAGGAATGGACATATATGCGTTAGATATAGAGATAGGATTGATAACAACTTGGGAAGCATTAAGATGAAGATTCCATCTTTTCAAGGCAAAAATAGTCCTGGAGCTTATTTGGATTAGGAGAAAAATATGGAGTTGGTGTTTGATTATCACAATTACTCTGAACTAAAAATGCTTAAGTTAGCTGCCATAGAATTTAGTGACTATGTTATTGTTTGCTGGAATCAACTTATTTTGAGTAGAAGACGAAATCGTGAAAGACCTATTGAGACATGAGAAGAGATGAAGGCTTAAGTTGTAAAGCGTTACTTAAGAGCCTAAAAATGTTGAAGACTACCACAAGGAGAAAGAAAGAGCCATAAATTCGAGCCAATATGGAGGAGGATTGAGAAGCTACTATGACTAGGTTTCTAGTTGATTTGAATCGTGATATTGCAAATGTGGTAGAATTACAATATTATGTTGAGTTTAATAAAAAAGTACACATGGCCATAAAAGTGGAGCAACAATTGAAGAGAAAAAGTTCCGTAAGAATTGGGTAGAATGATTGATACGGGCATATTTGTCATATATTTTCTCATGTTTTTTTTTTATATTTTATGAGAATAAAATGTAAACATTTCAAAATATGGACCTGTCGCCTTAGCGTCACAAGGATTTTCACCCCAGTGCTAGAACAATGATCAAAATAAGAAAATAGAAAAAATGACTTATTTAAGTCGCAGTTCATCGCCTCAGCACCAGCTCGCGATCGCACCAGTGACAGCCCAGTGCTTCAGTGCTAGACCCTCACAACTCTAGTGATACAGCCTTTTGAACGCAGTGCCCTAGCTACAATGCGATTCCTGACCCGATAAAAATTAGAGATTTCAAGCTCATATCAATCCTTATAAAAGGCCACTCATCCCCAACCTTTAGAGAGTATCCAAGAACATCAAGAAAACACAATACAAGTCTAAGAGAGCAATTAAAACTTAATTGAAATAGCCATAGAGAGAGATTAAAGGCGTTCTTTAGCATTAAGAGTTTCTTGGGCAGCGTAATCAAGAGCAATTTGATGTCTATATCGGTTTGCTATTATTTGTATCATGATTTCTTATTATTTTTGCCGCTGTTCTCTTATAGCCATGAACTAAATTTCCTTTTTAGGTTAATACTTGAACTCAATATATGCGCTTAATTTTCATATCTTTTAAATATTTAATAAACTTAGTTTTTTGTTATTCAATGTACTTGTTCTTAATGCTTCAATATATTTGGCCAATATATGGTGAATGAATTGGTAATATTTTGATAAACTCACAAACTGAATCATTATATTTAGACCTAGGTAATTTTATGCATGATTGTAGAATAACATTTAAATTTGCATATGCAAGTTTAAAATTAGGATAGGGATATACCTAATTGACATGTATGATCAATAAGACTTAATCTTAATGAACCTTAATTTATTACAAGTACTATAAGAATATAGGTATTTGGTAAATTAAGGTATACTTGTATGAACTTGGGAGAGGCTTGTGAATACATTAGTGTCTTGATCAATAACAAAAACTAAGAGAATGGATTAATCATTCGAAAGCATATTGAAGGATAGTATTAACCCTAGGTTTTCACTATATTGCTATCTTCCAAATCTCTTTATGTTGTGTCATTACTTTATATTTCCTACATTTATTCTTAGATTTTTATTTTTCTGAATAATTACTAGAAGATATGATCCCTAGGGTTCTACATCTGACTCTTTGTCCCTTTATTACTTGCATATGATAGTGTATACTTGCACTCAATAATAACATATAAAATTATTGCATCAATGATAACATGTAATTCGTGATGGTTACACTAATAGATACTCTTTTGTATTTAGTGAAAAATTAATTACTCTTATAGCTTTAACCCCAAAATAAGTGTATGAAGATCAAGTGAAGAAAATGGAGAGTGATATAAAAAGAGAGAATGTGAGTTCAAAAGTAAGAGAGATCAAAACTAAAATGAGAAAAAGAGAGTAAAAAAGGAAAGAAAGTTTCGATTAATGAGAAAAGAAAAGAGAGAAAACAAGTAAATTTCTATGCAAGAGATATGATTGTACTTTTGTACAAGGATGCTTGTTTTAGTACTAATAAACCAAACCCCTCTTTGCCTAGCATTGTAGTTTCTCTTTTACAGGAATTTAATGATGTGTTTTCCTAAGAGATACCTAATGGTTTACCACTAATAAGGGAAATCGAGTATCAAATTTACTTTACACCAGGAACATTAATTCTAAATAGGCTAACTTATAGAAGCAATGTCATAGAGATAAAGAAACTTTAAGGTAAGTTAGTGAACTCATAAAGAAGGGATATGTACGTGAAATCATGAGTTCTTGTGCAGTTCCAGTATTGCTTATGCCTAAAGAGGATAAGTCATAAAGGATGTGTGTTGATTGCTGTGCCATTAACAATATCACTATAAAGTATAGACATCCCATTCCTAGATTAGATGACATACTTGTTGAATTGCATAGTTATTGTATTTTTACTAAAATGATCTTAATAGTGGATATTATCAAATTAGAATGAGAGAAGATGATGAATAAAAAATTACATTTAAAATAAAATATAGTTTATACAGAGTGGTTAGTTATGCCGTTTGGATTAATTAATGCACCTAATACTTTCATGAGATTAATTAATCATGTTTTACGTGCTTTTATTGTCAAATTTGTAGTTGTATACTTTAATGATATTCTGATATCTAGCAAAAATATGGATGAGTATAAGGAACATTTAAAAATTTTTTTTAGATGTTTTAAGAAAGGAAAAGTTGTTTGCTAACCTCAAAAAATGTACCTTTTGAACGGATAAGTTTATATTTCTTGATTTTGTTGTTAGTGCTAAAGAAACTGAGGTAGATGAAGAAAAAGTTAAGACAATCTAATATTATAAAAAATCTACAAGTATGGGTCATGTTAGAAGTTTCCATAGTTTAGCTAGCATTATAGGAGATTTGTGAAATATTTTAGTAGCCTCGTCACCCTTTAACTGAAGTTATCAAAGAGAATGTAAGTTTTAAGTAGAGTGACAAACAAGAAAAGGCAGTTAATTTGATAAAGAAAAAATTAACCAATGCACATTTGATTGCTTTATCTAACTTCACTAAAATTTTTGAAATTGAGTGTGATGCTTTAGGAATAGGTATTAAAGCTTTAATAATGCAAATAGGATGTCCCATTGCATATTTTAGTAAGAAGTTAAATGAAGTAACCTTAAATTACTTTATAAATAATAAAGAGATGTATGCATTGTTTAGGGTATTGAAAAATTGGCAGCATTATCTTTAGCCAAAAGAGTTTGTGATTCATACAAATCATAAATCATTGAAGTGTTTAAAAGGTTAACACAAGCTAAACAACGACATGCTAAGTAGGTGGAGTTCATTGAAATATTTTCTTATGTGATCTAGTACAAGTAAGGTAAGGAAAATGTTGTTGCTAATGCATTATCTAGAAGTTAAACCTTTCTTTCTACCTTAGATGTAAAATTATTGGTTTTGAATACATTAAAGACTTGTATGTTAATGAATCTGATTTTAGTAATGTATTCAGTGTATGTGATAAAGTGAAGTTTGGAAAGTTCTTTAGGAATAATGAGTTTTTATTTAGAGAATATAAGTTATGTGTTTCTAAATGTTCGTTGGTGAATTGCTTGTTAAAGAAGCGCATAGGGTGGTTTAATGGGGCATTTTGGTATATCTAAGACTTTAGATGTTTTGCATGAATACTTCTTTTTGCCTCATATAAAATTTGATATAGAAAAAAATTGTGAGAGGTATGTCACTTGTAGACAAGCTAAATCTAAAGTTAATCCTTATAGATTGTATACATTTTTGCCTATACCTAATAAACCTTGGATGGACAAATCTACGAATTTTATGTTAGATTTACCTAGGTCAAAACAAGGTAGGGATTCTATATATGTGGTCATTGATAGGTTTTCTAAAATGACACATTTCATTCCTAGTTATAAAACCAATAATGCATCCTATATTGTTGACTTGTTTATCAAAGAGGTTGTAAGATTTCATAGGTTTAAGAGTATTGTTTCAGATAGAGATGTAAAGTTCTTAAACTATTTTTGGAAGACTTTATAGAGTAAATTAGGAACTAAACTTTTATTTTCTACTACTTTTCATCCATAAACTGATGGACAAACTGAAGTAGTTAATAAGACTTTATCTACTTTGTTGCATACTATAATACAAAAAAACTTGAAAACATTGAAAGAATATTGGTCGCATATAGAGTTTGCATTCAACAACTAAGTTTTCACCTTTTGAAATTATGTATGGTTTTAATTCATTAACTCTTTTGGATTTAGCTCATTTACATATAGATAAGTATATTAATTTAGATGGGAAAAAGAAAGCTGACATTTTTAGGCACATCTATGAAAAGGCACAACAAAACATTGAAAGAAAAACAGTATGCCAACCAAGCTAATAAGGGGCTTAAAAAAGTTATATTTGAGCCCAATGCATGGGTTTAGTTGCATATAAGGAAAGAAAGGTTTCTTATTCAAAGCTGTTCTAAATTACTTCCAATAAGAGATGATCCATTTTAAGTGATTGAAAGGATCAATGACAATACCTACAAGTTAGACCTTCGAGGTGAGTATAATATAAGTGCAAGCTTTCATGTTGTTGATTTGTCTCCTTTTGATGCATATGAAGATTTGAGGACAAATATTTTTCAAGAGAGGAGGAATGATGTGATTCAGGTTGCCAAAACTTCACAAGATCCATTGAGCTCCCATGGCGTCCAATGACAAGTACAAGAACTGAGAAAATAAAGGAAGCACTAAATAGGATAATTGAGCACATATCAAATTCATGCTTTACTCAACACATTAATCCGACTGAATTGAGTGTTCAAGATGATCAATGCCTTGTCAATGTTATTCAAAATTCTTTAAGTAATTTAGAATAATTTACATAAAGAATCAAATAAGACGCATATTAATTTAAGAAGGAAGATCTAGCGCAAATCAGTTTAGGAAAGAAGATTTGGCGTCATTGTTCATGTATCACTATTCTTGCATTACTATTCACATGATTTTATTAGATCCTTATTTTCTTTTTTTCCTTTTTTATTTTTAGGTTAAATTTAGAAACAAGGATATATGAATATTTGTTTCCTTAATGTGCTTGTTATTTATTTCCTATTTTTGTAATCAATTCCTACTATGACCTAAAATTTGATTTATTTTTTTTACCTTTTATGCTCTTGGTAAATTTGGCTATATAAGACCCTATAACCCTAAGGAGAATTCAGAGTTTTAAAATTAATAATAGTGAGTTTTCTCTTCATTCTTCAAAGAACTTTTCAGAACATATCAAGATTAAATCTTGTGGCGTTCATTCTTGACATATCACTTACAATCTTTTTCTTCTTTTTTAGTGTGTATCTACCTTAATGTCTCATACCTTTAGTTCTTATATCTTTATAGATAATGGGTTAAGGTCTTTTATTTTTGTTTGTTTACGAATTTGAATTAGAACGATCTTTAACAAAGGAACCTCATTAAGCTTCAAGTCTCACTTTTCTTTGTGAGGTTTACATGACTAAAGATGCTTAATACATAAGTAAGTATTGATTGTGCCACTGCTTTGATGAGTGTTTCCTTTCTCCTATAAGAGAAGAAATATTGTACCAACTTTTAGTCTGTTCACTACCATAATTTGATCATCAAAGTAATATCTTTTGTTTCTATATGTTATTGAAGGCAGTCCCAAATATTTAGTGTATAGAGACTATTTGTAGAGAAAAGATAACCTTTGGGGCTAAGGATCACAGATGACTTTTCATAGTTAAAAATTTGACCTGATGTTGTTGCATAATAGTGGAATAACTCCTTCAACACATTGCACCCATCTAGTGAAACCATAGCAAAAACTAAGCTATCATCTATAAATAAGAGGTGTGAGATTCTTATAACTCTTTGTTAAAGAAAATTCCTTGTATGTTCCTCTCATTTTCAGCCACTTTTAACGAAAAGCTAAAAGCTTTTGCATAAAGAATAAAAAAGATATAGAGACAAAGGACACCTTAGCCTAAGCCACGTTGGTTGAAACCTTCCTTTGCTAACACCATTTATCAACATTGAAAAGGTAGGAGATGTGATACAATTTATATTAACTTGATCAATTTCTTGAAAAAAAATCCTATTTTCAACATTGTATGTTTAAGAAAACTTAACCCTGTTAGGGTCGTTGCTTACGTGCCATCCCTGAATGTATATATACTTGTGTATTTATATAAGTGTACATTCCTATTAAATCACTAATACCAATTAATATGTACTATGCAATGTAATGTTATAGATATTGTACGATCTGAAGGAGTTCAGATTAGATCTAAAAGAGTTTAGATAAGGACTCATAGTTAGCCACACTGAGAGATATAAATGCTAAATGTTAGCACAGTTAAGTGTTAGCTGGTTATAATACTCAGCAGATCCAAGAGTTGGAGACTTGTCTGAAATAGGACATAGACCTGGGAATATATTAGTAACTACATAGTTGCAAGAGTTGCAATCGGGTGCCAGAAAATGTCAGTTGTGCAAGTATGTTCTCAAATAATTGTCTATGGTCTATTTCTGCCGACGCAGGTCTGTAGGTGGATACTTTTATATATAGATCAACATATGTTATACCTATAAGGTATAGATGGTCATTCCTAGCCGACCGTGAGCTTGGAGCTCGTATTGACATATGGGTATCCAGTTAGGACTGGATATGGGACAGACTCATGAGGGCCTTCGATAGACATCCTATGTAAGCCGTCAACGGAGGATCCTCTCGAGTTGAGTAGTATACGTGGTCCTTTGACATAAGTGCTATAGTGGGTTTATAAGTGATCCACTATAGTTTGGTTCCACGCATATCGCAGACCTTTCATGGTGTGACCGTTGGGTGTCGCTAGGTATGGTCTGATGCTTATGGAGTTTGGTGTGTACAGATATGGGATCTGTCAGCTTGCATAGGGAGTTTGATATCCAGATGCTTTGAGACTGTATCTCAAAAAGTCTTGTGGCCACAAGCATTAATCCCAAGAAATAGTTTCGTCAAGATGGAATAATATGGCAAAGGAGTTTGCACATATTGTTCAGTGAGATACAAGTCTAGAGATAAGACATGGATGAGCACATGGGAATTTGACAGTGACAATTTATATCCCCGCACATCCAGAATATCATGACGGAAGGACTATACGTATGCGTTGTAACCTCAGCTTATATGGTTCAACCACTGATTTGTAATATTCATAACGTGTGCATGAGGCATTGCTCACGGACTCATGCAATAGTTCCATTTGACGAATCGGGAGTAGACCTAGAGAGTCCCGCGATATGGAGTGTACTCGTTGTGCATTAGGGCAGCATGCCAGATTAAATTATTTAATCCAGCAATATCTAGCACTATCACGGGAATACGTGCATGTCTGTATTTAAGTCTTAAATAGAACAATTAGTCAATAATTGTTATTTACTAATTGTATAATGACACGTGGCGCATTATAGACCATCGGTTAAGTTTACCCAAGTGTGAAATTTGGTAGGACCCACTATGGAGTATACTTGGTAACTATTTATGAGGGACAAAATGGTCATTTCATACTCTAATTATTTAATTGTTAAATAATTAAAATATCTCATTATTATATATTATAATATATTATTATATTATATATTTTTTATTATTATTATATTTTGAGTGCCAAAAAGTTGGCACCCATTATTATTATTATTATTATATAATATATTTATAATATTATTTTATTATATTATATATATATATATATAAAGTGAGATTTGTGAATTGAGAAGTAGAGTGTGTGTTTGTGTTGGCAAAGGAGAAGGAAATTGAAATTGTTTCAATTTTCTTCGTTTGCCGAAGAAGAACGGGAAATGGAAGAGAAAAGAAGAAATGAAAGTTTGTTTCATTTCTTCCATGCAAGTTGAGAAAGGAAAAAATAATAAAAAAATAGAAAAAATAAAATTGTTTCATGTTTTTTTATGATGCCAATAGAAGTAATTGTGAATTGTTTCAAATTTTCATTTCCTATCCTTTTAGAGAAAAGGAAGAATACACACTACCTGTCATTTTGGGGTTAAGAGTTAATCCCATGCTGGATAAAGGATTGCTGTTCTAGCTCACCAAGTCTACAGAGTTAGTGACTAGAACTGCCCACGAATTGGTCTCTATGCGGACTCTGAGGAAATACGTGTATAACGTTACACGTTGTGGTGAATTCTCAATACCATTAATATATTAGGTATTAGATCCTCGGCAATAATGGTATCAGCGTTAATATGTATATGATACGTATTTTAGGTAATAGGCACAATTATACATGCATACACCTATATATATTAGATCACCGGCAACAATGGTATCGGATCCACTTATGACATATTTGAGTGTAGTTTGAGTGACTGGATGCAAAAGACCCAGTGCAAATGGCTCGTTTCAAGTGTTGAAATAGGTATACCTATAAGTGTACACTGGGCAATGCAGAACTAGGGGGCTGGCACTGTAGCGTTGGAGGTTCGACCTCCCAGAGTTGCAGCGAGGTGATATGGCACCTCGACGCTGAGGGTTTGACCTTCCAGTGCTGCAACGATGACATTTGGTGCTGCTGTGGTGTACTGTTTACTTGAACAGTAGCGTATAAACAGTATTTTTTTTATTGTTGACAACTACAGTATTTTTAAATAGTATTTCAAAATTAATTTTGCATGTGTAGATTTATGAGATGTAGTGATAAAAGTTATCAATCTACATTATAAATCGAGGTTTATGAGATGAAGTGATAAAGAGTTATTAGTCTACATTATAAACCAGGATTGATATTTCTGTGTTGGTAACTACAATGGGAGCCTTACTGGTGGGGGTTAGTTGTGCTTATATAGAAAAATTAATTAATTGAGAATCACCCTTCCTTAAGATAATGAAGACCTAGGTTAGAAATAAAAATCTCTCTTAATCAGATTAAAGAATATTACGTTATGAGATAAAGTTTTATTCTGATCCATCTTGTCAATACGGTGTTAGACGAGTCACATCGGTCTTTTCCTAATATTGCTACAGCATGAGGGACTTGATCGGTTGGGCTTGGACATACCGGTTAAACATGAGATGCGAAAAATATATGCGAAAGTATTACTCAATATTGCTACAATGTGATGGTAGTATCGGTAGCACATAATTGATCATTGACAAGTTAATCTGGAATACACTTACCCAATATTGCTGCAGCGTAAGGATAATGTGTATTCAGGATCAAGTGGTAAGAGTTGCATGAGATGCAATTGACAAATGTTGTCTACTTGTTGGGTTTACAAAGGCTAATATTGCTACAACGTGAGGCCCGAATAAATTTCAATAGGATCTACTTCCCGCTGTATAGTTTAAAAAGTTTAAACTATTGTCTTCCCATTTGAGAGATTATCAGAATTATGTAAAGCAGTGGGAGGGCATTTTAAATCGAAAATATATAATTAGTATACCCATGATTTAAAATGTTTGTTAGTGATTTAATGACCATTCCGCTTACATCTCTCATTATTTTGGCCTATTAAGTCTAATGCCATTACGAACCAATTTGTGTGCATAGTTGATGCAGTCCAATTCTAGGGTACTAAGAATTACTCTGACTGGTGGATGAATCTTAGAAGTGTTCTGGATTTAGAAAATCTTAGATTTCTTATTGATTAGAGTTTGCCGTAAGGTATTTCAGATAACACCTCACTGGAGGATATGAATAGAGAGGGTGTGACCCTCTTTACTCATGGTACTTCATCTTTTACTCTAAGTATATCTGGTGAGACCAGATGCGTAAGGAGAAGAAGATAAGGTGGATACTCAGCATCAATCATCAGGGGCAATATTTATCCAATGATCAATAAGAGAGCATATAGATGAAAAATGGCTCCAATACAGTAAGGTTGAGTATTGGATATACTTCTACCCTAGAAGCCTTATAATTGTCAGGAAGACTCTCACAGGTTTGTGTATGACACATATAGACATTTTTAGGGCATATGATGCAAGCTCAAGCTAGGTATAAGATACTGCATGTCTCTCTCATATCTGCAAATTGTTACAGGGATTGAGAGAAATTAGAATGCAACAGCTTATAGAAGTAATATTAAGAGTAAGAAATGATAATTTCTTATAGGTCCAAGTTGTTGGGCAACTTGACTTACTTCTTATATGTAATACAACAATTGTATTACATAATAAGTATGATGTTTTATTAGCTGAATATCAGTTAATAAATGGACATTATATACAATTAGAAATGTCTGTAGATTGGAATCCTTAAATGATACGGAGCTATGATATATAAGTTTAGCTTATATAGGCGTGATATACTTATCCGTCTAGTTAAAGATGGCTGGATTTATAATCTAACCATAAAGACTTAATCAATTTATGAATAATGTATTCTTGAAGATGACCAAACATACCAGAATGTACGTCAGATCCTTTTAATTAAATCGAGGTAGTGAGTACATTAACAGCAATTTTCCCCGTTTGTTTAAGGAAGAATGAGATTCTTACTCATTATAATCCTCTAGATAATCCACAACATAATGATGTTTAGGAGATGAGAAATTAGACTTTATTAGATATGGTCTGATTGATAATGAGTGTTACCGATCTATATCTGTGAGTATTACTTCAAATACAGTTGCTTATTAAGCACAGTTCCATCAGAAGCTGTTCCTTCCATTCTGTATGTGATACAGAAAAGAAGGAAGCTGCATCTTAAATAAGTTAAGACTTGGGGTTGTCCTGCTTACGTAAGAGTTACACAGCAGGATATCTTGTTTTGTAAGAGTTACTTAGCAAGATAGACAATACCTAAAAAGTACAAGTATAGGTTCATTGAGTATCCTGTAAATTAAATAAGATACTAGTTCTATAATTTAAAGAAGCGAAGTGTGTTCATTTCTTAGTATGGTACTATTCTAGAGAAAGAGTTTCTCATGGTTTGTGGGAATCATAGAAAGATTGAGCTTGGTGAAGTCAATTTAATAATCAATGAACCAAGGATGGAAACTTAGGCTCTATTAAGCAGTGACCTTTTAGCACACTTCTCCAAGTAGGTAAGAAAGGATGTTTAAGTCACTTTTTAAGTATGGTTGATGCCTGAAGGTGAACTTAGAGTTTTCTTGGTAGAGAAAATTATCCTTCAACCTATAAGGAAATGATGTTAGACATCGATTCGAGAAATATAAAAAAGCTATGAAAAACAAAATTGACTATATACATCAGGAACAAGTCTGGGACTTGGTTAAACTACCTATGAGAATTGTTCTCATTGGTTGTAAAGAGTTTACAAAGAGGTAGTGGAAGCTGGAAGGAAGGTACAGACCTTCTAGTCCCTATATTAGTTCTAGAAAGGTAATCCTCAATGATCTGGGATCAACTTAGAAGAAACCTTTGGAGCAATATTGATGTTAAAGTCAATTAAAATTTTATTGGCTTTTGTAGTATATTATGACTTTGAAGTTTAGTAGATGAATGTAAGAAAGGCATTCCGGAATGGATATTTCGAGTTAGAGATATTTATGGAACAGCCTGAAAGATTTACGTCCAGCCAGATTTTGGTCTAGTGTGCAAGAAAGGTCAGTAAGAGCATGATAGTTTTCTTAATGCTCTTTGTTGATAACATATTGGTCATTGGGAATGATGTCAGTATGTTAGAATCGGTCAAAAGTAACTCGTAAGACTTTCTCCATAAGGGATTTTGGAAGAGGCTTTCTTTGGGAAGAGGCTTCCATAATAGGACTCTCCCAAATCATTTCACATTAGCAGCGTCTTTGAAAGGTACGGTTTGTTAAATGTGAATTAATTAACATATCTTATAGACTTGGTGTTCATTTTTTGATGAGAGTGTCTCTTCAGATGGAAGATGAGAAGGTCAGAGTGTCTGACACACTAGATATGTCAGCTTTTCAAATATTGATGTATGCTATGATGTGTTTAAAACCTAATATCAGTGGCTGGTAAGAGTTACAAGCCACGTTCAATCTGATTCAGGTGACTGCCACTAGATGGTAGTTAAATATATCTTAAGGTACTTTGAGGGTACAAAGGATACGTTTCTAAAATATAGAGAAAATGACTTACAAATAAGAAGACGTATGGAGTCAGACTTCTAGTTTGACCTAGATGATAGAGAGTCTACATCTAAGAATATGCACATTTTCAATAGTACTAAGCAAGTTAGAATTATACCAAACTGGGATTCACTGCTAATTTATCAAATTGATACAGCAGAAGCGACAGTAAGGATTCGTAGGTTTGTCGCTGAACTTGGAAGAGTTCCAAGACAGATGGATTCTATCCTATAGTTTTGCGACAAAACCAGGCCGTAGGTCAAGGTGCCAAGAGGACACCAGTACTCTAATCATGTTGAGATGAGTCTCACATGACTAGAGGGATCTTGGCTAAAGGAGATATAATTATTTGTAGAAGTGTTCCATAAATAATTTAGCAGACCCACTATCTAAAGGCTATAACTCTTAAAGTGTTTATGAAACATGTAGAGTCGATGTGTATGAAATGCTATCAGGAATGACATTAGAGCAAGTGGGAGATTGTTAGGGTTGATGTTTACATGCCATCCCTAAATGTACATATATTTGTGTATTTATATAAGTATACATTCTCATTAAATCGCTAATACCTATTAATATGGTACTATGCAATGTAACATTACAGACATTGTATGATATGAAAGAGTTCAGATCAGATTTAAAGGAGTTTAGATAAAGGCTCATAGTTAGCTATGCTGAGAAATATATGCAAAATGTTAGCACAGTAAAGTATTAGCTGGTTATAATACTCAGCGAAGATTCAAGAGTTGGAGCCTTATCTATAATGGGACATAGACCTGGGAATATACTAGTAACTGCATAGTTGCAAGGGTTGCAATCGGGTGCCAGAAAATGTCAATTGCGCAAGTATATTCTCAAATAATTATCCCTAATCTATTTCTACCGATGCGGGTCTGTCGATGGATATTTATATATAGATCAGCATATGTCGTACCTATAGGGTATAGATAGTCTTTCCTAGCCGACGGTGAGCTTAGAGCTCGTATAGATATATGGGTATCCAGTTAGGACTGGATATGGGACAGACTCACAAAGGCCTCCGATAGACATCCTATGTAAGTCGTCTAACGAACACATGAAAATGCATATCTATTAAAAGATTCAATCACCATTTAATGTTACTAATTTTAGCATTTTTGTATTTTTAACTTGAAATAAAGTGTTCTCCTTAAATTGTGATTAATGAATGTTATTTGCACAGGTTTAGGTAAAATGGACATAAATCTCAATGTATAAATTAAAATGAAGAAATTCTTGAACCTAGAGTAATATGACTCAATCTTACACAAACTTTAAGAACAGTTAAAAAACCAAATCCAACATGTTATGGACCAAAAGTTGAGATACAATAGAAACGGGCTACAACTTCTACTCAGCTTGACCCAACTCAAGTATTTGGACCATATCTTATAAAATATATATCAAATTGGTATAATTATTGAACCTGTGAAATAATGACTTAATTATCAACAACTCTTATGTTGATGGTAAAGTCCAAATCAGCCGTTATCATGGACCAAATTGTATTGTAAGTGGGTAAAAGGGTTGTTGGCTGAAATCTGAAGTATCTTTGGAAGTTTGCTTATATCTTATTGGATACTCATCCAATTTATATGAACCTAGTGCCTATGAAAAGAAGAGACAAAATGACACAACTTTTATATCAGCCACAGAGGCTACATCGGTCATTTATATTATCAAAAATGCGCTGCAAGTGGGTGAATGAGTTATTCTCCTAAAATTATTGAAGATTGATGTCACACATGACATATTTCCATTCATTGCCTATATAAGGACACTCTTGGGACATTTTCAACATTAGATAATTCTCTCTTATTTTCTTCTCATTAACATATATTGTAATCTAGACTAGAGTTTTTGACAAGGCTAAGAGATGAACTTTTGTGTTTAATAAATATACTTCTATGCTTTGATTCGTTATCAAGAGCTACAAATGTTTGTAAGTTTGATTATGCTTAAACTCTTATCTATTTTATTTTCTATAATCCAAAGGTTATAATTCTCATGTTTCATATATTTTCAGTTATGCTTTCTTTATTTGATTCTTGTTGAATTATAATTGTTATTGGTTACATTGTTTTATAAGTTAATATTTTACTGCAATATTGTCAATTAATATATTGTCGATCTTGGATAACATATAAAGGCAATAAATGTTTAATATTCAAGTTGATCTTTTAGTGCAATATTGTCAAAATGATATATTGTCGATCTTAGATAACTTGTACAAATGAACATAATTTGTGTTAATGTTTGCAAAAGAATTTAGTTTATATCAAATGCATGTGCTATCAAATGTGCTATATTCTACATATCTTTTGATTGATTGTTTAGGATGTAAAACTGTCAATTGAGTTATAAACATTGAATCAAAGTGTAGAGTAGATTTATAAAAGCATAATTGTGATTCTCGAATCCTTGCTTAAATCATCATAAGACATTTTTCTCAATTCATAGATAAATTTATCTCATCCACTTAAACCAGTTAATTAATTTTCTCATTTGCTACTGCTTTAATATTTTACTTCACCAACCTATTTTGCCAAAAGCTTCCTCGTGGGATCGATACCTCAAACTATACTGCAATAGCCGCATTATATTTTGAGCATAAACACCATCAACGGAGGGTTCTCTCGAGTTGAGTAGTATACGTGGTCATTTGACCTGAGTGCCACAGTGGGCTTGTAAGTGATCCACCATACTTTGGTTCCACGCATGTCATAAACATTTCATGGTGTGACTGCTTGGTGTCACTGGGTATAGTCCGATGCTTATGGAGTTTGGTGTGCACATATATGGGATTCGTCAGCTCATATAGGAATTTTGATATCCAGATGCTTCGAGACTGTATCTCGAAAAGTTTTGTGGCCACAAACATTAATCCTAAGAAAGAGTTTCGTCAGGGTGGAATAATATGGCAAAGGAGTTTGCACATATTGTTCAGTGAGATATAAGTCTAGAGATGAGACAAGGATGAGCATATGGGTATTTCACAGTGACAATCTTTATCCCCGCACATCCAGGATATCATGATGAAAGGACTATACGTATGCATTATAACCTCAGCTTATATGGTTCAACGCGCTGATTTGTAATATCCATGATGTATGCGTGGGGCATTGCTCACGGACTCATGGAATATTTTCATTTGACGAATCGGGCGTGGACCTAGGAAGTCCCGCGATATGGAGTATACTCGTTGTGCACTGGGGCAGTGTGCCGAATTAAATTATTTAATCCAGCACTACCACAAAAATGAGTTGTTTTTGTATTTAAGTGTTAAATACAACAATTAATCAATAATTATTATTTACTAATTGTATAATAACACGTGGTGCATTGTGTACCCTCAGTTAAGTTTACTCAAGTATGAAATTTGGTAGAACCACTAGGAGTATACTTGGTAACTATTCATGAGGGGCAAAGTGATCATTTCACACATTAATTATATAAATAATTAAAATATCTTATTATTATATATTATTATATTTTGGGTGCCAAATAGTTGGCACCCATTATTACTATTATTATATTTATAATATTATTTTATTATATTATATTATATATATATATATATAAAGTGAGATTTGTGAATTGGGAAGTGGAGTGTGTTTGTGTCAGCAAAGGAGAAAGAAATTGAAATTGTTTCAATTTCTTTGGTTTGTTGAAAAAGAACGCGAAATGGAAGAGAAAAGAAGAAATGAAAGTTTGTTTCATTTCTTTCATGCGAGTCGAGAAAGAAAAAAAAATAAAAATAATAGAAAAAATAAAATTATTTTATTTTTCTCTATGATTCCAATAGAAGTAATTGTGAATTGTTTTAAATTTTCATTTCCTATCCTTTTAGAGAAAAGAAAGAATACACACTACCTGTTATTTTAGGGTTAAGAGTTAATCCCGTGCTGGATATGAGGCTATTGTTCTAGCTCACCAAGCCTACTGAGTTGGTGACTAGAACTGCTCACAAATTGGTCTCCATGTAGACTCTGAGGAAATACATGTATAACGTTACACGTTGTGGTGAGTTATCAACACTATTAATATATTAATGTGATTAATATATCTATTTATTGTGTTTATTGTAGTTTTTTACGCTTCCGCCGTGTTAATATGTATATGATACACATTTTAGGCAATAGACATAATTACACATACATACACCCACATATATTAGATCCCCGGCAACAAACTCTACACTATTATATGCTTTGTTAATATCAAGCTTTAGTACTATTAGCCCATGTTTACCCTCCCTTTTATATTTAATCTTATGCAAATGCTTATAACTAGCAATGATGTTAACAGTAATAAGCCTATGCGAAAAGAAAGTAATTAATTCAAAGACAATACTTGGTCAAGCACCACTTTTAGCCTATTTACGATAATTTTTACAATTAACTTGTAAATGACATTATAGCGGCTAATCGATTTATAATCTATTGTTTTCTTAGTGAAACTAACTTTTGGGATCATTAAAATTTGAGTTTGATTAATGTTGGAGATATCACCTTTATCATTAAGGATGTAGAGACAATCAAGTTCTGGTACAATGTTTCCAACTTCTCGCCAATGCTTATGAAAGAAAATTAGAGGCAAACCATCAAGCCCTAGTTCCTTAGTTAGAGCCATTGCATCAGTGCTATTTTGATTTCTTCCTTTGAGAAAGCTTGATCAAGAACTCTGATTATATTATATAAGATTTTCTTAGTCACTCATTTCAAAACAACATCTTTTTATATGTTATTGGAGCAGAGGAAGTGAATAGGTTTCTGAAGTAACCACATATAACCTCTTCCACTACAGGCTTCTCTTCTACCTATTGATTTTCATCATTAAAAGGACCTTCAATTTTAGTTTTTCTTCTCTTAGTAGTAGCTGTAGAATGGAAAAACTTTGTATTTTTGGCTCCCTCTCTAAGTTGATTAACTCTTTACCTTTGATGCCAATAAGTCTCTTCATTTTGCAACATAGTATCAATCTTTTTTTCCAACCATTTTACTTTTTCAACATCAATACATTGTGTATGGAGAGCTTATAATAATTAAGCTATTGCATAAGATGATCCAACTTCTTTTTTTTTATTTCTAAAGTCTTTCTTGCTCTACTTCCTTAATTTTTATTGAGAATTAGCAACCTATGTCTATAAATTGATGCATTGGGTTATGATTTACCCCATGGGCCCTCATCGACCAACTTTTCTTTATTATATCTTGACATTCACAATATGAAGTTCAAATCTTTATAAAATAGAATTTTTTCCCCTACCCATTCTTTTTCTTTTTGTTGGTTTAATGTTTTATAGAATTCCACCACCGCAGGCTTATGATTTGAATACCATGTATCAATATTGGTGACCATATTTCTATAAATAAAATATTACAAGCCTCTATTAGAAAAGAACCTGTCTAATCTCTCATCTATCAAGTGTGGCCAAATCTCCTATTTGATATATAAAATGGTGCTCCTGAATAATCCATGCCCAGTAAATCATTGTCTTTAACTGAATCTCTAAACTGCCACATTGACCTTTACATTTTATATGCTCATCCATTCTTTCAATGATATCCATTACTTTATTAAAATCTATGTTGCATAGCCATAGTAGATGGGAATTTATAGCCAATCCTTTTAAAAGATATGATATGTGTTTTTTTTTTACCATAGATACTTAGAATCTCCACCAATCATGACAATCTTACTTAATCATTATTTCAAATAATGCTTGCTAAATTACTCAATATGTAAGTTTGTCTCCAAGTTTTATAAAATTTCTCGACCTCTACCAAGCCCCACTAAATTCACAAGAAAGTAGTAAATAAAGTGGGTTTGAATTATAACTTTTCCATCTATTTCTTTTTCATTTTCACCTCACAAAGAAATAGCACACCAAGTTTGTAAATTTTGAGAATTTTATTTAATGTTATGAATGTTTAAGGATTCCCAAAACCCTGAATGTTCTAGCAAAGTGTTTTCATAGCTCTCGGTGAGGTTGATATTCAACCTCCATCAACTTGTCTAAATATGTTTGCATTTGAGTAAAGGTAGCCATGTCAGTGTTATAGGTGAGTGAATAGTAAGAGAAGTGCTTAACATAGCCATGTAAATGTTTAGAAGTAACTGAACAGTAAGAGAAGTGTTTAAGATAAAGTTACATTTTCTATATATTGGGTCTAACACCTCATCGTTAGCTTTATTTTTTAAGTAATGCTATACTTATCAAATGGTATTTTAATTTTTTTTACCTCAAATAAATATGTCAAACAATTATTTTTATGGTGAAATGATGTAATGGTTAATTTTAAAATTTTTACTATTTCACCACCCAATGATTACTTGCACATTAATTTGAGATGAGAATTTTGGAATACCATTTGAGAAGTATAGCATTACACTTATTCTTTTTAGGGTTTAGTCCATCAATGCCTATGTCTCCTAGGTTTCTTTTACGAGATGGTAATGGTGATTTGGTTTTAGGTTAGAAGTAGAGTTTGGGTCTTCAACTGTTGATTTCCATTTTTTAACTTCACGTTCTTTGGTTTTTTCATTTTAATTTGTAGGCTTTAAGTTGAGTGAGATTTTGTTTTGCAATTTTTAGTTATGGGCTTATTGTATTTTTAGGCTTCAAATGTTGTTTACCTAGAATCCTTTTTTTGACTACTCTCATGCATTTTCTCTTTTTTACATTGCTTTCTTAAGAAAAAGAATTGAATTTTCTCTGGCTTGCTTCTTCTAAAGATGCTGCCCTATCCTTTCTTAAACTAACTTTATTAATTCATCATTAATTTCCTTAGCTTTTTGGCTATGTTTACTTTCATGTTATAATTTCGCAACAAAAGACTTAAAATAAACTAAGAATCAACACATGCAAAACAAGAAAATGAGAGGATGCATATAATTATAGTGGTTTTGGCTATAAATTATAGCTTACTTCTACTTTTAAATTCAATAATGGGAGTCGTCTTTCTGCACTATGCAAAAGATTACAACCTTAATGCTAATTACCATGTAAAATCCTTAATACATGAACAAAGAGTTCAAATCTTGAGTTAATTGAAGAGGATGAGCAAACCTTAGCCTCAAAATCCCTCTTTCTCTTTTAAACTCTCTCAAACACTAAGTGGCCAAGAAAATTGAAAATGAAACTCTTAACAAAAAACTAAGAATGAAAAGAATATATACTAAGTACAAACAACAACATTTTAAGGTAAGGCAAATTCAATTGAAGTAAATTACTTATGTACCTCTGTTACTAAATGTTATTTACTTTGAGAACTATATAATATTACAATTTCCACCTTGGTTTCCAAAGAAAATACTCGTGTGGAAAAATAAGCTCCCTCGCATTATAGACCTGTCTTACTAGCTTTTTCCCTCTGTCAATATTGAGTAGGCTCTGGCAAAGTTGAATTTACTTAAGGGTAGTACCGTAGTTCCCATGTCTACTAGTTTTCTTTTATTTAAAATTTCTCAACTTCAATTTCTCCTTTAGAAATGATGTCTCTAATGAAGTGAAACTTTATGTCAACATGTTTTGTTCTTTCATAAAAAATATGGTTTCTATAAAGATGCAAAGCACTCTGACTATTTGAATATATTTTCTCTGGCTTCTTCATAATTCTAAGTTCCCTTAATATCCCTTGTAACAAAATCCCTTCTTTTATAGCTTCAGTCAAGGCAATATAATCTGCCTCTATATTTGAGAGAGCTATAATTGATTAATTTGGGATTTCTAACTTATACAACAACTATATAGAGTAAAGAAATATACTGTTATAGACCTTCTTTTGTCTTTATCACTTGTAAAATTAGAATATACATGTCCTAAAACTCCATTTCATTGTTAATGTCACTAATATTAAACTATAATCCAAGGATCTATTAATGTATATGAGTAACTATTTTATTCCTAACCAATGATCTTTTCCTTGATTAAACATGTATCTACTTAGAATACTAATTAAGTGGGCCAAGTTAGGTTTAGTAAAAATCATTGAATACATAATAGATCCTATTGCGTTAGAGTAAAGTATTACACTTATTTCTCACGTTTTTTTTATTTTTTATTATAGGACAATGTTTTAGAGAAAACTTAAAATGAGTAGTCTATAGAACTTTTACAGGTTTTGCATTTGACATATCAAATTACTTAAAACTTTATTTAAGTAATTCTTTTCATGTAAGAATAATTTATTTTTAGTTATGTCCTTGGTTATATCCATTTTCAAGATTTTCTTTGCCTGACTAAGGTTTTTTTTTACGTCAAATTCAATTTTAAAAAGTCTTTTTAACTCAACAATCTTATGTGTTATTTCTATTGGTAAAAAGCATATCATCAACATATAAAAGCAATTAAATTTCATCATCACTTCCTAAGTTTTTAAAATAAAAGCAGTTATCAAAATGACTCCTTTTAAATCCAGTTTTAGTGATAAAAGTATCAAACATTTTATACCACTACCTAGGAAATTATTTTAAGCCATACAATGAGCTATTTAATAAGCATACAATAATCACCTCAAGTTCACCATGTAGGAAAAAGAAAACAGCTTTTACAACCAATTGTTCTAATTCTTAATTAAAATGTGAAGCTAAGGCTAATTCTAATCTAATAGTAATGTACTTTACTACAAGTGAAAATATCTCATTATAATCAATTCTCTCCTTTTGAGAGAATCCTCTAGCCAAGAACCTAACTGGTTTAGTTGGTTGTTTCTTTTTTTTATTTTATATATCCATTTATAATCAGCTAGTTTTAGGTTCAAAGACCTTAGTACCAAAATCTATGTTTTGTTAGTTTCAAGAGACTTCATTTCATCACACACGGTAGTATTCCATTGTTTTGAATTTTTACTATATATAACTTCTTTATAAGTACTAGGTTTAGTTTATTTGTATATCTTGTGATGAAGAGAGAGCAAATACAAGTAAGTTATAAGGTGCATATTTAGAAGGAAGTTTTGTCTGCCTTCTTTCTCTCTCTCTTGCAAGTTAGTAGTTTTGTAATAAGGATTTAGGTTATGTTTTACCTTACTGATCTGACTACTCTGCTTTTTTGCAACTTCATTCTGTTGGGGTGGTGTCTAAATATTCTATGTCTCAATGTTTCATTTTTTTTCTAAAACATTATCAAATACTTCATAAAAGAATTCTAAACCATTATCTATCCTTAAGACCTTTAATCTTTTCCCTATTTGGTTCTCAACCAAATATTTTCAATGTTTAAATTTTATGAAGGTATCACTTTTATTAGTAAGCAAATAGACCTGTAATGTTTTAGAATAATCATCTATAATGGAGAGAAAATATATATTGCCTACATGTGTAGTGGTGTGTGCAAGACCTCATAAGTCAGCATGAGCATAATCTAAAATGGCTTTGTACCTGTGAGTGCTAATTTTAAAACCTAATCTCTATTGCTTACCTAAGATACACTATTCATAGAATTTAATTTTATTTATTTTATCATTACCAAGCAATCCTAATTTGCTTAATTAAACTTCGATCACTTATATGACCAAGCCTTCTGTCCCATAGTTTAGTTTTATCTAAGTCTTGATTTATGACAGCAATAGCAGAGTTAAGTTTTGTTTCACCTTGAAGAATGTATAAACCATTTCCTTTTCATTATAACCAAAACACCAATGCTAATTTTTTAATTGACCATTTTCAACTTTACAAGTATATCCACCTTAATCTAGTACGCCTAAAGAAATTATTATTTTTTTAATTTAGGTACACACCTTACATATTCAAGGACTCTTATATTGCCATCAAACATCTTAATAGCTACTAGCCTTATGCCTTTAACCTTATAAGCCTGATTATTACCCATGAAGTCTCTTTCCCATTGTAGTCTTAATATTTTTGGAACCAATTATTTCTAGGTTAGGTATAATATGTACAACAAGAGTCTCACACCTATTCATTTGAATTTTCATGAAAAGTGTACAACTAGAGTTTAACATCTATTCATTTGAATTTTTATGAAAAAAAAAACTATATGTGCATCAGCACCATCAGGGCCATCACTAGTTACAATAGCATTTGCATTATCAAATTATTTTTCTTTTAGTTTTCTTACTCTTTCATAATAAATCTCCTAAAATGTCTTTCTTTACCACAACGAAAATATTTTCTTAGTAATGACATTGACATAAACTTATGCTTACCCTTATATTTACCTTTAGATTCTTTTTTGGTCACTTGTACCCTTAACAAATGAATTCTCACCAACATTATTTTCTTTTTATTTTTCTATCTTAATCTCTTGTTCTCAAGCTCTTAAGGTAGTTAAATAGTCGTCTAAGGTTAAAGACTCCCTACTATATTTTATGGCAGACTTAACCTCTCTAAATGATTAGGATAATGAATTTAACAAAATTACAACATGGTTCTCATCAGAAATAGTTTTATAAGTATTAACAAATTTTATATAAATCTTTTTAAAATCATTTAAATTTTCTTCAAGTCTTTTATTCGGGCTCATTTTAAAACCAAATAATCTTTTTTTAATAAGGATTTTACTAATTAATGATTTAGAAATGTATAACGTTTCATGCTTACCCCGAAGATTATCAATTGTGGTCTCTTCATTAACCTATCTCAAGACATTGTTTGTAAGTTGTAGAACTATAATTCTGAAGGTTGTCTCATCTATTTTTGTAATTTGTTCTAAAGTCAAGGTTTATGGACGATCTTTGGGTTCAACTAAAGCCTTCACTATTTTTTGTTGAACTAGAAGTACTCTCATTTTCTTTTTCATATTCTGAAATCCCCATGCCCATCAAACCTCTCTATTTGAATCGAGTTGAACACATATGGAGAGCCTTTGATTCTTGAACCATAAACTATAAAGATGAGTCTTAATCGAAACCTTAACCCTAAGTTCTGATACCTGATGCGATATTTCTATATCTTAAATTGAGTGCAAGTATACATTATCATATACAAGTAATAAGGGACTAAATAAGTCGGATGTCGAACCCACAAGGATAATTTCTTCTTTTTAACCAATTACTAAAATGATATCTTCCTAATAATTATTCAGATAAATAAAAATCTAAGAATGAATGTAGAAAATATAAAGATAAAAACACAATGTAACGAGATTTAAGTGATAGCAATATAGAGAAATCTTAGGATTAATACTTTCCCTCAATATGCTTTCTAATAATTAACCTTCTAATATTTAACTCCCTTAGTCTTTGTTATTGATCAAGACACTAATGTATTCACAAGCCTCTTCCAAGGTCATACAAGTATACCTTAATTTTCCAAATACCTATATTCCTATGGTACTTGTAATAAATTAAGATTCATTAAGATTATGTCTTATTGATCATACATGCCAATTAGGTATTCTCTAATTTTCTCTACCATCAATCCACCACACATCTACTTACTTTTCTCCTTTTTTTATTTTCCTTCAAGGCATTCTCTAAAAGAATGCCCTAATTTTTCACACCTATAATAGAATTCTAGGAGTTTTTCATAAACCAACGATAGGGGTTAGAAGTGTTAGAAATTTGGATGTATGAATGTTGAAACATGGTGGTGAAAGCAACACGTGTAGAAACTAAAAACAAAACAACAAGAATAAAAAAAACAATAATTGAATGAACAACAAGCAACAAGAAAAAATAGTGACCAATAGTATTAGAAAACAATGAAAATAGACACCATAATGCAAAAGAGGTTGCGTTGTTCTAAAAATTGGATTTCGCCCTTTTAAGATATTAACCCTAAATTAACCTATATCTATTTAATTCGACAAATTTTTTTGTGTTTTTCATCATCCAATCACCCATGTAAGCCAAATTTTAGCATTTTTAGAGTTTTTTTAACATTACCACATAAAAAATTTTCCAAAAATTCTAAAACTTGATTTTCAAACCTTAGGTATACTCCAACCAAATTTGACCCATTTAACTTGTTTTGGGGTTTAGTTTTACCAAATTTAGGTTCTAAATCATTATTTCATTTGTTTACCATGGTCACCGCTTTAGGATCAGTTGCATGGAGGCAAACTGCCAATTGTAAGGTTGCTTACGATATCCAAATTTTTTTCTAAGTCCTGAAATGCAAAAAAAATTTAGACATTTTGTACAAGAAAATCGGTAGTTAATTTATCGGACTTACAATAGTACTTATCTCATGATGTAAGTTTGGTTAAATCACTACGATTTATTGGTATGGATATATTTGTTAAGATGCATGAACCTAAGTCCCCAAACTAAATAAAATTGTTCTATAACAATTTGAGACATATATAAAGGGACGTGAAAGTAAGGTCACATACGGGGTCATTAATAATGCATTAGATCTACCTAGTAATAGAAGAGAGTGCAGGATTGATTTTAATTTTTTTTTATGTTTATTTTAAGAAAAATACCTTAATTGCGATTTTTTCATAGATCTTTTCTATTAACACTAGTAAATCTTTCACGCTGTATCTCTTACCAATGAACTACTCATATGGGCGAGTTGATAAATTGTAAAAGATCTAAGTTTTTGTGCTTTTAATTTTTTCTCTCTAAAAAAAATTTAGCAAAAATAAGCACTAATAAAGAATACATAAAAGTAATTCTAATAACCACTTTTATAATACAAGAGTCCTTATTGTATCCAAACTCCTAATCCTGATAGGATTATGATAAAATAATATCTTTATACTATTTTAATTTAAATAATTAAAAGGATAATATAATATCTAATATTATCTTTAATTTAAATAATTTAGATAACTCATAAAATCTAATTTAATTAAATAATTAATAGTCTAATAATTTATTTAATTCTATAATTATTATGGATTGGACCAACATTTGATTGATTCCAACAAGTTTAATCAAATTAAATATAGGCTAATATGATTAATTAATTAGTCTTAATAAGTTTAATTAAATTGAACTTGGGTCAATTAATATTTTAGATCCAACAATTAATCTAATAGTCGATTTTAGTGTTTATAGAGCTAGCATGGAGACTAATGGACTTACAAAATTAAGCTCTAATAAATTAAATCATTTGATTAAACTCTTTAATTAATATGATTTTATTTATTAACTTTATATTGCTCTACTAAAAATATAAAGTTGAACTCTTAATTTTGCAGATGAATATAAAACAGAAAATTGTCTTCGTCTATTTAATAATAATTTCATATAGATCAATCCTCTACAAGTGTTCATAATTAAAGTTAGGTCGAGTGTTCATTAACCTCTCTAATTATATTTTTGTCCTTGATCCACATTGATCCTCTTTTGAACATTAAATTTGTGAAATTCACAAATTTATTATTTTCTTTAACTCTTAAAAAAAACTAAGCGCTCATTATGTTCAAGACCAAAATTAATTATTAAGGGAATAATTTATCTAACTTTTTTTTAAAAGGAGTAGATTTCATAGCTATAACAAATGTTCCCAATCATCTATTTTGTTATATTTATAAAATACTTAGTAATTGACTGAAAATCTTTTATAGTCTTTCTCTTATAAATTAATAAACATAACTCAATAAATAAGAGTTTACTAATCACTCAGGATTAAGATTAATCCATATATAATTATATTATGATAAAATAAATTATCTTTACTAACGGAGATTAACAGAGAATTAATTTTATCGTGGTCAAATTCTCTATAATCAACATTATAGAAAATGCCTCCATTTTCTATGTCACCACATAGAATGATCTGAATAAGACTATTGTATGCAATATACAAATGGACTACACTTGTGGTCTATCAAAATGAAGTTTCCCTCTTTATTTAGACTAAGGATAAGTTTAGATTATTAAGCTTAAACTCAATCTTCTCGTATATAATTATTATATACTAAGTTTAAGGTTACGTATAATGATCAATGAATTTTATAATATTTGAATAAAAATAATCATAATTGCAAACATAATATTGAATGAATAACCTTTATTAATTATATTTAGTAGTATCTAAATATAAATAATCATGCTTTTAGGGCATATTCCAACAATCTTCCATTTTTCCTAAAGTAGTTGAGATATATCTCGTATCCCTAGACCCTCTAAGTGACTCTCAATAGTAGCAGCAGGAAGAGTATTTGTAAAAGAATTAGCATGGTTATTTTGTGACTCGATTTTCTTAACTATAACATCTCATCAGTGAACAATCTCCCTGATCAGATGGTATTTCCTTTATACGTGCTTGCATCTTTTGTGACTTCTTGGCTCTTTGGAACAACGTCCAGATTTGACAAGAATTTATGGAGCTATATCGCTACCTTAGCTGCTTCATAAGTCGCTATATATTCGGCTTCCGTGGTAGAATCGACAATACATGATTGCTTTATGCTTCTCCATACAATGGCTCCATAACTAAGAGTAAACATTGATCTAGACGTGGATTGTTTAGAATCTAAGTCAGATTGAAAATCAGAATCAATGTATCTAATTGGGATCAAATCCTTATCGGAATAGACAATCATATAGTTTCTCGTTCTCCGTAGGTACTTGAGAATATGGTTTACCATAACTCAGTGATTATATCCTAGATTGGATTGATACCGGCTGACTATACCTATCGAATAGCAAATATCAGGCCTAGACAAGATATGACATACATTAGGCTGTTTACTGCAGAGGCATAGGGTATCAATCTCATATCTTATTCTTTTTGAGGTGTTTACAAGTAAATTCCATAACGAGAAGGTAAATTACCGTTTTCAAAATTCTATATTAAAAACCTTACAAGGATCTTATCTATGTATGATGCTTGAGACAAAGTTAAGAGTTTGTTCTTATTATCTCGTATAAGTTGAATCCCAAGAACATAACTTGCTTCTCCCAAATCTTTCATTTAAAATTGCTTAGTTAGCCATTTATTTACATCCGATAATACTTCTTTATCATTCTTAATGAGAAGAATATCATCAACGTAAAGAACTAAGAAAATTACTTTGCTCTCTTTAATGCACTTATATATACAAGCTTCATCAATATTTTTCTCAAAGCGACTTGATAGCTTGATTAAATATTATATTCCAAGATCTAAATGCTAGCTTAAGCCCATAAATGAACCTTTGCAGCTTGCAAACCTTTTGCTCTTGATCTTGTTCTATGAATTCCTCTGGTTGAACAATGTAAATGGTTTTATCAAGATTTCCTTTCAGAAAAGCAGTCTTAACGTCATTTTGCCAAATCTCATAATCTAAACAAGCGGCAATGGATAAAAGAATGCAAATCAATTTTAACATGGCTATTGATGAGAAAGTCTCTTCGTAGTCAACTCATTTGTTTTGGGTATAACCCTTTGTCATTAGCCTTGCCTTGAAAGTCTCTACTTTTCTATCTACTCATCATTTTATTTTATAGACCTATTTGCACCCAATGGGTTTAAATCCTTCAGGTAGATCTATAAACTCCCATACGGAGTTAGAGTGCATTGACTTCATCTTGATATTTATGGCCTCAAGCCATTTCTCTTTGTCAGAATCTTCCATTGCTTGTTTATATATCAATGCATCATCTACATTGTCATCAGAGATTATAACTTGTGCTTCTCTAATTAAAATGTAGCGTATATGTGGTCTTACTACCCTCTTACTATGCCTAAGTGGTGGTGGTGTATCCTGACAAGTAAGCATAGTTTGTTGACTTTATGATCCAACAACAATTGTTGGTTGTTAAGATCTAACCTCATTGAAAAGTAGTTCCTCGATAATAATTTTTCTTTTAGGTATATGATCTCTTATATAATTATCCTCAAGAAAAGTAGCATTTATCGATACAAAAACTATATTATCTTGAGGGTTATAAAAGAAACCACCTCTTATCTCTTTGGGGTAACCTACAAATAGGCATAATTCTGAAAGTGGTTCTAACTTCCCAGTCTTTCCCTTTAGCACGTGTGCTGGACATCTTCATATATAATAGTATCGCAAAGAAGGCTTACGACCATTACACAACTCTAAGAGTGTTTTAGGGATTGAATTAAATTGTACTACATTAAGAATATACATTGTTGTTTGCAATGTATATCCCTAAAAAGAAGCGGATAACGATGAGAAACTAAGCATGGATCTCACTATATCTAGTAACGTTCTATTTCTCCTTTTGACAATACCATTTTATTGTGGCGTTCTCGGAGCAGTGAGTTGGGATATGATCTCGTGCTCTTTTAGGTGATCTCCAAATTCAGCATTGAAGTATTCAACTCATCGATCAGATCGAAGTACTTTTAATAGTTTATTGAGTTTTTCTTGGATTTGGCTCAGAATTCTTTGAACTTTTCAAGCATTTTTTATTTTCTATGCATCAAATATACATAGCCATAGTGAGAACAATAATCAATAAAAGTGACGAAATATTTATATGCTCCTTTAGCTTGTACATTAATCAGACTACAGACATCTGAATGTACTAGTTCCAAAGGTTATTTGGCCATATTGCCTTTTTTAATAAAAGGTCTTTTAGTCATTTTACCTTTAAGACAAGATTCGCAAACAGGTAAAGTACCGACCTATAAACTATTTAAGGGTCCATCCTTTACTAGTCATTGTACCATGTTTAAGTGCCAAATGACCTAATCTAAGGTGCCAAAGAAATGTTTCATCATCAGGAGAAATTATTTGTTTCTTAGGTTTTGGTTATTTCACCTTGAACTTTTTAATATTAAGTAGTGTTTGAGTTTCTAGGAGTAGGATATAAAGACCATTACCTACATTATTGATGAGAACATGAAAATACATATTTATTAAGAGATTCAGTCACCATTTAATGTCACTAATTTTAGCATTTTCTTGTATTTTTGCTTGAAATAAAGTGTTCTCCTTAAATTGTGGTTAATGAATGTTATTTGCACAGGTTTAAGTAAAATAAACATAACTCTCAATGTAGAAATCAAAATGAAGAAATTATTGAACCTAGTATAACATGACTCAATCTTACACAAACTTGAAGAATAGTGGAAAAGCCAAATCCAACATGTTATGGGCCAAACATTGAGATACAATAGAATCGGGCTACAACTTCTGCCCAATTTGACCCAACTCAAGTATTTGGATTGTATCTCATAAAATACATATTTAATTGGTATAATTCTTGAAGCTGTGAAATACTGACTTAATTATCAACAACTCTTATGTTGATGGTAAAGTCTAAATCAGCCGTTATTATGGACCAAATTTTCTTGCAAGTGGGTAAAAGGGTTGTTGGCTGAAATTTGATGTATCCTTGGAATTTTGCTTATATCTCATTGGATACGCATTTAATTTGCATAAATCTAGTGCCTATGGAAAGAAGAGACAAAATGACACAACTTTTATATCGGCCACAGAGGCTACATCGGTCATTTACATTATAAAAAATGCGCTGCAAGTGGGTGAATGAGTTATTCTCCTAAAATTATTGAAGATTGATGTCACACATGACATATTTCCATTCATTGCCTATATAAGGACACTCTTAAGACGTTTTCAACATTAGATAATTCTCTCTTATTTTCTTCTCATTAACATGCATTGTAATCTAGTATAGAGTTCTTGACAAGGCTAAGAGATGAACTTTTATGTATAATAAATCTACTTCTATGCTTTGATTCGTTGTCAAGAGCTATAAATGTTTGTAAGTTTGATTGTGCTTAAACTCTTATCTATTTTATTTTCTATAATCCAAAAGTTATAATTCTCATATTTCATATATTTTCAGTCATGCTTTCTTTATGTAATTCTTGTTGAATTATAATTATTATTAGTTACATATTTTTATATGTTAATCTTTTACTGCAATTTGTCAATTGATATATTGTCAATCTTGGATAACATGTAAAGGAATAAAAGTTTGATATTCAAGTTGATCTTTTACTACAATATTGTCAAAGTGATATGTTTTCGCTCTTAGATAACTTGTATAAATGAACATGATTTGTGTTAATATTTGCAAAAGAGTTTAGTCATATCAAATGCATATGTTATCAAATGTGCTATATTTTACATATCTTCGATTGATTGTTTAGATGTAAAACTGTCAATTGAGTTATAAACACTAAATCAAAGTGTAGAGTAGATTTATAAAGTATAATTGTGATTTTGGAAGTCTTGTTTAAATTATCATAAGACATTTCCTTCAAATCATAGACAATTCTATCTCATTCACTTAAATCAATTAATTTTATCATTTGCTATTGCTTTAATATTTTACTTCACCAACTTTTTTTGCCAAAAGCTTCCTCGTGGGATCGACACCTCAATCTATATTGCGATAGCCACATTATTTTGAGGGTAAACAATTATCGACGCATATATTCTAACCATTTCTAAAAATAAAAACTGAATTATTATTAAAAGAAATAAAATAACAATGTTCTAAACATTTAGAGACAGAAATCAAATTTTTTCTAAAACCAAGAATATAATAAACGTCTTGCAAAATTAAAAAACGGTCCCTAAACCTAAGCCTAACTACTCCTACTGTTTTAGCTAAAACAACGGCCCCCGGTATCCACTCACATTGTAAGCTCTCCATCTGCCAATGTCTGAGAAGAATCAATCATTTCTAAAGAAGAACAAACATGATTAGTGGTCCCGGAGTCAACTACCCAAGAGTATTCATTATCTTCCACTAAACAAGCATCAAGAACAAGTAAATCACATTTACCTTTCTTTTTCTTCTTAAGCTCTTCTAGATAGATGGTACAATTCCTCTTCCAGTAGCCTTCCTTTTGATAGTGGAAACATTTTTCTTTAGCCTTGACCTTGCTGCTTTTGTTCTTCCTGTTAAGTTTACCTTTTGATAAGCCATTTCCTTCATTATTCCTCTTTTTGGCCTTGAAAAAAGAAGGCTCTTTATCGGTAACATTTGCTTCCTCTTGTTTCCTAATATTAATGGATTCAAAGGTTTGGAGCGCATTGAGCAACTGAGTCATGTTAAACATAAGTTTGTTTGTGAAATAGTTACCCGTAAATTGAAGGAAACTAGAAGATAGGGTTTCTAAGATCATCCTTACCTACACACGCTTATCTATTTCTGCCATATGAATCTCAGTTTTGTTAAAATGAGCAATCATTTTAAGTACATGCTCACGAACTTAGGTTCCACTCTTCATCCTAGTATTAATAATGATTTTCACCGTATCATGTCGGGATTTCTCAGAAGGCTGCCTTAATATTCGCTGAAGTGAATTCGATATTTTTTTTGCGGTTTTCATCTTCTCATGCTTACTTCTAAGCACTTCAGACATGCTTGCTAACAAATAGCAGTGGGCTTTTCCATTAGCATCAAGCCAATGATCATATTCTCCTTAACTTCTTATGAAGCATTAAGAGCAGACATTGGAGGGCAGTGATCAGTGAGGGTAAGCTTTTGGTTCTCACAAAGGAGTATGATGTTCATTATACTTTTTTTATTTCATAAAGTTTTCATCGGTTAATTTGTCATTGGATAATATTATGCTCAAGGGATTTGACATTTTGCTGAAATATAATAAATAAAGGAACTAAATCATTTATACTCAAATATCATCACAATTATGATATAATACTTTAAACATGATGTATAATTCAAAAGAATAAAGGCAAAAACCTTAGAAAAAATTCTATACCACAATAATCTAATTTACCAAAATTACTATGTCGCCGTAGGATAGGTCAAATTAATTTTAAATTAGATTGAGACGATCTCAATTAATTAATGTCTTTCAGTTATCTCATAACTTCTACATAATTATATTTATGTAAGTGTGATACATCATTTCGGATTCCTTAGAATTAACTTCAAAGTTGTCACCGTAAGGTAGGTCAATTTAAAAATACATCCAGAAATCTTATCTCATAGAAGTTAACTTTGATATTGATTCAAACAGACACCCTTCGTAGGGAAAACGAAAATAAAACCGTTATAAGATACTGCTTAAATCTCATGTTGTTAAACTAATAATACAAACTATAGGTCAAATTGTCATTTAACCATCTTCCACTTACTATTTTATGTTGTAGAATTTTATTTATAAAATATCTCATATTTTATAATTCTAGTGAAAACTATTACTGCTAGTCAATTATCGATCGCTAGGTTTTATTCTAAGTGTTTCTAGATTCTAATCATATTAACACTTAAATAAATTATTAGATTTTTATACTAAAAATCTAATTTATTATGGATAACCAAGACTTCTAATTTTAAGAAACTATTTATTATAATATGCTTAGTTAGTCCAAAGTGAATTACTAGATTTAACTAATTAAATCTAATTCATGTTATTTAAACCAATTATAGAATTATTTAATTTTAATTTAATTAAAAAAATTCTTTATTAAATAAATTAAAACTATTTTAATTAACTTTAATAACTAATTGGTATATTATGTGACAATTTTATTAAATCTAAACTAAACTGTTTTAATAAATAAATAAAATAATGACACATGTATTCATGACATGTTATAATGGATTGAGTGGGCACATTTTAGATCTAAATGACATGTTATAATGCATTAAAATTTTATAATATAAATCATCTCATGAAATAACATATAAAATATTAGTGTTGAGCGAGTTTTTTAAATTTTTTAAAAAAAAAGAAAAAGCAAAAACTTAAAATACGATTTTGAATTTCTTGTAATTTCTTCTTCTTAAGTAGTTTATGATATTTTAATAAAATACAATTATATCTCATATAATTAAATTTAATTATATTTTAAAAATAATAATTATATCTCATATAATAATAATTATTATTATTTTTAAATTGCTGGCTTTTGTTTTAGTTACTGTTTAAAATAGTGGCTATTAAAAAATTGTTGGGGGCAGGCCCACCAACCACTGCTCTAAGCAGTTGCTGTTTGGGTCAACCATGAGTTTAGCCCGCAGTTAGGCTTGCTTTTCAACATGCCTTCCCATAGGTCCCGCCTATAGGCATCTGCCAGGCCTGGTGTGGCTTAAGGCCATGCCTGGCCTAGCAAGGGAAGCCTGCCCTTTTGGCAGGCGAATGCTAGTAGCATGAGTGGCTCCATCCAAGGGAGACACTTTTTGTCTTTTTTTTGTAAAAGACCCAGCAATTGTTCACGCCAAGCCCGAAGCAACTCTTTTGTCTTTCTCTGTTTGAAAACAAATGCAACTTTAAAGCTACTCTTTTGTCTTTTGCTGTGTGAAAACAAATGCAACTTTTCTTCTTTGAATTACGTTGAGTTCTTCATCTATGCTTTCCGGCTTCCAATTCGCTTTTTTTTTTTTTAAATAAAAAAATAATTTAAAAATCCTATACTCTTTATTGCTCGTCTGATGCTATATGACAAGAGGAGCAAAAGGTGTAGTTTACACTATGGCATAATCATTACTAGAATTTTGAGAAACTACAATATTGTATACGCAGAGGGAGATTGTTTTGTTGTTGATGGATTTATTGATCTAAGGAGCTTCGGTAAGAAAATCAGGAAAGGCAGGAGGTGTAAAAAAAACACGATGATGACATGGACGGGGTTGAGCCACACGCTGAGATGGCCATTGACACTTTTAGATCTTCTGCAACACCTGATACCTCACTTGCATGCATTTATGCTCGACTTTGCAAGATTGAGCATCGACAGCTTGCTATTGAGTCTTCTTAGCCCACTATTAGGCGACAACAATGTTAAGTACTAAATAACATTTGATTATCTAGATGATATTAGTCATTTTCCACCTCCAACACCATCTTATATATTTTGATTTCGACGTAGCACATATACTTACGTTGCACCGTCATGTGCCATTTTATATGCATTTCCAGATTTTTTTTATTTGTTTATAACTTTTCATGCATGACTTCTAGAGGTTTTACGTATATTTATATTTTGTATATTTATTGATTATGAATGATATTACGCATGTTATTTCTACTCTTCTTTGGATATCATGTCACGTAAATGGTGTTATGGATAATTTAAAAAAAAAAAAAAATTTTGTGATTTGATTTCTTTTATATGTTGACTAACATATGCAATTGGTGATGTCAACATAAAAAGTAAGATGAAGTTTTTCTACTAATTTGTGACAAGCTCAAACATTTATAATCACGAGATTTTGGTAGCATATTTTTTAACTAAAAATATGCCAGTTGCCGAGTTTCAAGATGATTAAAATTAGTTGAACAGAAAAACTGAAGATACACTTGAGTAAAAAAAAGGCTACAACATAAATAAGAAACCAAGTCCACCATATTTGGCATAACAAATTACATTCATGCTAGTACGACAAAGTGGCGGCCCTTGGAAGTTGACAAGGAAATGGTCGCAAGATGAACTATTTTGATCTCAGTGTTCTGATTCATAGCAAAAAGCTTGGAGTTGTTAGGGTTGCTCCAGATTACCATAAGCTTCACAGACTCTACAGGGACGACGGTTATATGCCAGATCTGGTTGCTTATACTAATTTCTTAAGTGAAGGAAGATTCAAAATTTTGTTCAGCACACTAAGTACATTGCATGCACAAGGGAATTACAAAGCAGTGTTTATAGTTTCTGAACGAAACATCATGGATGCATTGAGGGGTAATCCATCTACTTCAACGGACGTACAAGTAGGAGGCAATGAAACTTTTAGGTAGGAAGGTGCATTAATTCATAGAAACTGGGGTACACATTGACTCCAGTAACGATGAGTCAGAGATGGTTGATTGGTACGACAATGAAGCAGAAATGGAAAATTACATGTCTAGCAATGATAATGAGTAGGTATCTGAACCAAGTGGTTATGTATTAACAACGAAAGGCTTGAACACAAGTACGACGAGTTCAGTTCAGTGAGGAGAAAGACAGAAGGATTGATATTAAGGGTCAGTTGTTTGACGATGTGACCAACTTAGAAAGGTCATGAAAGCACGCATTATATAGAAGCCTTCAAGTTATGCCAAGGTACGTGATCACAAGGATTTAGTAATATACATTGGGCTGCATTAGGTTCTGACTGGTAAATTATTACAAGGCTATTGGGGAACATAATGTTACGCCGAGAAGCTTTATCAAACAATAATTAGTATTGTTACTAATTATTATGCCGAACACAATTTTTGGATAATCAAAACATAACTAATCAATAATATTAGTAATGTGATATAATATTACAATAAGGCAATCAACTAACCAATCATTTAACATAATATGTAAAATAAAAAAAAAACACCAAATTTAATAAAATTTGATAATGTTATTTACGTTTTCAGGTGTTGTTAGAACAAATCCACTATCTTTAAAGAAAAGTTATAAATGTTTTGGACAACAATACAAAATTTTAAACTATTAGGTCAAATTACAAATACTTAAATAGTAGGGTTAATATTGTAATTACCCATACATTAGTGTATTATTACAAATTCTCAAAAATAAAGAGAAAAATTGAACAATTACAAAATTCAGGGGCTTGAATGTAAAATCTTTGAACTATAAGGTTCTTCTTAAGAGATCCTACAAATTGAGGGGAGAAGAGAATTATTCAAATGGACAACAAATAACAAAGAGAGTCTTATCTTATATAAGCCCAACCAAGCCACCCCCATGCCATCTCCCACTAATGTGGGATTTGCTTAAATTGGCATATAAGCCAATTTCAACAAATCTCCACCTTGACAAATATTCCAATCTTCCACAAAGCTTCATTTTTTTTCAAAATTCTCTATCCAAATGCAATGCCTCCAAATTTGCACCCAATGACGTTATCAAACTCGAACTATATTGATCAAGTCCAAATAATGACTGAACTTGATCGCTGCCACTACCCTAGTCAACATATCTACGGGATTCTCGGCAGTCCCAATCTTCTGAAGTAAGATTCTTCCTTCACTAATAATCTCTCGCACAAAATGATATTGAACATCAATATGCTTCATTCGAATATGGTACACTAGATTCTTCGCTAAATGAATAGCACTTTGACTTTCAGAATAAATAAAAATCTTTTTCTGACCAATTTCCAACTCATCTAGCAATCCCTGTGACTAAATAGCTTCTTTCACAGCCTCTGTAACTGCCATGTACTCTACCTCTATAGTAGACAAAGCAACTGTAGACTGTAAAGTAGACTTTTAACTCACAAGTACTCTCGCAAGAGTAAACACATAATTGGTTGTTGACCGATGTTTATCCAAATCACTAGCATAATTAGAATCAACATAACCAACAACACATTGATCACATGTATTATCTCTCTCAAAGACTAAGCTAACATCTACGGTCTTCAATAAATATTGTAGAATCTATTTCATAGCCTGCCAATGTCTTTTACCAAGATCATACATATATCTGCTCACTACTCTAACTGTATATGAAATGTTGGGTCTCGTACACACCATAGCATGTATCAGACTACTAACTACATTAGCATATGAAACTCGAGATACTCTTGTTTCTCATCTGAACTAGGAGATAAAGATGCATTGATTTTCATATGAGGAGTAAGTGGGGTACTTACAGGTTTTGACTCCTCTGAAATGCCAAAACGTTGTAATACATTTTTCAGATATTGCTTAAGTGAAACAAATTTTGCCTCATTCTCTGTTTCTACTAATCTCCATATCTAATATCTTTATAGCTTCACCTAAATCTTTCATCTCTCTGTTCAACCAACTCTTCAATTTTTCAATTTCTTCGATATTTATTGAAGCTATTAACATGTCATCAACATACAAGAGTAGATAAATGAAAGAACTATCATGTAGCCTCGAAAAATACACACAATGGTTAAATTTTCTTCTTGTGTACCTCTAACCCATCATAAATTGATCAAATTGCTTATACCATTACCCTGGTGATTGTTTCAAACTATAAAATGATTTTTTCAGTTTGTAAACCAATTTTTCCTTACCAGTAACTTTGAATCCTTTTGGCTGAGTCATATAGATTTTCTCTTCCAAGTCACCATGTAACAATGTAATTTTTACATCGAGTTAAACAAGTTCTATATTTAACTGAGCTACCAAGGCCAATAAAATTTTGATGGAAGAATGTTTCATAATTGGACAAAATACCTCATTATAGTCAATTCCTTCCTTCTATGCATAGCCTTTAGCCACCAACTTTGTCTTGTAGCGGACATATTTCTTGTCAGAAAATTCATCTTTCTTTGCATATACCCATTTGCACCCAATTACCTTCTTACCCTTCGGTAGTTGAGCTAGCTCCCAAGTTTATTTTTCTGAAGAGACTGCATCTCTTCCTTTATGGCTGTCTTCCACTGATCAACTTTAGAATATCTTATTGCCTCTCTATAAGTGGAAGGAACATCATCATCTACAACTAAAAGTACATAGGCCACTATATCAACAAATTGAGCAGGTCTCCAAATCTCACGTCTTGGCCTATTTACTACAATAGATTCTTGTTGTTGTTAAGGTTCCTGAGTAGAACCTTCTCCATCATCTCTCAAAACCTCCTCTGTCATAGGAGTACTATTATCTATCTCTACAGATCTAACTAGGCTCATGTAGTTATTTCCAACTCCACCTGTTGTTGAGTACGCTCCATCTGTTGTGGAGTACTATTTACTGTTGTCTAGTTTTATGATTTTTTCAACATAGAAAACTCATCAAGTGTTACATCTTTACCGTACAATCTTCCTCAAACTCAAACACAAACACAAAAGACAAATATCCTTTCACTCCTGAAGAAAATCCCAAGAAAATTGCTTTCTTGGCTTTAGAATTTAGCTTCGATTCTTTCACATGATAATATGTAGTGGAACCAAATACATGTAAAGAATCATAATCAGAAACAGGTTGTCCAGAGCAAACCTCCAATGGAGTTCTATCACCAATAGCAGCTGACGGTAGACAATTAATAAAATGACATGCATAGATCACAGCCTCAGCCCAAAACACCTTACCCAATCCAGCATTGGACAATATATACTAAACTTTCTCCAAAATGTTCGGTTTATAAGTTCTGCTACCTCATTCTACTGTGATGTACCTCTTATAATAAAATGACGTACAATACCCTCATCTTGACACAATTTCAAGAATTGAACACCGTAATACTCACCATCATTATCCTTCCTAAGATGCCTAATTTTTCTGTCAATTTGTGTCTCAATCATCATTTTTCATTTAAGGAAAGCACTAAATACATCATCTTTAGATTTCAAAACGTACACCCAAGTTTTTTTGAAAAAGTCATCAACAAAATAACATAGTGGCGCATACCTCCCACAGATGTAGTGTGGGAAGGTCCTCACACATTTGAGTGAACATAATTAAGAATACCCATAGTATTATGAATAGTGATGCCAAAATTCACTCTCTTCTGCTTTCTCAAAACACAATACTCATAAAAGTCTAGATTGCAAGTTTTTGCACCTTTCAATAAGCCTCTTTTCACTAAACTGAATAAGGCTTTCTCACTCGCATACTCCAATCGTATATACCATAATCTAGTGATATCTGAATCTGTATCATTATCAAAAACTATGGCTGCTGAGCCAATCACTGTACTACTATTATAGTAATACAAGTTGTTCCTCCTAGTGCCTTTCAAAGTCATAAGAGCTTTTAAAATATCCATCAGAATTCCATCTTGTATAGATACAGTACAACCTTTAGATTCTAAGGATCCCAAAGAGATGAGATTCATCTTTAACTTTGGTATATACCAAACAATTGTAAGAACACTAGTTGATTCATCATCATTTTTCAATCAAATTGAACCTATCCCAACAGTATGGCAACTATCATTATTTCTCATATACACAACTTCACCATTAAGCTATTTAAAATTAAAGAACCATTCTCGATGTGGACACATATGATAAGTATAACCTAAATACATAATCCAATCGTCAGAACCAGATGTGGATGAATGACCACCTAAACAAAAATTTGATACACTATCATCACTTATGCTTTCAACAACACATGCATTAGAATATACATGTCTTTTTCTTTCTTTTTTAACTTCGAACAATCTTTCTTTCAATGCCCTTTCTCCCAACAAAAGGCACACTTAACTTTTCCTACTCTACCCCTCGACTTAGATTTTCTTCTTTTTCCCAATTTTCTACTCTAACTAGCCCTCTCACTGTCAATGCTTCTATTGACTCATCTCTATGTTATCTCTGATCATTTCTATGAATTTCATGGTTTATCAAAGAAGAACAAACTTCTTCGAATGATAATTTATCCTTCCCATAAATAAGAGTAATATATAAATGTTCTAATTCATCTAAAAGAGAATCAATTAATAGCATAACCTTTATTTCATCTTGAAGGTTTTCTCTTAAATTTAATAAATTAACAATTAACTTATTAAACACATTAATATGAGAACTAATACTTGTACCTAGTCTCAATTGAAGACGAAACAATCTATTCAACAGATACAGTCGATTCTCATTACTTTTCTTCATATATTTGTTCTCTAAGGCCTTCCATAATGCACTAGCAAAAATTTTCTCTGATGAATGGATACTTCAGCTCTCTGCACAAACAAGAACGAATCAACACCTCACTCTACCATAAGTCAAAATTATTTCGCCACCAAATTTTTTCACATATAGTTTTACACTAGGGATTGTCACTATCCTCATCAATGTAGATGATGATGATGATGCCATAGCTACCTCACACAAATGAGCTCGATACACAATATCATAAATAACCAAGCTCTACCAAATAATTATATCCAACAACTAGTAATCCAAATTCATAACCTAGAATAGTAATAAGTGCTCAATAGAAAATAGCCACTCACTGTCCTAAACCTAGAGCTCTGATACCACTTGTTACACCAAGAAGCGTTCAAATAATAATTAGCACTGTTACCAATTGTTATACAGAATATAATTTTCAGATAACCAAAACACAACCAAGCAATAATGCTAGTAATGAGACATAATATCACAACGAGGCAACCGCCCAACCAATCATCCAACACAATATACAAAATAGAAAGAACACCAAATTTAATAAGGTTTGGTAATGTTACCTATGTCCTCGAGCACTGCTGAAACAAATCCATTATCTTCAAAGAGAAGTTACAAAGTTTTCAAGCTATAATACTATTAGGATTTGTGCTTACGTACCATCCCATTATGTATAAATTTTTAATGATAGTATTTATACAATTATTATTTCTAATAAAATCATTAATATTATTTATAATAAATGATAAGATGCTTGTAATGTTTCAGACATTGTATAATCTGAAGGAGTTCAGATATGGTTTAAAAGAGTTTAGATCAGTACTAAGACTTAGCAACACTAATAGTTAAAAGTACTAAGAGTTAGTGGTACTAAGAGTTAGCAGATTAATAGAGTTAGCGAAATTTAAACAGTTAGAGCCTTGTCTGAAATGAGAGAATGACCTAAGAATGTATTAATAATGACATAGCTGCAAAGAGTTGTAAATGGTGCTAAGAAATGTCATTATGCAAGTATATTCTTAAACATGATGTTCCTAATCTAATTTCATCGATGCAGGTCAATCGGTGGAACCCATTAATATAGATTAGTGTATGTCTATATCTGAAGGGTCCAGATGGTTAGTCTTAGCAAACTATGAGCTTAGTGGAAGCTCGTATAGACATACAGGTATTCAGTGAGGACTGGATATTAAACAGACTCACGACCTCTAATAGACATCTCATAAAGCTGTTAGTAGAAGGTCTTCCGAGTTGAGTAGTATTTGTGGTCCTTTGACCTGAGCGTCACGGTGGGCTTGTGAGTGATCCACCATACTTTGATTTCGCACATGTTAGAGACCTTTCATGGCCTGACCGCAATGTGTAGCTGGGTATAGTCCGATACTTATAGGGTCTGGTGTATGTAGATATGGGATCCATCAGCTCATATGAGTAGGTTCTATATCCTAATACTCCGAGATTGTATTTCAGAAAGTCTTGTGGCCACAAGCATAAACCTCAAAAAATATATTTCGAAGGGATAAACAATATCACAAAAGTGTTTGTGGATATTGTTTAAAGAAATATAAATCTGGAGATAAGTTAATGGTTGAGCAAATAGAGATTTGACGGTGATGATCTATATCTCTACTCTTCCAGGATATATATGATGGGGGGAGTATACAAATATGCAATAACCTCAACTTGCATGGTCTAACGCGCTGATTTGTAATATCTGTAACGTGTGTGAGGGGCATCGTTCACGAATGTATAAAGGAGTTCCATATGACAATTTAGGCGTGGACCTAGAGAGTTTCACAATATGAAGTGTACTTGTTGAGCACTGGAGTAGCGGACTGGATTGAATAATTCGATTCAATAAATTCTAGTAAAATAGAATAATTGTTTCGAGATCCCTCGGGATGTGCATTTGTCAAGACTTAATTATTAAGTACATCATTGAATTAATTAACAAGAGTTGTTAATTAATATAATGTTGACAAGTGACAAAATTTGTTCCATGATTTGATTTTACCTTAGTTTTACCATTTAACCTTGGTAGTAAAAAGTAGTAAGGCAAAAAGTAATTATTCAAAATTATTTTGAATAATTAAATTAGACATTATTATTATATTATTAGATAATATAATAATCTATTAATCATGACCATAGTATTTTAATATAATGAGGGGCCTAGATGTTGGCCATTAATTTACCTAATATAATTAAAATAATTATATTTGTTAGGTAATGATTTATTTAGGTGGTTACTATTCTAGTGCTTAATAAATTAATCTTGATTGTGAGACTAATATGCTGGAAATTAAATTGGCGGAGCACTTGTTTTTGTTTTATCAAAAAGTGTTGAATAACAAAAACAAAATTTGGTTAACTATTGAATATATTATTGTAACAAATTGATACAAAAGAATAGTATGAAGTTTTCAATTTGCAAGAATAAGAATCGGTTAAGGCATGGAGAGGTAAGAGAAAAAATTAGTTTTTGTTCTTTCAAGTATTAGAAAACATGAAAAACCTTTCTTTATCTTCTTCTCTCATGAATGGATCAAAATGAATAAATCAAAATGGAGAAAGAGATTAGTAATTATAGACAAGAGTTATGCTAAAATTAATTAATCTATGTAAATTATTTCCATCATTTAAACAAGAGTTGTACGTAAATGTTTACCATCTCTATTTAAGAATCAAATAATTTATGTTCAAAGAGTTTGAATACATGTGCTGGAAATTGTAAAACTAAGTTACTATTCTAGATCCATAATCCCACTCAACCATTATGGACTAGAATTGTTCAACAATTCACTTCAAGGTGAGCTCTTCAATTGGATTGTTAGAGGACTTAAAGAATTTGTAAAACTACCTTTATTAGGTTAGTGTTCTTTGCATTTTAATTTTATGTACACAATTGTTCATCATATATAAGTTGTTGTATAATAGTTATACTTGAGCATATATATGATATATATGGTTAAATTTGTTAAATTGGGTGTATTTGTTAACATGCTTCCGCTACGTGTAGTAATTTTTGAAATTACATATACACTCGTATGTCACACACTCAATTCCTAACAAATACAAATTTTCAAACTATTGGGTCAAACTATAAATACATAAATAGTAGGGCCAATACTATAATTACTTTAACAGTTGGGTATTACTACAAATGCTAAAAAATAAAAGAAAAAAATTAAACTATTACAAACTTAAAGGCTTAAATGTAAAACCTTTGAACTATAAGGTTCTCCTTTAGAGATCCTACAAATTGAGAGGTGATGAACAATGAAAATACATATTTATTAAGAGATTCAATTATCATTTAATGTCACTAATTTTATTATTTTTGTACTTTTAGCTTGAAATAAAATGTTCTCCTTAAATTGTGATTAATGAATGTTATTTGCACAATTTTAGGTAAAATGGATGTAGCTCTCAATGTATAAATCGAAATGAAGAAATTCTTGAACCTAAAACAATCTGACTCAATCTTACACAAACTTGAAGAATAGTGAAAAAGCCAAATCCAACATATTATAGGCCAAAAATTGAGATACAATAGAATCGGGCTACAACTTTCGCTTAGCTTGACCCAACTCGTGTATTTGGACCGTATCTCACCCAATACGTACTCAATTGGTATAATTCTTGAAGCTGTGAAATATTGACTTAATTATCAACAAATCTTATGTTGATGGTAAAGTTTAAATCAGCCGTTATCATAGACCAAAATTTCTTGCAATTGGGTAAAAGGGTTGTTGGCCGAAATCTGATGTATCTTTGGAATTTTACTTATATCTCATTAGATACTTATCCAATTTACATAAATCTAGTGCCTATGGAAAGAAGAGACAAAATGACACAACTTTTATATCGGCCATAGAGGCTACATCGGTCATTTACATTATCAAAAATGAGCTGCAAGTGGGTGAATAAGTTATTCTTCTATAATTATTGAAGATTGATGTTACACATGACATATTTCCATTCATTTCCTATATAAAGACACTCTTAGGACGTTTTCAACATTAGATAATTCTCTCTTATTTTCTTCTCATTAACATGCATTGTAATCTAGTATAGAGTTCTTGGCAAGGCTAAGAGATGAACTTTTATGTGTAATAAATCTACTTCTATGCTTTGATTCGTTGTCAAGAGCTATAAATGTTTGTAAGTTTGATTGTGCTTAAACTCTTATCTATTTTATTTTCTATAATCCAAAGGTTATAATTCTCATATTTCATATATTTTCAATCATGCTTTCTTTATGTGATTCTTGTTGAATTATAATTGTTATTGGTTACATATGTTTATATGTTAATCTTTTACTGCAATATTGTCAATTGATATATTGTCAATCTTGGATAATATGTAAAGGCAACAAAAGTTTGATATTCAAGTTGATATTTTACTGCAATATTGTCAAAGTGATATGTTTTCGATCTTAGATAACTTGTATAAATGAACATGATTTGTGTTAATATTGGCAAAAGAGTTTAGTCATATCAAATGCATGTGTTATCAAATGTGCTATATTTTACATATTTTCTGATTGATTGTTTAGATGAAAATTGTCAATTGAGTTATAAACGTTGAATCAAAGTGTAGAGTAGATTTATAAAGTGTGATTGTGATTCTCGAAGCCTTGATTAAATCATCATAAGACATTTTCCTTAATTCATAGATAATTCTTTCTCATCTACTTAACCCAGTTAATTAATTTGCTCATTTACTACTGCTTTAATATTTTACTTTACTAACCTATTTTTTCAAAAGCTTCCTCGTGGGATCAACACCTCAATCTATACTGCGATAGCTGCATTACATTTTGAGCGTAAACAAAATTTGGCACAGTTGCTGAGGAGGCACACTAAGCAAAAGTTGGTTGCGTTTATGAATACTAAAGTGGTAACTTTGTACATTTTATTTTCTTTGTAAAATCTTGATTTTATTTTCTTGTAATTCATTTTATTGTTCATGGTGGGTTCTACCACTTAATTTATTTTATTTTCTTTAGTTAATTTGTTATAATTTATATTGTTTTAATGGCTGGTTTTACCGTCTAACTTAGTTCATTTACTTTTATTTATTTATTGTACTTCGCACTTTATTTTCTTTTATTTATTTATTGTACTTTATTTCTTTAGTTAATTTGTTGTATTTTTTTTAATGGCTAGTTCTATCGCCTAACTTAGTTTTTTTTATTGTGCTTTATTTATTTATTGCACTTTAGTTTATTTATTGTACTTTATTTATTTATTACACTTTATTTTCTTTTATTTATTTATTGCACTTTTTTTAATTGTACTTTATTTTTATTTTCTTTTACTTATTTATTGCACTTTATTTTCTTTAATTAATATGTTGTATTTTTTTTAATTTTAATGGCCGGTTCTACCGCTTAACTTTTTATTTATTTATTTATTGTACATTTTTTTTATTGTACTTTATTTTATTTATTTATTGTACTTTGTATTTTATTTTCCTTTATTTATTGTACTTTCTTTTCTTTTATTTACTTATTGTACTTTTTATTTATTTATTTATTGTACTTTACAGTTTATTATCTTTTGTTCATTTATTACATTTATATTTCATAATTGGTCTTACCACCTAGCTCATTTCTATTTTTTGTTGTGTTTTATTTCACTTCTTAATTTTTCTTGTGCATTTCTTTCATAAGAAAAAAGAAAAAAAAAGAGTAAATAAAAAAAAAATTGTTAGGATGTATGCATCGACTTAGAGATAAATGAGGAAGATTTGTGAGAGAAGTAGAACTAGAATCACTACCACAATTTGTAAGGGAAGAGAATTCACCATCTAGTTCATCTTGTAATTCCAACACAATGAGCCAACACGAAGATAACCCCATTAGGACTCTAAAAGATTATTTACATCCTACTCGCACAGCTACACCATCATGCATTATATTTCCACCTAACATACCACATTCGAATTTTAAACCTGGAATGATACAACTTCTGCCCACTTTTCATGGTCTAGATAGTGAAAATTCTTATGTACATGTTAGAAAATTTGAAGAGGTAATTGCCACATTCCATAGCCAACCTGAAGCCATAGACACTGTCAGGCTTAAATTTTTCCCTTTTTCTTTGATAGACAAAGCAAAGAGTTGACTATACTCTTTGAGGCCAAGGTCTATAGGAACTTGGGCAGAAATGACCCAAGCATTTTTCAATAAATACTTCCCATAACACAAAACTAATAGGCTGAAAAGACAAATTTCTCCATTCTCTAAAAAAAACAGTGAAATCTTATATCAAGCATGAGAAAAGTTTAAAGAGTTGCTAAATTTGTGCCCTCACCATGGGTATAAAAATTGGCTCTTGATTAGTTATTTTTATGAGGGACTTACAATTAGAGAGTGCTAATTTGTTGAGATAATGTGTAATGGGGAGTTCCTTCACAAAGATCATGAGGAAGTCATACAATTCCTTAATGACTTAGCTGAAAAAGCCTATACATGGGCTGAACCTAGCATTACTGAAAGCACAAATAGGTCACGACCCAGTAGAGTTTTTCATCTTAGGGAAGAGGATAACCTCAAAACCTAATTAGAAGTCTTAACTAGAGAATTTGAGGCCTTGAAAACCAAAGATAGAAGGGTCACCCACACAGTTACTAAGGTTGAGTCACATGATGTCTGTTTTATCTGTGGATGAATGAAACACTTAGCTCAGGATTGCCTCACTTATAGTGAGATGAGAGGGATATATGAGGAACAATGTAATGCCTTAGGGATGTACAAGAAGTCTTATTCACCCTACTCTGAAACTTATAATCCTAGCTACAGAAATCACCCAAACTTCAGTTGAAAATCTAACCAATAAACCAACAGCCATTGGAAACAAGAACAATAAGCACCCAAGTATTATGTTACACCTCAATATAATACAAGACCAACTAGGAGTCCTTTAGAGGATACATTACAAGCATTTATGGAGGCACAAAGTAAGACTAATCAAAAATTTAAAATAATTCTTGCACAGGTGATAAATGAAAACAAAGAAATCATGAGTCAAATCACAAAAGCTGACCAGTGCCTTAACTGTACAAGAGCGAGGTAAGTTTTCATCTCAACCTCAATTTAATTCGAAAGGACAATTCATGGCACAAGCTTCTACTTTTGATGTTCAAAATCTCAAAGAAGTCAATGCCATTACTATTCGAAGTGGTAAGATTGTAAGTGAGTTTACTTCTGAAATTAACACATCTATGAGTAGTAAAGACGCCCCATTTAAAAAAAAGGCCATAGTGGAAAAAGAGCCCGAAAATAAATTTTCAATCACAGTGCCTTTTTCTCAAGCTCTTCAACCGGTTGGGAAAAATTCAGAAATTCAAAGTGAGATTTTGGAATATTTGAAACAAGTTAAGATTAATCTTCCTTTGTTGCATTTGATTAAGCGGGTTCCAACTTATGCCAAAGTCATCAAGGATCTATGCAGTATCAAAAGAAAATACCATGTAAAGAAAACTGCATTTTTGGCAGAACAGGTAAGTGTAGTGATTGAACAAAAGACACCACTCAAGTATAAAGACTCAGGATGTCCCACAATCTCCTGCCAAATTAAGACACGTGAGTTTGGTCAAGCTTTGTTAGACTTAGGAGCAAGTGTAAATTTAATGCCTTATTCTATTTACTTGTAATTGGGACTTAGTGAGATTAAACTAACATCTGTAGTCCTACAATTAGCTGACCGATCAATCAAGAAATCACGGGGAATAGTAGAAGATGTTTTATTGCAAATTGATAAATTTTACTACCCTGTTGATTTTTCTTTGTTTTAGATATCATTCTGTTATTAACATGGAGTCAAAAATCCCTCTTATTTTGGGAAAACCTTTTCTTACCACTGCTAGCGCTCTTATTAATTGCAGAAATGGTCTAATGAAATTATCTTTTGGGAATATTACTCTTAAGGTGAACATTTTTAACATTGGAAAATAACCACGAGAAGAAGACGAATGCTATCATTCATATATGATAGACATACTTGTAGCAAAGAAAACTTATAAAAATCATGGCTCTGATTCTTTGAAAAACTTTCTCAATTTTAATTTCGAAGAATTTTATTATCCTAATGTAACAACTAATGTGTGTAGTATTTTTGACTCACAAGATAAAGGGACTCGATTTTGGCAGCCACGCTTCGAAGAGTTGCCACGAGAAAGGGAGAAACCAAAACCATCAAATCTCGAGACACCACAAGTTGAGCTTTCTCCACTGCCCAAAGGTTTGAAACACGCATTCTTGGGACCAGGTGATACCTTTCCTATCATTATTTCTTCTGAACTTAGTACTGAACAAGTGGAAAAATTGATAAAATTGTTAAAAGAACATAAGTCTGCACTAGGTTAGATAATAGCTGATATTAAAGGTATTTCTCCATTGATATGCTCCCATAGAATTCATTTAGAAGAAGGTTCCCAACCTCATAGGGACCCACAAAGAAGACTTAACCCAACAATAAAAGAAGTAGTGAAGAAAGAGGTCTTGAAACTATTAGATGTAGGTATAATCTATCCAATTTCTGATAGTTAATGGGTAAGTCCAACTCAAGTAGTTCTTAAGAAATCTGGAGTTACCGTTGTGAAAAATGAGAATGGGATACCTGTTCCAACTAGGGTGGTAAGTGGCTGGCGAATGTGCATTGATTATAGAAAATTAAACACAACCACTAGGAAAGACTATTTTTCATTTTCTTTTATCAACCAAATTTTAGAATGTGTAGCTGGACATTATTTTTATTATTTTCTTGATGGGTATTTAGGATATTACCAGATTGAGATAGTTATAGAAAACCAAGAAAAAAATCACTTTTACATGCCCTTTTGGTACTTATGCTTTTCATAGAATGCCATTTGGATTATGTAATGCACCAGCTACTTTTCAGCATTGTATGTTGAGTATTTTCTCTGATATGGTTGAAAAATGCATGGAAGTTTTTATGGATGATTTAATTGTTTTTGGTAATTCTTTTGCTTTATGCCTACTTAACTTAAAAACTGTTTTGAATAGGTGTGAAGAAAAAAGACTTGTGCTAAATTGGGAGAAATGGCATTTCATGGTATCTTCAAGAATCGTTTTGGGCCACATTGTATTTGAAAGAGAAATAGAGGTTGACAAGGCCAAAATGGAATTAATCTCTAAATTACCTACACCCAAAATGGTAAAGGATGTCTGATATTTTCTTGGACACGCTGGCTTTTACAGAAGGTTTATACAAAATTTGTCTGCTATATCTAGACCACTGTGTAACCTTTTGCTAAAAGATGCAGAATTTACATTAACACAAGAGTGTGAAGAGGCATTCCAAACACTCATTGCCAAACTCACCACCGCTCCTATCATGCAATCACTGGATTAGAACCTTCAATTTAAAATTATGTGTGATGCAAGTAATTATGCTGTAGGAGCAGTTTTTGGGCAACGTATGGAGGAAAAACCCTTTATTGTTTATTATGCTACTAAGACTTTGAATAATGCTCAGATGAATTACACTACTACTGAAAAAGAACTACTACATGTTGTTTTTGCCTTAGATAAATTCTGTTCTTATTTGATTGGGTCACCTATTGTTATTTTTACTGACCACGCGGCCTTTAAGTACCTTCTTTCTAAGAAGGATGCTAAAGCCCGTTTAATTAGGTGGATTCTTCTTTTGCAGAAATTTGATCTAACCATCAAAGATAAGAAAGACGTTGAAAATGTTATTGTTGATCATCTATCCCGCCTTAAGTTCACTGACTCCACTGATTTGCCACCCATTCGAGATGATTTTCCTGATGAACATCTTTTTGCTATAAGCTAAATACCTTGGTATGCACATATAGTAAATTATTTGGTTTGTGGTGAACTTTCATCTAACTGGAGTGCACAAGATAAACGTAAATTCTTGGTTGAGGTACGTAATTTTTATTGGGACGATTCATATCTTTTCAAATACTGTCATGACCAAATTATTAGATGTTGCATTCCTGAAAGTGAAGTTTCTAGTGTCTTACATTTTTGCCAAAGTACTGCTTGTGGTGGTCATTTTTCTATGAAGAAGACTGTTGTGAAAATTTTATAGTGTGATCTTTATTGGCACACTTTGTTCAAAGACACTAATAATTTTTGTCGTTCCTGTGAAAGATGTCAAAAGTTAGGTACTTTATCTCGAAGACATATGATGCCTCTTAACCCTATTCTTGTTATTGAGATATTTGATTGTTGGGGTATCAATTTTATGGGTCATTTTCCCTCATCTTTTAGCTACCTTTACATCCTTTTAGCTGTTGACTATGTATCAAAATGGGTGGAGGCTGTAGCTTGTCGTACTAATGATAATACAACTGTGGTAAAATTCTTTAAAAAAAATATATTATCTAGGTACGGTATGCCATGTGTCATCATTAGTGACCAAGGAATACATTTCTGTAACTGTTCTTTTGAAGCTTTGATGCGCAGGTATGGTGTTCTTTACAAAGTCTCCACTGTATACCATCCACAGACAAATGGACAAGCCGAGCTAGTAAATAGAGAGGTTAAACAGATTTTAAAAAAGACGGTTAACCCAAATAGAAAAGATTGGTCTCTACGCCTTTCTGATGCATTATTGGCATATCGCACTGCATACAAAACCATCTTAAGAATGTCTCCATACCAGCTTGTTTATGGGAAAGCTTGCCATTTACCTGTTGAACTAGAGCATAAAGTTTATTGGGCTGTTAAAGCTCTTAACTTTGATTTAAGTGCTGCAGGCCTTAAGAGAAAGTTACAATTGTCGAAAATAGAAGAGCTACAAAATGACGCATATGACAACTCTAGAATTTACAAAGCTAAAATGAAAGCAACTCATGACAAACAAATCTCAAGAAAACACTTCAAGTTAAATCAACGGGTCTATCTTTATGATTCTCAATTGCATTTACACCCTGGAAATTGAGATCCCGATGGACTGGTCCATTTATGGTAAGGCACATTTTTTCTAATGGCGCTATCGAAATTAAGGACCCCACTGATGGGCAAACTTTCAAAGTGAATGGACAGCGACAGAAAAGCTATGTGGAAAAGGTAGACCACTCTATGTACTTAGACGAGATACCTCTTGTGGATCCTGTCTATCATACTTGATCAGGTTCAATCTATCTGTACAATATTTTATATTTTGTCTATAATTTATCTTTTGACTTTTTATTTTTGCTTTTATTTTCTTTAGTGTGATTTTATTTCCTGGTCAAATGGCGGATACGGTACTCCGTGACTAATAAAGTTGTTGTCCCAGTTCCTTAAAACCTGTCCTTCAAACTGTGTATTCATCTTTTTTCTTTCTTTCAAAATGGATCGCATTCTTGCCAACCTTAAAAACCGTTTTCTTTCATTGCCTCAAAATGCTCTACTTAAGATTTACAAGGCACGGTATGAAAGATTAAGGCTATTGATGTTGGGTAATACCCCTGTAGATCTTCGTTGGTTAATTGAAGCCAAGGTTCGATTATCTGGTGAATCTGTAAATAATTTTATTTCTCATATGCCTAGTCTTGGAAGAAACTCTTATGCTAAAAAGCGATGAGCAAAGAGGTTACAAGTCTGTCATAAATGTGCTCGATGAAATTGTAACCAGAGTTGTCATTCTTTAGGATTTGCATCTAGAAATTGAAAAGACAAAATTCAGTTCATTAAGGATGGACTGAGTAAAGAGTCTTTGGATGATATCCTTGACAGGACCCGACCCGAGACCTTCTACTATAGATCCCAACGGCCCTACCGGGCACCCCGACGGAAGTTCCTCCGAATCTAACTGGGTATGTTGAGAAATTTCGCGAGGCGAACCCCTTTTTATTTCTTGTTACTACTAAGAAGGTCTAGTAATATACATGAAAACGACATCTTAATTTTAAAAACAAACGGACAGAGTTTCCCCTGTTTTTCGAAAAATCCATATAAACCTGCAAAGAAATTTCACTTCTAATTCCAACACATCTCAATACTACCAATTCGGACCTCCGGTCCTTTCCAAATCAACTCTAACACAACTCAAAAGTTTCATTTAAATCACAAAATGAGCATACTCATGAAAAGTAAAGATGATCATCAAAATCTCAAAATATTTTCTTGTTGGTTCGAAACATACATACAAATATACATGCCTACTACTACTATGCATAAAGTAAAGAGTGCTATTTAGCACATTTACATGTACAAAAATGATCTTTGAATTCGGCCCACTACTCAGCAACAGGAGAATCAGCAGCTTGCGTACCGAGACCTGCACCTGGGAAAGGGGTTTAAAAATATAAAACATAAAATGGGTGAGCTAAAGGAGCTCAGTGAGTGTAAATGAGATTTCAATTACAAGAACATTATACAAAGATAGCAATTTCTAAAGTACATACAAAAATTATGCTTCTAAAACGGATGTAAAACTGTAAAACGGTTTCTAATATCATATGCTAATGAAATTTTGCCGAGCGGGTTTTATCTACATCTTTGGAAAACTATATTCAGAATCTGTATAACATAATAACTGCTGTGTGCATATAAATGCATAAATGCTATTGGTAAATCAAAAACTAGTAAAATCTTCGCTCGGCCATTTTCTTTCTAAACTGTACCAATGGTAACCCTAAAGTTCTATACCCACGCAGCGACTCAACTAGCACCGCATACGTGAGTAGGTCATGGGGCACCTCAACTAGCAGCACCCACAGTGACATCTCAAGACATCTCACTGGCTACGCAGCGGAATCCTACATCGCATGCATATAGCGAGACAATCTCCCGTACACATACAGGGACTCACATGACTCGACATCCCGACTTTCCGGAGTTAGTAACACACCCCCCAAGACCTGCCCATGTGCACGGAATATACCGGCCGGGTCTAATACAATCATCACCACTATAAAACTGTTTCGCAAATCGATCATGTAAAAGCATGTCTATGAATATATCAAGATCATAAATCATGTTTATGCATCGAAAGCTCATAAAATATACATAGTCATTGTGCAAAAACATAATAACCGAAAAGTAAAAGAAATAGCAGATTTCCACTCACAACCGCTTCGCGCTCAATTTCGCTCCCGATTTTTGCTCCCGTTAACACTCTCGGTTATCTTCACCTACGTGCCACAAATGACATTTAGAACTAAATCGAATGCTAGAATCTCATTTAACTACTAAACGCCCTAATCGGTATACAAAGCCCGGATGCATACTACTTTTCGATTTTAGTTACGGAGCCATAATCGAAACTAACTCACCATCCGGCGCCCTGAAAATTATTGAACACCTTATAACTTGGTTGGACATAATTGCCCTTCGCCTTTCCAACATGGATAATTATGTCCCATTTTCTTCATTTTTGGTTTTTCCATCAACCATATACATTCAATTCACAATATGCACCATTTACACACAACAATTCAATCAAAACACCACTCAATTCCTAACTTCCCAAAAGTGGCAGAATTTCACCCTAGGTTCCAACACATTCCTTTTCTCAATTTCTTGTTCCAATTACAACAAAATCATGCCAATTTCATTCTAAAGCCCTAATTACAACCAATTGAAATCTCTACAACAAAATCACCAAAAAAACCTAATTCTCACCTTGCCAATTTCTTCAAATTGATGACTCCTTTAAGCTCCACACTAGAATTCAACTCAATCTAAGCCAAGAATACACATAAGAACATCAATTAAAGCATTCTTGAAATCTCACTTATCAAACTCATAAAAGATGCTTTTCTTACCTCTTTTTCTTGAATTTCCACTAATAGAGACTTCAATTGAGCTTAGGGATTGGTTTGTAACGTTATTTTGGCTTGATTACACATGAAAATTCATGAAAACAAAACTTGAAAGGTCACTGTAGCAGCCCCCATTTCCAAGCTCGAATTTTCTCTCTTTTGTTCTAAGTGTTTGCTTTTGATCTTCTTCAAAATTCTACACACTTCCAACATATTTATAGTCCTCCCTTAATTTACCATTTTGCCCTTTAACTTTCTCAAAACTACTAATTTGCCATTAGTTGAAAACTAATTATGTAATTAGTTCATTTGTAACTATCTAGTTGGAATAGTCCAAAGAACTAACTAGAACTTCCAACTTGGCAATCCATGAGAATTCTTCTAATTGGTCCATTCTCTAATATATGGATTATGTTTCTCAACAAAGGCTTGTTCCATTCATAACCCTTAAATGGAAATTCATGTAGTAAATTAGAATTTTCTTTTCCAAGCTAATAGAGAAAAATTCTAAAAATATTCTAGGGTCGTCCGGCGCACCGATCGAGTGTGAAATTATCAAATTAGGTCTAATATCTCTCACGTGCACTATAAAGGGAATATTTCTAATAGGGTTAAAATCGAGTAACCCTACGGTGTCTTATTTGTTCTATACCGAAATCTAGGCGCCAAAACTACTAATAGGGATTGGATATTACAATCCTATTCACTCTTGAGACGCATCCCTGTGGGCTCGTGCAACGTGAACTTTTCGATTTATAGAACAAATTAAAAAATGAACATCAACAGTATAGTCTCAAGAATCTGACTCTAAAAGACCCTGTTTGCCAATTTATAAGAAAATTGGATGAGAAGCCTATCCCTAACCCATAGAGAGCGTTTAAGCCATTACTGGACGTAAAACCAGAGGAAGATGTGAGCCACAATAACAACTACCTGTAAATACATGTGTTTTTAAATTCAAAATTTTATTTTATTTTGTTTTATGAATAGTAGGGCTACTCATGTAGATGTCTTAAATTCAAATTTTTTTGTTCAATAATGCATGTAGGTCATTATGTTTAAATTTTTGTGTTTTATTTTTAACTATCTTCTGACAAACTATCGGGTTACCACAATCATTGTTATCATTTGGTACTCTATAGATACAGTACCTTATTTTCTTTATTTTCATATATTAAGATAAAGGTGAGTATAGATATGGAGGAAACTCCAGTTTAACAATTTCAAAATATATATGTATTTTGTGGATCTAGTCATGGGGGAAATAAAGTGTTTGTAGAAGCAGCAAACAATCTAAGAAAAGCATTAGCTGCAAGAAAAATTCATTTGATTTATGGAAGGGGTAGCCTTGGGTTAATAGGGTGTGTGTCAACAGCTGTATATTAAAGAGGAAGTCAAGTTTTAGGTATTATTCCTACAGCTTTAGCCGTGGAAAACCTAATTGGAAAAACAATAAGGAGAGAATTACGAGTCTTATCCATGCATGAACGTATAGCTAGAATACTTTACAATGCGGACGCTTTTATTACTTTACCAGGTGGTTTTAGTACCTTGGAAGAAAATTTTCAAATTGCCTCTTGGGCCTAACTGAATATCCACCGAAAACCCATAGGTTTGTTGAATGTTAATAACTATTTTGATTGCTTACTTTGTTTTCTTGATCAAGCTATGGAACATAATTTTATTTCATATTTGGCGCGATAGATCCTGGTTTCTGCTACCGAGGCAGATGAATTGATTGAAAAATTACAGCCAGTTACCTACGAACTTGACCCAACAATAACTCGGATCGATTGGTCAATAGGCCTTAGCAAGTGAAAATTGGATTTGACACTTCGTTTGTAAATTTTTCTTTATTTTATTTATTTATCAGCATCATCATTTTAGTTTATATTTGCTTAAGTGTCTCTCAGGTTTATTTCTTTCAAATAATTGGCGTTTCAAGTAATGTCTCATATTCTTTATCTCTTTCTATTTAAACATTGAGGACAATATTTCATCTGGTTTGGGGGAGGATAATAGACACAAGTTGCATTTTGCATTTAAAAAAAAAAATTGTGGTTAGATATTTGATTAAAATAGCAGAGTAAAGAGTTCATTCTTGAACTGTTGAGACGTATTTTAGGTCAAATTAGAATGACAGAGTAAGGAGTTTTAGTTCTAACTTTTGAAACGCATTTTAACTAACTTTTTGTTGTTTTGTTTTATGTTTCATGTATTGTTGTTTATTGCTTATAGTCTTGGTAATTCTTGTATAAAGGAATTTACTTTTCTGCCTAGGTATGATTTCAAAATTATTTAGGTTGAGTCACTATTTCTATTTAGGTTACTAAAGAATGGCTTTTAAAATATTTTTGAGCACAATGCTAAGCCTTGTGGTAAGACGGATGATTCAACTTATATAGCCAAGATAATTTCCATGTTTAAGTATATATTTTTTTAATCTCACATATCTTTTGTGAGTAAGTGGAAAGGTTGAGAAAATAGCTTATGAACCTTTATTGATCCTTTGAATTGGTTAATTTTTATTTAGATTGATATTATTTAAATTATGGAATAAGTTGGTTACATTTGTGTATAATATAATTTGGTAAGAAACCTTTGTAATGCTTCCTTGTATTCTTCAAAAATACAAAAAAATAAAAAGCAAAATACCAAAAAACAAAAGAAAAAAAAAACTGAGAATCAATTCAGTTTAATAAAGTCTTCATTCAATTTTAGAAGACAAATATTTTTTTAAGGCAGTTTTCTCACCAAGCTATATTGATATTATTCTTACAAGACAATTGAAGTCCTAAAGTTAGTACATGTTAAGAATAATTGATTTCTAAATAATTAATTTTTCTATCTTTGGATCAATGTTAGTTTATATGTTTGTCCTTAAAATTGACTTTTTCTTGAGTGCTTAACTGTTTTTCAACTCCATGAGAGAAATTCTAACCTTTTAAACAGTCATACACCTGTGAGGATATAGAGTTGAGGCTTTTACTTAGAGAAATTCTCAAGGCTATATTTGTTATGGTTTATGGTAAGATGGTTATGGCTTAGTTCACACACACACACACATAAGTTTTAGAAGTTATAATTGAAAAAACCATAATAGCAACAGTGATCTTAAACTGACTTTTTGTTTGAAATGCTTAGGTAGTTTTGCATATTCTATTTAAGCTTGAATTGCTAGAGACTAGCAATAAGCTGGTTAGGGGCTGTGATGAATACATGAAAATATATATTTATTAAGAGATTCAGTCACCATTTAATGTCACTAATTTTAGCATTTTTGTACTTTTAGCTTGAAATAAAATGTTCTCCTTAAATTGTGATTAATAAATGTTATTTGCACAGGTTTAGGTAAAATGAACATAGCTCTCAATGTAGAAATCAAAATGAAGAAATTCTTAAACCTGAAACAACATGACTCAATCTTACACAAACTTGAAGAATAGTGGAAAAGCCAAATCCAACATGTTATGGGTCAAAAATTGAGATACAATAGAATCGCGCTATAACTTCCGCTCAGCTTGACCTAACTCATATATTTGGACTGTATCTCACCAAATACGTACCTAATTGTGATAATTATTAAAAATGTGAAATACTGACTTAATTATCAATAACTCTTATATTGATGGTAAAGTCCAAATCAGCCGTTATTATGGATCAAATTGTCTTGCAAGTGGGTAAAAGGGTTGTTGGCCAAATTTTATGTATCTTTGGAATTTTGTTCATATCTCATTTAATTCATCAGAGCTCCTCAAGCAGCGGCATCGATAATTGTCCTTAAATGATCCACTAGCCCATTGTAGAACGTCTGGACTAATAACCATTTCAAAACTCCATGATGGGGACACTTCCTCAACATGTCCTTGAACCATTCCCATGCTTCGTATAATGACTCGCCTTCAATCTGCACAAATGAAGTGATGTCATTCCTCATCTTAGCTGTCTTTGCTGGTGAAAAAAACTTCACTAAAAACTTCTGTGCTAGGTCATCCCACGTCGATATCGAGCCTGATGGTAATGACATCAACCAGTTCTTGGCCTTATCCCTTAATGAGAAAGGGAATAATCGCAACCTGATAGCATCATCTAAAACCTCATTAAACTTAAATGTGTCACAAATCTCCAAGAAATTCACAATATGCATGTTGGGATCATCATTGGGGGCTCCACTGAATTGCACCGAATCCTTAAGCATCTGAATAGTACTAGGCTTAATTTCAAAGTTGTTTGCATTAACTGTAGGGCGCCGAATACTAGACTGAATGCCGTCAGTTGTAGGAACAGCATAATCCCTCAACGATCTCTGCTGATTAATAGGCTCAAACATTGGATTATCGATGTTGTCGTGATTCTTTGCCATTTTTCTGTTTTGACGTTGCTCTCTACGAAGTTTCTGGAATGTTCTTTCAATCTCAGGATCAAAAGATGTTGAATCTTCACTCTTGGTTCTTCGCATGAACTGTCAAAACCCAAACAAACAAACAAACCAAAATGCAATTATTAACTAGAGCGAAAAACAAAAATAAATAAATAAATTAATAATACTAATGAAACTAAAATAAAATCTGAAGTAAAAATAAAATAGTATGGTGCTAGTATTGATCTAAGATTAGATAAAATAGTCCCCGGCAACGGCGCCAAAAACTTGATGTCTATTTTCATGACCTAGTACAAGTGCACGCTTTTTGTATCAAGTAATATAGGACTAAGTTCAGATTATCGATCCCACAGAGACTATTGTTTCTATTTTTTTCAATCGAATACTAAAATTACTCTACTTTACCTTTATCCAGACTAGCTTCAAGGATGGAGTTTAACTAACTAAATTATTGCTATTGAACTGAACCTAATTAAAATATTGCAAATACTTAGAGATAGAATTCACTCAATTGATAATTAATCTAGGGTATCGATGCATCCCCTAGTAGTTCACTGAACCCTTTAACCCTTTAGTTATTTTTCTTTTTATCAATTGATTGGCTAGACACTGATTTCATCATAAGCTTCTGTCGACAGTCAAATGATAATATCACACCCTAACAATTACCTATATGTCTATGATAATCCGAATAAGATGCAACTCATTAAGATTAAGTCTAATTAAACCATACATGCCACCTATGTATATGTCTATCCTAGTTGGAACTCATAGATGTTACCCTATGATCATGTATCAATCTATCATAGGCTAAACACATGATTCCTTTCGTCAAAGTTATCATGGTTCCTAAACAATCAAAATAGTGATCAAGTATAATGAAAGCATTAAACATAGATAGATTGAATCAATTAAGGGATAAAAGTTCATAACTAAGAGATTAAAAGAATCAATTACATACTAGGTTCAATAACGTCTAACCCTAGATCAAGACAAATTAGCTCATGTTCAAAACAAGAATATCAAAGCAAAAGTATGAAAATATAATGAACGAAATCATCTCTTAAAAGTAAGGAATAAAACAAAACAAGTGATCCCCTGAGTTGTTCTTCTTCCTCTTGTCTTGGTTGCTCAAGAGTTGATTCCCCAATCTTCAATCTTCAATAACTTCACCTTGATTTCTTGGCTTGAATGTGTGTTTGTTGCTTATGTTATTCTTCTTGCTAAATCTCTCTATTTTTTCCGCAAAAGAGTGTTTTGTTGCTATGAGAAACCCTAGGCACGAGGAGCTTCGAATCCCCCAAAGAAATGAGTATTTAAATCTCCCGCATAGGCGCCGCTGGTCTCAGCGCCGTGGTGCTGGGCACGAGTACAGGTATCCGTAGATCTTCGACGAGCACCGCGGCACTCACTCGTTGTTCTGGGTGCCGCGGCGCCCAGCCACTTGTTTTTCTTCTTTCGTTTTTCGAGTGCATTTTTCTCGTTTCTCACCTGATTCGCTTCCCGTTTGTTCCTATGCATCATATTTTCCGCCGTGCATCTGTTTATGATAAAAAAACGCAATTAAATAGTCAAATAATTATGTTTTGGAGAAAAATACAAAAGTTAGATGCAAATTCTACTAGTGCTTTTATGCTCCTATCCAATACCCCCAAACTTAAGACTTTGCTCGTCCTCGAGCAAGACAAGAGCATTTTAACAAGCATTCAGAATAACACTTGTACAAACACCCTCGTACATTCCATGAATCATGAGTTACTTGGGTCAAACAGAAATTTGTAAGTTGTCTCAACGGGTGACACTTATAAAACCTTTAGACTCAAAAATTATTCATATTTATTCTATACTTTAATCATCATGCTTATATTTACCTTATAATTGTTCACTTGTGAGTGTGTGTCGAGCTATTTTATTGCACATCAATTACGTTTTTGAACATCTTATCTTTATCAAAGAAAGATCAGGATCAAATAATTCTCCATAAGCTTGTTTTCCATAGCAATCTCCACTAATGTAGGACAAGTATATAATAAGGGATCAAATAGGGCTTTAATTAGCTTGTAATGTAAGGCTAAGGTAAAGGTGAGATATAAAGACATTTATGAAGTGCAAATCACACTATTAACACTTAGAATTTACTTAGAAACTTCTTGACTCCTTTTCTTGCTTGACTTTTCATCTCTTCCCCTAAGTTGATACTATTTTCCTCCCTTTTTTTTTTTGAACCATTTTTGCATAGAATTTCTTATTTTTCTTAAGCAGGGGGGCATTATGCATTTAAGCTTCTTTTTTTTTTTTTGTTTTGTGTACCCCCAAACTTAGAATGATATGTACATTCAAGACTTATTACTTTTCATTATAGTACCCTTCTTTTATACATCCATACCCTTCTTTATTTTAAGAATATTTTTAAGTAAATTCAAAGTTTATGGTGTTACCGGTAGATTTTTGGGTAAATAAACTCAAAGTCTTTAAGCTTGTAATGTGGTTAAATAGAAAAAATGGTTAATTAGGCTTAAACGGGGCGACTAGGGATAAATATACATATAAGGTAGGCTCAAAAAGGCTCACACGGTCCAAACATGGCCTATAATCATATCCTTTACTATATTTGTCCTAAGATTTCGCCTTGAAAGCTAATCAAACAAGTTCTAGATAATAGATGACCTTGATTACCTTCTCCGTTGTGAATAGGTATATTCTACTTTACCACTGCTGAACATTCAATAGCTCTAGAGTGTACTGATGTTTAAAGTGAACCACTATAAGCTGAATTTAACTAATCTGATTATAGTATAAAATGAACACAATAATAGCTAAGTCTAGAGTTAATAGCTTTTCTTCAACTCCATTTATCATCATCGACTACAACTCTTTTGACCCAACCAACCGGTACTGAAGAAAACAAATAAAGTAGAAAATAAACTAACAATGCATGAAGAAAATGACGAATCAAAAAGTGTTTCCCCTGCTCCTACACTTAAAATAAGACATGTCCTCATGGCGACAGTAAAATAACAAAATAGGAACACTTCCCTGTTTGTATGAGGCCTTAGGTGTCCCCGTTGTCTTCATTCATCTGCACTCCCCTCTTCGTTTCCGTCTTCAACATCATCTCCTAAGTCATCTGCATCCGGTGGAGCTGGATAGGTCGAAAAGTGTGGCAAGTTATGTGTATCCATGTCGAAGTGTGTGAGTTTAATGCACAAAACCTGGTCTTGATAGGTGGTATGTGAGGCGGTCCATTGCTGGTGTGTGGTGAAAGCATCCTCTAACCTGGACAACCGCTGAGGAATGGTCAGGTGTACTGTGGGTCGGTGTGGCAGAAGTGGTCGGGGAACAGGGTCTTGAGCTGGACCATTAATGATTGTAGCAATTTTGCTGTTGTCCAATACATGTGCAGGGGGCAATACTTCCTCTGATGATGTCCACTCAACTCCAGCTTTAGCACAAAGTGCTGTAATCAACGAGGGGCAATATATGCTTTGCTTTAGATGATCGAGGCCAAACAAGATTGTATCACTGATTACCCGACCAATGTCAATTGTTCGCCCTGTTAGAATGGCATACAGAATGAGAGCTCTCTTTGCTGTTACTGTGCTCATGTGACGGACCGACATTAATCTGGTAGCTATGAAATAGTGCCATGCTTTAAATTCTCTGCACATGTAGCATGTAGGAAAGGAAACCGGAGAACTTCCAGACATCGTCCATTGAGCATCTGGGGTGGCCAAGTAACGAATGACCGCTTCATAATCTGGGTGCTGGAGGAGCTCCATATAGCCATCACGTTGAATATTGGGGACCCCAAAGTATCTATTGATGTCCTCATAGTGGATGCGAACGATTCTGCCCCGGATTTTTATTTTCTCATGAGTGTGCTCTTTGCTATTATCATAGAATTCTTAGACTACTGGGATAACTGCAGCATTTCGCTGTACACACAAGCGTCCCCAACCTCTGTCTGCAATAATTCAGGAGATTCTTGGGTAACCCTCGCCCGTGATATCAAATCCTCTTTCAGGAATGATTGTGCGTTTAATTATGAGAGAGTGATATAAGTCGGCGGCGTCTTTAGAGACAAATTTATTAGTGTCGTATCCTGCAGAAGAGGATGCAACGGACTTCTTGGGTTTTTTGGGTGCCATTAACCACCTGAAATAATAATAATGAGCAACCTGAATATGGACAGCAAATGCTACGCACATGTTACAATAAAAAAATCATATATGTGTGCCATATTCCCCCCCCCAACCCAAACTCTCTTTTGCACCCCAAAATCACCTATTTAAGCAACACTTCACTCACCAAATTGAATATTAATTCTCAATCGTTAGCAACATGCACCGTAAACACCAATCAATACCAATTTGAACATTAAACACCAAATAACACCATGTGAAACAACAAACACAAGTCAACACCACTTTGCAACATATTCTCACAAACATCCTAATATAAGGCTAGGTAACTAATCAAACACTTCAAGTAGAATCCCTTAAACTTAATTCAACTTATCAATTAGAAAAATTACATAAGCATTAACTGTTTGTGTTTGTGTTTTTTTTATTTTTTTTAAAAGCAATTGAAACAAGTCCTAAGAATCATAATCTAACAATAAGAAAACTAATTATGCATTGTAATCATAAAATAGAAATACATAACAAGAAGTAAAATAAAGAAGGACATGGATTTGTACCTCGAATGCTCTTGAAGAGATGATGAATGTGAAAAACTTATGTAAAAAGTGTGCTAATGTGGTGTTAATTTGAGTGGGTAATGTACTTGAATGTAAATCTAGTGTGTGAGAGTGTTTAATTTTTGATATGAGATGGTTAGATGAGAGTGGGAGATGGGGAAGATGAGTTTTAGGGTTTATGTGAGTGAGGAAGAAGGGAGAAAGATGAGAAGAGTTAAAAAGGGGGAAAGGGAGAATACTTTAATTCTCCCATGTGGGCGCTGCGGCGCTCAAATTAACACCACATTAGCACACTTTTGGTGTGTAGTTGGATTTTATTGATTCTTAGTTTATGAACTTGATAAATTCAATTGATTCATTCTATCTTGTGTTTAATGCTTTCATTATACTTGATCAATATTTTGAACGATTGAGGAACCATGATGAACTCGACAGAATATCCAGCGCCATGGCTCTGACACTCTATTTCGAGTGCTGAGGCGCCCATGTGTGGGCGCCGCGGCGCTCACAAGCCTCTTTTCAAATTTTTTTTTTAAGTTAAAAGAAAATGTGCTACTCAAAAGAAAATTATCCCTTAAAAAAAACTATCAATAAATAAAATCAAATAAACTAATTGAATTCAAAGGATACTAGGCTTGTGTTGCCTCCCAAGAAGCGCTTGGTTTAACGTTGTCGGTCTGACATGATGTTCCTGCATTTACTTGTGATCCATAAGATCGACACTGACCTTCTGTTGATCTATATATCCTCTATGGTAATTCTTGAGGCGCTGACCATTTACTGTAAATGAAACTTGATTATGCGGATCCCTAATTTCAACCGCTCTATTTGGGTACACCATCTTGATTTGAAACGGTCCAGACCATCGGGACTTGAGTTTTCCAGGAAATAACTTCAGTCTTGAATTATAAAGCAACACTAGTTGTCCTTTTTCAAATGAGCGCCGAAGTATCTTCATATCATGCCACCATTTCATCTTTTCCTTATACATCTTGGCATTCTCATATGCTTGTAGACGAAACTTATCCATGGCATTTAGTTGAAGTAAGCGTTTTTCACCTGTAGCTTGGAGATCAAAGTTGAAAGCTTTAATGGCTCAATATGCTTTGTGTTCCAACTCCAAGGGTAGGTGACATGCTTTTCCAAAGATCAAACGAAAAGGAGATATACCAATCGAAGTTTTGTAAGCAGTACGATATGCCCATAATGCGTCATCCAAGTGTAATGCCCAATCTTTTTGATTTGGTTTAACCATCTTCTCCAGAATGCTTTTTATTTGTCGATTGGATACCTCAACTTGCCCGCTCGTTTGAGGATGATATGTAGTAGCTATTTTGTGCCTGACCTCGTATTTCTGTAGAAGGGCTGAAAAATACTTATTGCAGAAGTGTGAGCCCCCGTCACTTATAATTGCTCTCGGAGTTCCATATCTTGTGAATATGTTCTTTTGAAGGAACTTAATCACTGTTCTTGCCTCATTTGTTGGTAATGCTACTGCTTCTATCCATTTCGAAACATAATCCACAACTACAAGTATGTATTTGTTATTGTGGGATGGTGGAAACGGTCCTCTAAAGTCTATTCCCCAAACGTCAAAGATTTCAACTTCTAGAATGGTCTGTTGTGGCATTTCATGTCTTTTGGAGATGTTCCACATCCGTTGACATCGATCACATCCTACAACAAAAGAATATGCATATTTAAATAATGTGGGCCAATAAAAACCAGATTGAAGTACCTTAGCTGCTGTTTTGTCGCCCGCAAAATGTCCTCCATAACTGGATGCATGACAATGGTGTAAGATGTCTTGAGTTTCTTCTGCAGGGATACATTTTCAAAGGATTTAGTCTGCACATGATTTGTAGAGGAATGGTTCATCCCAAAAATAGAATCTTGCGTCGTGGAAGAACTTCTTCTTTTGCTGAAAAGTCAAATCAGGAGGTGTTAGACCAGAAACTAAAAAATTGACAATATCAGCATACCAGGGGATCTCGTGATGTTGTGTTGCAAGGAGTTGCTCATCTGGAAAGGTTTCATTGATTTGGATTTTCTCTTGGCGTTGATTTGATGTTTCCAAACGGGATAGATGATCTGCAACTTGGTTTTCAATTCCTTTTTTATCTTTGATCTCTAGATCAAATTCTTGCAGTAGAAGAATCCATCGAATGAGTCTTGGCTTAACATCTTTCTTGTTGATGAGGTACTTGATTGCTGAATGATCTGTGAAGACTGTAACCTTGACTCCAATTAGGTAAGCCCGGAACTTGTCGAAAGAAAAGACTACCGCTAGAAGCTCTTTTTCTGTGGTGGTGTAATTGGACTGCGCGTCATTAAGAGTCTTGCTTGCATAGTATATTGTGTGAAACACTTTCTCTCGGCGTTGTCCTAGTACAGCCCCTATAGCAACATCGCTTGCATCATACATCACTTCAAAGGGTAAGTCCCAATCTGGAGCTATAATGATCGGTGCTGTGGTAAGCTTCTTCTTTAACAATTCAAAAGTTTCAAGACATGCATCATCGAAATAAAACTGCACTTCTTTCTCTAATAAGTTGCATAAGGGTTTAGAGATCTTGGAAAAATCTTTTATAAATCTTCGATAAAATCCAGCATGGTTAAGAAAGCTCCGCACTCCTTTCACATTAGTTGGTGGTGGCAACTTCTCGATGGTTTCTATCTTTGCTCTATCAACTTCAATACCATGAACAGAAATTTTATGACCTAATACTATGCTTTCCTTAACCATAAAGTGGCACTTCTCTCAATTGAGCACTAAATTGGTATCTTCACACCGTTTGAGCACAAATGCTAGATTATCAAGGCATTGATCAAATGAATTGCCAAAAACAGAGAAGTCATCCATAAATACCTCCATGAAGTGCTCAATAATATCTGAAAATATGGCCATCATACAACGCTGAAATGTGGCTGGAGCATTGCATAGTCCGAATGGCATCCTCCGGAAAGCAAATATCCCATATGGGCAAGTGAACGTGGTCTTTTCTTGATCTTCAGGAGTAATTGCAATCTGATTATAGCCAGAATATCCATCCAAAAAGCAATAATATTCATGTCCCGCTAACCTATCTAGCATTTGATCGATGAAAGGTAAAGAAAAATGATCTTTGCAGGTGGCTTTATTCAGCTTCTTGTAGTCCAAACATATCCTCTAACCTGTGACAGTCCTTGTTGTGATTAAATCATTGTTCTCATTTGCCACTACAGTGATTCCTCCTTTCTTTGGTACACATTGCACTGGACTTATCCATGAGCTGTTAGAAATGGGGTAGATAATTCCTGCATCTAGCCACTTAATAATCTCTTTCTTTATTACATCTTTCATTACTGGATTTAAGCACCTTTACTGCTCAATTGTAGCTTTGTGCCCTTCCTCTAATAGGATTTTATGCATGCAAAAAGATGGGCTGATTCCCTTGATGTCAGCAATCGTCCATCATATAGCCCTCTTATGATCTCTTAAGATCCTTAACAATTTATCTATCTGCGGGTCATCAAGTTGTGCAGAAACTATAACTGGTAGAGTAGAAGATTCGCCAAGAAATGCATACCTTAAGTGACTCAGTAGTGGTTTTAACTCTAGTTTGGGAGGTTCTTCAATAGATGGCTTAATGTGAGTTTGCAGGCCTTTTGGTCTATCTAACGGTTCAGCTCTCCTCATAAATCTGTCAAATCTCAGAGAAAGGCTTAGGGCTTGGAGATACTCTCGCGCTTCACTTATTTCTACCTCAACTCCATTTACCATTGTATCTTCTAGAGAATCTTCGATGCAACTTTTGTTGAACATATCTTGCACTTCTCTGTCAATGACGTCAATGCTCATACATTCCTCTTCTTCACTTGGTTATCGCATGGCTTTGAACACATTAAATGTTACTTCTTCATTTTGCACCCTCATAGTTAATTCTTCTTTTTGCACATCAATAAGGGCTCTCTCTGTTGCTAAGAATGGTCTTCCTAGTATGATGGGTACCTCACGATCCTCCTCCATATCTAACATTATGAAATCTACTGGGAAGATGAACTTGTCAACCTTTACCAATACATCTTCAATAATGCCCCTTGGATAGGTAATTGATCGGTCTGCCAATTGCAAGGTGACATTAGTAGGTTTAGCTTCCCCCAAACCTAACTTCTTGTAGATAGATAATGGCATTAAGTTGATGCTGGCACCTAAATCACATAATGCTCTGCCAAAGAATTTCTCCCCTATGGTGCATGGTATGGTGAAACTACCCGGATCCTTCAATTTTGGTGGCAATTTCTTTTGTAATATTACACTACATTCTTCGGTGAGTGCCACGGTCTCATATTCAGCTAATCTTCTGTTCTTTGATAAGATGTCCTTCATGAACTTCACATAACTAGGCATTTGTTCCAAAGCATCTGCAAAAGGTATGTTAATGTGGAGTTTCTTGAAGACATCTAAAAATTTTGAAAACTGCTTGTCCAACTTCTGTTTCTGTAGTCTTTGAGGAAATGGTGGAGGTGGATGGGGAGGTTGAATTGCAAGTTTCTGTTGACCTTTCTGGTTTGTGCTACTGCATTATCTTTTTTCTGCATCTATTTACTACTTTCTGCATTTTTCTGCTGCTGTTCATCATGTTCTGCAGTAAATTCTGCACTTTTCTGCACTTTTGCATTAATTTCTTCATTAAATTCTGCACTGTTTGACTGTAACTCTTTGCCACTTCTCAAAGAAACAGCTTTGCATTGCTCTTTATCCTCTCTAGGATTAGCCTTTGTGTTGCTTGGTAAAGTCCCCTAAGGTCGATTATTTAGTGCTGCAGCCAATTGCCCCATTTGAGTTTCTAGAGTTTTCAAAGATGCGGAATGGTTTTGTAGAATAGCATCATTCGACTTCATATACTGCATAAACATATCTTCCAAGAATGCTTTCTTTTCTTGTGGGGGCTGAAATCCGGGTGGGTTAGGTTTAAGTTGCTGGCCTTGGTTGCCACCCTACGAAAAATTTGGATGATTTCTCCACCCTGGATTATAGTAATTTGAATGCGGACTATTCTGCTGTCTATTATGGTTCCCCACATAGTTTGCTGATTCCATGCATTGGCCATTCAAATGATTGTCACAACAGAAGTCACAAGTTGCCATCTGGGTCTTGACAGCATTCATAGAATCAAATCTCTTGGTTAATATATTGATCTGCGCAGCCAATGCATTAAATGCATCAATCTCATGAACTCCAGCAACCTTCCTTGGTGTGACTCTTTTAGCAGGCCATTGAAAGCTATTAGATGTCATCTCTTCTAATAACTCATATGCCTCATCTGTGGACTTATTCATCAGAGCTCCTCTAGCAGCGGCATCGATAATTGTCCTTAAATGACCCACTAGCCCATGTAGAACATCTGGACTAATAACCATTTCGAAACTCCATGATGGGGACACTTCCTCAACATGTCCTTAAATCGTTCCCATGCTTCGTATAATGACTCACCTTCAATTGCACAAATGAAGTGATGTCATTCCTCATCTTAGCTGTCTTTGCTGGTGGAAAAAACTTCACTAAAAACTTCTGTGCTAGGTCATACCACGTCGATATCGAGCCTGATGGTAATGACATCAACCAGCTCTTTACCTTATCCCTTAATGAGAAAGGGAATAATCGCAACCTGATAGCATCATCTGAAACCTCATTGAACTTAAATGTGTCACAAATCTCTAAGAAATTCACAATATGTATGTTGGGATCATCATTGGGGGCTCCACTGAATTGCACCGAATCCTTAAGCATCTGAATAGTACTAGGCTTAATTTCAAAGTTGTTTGCATTAACTGTAGGGCGCCGAATACTAGACTGAATGCCGTCAGTTGTAGGAACAACATAATCCCTCAACGATCTCTGCTGATTAATAGGCTCAAACATTGGATTATCGATGTTGTCGTGATTCTTTGCCATTTTTCTGTTTTGACGTTGCTCTCTACGAAGTTTCCGGAATGTTCTTTCAATCTCAGGATCAAAAGATGTTGAATCTTCACTCTTGGTTCTTCGCATGAACTGTCAAAACACAAACAAACAAACAAACCAAAATGCAATTATTAACTAGAGCGAAAAATAAAAATAAATAAATAAATTAATAATAATGAAACTAAAATAAAATCTGAAGTAAAAATAAAATAGTATAGTGCTAGTATTGATCTAAAATTAGATAAAATAGTCCCCGGCAACGGCGCCAAAAACTTGATATCTATTTTCATGACCTAGTGCAAGTGCACGCTTTTTGTATCAAGTAATATAGGACTAAGTTCAGATTATCGATCCCACAGAGACTATTGTTTCTATTTTCTTCAATCGAATACTAAAATTACTCTACTTTACCTTTATCCAGACTAGCTTCAAGGATGGAGTTTAACTAACTAAATTATTGCTATTGAACTGAACCTAATTAAAATATTGCAAATACTTAGAGATAAAATTCACTCAATTGATAATTAATCTAGGGTATCGACGCATCCCTTAGTAGTTCATTGAACCCTTTAACCCTTTAGTTATTTTTCTTTTTATCAATTGATTGGCTAGACACTGATTTCATCATAAGCTTCTGTCGACAGTCAAATGATAATATCACACCCTAACAATTACCTATATGTCTATGTTAATCCGAATAAGATGCAACTCATTAAGATTAAGTCTAATTAAACCATACATACCACCTAGGTATATGTCTATCCTAGATGGAACTCATAGATGTTACCCTATGATCATGTATCAGTCTACCATAGGCTAAACACATGATTCCTTTCGTCAAAGTTATCATGGTTCCTAAACAATCAAAATAGTGATCAAGTATAATGAAAGCATTAAACATAGATAGATTGAATCAATTAAGGGATAAAAGTTCATAACTAAGAGATTAAAAGAATCAATTACATACTAGGTTCAATAACGTCTAACCCTAGATCAAGACAAATTAGCTCATGTTCAAAACAAGAATATCAAAGCAAAAGTATGAAAATATAATGAACGAAATCATCTCTTAAAAGTAAGGAATAAAACAAAACAAGTGATCCCCTGAGTTGTTCTTCTTCCTCTTGTCTTGGTTGCTCAAGAGTTGATTCCCTAATCTTCAATCTTCAATAACTTCACCTTGATTTCTTGGGTTGAATGTGTGTTTGTTGCTTGTGTTATTCTTCTTGCTAAATCTCTCTATTTTTGCCTCAAAAGAGTGTTTTGTTGCTATGAGAAACCCTAGGCACAAGGAGCTTCGAATCCCCCAAAGAAAGGAGTATTTAAATCTCCCGCATAGGCGCCGCGACGCTGTGGTCTCAGCGCCGCAGCGCTGGGCACGAGTACAGGTATCCGCAAATCTTCGACGAGCGCCGCGGCGCTCACTCGCTGTTCTAGGTGCTGCGGCGCCCAGCCACTTGTTTCTCTTCTTTCGTTTTTCGAGTGCATTTTTCTCGTTTCTCACCCGATTCGCTTCCCGTTTGTTCCTATGTATCATATTTTCTACCGTGCATCTATTTATGATAAAAAAAACGCAATTAAATAGTCAAATAATTATGTTTTGGAGAAAAATACGAAAGTTAGGTGTAAATTCTACTAGTGCTTTTATACTCCTATCAGGACACTCCTAGGACGTTTTCAACATTAGATAATTCTCTCTTATTTTTTTCTCATTAACATGCATTGTAATCTAGGCTAGAGTTCTTGGCAAGGCTAAGAGATGAACTTTTATGTGTAATAATTCTACTTTTATGCTTTGATTCGTTGTCAAGAGCTATAAATGTTTGTAAGTTTGATTATGCTTAAACTCTTATCTATTTTATTTTCTACAATCCAAAGGTTATAATTTTTATATTTCATAAATTTTCAGTCATGCTTTCTTTATGTGATTCTTGTTGAATTATAATTGTTATTGGTTACATTATTTTATATGTTAATCTTTTATTGCAATATTGTCAATTGATATATTGTCGATCTTGGATAGCATGTAAGGGCAATAAATGTTTGATTTTCAAGTTGATCTTTTACTGCAATATTGTCAAAATTATATATTGTCGATCTTAGATAACTTGTATAAATGAACATGATTTGTGTTAATATTTGCAAAAGAGTTTAGTCATATCAAATGCACGTGTTATAAAATATGTTATATTTTACATATCTTCCGATTGATTGTTTAGATGTAAAACTGTCAATTAAGTTATAAATATTGAATCAAAGTGTAGAGTAGATTTATAAAGCATGATTATGATTCTCAAAGCCTTGCTTAAATCATCATAAGACATTTTCCTCAATTCATAAGCAATTCTATCTCATCTACTTAAACAGTTAATTAATTTTCTCCTTTGCTACTGCTTTAATATTTTACTTCACCAACCTATTTTGCCAAAAGTTTTCTCGTGGGATTGACACCTCAATCTATACTGTGATAGCCGTATTACATTTTGAGTGTAAACAAGGGGGGAGAAGAAAATTATTCAGAGGGACAACAAATAACAAAGAGGGCTTTATCTTATATAAGTCCAATTAAGCCACTCTCATGCCATCTCCCACCAAAATATGATTGGCTCAAATGGGCATATAAGCTAATTTCAACACATAATGAGATTCCAAATAAAATATTTTATGGCCAAGCAGACATGTAATAGGAACATTTTCGTGTACTGAGATAACTCAACATGGATCACAAAATAATACCCATACGTATTCCAAATAAACTATTATCTAAACATGGATTTAATGGGTAATGCATTTAAAAGAGAGTATGGCATACGTTTCAGTGAGAATATTCTTGAAGGGGCATATAATAAAGCATTGGAGATGTTAGGAAAGCATGACGAAGCATCATATGATAAGCTCAATAAATTAATGGAAAAAATTTTACAAACAAACCTGAGATTAATAGTGCTGGTAGAGAGTCATCGGCCAGGTCGAGCTCTAGAGCCTTGGTTCAAAGGGTACAGTAGTCTTGTAAGCATTATTGCAAGTGTATGAACTTGATCATACAAGGGAGTTCTCGATCGATTGTTACCACTAACGGTAATGGCAGGGTTTTATCCTTTAACAATGCGCATTGTCAATGAAGATATAAACTTTTAGGCTTTTTTCTTTGGGGCTATGTGATCTTATTAAAAATATAGAGAAGTAGATTTGTGCTTTTTAAGCCACATGAAGAATGATGTTAGTCAGGCCATTGACATGTTAAAAGCTCTAAACTTGAAATTTTATAAAAATTATATTTTAGTCCTTGTTGATTGTCTTGAATTACTAAAGAAGTGCATCGTTCTCCTGCAAGAAAAGATACTTCGACACTCAAATCAATGTATAATCAATACAAGTGTGTGGTGTGTGAAAGTGTTTCCAGTAAGAGGATTTGAATGTTGTTATAATTTTTTGCTTTTTGTGTGTATATGTCAGGTTCTTTCTAAATAATTTTTCCCAAGTATTAAACGTATAATGCATGTCTTTTTATAGTATAACATAGTAGAGTTTAATTCATATTCAAATAGACTAACCGTGATAAAATGAAGCTTTATCATAATGTGACAATCTTATCATGATGTGATAATGTGATATGCTTATCATAATGTGTTAATATTATAGGATTATCATGATATGATAATGTAATAGAGTTACAATCTAAATAAAACATAAATACATAAATTGGATAAAAAAATAATTCTCACCATTTTACCCAATCTAACATTTTACATTTTTCTAGGCCTTGTTTAATTATTCATTGACTCTATTAAGAAAGACATAATGTAGTATGCTGTTGGGCTTACTTAATAATAGGTCCAATAAATGTGCCCCATAAGTGAAAAAATAAGAGTTTGTTTTCTTCACTCTCTAGTTCAGTATATGACACGTGTCTTCGGTAATGCTTTCGGTATGATGAGTGGATGTATGGAACCATGTACTAGTATCTATATGATCTGAGTCAATAAGTGGAACGGTGCATTTCGAAGCTTTTTGGATCTTGTTGAAATATTTTCATCACGGTCTTTCATTCTTGTCAAATTACTCTAGAGGCAAACAATGTTTTCTCCCTTTTACATTTTGGTCCTTGAAAAGTGTCAGACAAAAGAAATGTTTCCATGTACGAGATATGGTTATGTGATCATGTATGTAATAATTCATGAAAGAAAGAAGAAAAAATTTTAGTTGATTTTTTACTTCTTTTTTTCTTTCTTACTCTTCGTTTGATTTTATATTCGCGAGGGTTCCATTACTCTTCATAGTCCCATTTTTGTATAACTTTAGAAGGCTTTGATTTATATTGGAAGGCTCTACTCCCTCCAAAAATAAGAGTGGGAAGAGGAAGGTGTGCCCAATGATCTGCATTACTTGTTTCATTTGATAAACTGAGAAGTAGATATCATACTTCATTTTCTTCCAAAATGTGGGCTAAAGGTAATAGAAACCCTTATCTGCTTTACTTTTGTATTTATGATAAGATTTGGGCTCTTTCATTCTTTCAAGGGATGAGAACAAGGTAGCATAAACCCTTATGCTCTCGGTCTTTTTCTTTCTAATTCTAGAATTTTGATACTTGAACTTTTTTTCTTCTTTAAGGGATGAGAATAAGGTTATGGGAATCTTTCTTGGACTCTTTACTTTTGTTTTAAGAACTTTTAATTTTGTTCTTTTTCTTATTTAAGGTATAAGAGAAAGGTTGTGGGAACCTTTCTTGGACCCATTTCTTCTATATTTGAAAGTCTGAATATGTTTTTTTTTCCTTCTAAGAGGTTGATGAAAGGTGGTGGAAACCTTCTTCCCCTCAAACTTATTTGTCTCTAGAACTCTAAACACTGCCAAATGAGCAGTATTTAGAGTTCTAGAGACCAAAAAGTTTTTTTTATCTTAAATATTTTTTTTATCTCCAAACTTTGAATGCTTCTAAGAGGTGAGAGGTAGGCGATAGGAACCTTCTCCCTCTCGAACCTTTTTTTTTTTTTTTTGTTTTTGAACTCTCAATGCTTTCAAGGGGTGAGAGAAAGTTAGTGGGAACCTTCTTCCCCTCGAAGCTTTTATCTTAAGAACTCTGTACGCTGCTAAGGGGTGAAAGCAGGATTGTGAGAACCTTCTTCCCTTTGAACATTATTTTATCTCTAAACTCTGAATGCTTCCAAAGGGCAAGAAGAAGGTGGTGGGAAACTTCTTCCCCTAAAATTATTTTTATCTCTGAACTTTGAATGCTTTTAAGTGACAAGAGGAGGCAGTGGGAACCTTCTTCCCCTCAAAACGTTTTCTGTGTCTAAACTCTGAATGCTTCTAAAGAGTGAAAGGAAGATAGTGGGAACCTTATCCCCCTCCAACCTTTTTGTGTCTCTAAACTCTGAATGCTTCCAAATGGTGAGAAGAAGGCATTGAGAACCTTTTCCCTTACAACCTTTTTATCTCTAGAACTCTAAATATTTCTAAAGGGCAAAAGGAATGTGGTAGGAATCTTTTTCAAACCCTTTTTTCCTAGTTATATATCAATAGGCTCTATGCCTTTCAGTTTTCGAAAGAATAAGAGAAAGGTGATGGAAACCCCTAAACTCTTAGCCTTTTTGTTTTGATTTTAGAGGAAGATGAAAACTATGCCTCTTTGTTTACAAAGATTATGGGTGCTTTCAAAGTGAAGGTACTAAGCCTGTCCAATGAAGATTTTGGGTATGTTTATTTCTAAGATGAAGGTACTGAACCCGTTCAAGGAAGTCTTTGGATGCTTCTTGGTAAAAGTTTTAAACCCTTCTAGAGAAGTCTTTAGGTATGTATGCTTCTAAGGTGAATATATTAAACCCATCTAAGGAAGTATTTGGGTGCCTCTTTGGTAAAGGTTTTAAACCCTTCCAGAGAAGTCTTTGGTATGTGTGCTTCTATGATGACAATATTAAGCCCATCCAAGGAAGTCTTTGGGTGCTTCTTGGTAAAGGTATCAAACCCTTATAGAGAAGTTTTTAAGTGCTTCTTGGTAAAGGTTTTAAAGCTTTCTAGAGAAGTCTTTGGGTGCTTCTTGGTAAAGGTTTTAAACTCTTCTAGAAAAGTCATTTTCTTGTGAGATGGATACACGATTTAAAGAAAGTGATCTATTATTATAATAATAGTAAAAAAGGAAAATGGTCATACGTGAAAAAACCTCTTGAATCTGAATATGTCATATGATATGATAATGTATTTTTTGGCTGCTTTTGATTCATTTAAGCCCTGCCTCAAATTTGAATTCGACTAAGTAGCCATCCATTCACGAAGGCAATTATCTTACTTCTTAAAAATCGACAATCATTGGTATTATGTCCGTGTTAATTTTGGAAGGCACGGTTTTTAGTTTTGTGTATTTGATATGTCAGCATCCGCATGAGCTTTGATCTCTGAAAATCCTAGAGTCTTTATATTTGGCTCAAATTTTCTCAAAGAGGTATTGATCGGGATTATGGATTAAATTGTTTGCTTTAATTGGTTTTCAGCTTTATTGTTTTCTTTTGCAGTAAATTGCTTCCCATAATTTTCCTTCTACAGTGAGCTTTCTTTCTTCCATGTTGTAGACAAGGAAGCTTACTTTTTTGTAGCTGCTTCCTTTTTTTCTTCACACATTCATTGCTCAAATTTTTGGTTAATTAGTTTGAAAGATGTGAAATTCTTCTGAACTAGATAGCGATAATAGGCAGTAGATGGTCTTACTGCCCTTTGGTATGCTTGGGTCGCTATCTCTGAGTCATAGTGCCCTATCTTGCTTAGTTCTTTATTAAATAAATTCAAAAAAATCTTGATCAATTCATTCTTTGTTTGTCTTATAAGTAATAAGTCTGATGTAATCTTTCTCTTGTTCTAGTTACAATATATTGTGTGATAAATGCTGTTATGAGTTCCTCGAAAGAAGAGATAAATTTCTCTTTCAATAATTGCAACCAATTTTTGTGCTGCTCCCTTGAGGCTGGAAGGGAAGATTATGCATTTCAAGATTTTTTTCACGTCTATGGATGATCATTCTTGCATTAAAGTGAAAGACGTGTTCCTCAGAGTCCCCCAACCCATTATAGGGAGTGAAATTAGACAGCATAAATCTCATTGGTCTCTCAATTTTTCTTATCTTCTCTATGAAAAGATCCTAGTTAGCCTTTCTTGACAGAAAAAGTGTATCCTCTGGGCCTCCAGCCTTAGGAGCTTTCCCATTTAGCAATCTTTTCTCTTTCAGGATGGAGACTTTAAACTTTTCATCATTAGTGGATCATTTTGCTACTATCTCCACCATAGGTTCCTAAGGTAGGTCTAGGGTCTCATTCTTTCTGGGGTTATCAAATGAGTGTTGAGGGTTCTTTGTATGCGTATTTCGGGTGGAAACTCTTCAACGTTCTTTGGAAAACCTCCCCCATCTTCCAAAACTTTCAGGTAATTGTAGAGCCCCTGGTTCTCTTTTCATGATTCTTTCAGTTCTTTTAGGATATATGCTAAGATCTCTAGGACGGTTATAGAAGTATTGTCCCTGCTTCTATTAACATTGGGTGCAAAGCTTCCCCTTAATTGACCTTGGTTTCAGTTGAACGCGGATTGTTGCTGGTCATGGTGATTTTGGATTTCTAAAAAATGGGCTTTTTATTAGAATTCCCCAAAGTTAGTGCCACTGAAAGCTCTAAACTCAGAACTCTCCAAAAATTACGTCTTAATTCTTGTGGATCATGTCAAATTACTGAAGATGAGTACCGTTCTCTTGCAAAAAACTTTGATGCTTAAGTCAATGTATAATCAACACAAGCGTGTTGTGTTTGGGAGTGTTTCAAGTAAAAGGATTTAAATGCACTTATGATTTTCTCTTTTTGTGTGTGTATGTCACATTCTTTCTGAATTATTTTTCCCATCCATATTGAATGTATAATGCATGCCTTTTTATATTGGTGTAACATGGTAAAGTTTAATTTATATTCAGATAGACCAATCATGATAAGTGAAGTTTTATCATAATGTGATAACCTTATTATGATGTGATAATGTGATAGGGTTATTTAATTATTTATAGGCTCTCTTAAAAACATAAAGACATAAATTAGATAAAAAGTAATTCTCTTTTATTCTATCCAATCTGTTACATTTTTCTGAGCCTTGTTCAATTATTTATGGGTTCTTTTAAAAAAGAGAGTTAAATAGATTGTTGAACTTATTTAATAATAGACCCAACACATGTTTTTTTCAATGTTCTTAAAAGGTTTTACTGCAAGGTTATTTATGCAAAATTAAATGCAAACTTCCATAAATTGGGGTGTAAGGCATTATTTTTGGAAGGCTTGCAAGAGCTATAGTAAGGAACGTTTAGAGAAAAACATGGAAAAAGCAAATGATGCAAGTTTGCTCGCAAGACATTAATGGGTATACCAAAAGCATAGTGGACAATGATGGGTATGCTAATTTGAAGAAATTGTGCTCACATCACAGGTTGCGTGAGTGAAAATTTTAGTTACTGGATCGACACGTACAAAGGTATGCCAATTATATGGATGTTTGAAGAAGTTATAACAAAAATTAGCTATATAGTGAGATAGTGAGCTGAGGATGCGTTGCAATGGGGAGATCAAATCACACTTTCAGTAATGAAAAACTTTTTTGAAGCTGAGAGAAAATACAATCAGGATGAAAATAGTAATGAGGACTGATTCAAACTTTATGGTGTTGGAAGAATGTAATCATTTTTATATTGTCTAATTACATATTAAACTGTGTGACGGTTGTTATTGGCAGATCACAAGGATTCCTTACACATACACAATGTATTGCATCGATGCTCCAAGGTGTAGGATTATGATGTACGTGCATCCAATATTGAGTAGATCAATGTATCTTGACATGTACAAGGAGCAAATAGCCATACTTTGACTAATCAAGTTAGTCGTGGTTCAAATCGAACTACATGCATCCCTACGAGTATAAATTATCACTATGTAGGGTGAATCCAATGCATAAATGTTGGGATACATTAACATTAGTTTTGTAAATATTAAATAAATATGCAGTAAGTGGATGTTTATAACCACACTAAGCAATTACCTAATTAAGATATTTTGTAACATGCAGTATATAGAAGATGGATATAACTCATTAGACTTGGGTTAAAAATGAAAGCATGAGGCACGTTATAATATTTTAAATTCCAATTGTGGACACAATAAATCGATGGTACAATATTTACTATAAGGCATGCATATTGGTAGGAGAATATGACCATTCCACAGTCTAATGTAATGGTATAATGACAACTCAATCATGTTATTTACGCATTTATGTTTTGTAAGTTAAGAATCCTCAATGGGCTAATGTAATGGTTTTGTTCTTAAAATTATATGATTGACATCCTTATACCATGTTAGTCCTTTATTGTGTTGATAGATCTTAAATCAAAACCTAATATGTTATTTAATTCCACAAAGTAATTGATTTATTTTTGTCATTGACCAAAGCAAGTTATTGGCTCATAACTCATTGTTATATATAGAAGTTAAAACAAAGTACTGAGGAACTGGCTTTTGAACTCTATAGTGCTCACTTTCAAAAAATTCACAGTTTAAGATTTATTTTTCACGTTTTTGAGTTGGTTTTGAATTTTTTTTTTTTTTGCATAAACTTCTATTCTAACAAAAAAATATGTTTTCTAAGGGCGGTTCAGAGCATATATAAATTCTAGTAATTTATTATAATTAACAATACATCAACAAGAAAAAGATTAAATGTTAGAGTAGCTCACGGGCGCTGGACATAAGCGTGGGAGAATGCCATGGGGTGTTTGAGCACTGAGGTGCACAAGATAGCATAGGTAAATCCTTTGGGAGCTCATTTATTGTTGTATTCCTTAAGAATCTCTTATATTAAGTTTTTGTGACAATGAGTCCTTTGTAAACTGGTTAATATAAGAAGCGAGGATCTGTGATCCATTATGGACTTCTTGTGCTTTGTGTGATTAATTGTTATATTTATTACGTGTTTGATCTTATTATTCCTAGTTACTTGTGAGTAAAGTCATCTACAAGTGCTTTAGGTGCTAAATACTAGCCTATAAGGTATTTGTTCTTGAAGGATAATTCCTAACAAGAGATATCAAAGCAATGGCTAATTCCTAAGTGGGATTAGTGCTAAGGCTGATACCTCAACAAACTGGTATCAGAGCTATGGTTGAAGTCAATTGTTGGATATAGATTATTTAACCATGTTATCTCATAAGTATGAAGAGAAAATAATAAGGAAAAGATCAAGAGCCTAGTTATACTAAGGTTTTAGATGAAGAAAGCCTAAAATTGTAAGTGAAAAGGCTGAGAATAAAGATTAAAGAGTAATAGGAGAGAAAAACAAAGAAAGGTGGAGAGCTACAATTAATAGGACTTAAAATTGCATAATCCTTCAAAGTTTTTTAAAGAAGGAATATGGAAGATATTTAAAGGATTTACGGGTGAGAAGCACAGTTGAGGCTATGTACTTGATGAGCATAGTATAGGGTCTCAACATGAGTTTGTTAAAGGGATGCATACCAAAAGTAGCATTAGATATTATCTCACCGAGATGACAAGGGTCGAAAGAAAATGTATAGTAAATGAGGATCTAGCCACGCAAATATTGTAATGGTGTCAAAAGTGAAACTGAAGATCATAATATGATGGCCACCTAATGAGAGATACATTCAGAATCTTTGAAGACCGAAGTTACGAGCGTTAGAGTTAAGTTGGGCATAGTCTTAATTAGAATTAACGCTAAAGTAATTAAGCTTTAGTTAAGTAGGGGTGAATCTTAAAAAACTTCTTGGAGAGGTTTTGAATCAAGAATGAGATTGTTTAAATTTAGTGATTTAAAATCAATGTTGAGTTTGATTTTGAGTTGGAGACCAATAAGGAGTTTAGACACAAGGTCGAGTATGTGTTGTGTGTATTTTCTAAACAAAAATTGAAGCACAAGTATACGCTATCGTAAATAAGTAATAAAAGAACTTATAAAGTCGGATGTCGAACCTACAGGGATAAATATTATTTTCAACCAAATACTAAAATTGTGTCTTTCAAGTAATTATCTAGAAAATCAAATCCTCAATTTGTAAATAATTAAATAAATTAAATAAAAGTGTAGAAAATAAATAACACAACTTAAATAACATAAGAAGACAGCAATATAGAGAAAGCCTATAGTTAATTACTATCCTTCAATATGTTTTCTAAAGATTAATCCTTTAATATTAATATTCTTCAATTCTTATTACTGGTCAAGACTCTAATATATTTACAAGCCTCTCTTAAGGTCAAGTAAGTATATCTTAATTTACAAAATATCTATATCTTTATGGTAATTACAATAAATCAAAATTCATTAAGAACAAGTTTTATTAACCATACATTCCAATTAGGTATATCTCTATCCTAAATTAGAACTTGTAAATTTCTCGACAATCATGTATCAAATTATTAAGGTCTAAATATAATGATGTCTCTCTCGAGTTTATCAAAGTATTCCAAATTCAATCACAATATTGATTAGATAAAATAAATCATTAAGACAAATAATTTGAAAATTAAAGAATTGAATTCAAATTAATATTAAAAAGATCTAACAATTAAGCACACATATTGAGTTCAAGTAATAACCCTAAAAATGAAATTAGTTTATGATAACAAGAGAATTATGGTTAAAAAATAAAATAAACATGATACAACAAAAAATAAACCAATATAGATAACAATTTGCAGTTGGTTGATACACTAAAGATTTGGCAATAATCTCTTACTTCACTTGATATTCTCTCTTTAAATTGTTCTAACTATGCTCAAATTGCTCACTTGGTTCTAAAGAGCCATAAGTTGTGTTATTTTAGGTCTAAAACGAGTGGCATTTATATAGGGATTGATGGATTTTTAAAGTTGTATTTCTTCTAATTTCATAAAAGTCGCACCGCTAGGGTAGATACAGTTCACCACTGCAACGCAACACTATTTGTCGTTAGGGCGGTGGGACTGTAGCATGATCATTGTTCATAGAATTGTAGAAATATACTGTAACAATTTTGAAATTTTTTTTTTGGTCTTATTTTCCTTAGATTTTCATCCTTATTTGCTTCATTAACTTCAAACCTACAAAGTAATAATAAAGCATATAAAAAGCCAAATAATCTTAATCTCTATGAACAAATATAAAGCTTAGAAGATAGAAATAGAATACCAAATTAATCCCTATCAAATACCCCCAAACTTAGAGAATTGCTCATCATCGAGCAAAGAAAAACAAAATCAAACAGAGAATTTAAAGAGAAAATACTTGACTCAAGATGTAATGAAAATCTAAAAATAAAACATAACATGTTAGGCTGATTAGATGATTATAATCATTGTCTCAAAGCTGTTGAAATGACATAAGTCATTTCAAAATTTGATAAAGAGCTCTTGATAACTTGTAATACCATTTCATCAAGTTCTTCATTCTTCTCTATAATAGATCACTTTATGTGTTTATGTGTGTGTGCAATAAGTAAGTAAATAATCAAATGATACTTAGAATTACTCAATTACTTTAAGAAAATATAAAAAGATGAATTTAAAATAACACTATCCCAGGCTTGCTTTTTATACCACTCTCCACTAATATAGAAAGACACATATCTAAGGATCTATTTAGGACTTTAATTAGCTTGTAATGAAAGGTTAAGGTCAAGGTGGGATATGAGGATAAATATATAAAGTTTAAGTCACATTATGAATAATTAGACTTTACCAAGAAACTTTTTGATCTTCTTTTTCTTGAATTATCTCATCTCCCAAACTTATTGTGTTTTCTATTCTTCTTTTAACTACTATTCTTCAATGAATTTCTCTTTTTCTTAAGATGGGAGTATAAAGAATTTAAAGAGTTTTTTTTCTATTTTCTCTTAATACCCCTAACTTAGATTAATAAATACTACCTAGACTTAATTGCTTTCTACTTCAGTGATGTTTTCTCATATAACCACAACCTTTTTCCTCTTAAGAATATTTCTTATTAAACTTAAGGTTTATAGTGTTACGGGCAATTTTTTATAAATAAGCTTTAAGTCTTAGGCTTGTAATATTGTTAAATTGAAAGAAAAAAATGCATATTTAGGCTCAAAAAGATTAACTGGGGATAAATATATATCTAAGGTAGGATAGAAAGCCCCAAACAATTTAAAGATGGCCTAATGTCATTTTTCTATTCATGCATTTCTTAAGATTTTGCCTTAAGCAGTAATCAAGTAAGTTTTAGAGTGTTGGTCATCGAGAGTTGAGTGTACTTCTTAAGCATGAATATTTCTAAGTAACAATTCAATTAATACAAGCTTTTATTTCAATGTACTCAAAATATGTAATAAAACAATAAGGTTGAAATTAATTCAAGATATTTGGTATAAGAATTATCTTAAGTGTTTATTGTTTCATAAGAACTTGCAAAAATAAATTCAACCAATATTTTATTTCTTATCATGGACTAATGATCATCATCTCAACCTTGAACTAACAAGTTAAAAAATAAAAATAAAAATTTTAACATGTAAAGAAATTTATGCAGTAGAAAATAAACATAGGATAATTGTTCTGAAGTTTCTAGTTTCTAGGAACCTCCAGAAATTACTTCTGCACCCTTGGATCTTCGAAGTATTTATGAGAACGGTCTTGCATCTATGTTAAATTGGTTGTATGAATATTTCTCTTGGGCAACGCCGTCCTCATGCAATAAAAAATACTCCGACACCCAAGTTAGTAACAGTAGGAAGAATTGAGTGTTGTGTGTGGGACTGTTTATTAATTAAGCAAGAGATTTTTAGGTTTCTGGGTGTGTGTGCTCTCGAAGACTACTCAAAGATCTCAAGAGTGCTCAAATTTTTTCTTATGCTGTATTTTCTCAATGTGTTTCTAAATGAATGTAATCATATTATAGGTGTCTTTTATAATACAAAGCGACAGAGTTTAATCAACATGCAAATAGTCTCGCGATAAGATGAACTTCAATCCGTTCCAGGATTGAAGTGAATTGATCTGTTTCTTTATGAATTATCTTCTCCTAAAGAGGAGATCAATCACGATTCCTTTTTATTTTAATAAAAAATTTGCTTATTGTGAGACAGAATGTGGTCACAATCTTAGTCTAATATGTAATGACTTTTATCAATCATGCGAAATGCTTTAATCTGATATGCAATAATCATAATCGAAAAACTCAATATGATAAGAGAAATCAATAAGAGAAGAAGTGTTAAAACTTGACTCAAGTTCCCCGTTCGTTTCCTGATGAAAACTATGAGGGAAGCTTGAGTTCGAACTAAACTCTTCTACGTACTCAAACTCAAGCTCTCCTCGTTCGAAGGGTACTTCAATAATTTGTAGTCTTGTTGGGCTTGATTTTGAATTTGACAATCCTCTATCAGGTTTGTTGTCAGTTCTAAACTTCGGCTTTTGGGTTTAAGCTTTTCTTGAGTGGTTCTTTAATCGGGTTTAATGCCACGTTGGGCTTTATCAGTTAGGAGCCTAATAGATGCCCCTAATAAGTGAAGCCGTGTATTGTATTTTCCAATGAAAAAAACCTTTGGATCTACTATTTTAATTGGACGGTTTTAAGACTAATTAAAGAGTTATATTTCTTAATTTGAACCTCTCACTCTGTCACTTTGCTTGCACTATTTCATAGAGACCTTTTAGCTTTAGGAAACATTCTTCTTCTCTTAGAAGGACACGTCACTTTTTTTAATTAAGTATAAATAGGGATGTTGTTGCCCTATCTTCCCCATTGCGATTTCTCTCTCAAAGCAAGAAAAGAATTCCTAATTTCTACTTCTCTGCTTTCTAATTATCTTTACTGAAAATAATAGGAAAAGACATCAGTACTCTTTCAATTATTGAGCTTAAGAAAGAATACATCATTCCAGATGATGTCATTCCAGATGGCGTCAAGGTACGGATTCTTTCAAAGGGAAATCTTTATAAGAAACCCTAATTTATATTGCGTGGGGAACTTCTTTTGTTCCGTGAACATTTGAAGTGCTTCAGGTTCCCCGTGCCTCCATTGATTTTGGAGTTTCTGCATGTGATAGGTTTTTCTCCCCTTAAAATCCATCCCAATGTGTTTCACTTACTTTAGAGCGTATCGACCCGGAACTATATGATGAACCCACTATAATGCCTAACCCTGTACGATGTCTTCCAAAGTTACATCCTTATTTACCTTAAACAAAATTACTTATGGAAACCAAAACTGGGAGGAAGCTTTTTGAAGACTTTAAGGGGAAGAGTGCTGGTCTTAAGGAAAGCAGGATCATTGTCAGTAGAAAGTGGAAAAATTCCTCACTTTCTTTTAAAGTCAACACCGCCTTTAGGGTGTATGAATGGAGGACTATTTTTTCCCTTCCTTCAATTCCTGGGAAGGAGCACTTTCTTTGAAAGTTTTTCTGGAACCATCATGTTAATCACAAGTATATTCACATGCTTGAGGTGCTGTTGAAGTTCCAAAAGTTGTTGAGAGTTTATTTTTTTCCTTGAACTCTTACGTCGAATAAAGGTGTATGGATTATGACTTTACCTAATTTGAGCATCATGGCCGGTTCCTCGTTCATCGACACTTGATGAAGAAGGCAAAAATTATGAAATTCATCTTTTCAGATTTACTTTTGATGATAATTTTCTTACCTTGGCATTTTTGTTTCAACTCTTCGGTCTTTTATGGAATACTTATCTGATGTATTGTCGAGCTTATTTCCTTAATGAAATCCTTAGATTAAGAAGAAGGCGGCTTTCAGTGGTGTTGAGGCTCCTGAGAAATGCATTAGAGCCGATCTATTAATTGTATAGCCCAAAAAGCAATTCAAGAAGTCTAAAAAGTGTTTGACCCTGTTATTCTGGAGGTTCTCGAGGCTTTTGAGCCTGTTGCCTCCGTGTAAGTGCCAATAATAGTGGAACCTACTGATGCTTCTGTAGAGACACCAAGGGATAGAAGTACTATTGAAATTCTTATTCGTGACAAGGTTCCAACTAAGTAACACGCAAAACCTCACGATGAGGATGATGTTGACATTCCAATAGGGGAATATACTCGAGGTCCTTTTGTAAGGCCTGCTTTTAGTAATCTTTTCTTTTTTTGATATCGTTTCCTTTATACTGGTGTTTACTCATAGTTTCTACTTGCAGAGAGTACACCAATTTTTGATGTTTTAAATCTAGATACAAAGTTTGCCTATTCTAATGGTGTGGAAACAGAAAGAAAAAGTCTCAGAAGTGAGGTGATGCCGACTTGTCTCGAAACCTCGAAGCTGAGGAGTTTGCGCCTCGATTCTGTAAGAGTAGTGGTGGCTATATTCTGAATAGCATTATTCTGTGGTTAGACAGTGAGAGTGTTGCCACAGTGGTGCAAAGGTTGTTCTCTTGAGCAGATCGAGAGATAATTCCTTTCGGGATAAATGCAGAAACTTCGTCCCATATTAGTACAGCATCAACTATGAGGGTAAGCACTTTTAGTTTTGCTTTTGCTCCACTTAATTTGGTGGATTTGGCTAACTTGTTGTTATATTGTTGAGGCTTTACAAGATAGCTTCCTTGTGATGGAAGCTTTTAGGATTGAGTTGGCCTTGAAAAATATAGAAATCAAATACCTTGCAAAACTAGTAGAGGCGAAGCATGATGAAGAAAAGAGAGGAACTTTGGAAAGGTTTCTAGGTATAACAAGAGTTGAAGCATTTATCTAAAGAGTTAGAGGAAGCACATAGGATAAATGCTGAAGCATTATTCGAGCATTTATGAATCCAGGCTGCCCTCAAAAAAAGGAAAAGAGAATGTTTTTCCTAGAGGGAGAAGTGACAAACCTTCTCTATGAGAAGATCATTTTGAAGGTAAAGCTGGACCATCTGCATCACAAGGAAGCTTCTTGGTCGAAGATGAAGGCTCGGTTCTAAGATCAAGTGGTAGCTCTAAACTCGAAGCTTATGTATGAACATTGCGAGTTGCAAGAAGCTTATGTATAAGACTAGTGATGTTCTTCTGAAGCTCGTTGAGGATCAAGCTACCTAGTTGGGAAGGGCGGTCGAAAGCTTTCAATTAAATAAAGTTGTTGTAGACTCCATATGGCAGTGTAAACTGGTAGTGGCTAAAGAAGTTTTTGATCGGTAGGTGAGAGTTACCACTATGCATAAATTCGTCGCGGGTTCCGTTCAGGGAGGGATCATGCATTCTATGGGAAACACATGAATAGAGAAATGATATTAGATCATCTTTGGACCGCTTGAGCCTTTCTAGCCTACCTTAATAGTATATTTATCCCTAGTTACCCATTTTGAGCTGAATGACCCATTTTTTCTGTTTAACCACATTACAAGCCTAAGACTAAAAGTTTGTTTGTCTAGAAAATTACCCATCACACCATAAATCTTAAGTTTTCTTAGAAATACTCTTGGAAGAAAAGAGGTTGTGGTTTTTAAGGGTATTTACAAGAAAATAAGTTTTATAAGTATTTATCAATTTAAATTTGGGGGTATTTAAAAAAAAACACCACCAATTTAAGAAAAAGATTAAATTCTTTGAAAATAAGTGGTTGAAAAAAAAAATTGATACACAATAAGTTTGAGGGAAGAAATAATACAAGGAAGAAAAATCAATAGGTTTTTAGGTAAGATCTAAGTGTTCGTGGTGTAATTTGAACTTTAATTTATTTATCCTTTTATCCTACCTTGACCCTAGCCTTACTTTACAAGCTAAGTAAAGTCTTAAGTAGATCCATAAACATGTGATTTTCTATATTAGTGGAGAGTGGTAGAAAAGACAAGCTTATGGAAGTGTCATTATACAAATCAAATGCTAAAACATTATCTCTCATGTACAAACTTAAGTATAAAGTAAATAAAGGTATGGTTTTGACTATTTCTTACCACCTGCACACATATACACATGATAATTATCTTTGAGGAAAAATGAAGGACTAAATGGAGATAATTAAAATTGTTATTAGTTATATATCTACTTTAGAATTTGTACCATTTAAACAGCCTTTGAGACAATCATTTTGATTATCTTACTAACTTAGCATATTTTGTTTTATTTTCTTTATTTATCATTTGAGTCAAGTATAACCCTTTGTTTTTCTCTTGATTTTTAATTTTTATTGCTTGAGGACAAGTAAGTATTTAAGTTGGGAAAATTTGATAAGAGCATATTTGTTATTTATTTTCTCATATTTTATCTTCATATTTTATTATTTTATGAGAATAAATAGCTATTTGAGAGCATTATTATTCATTTATAGGGATTTGATTGAAAACTAAAGTAAGGAAGTAAAATGAGCAAAACTTAAGGATGTAAATGTAAAAATACTCAGATTCTAGGATTTTTGCCCTAGCGGTACCAGGCTTATCCCTCTAGCTCCATAACTCAAGCCAAAAAGAAATAAGACTTGTTCAAGTGGCAGATTTTTGCCTCAGTGAAAATCAGTCACCATTGCAGCAACAGCTTAGCACTCTAGCTTCACAACTCCAGTGATCCTGGCAAAAAAGCACAGCGCCTTAGTGACAACATGATAGCGCCCCAGTGATCATGCAATTTCTGACCCGACAAGAATTAAGATTTTCAAGCTCAAATCAACTCTTATAAAAGGCCACTAGTCCCTAGCTTTCTAAAAATATACAAGAACACACAAAACACTCAAGAGACACACAACACAAGCATTAAAGAGCAATTAGAACACAACCATAGAGAAGAATTCAAGGCATTCTTCGACAGTAAGAGTTTCTAGCCTATTCAATCAAGAGCAATTCGATGTCTATATAGGTTTACTATTAATTGTATCATATTTTCTTATTATTTTTGCCACTGTTCTCTTGTAGCTCTGAACTAAATTTTCTTTCTAGGATTAATACTTGAATTCAATATATGTGCTTAATTGCCATATCTTTCTAATATTTAATAAACTTAATTATTTATTATTCAAATTACTTGTTCTTAATGCGTTAATATATTTGGCCAGTATATGGTGATTGTTTTGGTAATTTTTATGATAAACTCGAAAAAAGCATCATTATATTTAGACTTAGGTAATTTGATGAATGATTGTAGAGTAACGTAAGTTATATATGTAAGTTACAAATTAAGATAGAAATATACCTAATTGACATGTATGATCAATAAGACTTGTTCTTAATAAATCTTAATTTGTTACAAGTACCACAGGAATATAGGTATTTGGTAAATTAAGGTATACTTATATGACATTGGGAGAGACTTGTGAATTTAAATATTAGAAGATTAATCATTGAAAAACATATTGGGGAATGGTATTAACCCTAGGTTTTCTCTATATTGCTATCTTCCATGTCTTTTTGCTTTGTGTTATTATTTTTATATTTTTCTAAATTAATTCTTATATTTTGAGTTTCTGAATAATTACTAGAAATACATAATTTTAGTACTTGGTAAAAAGAAAAAATTATCCATGTGGGTTCGACATCCGACTCTTTTATCCCTTTATTACTTGCTATGATAATGTATATTTGCACTTAATTTTAAAATATAGAAATATCAAATCAATGTTTTTATGGATTCTACAAGGGTTGATCTTCCAGGCATTTGGATGATAACCACAGGCAGATTAACTATAAATCAAGTAGAAAAGGGACAGAGAACGAAGATCTAACATGGCAGAACTTCCTCCAGATTCCTCTTGGTATAGCCTAGCGCTCTAGCGCCCTACCTTCACAGCTCTAGTGATCTTGGCAAAATCAGTCACCATTGCAGCAACAGCTTAGCACTCTAGCTTCACAACTCCAGTGATCCTGGCAAAAAAGCACAACGCCTTAGTGACAACATGATAGCACCCCAGTGATCATGCAATTTCTAACCCGACAAGAATTAAGATTTTCAAGCTCAAATCAACTCCTATAAAAGGTCACTCGTCCCTAACCCAAAAATATACAAGAATACACAAAACACTCGAGAGACGCACAACACAAGTCTTAGAGAGCAATTGGAACACAACCATAGAGAGGAATTCAAGGCGTTCTTCGATAGTAAGAGTTTCTAGGCTATTCTATCAAGAGTAATTCGATGTCTATATAGGTTTGCTATTGATTATATCATATTTTCATATTATTTTTGTCACTATTCTCTTGTAGCTCTGAACTAAATTTTCTTTCTAAGGTTAATACTTGAATTCAATATGTGTGCTTAATTGCCATATCTTTCTAATATTTAATAAACATAGTTATTTATTATTCAAATTACTTGTTCTTAATAAGTTAATATATTTGGCCAATATATGGTGATTATTTTGGTAATATTTTAATAAACTCGAAAGAGGCATCATTATATTTAGACTTAGGTAATTTGATGGATGATTGTAGAATAACGTAAGTTATATATGTAAGTTTCAAATTAAGATAGGAATATACCTAATTGGCACGTATGATCAATAAGATTTGTTCTTAATGAATCTTAATTTATTACAAGTACCATAGAAATATAGGTTTTTGATAAATTAAGGTATAGTTGTATGACCTTGGTAGAGACTTGTGAATACATTAGTGTATTGATCACTAACAAGAACTAAAAAATTTAAATATTAGAAGATTAATCATTGAAAAGTATATTGGGGAATGGTATTAACCCCAGGTTTTCTCTATATTGATATCTTCCATGTCTTTTTGCTTTGTGTTATTGCTTTTATATTTTTCTAAATTGATTCTTATAATTTGAGTTTCTAAATAATTACTAGAAATATATAATTTTAGTACTTGGTAAAAAGAAGAAATTATCCATGTGGGTTCGACATTCGACTCTTTTATCTCTTTATTACTTGTTACGATAGTGTATATTTGCATTTAATTTTAAGATATAGAAATATCGCATCAATGTCTTTTATGGATTCTATAAAGGTTTATCTTCTATGCATTTGAATGACAACCACAGGTAGATTAACTATGAATCAAGTGGAGAAGGCGCAGAGAATAAAGTTACTTCCTCCAGATTCCCCTTAGCATAGTTTTGTTTTCTTTTTTATTGATGTAATCATTTGTTGTGTTTTTTGATTAATGTAACAAAAAAATATTATTTGAATACAAGTATTTGTTTTCCTTTAGAATGAGATACTTGCATTTGTCTTTTGATGTAAATGTTTGTTTTTTATAGAAAGTGTTTCCTATTGTGCATTACTTTCTATGTAAGCTGAAACTCTAAGTGGAGGTTCTTAATATAGGCCTTTTTTGCCTATTTTGAAAAGATACTAAGTTCCTTGAGGGGGGCCTTTACTTAATAGGAAGAGCATGCATTGTGTCATTCTATTTTTTTTATGAAAATGTAGTTTCCCTTTATAGATACTTCCACAGTGAAGGTGTTTTTTTAACCTGTGCGAGGAAATTCTATTACTTCTATAAGGTAGGTGTTGGAACCTGTGATGAAAGTCTTGAATACTTCTATGGTAAGGGCGTTTAAGAGCTTGTACGAGGAAGTTCAGCTCCTTTTATATGTCGGGTCTTGGAACCCGTGTAAAGAAGATTTGATTAGGTATTGAACATGTGTAAGCAATATTTGGATACTTCCGTGGTAAGGGTGTTAAGCTCGTACATGGAAGTTTGATTCCTTTCGTATGTCAAGTGTTGGGACCCGTGTAAGGAAACTTTTGTTTGCTTCCTAATTGAGGCTTTTTAGGTGCATGAGTAAGGAAGTTTTTGTAGGGACTTTTGTTTATCCATTTTTCTTTAATGTTTGAAGGGTTGTGTTTGGTCGTCTTCCTTCCTAGTAATATCATCAGGCCATGTAAGGGATCAATAGAGCCTTACATATGGACCTGTGGGGGATTATTTTTGGATATTTCCTCAGAACAACAGTAAAGGATTGCTTTTGGCCATTTTTTATCCTGATAACAGCACCAGACCATATAAAAGGGGATAGGACCTTACATTCAAATTTGGAGATATCATTTTTTTCCCATCTTCTTGAAATGGCAATGAAAGATTACTTTTGGCAGTCTCCTATCTTGTTTAATAGTGGCAAACCATTTAATTATGTAAATGGGTGATAGAACCTTGCACATAGGTTTAGAGGGATCTTTTTTTTTTAGCCATTTCCTCAAAATGGCAGTGAAGGATTACTTGTGGCCGTCTTCTCTCTTAATAATGGCACCAATCCGTGTTAAGGGGCAATAAGACCTTACATGCATATCTGGGGAATTATTTTTTTGGCCATTTCCCCAGAATGGCTGTGGAGGATTACTTTTAGCTGCCTCTTATCTTGTTTAATGGTGCCAGACCATTTTATCATGTAAGTAGGCGATAGGACCTTACACGTGGGTTTGGGGGGATCTTTTTTTACCATGTCCCCAGAACGGCATTTGTTCTTATTTTTTTATTTTTATTCGCACATGAGAAGATCGATATCAAGATTGTAATCAATGAAGCAATTTTAAATATAATATTATATAGTATCATCTAATAAAATATGTTTGAGATACAGGAATAATAAAAAGTAAATAGAGAAGTTATACATAGAACTTCTTCAGTTTTGATATGTTACAAAGGTTGGAATAGGGTTTTCGTCCACGTTTTTTAGTAGGAATGCTCTTTTGCCTAGCTTTCGTATAACTCTGTAAGGTCCTTCCTAAGTTTCTGCCATCTTTCCAACATTGTGTTCCTTGTTAATGTTAAGTGCCTCTCTCAAGATAAGGTCCACTTTATTAATCTTACGCTTTCTGATTTTGCTATCGTAATGTCTTTTCATTTTTGCCTTATAAACTGCCACATGGATTGCTATGATTTCTCGAGCTTCATCTGTCATATCTTTTATAGTGGCTATGATTTCATCATTAAGTTCTAGTTGCATGGTTCTTATCTTCAGGGTTAGGGTAAAGGCTTCCATGGGAATTACAATTTCTGTCATGTATACTAAGAAGTATGGTGAGGTCCCCGTAAATCTATTCTCAGTAGTTCTGTAGGCCCAGAACATTCCTGGAAGCTCTTTAAGCCATCTATTCTTCTTTCCTTTTAGTCTATTTCATAGTATCATAAAGATCGTCTGATTAAAAGTCTCAACTTGACCATTTCCCTGTAGATAACTACAAAAACAGAAATGCTGTTATATTTTATATTTATTACAAAAAGAAGTGACAATAACACTTATAAATTTCTTTTATTATCAGATACAATGACCTATGGCATGTCGAATCTAGTGTTAAACTTCTTCCAGATGAAGTTTCTTACTTTGATTCTAGTAAGATTACTATAAGCTTCCCCTTCGACCCACTTACTGAAATGATCGTTGCCAATAGTACGAATCATTTCCCTCTTGCAGCAGTTGAAAGTGGCTCTATGATATCCAACCCCCAATGAATGAATAGCCAAGGGTTAGAAACTGTGTTAAGGTTATTAGCAAGTTTGTGGATAAGTGTGGTGTGCTTCTGCCACCTTTTATGTTTCTTGACAAACTCTACTGTATCTCTTTTGATTGATGGCCAAAAATATCATTGCCGTATTACTTTATAGCCCAAGTTCTTGCATTGGAAGGGTTGCTGCATGATCCTTCATATATATCTACCATGATCTGGTGTCCCTCTTCAATTGGTAAACATCTCATGCATACCGAAGAAAGATCTTCTGTATAGATGTTCATCGATGATGGTAAATCCCTTTACATTAGCTTAAAGATTTATTGCTTTATTTCTATCCTCAAGAAGCTTTTCTTCCTTAAGATATTCTATATATAGGGTCATCCGGCTCATTCTAGTTGTAATCTCAAGTGTGATTCCTACTGAACGGATTCCCTATATCACATTCAGTTTCAATTCTTTCTCTTTCTATTAGGGAAACTATTCTGATTAGGGAACTTATGGAAGAGGCTCATTGGCCAACTTGTCTGTTTCTATATTTTCTTCTCTTGGAACCTGGTGAAGTGTGATGCTTGGGAATTGCGAAGCGATTTGTTTTACTACTCTTAATAGTTTCCACATCCTTTCTTTCTTAGTTACATATTCGTCATTCTATTAGGAAGTAACAAGTGTAGAATCAGTCTTTATAACCAAGTTTTTAATTGAAAGGGCTTGAGCTACCTTCAGTCCCTTGATCAAGGCTTCATACTCAGCTTCATTGTTAGACATGAGGTTTAAAGCTTAACAACATGCTCTAGCACCACGCCATCAGAGCTTTTTAAGTGTACTCTAATTCCTGCCCCTTTATTATTGGATGCTATATCGATGTGCATCATCTAAATTTGTGTGGTGTGCCTAAAGTCTGAAGCAGTGAGTCATCTAAGGCTATGGGCTCGCACTCCAGTAGGAAGTTAGCAAGTACATGTCCCTTAATCGCCGTGCAAGGTTAAAAGCTTATATCTAAGTGAATCACTCTCATGGCTATCTTTGTTACCCTTTCTACAACATCTAGTCTTGATAGGATCTGCTTGATTGGGTAGGAAGTGTACATCATAATGAGATGCGCCTCAAAGAAGTGTCGCAGCTTATCCTTTGCATATATCAATGCTAGGATGAGCTTCTTGATGAACACTTGAAATTACACATTTAATAAGAGTTTTACATCATTGTTTTGTATTACTAGTGTATTTAATTTTCTTAACTTAAGTATGTTTACAATATTGTACCTAATTATCTTTTAACTGTTTTTGGTAGGTTCGGTAAAATAAGAATTACTTTCTACCTAAAGATCTAATTAGAGTGATTCTTGATCCTGTAAAGAGCTAACTCAATGGGCTAATATATTGTATATCACAAAGCATTTGACATTTAAGCGTGTAGAGGATGAAAATGGCCTAGAACAAAACTGATTTGCAATACAAGCCCAATCCGAACAGTCATCAGTATTAGGCCTATAACTAATGAAATACGTATCTAATATGTATGAGAAAACTCAATTTGAAAAGATACGAGACTTATCTACAACTTTGATGTTTTAGAGGACAGTTAATTCAAACCACATCAATTTCGAATTGGATAATCAAGTGGGTGCATTAATGATAATCAATGTAAATTATATGCCACCATTCTTGACTTTCATCATCCAAGTGGTTTCCTCCAAATTTGTCTCGATTTATCTATTTTTTTCTATAAATATGTGGCTTGTTTGTGCCTAAAGTGTGTAATTAGAGAGTTATAATTTTGTTCAAAACACTTGTCTTTTGTATTATCTCTTTATAATATTATTTCTCTTATTTACTATTAAGTCATGTTATTTCTTCTTCCATTTCTTTTCTTTTTCTTTAGTTTTATTATGTCCACATAATTTTTTTTATGCTAAGGTGAAAGGTTGAAACTCTTGGCAAGGTAATACTTAACTCTTATTTATGAATTTAATGTTTTATTCTTAAGTTATGCAAATTTATATATGATGTATTTATTTTGTTTATAGAATTAATACCCTTTCTTCTAAAGTGGTGATTCTTGATTTATTATTGACAAACTTAATACTTGGCACAATAAATTCTTGAAACCATTTACTAGATTTGGTGTATATACCATTTCTTGTAAAGTGGGAGTCTTGATTTATTGTAGACAAATATAAAGATTGAGATAATAAATACTTGAACCCATTTATAAGATTTGGTGTATAATAATTGAAAGAAATAAATACTAATCAATATATAAATGATGATGAACTTTAATTGTTATATTTTTCGGTTGGAACCTTCTTTGTGTGAGGATTCCAATTGAGTTATTAAAAGAGTTAAATATATTCTTACTTCTTATGCTAAGAGTGGATCCCTCTAACCTTAGCTTTTATTTGAATTGGTTAATTGAATTAATATTTGCAAACATCTTATACTGCATTAATTGTCTTAAAAGTGTTTATAATTTATAATTTTAATTCTACTTCCCTGTGGATCGACCTCGTTCTCATCGAGTTATTTATTACTTTGATAATCCTGCACTTAGGAATAAACTCTTATATTCTGGACGTGTCACTTCTCCGTTGCTGAGTAATTGGTTTCTGGATCTGTAAGGGCTTTGCTGGTGTAGAATATGGGCCTCTATTATCTTTCTTCTTCCCTTACTAGAGCTGCACTGATAGTCTCAGTAGAGACAACTAAGTAAAGGTATGAAACCTCATTAGAAAGCAGTGTTGAGAGCACTGAAGGGCTTTTCAGATAATCTTTCAATTTTTGTAAAGCCTCTATTTGAGCAGGGCCTCTGCCATTTTTCTCCCTAGCTTTCAGTACTTGAAAAAATAGTCTACACCTATATGTAAGGCTGGGCAAAATTTTCGTTCCTGTCCTAATTAGAACCGATCCGTCCTGAAATTTCTAGTGGAGATAAAAAAGAATATCTATTTAGAATGCATCCAAGATAGAAAAATCTGTCCCAAATAGGTCAGATTGGGTTCAAAAAATTTCAAAACCCAGATTTTATGCTTTCCCTAAATTTCATCGACAAGATTCTTCTTACTCTCTGCGATCGCTTAATCTCTAGTTTAATCATCAAGCATCATCACAGCCACTAGTTTCTCTCCACGTTGCACTTTTTTTCTTTCACGTTTATGCAATTTAAGAAAACAGTCGAATTACGCCGTAGGGGTGTCATTTCAATTTTCAATTGCTTGTATGGAGATGGAACGTTCGGATCCGTTGGATAGTATTGTTTTTATTTAATTTTAAAAGCACAAAATTAAAGCATTTGATAAATAATTATAAATTTATTTATTTATTTTTACTTGACAATTAGTATTTTTACTTTAAAGCAATATATAGTTATAAATTTATTTTTATTTATTTTTTTTCAATCAATATTCTCACTCTACTATAACTATACTAAATTTTGTGAATTTAAATTTATCGTACCACATTACTAAATAAAAAATTAAAGGGATAAACATAATCTTACTCTTAAAGTTTGGTCTAATACATAACTTTTCTCCAATTAGATTCAAAATACCCAATTTTATCATAGTATGTAAATTTTTTTTCTTTAATTTAAATGGATTATATTCTTTTGTAGTTTAAATAACTTATTTGCCCTATAACTTAAGTATACGATGATTTAAACTCTGGACACATAACAAAATCGAATCCATTCAATGTTTTCTTAACACGCAGTACAATCTCATCTATTCACTTAATATAATTTAATTAAATAAAATTAATTTTAATAAAAATGACACATGTTATTATGTAATTGATTTATATTTTTTAATAAATTAGATTTAAAATTATAACATTTAATGTAATTGGATTTGGAACGAATCAAATTCAAAATTAATCAAATTATAATATTTATCGTAATTTAAATCGAAATTGAATTTGAAATAATAACATTTAATATAATTAAAATCAAAATTGAATTTTAAATAATAATATTTAACGTATTTGAAATCAAAATAGGATTTATAATTATAATATTTAATGTATTTGAACTTGAAATTGAATTTTAAATTATAATATTTAATGTAATTGGATTTGGAATGAATTGAATTCAAAATTAATCAAATTATAACATTTAAAGAATTAAAATTTGAAATAATAACATTTAACATGATTTAAATCGAAGTTCAATTTGGATTAATATGATTTAATGTAATTGAAATCAAAATAGTATTTAGAATTATAATATTTAATATATTTGAACTTGAAATTGGATTTGGATTTGAAATTATATTATTTAACGTAATTGAAATTAAAATTGAATTTAGAATAATAACATTTAATGTAATTGAAATCGATAATATTTAACATAATTGAACTCAAAATTAGATCTAAAATTATAATTTTTAACATAATTAAAATCAAAATTAAATTTGAAATAATCATATTTAACGTAATTTAAAATAAAATAGGATTTGAAATTATAATATTTAACGTATTTGAACTTCAAATTGAATTTGAAATTAAAATTTTAAAATAATTAAAATTAAAGTCAAAATTAGATTTAAAATTATAACATTTAATATAATTGATTTGGAACGAATCGAATTCAAAATTAATCAAATTATAACATTTAATGAATTAAAATTTGAAATAATAACATTTAACATGATTTAAATCAAAATTGAATTTTGAATAATAATATTTAACGTAATTGAAATCGAAATAATATTTAGAATTATAATATTTAACGTATTTGAACTTGAAATTGGATTTGAAATTATATTATTTAACATAATTGAAATTAAAATTGAATTTGGAATAATAACATTTAACGTAATTGAAATCGATAATATTTAACATAATTGAACTCAAAATTAGATCTAGAATTATAATTTTTAACGTAATTAAAATCAAAATTAAATTTAAAATAATCACATTTAACGTAATTGAAATCAAAATAAGATTTGAAATTATAACATTTAATGTATTTAAACTTAAAATTGGATTTGAAATTATAATTTTTAACATAATTGAAATTGAAGTCAAAATTGGATTTAGAATTATAATATTTAATGTATTTGAATTTGGAGCAAATCGAATTCAAAATTAATCAAATTATAATATTTAACGAATTGAAATTTGAAATAATAATATCTAACATGATTTAAATCGAAATTGAATTTAGGATAATAATATTTAACGCAATTGAAATTAAAATAGTATTTAGAATTATAATAATTAACGTATTTGAACTTGAACTTGGATTTTGAATTATATTATTTAACGTAATTAAAATTAAAATTGAATTTGAAATAATAACATTTAATGTAATTGAAATCGATAATATTTAATATAATTGAACTTGAAATTGGATTTAGAATTATAATTTTTAATGTAATTAAAATTAAAATTAGATTGGAATAATCACATTTAACGTAATTAAAATCAAAATAGGATTTAGAATTATAATATTTAATGTATTTGAACTCGAAATTGAATTTGGAATTATAATTTTTAACATAATTGAAATTGAAGTCGAAATTGGATTTAGAATTATAACATTAAATGTAATTAGATTTGGAATGAATCGAATTCAAAATTAATTAAATTATAATGTTTAATGTAATTTAAATTGAAATTAAATTTAAAATAATAATATTTAACGTAATTGAATTTGAATTTGAATTTAGACTTTTTTATTTTTTTAAAAAATAATTCATGAATTCTTGTTCTGACCAGTCTTGTTCCGAATCAAAACTATGTTGTTTTAATATAACAAAATATTGATAAATTCCTAACCCATCCCATTTTTCGTCACGATAGGGTTTGGGAATGGTTCAAGAATTCCCGAACCCGAAGTTGCCTACTATTACTTGTCTAACATCTTGAGATGAATTGATTGAGTGCTGCAATTCTCCTAGTTAATACTTGGATGTCTTTGAGAATGCATGGAACTATTAAGTTCTGTAGAGCTTGAAACTGGGACAATCTGCTTCAATCCCTCGTGCACTGGCAATGTGCCCCAAAAAGGTTACGAATGAGATTTCGAAGGTGTATTTTGCTGGGTTCAGTCGTACCCTATATGTCCGTAGAATATCGAAGACTTTCTGTAAGTCACAATGTGGTCTTTTACTATTTTTCTTTTCATTACAATTTCATCGATGTATGCTTCCACAGTTTGCCCTATCATGTTTCCAAAGACTTTGTGAACAAGCCTTTAGAAGGTAGCACCTATGTTCTTTAGGTCGAAGGGCATTACTCTATAGTAATAGGTTCCACGCTATGTAATGAAACTAGTTTTTTCTTCATCTTCTTTTGCCATCTTACTTTAGATGTAGCTACTTAAGCATCTAGGAATGATAATTGTTCATATCTTATAGTGGCATCAACAATTTGATTTATCTTCGGTAAAGGGAATAAGTATTTTGGTGTGGCTTTGTTCAAATTTATGTAGTCTACATAGATTCCCATTCTTTTTTCCAACCACTACAACGTTAGAGAGCCACTCAGGGTATTTCACTTCCCTGATGAACCTAATTTCGAGTAGTCGATCTACCTTATTTTTAATTATCTAGTTCATTTCGAGCGCAAAGTGCCTCTCTCTCTACTTAACTTATTTGTATCCTTTTTGGATGTTCAATCTGTGGTACATGACCTCTGGGTCAATATCAATTATGTCTTTGTGGCTCCAGATAAAGATATCCTTATTTCTGGTTAATAGCTCTATTAACTGCTGGCGTTCTCCTTCGGTCAAGGATATCTCGATGAGGAACTTTCGATCGAGGGATAAAGGGTCTAAGATTACTTTTTTTTTATTTTCTAGTGCTCGGCAACACATATTCTTTTTCGGATAGAACCCCTTTTGGCTTCCAATTCTTAAAAGGAAGGACACTTATGAGTTTCCTATCATTTTTCTCAGTTTGCTTTTGGTTGCTGGTGATAGCCTTTAAGGAATTTGCATAGCACTGCTTAGCCTGCAGTTGTTCACTTTTAATGTCTATAGCCTCCTTTCCTGACGCTGAGACACATCGAATTACCTGATGTAAAGTCAAAGGCATTACTTCTATGTAATGAATCTAGAAGCATTCGACTATGGTGTTATAAGTAGTGGAAGCTTGGACTACTAGTAGTCAACTTTCAATTTCTTCCCTATTGCGATAATAGGTAAGTTTATAATCCCTTTTACATGCACTTTCACACCTCTGAAGGCTATCAACTCAGATTGCACTATCTCAAGGCTTGAGTGTTAAACTTGAGTCCTTAGAAGGCTTTCCAGTACAAGACATTTGCACTGCTTCCGCCATTCATAAGGACTCTCTTTACAAAGGTCCCATTGATGTTGAGGTTGACCATAAGAGGGTTCTAGGTAGGGCATGGATAGTTTAGACAGATCTTCTTTCAAGTCTCTGATCTCTTCAAATTCTTTGTTGCTGTAGAGATTTTAGTGATCTTACAACAATGAATTTTTGAGGCCTTTCTAAATAGAGGTTTCTATTCCCCTCCGGTTCCTGTCTTGTATGGCTATCTTCCATGCACAACCTGGATATGGAATCAGCTGATCAACTATCTAGATATTGTAGCTTCTATCAATTCCTTTGTTTATGATCCTTCAAGCACTAGGAGGAAGGTCTAATCTATTTTCTCTTTCAGTGGTTGTACGACTTTAAGGGTGTTATCCCAACAAGGTGTAGAGCCGTTGATGAAGTTGAAGACTAGAATGTTATAGTCTACTACTTGAGACTCAATTATAGGAGCATTTTTTGGTTCTAAAGTTGCAACAATGTCTGCTCTGTACTCTTGTAATCAACCCTCACTCATCAGTTGGTGGATTTGAAACCTCAAGTCTCTGTAATTCTGAATAATGTGGTCATAATCATCGTAGAACGGGCAATGATTTGACTGGTCTCTTTTTTTCATAGGGCTTTGTATTTGTGCTAGTGTCCAAAATATCCCAACACCCTTTAGATTCACCCATATCTATTCTACATGGGTGTTTATGGGGATCACAGTTTCTGTTGGCCGGTAAGGCCTCTTATCGGTTCCTCCGTAACGTGGGAATCCAAGACATTTCCCCTGTTGCTATTTTTTTTCCTATTATGGCTTTACATTTTCAGTCTTCTTTATGTGATGACTGAGGTCTCCATTAAGGTAATCTCGATTTCCTCATCCCTAATCCATTCCATGAACTTTTGGTTGATCAATTCAAAAGACGTAAAATTCTTTCAAATAAGGTACTGTTAGTAATAAAGGGTTTGACAGCCTTTTTGTAGGCCTGTGCCGCTATTTCTGAGTCGTAGCTTTCTATCTCGCTCAATTCTTTATTAAATCATTGGAAGAAGCCCCAGATGGATTCAATATTGCCTTGCTTCATTAAAAATAAGTCAGATACGGTCTTTTTATCCTTTCAGTTCTGCATGTATTATTTGATAAAATGTTTAGTCAACTCTTTAAATGAAGAGATAGAATTCAGTGGCAGGCTTCAGAACCAAACTTGAGTAGGTTCCCTCAGTATTAAATTAGTGGCAGGCTTCAGAACCAAAGTATTTTTGAGAATGGTCTCGCGTCTGCATTAAATTAGTTCTAAGAACCTCTCTCTTGGATAAGGTCATCCTTCTGCAAGAAAGACACTCCTGTTGGAGCTGGTGCTCACGTGCCATTCCAATATTGTATGAATATTAATTGTTAATATTTATACAATAAATATTTCGAATAAAGATTGTTAATATCATATTAATATGGTATAATGCTTGTAACATTAGAGACATTGTTTGATCTGAAAGAGTTCAGATCTGATCTAAAAGAGTTTAGATCAGAAGTAATAGTTAGCAAAGCTGAGAGTTATAAATGCTAAAAGTTAGCACTGTTAAGAGTTAGCAGGTTATAAGAGTCAGCGAGGTCTAAAGAGTTAGAACCTTGTCTATAATGGGACAAAGACCTGAGAGTATACTTGTAATGATATAGTTGCAAAGAGTTGCAATAGGTGTTAAGAAATATCATTATGTAAGTATGTCTCAAAGATAATGTTCCTGATCTATAATCACCAATGCGGGTCTATCGGTGATTCACTTTATATAGATTAGTGTATGTTTATATCTGACTGGTTCAGATAGTTGTTCTTAGCTGACCATGAGCTTAGAGCTTGTATAGGCATGCGGGTATCCAGTCAAGACTGGATACTGAACAGACTTATGAGGACCCCAATAGATATCCTATAACACCGTCAAAGGAAGGTCCTCTCGAGTTGAGTAGTATTTGTAGTCCTTTGACCTGAGCGCCACGGTGGTCTTGTGAGTGATCCATCATGCTTTGGTTCCACATATGTCAGAGACCTTTCATGGTCTGATCGCTATGTGTCGCTGGGTATGGTCCGATGCTCATGGAGTCCAGTGTGTGTAGATACGGGATCCGTCAGCTTACATAGGTAAGTTGTATATCCGATGCTCCGAGATTGTATTTCATAAAGTCTTGTGGCCACAAGCATAAACCCGGGAAAAGAGTTTCCCACAGGGTTAAACAATATAGCAAAGGTGTTTGCGTATATTGTTTATCGAGATACGAATCTGGAGATAAGGTTATGGATGAGCAAATGGGGATTTGACGGTGCTGATCTATATCCCTGCACATCCAGGATATAAATGATGGAAGGATTATACGTACACGTTATGACCTCAACTTGTATGGTCTGACACGCTGATTTGTAATATTCGTAACGTGTGCGTGGGGCATCGATTATGGATTAATGGAACAGTTCCATTTGACAAATCGGGTGTGGACCTAGAAAGTCCCAATATGAAATGTACTCTTTGAGCACTTAGGCAGTGTACCGTATTGAATTGTTCAATACAGTATAATTCAGCAATTACTAAGGTTACGTTAACTAAAGTATATAGTTATATGGTGGGACCCACTTTAGGTTAACTTGGTAACCGAGTAAGGATATAATAGTAATTTCACTCTGTGATTATTTAATTGTTAAATAATAAGAATAAATATTTATTTATTTAATTGTTAAATAAATGATTTAATTTAACTATGATTAAAGGTTAATCATATGGTTAATTTAGTTAACTTTACTTAATGATTAAGTGAAGGTTAACCTAACCAAGGTTAAGTTAGTTAATTATGGTTAGAATAATTAAATATTTATTAACTTAAAGGTTAAGTTAAAATAATCTAACTAAGGTTAAATGTTAACTAAGGTTAGGTTAAACCAAATGAAATGCAAATGAAATTCAAATTAGTTTATAATTTATGCATTAGTATATAAAGTGAAATGAAATTGAAAATCATTAAGTTTTTAGTTTATATGTTTTGCATTTTTGGGAGCCAATTCAATTTGAGAAATTGAAATTGTTTGTTTTGTGTTTTAAGTGTTAGAACAACAAAACAAATTAGAAAAATAATTTCTAAATGTAATAACTAAAAACATGATTTGTTTTATTTATTCAAGAGTTGAATAAAAGGAAAAACAAATTTAATTAAGTTAAATAGTTTAACTTTGAAAAATATTTAAGAGTTAAACACATATGCTGGATTAAGATGCTGCCATTCTAGACAATCAAACCCACCCTTGTTGATTGCTAGAATTGATCAAAGATTCATTTCATGGTGGACTTCAAGAAAATTAATCCAAAGGCTTCATTGGTGATATTTCTCAATCTCGAATTTTCAATTAATCAAATGTTATTTCTGTGTTCATTGTATTTAATCTTCCGCTGTGCACATGTATGTATGAGATATGTATATTGTTTGTATGATGAACACAACCCACATGCAAGCACCCTAGTTAATTTGCCCAACCCAACACACCCAACAACTCCGACGTGCAAATCAGTAACAATAGAAACAATTGGGTGCTGTATATGGGATTTTTTATCAATCAAGCAAAAGATTTCAAGTTTCTGGGTGTGTATGCTCTCGAAGACTACTCAAAGATCTCAAGAGTGCTCGGGTTCTTACTTATACTGTATTTTTTCAATATATTTCTAAATGAATATAATTGTATTATATATGTCTTTTCTTAATATAAAGTGGTAGAGTTTAATCAACATTCAAATAGTCTCATGATAAGATAAACTACAATATATTTCAGAATTGAAATGAGAAGTCAATAAGAGAAGAAGTGTTCAAACCTGACTCAAGTTCTCAGTTCATCCTAAACACCTTGAGTTGAACCTTACCAGAAAGATTTAATCTTAAATTAGAATACTGCACCTAATTGGCCATTAGCAATCTGCCTCTTCATTATCTTGCCATACCTATTCTTATTCTTTAACTTATATAGTTGTTTATGAACTTGTAGCTGAAAAGCTTCTATCACTTTTAATTTAGAAAGTGGTGGTAGGTCTTTAAGAATTACCATGTTAACCTTGAAACATTGAAAGATATTGTTAAAAAATTGCTGATGTTTAAGGTTCTTCTCTTGAAGTCTTTGTGGGAAAAGTAGTGGTGGAATGTATGGACTGTCTTTACTTTAAAGTGCCACAAATTCTTTTTCTTCTGTAGTTGACTCTTCTTCTTTTGTCTTAGTTGCTCTATCATGGCTCTCCTTAGATTGAGATGTTTCAGCAACTATTGGCAGTTCTTATTCACTCTTGAAGGTGATTTCTTGGCATTGCTCTTTATTTCATTTTAGATTATCTCTGTATTGCTAGTTAATGGGCCTTGTGGATGATTGTTTAATGATATGGCTAATTGGGATACTTGAATCTCAACATCCTTAAGAGGTTACTTGGCTTTGGAGGAGATTTATTTAGTTTTGAATGAGGGCATCTGTCTATTTCATATATTGTATATGTAATATCCAATCCCTATTAGTAGTCTTGGCACCTAGATTTCGGTATAAAGCAATAAAGACCCTGTAGGATTATTCGATTTTAACCTTGTTAGAAATATTTTCTTTATGGTGCGCGTGAGAGATATTAGACCTAATTTGGTAATTTCACACTCAATCGAAGCGTCAGACAACCTTAGAATATTTTTGGAACTTTTCTCTATTGGCTTGGAAAAGGAAATTCTTATTTACTATATGAATTTCCATTTAAGGGTTTGTATGGAACAAGCCTTTATTGAGAAATACAATCCATATATTAAAGAATGGACCAATTAGAAGCAATCTCATGGATTGCCAAGTTGTGAATTCTAGTTAGTTCCTTTGACTATTCTAACTAGATAGTTACAAAGGAACCAATTAAATCCTTCCATTTGAACTAATGGAAAATTAGAAATTTTGAGTAAGTTGAAGGGTAAAATGGTCAATTGAGGGAGCACTATATATATGTTGGAAGTGTGTAGAGTTTTCAAGAGATCAAAAGCAAACATTTAGAGCAAAAGAGAGTAAAAATTCATGCAAGTGTTGGAGGTGCTGCTACAGTGAAATTTCAGTTTCTTTTTCATGATTTTTCTTGCTTAATCAAGCTGAAATAAGGTTACATACCAATCCCTAAGCTCAATTGAAGCCTCTATTAGTGAAAATTCAAGAAAAAGAGGTAAGAAAAGCATTGTTTTGTGAAATTTATAAGTGAGCTTTTAAGATTACTTCAATTGATGTTCTTGTGTGTATTCTTGGTTTAGATTGAGTTGAATTCTAGTGTGGAGCTTGAAGGAGTCATCAATTTAAAGAAATTGGCAAGGTAAGAATTAGAGTTTTGGGTGATTTGAATGTAGAGACTTCAATTGGTTGTAATTAAGGCATTAGAATGAAATTGGCTTGATTTTGATGTAATTGGAACAAGAATTTGAGAAAAGAAATGTGTTGGAACATAGGGTGAAATTCTGCCACTTTAGGGAAGTTAGGGATTGAGTGGTGTTTTGATTGAGTTGTTATATGTAAATGATGCATTATGTATGTTAAATGTATATGGTTGATGGAAAAACCAAAAATGAAGAAAATGGGACATAATTGTCTATTTTGGAAATGTGAATGGCAATTATGTCCAACCAAGTTATAAGGTGTTTAATAACTTTCAAGGCGCCAGGTGGTGAGTTAGATTAGATTAAATGACTCCGTAAATGAAAATCGGGAAGTAGTATGCATCCGGGCTTTGAATGCTGATTAGGGCGTTTAGTAGTTAAATGAGATTCTAGCATTCGATTTAATTCTAAATGTCATTTATGGCATGTAGGTGAAGAAAACCGAGAGCGGTAACGGGAGCAGAAATTTGGAGCGAAATTGAGCACGGAGCGGTTGTGAGTGAAAATCTGCCATTTCTTTTATCTTTCGTTTACTATATTTCCGCATAATAAAAATGTATGTTTTATGAGCTTTTAATGCATAAACATGATTATGATCTTGATATGTATCCATAGATATGCATTTACATGTTCGATTTAAGAAATAGTTTTAAAATTTCTGCATTTATTTTAAATGCCATTAGTACCCTCAGATTATAGTGGTGGTGATTGTATTAGACCCGGTCGGTATATCCCGTGCATATGGGCAGGTCTTGAAGGTGTGTCACTAACTCTGGGAAGTCGGGATGTCGAGTCATGTGAGTCGCTCTATGTATACGGGGTATTGTCTCACTATATGTATGCGATGTAGGATTCCACTGCATAGCCAGTGAGATGTCTTGAGATGTCACTGTAAGGCTGCTAGTTGAGGTGCCCCGTGACCTACTCACGTGTGCGGTGCTAGTTGAGTTGCTATATGAGTATAGAGCTTTAGGGTTACCATTGGTACAGTTTAGAAAGAAAATGGCCGAGCGAGGACTTTACTAGTTTTCGATTTATCGATAGCATTTATGCGTTTATATGCACACGACAGTTATTATGTTATACAGATTTTGGATATTGCTTTCCAAAGATGTAGATAAAACCCGCTCAGCAAGATTTCACCGGCGTATGATATTAGAAATCATTTTACAGCTTTATGATGCGATATTTCTATATCATAAATTAAGTGCAAGTATACACTATCGTATGCAAGTAATAAAGAGACTAATTAGTCGGATGTCGAACCCACAGGGATAATTTCCTCTTATTAACCAATTACTAAAATTATGTCTTTCTAATAATTATTCAGAAAAATAAAAATTCAAGAATGAATGTAGAAAATATAACAGTAAAAACACAATGCAATGAGATTTAAAGATATAGCAACGTAGAGAGAACCTAGGATTAATATTATCCCTCAATATGCTTTTTAATGAATAACCCTCTAATATTTAACTCACTTAGTCTTTATTATTGATCAAGACACTAATGTATTCACAAGCCTCTTCCAAGGTCATGCAAGTATACCTTAATTTACCAAATACCTATATTCCTATGGTACTTGTAATAAATTAAGATTCATTAAGATTAGGTCTTATTGATCATACATGCCAATTAGGTATATTCCTATCCTAAGTTGAAACTTGCATATGCAACATTGAATGTTACTCTACAATCATGCATCAAATTACCTAGGTCTAAATATTATGATTCCTCTTCCGAGTTTATCAATAATATTACCAACTCATTCACCATATATTGGCCAGATATATTGAAGCATTAAACACAAGTAATTTAAATAATAAATGACTAAGTTTATTAAATATTAAAAGATATGGCAATTAAGCACACATATTGAGTTCAAATATTAACCCTAGAAAACAAGTTTAGCTCATGGCTACAAGAGAACAGCAGTAGAAATAATTATAAATCATGATACAATTATTAGCAAACCGATATAGACGTCGAATTGCTCTTAATTGCGCTGCCTAGGAACTCTTGATGCCGAAGAACGTCTTGTATCTCTCTCTAAAGATGCTTCAATTAAGGTCCTATTGCTCTCCAAGACTCGTGCTCTGTATTCTTGGTGCTCTTAGGTCGTCTTGGCTTCCTCCTTAAAGGCTGGGAACGAGTGGCTTTATATAGGGATTGATTTGAGCTTGAAAATCTCAATTCTCGTCGGATTAGGACTCGCACTACCGCTGGCGCGCTATGCATCTGTCGCTGGGGCGACGCGTGAAAAAGCCTTCACCGCTGGAGCGGTGGGATATTGGCGCTGGGGCGCTGCATGAAAACAGCTTCACCGCTGGCGCGGTGAATCTCTGGCGCTGGGGCGCTAGACGCGACTTAAGCAAGTCGTTTTTCTATTTCGATCACTATTTCAGCGCTGGGGCGAAAATACTTGTGGCGCTGGCGCTATGGACACATACTTTGAAAACTTTACATTTTAGTCCCTGTTTTCGCTCCTTTTGCGTTCTTTCTTTAAATTTCGTTCAAGTCCCTATAAATAACAATAATACACATAAATAGCCATCTATTCTCATAAAACCATAAAATATCAATAATAAAAACATGAGAAAATATATGACAAATTTGCCCTTATCAAATTCCCCCAAACTTAAATACTTGCTTGTCCTCAAGCAATAAAATAAAACTAAGAGAGAAACAAAGGGTTATACTTGACTCATTTAACAAAACAAAATATACTAATACTAGTAAGATGATCAAAATCGTTGTCTCAAAGGCTGACGAAATGATACAAATCCTTAAGGTAGACAAATAGCTATTAACAATTCTAATTTATCTCCATTTAGTCCCTCATTCTTCCTCATAAATAATCACCATGTGTGTGTGTGCAAGCAGCAAGCAAATAGCGAAAACCATACTTTGATTTACTTTATACTTTAGTTTGTACAGAAAAGATGATGTCTCGGCATTTTATTTGTATAATGACACTTCTATAAGCTTGTCTTTATTACCACTCTCCACTAATGTAGAAAATCACATGTCTTAGGGATCTATTTAGGACTTTACTTAGCTTGTAATGTAAGGCTAAGGTCAAGGTGGGATAAAAGGATAAATATATGAAGTTCAATTCACACCATGAACACTTAGATTTTACCTAGAAACCTCTTGATCTTCTTTTCCTTGTATTATCTCTTCTCCCAAACTTATTGTGTTCCCATCATTCTTTTCAACCTTTATTTTTCAAAGAATTTCTTCTTTTTCTTAAGTTGGGGGTATTTTATTTTACTTTTTTTTATTTTTATTTTTTTTTTATGAAATACCCCCAAACTTAGATTGACAAATACCACCCAAACTTATTTTTCTCATATCACCACAACTTTTTTTCTTTTCAAGAGTATTTCTAAGTAAATGCAAGGTTTATGATGTTATGGGTAAATTTCTAGATAAGTAAACTTTAAGTCTTGGGCTTGTAATGTGGTTAAACCAAAGAATGGGTAATTAGGCTCAAAATAGGGTACTAGGGATAAATATACAATAAAAGGTAGGCTAGAAAGGCTCAATCGGTCCAAAGATGGCCTAATGTCATTTCCCTATTCATGTGTTTCCTAGAATTTCGCCTCAAGTAGTAACTAAAGACAAGTTCTAGAGTGTCGGTCTTCGAGACTGTGGTGTACTCCCTAAAACATAAGTATCTCTAAGTAATAGTTATAACTATTCATGCTTATAAAGTGTTCAAAAAAATTGGTGATTATGAATAAGGTCGAACTTGTTCCTAAACTTGAATAATCAAAATTGTCTCAAGTATCTATCATTCCCTATGGATGTGTAAAAATAAATTCAACCATGTATTCTTTTTCTTATCATAGACTAATGATCATCTTATCAAAACCTAATAAAAATGAATTAACTAAAAAAAAAAATTAAGTTTTAATCCACAAGAATGACCACTCAAATCATGCAGAAAAATGAACACAAGAAAGTGTTTTCCACCCCCAAACTTAATTTAGACATTGTCCCCAATGTCAAAAAATAAAGAAGTGAAAGTAAGAGACTTCCCTGGTCAATTTTCGCTGTCGCGCTGAGTCTCCATCGCTGGGGCGATGTTCTGGCGCTGCCGCGGTAAGAGTCTATCGCTGCAGCGCTGAAGGCTGATTTCTGCACAGTTACTGGAATTTGCGCTGGCGCGATGGTGCTTGTACCGCGGGGGCGGTGGTGCTCAATTTTCCTGTCGCTGCTGCGCCATGTTATGCCGCTGGAGCGCGGAAATTCTTGGTTTTTTTTTTTTTTTTTTTTTTTTTTTTTTTTAAGATGCTGAAAAAAAATTAAAAAAAAATGATAATAATAATAATAATACTTTCCTTGGGTTGCCTCCCAAGTAGCGCTTGATTTAACGTCATCGGCTTGACGGGGCTTCCTTTTCTTTTATGGTGGGTTGAAGATGCTGATGGAAGCATTTGTGTAAGTGATCTTGCTGGCTTTCTTCTTTTTCGGCTTCCATATTCTTGTAATTAAATCTCGGGCACTATCTTTTGCTGCATTCTTCTTATGTCTCTCCGGAAAGACTTTAATCTTAGACCGAGGAGATGGTTTTTCCTTTTCTTTCTCTTTGCTTGCTTCGTCGTGATGCTGCTTTTTCTTCTTCTCTCTTGCCTTCCTATGCTTTAATGCTCTTTTTCGGATGTGGGGATCCAATGTCTCCATATCTTTAATTTGCTTAACGCTTGGATGCACCACATTAATGTAGGAACAGTCTTCATTTTCAGCTGGTAATTTGATCTCCTTGAAGACCTTAAAAGTGACTGTATCCTCTTGTACTCTCATGGTCAACTCCCCTTTTTGCACATCAATAATTGTTCTTCCAGTGGCTAGGAAGGGTCTTCCAAGGATGATTGGGATCTCCTTGTCTTCTTCCATATCCAAAACAATGAAATCGGCAGGGAAGATGAATTTATCGACCTTAACCAACACATCTTCAATTAATCCCTTAGGATAGGTGAGAGAACGATCCGCTAACTGAAGTGTGATATTTGTTGGTTTGGCTTCTTTCAGTCCCAACTTTTTATACACAGACAGTGGCATAAGATTGATGCTAGCTCCCAGATCACAAAGTGCTTTCCCAAAATCATAATTTCCAATTGAGCATGGTATGGTGAAACTCCCAGGATCTTTGAGCTTTGGAGGTAGCTTCTTTAGAAGGATGGCGCTACACTCTTCCGTCAGGGCCACAGTCTCGAAGTCATCTATTTTTCTCTTCTTTGATAGGATGTCCTTCATGAATCTAACATAGCTCGGCATTTGCTCCAGTGCATCTGCAAAAGGAAGATTAATATGTAATTTCTTAAAAACATCAAGAAATTTAGAAAATTGCTTATCTAGTTTCTTCTTTTGCAGCCTCTGGGGAAATGGAGGTGGTGGAGTGAATGACTGTGTAAGTTGCTTCTGCGGGTTGCTATTGTTATCTTCTGCTGCATTTTCTCTTTTCTGTTCTTGCACTTGAATACCATTTTCTATGCTTTTCTGCGTTTCAGCACTATTCTCTTGACTTCTTAGCTGTTGTAATCTCTGAGGAAATGGTATAGGTGGTCTATATGGTTGCACCTCATCTTGCTGGACCACTGGTTCTTTTTCCTTCTCTATCATTTCTGAAAGCTGTGGTTGAGGAGTATTGTCATGTAAGACTTTACCACTTCTTAGGGAGATGGCTTGGCACTGTTCTACACTTCCTTTTGGATTGACTTCGGTGTTGCTTGGTAGAGTTCCTTGAGGGCGATTGTTTATTGCTGTTGCAAGCTGCCCTACTTGATTCTCCAAGGCTCTAAGTGAAGCTGCTTGACTTTGGAAGAGTGCATCTGTTTTCTTCATGTATTGTAAGAGCATGTCTTCAATGTCTGGTTTCTTCTCTTGCTGTACTTGTGGTTGGAAGCCAGGAGGAGCTTTAGAATGCTGTCCTTGATTATTGCTGCTCCATGAGAAGTTGGGGTGATTTCTCCATCCAGGATTGTAAAAATTAGAATTGGGGTTATTGCGGTTGAAGTCCCCTACATATTGAGCAGTCTCCATGCATTGTCCATTAGCATGATTGCTACCATAGAAATCGCAAGTGATGGGTTGACTCTTGATAGCATTAACTCCCAAGTTGCTTAATTGTTTGGTCAAGAGGTTGACTTGGGCAGATAATGTGGTCAAGGTGTCTACTTCGTGTAGTCTAGCGATCTTTCTTGTGGTGGACCTTTCGGTGGGCCATTGATAGGCATTGGACGCCATCTCATCTAGTAGATCATATGCTTCATCAGTTGATTTGTTCATGAGTGCTCCTCCAGCTGCAGCATCTACTATCGTTCTAAATTGACCAGCTAATCCATTGTAAAATGTTTGTACCAGCAACCACTTCGGAACTCCATGATGAGGACATTTTCTTTGCATATCTTTGTATCTCTCCCATGCCTCATAAAGAGATTCTCCATCTAGTTGTAGGAATGATGTGATGTCGTTCCTCATCTTGGCAGTTTTAGCAGGTGGAAAATATTTGGCGAGGAACTTTTGTGCAAGATCATCCCATGTAGCTATAGATCCAGATGGAAGTGATAGTAGCCAGCTTTTTGCTTTGTCTCTCAAGGAAAAAGGAAACAACCTTAGACGGATTGCATCATCGGATACCCCATTGTACTTGAATGTATCACATATCTCCAAGAAGTTGATAATGTGCATGTTTGGATCATCATTGGGCAATCCTCCAAATTGTACTGAATCCTTAAGCATTTGAATTGTGCTTGGCTTGATCTCGAAGTTGTTAGCTTGAATAGTGGGTCTTTGAATGCTTGAATGGATTCCATTAACTAGGGGAACAGCATATTCCCTTAGTGGTCTTCCTTCATTGTTGGGTGTAATTGGTACTTGGTCTTCCATGGTGTTGACTTGATTTTGCTCTCTTCTAATTCTTCTTAAAGTTCTTTCAATTTCTGAATCAAAAGCAATCAAGTCCTCACTCTTCGATCTTCGCATGTACCTCGTAACAAAGAAAGTAAAACTAAATTAAAAAATAAAAATAAAAAAAAAATTCTGAAGTAAAAACTAGAAAGATTGGTATTAATATTGGTGAAAAAGTAGTTAATTATCCCCGGCAACGGCGCCAAAAACTTGATGCGATATTTCTATATCATAAATTAAGTGCAAGTATACACTATCGTATGCAAGTAATAAAGAGACTAATTAGTCGGATGTCGAACCCACAGGGATAATTTCCTCTTATTAACCAATTACTAAAATTATGTCTTTCTAATAATTATTCAGAAAAATAAAAATTCAAGAATGAATGTAGAAAATATAACAGTAAAAACACAATGCAATGAGATTTAAAGATATAGCAACGTAGAGAGAACCTAGGATTAATATTATCCCTCAATATGCTTTTTAATGAATAACCCTCTAATATTTAACTCACTTAGTCTTTATTATTGATCAAGACACTAATGTATTCACAAGCCTCTTCCAAGGTCATGCAAGTATACCTTAATTTACCAAATACCTATATTCCTATGGTACTTGTAATAAATTAAGATTCATTAAGATTAGGTCTTATTGATCATACATGCCAATTAGGTATATTCCTATCCTAAGTTGAAACTTGCATATGCAACATTGAATGTTACTCTACAATCATGCATCAAATTACCTAGGTCTAAATATTATGATTCCTCTTCCGAGTTTATCAATAATATTACCAACTCATTCACCATATATTGGCCAGATATATTGAAGCATTAAACACAAGTAATTTAAATAATAAATGACTAAGTTTATTAAATATTAAAAGATATGGCAATTAAGCACACATATTGAGTTCAAATATTAACCCTAGAAAACAAGTTTAGCTCATGGCTACAAGAGAACAGCAGTAGAAATAATTATAAATCATGATACAATTATTAGCAAACCGATATAGACGTCGAATTGCTCTTAATTGCGCTGCCTAGGAACTCTTGATGCCGAAGAACGTCTTGTATCTCTCTCTAAAGATGCTTCAATTAAGCTCCTATTGCTCTCCAAGACTCGTGCTCTGTATTCTTGGTGCTCTTAGGTCGTCTTGGCTTCCTCCTTAAAGGCTGGGAACGAGTGGCTTTATATAGGGATTGATTTGAGCTTGAAAATCTCAATTCTCGTCGGATTAGGACTCGCACTACCGCTGGCGCGCTATGCATCTGTCGCTGGGGCGACGCGTGAAAAAGCCTTCACCGCTGGAGCGGTGGGATATTGGCGCTGGGGCGCTGCATGAAAACAGCTTCACCGCTGGCGCGGTGAATCTCTGGCGCTGGGGCGCTAGACGCGACTTAAGCAAGTCGTTTTTCTATTTCGATCACTATTTCAGCGCTGGGGCGAAAATACTTGTGGCGCTGGCGCTATGGACACATACTTTGAAAACTTTACATTTTAGTCCCTGTTTTCGCTCCTTTTGCGTTCTTTCTTTAAATTTCGTTCAAGTCCCTATAAATAACAATAATACACATAAATAGCCATCTATTCTCATAAAACCATAAAATATCAATAATAAAAACATGAGAAAATATATGACAAATTTGCCCTTATCACTTTACATCAGTTTTAGAAGCATGATTTATGCATGTACTTTAGAATTTGTTATCTATGCATAATGTTATTTTATTTGAAATCTTAATTGCACTCACTGAGCTCCTTTAGCTCACTCGTTTTGTGTTTTATGTTTTCTAAACCCTTCCCAAGTACAGGTCTCGGTACGCAAGCTGCTGATTCTCCTATTGCCGAGTAGTGGGCCAAATCTGAAGATCATTTTTGTATATGTAAATGTGCTAAATAGCACCCTTTACTTTATGCATAATAGTTGTAGCCATGTATATTTGTATGTATGTTTTGAACCAATAAGAAGAGATTTCGATATTACGATGATTGCTTTTGCTTTTTATGAGTATGCTCATTTTGTGATTCAAATGAAACTATTGAGTTGTGTTGGATTTGATTTGGAAATGACCGGAAGTCCGAATTGGTAGTATTGAGAAGTGTTTGAAATAGAAGTGAAATTTCTTTGCAAGGTTTATATGGATTTTCCAAAAAACAGGGGAAACTCTGCCCGTTGTTTTTTTAAAATTAAGATGTCATTTTCATTTATATTACAAGATTTTTTCAATAGTAGCAAGAACTAAAAAGAGGTTCGCCTTGCAGAAATTTCTCAACTTACCTAGTTATATTCTGAGAAACTTCTATTGAGGTGCCCGGCAGGGCTGCTAGGACCTACAGTAGAGGGTCTCGGGGTGGGTCCTGTCAGCATAAACATCTCCTCTAAGCCTGATTTCTCTCCAATCTACTGTTAAGGTTATACTGGTATGCTATAAGTGTCCATCCAATCCGAATTATAGAAGTTGGGGTAAGGATTGTGTTATTGTTCTTTATAGTTATTCATGTAGTATGTAGCCTCCATACATTGGCCATTTGAATGGCTATCACCCTAAAAATCACAGGTGACAGGTTTACCTTCATAGCATTATCTTTAATGGCATTCAATTTCTTGGACAACAGATTAATTTGTACACCCCTTCATTATATATGCCTGTGATTCTTTTTAGGGTTGGTCTTTTTGTTGGCCATTGGTAATTGTTAGATGCCATCTCCTCTAGCAAATCATAGGCTTCGTAAGTTAATTTGTTCATTAGTGTTCCCTCTACTGTGGCATCTGTTATTATCCTCAACAAGCCATTATAGAATGTCTGCACAAGTAACCATTTTGGAATCCTACGGACATCTCCTCAACATATTTTTATACAATTCTCATACTTCATAAAGTGTTTTTGAGTCATACTGTATGAAAGAAATAATCTCTTCCTCATCTTTACTGTCTTTCCCTTAATAAGCGTAAATTATATCTATTATTTTTACTCCTTTAACTTAATTAATTGCTCATTTTAATAAGAATATTAGGCTTTTTATATGTTTAATTATTATTTTACAGGTTTGGAGTCAATGGAGTAATTAGGAATGAAAATCTAAGAAAAACAAGACAAAACATGAAACACTATAATGTGATTTTTCCTAATCCTAAAAGAAATACAACTCCAAGACTCCAATCAATCCCTATATAAAGGCCACTTGTTTCAGACCTAAAAGACACACAACTTAGGGCTTTTAAAGCCACAAGACATTGAAGAAGAGCAGTTTTTAAAGAGAGAAGCAAAAATAATTCAAGGAAGCAAGAGATTATTGGCGAATCTTTGGCATATCAACCAACTGCGAATTGACATCTATATTGGTTTGCTTTTGGTTGTATCATGTTTATTTTATTTTTCAGCCATAATCCTCTTGTTATCATGAGCTAAATTTATTTTCTAGGGTTATTACTTGAACTCAATATATGAGTTTAATTGTTGGATCTTTTTAATATTTATTTGAACTCAATTCTTTATTATTCAAATTATTTGTTCTTAATACTTCATTATATCTGATCAATATTATGATTGCTTTAGTAATACTTTAATAAACTCGGAAGAGGCATCATTGTATTTAGACCTAAATAATTTGATGCATGATTGCAGAGTAACATTCAATGTTGCATATGCAAGTTTCGAATTAGGATAGGAATATACCTAATTGGCATGTATGGTCAATAAAACTTATTCTTAATGAATCTTTATTTATTACAAGTACCATAGGAATATAGGTATTTGGTAAATTAGGATATGTTTGCATGATCTTGGAAGAGGCTTGTGAATACATTAGTGTTTTAACCAATAATAAGAATTGAGGGATATAAATATTAAAATGATTAATCTTTAGAAACCATATTGAAGGATAGTAATTAACCCTGGGCTTTCTCTATATTGCTATTTTCTTATTTTATTTAAGTTGTATCATTTATTTTCTGCACTTTTATTTTATTCAAATTTATTGCAAAATTAAGATTTGATTTTTCTAAATAATTATAAGAAATATATAATTTTAGTACTTGGTAGAAAATAAAAATTATCCCTATGGGTTCGACATCTGACTTTATAAGTCCCTTTATTACTTGTTACGATAGCGTATACTTGCGCTTAATTATAAGATATAGAAATATCGCATTATCCCTATGGAAAGAATTTGGATAAGAATTTATGGGCTAATTCAATCCATGTTGAAATTGATCCTGATGGTGGTGACATCAACTAACTCTTCACCTTATGTCGAAATGAAAAGAGAAATAGCTGCAATCTTATTGCATTATCTGAGACTCTATTGTATTTGAATAAATCATAAACTTTTAGAAAATTTATGACATGTTCATTTGGATCATAGCATGAATGTCCACTAAATTGAACCGAGTCTTTCAACATTTAAATTATTTCTTACTGAATTTTAAAGTAAAACATTTATTATTACTCGGCTTATGCTGGATGAATACTATTAATCATAGAGATTGAATAATTTTTTAAAGATCTATGTTTTGCAGCTTGCTACTAAAACAGAAATTAGTAAGCCATGATAGAGCTTTTAAAGGTATTCTGAAAAAAAAATTGAGAAGTAACTATGCAAAATAAAAAATAAAAAATAGTAACTAAAAAAATTCTGAAGTAAAAACAAGAAAAGATTGGTATTAATATTGGTGAAAATAAAATATTAAACTCGACAACGACACCAAAAAACTTATTTGTATATTTTTTAAGCATAAATTTAAGTGCAAATATACGCTACGTAAACAAGTAATAAAGAGACTTATAAAGTCGAATGTCAAGCCCACAAGAATAAATATTATTCTTAACTAAGTACTAAAATTGTGTCTTTCAAGTAATTATCTAAAAAATCAAACCTTAATTTATAAATAATTAAATAAACTTAAAAAAGTACATAAAATAAATAACACAACTTAAATAACTCAATAAGATATCAATATATAGAAAGCTATGGTTAATTACTATTCTTCAATATGTTTTCTAAATATTAATCCTTTAATATTAATATTTCTCAATTCTTATTATTAGTCAAGACGTTAATGTATTTATAAGTCTATCTTAATGTCAAGTAAGTATATCTCAATTTACCAAATACCTATATCTCTATGGTATTTGCAATAAATCAAGATTCATTAAAAACAAGTCTTATTGACCATGCATGCCAATTAGGTATATCTCTATCCTAAATTAGAACTTGTAAATTTTTCGACAATCATGTATCAAATTATCAAGGTCTAAATACAATAATACAATTATTGAGTTTATCAAAGTATTCCTAATTCAATCACAATATTGATCAGATAAAATAAAGCATTAAGAACAAATAATTTGAATAATAAAAAATTAAATTCAAACAAATATTAAAGATTCAACAATTAAACACACATATTGAGTTTAGTAATAACTCTAAAAAAAGAAATTAGTTCTTGATAACAAGAGAATTATGACTAAAAAATAAAATAAACATAATACAACCAAAAGTAAACCAATATAAATGTCAATTTACAGTTTATTAGTACACCAAAGATTTGTCAATAATCTCTTGCTTCTCTTGATATTCTCTCTCTAAATTATTTTAATTATGCTCAAATTACTCTCTTGGCTCTAAAGAGTCCTAAGTTGTGTGTTCTTTTAATTCTGAAATGAGTGACCTTTTATAAAGGAATTGATTGGAGTCTTGGAGTTGTATTTCTTCTTATTTCAGAAAAGACACACTCTGGGGAGGATACTGTTCATCGCTACAGTGCCACTATTCATCATTGCAGCACAGCACTATTCACCGCTTGGGCAGTGGAACTGTAGCATGATCACTATTTATCACACTATAGCTATGTACTGTAGCGATCTACTATAGCAATATTGATATTTTTGTCTTGTTTTCCTTAGATTTGCATCATTATTTGCTTCATTGATTCCAAACCTACAAAATAATAATAAAGCACATTAAAAGCTAAATAATTAAATTTCAACAAACAAATATTAAACTTGAAAGATAGAAATACTATACCTAATTAACCTCTAGCAATACGCGTTGGACATACGAGAAATAGATGTAAACAGAGAGTCGAAAGCAAGGAAATGCGTGAAAGCACAAGAGGGAATCTCCAAGTGTTAGTGCTACGGAGCCAAAGTCAGATTATTAAACGTTGTGACACTAGCTTTTGAGCATTACAGTACTGATTTGGGTTTGCAATAGTGCTACGGCACTAGACTTTGAGCATTACAGTGCTCACTTTTGGAAAACTTACAGTTTTAGATTTATTGACATGTTTGAGTCAATTTTGGACTTCCCTTTTACGTAAACTCTTATTCCAACAAGAAATAGGATTTTTAGTTGCAATTTAGAGCATATACAAACCTTTATAATTCATTAAAATTAACAATGCATTAACAAGAGAGAGAATAGAAGGTTAAGGCAGCTATAAGGTGTTGGCATAAGCGTGGGAGAGTGCTTTGGAGTGATTGAGCCATTGGGTGAACAAAATAGCACTGGTATATTCTTTAGGAGCTCGTATATGATTGTATTTTTTACGAATCTCTTATATTAGGTCTTTGTGACCTAGATTTCTTTATGAAATAGTTAATAAAAAAAAGCGATAATCTGTGATCCACCATGAAAATAGTTAATAAAAGAAGTGATAATCTGTGATCCATCATGGAAATAGGCAGTTATTACCAAATCACCTATATTCGTATGCCTTGTGTAATTAATTGTTATCTTTATTGTTTGTTTGATCTTATTGTTATTGGTTTACTTGTGAGGAAAGGCTTTCATAAGCTCTTGAGGATTTTAAGGTGCTAAAAAATGGCCTATAAGATATTTGGTCTTGGGGGATAATTCCCAACAAGAGGTATGAGAAAAAAAGGCTAATTCCTAAGTGAGATTAGTGCTAAAGCTAACACCTCAACATGTATCAATCAAATTAATACCATAAAAAATTTAAAAATAACAACTATTAAGACATTAAATTAAAAAGATATCAAAAAGTCATAAATTGTAATTATATTAAGAAAAAAGAAGTAATTGTACTTGTAGCAATAAAGTACTATGTATAGCCATTTATAGTTTTAGGTTGTTATGATAGCAGTGGATTTGTGGATTTACATGTTTGGCAATTATAGTCTATTTCTCCATATCGATCATATTATTATTACGTTTGTTTTTTCACCATGCAAATGAATTCTGTTATTTTGTGATCAATCGAATGAAAGTTTTTTAATCGATGGGGGTCCGCACCTTAATGCCATGGATGTCACCAATTACATTCTAATTTTCATGTGGACTAAAAGGATAGATGGTCTCAATATATACAATAACCCTTGCATCAGTCATGCAGTAATTATATCATAACTAGTAGATGGGGTAACTTAGAAACTTGCATATAGCGAGTTCATGCACATATAGTAACTATTTAATTTGAAACTCTCAACATACACAATTTCAGTTATGCATGTTTGTATGTTGGTCTAAATTTGCATCTTTAACCATGAATTTATGGGTATTAAGCGAGAAGACTTAGAAAAAAGTGGCATTTATCTTGTTTTCATTGGAGAAAACTACATACATTCATCAATTGAGTTGTTGTATCTATGGCTAGTTGATGTCATTCAAAAAACCAAGTACTCAACTTATTTATGATGTTATCAAGTAGTTTGTATATTAGTATCTTGCATACAAACTTTAGAATACTGTTAAGGCATTCAACAATGTATGTAGGAATTATGTTGTAACATCTTCCATCAAAATAAGATTAGGCTCACTTGTCATACTTAGCTTTCAAGTAGTAATTGAAAAATTTTGAACTTGTTTTATAAATCTTAACCATATGATGACTAAATTCAATCAATCGATATTCTTTTGTTACCTTTTTGAAAAGGCATACAAATTCACTTTCTTAAAGTAGAACTGAATGTGTTAGCCTAATTGATATATATAAGTTGCATCACTAGTATTTGGGAAAAATCTAGCAACTACTTTCTTTATGCTTTTATAACGATCTGATATGAAGGCAAAAATATTTGTTACCGTAATTAAATCATTAAGCTAGGTCAAAAACCTTTCTCAAGAGGTGTTGTTTTCACTATCACTAATACCAATTGCAAGAGGGAAAATTAAATTATTACCATTTTTGCACAACCACAAATAACATTCCCTTCTACTTTTCCTTCAAGAAAGTATCATTAATAGTGGTGATTGACCTAAATGATGAGCTGAACCTAAGAAGACAAGACTCAGTTTCCATGAACAAGTATTTAAAATTGTTATTGTCATTAACTTCAAAACAAATTTTAGTCCCATGATTCTTCTTCTATTACGAGATTAACTAAAAGGACTCCTCGTAAGAAACCTTTGCCAACCTGATGTTTTAGTTGTCTTCTTTTATTTTTTATTTTTTAGTCATGTCTATTTGCTCGAGAACGAGCAAGTAGGTAAGTTTGGGGGAGCTTGATAAGCGTATTTTATACATAATATTGTATCTCTCATAACTTGATGTTTGTTTATTTTAAATATAAATGTGACTTTTTTATGTGTGTTAATGTTATTTTGTAGGTTTAAAGTTAATAGAACTATTTGTGATGAAAATCCGAAGAAAATAAAGTAAAAATCAAATCTGCTACAACAGATTACTATAATGAACTGTTACATTCACCATAAATAGTATTTGGTTATAGTACTTTACTATAGTACCCACACTCTGGCACTAAAAAGTGGCACCTAGTGCTACAAACATCTAGGTCTTAGCACTTATACGCCAAGTCGAGCCACCACAAGATAAAACATTGGCAACAAAAAGTGACATCGCGACACTGCTAGCAGTAAATCATTCTCGATTTTTGTTCCCTAATTTCAAGATCCTAACTTGAAGCTTATAAAAAGAAGACCAAAGGCCTTGTTTCCTAAGCACGAAAATTATAGAGAGAAATAAAGAATTCTAGAGAGAGAAAGACATTTCGAAGGCTTGGAATCTTAAGAATTTTAAAGATTTGTAAAGATTTCAGCCCCAAGAAAAGTCTCCAACTTAGTTTCTTCTATTTCCTTTCTTATTTCCTTTGGTTTGGATTTTATAATTATGGATTTTGCTGTTTTAAACATGTTTACACTTGTGAATTTCTGGATTATCTTAGAATTGTGCTTAATTATGATTGGCTAAACTCTTTTTCTAGGGGCTTGATGTAGCTCTATAATATATCATGTTTGTCTGTTTTTAGTTGATTATTGAATAATTCTTGAATTATTCATTTATGCTTTTTTAGAACCTTATACTTTTAATTTGATTAAGAAATAGATTAGATTATTTAAACTTATGGGTTTTATACTTTGGAAAGATTGACCTATTTGCTAGAATTGAAAAGGATATTTCTAGTCATTATTAAGTTGGGAGACTAATAATACTTAGATAATATTTTAAGGGTTGCTTAATGAAGGTATAGATAGAAAAGGTAGATAGAGATATCAGCTTGCATATGTATGCATGATAAGTGCATTTTATACATGATATTGTATCTCTCGTAACTTAATGTTTGCTTGTTTTGAGTATGAATATGTAGCTTTCTATGTGTGTTGATGTCATTTTATAAGATTAAAGTTAACGGATCAATTTGGGATAGAAATTCAAGAAAAATGTATAAAATTGTAAAAAGATGACAAAAATGCTCAAATTAAACAGTAATAGTGAACAATAACAGATAGAAAGTTAGCGCTGCCAGCAGTAGATCATCCTCGATTTTGCCCTAATTTGAAGTATAAATTAGAACCTTTGAGCCACTACCCAAAGGAGGGAGAGAGTACGAAAATTAGAGAGAGAAATAGACTAATCTAAAGAGAGAAAGACAGTTAAGAGCTTGGATTCTTGAAGATTTGTGAAGATTGAAGCCACTAAAGAGATATCTTCAACTAGTTTTCTCTTTTTTCTTTCTTAAACTTATGATTTGGAGTTTATAATTATAAATTTTATTATGTTGAGCATGTTTGCACTTGTGAATTTCTAAATTATCTTAGACTTGTGCTTAATCATGGTTGGCTAAAACTCTTATTCTAGAAGCTTAATATAGCTCTATAATATACCATATTTGGATGCTTTTAGTTGATTATTAACTACTTCTTATGTGATTCATTTATGCTTTTCTAGAACTTTATGCTTCTAATTTAATTAAAAAATTAATTAGATGATTTAAACTTATGGATTTTATGCTTGGGAAATATTGACCTATTTGTTAGAATTGAAAAGCATAACTCTAGTTATTATTAAGTTAGGAGACTAATAATACTTGGGTAATCACTAGGGGTTGCATAATGTGTATAGATAGACAAGTTAGATAGAGATATCAACTTGCTTATATATGCATAACATCTCATTTGATACTCAAGAGAGGTAATGAGATTAATATTAACTCCTTAATTAATAAATTCACTAGATTAGTTAGTAATTGCTAAACATAAAGAACATGAGAAAAATTATAGTGAAATCAAAACTTTAAGACCTCTTTACCTTAGATTTCTCACCTCTCCAATTTGCTAATTTGTTAATTAATTACCTTTAATTTTCTTAATCAACTTAGAATTAAATTATCCTAGATAAAATTAAGTTGTTAAGACTCGTTGTAATTAACATTAATTTAAGAGATCAATCCTCATGGGTGATGCGATATTTCTATATCATAAAATTAAGTGCAAGTATACAATATCGTATGCAAGTAATAAAGAGACTAAATAGTCGGATGTCGAACCCACAGGGATAATTTCTTCTTTTTAACCAATTACTAAAATGATATCTTCCTAATAATTATTCAGATAAATAAACATCTAAGAATGAATGTAGAAAATATAAAGGCAAAAACACAATGTAAAGAGATTTAAGTGATAGCAATATAGAGAAAACCTAGGATTAATATTATCCCTCAATATACTTTCTAATGACTAATCTTCTAATATTTAACTCCCTTAATCTTTATTATTGATCAAGACACTAATGTATTCATAAGCCTCTTCCAAGGTCATGCAAGTATACCTTAATTTACCAAATACCTATATTCCTATGGTACTTGTAATAAATTAAGATTCATTAAGATTAGGTCTTATTGATCATACATGCCAATTAGGTATATTCCTATCCTAAATTAAAACTTGCATATGCAACATTGAATGTTACTCTACAATCATGCATCAAATTACCTAGGTCTAAATATTATGATTCTTCTTCCGAGTTTATCAATAATATTACCAACTCATTCACCATATATTGGCCAGATATATTGAAGCATTAAAATCAAGTAATTTGCATATCAAATAACTAAGTTTATTAAATATTCAAAAGATATGGCAATTAAGCACACATATTGAGTTCAAGTATTAACCTTAGAAAATAAATTTAGCTTATGACTACAAGAGAACAGCAGTAAAAATAATAATAAACCATGATACAATCAATAGCAAACCGATATAGACGTTGAATTGCTCTTGATTATGCTGCTTAGGGACTCTTGATGCCGAAGAACGCCTTGAATCTCTCTCAAAAGTTGCTTCAATTAAACTCCTATTACTCTCCAAGACTCGTGCTCTGTATTTTTGGTGTTCTTGAATTGCTTTAGGTTGCTCTTGGATTCCTGGGAATGAGTGACTTTTTATAGAGATTGATATGAGCTTGAAAATCTCAATTCTCGTCGGATTAGGACTGGTGCTACCGCTGGGGCGCTATGCTTCTGTCGCTGGGGCGACGCGTGAAAAAGGCTTCACTGTTGGGGCGATAGGCTAATAGCGCTGAGGCGCTGGAATATCGCTGGCGCGGTAAAGGTCTGGCGCTGGGGCACTATATGCGACTTCAACATGTCAAATTTCTTATTTCGATCATTATTCCAGAGCTGGGGCGATAATCCTAGTGGCGCTAGGGCGGTGGACACATTATTTTGAAAACCTTGCGTTTTAGTCCCTGTTTTCGTTCCTTTTGCATTCTTTTTTTAAATTTTGTTCAAGTCCCTATAAATAACAATAATGCACATAAATAGCCATTTATTCTCATAAAATATCAATAATAAAAACATGAGAAAATATATGACAAATTTTCCCTTATCAATGGGAACGATATTCACTAATTACTTTATTACTTGCTTACAACCCGTGCACTTACGGTTTAATATTTATATGTGTTTAGTTCACGAACAATGCATACCATCTCATTTGATGCTCGAGAGAGGTAATAAGATTAATATTAACCGTGATGATTAATGAACTCACAAGATTAGTTGGTAACATTAAACATGAAGAACATAAAAAAAAAATATATAGTAAAATCAAGACCCTAGGATCTCTTAATCATAGTTTTCTCACCTCCTCAATTCGTTAATTTGTTAGTTAACTGCTTTTAATTTTCGTAATCCTCTTAGAATTAAATTAGCCTATATAAAATTGAGTTGCAAAAACTCATAATACTTAACATAAATTTGAAAGATCAATTTTTGTGAGAATGATACTCATACTCATCACTTTATTACTTGCTCACGATCCGTGCACTTGTAATTTAGTACGTTCGTATGCTAATTATTGTGAACACTTATATTTAATAAAATGTGCAATAAGCTTGAAAGATACTTGCCTATAATTTTTTGCATGAATCTCTAGTGAACTAGTATGTATATTAAAATGCCTTTTCATATAAAAGTAATTAGATTCATTAACCTTACATGTATAGAGCCATCATTTATAATTGTCATCCTTGCAATTAACAACAAGAACATCTTTTCCTAATTTTGTCACTTTAAACTTAAAGCGTTTTTACAATGCAAGTTAACTAAGTTTTGATTAAAAGTGCTCCTTCAACTAAAATAATTCAGAGACAAAGAAATCATTACAATTGCAAATATGTTCCCTAAATACAATATTTACAATGTTCAAGTTTGTAACGTTTTTACTCTTTGAATAGAACATGTAATCTATAATGCCACTAATAGGAACATTGACTTCAATTACTCTGTGCTTATACTCGTAACATGTATTAGGCATGAATTCCTTGGCCAAAATTCCTTCGTTGCTGACATATGTGTCTATAAATTCAACATCTATAACACTTGGTTATAGCTCGTGGTAAGCAAAGGATAATAGCACATGGCTTGAGTAAAGAAAGCTCTCTTCACACGAGGGATGACATGGTTGGTTACCCTTTATGCCCAAACTTAAAGTCAATAATAGTGTATTCCTTTTTTATTCAAATGTGATACATAATATGGTTCTAAATAGAATTTCATTATCATTTTCTTCGAGAAAGATTTCACATCTTTGTCATTACCAATTATCATAAGTGGTAAAGAATTTGTTAAATTGAATTGAAACTACATCTTTATATTGAATTGGAAGGCATCTAATCTAATAGACTGATAAACTTTGTCAATCAACTGTACATAATTTGTCAAACTTGGAATCTTCAAACCATCTTCAAACCTTTGCTATTAGAAGCTTCAAACTTATATTGACTATTTTTATGAATCCATTAATCATTAAAGAGGACCAGCATGTAAATAAAACTTATTATCCTAAGAAAATTCATTAGGTATGACAAATTTTTTAAAAAGAAAAATCATTCTATAAGCATTATGTATAAAAGTGAGTCATCTTTACAAGCCTTGCATATAAATTAGGTAGTTGCAGGTTACATATTCTAGACATTATAGTTTTTTTATTGATATTCTATTTAGAAATAATACCAAATATTAATTCAAATATACTTTAACATTAAACAAGATTTACTAGATTAGTTAGTCCAAAATATCGGATAACCTTATTAATCTAGTTTACAGAATACTTTAATTATGCACTTATGTTAGGACAATAAAGCAAAACTTGACTTTACTTTCAAACTTTTATCCTACTAATCAAGAAGTCAAGTAAATAGACTACACCTAATCTAGAAGCGAGTAACCAAATTAGTGGCTACGACACTAGGCAATTGAGAAAATCGAGTATCCACAATACCATAATTACTAGAATTACCAATCGAGGAAGTCAACTATCTACAATACTAGTACTAGACATTGTAGTCATAAAAGTTAAGTATCACCATTGCCATACGTACTCGAGTATACACTACACTAGACTTGCTAATTGAGAAAGTCAAGTAACCAGATTATGAGGTATACTAGACTTACTAGTTGAGAAAGTCGAGTAACCAAATCTTTATACTTATTAGACTTGCTAGTCTAGAAAGTCGAGTAACCAGATTACCTAGACTTACTAAACTTGCTAGTTAAATAAGTCGAGTAAGGCTTATAACAAGATCACTAGACTTTGATAGACTTGTAGGTCGAGAAAGTTGAGTAACTAGATCACTAATCTTACTATACTTACAAGTCAAGAAAGTCGAGTAACTTTCAACATAGTCTAAATCCCTGAAACACTTTCTCATTCAATTTTTTTGGTGGTATACAACTCAAAAACAAAAATCAAATTATAAGATATTTATCTAATACAAATATTTGTAATACATTTTATCACTATTTTCATATATGTAATTGGTTGGAATCATATCAATATAGGTTAGTAGCATACCTTCGATGAACAATGTAGATGGTTTGAGGTACAAAAACCATAACTTTTGTGATATGTAAGCAAAGCTAAAAGATTGTTAAGAGAATGGTGGAGAAGAAGAAGATGTTAGCCTCATGGATGGGAGTTATAGGAAAACAATGCATTCAATATGCCTCAATATTATGAAAATAGCAACTCTATGCTTGATCCAAAAAATCTTGCAACTATATGCCTTTTTTCCTAAAATAACCACATATAAAGACTCTGAAATCTCGTATCCAGACTCTTTAGTTTAAATAGTCTAGTAACCCAACTTAAAATCCTCTTTCTCTCCCATAAGCTACTCCTAATCTAAGGTTCACATTCCATTAAATTTTTTGTAATTTCTCATAAGATTGAAGAAAAAATTGAAGCAAATATCTAGATAACATAATTAAAGCTGAAGTCATCAAGTGCATAAATATCTAATGTTAGTAGATCACGAAACTTTCTCGACTTGTAAGTTGAGAAAGTCGAGTAACAAATCACTAGACTTTTTGAACTTGTGGGTTGAAAAATTTGAACGACTAACCAATCATTAGACTTTCTCAACTTATAAGTTGAGAATGTCAAACAACCTACCTAAACCTTCAAAATTTCTAAAACACTTAGTCTTTCAGTTTTTTTTAGTGACATACAACTCAAAAAATAACTTAAACAATTTCAAAATTATTAGATGTCTATACATACAAATATTTACAATCTATTTCCACCATTAAATTGTCATGTATGGAATTATTTGAAAATTTTATCATTGGAGATTAGAATCGTATATTCAAAGAACAATGTACGTAATTTAAATTACAAAACCCCCAAACTTTTGTAATATTAAAAGAAAATCTCTAAAATTCTTAAGAGAATGTGAAAAATGAAAAAATATTAGCCCTTAGAATATGAGTGGATTGAACTAATTTCAGAGTTTTGGTTATATTCATTTCAAATGGTGATAAACTAGGGTTAAAGATATTCAAAAAAAGGTAATTATAATTTTTAATATTGTTTTAAGCATAAAATTTTTACATTTGTTTTAGTATAAAGTCACAACTTAATTTTGTTTAGAGCATATTTAAACAAAAAGTATGAGCTATTTTCCAACAAATTTGAGAGTTTTTTTGTTAAATTTGTAAATAGTGCTCGACTAGGGATGAGAAGTCCATAAGAAATATTTTGAACTTTTTATACTATTCTTAATAGGGATGGGCACGGTTCGATTCGGTCTGATTTTTTAGAAAAATAAAACTAAAATTGGTTTTTTTAATGAGAAAAACAGAACCAGTTTTTTTCGGTTCGGTTCGGTTTTTTTATTTTTTTATTTTAAATTATGAATTTTTTATAATTTTCGATCTGATTTTTTCCATTTTTTTCCAATTTTTTCGATTTTTTTTCAATTTTTTTGAGTGAAAAAAACCGGTCAGTTTTTTTTCCAAAAAAATCAGACCGAACCGAACCGACCAATTCTGTTTAATTTTTTGGTTCCTAATTTTTTTTGCCTACCCTTAATTATATATATATATATATTTAATAGATATAGAGTTGTTGCAAATGAATTTTGTTGGGGAATAGTATTTTAGTAGCTCAATCTCAAAGTAACGGCGTGTGCATTCAAAGGCGACGGGAGACGTAGCGAAGATTTTCCTTAAGAAAGTAACTCAGATTTGAAATATGAAAACTGTTCTGTCACTTTATCGCTTTCATCATTGTAGTCAAAGAGAAATTAGTTTGACTGGAATTGATTAAAGTGACAAAACGATGGGAGTTTTGTCTTATTTATAAACGATACCCTTCTCTTCCAGTTATGACAAATGTACCTCAATCCTTTCAATGTTTATACAAAATAATCCCCAAGATAAAGATTCCTTGAACAACAAAAGGGCTTATTCTTTCGTTTTTTTTTTCCTTTAGAATAAAGTATTCATTTACTTCTTTTTATAAAATAAGAATCTACAAATATGAATAATTTCATTTTTAAGTTTTAATTTTATCAAATTTCTCTTAGAATATTTATCAAAAAAGCTTGAGATTTTATTATATTCACATTAAAATGAAGGAGAAACTTTATATTTACATCATATAACTTGTTTATATGTGTATGTAACATGTAAAGAAAAGAATTCATTGAAATTCCTCGAGTAAAATTCAAATTTAAGACAAATTTAGTCAATTATGAAGGATTGTTAAATATTATTTTTTTAAATATGATTTAAGAAAATTGATGATCAATAATATAACATGTCCGATTTCAAACATTTCTTATGTTTTAACAAGAAAATTATTTTTCATTTACAAGTCTCTATGGAAAGGACACTAGCATAATAAATTAATATATGAAAATAAAAAAAATATATATTTAAATTAACTTAACATAAACAAAAAAAAGAAATACAAGGAATAAATAGAAACAATAATTAACCTAAAAAGGTTGGATATTACCTAATTTATTATAATTTTTAGGAAAGATGTTTAACCTAATTCCATGCAGACCTCAATCATTTGAAAAAGGCCAACAGAACTCCTTTTAAGAGACAATATTTAATTATTTTAACAATAAAAGTGCAAAATTACATTTCAACAATCAAATGGCTAAATTGTAGAATATACTATTACGCTCATGTATTTAAAGTAAAAAATGTTATTATGCCTATGTATTTAAAATAGAATAAATTATAAAAAATATTGTTATGTCCCTGTATTTAAAATAAAGGAATAAAAATATACACATAGTGGGATTTAAAGTTAAAACTATTATTAGAAGTTAAACGCCTTAATCAATAGGTTAAGTACTTTTGTCAATAATAAATTATTTAACTTTTTATATATTAAATATAGTAGTCGGAACAAAAATAAATTAAATAAAAAATTAAAATTTGAAAAAAGAATCAGTGAGCATCGGTCATGGGCGTCCACTAGTCATTGCTACCAATAATTAGTAGTGAATGGATTCAAAATTTACATTATCCAACTCTAAAGTTTGAAATATATGCAGTGATGTGGTTCGTTAATGAAGCATCAGAGGAGAAAAAAAAATCAAAACAAAGTGGTAACCATTATATCTTTGTTGTCAAATGACAACGAGTAGAGGTATACTGCTATTATTATTACAATCACTAACTGGTGATTTAGTGGATGGAGGTGACGGTGTACCTCTACTCATTATTGTTTCGCTAAAGATATAGTGGCTGACACTTTCTTTTTTGAGTTGTTGTATTGAATATATAAAAAAATAAAATAAAATTAGTTTTAACAAAGGTCTTGGCATTCAAGCTCATTTTTGTGCATATTTTTTTCTCTATTTTTAAATTTTAACGGTAAAATAGATATAATAATCTTAATACAAGTGCATAGTGATACTTTATATAATTTAATTATTTTACTTTTAAAATAGATAAATTGAACATAATAATCGTAATACAAGAGGATAATAATATATAAAATAAATGGATTCAATATAACAACCTTAGTATAGAAGTAAAATAGTATTTTTTACGATTTAACTGTTTTTACTTTTAAAATAGATCGATATCATCTTTTGATAGGGTCTTGTTAGCCCTTTTTAAATTACTAGAGTTTGCATGAGAATTAAGCGAAACTTTGAGGTCTCTATATCATTCTCTTTTTTATAAGAAAGGGAAACAGAAAAAAAAAACTCGCAGACTTGAGTACAAGCAAAGCAAACATAGAAGCAGCTAAGCTGCTGCTGCCTGGAGGTGAAACTGGAAATGAAGTGAAAGCAACAGTTGCAAAGCTTAGACAAAGTTGTTAGCAAGCAACAGCAAAAGGTTAAAAGCTACATTGCTTGACGTGATGGAAAATAATTAATGTACATTGTTGCTTCAAAATCAAAATCAAAATCTGATGGATTACGAAAGAATCGAAAAGCCCCAGGTGTTTTTTCTTTGCCTTGGATCTGTCGAGTCATTTCACCACTTAAAACGCTGCGTTTTAATGTACACACCAAACTGTTTTAACTTTTAATTGACTATTTAGGACGGCGGATTTTCGCCGGGAAAGTTGAGGAGTATGCTATTGGGAGTGGAGAAGAAGAGAAAAGAAGGAGAACAAGAGACAGAATCGAGATCTCAACTTACTGATTTTCATGAATCAGGTACATAAATTTTCTTTTTTCTTTCTGTGTCTGCAAATAACATAAATTAGAGTTATTAATTTTAAAATTTTGGTTTACAGGGGGTAGTAGTTGTGATAATTGCAAAGATGTAGATGTAGTGAGTGTTCTTCCAGATTGTTCTAGCTCAACTTCATCTACTCCTGACTCATTGCCAATGAAGGATCATCACTCTTCATTTAATTCAAGAATCAGGTCTCAACATGATCACCCTTTTGACTATGATAGTGTTAATATTTTCGAGTTTCAAAAGGCGGAGAGAGCGCCTCAAAGAGTGCCGCTTGCTCCATTTTCAAAACCAGCGCCATCCAAATGGGATGATGCCCAGAAATGGATTGCGAGCCCCACTTCAAACAGGCCAAGGGCTGGCCATGTTCCAGGAAGTGGAGGGCGTAAACTGGGTAATATGAGCCGCCAATCGTCCACCAAGGTGGTTCTTGAAGTTCCGGATCAATGTTTAGTTCCTTATGAAGAGCCAGATACCAAAAGAATTGATAATAGTCAAGCCAAGAAGGAAGGTGGGGTGCATAAGTTTGTCAGTTGGGAGGCTGATCCGTACCCTATTGCAGATTCGTGTGGCAAGCCTGTGCTCTTGCTTGAAAATTCCATGGCAGAGTCAGCTGGTAAGAATGCTCAGTGCAGTTCATATGTTCAATTCTGTTTTTCCATTTTGTTTGTCATTTATATAGTTCCTTGTTTACATTCCAATATTTCCTGTATTTAACACAATTATGATATAGATATCCTTGGATAACTTTCATATTTTGCTGCTGGGATTGTGCTAACTTTCTCTCTTTTTCTTTTTCTTTTTCTTTATGTTTTGATGATTAATTTCCCCAGAAGGTACTGGGAGGTGTTGCACATGTCTAATTATAAATTATTAGATGCCTGTTATGTCTTCACGAAGGTTTAGGGAGAGAAATGATGCTAAAGAACAATATGAGTTTATGACAATTTTTTTTTGTTTTTTACAATTTTGCACCTAGTGATTGTTTAAATACTTTGTGGCCAAAATTCTTGGTGGATAGGCTGAGATTCTGGCCAAAAATGTTGCTGCTCTCCTAACCAGTAAGTGCATGTCCTGAATAAATTTTTGCTGATGTTTTCTACAAAATCTTGATAGACTTAAAATATTCTAGATTTGATAGCAAGCATGAGATCTATTTGAATGAAATTTTGCAAGGGTTCTCAAAAGTTTTTGAGGAACTATATTTCAAAAGCAATTCTGAGAAAGATCTACTGACGCAGAAATAAACAGACTCAAAGACTCCTAAACTTTTCCTACATCATCTACCAAGTTGGCTAACGGGCTTCCCAATTCTATTATTTATAGGAGCAACCATGCTGCAAGGGATGAGGTCTAAGCTATACTAAAGGTTCATGGAAACTTTGGTTGAAAGTGCTAGATTTTGAGCCTTCTGCAGTAAATATTTTTCAGTGCATTTTCTTAAGAAAGGAAAAATGTAGAGCAGCACTACTTGCAAATGATTAAAACCTAATATTGTTTTTTTAAATCAAAATACAGATCTTTATGGTAAAATTCCCTGAGTGGCAGATATCAATTCTAACAATGTATACTGGTTAAACCTTGTGCTGTCTTAATTCTCAAAATAATGCAAATTTTATGCATAAATTGTATAATGAAAATTTTCTGCTTTCTTGTAGTTAGTCTTAGCCGGCATGATTCCTCAATAGCTATCCAGAGTGCAACTACTTTTATCCCACCTCCTTCAACAGCTAGATCTGTATCAATGAGAGATATGGGCACAGAAATGACTCCTATTGCTAGCCAAGAACCATCCAGAACTGGAACTCCTGTGCGAGCAACAACACCGATTCGTAGCCCATCCTCCTCTATGCCATCTACTCCTGGTAGAAGTGCACCAGCTTCTTCTCCAACAATTCTGCCTTATGACCATGTGGATCTGAACGAAGAGTTATCTGAAAAGGAGCTACAAATGAAAACTAGAAGAGAAATTATGGCTCTTGGTACCCAGCTTGGTAAAATGAGTATTGCTGCTTGGGCTAGCAAAGAGGAGGAGGATAAGGATGCATCCACTTCGCTCAAAACTGTGATGGCAGATCAACCAACTAAAAGTGTCATTGAAATACGTGCAGCAGAATGGGAGGAGGCAGAGAAAGCCAAATATATGGCCAGGTGTGTTCTGAAAGCCATTTTCCAAAGCCTGTTCTCTGTTTAAGGAAAATATTGATCCTTAAAGTGTAATCTCAGAGTCTCATGCTCTTCGTCTCATATGTGAAAGGTTTGGGATGGGTATGGACTGTTATCACTGGATTCAACTGTTCTGTACTAACTGTTGAATGCCATTTTATACATATTCAATTTTACTGAAGAGCTCTGTATTATAAATCTTGAAACTTGGATATAGGCAACTGATATAATTAAGATGTAAATACATATCCCCTAGAAAAAAAATGCAATATGATATTGTTAATGCTTCAAAATCGAGACATAAAGTAGTGTTATGTGTCATTCCAGAACTGCGTACTTTATATGCCATCTATAGAGAACAGATCCATCAAGGAAAAAACTATCTAAATCTTTTTTGCATAATATATTGGTTTGCTGGAAAATTGTTATCAGTCTACTTATGCTATGTAGTTTTTAATTATTAAGTTTGAATAATGTATGGCCTGAACCCTGCGGGTATAACTGCAATTACCTAGGTTCAAACGTGAAGAGATGAAAATTCAGGCATGGGATAATCATCAAAAGGCAAAAGCAGAAGCTGAGATGAGGAAAATTGAGGTAATTGCAGTCTGTTACTATCAGACAATCTTTCTTCTTGCTTATTTTTATTTTATTTTATTTTCTGTGTGTGGTTTATTCCAGTTAAATGAAAATTAGATTCAAACTAAGAAAATAAGCCTAGTATATTATTATGAAAAAAAGAAAAGAAAACAGGAAAGAATTTTATATTATTTATTTGTATAGATACTGCCTCTATATAACTTACTCAAATTCAAAATGGTGGTATCTAATAGAATAATTGATGCAAAAGAATAATTCTTTGCTGATTCTACTGGTTGTACTTTGTGGATATTGCTTGAAGATTTGATTTGATATGACAATTGCTGCTTGTCAATCCATATACACTCACTCACAAACATACCAAACAGGCAGGAAAGCATGCTCAGACACTATTCCAGGGGTAGATTGAGCATCATGGTATTTAAAATCTGATATAGTAATGAGAAAGAACAAATTAGTATTAATATGGGAACTGTGATATGGAGTGCAAAAGAACAAGCTGTTGGTAGGTTTTGGAAGCATCAATGCTATGCATGATTGATTTTTTCTATGGATGTATTCCCTTTTCCAGCAGTAGTAGCTGCTATATCTCTTAATATCTAAGTGCCCATGAAGTTAAATGATTTTCTTTTAAAATGTGAAAAGTTCTTTTATAAATTCACAATATTAACCAGATATATGGAGGAAACATAAACTGAAGCAGTAAAATTAATGGAAAAAATTAAAGCAATAATTAAAAGATGTTACCTGAAATACTGGCAACTGAAGAATTCCGGGTTTTGTCGAATAATTTAGATGATGTACTAGAATGCTTTAGTTGAGTCTTTGGGTGTGTTTAAGATTCAATTTCAAATTTCTTTCAACTCTGCATGTTCATGCTTTTGTGAAGGTGTTTCTAATTGTTTTTACTATTATATCTTTTATTGTAATTTTTGCTGTAACCATGTACTAGAGACACCAGTATAAGAAATGGTGGAAGTGTGTTCTTGGGAGAGATGATAGTGGAATTAGAAGCATTAAGGAAATGGTTTAGCCATTAAGGTCCCATTTGTAGCAAGCAAGTGGAAGTAGAAGCATTAAGGAAGTAGAGCAATTGATTGTAATCATATTAATCAGCAAAAGATTCATTCCTCGGATGTTGATTGACTAATCATTGTTCGCACATCTAGAAACAAGAGCTTGATTTGTCCATTTAAGAGCATACAACATGGTTTCTTAAGTTTGGAGTTGATCACCGCAGTGAAGTTTATTTCTCCAATGCTATTATAGCAGATTTTTTTTTTATAATTTTTTATTTTTTGAATTTTGGTAGCAAATGTATAAAAAATTTTATAGTTGAGTTAATGTGATTTATTCTTAAATGACCACCTACAAGAAGTCCAATTTAAGAAAATACTACACTGTTTCTTAAGTTTGGAGTAGATCACTGCTATGAGTGGTTTAGTTTGCCAATGCTATTATAGCTTACTTAATATAATTGATTCTCGAAAGACCTACTGGGATATTATCATTGACGTAGGCAATGAGTTACACAGAAACCAAGTCTCTTAATCTTGAAGATTAAAAAGAGGTCTTAACCATTCAAATACCAAATTCATGAATCATTTCTTCTTTAGGATTTAGGAACAAGTAATGTGAAAGGAACTTAGTTGTCTTATTCATTGTTTTAGGGTATGCTATTTAAACCCATTGTAATACTCTATAAACCCACTTTCTCAATAAACCCACCACTAAACTATTAAAGTTTTTAAGTTCACTTTATAAACCTACCTAAATTCTCATTATAACCTTACTCTACTTGTCTAATAAACTCCCCAATTGTTATATGTTATCTTAACTTCTCAAATTTAGATTGTTAAAATTTCATATATATGTATACTTACTAATGATTAACCATCAAAGTTTTTATTAAAATCAAATTCTTCTTCTAGCTTTATCAATCCAAGTTTAAATAAAAGAAAAACATACCTTTTTATTGTTAAAATTCTCCTAAACATTGATTTCCCCTTCTATAAAAATTAATATATATTACTGCAAACTGGTACTAAATACCGAATCAAAACTTAGACGAATGTACGTTCCATATGTTTTACAAATAAGTTTAAAGACAGGTACAATGAGTAAAACTTTTCTTTTTTTCTTGCTTAATTATATTATTGTGTCTATAATAGTAATTTGTCTTATGGGCATTTTAGTAATTAAAAAAAATTATTGAAAGGTGGCTTTTAGAGTCTTATTGTGGGTTCAAATGATCCCTCCCATTTGTTTTATTATAGTCTCAACCCCTTAATCCTTCATAGGGAAAAACATCAGGACAAGGACAGTTGACACTTTCATTCATGAGCTTGTTTTACAGCAACTGTTTATGACTTGTTAAATGTTATTTTCTGGTTTTAAGACTACTGTTATTTCTGATGTCAAACTGTTGATGGTATTAGCTTATAGAGCAATCGAACTAGGTAGAATATTTGCATTTTGTTATTTATTGACTTTTCTTTTTATCGTGTTTGTGGTTTGCATATTAAACCAATTTGGGAAAACCAAAAAATGGATACCATATGGTATAGTGAGAAGAATGAATTTAGAGCTGTTCCACTTAAGGTGTTTCTCCCTTAAAGTGACACTTTTTAATATTCTCTCTCATTTTTGCCCAATATTTGTTGTGTTTCTCCGGTGTAGGATAAATAATAATGTAACCAAGTCCTATCAAATATGAATTAAGCTTTTGTCGTTATTTATGTGATAAATCTTTTCAATAATATTTTTTAACTTATTAATGTTAGTGAGGTCCTAGAAAGATCAAGTTCCACATTTTGGCTATATTTTTAACAATATAATACGTTAGTAATTTTTGAGTCTTAGTTTGAAAACGTCAAGATTTTGCTTCCTCCTTAACAAATGAAATTAGTATCTAATTTTGTTCAAGCAAAGAATAACAAGGAAATTTATTCAGACAGTTTTGAGTTCGTACAAGTTTTTGAGAGCACTAAAAGAACATAATTAAAATTCCATTATTGTTGCTAACAAACCCAAGAATAAAGAAAGCTGTATTGTACACATATTGACAGACAACCTAAATGCTTTCACTCATTGGTACGACTGTCTTGACAGTGAAAAGATCTCCAAAGTTTGTTTATAATGTAGGACAGATTTAATTATGAAAATCTTAAGTAAGTTAGTTTGAGATTTCCTTATTTTAGTATGACTAGTCTTCTTGAATTAGGAAAAGACTCTTATTTGGGTTTTAGTTTTACTATTCTATTTTATTTGGCTTCTTATGTAGTTTTCTGAATTTATTTCTAGTTTTCTGAATTTATTTCTAGTTTTCTAAATTGTGTCTTTAGGACTTATATGGTTTTCCTATCTTATTTTAATTTTCCTATTGTGGTTATATTTTCTTTTACTTCTACAAGGAGTTATTTTATGAATTAGAATTTGCTATTTGATTAGGAATAGAAAAAACACCTATAAGTAGGGTTTATTAGTCATAAGCTTGTCATTCTCTCATCAATAATAATGATTCTCTTCTTTATTTATCTCTATGTGGTTATTTAGCTTAAACTTGTTTATTAATTTTATTCAAAACTGGTTTATTAAGTCGGTCTAGGCTTAGAACGATCTAGTTTTGTTTGTTTGTTTATCTAGTTGTTTTAGGCTTAGAATGCATCTAGCCTCGTTTGTTAGAAGGATATCTAACCAATTTCCACCCCTTGCATCACATAAGTGAGATGATACTCGTTTCGACCTACGACAATGTGGCTTTCTGCTTCCGCTCCTGTGTGAGTTTAATTAGCTTAATTTGATTCCAAACTGTGGGTGTCCTTATTGGGATCTTGATTTTCTTGATTTATGCGAATGATATGTCTCATTGGAAAAGTTCAATGTAATTGATCTAATTACATTGTGGCTGTTGTTTAAGTTCAGTCTCCTATTTGTGATTCACCCAGCTTGAAGTGTGACAGCTAATTGCAAATTCTTTTGCAACAGCTAATTGTGACAACTAACTGGAATTCTACTTTCTTTTTCATTTAAATCAAAAAGATATTTCTATATTTGAGTTCCTTACTGGACTAATGGCGATAACATCAATGTGAGTTACAGGAAGAATGGTGATAACATTTTAACTCTTTTTCTTTTTCTTTCCTAGTCAGATGTTTATCTGAAATGGATGTTCAAAATCCATTATCATGGGTGTGGCAAGAAATCAATTTTAGAGTTTGTTGGTTATTAGGCAAATGCTAGTTGCTTTATAATGTGATTTACATTTATTTATACTTTCTGTAGCCCTAAATAAACTCCACACTACATTAGCTGGAGCTTTGACTCCAAATGACCACTTAGAACCACTGTTTTATTATGAACAGTTAGAATTATGATGTGGCATATTTTATATTTTACTATATAATGTGTATTTTTATCTGCAGTGGTTGAACCTTTTGGGTAAACATCTATTTGTTCTTAATTCATTTTAAATGTATGTGGAATCCATGCATCAAAGAACAGTACATTTGTTAAGTATAAATACAGTAGACTACCCATTTTAAATCCCTTAAGAGTATAAGCCTTGAGGTCAAATTAGATTGGGCTTTTAAAAAAAGCTGCCATTTGAATATCTTATCCACTGGTGAGATAATATGAGTTGACTTCTGGAAGCTTGAAAATGTGAATTTTTTAAGGGGTGTAGGGGAGTGGGGGCTTTTTATGATTTTGATGGAAGATTTCTTTCTTTTTTGATGTAATGGAAGTTGTTCTTAAGTGGCGTGTAGATTTCTCCTGCAAACTTCTGCTTGTGGAATCCTCTTCCAATTAGCAGTCTAATAGGTCCTTGCTTATTTCATTTCTGTTTGAGCCCAGTAACAAGCATCTAACTTTCAGTATAAGTGGACTATGTCATTTTGGTGCTTTTGTTAGATTATTGGTGATATCTTCTATGCTTCTATAAGATAATGTGTCTATAGAGATAGGATCAACTTGAGAGTTCTGGGATATCTGCTTAGTATAAAGAGTTTTTGACTGTGGGCAATAGCTTCTGTTAGCCAACTACTGTTGCTACATTATGCAAAATATCAATGAGCTGTTCAACTTCAGATATCTTGTGGTAAAATTGGACCCCCAACTTATTAACTTTGAACCATTAATCTAAATGTGAATCTTATGGCTTCCAGGTAGAGGTTGAAAGGATAAGGGGGAGGGCCCAGGATAGACTTATGAACAAATTGGCGGCTGTAAGAAATAAGGCTGAAGAGAAGCGAGCAGAGGCTGAAGCCAAAAGAAACCAGCAAGCTGCAAAAACTGAGCAGCAAGCAGAGTATATTTGCAGAACTGGTCGCATCCCTTCTTCAATTAACTGCTGGGGTTGGTGCTCTTGAAATAAAGATCACTATCCTATAAGGTTAAGGTGGCTAATTGAAAGTTCGTTCTCAATTGCCGTTTGTCAAACTTTCTCTTGTTACTAATCTTATATTTCTTCTGGTGAATTATGTGCTCTGCTATCGGAAATATATTCTCTTCTATAGCCCTTATGTAAAAACTAAGATGCTTTGAAGTTGCATGTAATAGTTGTACTCTAGTGAGAAGCCAAAAATCAATCATTTCGTCCCTCTCTTCTTTGATACATTGAGAGAAAAAAAAACCCTTACTGTCAATCCGTTATAGTTGTCAGATTTGATATATTGACCTAACATTTATTCAAGGGTTCGTTAAGAAAAAAAAGAAAAAAAAAAAGGTAATTTTCAGTGAATACTTTTGAAATAAGGCGAAATATTAAGAATGTCTGCAACTTCTTTTTATAAATAAATGGAAAATGTTCATTAATAACTTTATTTTAAATTTATATTCTTTTATAGTTACAAAATTAAAATACAATATTTAATAACCACAAAATTTAAATTCGAATTATTTTACTCATGAAGTATACTTTTTCTTTTTTCTATAGTACTTGTGTTAAAAATAGATAAATTTAATTGAAAATGACTGAAAAATAATAAAAAATAGGTAAATTCAATGAAAATTGCCGAAGAAACAGCTAAGGATGGCGGCGATGTCGTGGACGTGTGACGCATAGGAAGTAGCCACGTCCATCTCGAGCTACACACTATTGATGCACGACTCTCACACTACGAGAAGGGGTTATGCGTCCAGCCATATAGCATAAGGAATTTTAAGGTTCGTCTATTTTTTTTTTCGCTTTCGATTTATTCTTTTAACCCGATTTATTATATTTTCTTGCTGACACTTTTTATTCTTCTCCATTTCATCACAATATATTACCATTATATTTTTTTATCATTTTTTTATTAACTTTATAGTTCAATAAATTATATTTTTATATAAGGGCCATTTCGTCTATTTATTATCTTCTTAACTAATAAAGATTAACTAAATAATTTTTTACTATTAAAGATTATAACCTTTTTAAAATGGCTATTAGTGAGCATTTTTCTAAATAAATTAGGTTTTATTTTTTTATGTTTTGAAAAAAGATTTAATATCCGTTTAATAGAAATTTTTTATTTCCTATTCTTTTTCCTTGTTACCATGATTTATAAGTTGAAGAAGATAATGCATGTGATATTGAATGCTATATTTTTTTAAACTAGGGAGATGTTACAACCACATAATCTATGTTTATTTTTAATGCATTAATTTTTTATTCTGTTTCCCCTGTTTTATGTGTACAAAGCTCAAGGTCTTTAGCCCATAAGGCATAAAAACCTCAGTTCATAAAAGCCTAAAGAGAATCTAGATTTATAAGACCCAAAAAGAAAGTGTAGGCCTAGAAAATATCCTCAAGCTAAGGGCACCCCCTCTGAGCTTGTTAGAATAATAGTCAAAACCCGGCTAACTTGTTTGGTTAAACTCCCAAGGAGAAAAGAAATATCTACATCCTTTAAACTGGTTAGAATAATAGTTGAAATTTGATTATTCTGTTTGGTTAGACTCCTAAAGGAGAACTACACTCTCTTTAAGTTGGTTAGAGCAATAATCAAAGTCCAACTATTTTGCTCGGTCAGACTCACCACTTGCAAAGCTGGTCAAAACAATAGTCGAACATTGACCACCCTTTTCAACCAAGCTCCAAACAAGGGGAAAATAACCAAAAGCTTATATTAAGTTGGGGAAGGCTAGATACAACCACCTTGAGAGATCAAAAGAAGTTTTAAAAAATGATTCAACTTATAAGAGACATAGAGAGTTGTAAATAAAGTCAAGTTTATTAAATAAAAATCTCTAAAAATAAAAGACATTCCTAAAAGAAAGATATAAATCCTACTAAAGCAAGTGAGATCTAGTGTAATTTCAAAAAAACTTTGATAACATAATTCTAAAAGGAAATGTCCATAAGACATCCATATTAAAAAGGATTTTAAAAGTTACGGGTAAAACTTATATCCTCACTTTATAAATATATGAGAAAATTAGCACTAGGAATCGTGAGCATTATCACACAATTGGACTCACAAAAAAAAGGGAAAAAAAAAGCCATCTTATTCCATTTTTATTTTTCTTATCTTATTTCTCTCTTTTTTGAACTCTTTCTAACTTAAGTATCGAAATGCCTATATTATAAAAAACTATTGACACAACCTCATATCTTCTTTTGTTGCAAGATTCTGTCAAATACAATATTCGTGGGGAGAGAAGCATTGTAATTGGTCCAATTTTTTATTACTTCTTTGTCATCCAAGCTAAGCTTCCCTAAAGAAATAAATTCAACTCACTGGTTCTCGATCCCAAATTTTAGGGTCAATATATTCTAATCCTCTAATTAAAATATATTTTATGCTATGTCTCTTTATAAGAGTTAATTTAGGTTTTGTTTTTCTTTAATGTACTTACTTATTTTGAGATCATAAAACATTTTACTTCCATGACCCAAACACTATACAACGAAGTTGTTAAAGTTATATCCCAACCACACGAGAACTTTAAATAGAGATAACATTTAAATCCCTAAAATATTAGGGTTTCTGAAAAAGTACACAATTTGTTCTTTTATAACACATAATTTGTTCTTTTATATCAATAGCTTAATACCCCTTATTGAAATTTTTGATGTACCTTTTATTGTTAGGTTACAAATTCAAGGTTACACTTTAACATGTCATGTTAAATAAAGATACAAAAAAATATTTTCATCTAATTTTAACTTCATCTATTTATTAATTGTGTCAAAAATTTTAAACTTTAACTTTGTTGACCTTGGATTTTGGGCGATCTTGAGCCAATAAATTGAATTTATATTTTAGAGAAAAACCTCGCTTGAGTCTATTATAAGGCCTATGGTGTGCGTTAGGTGATGCCTGAGAATTATGAAACAAGAGAAATTATAATGGTTCAACTTTATAAGAGCCTACATCTATTTTATCGAGTCTTAGCCCACTTCTAATGCACTATTAAACAATATTCTTATAGTTGTTATACTAGGAGTCTCATCGGTGGTAGGGGTTTTTGGGCACCCTGATAAACTATAGGATGGTTGTGATCCTTTGAAAATGTCTTCTAGAAAATGACATTGGGGCAAAACCTCTTTCCTTTTAAAAAGTTAAAAGAACTTCAAAAGAAAAAGCTGAGTCGTGTGAAGTCCCTATTCTTATCATTCAACCTTTTATTTATAGGCATTTACTTGATAGTTGAATCCTTGTAAGACTAAGGAAAACTATTTCCTTTCCTACTCAGGATACTTTGTAATATTATAAGAGAATTTATTTTTCAGAATCTCGAGATTCCAAGAATCTTAGAATTAAAGGTGGTTTAAGTCTTCAGGTTAGTTGATTATTTTAACTCTGGTCCTAGGTCGAAAATAAATGAATGCGAACAAGTGCTTTTGCTTGCTTAGGGAAGAGAAATGATCGGTCTTGTTGGTAATGCTCAAACAATCAACTTGGTTAATGTTGGTCATTGAGGACATCTCGTTTAATGCCGAAGCTCCGAGATCATGAAGTACTGATCGTTCCTGTGGTTTTCTTCGTACAATTCTTAGGCCCTTTGTGACAGGCTTGATCATGACAAAGGTTTCTTCGAGATATACAATCACAACTCATGGGCCGATGATTTGCTTTGATTTTTAGAAAAATAGATTATTCCAAAAATTGAATAAAAATCTGGTTTTTTTGTTGGTTTTTTTTTTTTTTGCTTTAAGTGTTTAGGTTGAATTGTAACAAAATTAAATGAAAAAGTTGATGGAGGATAGAACTAAAAAGATACCTTGATAAGTCAGATGGACGCCACAAAGATCAATTTAGGGTTTGATGCCACACTCTTGATGATCAAAGAGTGATAAGTCACTAACTGTCTTCAAGAACTAGAAAACTTGAGAAGATAATTTTGAGAGAGAAAAAGTTCTTCTATTTCGTGCTTCCAATTGCAGAATGAGGCAACTCCCTCTATAAGACTTTTAAGATGCCTTATATAGGCTTATAAGATGAGGAAAAATCTTAATATTACCTAATTAACTTAAAAATCCAAAAAATAAGCCCAATCTAATTTAACAATTTAAAATAAAGCTAAACAAGTTCAAAATGGCCCAAATACATAAAAATAACAACATAAGAAGCAAATTAAGCCCAATAGCATAGAAAAAAAGTTATCAGCTGCCTTTTTAAGCCCAACGTCACCAAACGTCTCTAAATCACGTCCCAATCTTTAATTGAAGACAAATAAACACTTTTAACTCATTTTCATTTAGATCGCAAGCTTTTAATCCCATAGAAGCTTCAATAGCTTCAATTTGACTATTATGGCCCTTTGAAGCTGTTTGGCCTTAACTCTTGTTAATAAACCATCTGAAATCTCTTTTATGCTCAGCTCACCTTTTTGAGTTGATTTAAAACCTTTATAATGTACATCAACCGAGCTGAGCCTTTAAGAAAAATGGGTTTTGGACCAAAATTCTAAGGTAGAACAAACTCAACATAATTATTAAACAAGTCGTAATTATGTTACTTATTTAAAAATAATAATAATTTTATACTATTGCCTCAAACTATAATTAAGTTTAGTTTAAACATAAACAAACATTTTTTTATTACACCAGATATAAAATTATCTCATTACAATAAGCATCATCTTATCATGATAAGTTTATTTGAATTTAAATTAAACTCTATCAATGCATATAGATAATGATTGAAACTCTGTTATTCACACTATAAAAAGACAGGTATTATACATTTACATTCATTTAGAAATATACTCGAAAAACACTATAAGCATATACATTACACAATCATATTATAAAACATAATCTTCTTGATTATGAGCACTCTCACGCATCGCACGTTTGTGTTGATCATATACTAACTTGAGTATTGAAATATTCTTTTTTAATAAAAGGATGTTATTCTTCTTAACGGTAATTCAAGACAACTCAAGTGATTAAGACGTAATTTCTAAAAGTTCTAGATTTAGAGCTTTTAGTGGTACTGAAACTCCTAAACAAAAGGCAAAGTTCAGCAATCAAATTCCACAAATTTGCATGAGCCACACCAAAATAAAAAGTGAAGAGAGCCTAAAAAAAATAAAAAATAAAATGAAAAAAGGCCGAAGGCATGGCTACAAGTGGTTATATTCGGGACCAAGCCACCTAAGAAGCAGATCAATTGGCTATTCTTGTTTTTAGGGCAGTCACTTGGTTGCTGTACGCATGATCAGTTGAAGTACCTTTGCAAGCATACGAATTACGAAGAATCATCAAACTGGGCAAAGAAAGAAAATGATAAATTGGAGTATAAATTAAAGACGCATGCTTCCACAAAGTCAAAAAAAGAAGAAGAAGAAACGAGTAAATGGCCATGGCTTCCGCATGTAAAATAAAAAAAAAATGATGATAGTTTTCAATCAAAACAAAATTGAATGAAATCAAAAGCTCGCGGATTGAGGTACAAAAGTGCAGGTACAAAGCTCGCAGACTCACGGAAAGCTTCCAGAAGGGTGCACCCAAATGTTGACAGAAACTTTCGGTCGACTTTCCCCTGCAGTTTTAATCGCCGTCAGAATCGACAAAAACTACTCCTTTAGATCGAAAAAGAAGAATAAATATATATTCTTTTTTTTCTCTAAAGCTCTAGTTTACTCAGAACTATGATTAAGAATGATGCCGTGACATGCCTACAGAATCGCAAGGAAACTGGATTGAGAAGCAGACTTGTTACAAATCATGGAAGGAAAAGATATACCAATTCCATTAAACATTTCGAAACTGAAACAATTCTTCACTTAAGAACAATAAGTGCGAAGGGATCGGAGTATTTTGATAACGTGTATTTATAGTGTATTTATGTAATTATGTTTACTGTTCATTTCATTTAATGCATGATAATCATATATAATTATGCAGTAAAATTAGAAATTAATTTTTTATGCAATAAACATATTGAAATTGAAGTTTTGTTACGATAACAAATTCAAAAAATTATATTTTTAAAATCTTTGGACATTTTTTTATTTTGAGCATACATTAAAATCAACCATTGAACAATTTTAAGTTTCAGCAAAATGGTGGGATTAAAACTCTAGAATGACAGCATATTTGATTAATTTTCAATAAGATTCAATTTTGAAATCTACTAAAAATGGAGTTGTTTTGTTAATTTAAAAATAGGGACCTTCTTGAAAATAAATTCAAAACTTGTTTATATAGTTAACAAATATAGATGGCTAAATACAATATTTGCAAACCTTTAGTCACCCCACCCTTTGTATGATTGACACTTGTTACTCATCCATCCCATAAATATTGCTAAGTATCAATCATACAAAGCTCCAATATGCCACTTGTTAAACAAGTGGCCATGTGTCAAAATTTCCTTTGCCATGCAATAAAGACCTCTTTACAATATTTATAAAGTATGTTTCCCATTTTTCAGAGAGGTCTTGAAACATATCCTACTTTTCGAACTCATCCAAAATCAAACCGTTCGATCAATCTTGCTACCCCAGTGCTTAATGAGTACGCTTCATATTATGAGACTCCCTAAGTTCACCTTCGTTTATCTTACGGAACACTTTTTCAAATCCGTAAATAATGCCCCCCCACACACGTTATAGATATTATAGAACAAAGCATTAAACCATATAAGTTGAGGTCAATCATATCGGTATAATCCTTTCATTATTTATATCCTAGAAGAACAGAGACATAGATCATCATCGTTAAATCTCTACGTGCTCAACTATAATCTTATCTCCAGATTTTTATTTTTGTAAAACAATATCCGTAAACTTCTTTGTAATATTATTTAACCTTATGAAAAAATCTTTTTTGGGGTTTCTGCTTTTGGCCAAAAGACTTTCTAAACTATAATTCTCAAAGCATCAGGATATACAACTCACTCATATAAGCTGACAGATCCCATATCTACGTACATTAGACTCTATAAGCATCAGACCATACCCAATGACACCCAGCGGTCAGACTATGAAAAGTCTCTGACATGCGTGGAACCAAAATATGGTAGATCACTCACAAGCCTATCGTAGCGCTCAAGTCAAAGGATCACGAATACTACTCAACTCTAAAAGATACTTCATTGTCGGCTTTATGGGATGTCTATTGGAGATCCTCATGAGTCTATTCAGTACGCAGTACTCACTGAATACTTGTATACCCATACAAACTTCTGCTAAACCCATAGTTCACTAAGACTAACCATCTGACACAATCCAGATATAGACATATACTGATTTAGAAGAAATACTGATCAACAGTGTCAGTAACCATAGATTAAGAAGGATGTTTTCAAGAACATAATGCATAATGACATTTATTAACACCATTTGCAATTCTTTGTAGCTATGATATTGCTAATATATTCTCAAATTTTTGTCCCATTTCAGATAAGATTCTAATTTTAGAATTGTTAAGTTTTAGCATTGACACAAATTCCTTTGAATCAGATCTAAACTCCTTTAGATCTATAATATCTGTAAATGTTATAAGTTTTTTACCATATAATTATGAATTAACGATTATTATCAAAATGATTACTGTTAATCAAAATGGCACGTAAGCACCATCTCAAATAACTCTCCCTTATTCTAGTGCCATTCATAATGATATCTAATATCTATCGTCTCCACGTGTTTCTTAAACACTTTTAGAAGTTAAAGCCCTAGTGAATGGGTTCACTATATTTCCTATAGGATCTACTTTAGATACTATTACATCTCTTTAAATTAAGTTTTGTCTAAATATATAGTATTTTTGACCCAAACTCATTTGGATCAGATCTATTTACTTTAGATCTACAATGTCTATAAATGTTACAAGCTTTTTACTATATAATTATAAATTAATGATTATTATCAAAATGATTACTGTTAATCAAAATGGCACGTACGTACCATCTCCAATAACTCTCACTTACTCTAGTGTCATTCACAATGATATCTAATATCTATCATCTTTATGTGTTTCTCAAACACTCTTAAGAGTTAAGGCTCTAGTGAATGGGTTTACTATATTTCCTATAAGATATACTCTAAATACTATTACATCTCTTTCAACTAACCTTTGTCTATATATATAGTATTTTATCTCTATATATTTAGACTTCTGGTGTATTTTTGACTACTATACTTGAGCAATTTTCCGTTAATTATAGTAATATAGTGGGATATGATCTATTGAATTTGGAACTATTTCGAGTTCAACGACTATTTTACGTATCCATATTGCTTCCTCTATAGCTTATAAAGTCGCAAGGTATTCCTCCTCCAATGTAGAATCATCTGTGGACACCTATTAAATACGCTACTAACTGATTGTGGCACATATTGAGAAGAACACATATTTAGATGTAGACTTTCTATCATCATGATCAGACTCGAAGTCTGAATCAGTGTATCTTCTTATTTGTAAATTACGTTTTCTTTATTTCTGAAACTTATCCTTTGTATCTCTAAGATATTTCAGGATATGTTTTACTACCATCTAATAGTCATTACCTGTATCAAATAGATACCAGCTCGTAATACTTACAGCCTTACTGATGTCAGGTTTCTTATAGAACATGGTGTACATCAAACTACTTATAGTTGATCTACATTTTATGTCAAACATTATAACTCTTTCATCTTTCATCTTTCATCTAAGGAGACATTTTTCTAGAAAGATGATTATCGTGTTTGAAAGGTACATTAACTGTCTCACAGTTATTAAGGTTACACCTTTCAAGAACATTTTTTTGTTGGGATTTGTGCTTACGTGCCATCCCACTATGTATGAATATTTGTTTAATATTTATACTAGTGTTATTATTTCAATAAATTGCTAATTATATTTATATATGGTAAAATGCTTGTAACGTTTCAGACATTGTACGATCTGAAAGAGTTTAGATCTGGTCTAAATGAGTTTAGATCAGTGCTAAGAATTAGCAATGCTTAGAATTATAAATGCTAAGAGTTGGCACTGATAAGAGTTACCAGGTTATAAGAGTCAGCGTTATCTAAAGAGTTAGAGTCTTGTCTAAAATGGGACAAAGACCTAAGAATATATTAGTAATGGTATAATTGCAAAGAATTACAAATAGTGCTAGGAAATGTCATTATGCAAATATGTTCTCAAATATTATGTTCCTAATCTATCTTCACTGATGCAGGTCTGTCAGTGAATACCTTAACAAATATATAGATTAGTGTATGTCTATATCTGGATAATCCAAATGGTTATTCTTAGTAAACCATGAGTTTAGTGGAAGCTCGTATAGAGATACAGCTATTCAGTAAGGACTGAATACTGAACAGACTCATAAAGATCTCCAATAGACATCCCATAAAGCCATCAATGGAGGATCTTTCGAGTTGAGTAGTATTCGTGATCCTTTGACCTGAGTGCCACGGTGGGCTTGTGAGTGATCCACCATACTTTGGTTCCACACATGTCAGAAACCTTTCATGGTCTGACCACTAGGTGTCGCTGGGTATGGTCCGATGCTCATGGAGTCCGGTGTGCATAGATATGGGATCCATCAGCTCATTTGGGTGAGTATTATATCCTAATACTCTATAGATTGTATTTCAGAAAGTCTTATGGCCATAAGCAATAATTCCCGGGAAAAAAGTTTAACCTTAGGAATAAATAATATTACAAAAGTGTTTGGGAATATTATTTATTGAAATACAATTCAAGAGATAAGCTTTCAGTCGGGCATATGGAGATTTGACGGTGTTGATCTATATCTCTACTCTACTCGGATATAAATGATGAAAGGATTATATAAATATGTTATAACCTCAACTTGTATGGTCTAATGCGCCGCTTTGTAATATTCGTAACGTGTATGTGGGGCATCGTTCACGGACGTATGGAGGAGTTTTATATGACAATACGGGTGAGGACCTAGAGAGTCTCACAATATGAAGTGTACCCGTTGTGCATTGGGGCAGCATAATGGATTGAACAATTCCATCCTAGAAATTCCAGCAAACCGAAAATATGTTTCGGGGTTCCTTGGATTGTGCACTTATTTAAACTTAAATGTTAAGTATATTATTTAATTAGTTGATAAGAGTTATTAACTAATTAGATATTAACAAGTGGCACAATTTTATTGTATGAATTATTTTACTATGAATTCAACCATTTACCATGTTAATAAAATCAAATAAGGTAAATATTAATTATTCAAATAGTTTTTGAATAATTAAATAAATGTTATTTAAATAAATAAAATATGATTTTATTTATTTGTTATTTTATTCCTAAATGGAAGACATACCTAATTTGAGAAACATAAACTAAATTTAGTGGAGCACCATTTTATGATTAATGGTTAATTTTATTATATCATTAAAATGGCCACCAAAAATTATTTTGGTAGTTGGCCACTTAATCTAATTTTGGTGGAGCACTTGTGAAGTGTGGTAACCACTAAAAATGGTTGAGTTTCAAGTGTGTTAACAAGAGAGTGAATGAAAATTCGTGTAAGGGTTGAGAGGAAAAAGAAGAGTTGGTTTTGAGAGAGTTTTTCAAAGAACAAAGACTTGTGAGAAAAACCAAAGGAGAAATTAAAATAAATCCTTCATATTTTTGTTTTTAGAATAAAAACCTTGTTGTTGGAGATCATACTGCTACTATTCTAGCTTCACAATCCCATCGGATTGTTGTGAACTAGAATTGGACAAGAGTGCACTTCAAGGTGAGCTTAAAGTTGGAGCAAGGATATCCGGAATTGGAAATCTTCATCGAAAGTCTTCAAATGTATGTTTTCTGTATTCTTAAGTTGTTAAGAATTGAACTACATGTGTATATATTGATTACTTGATAAATTCCGCTGCCAAATTCATGTATATGATGCATAATTTTAATTTTTCAATATGTACACAATCACATGCATACACCCTAAAATACATCAACATTTCTATGTATGAAGATTGTGAGAGTTCTATCAGTTTCCTAACTCCAACTTTATCTTTATCTTTATAAAGCTTTTATACCTAATATATAATAAGTCTTTCCTTAATCCTTCATGGAGAAGCTTTTACCTAATAATTCTTGACTAACTATTGCATACCAATTTCATTTTTGTATTGAGTATGTCATCCACATAGAGAACTTAAAAGACAATCTTACTCCCACTGTCCTTTTCTAAATACATGCTTCCTCTTTCTTTTTGATAAAACTAGACTCTCTGATTTCTTAATCAAAATAAAGATTCTAGCTTCAAGAGGCCTGTTTAAGTCCATAAATGAACTTCTTCAATCTGTACACTAGATTAGAAGTCTAGTTGGATGTAAAATCTTTAGGCTTTCCATGTATATCTTTTACTCAAGACATCCATTTCGGAATATCGTCCTTACATTTATCTATCAGATTTTATAAATCATAATATACTGCAATACTCAATGAAATTTGAATTGACTTTAGCATGGTGACTAGTGAAAAATTTTCTCATAATCGATTACAGATTGCTAAGTGTAACATTGCACCATCAATCGAGCTTTAAAGGTCTCCATATCTAATAGGCCCTTAGGCTTCCACTTGTAAACTCTTTTACAAAACACATGGAACTATTCCTTTGGGTTAATTTCAGATTTCATAACATGCTTTGAGTCAATTTCAAATTTCATGACTTTTTACCATTTTTCAGAATTAATGTCTAACATCACTTCTTTACAAGTTATAGGATCTTTTCTTTCAATTAAGAAAACCCTAAGGATATCTTTAAGTATCAAACAATACCTTATAGATATTCTTGACATTTTTTCTTACTTACGTGGATGGTGTGTTTAAAAGGTACTTCACTCGCTTAAGTATGAATTTTCATCATTGGTACTATAAATTTTGGATTGATTTTGTTAAGTTTAATCCTTCTATAATCTGTACGACCTATAAGAAACTATTTCTCTGAGAAAGTGGCATAATGAGGAACGAATGTTTCAGTTCTCCTGGATTATAAAACCGATATCCCTTGAAGTATATGGGATATCTCTTGAACCAATACTTATACCCATTAGGTGCAATTTTATCCTACTGGGTAACTTTTACTTAAATAAGACAACTTCAAATCTTAACATACTTAAGACTCGGTTTCTTATTAGTCTATATCTCATATGCAGTAGTAGGGAAATTTTTTTATGGAACTCTGTTCAATAAGTGAATAGTAATTTCTTGAGCATAACCCTAGTAGATAGTTTTTGGAAGAACAATGTAACTTATTATCAATCGGTCCTCATCTAATAAAGCTCAATTCCTCATTTTCATAAATACTATTATTTTTTAAGAATACCTGAAGGACTATAGTGAAGAAGAATCTAATTCTTCCTTAAATGTTTTTGAAATCCATTGCTTATGTATTTATCACTTCAGTCTGATAAAAAAATGTTTAATACATATGGCAGTTGGTTTCTCTACTTCATATCAAAAGCCCTTTGAACATTTCAAAAGTTTCCAACTTGTGTTTCAACAAACACATGTTTAGATTGAGAATTCATCAATGATGACAACGAAGTAGGGAAACGTTGTTATAGCAGTGTGATTCATTGAGCCACACACATCACTAGTTACAAGTTCTAATAAATCTGTTGGCATGGTGTCGAACACTAACAATGAAGACTTAGTCATCTTTCATTGAATATAAGATTCATAAACTGGATAGGGTCTTACGGTAAGATTAAGTATCTGACCATCCTCAGCCAAACGGGTTAGGCGTCTCACGCCCATATATCTTAGTCTCATTTGCCACAATTCTATAATATTCAAATTTTTTGAACTTACTACTTTATCTGTTCACCAAATTATTCAAGACATTTCATGTTGTATCTTAATTATAATGGCTTGTCGTCAACTGGAATTCAGTTGACGATATATTATCAATATCATGTAAATATAAGAAATAATTCCTTCTATGTACGTGATAACCTTCAGTGTCTTACACAAGAAGTGATACTATTTATCTGAAAATGTTCGGCATAAAATAATTAGTATACAATCTTCTGCTTCTGCTAGATGAGAGAAGTGACTAAAATTCTGAATAACTTCATAATTCTGGAAATCTCTATTTCCTACATGAAGATGAACTTCTCCTTACGGGTAGCTTTTAACTTTTTTCAAATCATACAACAATTGTAGATATAAGAAGAATATACGGTATCTAATACACAGCCTTTTCTAGCATAAAATGCTGATGAAATGTCAATGTTTTAGTAAACATTCATCTAAGGGGTTTATATTATTTATTTCGAGGTGCTTGGACAGTAACGATTACAGCGTCCAACAATGTTGCAATGGAAACAATTTCCTTTGCATTTATTGTTATCTTACGAAATTTGGATATATCAAAATAATTCTTGCAATAAGGAGCATAATACTACTTGCACTATTCATGTGCACTTGCTCCCACTAAATATCAATAGATATTGAAGTCTTAATATATTTGTGAATTGACTCTCAAATCATCTTTATCTTTTTTCTGATAATTTAAACCTCTTCAAAAGAAGTATTATCAGAAACACCTCTTATTAATATTGATCGATGATATATTCAAATTATTCTGAATCTAGAACAATTCTAAGATTCTGAGTCAGTCATAATTATTACTCTGGTACACTCCAGTTCTTGTGTGTCTAATGTGTATCTCTAACGGATTTCTTGTATTCTTCTTATCTTATCTCTATAAAACAAGACAAGAGATGTTTAGCAAATTCATTTCTAATCGTTAATATTAATGTTTTTAGATCATGGATATAATTAGTATATGTTTTTTATCTAAAGATGCCCTCTTACTGTTTTACATATTTTTCATAATCTCTCCAATAAGAAAGCAAAAACTTAAATATTTTAAATTTTACAGTGAGAAGTAGATCCAATCAGTATTCTACTGAGGCCTCACGCTTTAGTAATATTGGTCTTTGTAAAACCAAAAGGTAGACAACTCTTGTCAATTGTATCTCATGCAACTCTTATTTCTGATCCTAAACAGAATTTATTCTCATGCTTTAGTAATATTGGGTAAATATGTTCCAGATTAACTTGCCAATTATCAAATATAAGTTACTGATATAATCCTCATGCTTTAGCAATATTGGATAATACTTTCACTTATATTTGCCTCATCTTATGTTTAAACGACATATTCCAAATCACACCGACCAATTCCCTCACACTTTACCGATATTGAAAAAAAGACCGAGTTGACCAGATTATTACTGTATTGATAACGTAGACTATGTACAACATTATCTCATAATGTAATACATTTCAATTTGATTAAGAGAGATTTTTTTTGAATTTATAATAATAAATTTTCTGCATCTTATATGGATCTGATTCATAATCATAATATTTGTTCACGTAAGCACAACTAACCTTACCAGTAGAGCTCCCATTATGATTAACAACATACACAAATATTAACAGTTTATATAACCCAATAATAAATTTATATTTGTATTAAATAAAGCTCACATGCATATAATACAAAATGTGGTGTACTGTTTGAAATGCACCAGCGCTATAAAGTTTTGAATGCCTTGGTGTTCAACTCTTTGAACACCCCGGAATAGGCTATGTAATAATACCTTAGCAAAAGAAAAATATAGCAAAAAGTGAAAAAGGTTTTACTCATTTTTTTTGTGCCCCGGTGTTTAACCTTATAACGTCACGGCATTCAACACTTGAACACGCAAGCAATCAACTCACCAACGCCCCAGCATTGAGTTACTGCAGATTCTCTAGCGTTAAGTCTTATAACAACCCCGCATTCAACACTTGAACACATCAGCAAGCAACCACCAATGCCCCAGTATTATACATCATAATGTCTTGATGTTAGTTGCTTTGAACACCCCAGTGTTAAACCAAGAAACGCTATGGCATTCATCTAAAAGATGAACGCCCCAGCATTGCAAGGATAATGCCATAGCATTCATTTGGGCAGAACCTAGAATACTGTGTTTTTAATACTTCAAAACACGATTTAACACATTCTAGGCATCCCTAACACTTCCAACACAATATTAACCTAGAAACATACGAAATTATGCCCTGATACCATTATTAACGTGTATTCATAGTGCATGCATATAATTGTATCCATTGCTCATTTGATCTAATGCATGGCAATCATACATAATTACGCAACGAAATTAGAAACTAATTTTTTATGCAACAAACATACTGAAATTGAAGTTTTGTTACAATAACAAATTCAGAAAATTATATCTTTAACACCTTTGGACATTTCTTTACTTAGAGCTTACATTGAAATTAACCCTTAAACAATTCTAGGTTTCAACAAAATAGTGGGATTGAAACTCTAGAATGGCAGCATGTTTGATTAATTTTTAGCAAGATTCAATTTCGAAATCCACTAAAAATGGGACTGTTTTATTGACTTAGAAATGAGGACCTCATTGAAAACAAGTTCAAAACTTGTTTATATAGTTAACAAATATGGGGGGCCTAAATGCAACATTTGTAAAATTTTAGCCACCTCACCTTTTGTATGGTTGACACTTGTCACTCATGCATCCCATGCATGCTGCCAAGTGTTAATCATGCAAAGCCCTAATGTGTCATTTGTCAAACAAATGGCCATGTGTCAAGATTTTTTTTGCCATGCAATAAGGACCTCTTTGCAACATTTGTAAAGTATATTTTCCACTTTTCATAGAGGTTCTGAAACGTATCTTGCTATCCGAAATCATCTCGGATCAAACCATTTGATCCATTTTGCTACCCCAGTGCTCAATAAGTACACTTATTATTGTGAGACTCTCTAGGTTCACCTCTGTTTATTTTACAAAAAACTTTCGCAAGTCTGTAAATAATATTTTATTCACATGTTACGGATATTACAGAATGAAGTATTAAACCATACAAGTTAAGGTCAACCATATCCATATAATCCTTCTGTCACCAATATCATGGAAAACAGAGTCACAGATCATCACCGTTAAATCTCTTTATGCTCAACCGTAAACTTATATCTAGATTTATATTTCTGTAAAACAATATCCACAAACACATTTTTCAATATTGTTTAACCCTACGAAAAACTCTTTTTTGAGGTTTCTGCTTTTGGCCAAAAGACTTCCTGAAATACAATTCTCGAAGCATCAGGATATGTGAGCTGACGGATCCCATATATCTACGTACATCAAACTCCATGAGCATCGGATCATACCCAGCGACACCAAGCAGTCAGACCATGAAAGGTCTTTGACATGTGTAGAACCAAAGCATGGTGGATCACTTACAAGCCTACTGTAGCACTCAGGTCAAAGGACCACGAACACTACTCAACTCGAGAAGACCCTCCATTGACGGTTTTATGGGATGTCTATTAGAGGTCCTCGTGAGTCTGTTCAGCATCCAGTCCTTACTGAATACCTGTATGCCTATACAAACTTCTGCTAAACCCATGGTCTGCTAAAACTAACCATTTAAACAATTCAGATATAGATATAGACTGATCTAAAAATAATACCGATCGACCTGTATCTATAACCATAGATCGAGAATAATGTTTTCAAGAACATATTGTATAATGGCATTTCTTAGCACAATTTATAACTCTTTGCAACTATATCATTACTAATATATTTCTGAGTCTTTATCTCATTTCAGATAAGGTTCTAATTTTTAGAATTGCTAACTTTTAGCATTAACCCAAACTTTTTTAGATCAGATCTAAAATCCTTTAGATCTACAATGTCTATAAATATTACAAGCTTCTGACCATATAATTATAAATTAACGATTATTATCGAAATGATTACTTTTAATTAGAATGACACGTAAGCACCATCTCCAACATACCTGGCACCTTCCTCTCATTCCATAAACTAAACAACTTGAGGGAACTAGAGTACCTGGTACCTTTCCCTTCGCAAGATTACAGATATATGATACGGTGTGAGAAGCCCGGAGTACCTAGTACATTTCTCTCACACCTTAAATAACCTGAAGGGACTAGAGTACTTAGTACCTCCCCTCTACGAGGTTACAGATACATGATACAAAAGTGAGACGACTAAAGTACTTGGTATTTTCCTCTCACACCTCAAACCTAGAGGGACTGGAGTATCTGGTACCTTTTCTTTGTGAGGTTATAGACATAAATATATAAGCCTTCCAAAGGGACTAAAGTACCTATTACCTTTCCTCCACAAGCATACAAATATATAAGCCTTCCGTAGAGACTGGAGTACCTAGTACCTGCCCTCCATAAGCATATAGTTACATAAGCCTTCCGAAAAGACTAGAGTACCTAGTACCTAATAGGGGTTAATTAGGTCTAATATTTTTATCTTTCAAGCTTAATATTTGTTTGGTGAAATTACGAATATTTGATATTTTATGTATTTTATTGTTATTTTGTAGGTTTGGAAATCAATGGAGTAAATGGGGATAAAAAGCCCAAGATGAGCCTTACCATACTTGTTACACACCGAAAAATCCTTTCAACTTTCTTTAGTACTTTGGGATCCCACTGATGGTTGTCTAACGCAAGCTTGGCTTGATTGAGCTCCTTGGCTTAGTTTCTAACTACTGGACCATGTAGATCTCTCCTTCATTCTTACAGATTTACTAGGTCCTCCCCTAGAATCACCTGACTAGCCCCTTTTTTAGCCCTACTGTTTTAGTTTAGGAATAGCTGCTATGCTTCTTTCAACTTGAGTTGTAGCTTCCACCAATGCTCCGTACTGAATGTGAGCTATCGATACTACGTAAGCCCTAATTTGAGGATTGAGGCCCACTACAAACCGATTAGCCTTTTACTCCTCATTATCATCTATGAAGGGAACCGTGCGGATGAGCTCTAAAAACTTTTTTTCATACTCTACCACGGAGAGAGAACCCTGTTCTAGCTTGAAAAACTCTCCTATCTTCGTGTCTTTATGACTCTTGGGGTATAAATTTTCTAGAAATTCTCTTCTAAAAAGCGCCCAAGACACCCCATCAGAATTTCTCCTCTGTAAAGCCTTCCACCAGTTCTTCGCCCTTTCCTTCAATAAGAATGCTGAGTATGAAACCATATGTTCTTCTGAACACCCTATAACCTAAAATATTTCCTTATTGTTTTCTAACCAAGATAGGGCTCTCTCAGGGTCTCCTATACCATCATACGACTTAGCGCCCAATTTCTTGACGCACTCAATGACACTCCCGCCTCTCTCGGCTGCTGAATTGATGCCGTTAGTACATAGGCCATCTCAGTTACATTTATGTTTCCACCCTCGAACTCGGAAGGCTGAGATGACTCAAGAGAGGTCTGAGGCATAGGAATATTTACCGACTCATTCACATGCTCCTCTTCAGATGTAAAAGCCTCCACAACTATTCTCCTAGTATGTGGGCCCCTACGATGATGCATATTTTATGGGAATTTAATAATTAAAATGATTATCAAATGCATGTAATTTAATAAACTTAAAAAATGTATGCAATTTCAAGAATCTCATTCTGAAAATAAACTTTTTAACTGAAAACTTCAAAAATCGAGCTCTAATACAACTCTGATAGGACCCGCTCCGAGACCCTTTACTGTAGATCCTGGTGGGCCCCACCAGGCATCCCAACGAAAGTTCCTCATAATCTAAGTATCAAAACTGAGAAATTTCGCAAGGCAAACCCTTTTTAATTCTTGCTAATACCAACTAAATCCTAGAATATTTGTGAAGATAATTTACCAAATTTAAAAAAATAAAAAACGGACAGAGTTTCCTCTGTTTTTCTGAGAATCCAAAAACTAGAACCTGTAATAAAGATCAAACATCTATTCAAATATTTTTCTCAACTATCAAATAGGACCTCCGGTCCTTCCAAAATCAAATCCAGCTCCACACAATAATTTCATTCTAATCACAAAATTAATTTGCTAATGAAAGGTAAAAACTGTCACGGTACTACCGAAACATTTTTTGTTTGTTCGAAACATATGTATAATATGCACAAAATCTATAACTACTATACAAATATCAAAACGTGCTACTCAACACATTTACATTTACAAAATGATCGTCTGTCTTGGCCCACTAATCTGCTGTAGGAGAATCAGCAACTTGTACACCGAGGCCTACACCTAGAGAGGGGTTTAGAAAATATAAAACACAAAACAGGTGAGCAAAAGGAGCTTAGTGAGTGCATTTAAGGTTTTCAATGAAAATATAAAATTTTGTACAAATACTAAATTCTGAAAACTGTATAAAACATGCTTCTAAAACTATTATAGAACTGTAAAATAGTTTCTAAAGTCATTTGCTGATAAAATCTTACCGAGCGATTTTTATTAATAATATCTATAAAAAATTTCTAGAATTTGTAAGCATAATAACTAGCATGTACACATATAAATATATGATATGCGTTCAGTAACTCAAAAACTATTAAAAATCTCGCTCGGCCATTTTCTTTCTAAACTGCACCAATGGTAACCCTAAAACTCTATAGTCATGTAGCGACTAAACTAGCATTGCAAAACTTGAGTAGGTCACAAGGCATCTAAACTTGCAACACCTACTCTGACATCTAAAGACATCTCACTGGCTATGCAACGGAATCCTACTATAATAACCACATATCCAACACCGAAAAGAATAAATATTTATATATATATATATAATATTCATATTTTATTTGTATGTGAATGATACTTAATTTATATATTGTTATTAGTATTTTTTTGTATAGATTAAGGACATACTATTAGTATTGGGTTTATTTGCAAGACTTTAGATTTATTTTAGTGACCAAATTATAATACTTTGAAAGTTTTGGGGGTTAATTTATAAATACTAAACATTAGCCTCTTAGTATAAAAATACACATTTTAAACCCTAATTTACTCATTTTTGGGTCGAGTCACCCCTTTAGAGAGAGAAAAGAGAGAAATATACGGGAGAGAAAGAGAAAAAGAAGAAGAAATTAGAATTTTAAGTTTTAAGAGGTATATCATAACTATTTCTCAATTTATTGGTGTTAATTAAGTAAATTTCTTTAAGTTTTTATTTCTGAAAATATGTACAATTGAGGATGTGATGTAGATTTTGTAAGAAATATTGAGAATTGATGATGATTATGTAAATAACTTGATAAATCATGATGAATTTGCACAAATTCTACTTGATAGTCTCTTGATCTGAGAATTTTATAAATTCTTATACTTAGATTCTGATTTTTAATTTTGAGAATATGAAACTAGATATATCTAGAACCATTTAAGACTTTGAATCGATTGCAAATTTCAGAAATTGCATTTTTAGTGAATTTACCAAAATGACCCTAAAATTTTTAAAATTTCCTATGTTAACAGTATAATACAGTGACAAATAATTTTTGATTTGCTGAATGATCTTTAAAAATTACGCATTTTTGGAATATGATAAATTTATATGTGTAATATGATATATTAAAATTTTAGAATTTAGATTAATATGGTTAAAGTGTTATGATTTTTTAAAATATATTAGCGCATTGCAATATTTGATTAACATATTTTTAAAGGTATGGAATAAAATAGTTTTAAAATATTTTTGGCAGAGATTTTGAAGTGAAATATTTATTATTGATTTAGATATGTGTCAAGAGTAATTTTGTGATATTTTTATAATTTTTGAGTTAGTATATGATTTTATAAAATTAAGAGATTGAATACTATTCAGTAAATATCTTAATCCTGTCAGGATAATAGTTTGAATTTGATGGTGTTTATAAAATGGATTGTATGGGAATTATGATATAATATTCATATATAAGAAATATATATGAGTCAAGAATTATATATTCTGATTTTGAAGTAATTAGACATCATTTGATATATAAGAAAATTTTGTTAAATGTAAGTGGTCAGAATGACAAGTTTTGAGAAACTAAGTAATTAGACCAATTCGATGTGATAAGTGCAATATGTATAATTTTGTAAGCTATTTAAAGTATTTTGTGTAAATGGTAAGGCTTATGAAAGGATTAATCTTCATTGATAGGTTAAGGAGAATTAAGCCTTGTACCCAAAAGTGCTAAGAGGTAAGTATACTAGACTTTTACTGAAATCACAATAAACATAGTAATTGTTTATGTATGATTTTGTAAATGTGCTTAGAAATATATTTATGTTATGAAAAAGTATATTTGATATGAAATGTGAGAGACATGTTTATGAATGTGAGCATTGACATTGAGCATGGACATATATGTGTTTATGAAAGTGAGCTTTCAAAATAAAATGTGTTTAATAAAGAAAACTTTTGAAGTGGAAAATGTCCATGAGATACGTTTTGTGTTTTAAGGATGCTTGAACTCACCATTTACTTAATAGGCATCTTATATGTTTTATGGAGCCTTTATGTGTGGCCTTTTCTTCGGAATTGGTATATGTTATGTGTTCCGTATGTAAGGAGGATCCTATTGGTACCTAAAGGAAAAGTGAGTCATCACATTCATGTGGTGGCGTATTGGTGCATGTGAGAGGACTCACTGATGATCAGGCTGAGGGTTTGGCTCTTACCTTGGGGCATGAGCATTATAAATATGTAATTTAAACCTCACTTGTGCTATTTCTCTCATACGGTATGTCATCAATAGATGACATTTGGCTTATTATGTGATATGTGATATGAAAGTCCTACTCAGTGGTAGTTGAGTAATGGTATTCCTATTATATATTTTGAAAGAATATGTAAGCGCTTACTTGACATGTGATTTGATAAAATTATGATTTTGATTTATCACAGCATATCATACACATACATTGTGTGCATATATGTATTTGTAATTTGATATATGAAAAACTAGTATGCTTACTGAGTTTTAAACTCATTATAGTTTATGATGATTTTAGGTAAATAAGGTACATGTGTACTTGTAGATTTGGCAAGGCTTCTGTTGTTCCTTGGGTTCACTACGTTGCTAGGTTGCTGAGTGTTTTATTTATGGACATGTAGTTTAAGATATTTGATTTGTCTCTATTGAATAAATACTTATGTATTATTTTATTAGGTGTGGTTGTAATTGGTTTATGTTTCACCAAGTGTGGTTATAGATTGATCTTTGTGTTGAGCTTACTAGCAACTTGCTAAGGATTCCTGTGTAGAATTCAAGTTTAAAATTTTATACAATATTAATTGTGAGTGCACATTATTTAATGAGTGTAAGTTATGTTATGTGTCAGATCTTTTGGGTCTAGGACGTGACACCTACATCATCTATATATAGTGAGACAATACCCTGTACACATAGAGTGACTCACATAACTCGATAACCCGACTTTCTAGAGTTAGTGACTCACCCCCCAATACTTTCTGATGCGTCAGAGATTTACTGGTCAGGTCTTAAACTATCACCATACCGTAAATCTGAAGGTACCAATGGCCTTTGAAACAAATTCAATAACTTTAAACACTGTTTCTTAAACTGAACAAAGAAATGCATAATTATAACTGTATACTAAAATCGTAAATCATGCTAATGCATTAAAAATCACATAAAATATACAATTTCAATATGCGGAAACATATTAAACGAAAGATAAACCATTATAGATTTTCATTCACTAACCGCTCCAAAATCAATTCTTCTCTGAAAATTTTCCTTCTTTTACCACACTCGATTTTCTTCACCTTACTAATTTCTTTAGTTTTATATCTCCTTTGAGTTTCACACTTGAATTCAACTCAATCTCTTTTCCTTAGGTTTTCATTAGTGCAAGCTTCAATTGATTTTAGGAACTTGTATTTAGCTTGATTTTAGCTTAATCAAGTATGAAAACTCATGAAAAAAGGATTGGATATCACTATAGCAGTATCTCTCTCTCACGGTCGAAAATCACCTCTTTTGCTCTAACATATTATACTTTTAACTTAGCTAAATTTTTAGACACTTCATCCTTATATATTACCCTCCCAAAAGTTTAATTCCCCCCTAACTAATTCTAAATTTTTAAATGGCCACTAGTTAAAAATGTAAGTATTTAATTGGTTCCTTTCTAATTATTTAGTTAGAACAGTCAAAGGAATAAACTAGGCTTCCAACTTGGTAATCCATCAACTTGTCTCTAATTGGTCCATTTTCCAACATATAGATTGTGTTTCTTAACAAAGACTTTTTCTATGCATAACACTTATATAGAAATTCATATGTTAAATTTAAATTTCCTTTTCCAAGCCAATAAAAAAAATTCTAAAAATATTCTATGACCGTTTGACTCCCCGATCAACTGTGAAATTACTAATTTATGTCTAATACCTCTCACGCGCACCATAAAAAAAATATTTCTAATAGGGTTGAAATCGGGTAACCCTATGGTGTCTTTATCGCTTTATACTGAAATCTAGGCATCTACACTACTAATAAGGATCGGATATTACAATTTCACCCCTCTTAAAAAAATTTTGTCCTCGAAATTGAAACTTGTCTAAAAAAGGTGAGGATGTTGTACTCGCATCTGATCTTCACGTTCTCATGTGGCTTCTTTTACTCCATAGTTCATCCATAATACCTTTACTAGGGGATTCGTTTTTATTACAAAGCATTTATTCTTTCCGGTCTAAAATTTGCACATACTTCTCTTTGTATACCAAATTCTCATTCAATTCTACTAACTATTCCTTTAGGATGTATGAAAGATTTGCTAAGTACTTACGAAGTATGGAAATGTGAAAAACGTCTGGATTCTAGCCAATTCTTCTGGCAACCATAGACGATATGCCACATCCCCAGGTCATTCAAACTATCTCATATGGCCTAATATATCAAGGACTCAACTTCTCTCACTTTTCAAATCTTAATACCCATTTCCATTGTGATATCTTTAGGAAGACTTTATCCCCAACCTGGAACTCCAAGTCCTTTCTCCGATTATCTGCATAACTCTTCTGTCTATTATTAGCTATTTTCAATCTCTGCCTTATAACTTGAATCTTTTCTGAAGTAATCTGGATAATTTCTGGACCAATAAGTTTCTTTTGACTGACCTTATCCCAACAAACTGAAGTTCTGCACTTCCTTTCATACAACGCTTCATATGGTGCCATTCCGATGCTGGCCTGATAGTTATTATTGTAAGCGAACTCCATCAATGGTAGATGAGTATCCCAGCTCCCCTTAAACTCTCTAACATATGCCCTAAGCATATCATCGAGTATCTGAATTGTCCGCTCAGATTGGTTATCCGTCTGTGGATGAAAGGCTGTACTGAAATTCAATTTAATGCCTAGAGCTTTCTGTAAGCTGGGCAAAAATTGAAAAGTGAACCTCGGATCTCTATCTGACACTATGGATACTGGAGTGCCATGAAGTTGTACCACCTCATCTACATATAATTGGGCTAATTTATCCAGGGAATAATTACTTCTAATGGGTAGAAAATGGACAGATTTCGTCAATCTATCAACAATTACCCATATTGCATCATTGCCTATTTGGCTACGCGGAAGTCCTACCACACAATCCATTGTTATCCTCTCCCATTTTCACTCAGGGATCAGAAGGGATTGTAAGAGCTCTATAGGTTTCTGATGTTCGGTCTTTACCTGCTGGCAAGTTAGGCATCCGGAGACAAATTCAGCTATATCTTTCTTCATGCCTTTCCACCAGTAGTGCTCCTTTAGGGTACGAAACATTTTTGTGCTCCCCAGATGCATAGCATATGTAGAAGAATAAGTTTCTTCCATAATCTCTCTTCTTAACTCATTCACATCCGATACACATAATCTCTTACGCAAGGTTACTACACCATCCCCGGTCACTGAAAAGTCCTTTCGCTGCCTAAACTCGATTTCACCCTTCAATTTAACTACTTGTGGATCTTGAGTCTGTAATTCTCTAATCCGATCAACTAGTATCAGATGGACCTAAAATGTGGTTAATAGTGCTCTTGAATTTGACAACTCCAATCTCACACCCAAAGACCTCAATTCTATTAGCATTGATAGATATGCAACCTTAAGGTGAGCTAGTGAGCTGACAGGCTTCCTGCTGAAAGCATCTGCTACTACATTAGCTTTTCCTAGATGGTACTCAAATGTGCACTCATAATCCTTAATAAGCTCTAGCCACTTTTTTTTACCTCATATTCAGTTCTTTCTAAGTGAACAAGTATTGCAGGCTCTTATAGTATGTGAAAATTTTACAGAGAACTCCATACAAATAATGCCTTCAAATTCTTAGAGAAAAAACTATCGCGGCCAATTCTAGGTCATGTATAAGATAATTCTGCTCATACTTTTTCAACTATCGGGAAGCATATGCTATTACCTTCTCCTTCTGCATCAGTACACAACCTAGACCCTGCCGGAAAACATCACAATATATGATAAATTCATCCTTCCCTGACAGAAGTGTAAGCACTAGGGCTGAGGTTAATCTTCTCTTTAACTCATCAAAACTCTGTTGGCACGCCTCCGGCCATACAAACTTCTCTTTTTTTTTTCAAGTTAACTTAGTTAGATGAGCAGCTATATTTGAAAATCCCTCCAAACTTCCTATAGTATCCAGCCAAACCCAAGAAATTATGAACCTCTGTTACATTTGTAGGTTGTCTCCAATTCACTATGGCTTCAATCTTCTAGGGATCTACAATTACCCCATCTATAGAGATAACGTGTCCCAAAAATGTAATTCTATCTAACCAGAACTAATATTTACTGAGTTTAGGGTATAACCAATGGTCCCTTAGAGTCTGTAAAATAATCCTTAGATGTTCTACGTGCTCTTCCTCACTGCTTGAATAGACCAGTATATCATCAATAGTACTATCACAAACTGATCTAAATAGGATAAAAAAATCTTGTTCATAAGATCCATAAAAACGGTTGGGGCAGTAGTCAGCCCAAAAGGCATGACTAAAAATTCATAATGCCCGTATCGTGTCCTAAAGGCAGTCTTGGAAATATCTTCCTTACAAATTTTTAATTGATGATAACCTGACCTCAGATCTATCTTGAAAAATACTTTGGCCCCCTACGGCTGATCAAACAGATCATCAATTCTCGAAAAGGGATTTGATTACGTATTGTTACTTTATTCAATTCCCTGTAATCAATGCACAATCTCATACTTCAATCTTTCTTCTTTACAAATAAGACCGGTGCCCCCTAAGGAGATGTACTCAGCCTGATGAAACCCTTATTCACCAACTCTTCTATCTAAACCTTCAATTCTTTTAATTCTGAAAGAGCCATTCTGTATGGCGTTTTAGAAATTGGTTTCGTTCCAAGGGTTAATTCTATTCGAAACTCTACTTCCCTTTCTGGAGGTAACCCTAGAAAATCATTTGGGAACACATCTGAAAATTCTCTAACCACTGGAATATCCTCAAATTTCATTCCATCATCTCTTACTTCTATTGCATATACTAGATACCCTTGACATGACTTTCCGAGCATCTTCTTTGCCCTCATTATGGATACCATACTGGCAGGAAGTGTTTTTCGTACCCCATAGAAAATAACCTTAGTTTCCCCTGGCCTACATAATCTGACTTCTTTCCGGAAGCAATCCACCGTGACCTGATATTTAGACAACCAATCCATCCCCAAAATCACATTAAATTCACTGATGGCTAACAGGATCACTACGGTGTCTTTATCGCTTTATACCAAAATTTAGACACTACATTACTAATAGGGATCAGATATTACATCGAGAAAATGAAGGTTCCCATAACCTTCATCTCGTTCCACAGAAAACGATTCAAGATTTCAGAGTTCTAGAAACAAACCGAGAGAAAATGGGTTCTCACTGTTTTACTCTCATCCCTAAAAAAAGGATCAAGATCAAAATTCTAAAGCTTTAGAAACAAACTAAGGTTCAAGAGGGAAAGGTTTCCATCACCTTCCTCTTACCCGTTAGAAGAAAAAAAATCAAGAATTAAAGAAAGAACTAGATTTAGAATTCTAGACACAAAAGAAAAAATGTCCAAGAAAGGTTCCCAAACTTTCCTCTTGTCCCTCAAGGAAGAAAAAGATTCAAGTACCAGAGTTCTAGAAACAAAAAGAAAAAGACTGAGAGGTCAATAGTTCCCATAATCCTCTTCTCATCCCTCGGAAGAACAAAAGAGCATATATCATATCATTCCAAAATCATAAATACAAAGGTTAAGTAGACATGATTTCCTACCACCTTCAGCAAACATCTTGAAAGAAGAAAAGGCACAATATCTGCTTTTCAGATAACAAAAATAAAACAAAACAAAAATCAAGGCTGGAAGGATTAGAGTACTGAGTACCTTCCTTTCAACGGTGCGATTAAAAACCAAAAAGATTAAAGTACTTAGATCTTCCATCCGATAACATAAATCCAAAGTTGAGTCATATTGCATCATAGAACGAGTGTAAGGACCCCTCTCCCCCCACACTTCAGACCTTATAATGGTTAGAGAGTTATGAATCTTGGAACAGTCTCAGAAACATTGAAAGACTTCTTTGAAAATGTCTAGTACCTTTACCAAAAAGCACCCACATTGAAAGGTTTCTTAGAAATATTGATTCATAATTGTATCTAGAGATAAGAAGTATCATTCATCATTCATCATTCATGATATATTCAAATTGTTACATCCAATTGAAATCTCAAAAAGTAACATTTCTATTAAAATTGTTATCATGTCTTTTGGCTGCAGTTTATCAAAAGAATCAAGTAACATAGGTCACTAAGCACGCCTTTCTCTTTCTATTGCCATTCTGGGGGGATAGTACATTTCAAGATAAAGCAAAGCCTTCCAAAGTTATACATAATAGGACCGTAATAAGTAAATGAAACTAAACAAAAAGTAAGAAAAAAAGAAGTAAAAAATCAACAAAAAAAATTTTCTTTTTTCTTTCATAGATTATTGCATACACAATCACATGACCATATCTTGTACATGTGAGCATTTCTTTTATCAGATACTGTTTAGGAACTAAAATACAAAAGAAAGGAACATTGTTTGCCTCTAGAGCAGTTTGATAAACATGGAAGGACCATGATGAAAATGTCTCAAGAAAATCTAAAAAGCTTTAAAATGCACCATTCCTCTTATCGACTCAGATTATATAGACACTGGTATATGGATCCATGCATCCACTCATCATACCGAAAACATCACCAAAGACACGTGACATGTGCTGAACTAGAGAATGAAGAAAAAATAGACTCTTATTTTTTCACTTGTGGGGGACATCTATTGAGCCTATTATTAAATAAAGCCAACAGCCCACTCTATTATGTCTTTTTAAGAGAGTCCATGAACAATTAACAAAGTCCAAAAAAAGGTAGAAGGCTAGATTGGTAAAAATAGCAAGAATTAAAATTACTATTTTATCCAATTCATGTCTCTTTATTCTATTTAGATTATAACTTGGTAAACGTATTTTATATATGATATTATACCCCTTTTAATTTGATAATTACTCATTTTGAATGTAAATTTATGGCTATTTATGTGTATTAATTTTATTTTATAGGTTTCAAGCTAATGAAGCTATTTGGAGTGAATATTCAAAGAAAACAATTAAAAAAATTCAAAATGCTACAGTGCAATGAATAGTTTTAAGGGAATAGTACATATATACAATACCTAGCTACAGTACAAAATGAACAATGCGCTACAGTGTTCGGCGCCCGAGTGGCACCACCTGTTTTAAACCCCCATTTCTTGCCTTAATTTGAACCTATAAATACTACCATTTAGCCATTTCTCACACCATCAAAGGCAGGCACAGAAATTACAAAAGAGAATAAGACTTGAACTCAAATTTGAAGAGAAGAAATGATGTCTCCAAGGTTTCTTGAGCATCATTGAAGACATTTGAAGGATTAAAACCTTGGAGACATCCCCAAATTCAATTTTCTCTTTCTTTTCTTTGTATTTTCTCTTTTGTTTAAATTTTCAGCTTTGAATAATATTTATACATGTTTGTATCTATGGATTTCTAGATAATTTTAGTTATGATTGGATTTGTATGTGATAAAAATTGAATTCTAAAGCTTGATGTAGTTTTATTTATATTATGTTTGGATGATTTAGTATATTTTTGTTTAATTCATTTATGTTTCTCAATGCTTAATGCTTCCAATTGATTGAAAAATGAATTGGTTGTTGTAGATTTATAAATTGATGCTTAGGAGAGATTGACCTATTTATTGGATTTGGGAGAAACATAGCCTTAGGTTGTTATTGAGTTGGGAGGCTAATAACACTTAGGTAATCACCATAGTTTTTTTAAGGATTACATGTGGTACACACCAAGTGTTTGATAAAATGTGTGAGAACACTTAGGGTGTGTCATTATGCCTAGGATTTCATTTGACGCTCGAGAGAGGTAATGAAATTAATCCTTGGGTAATCAACTTAAGGGTTGCGTAATGCATGTATAGGTAAACAAATTAGATAGGGATTTCAACTTGAATATGTATGCATAGTATCTCATTCGGCACTCAGGAGAGGGAATGAGATTAGTCTTAAGCCCTTGATTAATGTTTGAACGAAATGCTAAATAGGAAGAACATAGGAAGAATAGAATGAAATCAATACTCTAGAATCCTATGTGTATAGAATTCACCATATCGTAAGATTGTCATTTTTTTGTTAGATTATATGTTCTAGGCCTTGATGGAACTCTATTGAACAATATGTGTTGATGTTGTTATGCATTTAATGGTTATCTTATGTTATTCATTTATACTTTTTATGTGCTTAATGCTTTTAATTGCATTGGGAAATAAATTAGATGATCTAAACATATGGGTTATGTGCTTGAGAAAGTTTAATCTATATGTTGGTTGTAAAAAGCATAGCTTTGAGTTTGTTGAGTTGAGAGACTAATGAACTTAGGGTAGTCACATAATAGTTGCTTAATGCGTGTATATATAACAGGTTAGATAGGGATATCAACTTAGTTGTATATGCATAGTATCTCATTCGGCACTCGGGAGAGGGAATGAAATTAGTCTTAAGCTCTTGATTAATGAATGTGTTAGATTAGTTGTTAATTATGAATGATAAAGAGCATAAAAATAATAAAAGAAAACCAAGTCCCTAGAACCCCATTACCATAGATATATCATATCTTTAATTTACCACGTTATTTAGTTTTAAGTTATTTTTAATTCAATAATTCATCCTACCCTTTAGATTAACCTAGATAAAGTTAGGTTGCCAATATCATAGTACTTAGCATTAATTTAGGATACAATTCTCGTGAAAACGATACTCACTCATCACTTTATTACTTGCTTATGACCTATGCATTTGCAGTTACAAATTTGCATGTATATAATTTCTCAAACATAACTCTAGCACACTATCTAATAAACCTATCAAATTATCACATCATGATAAGGTTGTCTCATTATGATAAAGTTTCATCTTATCATGAAAAGTCTATTTGTGTATGAATTAAAATCTATCACTGCATATAGATTATGATTGAAACTTTGTCACTTTATACTATAAAAAGGCATGTATTATACGTTTACATTCATTCAGAAATACACTCAAAAAACACCATGAGCATATACATTACGCAGTCATATTATAGAGCATAATCCTCTTAATTAGAAGCACCCCCACACACTGCATGCTTATGTTGATCATACACTGACTTAAGCATCAAAGTGTTCTTTTTTACATAAGGACGGTGCTCTTCTTCACGGTAATTTAAGACAACTCAAGGAGCTAAGACGTAACTTCCTGAGGTTCCAGATTTGGAGCTTTCATAGCTAAATTGACTCACATCCACAATTTTAGTTTAAATATAATCAATCATTCATTAAAATATGGTACATATAATCAAAATATAACTAAATACTTTTTAAAATATGACCATAATATTATTTTATTAAATCATAAATAAAATAATTTGATATGAGTATTCTAAAAATTAATTGTGTTATAAATAAGTTCTATGTCGAAAATTTTAAATTCGAATTAATTATATTGTATTACTTATTTAATAATCGTGTCACCTTAGATAGATATAAGCTGGCAAAATTTGCCTTGGTATTTTGTTAGCAAATGGTGTAAATTTGTCACCCTTTCATAATGGTTAAAAATAAATAAATGATAAGAACAGTCTGATCATTTTAGGAAGAATGGGAACTATTTGTACAAATTAAAAATATGTAAAAAAAAATAAGGGTCAGGATATCGAGACTTTCAAGCTTTTTTGAAAAGAACTTACAGATCTTTGAGGTTTCAAAAGGTTATAAAAATCCATCTTAGAAGACGGTTTTCGTTAACATTTAACAGGTCAAAATAATTAAAAGTGCCATTATACTCCTATATTAAGATTGTTTTGCCCATTTTACCCTTAATGAGTCAAAAAAAATAGAGTAATAAAAACACATACACATAGTAAGACTCAAACCCAAAACTTTTGACTCAAAGTCAAAAACCTTAATCATTAAACTACAAGCACTTTAATGACACTAAATTTATTTATTTTCTATACATACAATAGAGCACCTGAGCATTGAATTAAATTTAAAATGAATTAAATAAAACAATTAAGAAATAATTCAATAAATTAAAATTAAAAGATTAAAAAAAAGAATCAAGGGGTCATTGGTTATTGGTGATTGCCGTTATCAGGTGCTAGTGACCGATAGCAGATGGATTCAAAATTTACATCATCAAACTCTAAATTTCAAGTCTACAAGATAGTGTTGTTATTTTCGTCAATGAATCATCGAATGAGGGCTAAAACTAAGAACAAAGTAGTGGCCACCATATATCTGCCGCCAAACAACAGCAAATAGAGGTGCATTACCATTACTATCATGGTCCCTGGCCAACGATCTAGTGGGTAGAGGTGGTGGTGCACCTTCATTCACCGCCATCTGGTGCCAAAGATATGGTGGTGCCACTTTATTCTGAGTTTTAGCCTTCCTCTGGTGATTCATTGACAAAAATAACCACACCATTTCATAGATCTCAAAATTTAGAGTTCGATAATGTAAATTTTGAGTCCATCTGCCACCAGTCACCCACACCTAGTGACGGCAGTCACCGACGCCTAGCGACGGATTCAACAAAAAAACTCGATGTTGCCTGATTCTTTTTTAATTTTAATTTATTGAATTTATTTTTTTAATTTTTATTTAATTCATTGTTAAGGGTGTTGTATTATATATGTAGAAAATAAATAAACTTATTGTCCAAGTGCATATTTCTCTTTTAACTGTTAAAGATAAGGGTCTTTATAGTTCTTTTAGAACTTTTGAAGTTTACAAATCCCTTTTAAAAAAGCTTGGGGTTCCTATTGTCCTTGACCCAAAAAAGAATAAGGGAGGTGGATGTTATTATCCAGCTCCCAAAGAAAAATAAAGGAAATTTTTAAAAAATAGCCCTTAATTTTATAAAATATTCTTATTTAGCTACACATGAAATTTCTAATCTTTTATAACCAAAAAAGTTAAATTTGGATGTTTTGCATCCAACCCCAAATCTCTTCAATTGTTTCCCTTTTTTTTTTGTCAAAATGTATAAACTTTAAAAAAATGGGTAGATTTTATGAAAAATAAGTGAAAATAACTAGAAAGAGAAAAACTGGTGGAAACACCATTTTTGAGTGCCACAGGTGACACGCTTAGCACACGCACCAATGTTGCGCGATTAGCATAGCATTAGGTCACACCACGTGGTAAGGCCATTTAAATTTTTTATTAAATTTATTTTGATTTGAAATTAAATTAAATTTAGTTATTAATAAAATTAATGAATTAATATTAATTAAAGTGTTGTTATTTTAAATTGGTATAATTTCTTAAATAAAATATAGTAATAAGTATATTTGGTTTTTTTTAATTATTAATTATGAATTAATATAGTAATTAATAATAATTAGTAATTAAATAATATAGTAAACTATTTTTACTCTTAAGAGTGTAAAAAAATGTATATATATATATTTTAAAGATTTTTTCTATACAACAATTTACAATAACAATTGAAAATATTGTAAATGTTAAACCTTAAATTCTAAACCTTAAACTCATGATCCTTGACCCTCACACCTAAACCCTAAACCCTCAATCCTCAACTTTCAACCCTAAACCTTCAACCCTTAACTCTAAACCCTAAATTTTAAGCCCTAACCCACGGTGCTAAACTCTAAACCCTAAACTTATTATCCTAAACCCTAAACTTATGATCCTTAACCCTAAACCCTAAATAAAAAATTGTAAACTATAAATCTTTAACCCTAAACCTTAAACCATAAACCCTAAACCCATAAAGTTTAACCCTAAACCTTAAAATCCTAAACCATAAACCTTAACCTATGATCCTTAACTTTAAACCCTAAACACATAATCTTTACAAAAATTTACAACAATAACTTAAACACAAGATTTGATTTTTTTTCTCTCTCTCCAAGTTACGAAAGTTTGCGAGCCTCAGTTTTATATCATTCATGAACATGTTATATTCGCCTTTTATTTTAAAAAGATCCTTCAAAGCCTTCTCATGGGCTTTACTATGTCTCCTCTATTGACACCATAATCTTATCTAACTCCAACTTCAATTCATCAATGAGTTTCAATGATTCCATAATTTTCAGGAGATATAGATGTTTCAATGTCCGATACAACTGGAAAACATATTGTAGGATTACTAAAACAAATTCATCAACCAGGATTCATCAACCAAGATCATGCTTACTTATTTTAGTTGTCAGCTAACACTATTGATTATAACCATGCATACACTATTCGGCTATAATTTTTTTTTTAAAGGATGCCATTCTCTTTCAAAATTTCACCATCAAAAGATACAACACTATATTTTATATAAGTACGTGACTCTATTATGTTTGCACGAATTTTGTAAACTTGTAGTATACCCAAGAGTTGATATAATAAAGTCTATCATAAACCATGCCTTATAACTGTCCTTGTGTGTATTTGATGGTCATCTAAGTCAACCATATTAACTATATACCTCATAAACTCTATATCCTAAATTCTAAACCCTAAACTTTAAATCCTAACCCTAAACCATAAATCATGTGCCAAAAAGTAATTGAACAATTTCAATATGAATCTTTTTTTATAATGTTTTTTTTTTTTTTGCATTAATGCTATTTGAAAAGTAATTCAATACACCATTAAATGTTGCATCTTCTACAGACTTTAGGTTCCTTTTTACAATCTGCTAGTTTAATGTACCGAGTAAAACATAGGGGAGGAAAAGTATGCTTTATCCAAATGGTGAATTTGTTCTCATCAACAAGAGATAAATGGATCTTGGGACTCAGTTATAGAATATTTATTAAAATTATTAATAATAAAAGTGGAAAATCATCCGGTGAGTAAAGCAATGATATTACTTACCTAAAAAAAGGCTTGTTGTTAAGACATAAATCTTGTGGGGCTTCAAGAGTTGTGTTGCTAGATATTGTATGAAACCCATCAGTAGAAAAATAAGCTATAAGTTGAGCATACATACTTGGACAGAAAAAGATGGTGTATGTTTACTATTTTATTACATCGGGAATAATAGAAGAGGATAAAATTTGTCAACATGCTAATGCCAAAGTAGTATTATCATTTTGAGATCCTTTCACAATAGAATTCTCTAAACATCTATAATTATCGCTAACTTTAGTATGGACTTGAGATAATTCACATAAAATAGACAAGTAATCCTTTATTAAAGCATTCCTAACATCATGAAAGAAAACACAGCCATATATGATACAATAGTTTTCACTTGCTTGTATTTTCCATCTCTACCAAAGCACATCAAGTAATATAGTAAAAGTTGCTTCTCTTTCAAGATGTTGCAATACAGCTAATTTTATGCCTATAATGTGGAACGCGCATGGTGCATAATGAAAAAAAATTTCACGATCATATTTCTTGTTATAACAAATCGTTTTATTGTAACCATACTTATTTTGATTGGGTTGTCTCTCAAACACAAATTTAAAAGTTAATCTTTTCATATACTAATATATTTCTTGTTGTAATTCATTGTTTCCTTACAACTATATATTGCCATTATAAAGTGGTAAATGAAATAAAGTAAGTTTCATATAAATACAACTTAAGTTATATGAATACATATAATATCTAATAGTAACATCAGGGACAATGGAAGAGGATAAAAGATGGTAAAAAAAAAAATGTTGAACCCATTAGGATTTATGATTTAGGGTTAAAGATCATAGGTTTTTGGCTTGATGGTTAAGGACCATAGATTTAGAATATAGAGTTAATGATCGCGGGTTTTAGAAAATATATATTTTGTTACATTCTTAAGAATAAAAATAATTTATTATATTATTTAATTGTTAATGAATTATTATTAAAAAAGAAACAATTAAATATATAAGTTAATAATTAAATAAACTACATATATTAATTACTATATTTTATTTAAAAAATTATACTAATTTAAAATAACAACACTTTAATTAGTATTGTTAAATATATTAATTTAAAATAAATTTAATAAAAAAATTTTAAAAAATAGGTTGCACCACGTGGTGTGACCTAACGCTGCGGTAAGCATGCACCTACACTGAGCACTTAGCATGCATGCCACATACGCATCCCATGTAGCCTATGACGCCTAAAAATGATATTTGCACTAGTTTTTTTTCTTCTCGACTATTTTTCACTCAATTTTCATTAAATTTATCAATTTTTTATAAATTTTACATACTTAGATAAGAGAGGAGAAAATTTGAAGAAATTTAAATTTAGGGGCAAAACTATTCAAATTTAGTTCTTTTAACTATAAAAAATTTAAAAATTTCATAAATGACTAGAAAGGAATACCTTATTTTTAAGAGTATTTTAAAAAATCTTTCAAAAATAAAAAGAGGCAACCAATAAAAAGAAGCCACTTGGCAAACAAGGTTGAGTCAAAGGAGAGTTGGGTCCACAGCATATAGCCCTCCATAGCATATAGCTAAGGGCTAAGGTAAAAGTTTTGCTATTCAACCCAACAAAAACACAACTCTCGACCGCAACTCAAACTCAACAACACAAAAACAACGTCATCATCATCTCAACACCATCCCAAGCTCCTTAAAAATAAATAAAACCCCCCCATTACATGACAAAGGCCCCTTTGCCCTTTTAAGCTCATAAATACATATTACTCTTTTCTTTCTCTTTCTATTTCTCTGCGGCGGCTCTTCATTCTCTATAATCGTTTCAGATTCTTGGATTGGATCTTGGCTTTGCTTTTGCTATCTGGGTTTCTTTTTAGAAATTAAATTCGATCTGATAATAAAAGAATCCGCCATGGTTGCGGCCGCTCAACAGCAACAGCAGCAGCAGCAACGGCCACAGCCCGAGCCACAAGCATCGTTAACATCAGCTGAAGAGGAGGCCTTGAAAAGAAACACTGATTGCGTTTACTTTCTTGCTTCTCCTTTAACCTGCAAAAAGGTTTTCCCTTTCTTTCTCTTTCTTTTAATTTTTTTTTAAAAAAACATTAGGGTTTTTTAGGATAACAATAAGATCTTACCCTTTTGTTTAATAATATAATGAAAGATTTTGAGATCTTCTCTGTTGTAGTTAGGGTTTCAGATTTATTACTTGATTATATTATTATTGTTGTTGTTGTTAAATTATGCCCTTTGTTCTTTTGGATGAATTTGTGATTTTAATTGAATTTCAAAATTGTTTGGGAAATGCGTTTAGATGATGGATCTTGAATTAGGGTTATGTAATTCTTTACGTATCTCTATTATATAATATATATATATATATATATATATATAGATGTAAATTGGAAATTGTGTATTTGTTTGTTTCACCATGACTGTTGCTGAAAAGTAAAAAAAATAAGACTGATATGAGTTACTACTTTAGAGTCTAATGGTTAGCAGAACTTCATTTACTGGGAACTGCTTTGCTGGGATTGACTGCTGAGGTCTGCAGCGGCCAATATAAACTTTCTTCCAGAATCCGGGAAATTGTCTCCATGTTTGCCTTTTAACTTCTTCAGTCGCTGGCCCTTGTTTTCTTCTTCACTAACTAAAACATGATAACTTTGATGTTGGAAAATGGGCATTAGTGCCCAAAGTAAACTTGTTTTCATACACATGTTGATAATTTCTTTCATAACAATACGTATTGCATTTTTGCCAGTCTTATGATGTTTTCTTACAAATTGATTTCTAAAGTTTATATACGTAATAAATTATTAATTTAGACTGAAGTTAATGTTCCTAAAATGCACTGTGCATCTTGCTGTTTTATTGCTGCAAATTTAATGGAAATGGTTGTTCAACTGTGTAACTGTGTACCTCTACTTTTTCGTCCATGTCAACAGGGGAGTGAATGTGAGTATCGCCATAGTGAATATGCTCGGGTTAACCCCAGGGACTGTTATTTCTGGTTGAATGGTAATTGCTTGAACCCCAAGTGTGGGTTTCGTCATCCAGTAAGTGTTTCCCTTTTATTATCTAAATCTTTTTGTATGATATTAGTGGCATCTACATTTTGGAATCCGATTGATATGGAAAATGGACAATAATATTGGAAGATCTGTTAGTTTATTTATATGATTTCCAATTATCTCTACTAGATCATTGATGTGGAATTTTGACTTCCTCTTTCTCAGCCCCTCGATGGCCTGTTAGGAACCCAAACGGCAGCCTCTACTGGAGCTTCTTTTCCTTCATTTCACCCAGCAGCCACGCCTGCTTCACAAGCCCCAAACAATTCGGGTAAACAAGCAGTCCCATGCATTTTCTTCCAAAAGGGGCTTTGCCTGAAAGGTGACAGGTGTGTTTTTCTGCATGGACCAAATCCTAACGTTAATAAAGCCCCGCAGCCTACAGCAGTTGCCCCCGCTACTGAACCACCAACTTTGAAGAAGGCTTTTGGTGTCCTTCAAAAGTGCACTCAAGAGCAGAAGCTTCCACAAGCAAATGTCTCAAAGGCAGTTGTAGTACCTGCTCAAGCTAATAAGGCTATTTCAAAAGCCGAAACTACTTTACCACGAAAATCTGTTGGCATAGAAAGAGATGCACCTCCATCTGTGGGCACAGATGATGAGTTTCCTCGATACAAAGCAACAAATGTTCCTCCTGTTGCAAATGGTAACTCTATGGGCCGTTCTAATCGTTTGCATCAGGCTCATGCATCAGATGATCAAAGTTTCAACCACAGGAAGGACACTGATGAGTTACTAAGGGAGTCCTCTCCTGGGTTTGATGTTCTTGTTGATGATGAGCTCAGAGATTCTGATTATTTCCATGATGAAGATCAATATGGCAGGACAAGAGGTCACGAAGGAAGGAATTTGAACACTGTGAATGAATATGATGTTGGTCGCTCTGTTGATTACAATTCAGTGGTTGACTTGGACAGGTATGATACCTATGACCGTATGCAGGGGCAGTATGCTTGGGAACAGAACAGAGCTTCATCTGATAGAGTATTAGTTGGTGGTTCATCGCATAGGAGTTACTCAAAGGCCGAAATCCCTGACCAAATTGATGAATCAGATCTGCGATATCGTTTATCAAAGCATAGGAGGGTTAATGGGTTGAGATCAGTGGTCAGTGCTGATTATGCCCCTGACAACCAAGTTGAAGAGCAAAGTCGCTGGAGTTCTTCTCGAAGAGACTCGCACCATGAGAGCTCCCTTAGTGGTCGCCTGCGCGGCAGAATAAAGCTTCCAAGGAGATCTCCAGTCAGTGGTGGTGATATGCGGTCAGAAAGGGAAATGGACAGGGGAAGGAATCGGGGTTCTTTGTCGCCTGGTAGGCCTCAAACCTGTCACCAGGGGAGGCTCCTTGATAGAATAAAAGGAAGGGTGGACGATGATTACAACAATGGAGGAAGTACATTTATTAGGGGTGCCAGGATGAGAAGAGAAATTATGGATGACATAAATGCTAATTTTGCTGGTCCTAAAAGCCTTGCAGAGCTTAAAGGTGGGAAGAATGCAGAGGGTAACGAACAGCAATCACTTAGAAAGAGGAAAAGCTTAGAGGATCATCAACAATCTGAAGGTGACATTTCATTTGATGGTCCATTGCCCCTTAGCGAGATTCTGAAGAGAAAAAAGGGAGATGGGGCAGCAGCTTCTAGTGGAATATCTTCTGTCAACAAGGAAGACAATAATCAGAGAGAAAATCAAGGAAGCTTGGTTGGCAGCTCCAATATTACTGTGGCGCAAGTTGTTTTTTCAACTGAATCCAAGGAAGAATTCAAGTCTGAGAAGGCTGGTGCTGCTGGAGAAGCAGAAGGGAAAGATGAAGTCAGTCATGATCAGCTTTCTAAATTACCTAATGAAGGTGAGGTTGAGGCTGAAGAGGGAATGATTGTTGATGAAGGAATGGAAGATCACGAGCTTGAAGGCGATGATCAGAGGGACGGAGACTATGAATATGAGCAGGGTGATGAAGGAGATTATAATTACGAAGAGGGTGAAAATGCATATGCTGAAGAGGAGTACTTAGATGATGAAGATGGCGATGACTTTGCTAAGAAGATTGGTGTCATGTTCTCCTGAAAAACAAGGAGAACTTTGACTGTGTTTCATTTTCCTGTACTGCTGGTTTCTGGAGAACGTTGGAAGTTGATTAGATTGGTGGGTTCTGAATCTCATTCAGCTGTTATGGAATGTCTTTACAAGAGTAGGGGCTATTTTAAGATTTGCTCTTGTATCAATTGAAACCCTTTTTACTGTATTTAAAATTAATGGGATCAGGATTTTTCTAATGCTTTGATGCATTTTGCTAGAGCCACCAGTTAATTTTGGTTGCTTGTTGCATGACTTTTGTAACAGTAGGAACATAATAAGAAAAGATTTTATTTACTCGCCCAACTCCAAGTCTTCCCCTGTTCTGAATGTTATCAATTTTGCCTTTTTCGTAAAAATTAAGTGGCTGATGGGTGTTCCATCGGACAAGTTATTTTTTTTTTATATATATATATTAAAAAAATGCTGATAATTTATCTGACAATTTATTTATGTAAAATTGATATTATCTTCTCTATTTTCTTTTTGTAGGAAAATAGTCGCAGAGCTGTTTCTAACTTACTTTCATCTCAAATTCTTAAAATTTTGTATGATATATATCCAAGTTCTCTTTTATCAAAGGCATTATCGTGTTTCTTTGACATTATTATCTTTAAATAAAGGGATAAGAATAATTTTGTTATAATATTTTAGGTTAATTAATAATTTTATTTTAATTAAATTTAAAATATTTAATTTTATCTTAATTCGTTATTTTTTATTATTTATTTAGACAAAAAAAATTATATTTAATATAATTTTATCATTTTATCCCAATAATAATAGACATACAAAAATATATAAATTATATGTAAATGGACAAATCTTATTATATGATTTGTTATAAGCAACATGTTTCATTATATAATTAGTTATATTTTTAATAAAATAAAATAATTTTTTTTTTTAAAAGTATTGTGCCAAAAAATGGCCGCCCTTTTTTCGGCGACAATGATAGTAAAAAAATCAAAATTTATATCATTGAACTTTATTTTTTTTTATCTACACAATGGTGGGATTATTTTTGACAAAAAAAAGACCTAAAAATAGTGGAGAGTGGCGGCGGCTACCGTCGGTTGCCGTTAAATGGTGGATAGATCGGCAGCCGATCTATTCATTTGTGGGGGCAGTGCAAGTCATCGCCTCCACCCCCCACCCGGTTTAATGGCGGTCGACCACTACCACCACTTCGTTATTTTTTACCATTGATCTACACAATGGTGGGATTATTTTTGACAAAAAAAGACCTAAAAATGGTGGAGAGTAGCGGCGGCTACCGTCGGTTGCCGTTAAATAGTGGATAGATCGGCAGCCGATCTATTCATTTGTGGGGGCAGTGCAAATCATCGCCTCCACCCCCCACCCGGTTTAATGGTGGTCGACCACTGCCACCACTTCGCTATTTTTTACCATTTTTTATTTTTATTTTTTTGTCAAAAATAATTCCACTATTATGTAGATAAAAAAAAATAAAGTTCAATTATATAATTTGATAATTTTTTGTTGTCAGCGTGTCGCCAAAAAATAGTGGCCAGTGGTCGGCCAGCCACTGTTTTCTCGCAACAGTGACAATTTTTTATTTTTTATTTTTTTATAATTTAATTTATTTACAAATTATTTTTTTAAAAAAAAACTAATTATATGGTGACACGTGTTTAAAAATAACTATTTATATTATGACACGTGTCATAGTATTAAAATTTATTTAAAAAAATTATATTAAATTAAATTAATGGATAAAATTACACTATGGATTCGAAAAGACAATGAATGGGTAAGATTGTGCCACGTGTTCAATGTATAATTTATTTGTATGATTAGATTATATTTTTACTCTTCCACCATTAAAATTAACGGTAAAAATTAATGAATTATAAAAAAAAAAATTAAGTATTTTAAATCTAACAAGAGTAAAATTGTTAATTATCCCAAAATATTAGGATAAATTTGTTCTTATCCCTTAAATAAACTACTAAATGTATTTTTGAATAAGTATTAAATTCATAATTTTTTATTTTCTAAAAATATGTTTGGAAAACATTATACATAAACAATACCAATAATATTTTTTATTATTAAGGATATAATTGGAAGAGGTATTTCTACAATAATTTGAAAATATAATATAACTTTCATTTCATAATAAAAGTTTATTAAATATTTCACAACTAATAATTTCACGATTGGGCATCGGTTTGGTCAATTCGTAAACCAAATCAAATTGAATCGAAAAATTTGATTAAATTTAGTTCGATTTTTATAATAAAAAAATTTATTGGTTCAATTTTGACAGAACCGATCTGTTCAATTCAATCCAAATCGGATTAAACCAAAAATTGAATTTAAATTTTTAAAAAAAAGAGCTTTAATACATTTTTTTTCTTTAAATAAAATGTATTTAACATATTTATCATGAAAATGAGGTGATTGCTGAGTGGTATAAGGCGTTGGACTGTTTAGGAGAGGTCTTGGTTTAATACCTTCGATTGGTAATCATACTTATTTCCTTTTTTTGGGATTCAATCATTGTTAAGCGATTTACTTTAAATAAAATATACAGCAAATCTGGTGTATAGCTTTGGTGTTGATTTTGAAGGGCATGGTTCGAGTTGGCAAATTGCATTTTTTTTTTTCTGATTCAAATATTATGTTGGCAAATTGCATTTTTTTATTCAAATAAATTAGCCAAAAAAATTTTAAATAAAAAAAATTGATGGTTTTTTTTTTTCTGATTCAAATAAATTAGCCAAAAAATTTCAAATAAAAAAAATAATGCTTCTATGTGTGTCAAGTAATATTACACTTCTCAAATAATATTAAAAAATTTTAAAATAAAAAAATTATAGTTCTACTTGTGTCAAGTAATGTTATATTTTTCAAATAATATTCAAAAAAATATTTTATCTCAAATTGATATGTCTAGTAATGCTACACTTTTTAAATAATATCCATTTTTTATTTCAAATTGATGTGTCAAATGATGCTATATTTATAAAATAATATCCAAAAAAAATTTATCTCAAATTTATGTATCAAGTAATGCTACACTTCTAAAAAAATATCCAAAAAAATATTTTACTTTAAATTGATGTGTCAAATAATGCTATACTTCTCAAATAATATCTAAAAACTATTATGTTAAATTAATGTGTCAAGTAATGCTATTACGTTTTTTAAATATTATTCAAAAATTATTTTTATCTCAAATTGATATGTCAAGTAATGTTACACTTTTCAAGTAATATTAAAAAACAATTATCTCAAATTGATGTGTCAAATAATGTTACATTTCTCAAATAATATCTAAATTATTTTTATCTCAAATTGATATGTGAAGTAATGCTACGTTTCTCAAATAATATCCAAAAAATATATTTTTTTTAATCTCAAATTGATTTGTCAAGTAATGCTACTCAAATTGATTTGTCAAGTAATGCTACACTTCTTAAATAATATCCAAAAAAAATTTCTATCTCAAATTGATGTGTCAAGTAATGCTACACTTCTCAATTAATATTTAAAAATTATTTTTATCTTAAATTAATGTGTCAAGTAATGTTACCTTCTCAAATAATATCTAAAAATTTTTTATCTATAAGTTGATGTGTTAAGTAATGCTACACTTCTCAAATATTTGACAGATAAATTTTCTTTTTTTTTTTTAATTCATTAAACTAAATTATATAAATAAATAAATCTAAACCTATTAACCAAATGCAAAGGTAGCTAAGTTGGTCTAAAGCCCAACTTAAAGTTTTCATTTGAGAGGGAGAGCATCGGTTTGGTTTCAGTTCTTATAGTACAAACCAATCGATTCCAATTCTTTGGAACATCTCGGATCGGGTTCGATTTGGTTCGGGTCTAAACCGAACCGAACTTGATATTTGCCTAACTCTAGTTGTAATAATAGCTTTAAAGTGGCATATTTGTACTAAACAAATTTAAAATTATTTTTATTCACAGTTTATTAATGACTTTTTTGTTAGACGTTTTATATTATTTTATGCCCTTAAATCATGTGTAATAATATTTTATTAGATTAATAAAATTTATTCATATATATAATTAAGTATACATTGATGAGCCTATTTATATAAAGTATTTGATCTATGTATTAGGCATATGATGCTAATACAAAGAGTATAGATTGCAAGTTTTTTATAAATTAAATTTAGTTCACAACCATTAATAAAAAAATGTATTTCATTATATTTTGTTATAATTTTTCTGTTTCTTATAGTGAATGATTTGTCTTGATTATTGAAGTAGAGATTTCGAGTAGAAAAACTAGTGTATATATTACATTGAACGAGACTATTGTGAATTTCGATCTCGTTACTAAATGTCGTAGATCTTAATTCACAAAAACTTTAATAAGCTTGATTGATCTTTATCTTAAGCAGGTAATGAATTTACATTTATGTGTTGTATCTTTTGAGTTATCACAGAGTGAGATCCATATAAACGGTCAAAATCTCAATAGTTTGGAGATATAATTTTATGAGTCGTACAAACATATATTTGTAAGATAAAATCTAATAATTAATATCACCTAAGCTGTTTGCAATACTTGATCATTAGAATTTGTAGCCACAGTTTGTTCAATAAATTATTTATTGACTAATAATATTTATTTGTAAATTATTTATAAATATAGACATATTAAAAGTGATCATTAGAGTATGCAATGACTTAGAGGTAAATAAGTAATTAAAAAGGCAAGACATTTTTTTCATGGCCTAACTTTAATTATAGACATCAATTAGAGAGTTAATTAAATGGTTATTATTGATCTAAAGACCAAGTCCAATTTAATTAAAAAGAATTTTAATTAATAGATTTTTACTTAATAACATGAGTTATTAGAGTACAACCCTTGACTTTTAGTGGAATAGCATGGAGTTAACTTAGAAGAATTGGTGTATTATGAGATAATAAGGATTAAGCCTTTTAAGTTAGAGTTAAGAAGCTCATAGGTCTTGCAGTCCCTCTATTAGCTCAAATCCTGATCAAACTCTAACTTGTTAATCTTAATCTAATTCAAAATACCTAAGGGAGATTCCTCTATATATATATGGGAGGTATGAAGTAGTAACAATTATAATAATAAATATAATAAGAAAAATTCTTTTTACGTATTCTAACGTGAAAAAATAATTTGGTTATTATCCTTCTCTCAAATTTGAATATTAGTGATTTTAGATATTAAGAAAAGATCTACGTGTCAACATGCGTTGAGCTTAAAAATTGAGGATAGTAGAGAATATTGCAGCCAATCAATTTAAGATCTATCATAATGAGGAATTGAGATAATCTTCTATCATTATACATATAATTATGAATAAGATGATTTGGCTTCCACTGCGTTTATTTTATTAAACAAAAAAAATTTATTTATTACCAATAACTAGTATCAGAACCATCTTATTTTATATTATATGTATAATTTGTTTTGTGTATAGTAGTAATTATTTATTGTGACACTAATTGCATATTTAATATATATTTATTATTTTTATTAATTATGTGATGAATAATTATACTCAATAATTCATGGTAGATATTTATTTATATATTTTTTTGAATTGTAACAAGAGGAGGTAATGAAATAATATTACAATTTTTCATCTTCTTTAAGTTAATTTTTGATGGTTCTTTAAATTTTATTTGTATGCCAATTAATTAGTGTAGGATTTTTATTGTAATCTAAAAAATATATAGATTCTTTTTTTGTATTTTTATTTTTATTGTATTTAAAAAAAAGAAGAATTTAAAAAAAATAGAAGAAACACGTAAAACCAAAAAAACTAAAAAGAAAAGGCAAAGAATGGAGCGGCGCGTGGGGGAGAAAGGAAAAAGATGCATGTGGGATTTTTAATTCGGAAAATATTATTTAGACCCCTTCAACGTTAATTAATTATATGTTGGCTAAGATATTTTGTAAATTTTACAGATTAATCCTAAACGTTGGTAAATTTTATAAATAAGTCCAGCAGAATAATTTATTCTCACTCAGCACCCTCAAATTTTGGATAACCATAGTTTAGTTAGAAAATTTTGAGATATTTACAAATAGGTCTTAAGTTTGACCCAATTTTATTTTGAAACTAAGTTTTGGTATTTACAAAGTTTGACCCAATTTTATTTTAAAACTAAGTTTTGGTATTTACAAATTTAAAGTTGGTCCAAAATTCTTTTACTTTTGGTCTAATTTTATAAAATTTTCTTTAGGCTATTTTATTAAAATTATTGGGTATAAAAATATTTTTATTTAAATTTTTTTATGAAGGCCCAAAGAAAATTTAAGCCTAAAATATGTCCAATTTATTTTTAAAAAATAAATGGACTAAAGAAAATTAAAAGACCCAAATTTTCAAGCCCATAAAAGGAGACAAGTAAGAGGAGATAACATTATGAAAGAGCCCAAGTTGACTTCAAGGAAGATTTGAAGAATTTAAGCTTAATTTTAATGTTTTTCTTCTTAGGAAAAATTATGAATTATGGGTTATTTATTTATCTAATTAATTGATTAAATGAATAACATGTCATATAAATTAAGGGTGCCACATTCACATGTCCATGCATAAAATATATTATTTTATATGACATTAATCTTCTAATGAGATTCGGATAAGATTATTATCATATTTTTTAATATTATATTAATTTATTATTTGACGTGACCTTATTAATTATTTTATGAAAATAAAATTAGATATTAATGAGTACAACATCATTTTATAAATTAATTAAAAATTCTAAGAATTAAAATATTAAGTGAGAGAAGGCTTTAGGCATAAAGCTCATGGCCTCTATTATTAGTCTTATAATAAGGTAGATTAATACATTACCTCAAATCTTGTGAGCTCTCTACGAAGGGTATTAATTAGAATTAGTTACTAGATAGGAGTTTCGTAAAGGATAAGATCCAATTTATGACTCATGCAAATTTGATTACCCTACGGTGACTTTTTTAATTAAAAAATATAAAGGATTGAAATAATGATTATGCACTCAACTTAGGTTGATTGATATCCTCCCTACGGCATTCTTGTTAATTAAATATAAAGGTTAAAGAATCGATAGTTTATTCTTACTTGATATAATATATCAAGATAATAATAATAAATTAGTTTGGTACTAGTCTGATTCATGTCTGATACAACTACCATACGGAGGCGTATTTTGAATGAAAATTAGATTACCGATGCATAATGTAGTTAAAGAGTTCTATATAAATGCAGTTTATGTATTCATGCAAAAGTTACATATGCTTTTAGATAATGTATGTGTAGGGGATCTACTGTGTACAGGTGTATGCATGTGGTAGTATGTTAATTGAAAAATACATATATTTTAACGCAACGAAATTATAAAATATACAATTAACACACTAATCATATATTAATCAAATTAATATATAAATGATAAAATTAAAAAATTACTAATACGTGTAACATTTTACACATTTTGTTTTGGAGTCCGTCTAGAGTTATACTCGTTGTTAGTTCTAGTTATCAACGTGGTAGACTTAATAATTTAGAACAACAGCTTTTAAATCTAACTTAAGATTAACTTTTTAATCTCAAATAGCCGGTTAAATCTTTTGCTCTTTCTTTCTCTAGGTGATGAAGAGAAGAAAAATTAGAAATAGAAGCAACACTTGCTTCGGTTCTTTTAAGTCAAAAATGAAATAGAAAAGAGCAAAGCAAAGAAATGAAATATCTTTTCTTTTTGTTTTCAATTCTCATCACTTTTCCGTTTGCAAATTACGCGCATATATATCTCTTAACAATAAAATAGTATTATTATAATATAATAATAATAAAGCATGCATTGTTGAAAAAAAAGTAATAATAAAAAAAAAGAAATAATAATATTATATATATAATAAACGACAACTATCATGCATTATATATATTATATTATTATAAATAAAATATAATAAAATAATATATTTTATTAGAGTTATTTGATTATTTAATATTTAAAAAATCAATATGTGAAATGACAATTTTTTCCCTCATAAATAGTTATCAAGTATACCTTTTAACGGGTTTCACCAAATCCTACACTTGAGTAAACTCAACTAAGAGTTCACAATGCATCACGTATCATTTTACAGTTAGTGAATAACAATTATTGACTAATTGTTGTATTTAATTTTTAAATATGCACATGCACGCATTTTTGTGGTTACGTTGGATATTACTGGATTAAACAATTTAATCCAGTACTCTATCCTAGTACACAACGAATACACTCCATATTACGGGACTCCCTAGATTCACGCCCGATTCGTCAAATGGAACTACTCCATAAGTCCGTAAGTCATGCCTCACGCACACATCACGAATATTACAAATCAGTGCGTTGAACCATACAAGTTGAGGTTACAACGCATACGTATAGTTCTTCCATCATATATATCTTGGATTTGCGGGGACATAGATCCACACCATCAAATTTCTATATGCTCATCCATAAACCTATCTCTAGAATGGTATCTCAATAATACAATATGAGCAATCTCCTTGCCATATTATGTAACCCATGGAAACACATTTCCAAGTTAACTGCTTACGGCCATAAGACTTTCTTTAGATACTATCTTGGAGCATCTAGATATATCACTCCCTATGAGAGCTGATGGATCTCATATCTACACGCACCGGACTCCATGAACATCGGACCATACCCAGCGACACCCAGCGGTCAGACCATGAAAGGTCTCTGACATGCATGGAACTAAAGTATGGTGGATCACTCACAAACCCACCGTGGTGCTCAGGTCAGAGGACCACGTATACTACTCAACTCGAGAGAACCTTCCATTGACGGCAACAGAGGACCTTTTATACTCCTATCGAGTTGAGTAGTATTCATGGTCCTTTGAACTGAGCGCTACGGTGGGCTTGTGAATGATCCACCATACTTTAGTTCCACATATGTCAGAGACTTTTCATGGTCTGACTGCTATGTGTCGCTGGGTATGGTCTGATGCTCATGGAGTTCGGTGTGCATAGATATAGGATCTGTCAGCTTACATAGGTAAGTTGTATAACCAATACTTTGAGATTGTATTTCATAAAGTTATAAGACCACAAGCATAAACCCAGAAAAAGATTATTCCACAGGGTTAAATAATATCGCAAAGTGTTTGCGTATATTGTTTATCGAGAGACAAATCTGGAAATAAGTTCAAGGATAGGTTAACGGGGATTTAACGTTGCTGATCTATATCCCCGCACATCTAGGGTATAAATGATGGAAGGATTATACGTATGTGTAGTGACCTAAACTTGTATGGTCTAACGCGCTGATTTATAATATCCATAACGTATGCATAGGGTGTCAATTACGGACTCATGGAATCCCGCAATATGAAATGTACTCTTTGCGCACTTGGGCAGCGTACCGTATTAAATGGTTCAATACAATAAAATCCAACAATTTACTATAGTTAAGTTTACTAAAGTATATGGTTAAATAGTAGGACCCATTTTAGGTTAATTTGTTAGCCTAGTAAAGATATAAAAGTAATTTTACTTAATGATTATTTAATTATAAAATAATTAAAATAAATATTTATTTATTTAATAGTTAAATAAATAATTTAACTTAACTATGGTTAAAAGCTAACTATATAGTTAAGTTAACCTTACTTAATGGTTAAGTAAAGGTTAACCTAACCATGATTAAGTTAGTTAACTAGGATTAGATTATTTAAATTAAGGGTTAAGTTAAACTAATCTAACTAAGGTTAAATGTTGACTATAGTTAGGTTAAGTTAAATGTAAATTCAAATTAAGTGAAATTAAAATCAAATGCATCATAAATTAATTGTTAATTAAATGTATTTGGTTTATATTAGTAAAATGAATTATTTTTAGTTAGTTAAGTATTTTAGGTTGGCTAAAAAATTAAGAGAGAATTAGAGAATGAAAATTGAAATATTTTCAAGAGTTGAAAATATATTTTATTCATCGTCTTCTCCAATTAATTTAGCCATTAAAACATGAATTAAATTTATTTTTGTTCAAGTGTTGAATAAAAAAATAATAAATTTAACTAAATTAATAAGTTTAACTTTAAATTAGTTTAAGAGTTAAATTGATTGCTAGATTAATATATTGTTATTCTAGACAATCAAACCACCCTTGTTGATTGCTAGAATTAATCAAAGCTTATATTTCAAGTGGACTTCAAGCAATTTAATCCAAAACTTTATGGGTTAAATTCTCAATCTTGTTTATTAATTTGATTAATATATATTCAGTGTGTTCATTGTAAATTTTAGACTTCCGTTGTACACATATATGTATGAGATACTTATATTTTTTATGATGAACACATATATATACCACATGCATGCACCATAGAATAATCAACACCTAACACAAGATAATAGAGCCATTGAAAAGTTAGAATTAGTGTACTCTGACGTGTGTGGGCCCATGAGCACACAAGTTAGAGGAGGTTATGAGTATTTCATCACTTTTATTGATGATTATTCTAGATTCTCTTATGTGTACCTAATGCGCCATAAGTCTGATGATAAATTCAAGGAGTTTCAGGCGGAAGTGAAAAGATAATTAGAAAAACACATAAAGGTACTTTAATTTGATCAAGGTGGTGAATACCTCTATGGTGAGTTCAGAATCTATTTGTTAGACAATGAGATATTATCCCAGTTGACTGCATCAGGGTCACCCTAGCAAAATGGTGTAGCAGAAATGAGAAATATAATTCTTATTGAAATGATGAGTTATTCAATTTTACCCATCTCATTCTGGGGTTATGCCTTAGAAACAGCCACGTATCTTCTTAACTTAATTCCATCGAGTCAGTCCTTAAAACATCTCTGGAAATGTGGATAAGACGTAAACCAAGTTTACGTCATATACATATATGGGGTTGTCTAGATCATGTGCTAAAAGGGTAGACAAACAAGTTGAAATCTAAGTCAGAAGTTTATTTGTTTATTGGCTATTCTAAAGGAATAAGAAGAAGTCTTTTCTATAGTTCTTTTGAAGAAGACTATATGAAAGATTTCAAGCCTAGGAGTAAGATAATTCTTGATGGGTTATCTGGAAACTCAAATATTATGCCTTAGACAGTCATTGAGTTAATTCCTAATTCAAATTATAATAACCAACCAGAGCTAGTTGCAGAACAATAATCACCGATACTTCGTCATTGTGGGAGGATTATTAAACGTCCAACTAGGTACATGTTAATTGAAGAGTCATTTCAAGTAGTCTCTAATGAGAATGAACTAGATCCCACTATCTATAATGAAGCAATGGTTGATAAAGATGCAAACTATTGACATAAAGTTATGAAATCAGAAATGGATTCCATGTATTTCAATAAAGTCTGGGAACTTTTAGAGAAGCCTGAATGGATAAAACCCATATGGTGTAAATGGGTCTACAAAAGAAAGATAGGGGTAGATAGGAATGTGAAAACCTTCAAAGCTAGGCTTGTTGCTAAATGGTACACTCATAAAAAATGTATCGATTATGAGGAGACATTTTCGTCGGTAACCATGCTTAAGTCTATTAGAATTCTTTTATCTATTACAGAAAATCTTTATTATAAGATTTGGAAAATGGATGTCAAAACTACATTTCTTAATGGTAATCTTGAAGAAAGTATCTATATGATACAACCATATAATTTTATAGCTACAAGCCAAGAGTATATGGTTTATAAACTACAAAAATCTATTTATAGGCTTAAATAAGCATATAGATCGTGGAACATCAGATTTGATCAGGCAACCAAATTATTTAGTTTTGATCAAAATTTTGATGAACCTTGTGTTTATAAGAAGATAGATGAGTGGTTGATGATTTTTTTAGTCCTATATATAGATAATATACTATTCATTAGAAATGATGTAAAAGCATTATCATCAATTAAAATTTGGTTATCTAACCAATTTGATATGAAAGAATTATGTGAAACTAGTTACATCTTTGGAATTAAGCTATTACGAGATTGTAAAAATAGAATGTTAACTTCATCTCAAGCTGCAAATATAGACAAAATTTTGGTTAAATTTGCTATGCATGAATCCAAAAAGGGATCACTTTCTTTAGACATGAAATTGATCTATCCAAGAATTAGTGTCCTAAAACTTCTAAAGAGATAGATCACATGAGAGAAATTTCTTATGCATCAGCAGTAGGAAGTTTCATGTATGCAATGCTATACTAGACCAGATATTTATTATGCAATCGGTATAGTCAACAGATATCAATCTAATACAAGACTAGAATACTAGACTTGAAATAAAACATATATTTAAGTATCTTCAGAGAACAAAAGATTATCTGCTCGTATATTTCAGTGAAGATCTTATACTTATTGTGTATACAGATTCAGATTTCCAAATAGATAAGGATGCTCGGAGATCTACCTCGGGATATATGTTTACTTTAGGTGGTGGGCTATAAGTTGAAAGAGTGTAAAGCAATCATGCATCGCGAACTCTACCAAGGAAGCTGAATATATAGCTGCAAAAGAGATTGTATGGCTTTGCAAGTTCTGTATGGAGCTTGAAATGGTACCTAGTGCTAAGATGCCCATTGTTATTTATTGTGATAATAGCGGAGCTGTAGCACAATCTAAGGAATCGAGATATCATAAGAAAGGAAAATACATTGAGAGAAAATATCATTTGGTACGGGAGCTTGTACAAAAGGGTGAAAATATAGTATCCAAGATTGCATCAACAGAAAATCTAGTGGATCCATTCACCAAATCATTGCTCGCAAAGTGTTTTGAAACTCATATATATGATATGAGAGTTTGACAGATGTCCGACATGCTTTAGGGCAAATGGGAGATTGTTAGATGTTTTATATTATTTTATAATATTGTTAAAGTTTATTCATATATATAATTATATTAGGTGTTGATTATTCTAAGGTGCATACATGTGGTATATGTGTTCATCATAAAAAATATACATATCTCATACATATATGTGCATAGGAAAAGTCTAAAAATTTACAGTGAATACAATAAATACATATTAATCAAATTAATAAACAAGATTGAGAATTTAACTCATGAAGCCTTTGGATTAAATTGCTTGAAGTCCATTTGAAATGTAAGCTTTGATTAATTCTAGCAATCAACAAGGGTGGTTTGATTGTCTAGAATAACAGTATGTTAATCCAGCAATCAGTTTAACTCTTAAACTAATTTAAAGTTAAACTCATTAACTTAGTTAAATTTATTATTTTTTTATTCAACACTTGAACAAAAATAAATTTAATTCATGTTTTAATGGCTAAATTAATTAGAGAAGACGATGAATAAAATATATTTTCAAGTCTTGAAAATATTTCAATTTTCATTCTCTAATTCTCTCTTAATATTTTAGCCAACCTAAAATACTTAACTAACTAAAAATAATTCATTTTACTAATATAAACCAAATACATTTAATTAACAATTAATTTATGATGCATTTGATTTTAATTTCACTTAATTTGAATTTGCATTTAACTTAACCTAACCAGAGTCAATATTTAACCTTAGTTAAGTTAGTTTAACTTAACCCTTAAGTTAAATAAATATTTAAATAATCTAATCCTAGTTAACTAACTTAACTATGTGGTTAACTTTTAACCATAGTTAAGTTAAATTATTTATTTAACTATTAAATAAATAAATATTTATTTAATTATTTAACAATTAAATAATCATTAAATGAAATTATTTTTATGTTCTTACTAAGTTGTCAAGTTAACCTAAAGTGAGTCCCACCATTTAACCATATACTTTAATTAACTTAAAAATAGTAAATTGTTATATTTTACTATATTGAACCATTCAATAAGGTACATTGTCTAAGTACACAAAGAGTACATTTTATATTTTGGGACTCCCTAGGTTCATACTCAATTTGTTAAATGGAACTATTTCATGAGTTCGTAATCGATGCCCCATGCACATGTTTACGGATATTACAAATCAGCGAGTTAAACCACACAAGTTGAGGTCATTACTGTTGATGTATTTTAGGGTATATGCATGTGATTGTGTACATATTGAAAAAATAAAATTATGCATCATATACATGAATTGGCAGCGGAATTTATCAAGTAATCAATATATACACATGTAGTTCAATTCTTAACAATTTAAGAATATAGAAACATACCTTTGAAGATCTCCGATGAAGATTTCCAATTCCGGATATCCTTACTCCAAGTTTGAGCTCACCTTGAAGTGCACTCTTGTCCAATTCTAGTTCACAACAATCCGATGAGATTGTGAAGCTAGAATAGCAGCAGTATGATCTCCAGCAACAAAGTTTTGATTCTAGAAAGAAAAATATAAAAGATTTATTTTTTTTTCTCCTTTGGTTTTTCTCACAAGTCTTTGTACTTTGAAAAACTCTCTCAAAAACCAACTCTCCTTTTTCCTCTCAACCCTTGCACTAATTTTTATTTACTCTCATGTTAATACAATTGAAACTCAACTATTTTAGTGGTTACAACAACTTCACAAGTGCTCCACCAAAATTAGATTAAGTGGCCAACTACCAAAACCATTTTTGGTGGCCATTTTAATGGTCTAATAAAATTAACCATTAATTACAAAATGGTGCTCCACTAAATTTAGTTTATGTTTCTCAAATTAGGTATGTCTTTCATTTAGGAATAAAATAATAAATAAATAAAATCATATTTTATTTATTTAAATTACATTTATTTAATTATTCAAAAACTATTTGAATAATTAATATTTACCTTATTTGATTTTACTAACATGGTAAATGGTTGAATTCATGGTAAAAACATTCATACAATAAGATTGTGCCACTTGTTAATAACTAATTATTTAACAACTTTTGTCAACTAATTAAATAATATACTTAACATTTAGTTTAAACAAGTGCACAACCCGAGGAACCCTGAAACATATTTTCAGTTTGCTGGAATTTCTAGGATGGAACTGTTCAATCCATTATGCTGCCCCAGTGCACAACGAGTACACTTCATATTGTGAGACTCTCTAGGTCCACGCCCGAATTGTCATATAGAACTCCATACGTCCGTGAACGATGCCCCCCCCACATGTTACGGATATTACAAAGCGACGCGTTAAACCATACAAGTTGAGGTTATAACATATTCATATAATCCCTCCATCATTTATATCTGAATAGAGCAGAGATATAGATCAACACTGTCAAATCTCCATATGCCCGACTGAAAGCTTATCTCTTGAATTATATTTCAATAAATAATATTTCCAAACACTTTTGTAATATTATTTATCCCTAGGGTTAAACTCTTTTCCTGGGAATTATTGCTTATGGCCATAAGACTTTCTGAAATACAATCTATAGAGTATTAGGATATAATACTCACCCAAATGAGCTGATGGATCCCATATCTATGTACACCAGACTCCATGAGCATCGGACCATACTCAGCGACACTCAGCGGTCAGACCATGAAAGGTTTCTGACATGTGTGGAACCAAAGTATGGTGGATCACTCACAAGCCCACCGTGGCACTCAGGTCAAAGGACCACGAATACTACTCAACTCGAAAGATCCTCCATTGACGGCTTTATGGGATGTCTATTGGAGATCTTTGTGAGTCTGTTCAGTATTCAGTCCTTACTGAATACCTGTATCTCTATACGAGCTTCCACTAAATTCATGGTTTACTAAGACTAACTATCTGGACCATCTAGATATAGACATACACCAATCTATATATTTGTTAAGGTATTCACTGACAGACCTGCATTAGTGAAGATAGATCAGGAACATAATATTTGAGAACATATTTGCATAATGACATTTTCTAGCACTATTTGCAACTCTTTGCAATTATGTCATTACTAATACATTCTTAGGTCTTTGTCCTATTTCAGACAAGGCTCTAACTCTTTAGATATCGCTGACTCTTATAACCTGGTAACTCTTATCAGTGCCAACTCTTAGCATTTATAACTCTCACCGTTGCTAATTCTTAGCACTGATCTAAACTCATTTAGACTAGATCTGAAGTCTTTCAGATCGTACAATGTCTGAAACGTTACAAGCATCTTACCATATATAAATATAATTAGCGATTTATTGAAATAACAATACTAGTATAAATATTAAACAAATATTCATACATAATAAGATGGCACGTAAGCACAAATTCCAACAATTATGCATTCACATAATCTTTCCATCATTTATACCCTGGATGTGCGGGGATATAGATCAGTACTGTCAAAATCCTCGTTAGCCCATTTTTGAACTTATCTCCAGATTTTTATCTCAAAACAATACACGCAAACACTTTTGTGATATTGTTTAACCCTGTGGAATAATCTTTTTTTAAGTTTATGCTTATGGCCATAAGACTTTATGAAATATAATCTCGAAGCATTGGATATATAACTTACCTATATAAGTTGACAGATCCCGTATCTACGTACACCAGACTCTATGAGTATCGGATCATATTCAACGACATATAGCGGTCAGACCATAAAAGGTCTCTGATATATGTGGAACCAAAGTATGGTGGATCACTCACAAGCCCACCGTGGTGCTCAGGTTAAAGGACCACAAAGACTACTCAACTCGAAAGGACATTCCTTTAATGGCTTCATAGGATATTTGGGGTCCTCGTGAGTCTGTTCAATATTTAGTCTTGACTGAATACTCTCATGCCTATACAAGCTCTATGCTCATGATCAGCTAAGAACAACCATCTGCACTAGTAAGATATAGACATACACTGATCTATATAATAGTGATTCACCGATAGACCCACATTGGTGAACATAGATCAAGAACATAATATTTGAGACATACTTACACAATGGCATTTCCTAACACCTATTGCAACTATTTGTAACTATGTCATTGCAAGTATACTTTCAAGTCTTTATCCCATTATATACAAGGTTCTAACTCTTTAGATCTCACTGACTCTTATAAACTGCTAATTCTTAACATTTATAACTCTCAGTATTGCTAACTCTTAACCCTGGTATAAACTCCTTTAGATTAGATCTTAACTCTTTCAAATCATACAAAATCTATTGTGTTACAAGATTATACTATATAATTATAACATTAACAATTATTATTCTAAATGTTTACTGTATAAATATTAAACAATTAATATTCATATAATATTGGAATGACATGTAAGTACCAGCTCTAATAAATTGAGTAACATTGATGTGCCCATATTTATAAAGTATGTGATCTATGTATTAGGCATATGATGCTAATATAGAGAGTATAGATCACAAGTTCTTTATAAATTAAATCTAATTTTCAGCCATTAATGAAAAAAGGCATTTCATAATGTAATGTTGTAGTTTTTCTGCTTCTTATAATGAATGATTTACCTTGATCATCGAAGTAGAGACTTTGAGTAGAAAAACTAGTGTATATATTACATTGAATGGGACTACTATAATTTTCGATCTGGTTAATGATAAGAGCATGTTTGTCATATATTTTTTTATATTTTTATTTTGATATTTTATTCTTTTATGAGAATAAATAACTATTTATGTGCATTATTGTTATTTATAGAGACTTGAACGAAATCTGTAAATTTTTTAAAATATGGACCTGTCGCCCCGCGCCCCAAGGATTTTCACCCCAGTGCTGGAACAATGATTAAAATCAGAAAATAAAAAAAATGACTTGTTTAAGTCGCAGTCTAGCGCCCTAGCACCAATTTGCCATCGTGCCAGCGATAACCCAACACCACTACCTCACTGCTCTAGCAATGAAGCTTTTTTCATGCATCGCCCCAAAAGTAGTGCAATTCCTATTCCGACAAGAATTGAGGTTTTCAAGCTCAAATCAATCCCTATAAAAGGTCACTCGTCTCCAGTCTTTAAAAAAAAATCTAAGAACATCAAGAACATACAACACAAGTCTTAGAGAGCAATTGGAGCTTATTTGAAGTAGCCATAAAGAGAGATTTAAGGCGTTCTTCGGCATCAAGAGTTTCTTAGGTAGCGTAATCAAGATTAATTTGATGTCTATATCGGTTTTCTATTGATTGTATCATGATTTCTTATTATTTTTGTTGCTATTCTCTTATAGCCATGAACTAAATTTTCTTTCTAGGGTTAATACTTGAACTCAATATGTGCACTTAATTGCCACATCTTTTGAATATTTAATAAACTTAGTTCTTTGTTATTCAAATTACTTGTTCTTAATACTTCAATATATCTGGCCAATATATGTTGAATGAATTGGTAATATTTTTGATAAACTCGAAAGATGCATCATTATATTTAGACCTAGGTAATTTGATACAGATTGTAGAGCAACATTCAATGTTGCATATGCAAGTTTTAAATTATGATAGGAATATACCTAATTGGCATGTATGATCAATAACACTTAATCTTAAAGAATCTTAATTTATTACAAGTACTATAGGAATATAAGTATTTGGTAAAGTAAGGTATACTTGTATAACTTTGAAAAAGGCTTGTGAATACATTAGTCCTTTGATCAATAATAAAGACTAAGAGAATTAAATATTAGATGATTTATCATTAAAAAACATATTAAGGGATAATATTAACCCTATATTTTCTCTATATTGGTATCTTCTAAATCTCTTTATATTGTGTCATTACTTTTATATTTTCTAAATTCGTTGTTGTATTTTTTTCTAAATAATTATTAGAAAGACATAATTTTAGTACTTGATTAAAACAAATTAGAAATTATCCTCATGGGTACAACATCTGACTCTTTTATCCCTTTATTACTTGCATACGATAATGTATACTTGCACTCAATTATAAGATATAGAAATATCTCATCAGTTAACTATATGTCGTAGATCTTAATTCATAAAAACTTTAATAAGCTTGATTGATCTTAATTTTGAGTAGGTAATGAACTTATATTCATACATTATATCTTTTGAGTTATAACGGAGTGAGATCCATATAAATGATCAAAACCTCGATAGCTTGGAGATATAATTTCATGGGTCGTAGAAACATATATTTGCAAGATAGAATCTAATAATTAATGTCCACCTAAACTGTTTGCAATATTTAATCATTAGAATCTGTGGCCATAGTTTATTTAATAAATTATTTATTGAATAATAATATTTATTTGTAAATTTATTTACAAATATAGACATATTAAAAGTAATCATTAGAGCATTCAGTGACTTAAGGACAAATAAGTAATTAAAGAGGTAAGACATTTTTTCTATGGTCTAACTTTAATTATGAACATTAATTAGATGATCAATTAAGTGGTTATTATTGGTCTAAAGACTAAACCTAATTTAATTAAACAAGCCTAATTTAATTAAAATGAACTTTTACTTAATAATCTGGGTTACTAGAGTACAGCTCTTGACTTTTAGTAGAATAGACTAGGGTTAATGTAGAAGAATTTGTATATTATGAGATAATAAGAATCATGCCTTTTAAGTTGGAGCTAAGAAGCCCATTGGTCTTGTAATCCCTCTATTAGCTCAAATTTTAATCAAATTCTAATTTCTTAATTCAAAATATTCAAGAGAGATTCCTATATATATGGAGGTGTAATAACAATTACAACAATAAATTTAACTAAAAAAAAATAAAATTCTTTTTACGTATTCTAACGTAAAAAAAGAATTTGATTATGACCATTCTCTCATATTTGGGTATTAGTGATTTTAGAGATTAAAAAAAGATTCACGTGCCAACACGCATTAAGTTTGAAGATTGAGGATAGTAGAAAAGATTGCAGCCAGTCAATTCAAGATCTGCTATAACGAAAAATTGAAATAATCTTTTATCTCTATATATGTAGTTATAAATAAGAAGATTTCACTTCCGTTGCGTTTATTTTATTAAACAAATTTTTTTTTATTTATTACCAATATTTTTAATGTAAATTTATATGATAATTTATTTTGAAATATCAAGTAAACAATGAAACGATTTCAATATTTTCTCATAATTAAGCTTATAAATCAAATTTTCTTTTGTAGGTAACAAATTATTTTTCTTAAAATGTTATAATTGTGGGAAAATACATTGTTTATTAATCTTATAAGAAATAATAAAATTATAGTATATCTATGGGCAAATGTAACTGAGATACGTGCATAAAGAATTTTTTCCGGGAATAAATTTATTAAATAAGAACTATCAAAATACTAATTAATATTAAGTTTTGATTCTCTTTTTCGTCTGCAAATTACAATAGGGTAACATCAAAATGGTCAATTTTGCAAAATAACCCATAAAAAAATGGATAGTTTCTTTAAAGTCCAGGACCTCATTTTAACTTTTTAACAGTCCTTTCCAAATATTGGTAACTCGGAAACCTTGTTTGTCCGCCCATAAACCCTAACAAAAAAAAAGTGTCAGCCATGCCGAATATTTTGAATGCTCAGCAATCAGCAATGCAATCGCTTCTCTGAAAAATGAAACTAATTGAAGCTGCTTTCAGTTTCTTCTCCAAAATGCTATTTTCTCTACGTAGTCCCTTCTTCATCAATCGTAGAATCCCTCACAAAAGAGTAAGCCTTTCAATCTCTCTAAACCCTAATCATTTCTCTTTCAGTCAACCTTCATGCCCTTTGATTTGGTTCACTAGTTTTCTCTTTATTCTTAGATACCCTTTTGTCAGCAAATCAAATCCCAACATTCTTTTTCCAGATATTAATAGAGATTCTTTGCGTACAATCATTCTACAAGACCAATGGGACGATCCTAGAATTATTAATTTGTTCGATTCGGCACTGGCGCCCATTTGGGTTTCGAGGGTTTTGGTTGAATTAAAACAAGATCCTAATTTTGCACTGAAATTCTTTAAGTGGGCAAAAACCCTAACTGGGTTTCGCCACACTTCAGAGTCGTATTGCATATTGGTTCACATTTTGTTTTATGCAAGAATGTATTTTGATGCTAATAATACTCTTAAAGAATTTATTTTGTCAAGCATGATACTGCCGGCTTTTGATACCTTTGATGTTTTGTGGTCCACGAGAAATGTTTGCAGATGGGGATTTGGTGTCTTTGATGCTTTGTTTAGTAATTTGGTTGATTTGGGAATGCTTGAGGAAGCTAACAAATGCTTTTATAGAATGAAGAGATTTAGGGTGTTGCCAAAAGCACGGTCTTGTAATGCACTTTTACACAGGCTGTCAAAGTCGGAGAAGGGAGATTTGTTGATGAGATTTTTTAGGGATATGGTGGGGGCAGGGATTGCCCTGTCTGTATTTACGTATAATATAATGATAGATTATATGTGCAAAGAAAGCGATTTGGCTACTGCTAGAAGCTTGTTTGAAGAATTGAAACAAAAGGGGCTAATCCCAGATACAGTAACGTATAATTCTCTAATTGATGGTTATGGAAAAGTTGGGTTATTGGATGAATCACTGTGTTTATTTGAAGAAATGAAGAATGTGGGTTGTGAGCCTGATGTAATAACATACAATGCTTTAATTAATTGCTTTTGTAAATTTAATAGGCTGCCTCGGGCATTCGAGTTTTTTCGTGAGATGAAGAACAATGAGTTGAAAACAAATGTTGTAACTTATAGCACATTGATTGATGCTTTCTGCAAGGAGGGGATGATACAACAGGCAATCAAACTTTTTGTTGACATGAGAAGAGTGGGTATTTTACCTAATGAATTCACATATACTTCTTTGATTGATGCAAATTGCAAAGTTGGTAATCTAAATGAGGCACTGAAACTGGCTAATGAGATGGTGCAGGAGGCAGAAATTAAGTTGAATATTGTTACCTGTACAAGTATATTGGATGGTCTTTGTGAAGGAGGGAGAATGAAGGAAGCCGATGAAGTGTTTAGGGCAATCCTTAAAGCTGGAATAACTCCTAACCAGCAAGTTTATACTGCCCTTATTCATGGTTATATTAAGGATAAGAAGTTAGAGACTGCCATGGAACTTTATAAAGAAATGAAGAAAAGAAGCATCAAAGCAGATTTATCACTTTATGGAACCATAGTTTGGGGCATGTGCAACCAAAGTAAACTTCAAGAGTCTAAGCTTTTGTTAAGTGAAATGAAGGAGAGTGGTTTAAGTGTGAATCCTGTTATATGCACAACACTTTTGGATGCTTATTTTAAGGCTGGTAAAACATCAGAGGCCCTCAGTCTGCTACATGAAATGTTGGACTCGGGTATTGAGGTTACAGTTGTGACATTTTGTGTTTTGATTGATGGTTTGTGCAAAAGTGGATTAGTTCAACAAGCAATTGATTATTTTGGTCAGATGGGAGATTTCAGTTTGCAACCGAATATTGCAGTTTACACAGCTCTTATTGATGGTCTTTGTAAAAATAATTGCATTGAAACAGCCAAAAAGCTGTTTGATGAAATGCTTGAGAGAGAGATGATTCCTGATACGACTGCTTACACCGCTCTGATAGATGGATACTTGAAGCATGGAGATTTTCAGGAAGCCTTGAAGTTGCGAAACAGAATGATTGAAGTAGGTCTGGATCTTGATCTCAATGCCTACACTTCCTTAGTTTGGGGGTTTTCTCAATGTGGTCAACTGCAGCAAGCAAGAACATACTTTTATGAGATGATTGGCAAGGGTATCCTACCTGATGGGATTCTCTGTATCTCTCTATTGAAGAAGCATTATGAGCTAGGAAATATAGACGAAGCCATTGAATTACAAACTGAAATGATGGGTAAGGGTCTATTGACTGGCGTGAGCAATTATGCTATTCCTGATGTACAAACTTGAGATAGTATAAATGTTTGTTGATTGATTAATTAGTGGAGGTGTTATTTAAGCCAAAACCAGAGAATCATTCAGCTTCTCCTTATTTAGAAGAATAAGTGCCCAAGGAAGAAAAAGTTTTAGCAATCTTCCTGGCTTGATTAACTCACTGCAAACATTGTACCTGTTGCTGGTACGCTGATAAATAAAGGAACTGCAACTGTATATCTTCTGGCACATGTTAAAAGTTCCTATTGGCATCATGATACAAACTGCTATAGGTTGAGGTTTATATTGCAGTATGTGACTCCAGTGACTGTCAACTTAGAAAGTGCATTATGTTCTGTAGTTTGAAACTCCTAAATTTCTTTCAAGGTGAGTAGAATTTTCATTCTCTCTGGTTTCCAATTATACTATGACAAGTCAGCTATAAAATCGTAGTAAACTGAAAAAAAGAACTAGCAAATATAAAGGAAGAAAAAGAAGAAAGTATATTTAAAATTGGTACTCAAATCTTATGATATATAATTTGTTCCAATACTTCTTGATGCAGTACGACTCTTGGTCTTACTCCAATGAAAGCAACAACTGGAATCTATTTACACTATGCGAAGCTTTTCAGTTTAAGAGGATTGTTCTTTGACCACATAAATGAGGAAGGTACTATTCTGTTGTACACACATTATGTGAATTAAAATTCATAACATGTTTGTTTACTTCGCTTTTCTTGTTTTATAGCAATCTCTTCACATCTTACTGTGTTAGTTACTTTAATTGCTAACCAATGATAGCAACTTTGTCATTTCTTCTATGCCTATCCGTGATGATTATTCATATGTATCAATGCAGTCAGCTACTGAGGTGGCTTTCTATGATCAAGTATTTATGTGCTAAATTCTGAGCCATTCATGTTTTGTGAGACACTGTTATCTAACAAGCGAACTTGGTGGTTATTATAATGTCTTAGCAACTCTGATCTTTAACTTGACTGGTGTTTGCAGCTTTGTCTTGTTTTTACCAAAGCTTTGTGAGTGATGTTGGATGAAGATTGATTCAGAATCTCGGCAGCTTGAATCCAAATGGTAACACGGTTTTATAACACATCTGATTTTGGAAATAAATAATCATGTTACACTACTATCAAGATTAATTTTAGCTAAACTACCTCATATTTTCATAGGTTTTGGGCACCAAGGCTGCCATATATCTCTTATTGAGTTTGCAGGAAAAGTGAAGGTAAAGGCTTTAGTGATAACGGGGAAGGGATGCATCAGTGTGGAGAAAGTACCAAAGGCTATAATGTTGAGATCATATATGAAGTCATTTATTGCGAATGACGGGGTTTGATTTCTTAATTTTTGTATGGCGGTTTTTGGCTTTCCTTTCGTGGATTTGAACTGGGCAACTTTGCACAAAGAAATCTCGTTATCTTGCCTCTGCCTTTTCTTTACTTCATGCATCCCTTTGTATCAACTCTTTGAATAAAATGGACAATAGATTTGTTTCTAAGTATAGACTATCTGAATGACCCATGAGAGGAAATCAAAACAGTTATATGCATGTATGCATGTATATGTTTTTCTTTGACTATTGTGCTGAAGTTTAAACTTATTTGATGATCATTTAGAACAAATATCGAAATGTAGAAATTTATTGTTATGTTGCAAACAAAATGTTACCTCTGAAGGTTTGAGTGCGCCAATCTCAAAGCATGTTATAAAGGAGTTGAATTTAAGCTAATGTTGATGTTTTTTGGTATGTTTTCATTGTCTTCTCAAAGTTTCTTCCCTCTGGCTGGAGATGGTGTATATGGTCAAGGCCATGTCCTTGTGGTCGTCCTGTGGCCAAATATTGCCAGGTTGCTCTTAGTTATATTATATTTGAGTTTGATTCCTAGGAAGTGGTATATTATTTTTCATATCATCATCTTTATTATTATTATTATTATTATTTTGCTATGGTCTTCACTAGTAACTTCTGGTTTCGTTATGTGAACCAATATTTGTTATGCTTCCTTGGTATTTGTTACATTCTATTAAATTGAACATTGTTTTTAGTTTTCTGTTAATTAATTGTAGTGACTAATTTAATAAAACGCAAAAGTTTAAGATTGAGATCACAAAATCCCATAAAGCAAAAGGGGCCAAGTATTACTTAGTTCCGGGGTTTATTCTTTATAGGTAGTTATGATATCAACCGTGTCTCAGGTTTTTACTTTTTCAAGTTTCTACCAGTTGAGCTTCCTTTCAAGTCTTTTTATATCATTTCGGTTAAAAACTGGTCTTCAGTTGGCAATGGTCCATGGAAGCATGTGATTGGCAAATGTGCATTTCGTAGACCCAACCAAGCCAAATAAACAATTATTTGAAATGGAGAAGCAACTGGGAATAGGATGTAGGTATTTTTGTCCCAAGAGGTGAATTATGAATTCATGTATGTCGAGTTTATTTTATATATTTGATGAATGCACAAACATAATTGATATCTACATGCGAGTCGGAAATTCATATTGATGAAAAAAAGAAAAAAGAAAAAGACAAGGTGGTTAGTTGCTTAAAGCACATTGTTCTCTCCAATTCTTATTATTATTTACAGGGGATTTTCAATTTCCTCCCTCAAATTTTAACGATTTGGTAGTTGGGGTCAAAGATTCCGAAATTGATAAAAACTACTCTCTGACAACAATTGTTAACATCAATTAGGCCACAAGGATTGAGTATTAACTTGAATGGGTTAAGAGATTTTTATATTCATACATTTCAAGACTGCATAAAACTCTTCCGAGATTGAGTTGGCTTGTTTGAGTTGGTTTCAAATGTCTTGTATTAAATAATCGAACTGACACAACGTACTTACAAACTCGATGATCTTAAAAAAGTTTTAGATATAGATTAAATTCTCTTCCCATCCCCATGTGCTGATAGTAAAATAAATAAATAAAAATATTTTAAAAAAATAGATTAACAAGAGAAGATGTAATTAAAGCGTCATCTAGCTTCCTAAGTTTTGTTTTGCTACGACAACTCCAGTAAACCTTTCTTTTTTTTCTCTTTCTATATTTTTCTCTTAAACAAACCCTAGCACATTTACTACCTGTCGCCATTGGAGGGGGGCTCTTCGACAGACTCTCCTCCCCTCTTTTACTCCATCCTTCTCTCCCATCTTCCATTCATACTTTAGCTTTTCTCTTAGTACGTGGTTTTGTTGTTTTTTATTGTAGATTTTTTGGATTTTTTTTTCTCTTAGATGATTTTGTTATTCGGCGAAGTCACCGGCTACCAATAAAGGCACGGTTCTCGATCAGCAGTGCCATTTCGAAATCCATCACGCAATATTCAAGCGGTCGCTATCTTCTTCGGGTAACAGCCATCTTTCTCGGCCTTTTTCAAAGGGCTACAACCTTGGCTAGCTCTTTATGGCTACCCGCGAGTCTCCCCGGCGAATCATTCATGTTCTATGAGGCCTCGACATTTTTTTGACCAGTCTTGACCGAGACCCTGAATCCTCATCGAATTTGAACTAGTTGTTGCCACTCGTTTCTGCCTCTACCTCTTATAGAGTCGATCGCTGCCCTTTTTTTGGCCACTGCTAGCTATCGTTTTGCCAGTGTTTGTCAGTTCCAATAGCTTTGATTATTTTAGCGTGATTTTGATCAGATTAAGGGTGGTTTGAATATATGATGAGTGATTTTTATGTTAAGCGTAAGTGTATGTTATTGAAAATAAGTAACAGAATTATGTGTTGAGTATTGATTCTATAAAGAATTGTTATTATTTTTAATTAAATATTAAAATTATTTTTTATTATTTTTATTTAAACAAATGATAAAGTTAAATTATTTATATTAAAATTAATAATTAATTTTATAAATTAATTTTAATTATGTAAATAGTACAAATATAATTACTATACGAAGAATATTTAAAATTATAGCTATCTTTTAATATGATTTTATTATCTTATTATTAATTTAATTATTGATCACAATATATATTTCATCACAAACATTTTTTTATAGTTGAATAATTATACTTTATTTTACTGAATCCTTATATTCATATAGTAATTTGAATAAATCAAAATTTATTACGAATAAGTTATATTGACCATATATGTCATATAAGTATATTCATATCTTAACTTGTAAATATTATTTGATAGGATTCGCCCCGAGATTTTTTACTGTAGATCCTAGCGACTTTGTCAGGCACCCCAACGGAAGTTCGTTAGAATTTAATTGGATAAGTTGAAAAATTTCTTAAGGCGAACTCCTTTTTAGTTCTTACTATTACTAAGAAAAATTTGAAATATACATAGAAATAACATCTTAATTTTAAAAAAAAAACGAGCAGAGTTTTCCATGTTTTTCTTCAAAATCTAATACAAAACCTGTAAAGAAATTGTACTTTTATTTCAAACACTTCTCAATACTACTAAATAGAACCTCCGGTCTTTTTCAAAATCAATCAAACTCAACTCAATAATTTTATTAAAATCACAAAACTGGCATACTCATAAAAAGTAAAAATGATCATCATAATATCGAAACCTTTTCGTGTTTGTCTAAAACATATGTACAAATACACATGCCTATAATTACTATGCAAAAAAAAAAAAAGAGTGCTATTTAGCACATTTACATGTACAAAATGATCTTCAGATTTAGCCCACTAATCAACAGTAGGAGAATCAGCAGCTTGTGTACCGAGACCTGCACCTGGGAAGAGGGTTTAGAAAACATAAAACACAAAACGAGTGAGTTAAAGTAGCTCAGTAAGTGCATAGAAGATTTCAAATTAAAATAAAATTCTACACAAATATTAAATTCTAAAAGACATGCATAATTCATATTTCTAAAACTTATATAAATCTATAAAATAGTTTCTAACATCATATGTCAGTGAAATCTTGCCGAGTGGGTTTTATTTACATCTTCGAAAAACATATCCAAAATCTGTACAACATAATAATTAGCATGTGCATATAAACGCATAATATGCAGTCGGTAAATTGAAAACTAGTAAAGCTCTTGCTCGGCCATTTTATTTCTAAACTGTACCAATGGTAACCCTAAAGCTCTATACCCACGCAGCGACTCAACTAGTACCGCACACGTAAGTAGGTCACGGGGTGCCTTAACTAGCAAGACTCACAGTAACATCTCAAGACATCTCACTGGCTATGCAGCGGAATCCTATATTGCTTACATATAACAAGACAATACCACGTACACATAGAGCGACTCACATGACTCGACAACCTAACTTTTCAGAGTTAGTAAGTAACACACCTCAATACTTGCTCATGTGTACGGGATATACCGGTCGGGTCTAGTACCATCACCACCACTATAATCTGAAGGTACCAATGGCCTTTGAAACAAATGTAGTAATTTTAAAGCTGTTTTTTAAACCGAACATATAAAAGCATATCTATGAATATATATCAAAATTATAAATCATATTTATGCATTAAAAGCACATAAAATATACATTTTCATTATTTGAAAACATAATAAACGAAAGATAAAGAAAATGAAAGATTTTCACTCACAACCGCTCCGAGCTCAATTTCGCTCCGAATTTTTGCTTCCGTTACTGGTCTCGGTTTTCTTCACCTTCACACCATAAATGACATTTAGAACTAATTCAAACACTAGAATCTCATTTAACTACTAAACGCTCTATTCGGCATACAAAGCTCGGATGGATACTACTTTTTGATTTTCATTTATGGAGTCATTTAATCTAATCTAACTCACCATCCGACCCCTTAAAAATTTCTTAATGCCTTATAACTTTTGTTGGACATAATTGCCCTTCACCTTACCAAAATGGATAATTATGTCACATTTTCTTCATTTTTGATTTTTCTATCAACTATATACATTCAATATATATAAGCACTATTTATGCACAAAACCTCAACCCTAACTTCCCTAAAGGCAGAATTTCACCCTATGTTCTAACACATTTCTTTTCTCAATTTTTTGTTTCAGTTGCATCAAAATCAAGCCAACTTCATTCTAATGCCCTAATTACAACCAATTGAAGTCTCTACATCAAAATCACCAAAAACCTTAATTCTTATCTTGTCAATTTCTTCAATTTGATGACTCATTCAAGCTCCACACTAGAATTTAACTTAATCTAAATCAAGAATACACACAAGAACACCAATTGAAGCAATCTTAAAAGTTCACATATCAACCTTACAAAATAATGGTTTTCTTATCTCTTTTTCTTAGATTTTCACTAATGGATGCTTCAATTGAGTTTAAGAACTTATACTTGACCTTATTATAGCTTGATTAAGCATGAAAAATCATGAAAAAAATTTGAAATTTCATTGTAGCAGCACCACTCTTCTCTTGCACGAATTTTGCTTCTCTTTTGCTCTAAGTGTTATGCTTTACTCTCTTGAAATTTCTACACACTTCTACTATATATATAGTGCTCCCTCAATTGATCAATTTGCCCTTCAACTTACTCTAAATTTCTAATTTTTCATTGGTTGAAAACTAAGTATGTAATTGGTTCATTTGTAACTATTTAGTTAGAATAGTCAAAGGAACTAACTAGAATTCCCAACTTGGCAATCCATGAAATTGTCTCTAATTGGTCCATTCTCTAATATATAGATTATGTTTCTCAACAATGGCTTGTTCCATACATAACCCTTAAATGAAAATTCATGTGGTAAATTAAAATTTCATTTTCCAAGCCAATAGAGAAAAATTCCAAAAATATTATAGGGTCGTCCGACGCTCCGACCGAGTGTGAAATTACCAAATTAGGTCTAATATCTCTCGCGCATGCTATAGAAAAAAAAATATTTTTACGAGGGTTAGAATCGGGTAACCCCACGGTGTCTTCATTATTCTATACCGAAATCTAGACACCAATACTACTAATAGGGATTGAATATTACATTATTACTCTCCAATCATGCATCACTTTGTCTAGGTCTAAACAATGAGATGCATTCTTTAAGTTTATCATAATGTTCCATAATCATCCTATCACCATTCATAGCATATTGAAAGCATTAAGAATAACACAAATTGAATAATAAACTGAATTCATAACAATGGGAAACAAATACTACAATTAAGTCCACATATTAAGTTCAAAGATATAATCTTAAATAATGAAATTAAATCAACATAACAAGAGTTTAAGGGTTAAATAAACATGATACACCCAATCCCAAACCGAATTTATAAAGACAAGGGTGCCTCTAATACATGACCATGGTTTAATCCTCTAAAGATTAGCCAAAATACTCTTAAATATGTAATCCCTCTCCAAAGTAGCTTAAAATATTTTTTTTTTCACAATATGAGGATGATTTCTGAGTTAAAAATGTGTTAGATTGAGAGAAAATGGGTTAGAGTTAAACTAGGGGCTGAATTTACGTGTTTGGAGGCAAAACAAGGTATTTATAGAATCATTAAAATGCTAGGATGTTCGCTATTCAACACTGGGGCGTTCATCAATTGTATGAACGTTGGAGCGTTCGGTTTTGGATGTGGGGGCATTGGTCGATGTAGCAAAATTACTGTAGCAAAGTATTGTTCACAACTACTGTTCACAATTATTGCAGCGATTACTGTGTTAATTTTTTCTCATTTGCTTCAATTTTATCCTTTCCCATATTCTCCTGATTTAACCCTGTAACAACAACATTTAACACATAATAACCCTTAAATTACTTAGAAATAAACAATTACTAAGATAAATGGGGTCGAATTATGGATCTAAAATATACTCATTAATATAATGTTGTATTAAGTGTAGGGGTACTTTTATAACTTCCCTCTTACGCGAGGGTTTTGTTGTATTTTCCCTTATACGTGAGGGCAAATATCCTTTTTGTGAAGTTGTAAAATTCCTTTTACATCAGAGTAAGACTTCCCTTCTTCAATAGGGGGTAGAAGAATCCATCAGTGAATGATTCTCGTTATGAGGTTATTATCTCCCTTTATAGGAAAGTTTCAGGTCCGGACGTCGTCAATAAGTTTGTATTTATGTTGTCCCGATAATTCTCTACTTTCATAGCATAGTCCCTGTAATGTCTTGATTTTATCAATGTTATTAAACCATTGCAAAAGATAAAAATATAATAAAGCGTCATCTCTCTCTCTTTCTTGACATTTTAGTAACTCTAGAAAAAAGGAAGACATGATAAATTAAAATTTCAAAATTTATTACCCTCTAAAATTATAGATAAGAGGTGAAGATCATGAATATAGTTAAACTTTAGGAGGGGGGATAGTGACAAGGGAAACAACATGTTACCCTTTGTTGAATTAAATATTATAAAAAAAAATCCCTCGTTGTTTTATATTCTCTAAAAAACTAATTATTAGTTATAATATTAAATGTGTTTGGAAGTGTTGATTTTTTATGACAAAAAATACTTTTTATATAGCAGAATTTGTTTAAAAAAAGTTTGTTATATCTATTTTAATTTAGCAATAAGAGGGTATAAGAAAAATATTTCAAACGAAAAATTTTCACGGATGTTTTCTGTTAACACCAGTAAATTTTCCACGTTATATCTCTCACCAATAACTACTTGTATGGGCGAATTGATAAATTGCATAAATCTAAATTTTGTGTTCTTAATTTTTTCTCTCCAGAAAAAATTTAGCAAAAAGGAATTACTAAATAAGAATACATAAAAGTAGTTCTAATAATCTATTTTTATAGTGTAAAAATCTTTATTTTATTTAAATTCTTAATCCTAATAGAATTAGGATAAAATAATAGAGATAGGTCAAGTGTCTATTAACCTTTCCAATTATATCTTTATCCTTGATCTACATTGATCCTCTTTTGAACATTTAATTTATGAAATTCACAAATTTATTATTTACTTTAACTCTTAAAGAAAGCTAAGCTCATTATGTTCAAGACCAGAATCAATTATTAATGACAACTTATCTAACTTCTTTACAGAATGAGTGAATTCCATATTTGTGAGAATATTCTCAGCCATCTATTTTGTTATATTTATAAAATACTTAGTAATTGACTGAATGTATTTTACAATCTTTCCCTTGTAAATTAATAAACATAATTCAATGAATAGGAGTTTATTAATCACTCAGGATTAAGATTAATCCATATATGATTATATTGTGATAAAATAAATTCTCTTTATTAACGAAGATTAACGGAGAAATAATTTTATTGTGGTCCAATCCTATATAATCAACATCAAACAAAGCGCCTCCATTTTCTATGTCAACACATAAAATGATTCGGATAAGACCATTGTATACAATATACAAATGGACTGTACTTATAATATATCAAAATGAAATTTCCGTCTCCATTTAAACTAAGGACTTGTTTAAATTATTATGCTTAAACTTAATCTTCTTTTATATAACTATTATATGATAAGTTTAAGGTTATATATAATAATCAATGAATTTCATGATATGAAAAGCAATCAAAATTGCAAATATAAAATTGAATGCTTTTAGGGCACACTTTCAACTATCTCCCACTTACCCTAAAGCAGGTGAAACATGTCTAGTATCCGTAAATCCTCTAAGTGACTCTCAAAACTATCAACAGTTAGAGTCACTATACAAGAATCAACATGGTATTCACTGACTATATCTTTTTCACTATAATATCTTATTAGTGAACGATCTCCCTAATCGAATGGTTTTTGCATTCTATGTGTTTGCCTAATTTATAACTTCTTGGCTATTTAGAATTTTCCATTGCATTGCTATTATCACAATAAAGCATGAGGAGTTTAACTGTATCTGGAACAACTTTCGAATTCGATAAGAATTTGAAGAACCATAAGGCTTCCTTAGCTGCTTTACAAGCTGCTATATATTCGGCTTCTATGGTGGAATCGGCAATACATTATTTCTTTATGCTTTTCCACACAGTGGCTCTACCACAAAAAGTAAACACTGTTCCAAACGTGAATTTTTGAGAATCTAAATCATATTGAAAATCAGAATCAGTGAATTTGATTGGGATCAAATCCTTACGAGAATAAACAAGCATATAGTTTCTCGTTCTTCGCAGGTACTTGAGACAATGCTTTACCGCAATCCAGTAATCATATCCTGGATTGGATTGATACTAGCTAACTATACCCACCAAATAGAAAATATCGAGCCTTATACACAATATGGCATACAGTAGACTGCCTCCTGTAAAGGCATAAGGTATCCATCTCATATTCTTCTTCTTGAGGTGTTTTAGGACACTGTGCCTTAGATAAGTGATTTCTATGGCGAGAAGGTAAATTACCTTTTTTAGAATTCTGCATCGAAAACCTTATAAGGATTTTATCTATGTATGATGCTTGAGACAAAGTTAAGAGTTTGTTCTTACAATCTCATATGAATTGAATCCCAAGAACATAACTTGCTTCTCCTGAATCTTTCACTTGGAATTTTTTAACTAACCATTTCTTTATATCCAATAATACTTCTTTATCATTCTTAAATGAGAAGAATATCATCAACGTAAAGAACTAAGAAAATCACTTTGCCCTTATTGATGCGCTTGTATACACAAGCTTTTATCAATATTTTGCTTAAAGACATAAGACTTGATAGCTTAATCAAATTTTATATTCCAAGATCTAAATGCTTGCAAACTTTTTGCTCTTGATCTTATTCTATGAATCCTTCTAGTTAAACCATATAACTAATTTCATCAAGTTTGTCATTCAAAAAAGCAGTCTTAATGTCCATTTGCCAAATTTCGTAATTTAAAAAAGCTGCAATGGATAAGAGAATGCGAATAAATTTTAGCATGACTACTGGCGAGAAAGTTTTCTAATAGTTAGTTCCCTCTTTCTAGGCATAACCTTTTGCCACTAGTCTCGCTTTAAAAGTCTCCACTTTTTCATCTACTTTTCCTTTTCTTTTATAGACTTATTTGCAACCAATAGGTTTAAATCTTTCGAGTAGATCTATAAGCTTCCAGATCGAGTTAGAGTGCATTGACTCTATTTTGAGATTAATGGCTTTAAGTAATTTCTCTTTATCAGAATCTTTCATTGCTTGTTTATATGTCAATGGATCATCTACACTGTCATTGAAGATTGCAACTTGTGCTTCTTCAATTAAAGTGTAGCGTATGAGTAGTCTTACTACCCTTTCACTACTCTTAGGTGGTGGTGGTGTATTATAGCGAGTAGGTATGGTTTATTGACTTTGTGACCTAATAACAATTGTTGGTTGTTGAGGTCTAATCTCATTGAAAAATAGTTCCTCGATAACATTTTTGCTTCGAACTATATGATATCTTATATAATTATCCTAAAACAAAGTAGCATTTGTTGATACAAATACTTTATTATCTTAAAGCTTATAAAAAAAAAACCACCTCTTGTCTTTTTGGGGTAGCCTATAAATAGGCATAATTTTGAATGTGATTCTAACTTCTTGGTCTTTTCCTTTAGCACGTGTGCTGGACCCCCTCATATTCGAAAGTATCACGAAGAAGGTTTGCGACCATTCTACAACTCTAAGGGCAATATAGGAATTGACTTAAATGGTACTACATTAAGAATATGCACTGTTGTTTACAATGTATATCCCTAAAAAGAAGTAGGTATTGATGAGAAACTAAGCATGGATTTTACCATGTCTAGTAATATTCTATTTTTTCTTTTCGTAACACCATTTTATTATGATGTTTTAGAGCAATGAGTTAGGATATGATCGCATGCTTTTTTAGGTGATCTCTAAATTTAGCATCGAAGTATTCACCTCTCGATCAAATTGAAGTGCTTTTAATAGTTTATTGATGAAAATTCTAGATAGATAGGGTAGGCAATCCAAGTGGGGATGTGAATTGGGTATTTAAAAAATAATACACTTACTAATAATATAAATAAATTAAAGCACAAGTAATTACAATAAATAAAAGAGTAGGGAAAAAGAAAGCTAACACCGGATGTTTATATGGTTCAGCCCTCATCTCGACTTACGTCCATACCTTGAAGTTAACCGTGCTTGAGGATTCCACTAGTTCGGTCTATCTTCCAGGACCTTTTGATTAACTTCTCAAGTGTTAATCAAACCTTTACAAAGATTTATTTGGGCTCAATTAAATCCTTACAATTTAAACTCTCTTAAAGAGTAGATACAATAATTTTAACATAAATATGAATATTTCTTTTCTTCTCAAATGATATGAAGATTATAGAATGCTTCACTTATTGTTTTTGAGCTTCAACGAGGCTTGTATTTATAGAAATGGAGAAACTAGTTATTTTTCGCCGTTGCAATAGTATCCTACCCGTTGCTATAGTTCAGCTAGAATGCTTTGACCTTTACACCCATTAACACAGTAACTAGCCATTACACAGTGATTTAACCATTATGGAACAATGTTGTTGCTACAAGGCCATGGTACAGTGCGCGCTACAGTGACTAAAGTTTTAAATTTTTGCATTTTAGTGCATTTTCTATAACTTTCTAAACTTTGCGTTTTAGTCCATGAACCTATTTTTTTCCTATTGTTTGGAATTATCAAAATCTTCAAAGTCGTCTAGGCTAACAATCTCCCACTTTTTTATGATGACAAACAATGTAGGTAATATCTTCTTATTTGAAAAGTATATCTCCTCTTCAATTTGTGCTCCTCCTACATTTATATTTTTACCAAGCCTTTTTACTAAAATTCAAGTGCACATGTTAAGTAGTTTAAGAATAAATCATAAACTAAATTACATGCATATATTTCTCCCTCTTTGGCATCATCAAAAAAATAATGTTATAATTATAGCCATATAAAGAATAAATCATCAAAATTCAAAAAATAAATTCACATGTTGTAAAAATCATTTCTACAATACTCCCCCATAAGTGTATCACAAAAAAAAAAAAAATCACTTTTTAACATATGCATCAAGGTATGATATGATTAAGACAAATATAAAATTAAATACATGCATCATAATATTTTATAAAGATTAAATACAAATTTGTTTATGCTAAATGTTTCTTACATATTTTGATGTTGATATCTATAAAATAAATTCAAGTTATGTATTTTGGTATCCAATATTTCTTGAGTCCTCCAATGTTAACAATTGTTCCTTTTGGAACCCAAATTTATTTTTCTCCAAATCTTTTAATAGGATAATTAAAAATTTTGTGTCCATTTTTATTACAATAATGACAAAGTGAATAAGGATTATATTTGAAGAAGGATTTGATAAAGTAAGATTTAAAAAAAAATTGTTTAAAAATTAGTTTATATCTCAAATTACATTTGTCAAAAATACATGTTTTAGCACAAATTATCTCATCAAAATTCTTTTGCCCATTCTTAAATTTTAAAACTATTTCATTTAAGTCGTGAACATTTCTTTTATACAATTTTCAATTTTAGACCTTTAATTTCTTCTTGTCTTTATTCAATTTTTCTTTCAAAATTTGATTGTCTTTTTCTAACTCATCAATTTCTAGTTTTAGACCTTTAATTCTTCTTGCAATAATTTCTTTTTCTTATTCAATTTTTTTTTTTATAATTTTGTTTCTTAAATGAATTGTAAATAAAGTTCTTCAATAAAAAGTTCATCATCATTTACCTCAATATCGAATTTATCATTGTTGTTAGCCATAAGTGTAAGATTGGTTATTTCTCCTTTATTATCTTTCAACGAATAATTATCCCATGTTAAAGTTGATGCCATAATTACTTTCTTTTTTTTAATTGCATTTTTCTTATATAGTGCTTCTAATGCATGCCAAATTTCATATGCAAAATTATAATTGCAAATTTTATTGAACACACTTTTATCTAATGCACACAATAAATGGTTCATGGCTTTTGTATTTAAAGAAGCATTTCTAAAATTTCCTTTATTCCACTCATTTTTGATTTTGAGAATAAGCTTTCCTTTTTTTTTATTCTTTTTCATAGGCACATGAGGACCATTTTGAACAACAATCCAAAGATCATAATTAAAGGCTTGCAAATAAGTTCTCATCATAATTTTCTAATAGTTATAGTCATTTCCGTCAAAGAACGGAGGTCTAGTAGTAGATTGACCTTCACATATACTAGGTCTACTAATGGTTGCCATAGTGATCTAGATAGTGGCTTCTCATATCTATTATTTATACCTTTTTGATGATGACAAATACCTAATGTATTTTGATAACTTTAGTGGAGATTTTTAGAGAGACTAAAATAAAAATAAAATAACTTTCCTTTTTGTATGTAGAGCTTCAAAAAACAAAATCTCAATAAAGTTAGTATAAGAAATATTGAATAAGCACATCAAAATTATCAAAATACATCTATCACCCTTTTGTCGTCACAAAAGGCATAAAAAATTATTCCCTTTTAACAATGTTGGTGCATTTATGACACTAAAAAACAAATTGACAAATAAACAATTAGAACTCTCCCCCTTTTAAAAATAATATTTCAAAATATATTATTTCATCAAAACAATGCATCTAATGTTTTTAATAGGTGAGTTATAATGAACTTGTCTATAAGGAGAATTAAAGTCATTAATCGTAAGTTCTAGGTACAAGAAAAAATATATTTCACAAACTATAAGCTTGCTATACTCGCCATAAATATAACATAGACAAATCTCCCCCTTAGAAAATCAAAGATGTAATGATATACCCAAAATAATTAGAAAATATAGCTCCCCTTATGAAAACCAAATATATATCAAATAATTTAAAATAAATTTATCTCAAATATAATAAATGTGCATATATGACATGTATAAAGTTAAATATTTTTTTAAAAAAAATTTAATTAAATAATTAATTATTCAAAATGTTCCTAATATGAAGATTCCATCATATCAAGTTCTCCTTTAATTTTGCAGAACCTATCTTCACTTAAAGGTTTTGTGAAAATGTCTGCAAGTTGGTCATCCGTAGGTATAAATTGTAAAGTAGTATCACCCTTTTAGACATGATCGCTCAAAAAATGATGCCTAATTTCAATGTGTTTGATCCGAGAGTGTTGAATAGGATTTTTAGACAAGTTTATGACACTTATACTGTCATACATAATAGGATTATTTTCTATTTCAATGTCAAAGTCCTTAAGGGTTTGTCTCATTCAAAGTGTTTGAGCATAATAACTACTAGCGGTAATATATTTGGCCTCAGCAGTTGACATAGCTACTGAATTTTGTTCCTTACTAACCCATGAGATAAGTGAATGACCTAAGAAATGGAAAATCCTAATAGTGCTCTTTCTATCCACTTTGCATCTGGCAAAGTCGGCATCCGAATAGCCGATGAGGTTAAAGTGAGTGCCTTTTAAGTACCATAACCCTAAGTTCATTGTGCCATGTAATTATCTAAAAATTTATTTTACGGCAACTAGATGTGAGACTTTAGGACATGATTGGAATCTCACACAAAGGCATACCTTAAACATAATGTCCGATTTACGAGTAGTTAAATATAAAAGAGAGCCAATCATATGTTGATATTTTTTTATATCTACTTCTTCTCCTTTCTCATCTTTGTCTAGCTTGGTAGATAAGCTCATTGGAGTTAACGCACTCTTTACATTTTGCATTTCAAATCTTTTAAGAAGATCTTTAATGTATTTGGATTGATTGATGAAGATCCCATCTCTCATTTGCTTGATTTGAAGTCCAAGAAAAAATTTGAATTCTCCCATCATGCTCATCTCAAATTCGTTATTCATACAAGTTGAAAATTCTTTACATAGAGATTCATTAGTGGATCCAAAGATGATATCATTAATATAATTTTGTATAATAAGTATGTCATAGTCCTTATGCTTAATGAATAATGTGTTGTCAGCTTTTTTCATTGAAAAACATTTTCAATAAGGAATTTGCTTAAATGTTCATACCATACCATAGGCGCTTACTTTAAACCCTATAATGTTTTAGACAACCTATATATATGATTTGAAAACTTCTTATTTTCAAATCCAGGAGGTTGTTTTACATAAACTTCCTCCATAATGAAATCATTTAAAATGCACTTTTCACATCCATTTGATATAAAGTGAAATTTTTATAACATGCATAAGCAAGTAATAACCTAATAAATTTATGTCTAGCTACAGGTGCATAAGTTTCACCAAAGTCAATTCCTTTTTCTTGATTATACCCATGGGTAACTAATCTAGCCTTATTTCTAACAACTATTCTAGATTCATCTATTTTGTTTCTAAAGACCCATTTAGTGCCTATTACAAATTGATATTGTGGTCTAGGTATTAATGTCCAAACTTGATTTCTCTCAAATTGATTGACCTCCTCTTGCATTGCCATTATCCAATATTTACTTTTTTCGACTTTAAGGAAGTTCTTAGGCTCAATTTGAGATACAAATGCCATGTTATTGTAAATGTGCCTAAGTGATGATCTAGTTTTGATGCCATATGATGGATCACCAATGATATTATCTAAAAGGGTGAGAAGATGCAAACCTCAATGCTTTATGGAGCAATTGGGCATTAATATCACCTTATTCTTCTTGAATTTGAACTTCTTCTTTCTTTCCTTGATTCCCCTCTTTTTCTTTTAGGGGTAATGTTATTAGGCTCATCATTTTTGCTCTATTCTAGTTAAACTTTGTGCGCACTATTTTCTATTTCAACTATTTCATCTTCTTGTGCATTATTGGCAATATATTTATTAGTCTCATCAAAGATAACATGCTAGGTTCCTCAACGACTAAGGTTCTTTTATTAAAAACTCTATATGCTTTGCTAGTCATAGAGTAGTCAAGAAAGATTCCAACATCATATTTTGAATCAAATTTACCAATATTATCCTTAGTATTCAAGATAAAATATTTACAATCAAATACTTAAAAATATCTAATGTTTGGTTTTCTATTTTTCCAAAGCTCATAAAGAGACTTATTCAAATAAGGTGTAATCAATACTCTATTTAATATATAACAAGCAGTGTTAACGGTTTTGGCCCAAAAATATTGTGGTAAAATATTATCATGCAACATGGTCCTAGCAATTTCTTGAATAAACATATTTTTTTTCTTTCAACAACTCTATTTTATTGAGGTGTTCTAGGTGATGAGAATTTGTGTTGGATTCCATGATTATTACAAAAATTTATAAAGGAGTGGCTTTTAAATTCCCTACCATGGATCACTTTAAAATGATTAAATCCTTTCTAGAGTACGAGCTTTGATAACAAATGAAAATTCTAAATAGGTAGGGTAGGCAACCCAAGAGGAGATGTGAATTGGGTATTCAAAAAATAATACACTTACTAATAATATAAATAAATTATAGCTAAGTAATTGTAATAAATAAAAGAGTAGGAAAAGAGAAAGCTAACACCGAATATTTCTGTGGTTCGGTCTTTATCTCAGCTTATGTCCACGCCTCAAAGCTAATCGTGTTTGAAAATTTTACTAGTTTGCCTTAAATTAAGGTCAAGAATTAATACACTTGACTTCGAATGTGTTAAGAACCTCTACAACAAAATTGGTTTTCAAGGTACCAATTGAATCCTCACAATACAAGAGTAATCACTCTACTCTCAAAATGCCTCTTACAAATACTTAACTAAATCCAATACAAAAATTAGAACAAATACAAATATTTTAAACTCCCAAATGAGCTAATATGAAGGTGCAAGAATAAAGAGGTTCTTAATTTGATAGATGATGCTTTTTCAAATTATAAAGAGCTTAAAATAAGTGAGGTATTTATAAGGAGCCAAAAAATTAGCCGTTGCTACAGTTTTATTACAGTAACTTCACGTGCTACAGTGAAGCTACAGTAATCTTGCCAAAGTTTTAATCTTTTTCATTTTAGTCCATTTTCTGAAACTTTTAAAACTTTGCGCTTTGGTCCAACTTCAGCATGCTTGAGTGATTTGGCCATAACTTTTCGTAAACAACTCCAAATTCACTTTTATAAAATTCTTTGGAAAGCGGACACAATTATATTTCTTTTGTAATTAATTTTGTGCAAATATTATATATTATACAGTGCCATAATAATTCAAAATATTCCCTTCAGTTTTGTTGAAGTCTTAAAGTTCTTGAGTTTACATGAGTGCTTTACTTTCACTTAGTTTATCTCACTTATGTATTTAAACATTTCAATGCTTAATAGATTAATATATTACAGAAAACATGAGATTTATTATCATCAAAATACAATATGTATGACTAGAAAGTCAACAATTGAGTTGTTTCTCGGATTTAGCTCGGAATTCTTTGAACTTTTCAAATATTTTTGATTTTCTATGCATCAAATATATATAGCCATAACGAGAACAATCATCAATAAAAGTAACGAAATATTCGTATCCTCCTCTATCTTGTACATTTATCTGACCACAGACATCCGAATATACTCGTTCTAAAGGTTCTTTGGCTCTATTTCCTTTTTTCAGTAAAAGGTCTTTTAGTCATTTTACCTTCCAAACAAGATAGGTAAATTGGTAAAGTACCGACCTTTAAACTATTGAAAGGTTCATTTTTTACTGGTCCTTGTATCATGTTTAGGTTAATATAACCTAATCTAAGGTGCCAAATGAATGTTTTGTTGTTAGAAGAAATCTTTTATTTTTTGGGTTTTGGTTGTTGCAGTCTAAATATTTCAGTATTAAGCAGTGTTTGAGTTTCTGGGTGTAGAATATAAAGACCTTTTCTAAATTACCAATGCATATATTCAAACCATTTTTAGAAATAAAAATTGAATTATTATGAAAAGAAATGGAATAGCAATGCTCTAAACATATAGAGACAAAAATTAAATTTTGTCTAAAATTGGGAACATAATACACATCTTACAAATTTAAAAAAATGATCCCAAAACCTAAGCTTAACTACTCCCACTGCTTTAACTCAAAAAATAGTCTCGATACCCACTCGTATCGTAAACTCTTCATCTGCCAATGTCCAAGAAGAATCAATTATTTGCACAGAAGAACAAACATTATTAGTGGCCCCAGAGTTAACTACCTAAGGGTATTCATTATCTTCCACTAAATAAGCTTCAAGAACAAGTAAATCACATATACTTTTCTTTTTATTCTTGATCTTTTCTAGATAGAGGGTGCAATTCCTCTTTAAGTGGCCTTTCTTTTAACAGTGGAAACATTTTCTTTTTGCCTTAACCTTGTTGCTCTTGTTCTTCTTATTATTGTTCCTCTTTTAAGGTTTGCCTTTTGATGAGCCATTTCCTTCATTATTCCTCATTTTGTTCTTGGAAGAAGAAAGCTCTTTATTGGCAACATTTGCCCCATTTTGTTTCCCAATATTAATGGATTCTAAGGTTTGGAGCTCATTGAGCAGCTAAATCATGTTAAACGTAAGTTTGTTCATAAAATAGTTACTCGTAAATGAAAGGAAACTCGAAGATAGGGTTTCCAAAATCATCCCTACTTACGTACTTTCATCTATCTCTGCTTCATAAATCTCAGCTTCATTAACATGAGTAATCATTTTAAGTTCTTTCTTACGAACTAAGGTTCCACTCTTCATCCTAGTATTAATAACGGCTTTCACCACATCATGCCAAAATTTCTCAAAAGGCTGCCCAAACATTGCTTGAAGTGAATCCCACATTTCTTTTACGATTTTAATCTTTTCATGCTTACTCCTAAACACTTTAGACATGTCTGCTAACAGGCAACAGTGGACTTTTTCAGCAACATTAAGCCAATGATCATATTGGTTTTTAGGTTCTTGTGAAGTATTAAGAGTAGGCCTTGGAGGGCAATGATCAGTGAGGACAAACATTTTGTTCTCACATATGAGTACGATGTTCATTGTACTTTTTCATTTCACAAAGTTTTTGCTGGTTAATTTATCATTAAATAAAATTATGATTAAGAGATTGTTAATTTACTAAAAATAATAAATAAAGGAACTAAATCATTCATGCTCAAATATCATTACATTTATGGTATAACACTTTAAACATGATGCATGATGCAAAAGAATAAAGGCAAAAATCTTAGAAAACATTCTATACCACGATAATCCAATTTACCAAAATTGATATGCCACCATAGGGTAGGTCAAATCAATTTCAAATTAAACTGAGACAAGCTCAATTAATTAATGTTTTCAAGTTATTTTATAACTTCTACATTAATTAACTACCATTTATTTTGGTCTAAATATAATTATTTATATAATTATATTTATGTAAGTGTGATGCATCTAGGAATCCTATCTAGGAATCCTATCTCTTGGAAGTTAACCTTGATACTGATTTAAATAGACACCTTCCGTAAGGAGAATGAAAGCAAATTCGTTACAAGGGACCGCTTAAATCCTATGTTATTAAACTAACGATACAGACCATGGGTTAAATTTTCATTTAACCCTTTCTCACTTACTATTTTATGTTGTAAGATTTTGTTTTATAAAATATCTCATATTTTATAATCTTAGAGAAAACTATTGTTGCTAGTCAATTATGGATCACTAGGTTTATTCTAAGTGTTTCTAAAATCTAATTCTATTAACACTTAAAATGAATTGTTAAATTTTTACACTAAAAATCTAATTTATTATGAATTATAGTTCATTGCGAATTTACCAAATTTAATATAATTAAATCTAATTCACATTATTTATACCAATTATTGAATTAATTAATTTTAATCTAATTAAAAAATAATTCCTTATTCGATAAATTAAAACTATTATGGTAAAGAAATAAAATGATGACACATGTATTCATGGCATCTTATAATGCATTGAGTAAGTACATCTTAGATTTAAATGACATGTTATATTGTGTAGAAATAATTGAGAGAAAGAATAGACTTGTGTATTTACATTGAACGTGATACAAGAATATATAGCATATGCCTCTACCTTTGTCTAGTTGAAAAGCTTATTTTTACACCCATGTTATCTACTTTACAACTAGAATCTATTCATTTTCACACTTCCCCTTAAGCAAGAGCATATAAATCTTATGCGCCAAGCTTGTTACAAATAAAATCAATTCTAAGACCCTTGAGAGATTCAATAAGAACATCTGCTAGTTGATCAATTGAGCTAACATAATTGATAGAAATAATGCCAGATAGAATATTTTCTCAAATAAAGTGACAATCAATCTCTATATGTTTAATCCTTTTTGTGAAACACTAGACTGGATGAAATGTGAAGGGCAACTTGATTATCACAGATGAAGTAACTTCATCTGTGATATATTTGTTATGTGATATGGTGTGTGATGTGTATATATGTATATAATTTCAAAAATTAAATACGCAACGGAAGTATTCATACATATTAAACAATATGTAATATATTCAAGCATGTATGATCATTCAAGTACATATATATCTTATATATATATTTCATGCATGATATAAAATGAATAACAAATAAATAACCTACCCGGATATGAAGGTAGCTTTACAAATCTTCAAGAACTCCAAGCTTCAATTTGTTGAGCTCACCTTGAAGTGTTCCCTTGCACAATTCTAGTTCACAACTAAATCCGGTGGGATTGTGAAGCTAGAATGGCAGCCTTGAATTTCCAGCAAATGATTGTTTTAACACTTAAAACAATTTGTCCTTATGAATGATTACTACCAAGAGATGAGAAGAATTAGGTGTTTTCTATAGTTCTTTACAACTCTATATGTTGTACCTTGGTAAGCCTTTGCATTTTCTCTCAACACTTTGAGAAAAACACTTAGGAAAAGCTCTCAATTCTCTCTATTTTCTCCTAGAATGAATTTTCACTCTATCTTGCACACATTGAACTCTTTCAATTCTTTCTTAAGTGCAAAGAATGATTTCTCTTAGTGCTCTACCACCACTTAACCATGTTTGCCATTACAAACATTAATCTATCATATTTTTCACTCACCAATTTGATTCAACCAATTGAATCAATTTCTAGAGAGTAAATGGCATTTAATCAATGTTAAGTGGTGTTACCACTTCCTTAGTGCATCATTTAAGAATTACAAAGTGGTAAACTTTCCTTATTATTAATAACAAGTGCATTCTCCATTAGTAAATGGTGTTTGCCACTTATTCCAATTAATAATAATAATTTGATTAATATATAAAATATTAATAATTCAAAACTATTTTGATTATTTACATTTACCATATATGTATTTACCAAGCAAAGTAAATAGGTAAATACATGGTAAATAATTTATGGAGCAAGATTATGTCACTTGTCAATTTCTTATTAGTTAACAACTCTTGTAAACCAATAATGTGTTTTACCTTCAATTATTGACAAGTGAATAATAAAAGGAACCTAGAAACATTTTTTATTTTGCTGAAAATTGTTGGATTAATTATTCAATCCAATTCGCCGCCCCAGTGCACAACGAGTACACTTCATATTGTGAGACTCTCTAGGTCCATGCCCGATTTGTCATATGAAACTATTTCACACGTCCGTGAACAATGTCCCACACACATGTTACAGATATTACAAAACGGCGCATTAAACCATACAAGTTGAGGTTATAACATATTCGTATAATCCTTCCATCATAAATATCCTAGAAGAGCGGAGATATAGATCAACATCGTCAAGTCTCCATGTGCTCAACCATAAACTTATCTCTAGATTTGTATTTCAATAAATAATATCCGTAAACACTTTCACGATATTATTTTCCCAAGAAATTCTTGGATGTCTGCTTATGGCCATAAGACTTTCTGAAATACAATCTTAGAGTTACATGATATTTTACTCACCCAATTGAGTTGATGGATCCCATATCTGTACACACCGGACTTCATGAGCATCGGACCATACCCAGCGACACCCAGCGGTCAGACCATGAAAGGTATCTGACATGTGTGGAACCAAAGTATGATGGATCACTCACAAGTCCACCGTGGCACTCAGGTCTAAGGACTACAAATACTACTCAACTCGAAAGATCCTCCATTGACGGCTTTATGGGATGTCTATTGGAGATCTTTGTGAGTCTGTTCAATATTCAGTCCTTACTGAATACTTGTATCTCTATACGAGTTTCCACTAAAGTCATGGTCTGCTAAGACTAACCATCTGGACTATCCAGATATAGACATACACTGATCTATATTTATTAAGGTCTTCACTAACAGACCCGCATTAGTGAAGATAGATCAGGAACATTAAGTTTAAGAACATATTTGCATAACAACATTTCTTAGCACCATTTGCAACTGATTGCAACTACGTCATTACTAATATATTCTTAGGTCTTTGTCCCATTTCAGACAAGGCTCTAACTCTTTAGATTTTACTAACTCTTAGTTCTGATCTAAACTCCTTTAGATCAGATCTGAACTCGTTCAGATCATACAATGTCTAAAACGTTACAAGCATCTTACCATATTTATAAATAAAATAATTAGTGATATATTGAAATCATAAATGTATAAACATAAAGCAAATATTTATACATAAAAGGGATGGCACGTAAGCACAAATCTCAACAATATTAGCAAATTTCAGTTCTTGGATTAACTGTTTCAACCATATAAGTTCACATGTTGCTAAAGCCATTACCTGATATTCTGCTTCTGCACTTGACCTAGCAACAATAGCTTACTTTTTCAAGATACAAGATTTTCTCCAACAAGAACACAATACCCAGTGATAGAACGTCTATCTAATGGAGAACATGCCCAATTGGCATGTGAATATCTAACAATTTGTGTATGACCCTTATTCTCATATAGCAAACATTTACCTGGTGCACTCTTGATATATCATAGGATTCGGATAATGCATTTCAATGATTGTCACATGGAGATTGTAGGAATTGACTGACAACACTAATCAGAAAAGAAATATCGAGTCGTGTAATGGTGAAATAATTAAATTTTCCAACTAGTCTCCAATATCTTCTAAGATCTGCAATAGGCTCCCCTTGTCCAGGTAGAAGTTTAATGTTAGATTCCATAGGAGTATCTATGGGTTGGCAATTCATCATCCTTATTTCTTGAAGAATATCCAAAGTATACTTTCTTTGAGAAATAACAATTTTAGAGTTAGACTGAGCTACCTCAATACCAACGAAGTGTCTAAGTAAACCCAAATATTTGGTTTGAAAATGATCAAACAAGTATTTTTTTTAATTGCTTAATACCATCTTGATCATTGCTCCTGATGATAATATCATCAATATAGACTACCAGATATATGCATTGGCCTTGTAGTGTATACTTATAAAAAATAGCGTGATCTGACTAACTTCGAATCATGCCAAACTCTTGGATAACAGTGCTGAAATGACCAAACCAGGCACGAAGAGAATGTTTTAAACTATATAATGAGTGATGAAGTTTGCATACCAAACTAGACTCCCCTTAAGCAACAAAACCAGGTGGTTGCTGCATATAAATTTCTTCCTGAAGTTCTCCATAGAGAAAGGCATTCTTGATGTCAAGTTGGTACAAAGGCTATCAGTGAATATCAGCCATAGATAAGAACAATCGAACGGATGACATTTTAGCCACAGGAGAAAATGTGTTAAAATAATCTAGGCTATATAAGTCCCTTTGGCAACCAACCTTATTTTCAACTGATCAACTTGACCATCGAGTCCAGTCTTGACAGTATAAACCCAATGACAACCAACAGTGGAGTGACCGGAGGGCAGCTAGACTATTTCCTAAGTACAACTATTGTGAAAAGCAATCATTTTCTCAACTATTGCTTGAAACCACCCAAGATGTGAAAGAGCATCACGGAGAATGGTAGAAATAGAGACAGAGGATAAAGTAGACACAAAGACATAATATGGTGAAGACAATCGATGATAACTAAGATAATTATAGATAAGATGAGGATTACGAGTGGAGTGCATACATTTTTGGATAGCAATGGAAACTTGGTTAGCAGATGGTAGAACCTCAGTAGGAGATTAATCGGGAGTAAGAAGTGAGTCGATGGGCCCTTCAAGTGTCGTAAGAGCGGTATCACTATTATCATCTACAGGAGAAAAAGGAATAGGACTCACAGAAGCTGGAGAGGGAGAATCCTTAGAAAGAGGATTATATTGTGGGATAGAAATAAGTTCAGTGTTTGACTTAGAAAGAGGAATAATATAAAGAACTGGAAGAGCCTCTATGAGTGTTATATGTTTTGAAGTAGAGGAAGAAAAGAAAAGGGAAAACTAAAAAAATTGACATCAACAGAAAGAAAATGACGTCGGGTGTTAAGAGAATAACACCGATATGCTTTCTGAAGATGTAAGTAGCCAAGAAAAATACATTTGATAGACCGAACGGATAATTTATCTTGACCAGGAGAGAATACATGGACAAAACATATGCAGCCAAAGACACACAGTAGAAGAAGAAATAATGGTTGATCAAGATACAGAACAGAATGAGGGACCTAATGTTGTAACATAGATGAGGGCATTCGATTTATAAAAAAATAAGCAGTAAGAACAGCGTTCGCCCAAAAAATAGGGAGGAAGATTATGATGTAGAAGTAAAGTGCGGGTAGTTTTAGTGAGATATCTATTCATACATTCGACAACTCTATTCTACTGTGGAGTATAGACACAAGAAGATTGATGTAATAACGAATACAGAATAGAATGAGGGACTCACGTGCATTATCACTCGTAATAATAAATAGTGGTTTAGAATTGTGTCTTAATTTCAACGCAGAAAGATTTAAAGATGAAAAATAATTCAGAATGATCTTTCATTAAAAATAACCAAGTGCAACGTGAATAATCATTAATAAATGTAACAAAGTATTTAAAGCCTAAAACAGATGAAACTCGACTAAGACCCCAAATGTCTGAATGAACTAATTCAAAAGAGGACGTAGTCCAATTTTTGACCCGCTTTGAAAATAATCCACAAGAGTGTTTTTCAAGCTGAAAAGACTCACAATTAAAAGATAATAAACGAGAGAGATCGGGAACCATTTTTTAAGCTTGAACAAATTTAGATGTCTCAAATAATTATGGAGGAGTGCTAGTGATTTAGTAACAGTGCATGTGACAGATGGTTGAGGAATACTTAAATGATAGAGCCCCTATGACTCACGTACTGCGCCAATCGTCTTTCTTGTACTACTGTCTTGTATAAGAACCGAGTCATTAACAAAAGTGATGGCACAATTTAAAGAGCGAGTGAGTTTACTAACAGAGATAAGATTAAAAGGATATTGTGGGATATAAAGAACAGAGTCTAAAGTTAAAGAAGGCAGAGGGAAAGCTTGACCAATTACTTTAGCAATGGTTTTGGTTCCATTAGTTAAAGTGACAGATAGTAATGATCTAGACTCAAAAATACAAAAGAGTAACGAAGGTTACCATAAATATAGTCTGATGCACCAGAATCAAGGACCCACAATCTGTGAGAGGAAGACTGAGTGAAGCAAGCAATGGGATTACCAGTATTAGCAATGAAGGAACTGCTTAGCTTCTTGGTATTTAAGCTTGAACAAATTTAGATATCCTAAATGATTATGGACGAGTGCTGGTGATTCAGTAATAGTACACGTGATAGATGGTTAAAGAATACTCAAATGATAGAGCCCATATGACTCACAGCCTGCGTCAATCGTCTTTCCTGTACTACAGTATTGTATAAGAACAAAGTCATTAACAAACGTGATGGCATAGTTTAAAGAGCGAGTGAGTTTACTAACAGAGATAAGATTAGGAAGACATTGTGGGATATAAAGAACAGAGTCTAAAGTTAAAGAAGGCATAGGGAAAGTTTGACCAATTGCTTTAGCAATGGTTTTAGTTCTATTAGCTAAGTGACATATGGTAATCATTTAGACTCAGAAATACAAAAGAGTAATCGAAGTTTACCAAAAATATGGTCTGATGCACCAGAATTAAGGACCCATAGTCTGTGAATGGAAGACTGAATGAGACAGGTGACAAAATTACCAGTATTAGCAATGGAGGAAGTAGACTGCTTAGTTGCTTAGTATTTAAGGTAGTCCTCATAATCAGCACCAGTAATAGTCATAGATGGAGAACAATTGTTCGGGGTGCTAGATTAATCGATGTGAGCAAGATTATTAGTAGCTCAAGGAGGTCGTCCATGCAACTTGTAGCATTTTTCTCGAGTATGGCCCCAATGATGACAATAACTACACTTGGGGTGATTTTTGTTGCGATCGCCTTGATCTCCTTTGAAAGAACTATATGATTGAGATTGAGAGGCCAAGACTGAGAAGTCTATTATAGATGTTCCAAGAACAGAACCTGGTGCAGAAATACGAAGGAGCTGAGCAAACCCCATTTATAAAGGGGATAGTTGCACTGGCAAAGATATAATCTTGTATTAGTAAGCGCTCAGAACCATAATAAATTTATCCCTCTGTGCAAGATCTTTGGCCATAGTCTTACCAACTGGTAGAAGTGAGTTGAATTCAGTTTTAAGGGATGTCATCCGTCCAAGAAATATCGATATATCCATACCCTATTGTTTTAGATTGACAAGATTCGAGACAACAGAATATAGTTTATTGATGTTATTAGTATATAACAACTGAGCCTAATTTCAATATCAAAACAAGTCTAGTAAGCCTTATAAATGAGATATCTTTGAGGATCAATGCTCTATCATAATTGGTTATACAATAAGGAATCAATTCTTTTTCCACTCAGTTGTATTTTTATCTTACAAATTTGTAACCCTGGTAGTTAAATGGTCTTCTAAGCCATATCTCATACACCATGACTCAACAGACGTGGCCCAAGAGGCATAATTACTACTTTATACTAATTTTTCAGTTATAAAAGTAGGAAATGAGTTAAAGGATAATATAGAACATATTTTGGAGATTTCAATGGCCATATTTAATCACAAAATAAATAAAATGAGGATAGAGGTTTATGTAAAGCATAAAAATTTTCCAGTAACAAAGTGGTATTTTTCGGCAATGATGACGGCAAATGGCCGAATAGTGAGGACTAAGGCTCACTGAAGGAGGAGATTGGCAGTCAAGTGATGTGGTGGAGATGCGGCACGTAGAGGTGTATCTAGCAGCCAGTGGTGCGCTGTTACTGGAGTTTGGGTCATCGGTAGTGAAAGATTACTAAACGTTTGGGCTATTACCTGTGCGTGGAGGAGCTTTCGGCGTCCAATGAGAGGGTTATCATAGCTAATTTTTAGCACCTTCTAAGGTCAACGGAGGTAGTCGGAAACTGTAGACTGTCAAAAAATAATATGATCGCCAGAGATTGTTACTGTTTTCAACGCATAAAGACGTGTTTGGTGATGCTTCCGACGACAATTTCTTGGGTCTTGCCGGCGAAAATTTTCTAAGGTCACAACCACTGGAAAAATTAAGTGCAGTGGTCGAAAAATAGATAGGCAGTGCTGCCAGAAAATAGACCAGTAGTATTGCCAAAAAAATTCACAAGTCAGAAGTCAAGAGTTGGCTCGATACCATGTAGAAACAATTGAGAGAAAGAAGAGACTTGTGTATTTACATTGAACATGATACAATAATATATAGCCTAAGCCTCTACCTTTGTGTAGTTAGAAAGCTTATTTACACATAGATTATCTACTTTACAACTAGAATCTATTCATTTCCACATAATGCGTAGACATATTTTATAATATAAATAATTACATTAAATAACATATAAAATATTGGTATTGATCGAGGCTTTTAGATTTCTAGGAAAAGAAAAGAAAATATAAAAATTAAAAGACAATCTTGAATTTTTTATAGTTTCTTCTCCTCGAATAGTCGATGATCTGTTTAAAACAGTGGCTATTAAAAGATTGTTGGCCTTATCTACACCGTAGCACCAACTACTATTTTATCTGCATCAGTTACTATTTAAAACAGTAGCTATTGAGCACAATCATGGACTTGGCCCATGGCTAGGCTGCTATGCAACAGTTAAGGCCCAGCCTGCCAACATGTTTTAGGCCACACCTATCAACCTATTTTAGCGTGGTCTGGGCCAACCCAAGCCTGCAAGGAAGGCCTGCAGGCAGGCCTTTATAGATAGCATGAGTGGCTTCTTCCAAGGGAGAGCCACTTTTTGTCTTTTCTTGGAAAAGGCTATACTTTTGTCTTTCTTATTTACCTTTCCAAAGCTACTCTTTATTTCAAATTTCTTAGTCTCTGCTAGTGATTCCAATTTTTTTTTTAATAAGTTTTTTTTATTACAATAGTAAAAAATAATACAAAAATCCTATGCCTTTATGGCTTTCAAAAATTTATCTAATTGATTCTAAATTGAAAAAAATCATATAATTAACGACTAACACCATCAGTCAATATAATAATTTATAATCATTCATTTCATGAATAATAAAAAAAAAATTATTAATATGTACCTACTCATCAAGAATATAAAATAAAATTCGCAATTACTAAATTAAAATAGACACGAGTCTAGCTTTGATACCAATTGCAGGAATGATGTATAAAATTTTTGTTACATTTATTTTAATTTAACAACAAAAGGGTATAAGAAAATTACCTTAATTGAGAATTTTTCAAGGATATTTTCTTTTAACACTAACAAATCTTCTGTACTTTATCTCTTACCAATAAATTACTCATATGAATAAGTTGATAAATTGCAAAAAATTTAAATTTTGTGTTCTTAATTTTTTTTTCTCTATAGAAAACATTTAGCTCAAAGAAAAGTACCAAATAAATGTAAAAGTGGTTTTAAAAATCTTTTTTTATAATGTAAGAATCCTTATTTTATCTAAACTCTTAATCTTATTAGGATTAGAATAAAATAATATTTTTATTTTATTTTAATTTAGATAATTAAATGATAAATATAATATCTAATACTATCTTTATTTAAATAATTTAGATAATCCATAATTATCTAATTTAATTATTTTATTTAAATAAACAATATAATTATTTATTTAATTCCATAACTATTATGGAGTTAAAATAAATAATTATATTGTTTATATCTAATACTATGTTCCAATACATTTCTTTTCTTAATTTCTTGTTCTAATTTCATTCTAATGCCCTAATTATAATCAATTGAAGTCTCTACATCCAAATCACCCAAAATCCTAATTCTTACCTTGCCAATTTCTTCAATGTAATGACTCCTTCAAGCTCCACACTAGAATTCAACTCAATCTAAACCAAGAATACACACAAAAACATCAATTGAAGTAATTTTGTAAGTTCACATATCAATCTCATAAAATAATAATTTTCTAACCTCTTTTTTTTAAATTTTCACTAATGGAGGCTTCAATTGATCTTAGGAACTAGTATGTGACCTTATTTTAGCTAGATTAAGCATGAAAAATCATGAAAAAAAAATTAAAATTTCACTGTAGCAGCCCCCTTTCTTTTGCACGAATTTTGCTCTATTATGCTCTAAGTGTTGTGCTTTTGATCACTTAAAATTTCTACACACTTCTACCATATATATAGTGCTCCCTCAAAAGACCAATTTGTCCCTCTACTTACTCTTAATTTCTAATTTTTCACTGGTTGGAAACTAAGTATGTAATTGGTTCATTTGTAACTATCTAGTTAGAATAGTCCAAGGAACTAACTAAAATTCCCAACTTGGCAATCTATGAGATTGTTTCTAATTGGTCCATTCTCTAATATACGGATTGTGTTTCTCAACAAAGGCTTGTTCCATACATAACCCTTAAATAGAAATTCATGTAGTAAATTAAAATTTCCTTTTCCAAGCCAATAGAGAAAAATTCCAAAATATTCTAGGGTTGTCCGATGCTTCGATCGAGTGTGAAATTACCAAATGAGGTCTAATATCTCTCACGCGCACCATAAAAAAATATTTCTAATAAGGTTAAAATCGGGTAACCCCACGGTGTCTTCATTACTCTATACCGAAATCTAGGCATCAATACTACTAATGGGGATTGGATAGTACATGGCGCAACGTGCCAAATAATAGAAAAACCAATGTGTCAAGCAATGGACCTCGAGACCAGGGGGAAGGGTCAAACCATTTTAGACTAGGTGGCCCTCCGGGGGCGCCCCGAAATTCGAGAAGCAACGAACAACTGGGTGAGGGAAGAAGAGTGGCCCGGATTGAGGATTTTGTTCCTCTAGTCGTGCCACTCGAAGATGTCTACGAAACCATCAAGAATAGGGGATTGCTACAAAGAAATTTCAAAGAGAAGGGAGCAGAACGGCAAATGGATCCTAAGAAATGGTGCAACATGCACAAGAGTCCCTGACACGCCACCAGAGAATGTACCGAGCTAAGAAAATAGGTCGACCACCTGATAAGGAATGGGTACCTGGAAGAATTCCAAGTGAATCGACAGACAACGTCCACCAGTCCAACCGGTACCTTGAACCCCAACTCCGTTGCAATTATTTCAAGGGGACCTATGCTGGTAGGAGACTCGAATAAACAACGGAAGAACTACTCCAAGTACTCAATGGTAGCACATCAAGTCATGTGCAACACTTCTTTAGCCAAAATGCCGAGACTACCACAAGAGCTACCAATCATGTTCACAGAGGAAGATGCTCAAGGGGCCAGTTACCCCACGACGACGTACTTGTAATCAAAGTAGTGGCAGCATGAGAGAAGATAAACAGGGTGTTTGTCAACCTGGGCAGCTTGGTCGATATAATCTTCAAGGAAACCCTGAACGACCTAAAAACTAGGAACCTCAACATAGAGGAGACCCAAGCCTCACTACAAGGGTTCGAGGATAGCTGTGTGATGCCGATCGGAGTGGTGAACTTCCCCCTCACCATCAGATAAAAGCCCTATAAGAAGACGATGATGACTAGGTTAGTGGTGGTAGACCGCTGATAAGGCGTAATTGTATAAACTATTTTATCTTCCTAACTTGATATTTGTTCAATTTATCTCAATAATTGGGTTATTTATGCGTATTAATGTTGTTTTATAGGTTGAAGCATTATCGGAGCAAAAATACCGGAAAACGGACGCAAATCGGAGCATTAGAGATAAAAATACGAATGGGGGCACTGTTGCTACAGTAACACTGTAGCTACAGTACTGCTACAGTACCAGTGTAGCACAGTGTAGCGCCGCAGCGCTGGATTTCAGCGCCGCGGCGCCGATTGCAGAAACTGGGCGCCGCAGCGCCAAATCGCAGCGCCGCGGCGCCGGGACCTGGGCAACAAGTTTTGACAGGTTCCTGAAAATCAGGAAACCCAAAAGCAACTCAAAATGCGCCCTAATTCCGTGCTCTTACCTATTTAATTGCTCAAAACTTACATTTTGAGGAGGACTCCAGCTGGGACAGCAGCTGGAAACACAAAGAAACACCTAACTTCTAAGTTTGAAGAAATCAAAGAGGAGGGAAGCAAGCTTCAACAACAAAGGCATTTGACAGGGATGTCTTCTTTGCTTTGATTCTTTACTTGTTGTAAGATGTTTAGTTTACATGTATTGATGGAATTAGCTCCAAGATTGTGTAGTTTAATGATGAGCTAATTTCGTTCATCTAGGATTACATCCTTGAACTCATTATGTGATTGATTTTAGTTCTCTCTTTTATGGTATTAAATCAGCTTTTGATATATTCATTGTGCTTGTGCTTAATGCTATTTGATTACTTGGCCAGTGGTTAAATTGATCTAGGAATACTTAAATAAACTTGACAAAGGCATTTAGGTATTTAGTCTTAAGCATATTGATGCATGATCATAGTGTAGTACACTTGAGTTTCATATGAGATAGACATATACTCATAAGGCATGTATGGCTCATAAAACTTGTGCTTAATGAATTTTGTTCAATTTATTTATCATAGACATATAGATATTTGATTGGATGGAATAGATTCACTTGACCTGCAAAAGAGGCTTGTGATGTGTTAAGTGTTTTGGTCAATATATCAAGTTGAGAACTAATAAACATCAAAGAGATTCTGCTGAATTCATTTGCATAATGGGGGATAGTTTGTAATCCTAGGATTTCTCATATTGAATTTAACTTGTTGGTAATTTAGTTTATCACTTAGCATAATTAAGTTGTTCTTTTACTTGAGTAGTTTAATCATCATACATTAAATCATTTTCTGGATAATAGTAGAAAGACACCATTTCGGTACTTAAACTAGAAAAGATAAATCATTCTCTGTGGGATCGACACTCTACTTATCATATATTACTTGTTGCGACAACGTGCACTTGCGCTAATTTGTGTTATAGAAAACACACAACAACCGCCCATTCCCGTATATAGTTGTCCTTGGGCGATAGTTCATGGTAAATACTAATGCATCCCTATCCATCAATTACCTAAAGCTCAAGTTCCCTATGGGAGAAGGGATCAGAGTGGCGTCAGGAGATCAGAAGGTGACAAGGAGCTGTTACGTAGTCATAGCAAGAAGGGTATTTTGCATATCCACCATCGATCTATGAGAAAGAATCCTTGAATCCTCAGAGCCGGTGGAAGAGATACAAAAACTTCAGGTCGAGGCCGGGGAATCTGAGAAGGTGGCCAGGATGGGAACCCAATTGAAGCCAAAGGTCGAGTAAGGGCTAACCTGTTTAATTCAAGAGTTTTTAGACATCTTCGCCTTGTCCCACCAAGACATGCCCAGAATTGACCCAAAACTGACTGCCCATAAGCTGACTGTCTGCCCAACATCTCGACCGGTCAAGCAAAAAAGAAGAATCTTCAATTAGGGGCGAAACAGAACTGTAGCGAAAGAGATGAAAAAACTATTAGCGGCTCGGTTCATCAAGGAGGTTCACTACTCGGAGTGGTTGTCTAATATGGTAATGGTAAAGAAGACAAATGAAAAGTGGAGAATGTGTGTTGACTTCACTGATCTGAATAAGGCGTGCCCCAAAGATAGTTTTTCTCTCCCCAAGATCGACCAACTAGTGGACGCAACTACAGGACACGAGCTACTAAGTTTCATAGACACTTTTTCTGGCTATAATTAGATCTCGATGTTCCCCCCCCGACCAGAAAAACACTTCCTTCGTCACCACTAAGGGACCTATTCCTACCAGGTGATACCGTTTGGATTAAAAAACGCAGGAGCCACTTATCAAAGAATAGTAAACAAGCTTTTCAAAAACCTGATTGGCAAAAATATAGACATATACATGGATGACATGATAAGCAAGTCAGTAAAAGTGACGGACCACGTGGCTAACCTCAGAGAAGCCTTCATGGTATTAAGGGAGAACGAAATAAAACTGAACCCCGAAAAGTGCATCTTTGGAGTAAAATCCAAAAAGTTCTTAGGCTTCATGGTGAGCCAACGGAGAATAGAGGCCAATTCGGATAAAGTTTGAGGTATCCTAGAAATGAAGTCTCCAAGCACAGTGAAAGAGATCAGCGGCTAACCGGCAGAATCGTGGCATTAAACATATTCATCTCCAAAGCTACTGACAAATGCTTCACCTTCTTCCAAACCATTAAGAAAAAGGGAAATGATCGATGAACCGAAGAGTGTGAATAAGCCTTCTAGTAGCTAAGGACCTACCTCTTCAAACCAGTACAACTGGCAATTCCAGTGCAAGGAGCATCGTTGGTAGTATACCTGGGAGTCTCGGAATGGGCTGTCAGCTCAGTCCTCACCAAAGAAGATGGGGGGTATAACGACCAATGTACTATACAAGTAGAGCCCTTACTGGGCCAAAAACTCAATACCCTCCACCTCGAAAAATTACTTTTCGTGCTAATCATAATCGAAAGGAAGTTGCGACTCTATTTTCAAGCACATACCATCATGGTGCTAACCAAGCAATCACTCAAATAAATCTTGCATAAGCCCAACCTTTCTGGCAGATTGGTTAGATGGTCCATAGAGTTGTGTGAATTTGACATTCATTACCAGCACCGAACCGCCATAAAAGGGCAGGCCTTTGCTGATTTCATGGCCGAAAGTACCTACGGGACAGTCGCAAGTCAAGAAGTTTTCGAGACAAACTCAAAAATATGGGTACTTTATATTGACGGGGCATCAAACCTGCAGGAAAGCGGGGCGGAGATCGTCCTCATCAGCCCCGAAGGAGATGAGATCAGGTACATTGTTCGCTTTGGATTCAAAGCTTTGAACAACGATGCAGAATACGAAGCTCTCCTAGCCGGGTTAAAGGTGACACAAGCATTAGTCGCTAAGGAAGTACTGGTAAAGAGCAACTCTCAGCTGATGGTAAACCAGGTCAATGGAAATTTCAAAGCAAGAGAGGAAATGATGACCGTTTACCTCGCGATGGTATGGAAGTTGACTGCACATTTTAAGGAGATAAAGATGGAGCTGATCCCCAGAAATGAGAACCATTAAGCGGATGCCATGGCTTGAATGGCGTCAGCAAAAGATGCCAGTATCCCCTGTATGGTACCCATGGAATTCTTGTCGAAGTCGAGTACCCAGAAAGGCAAACAGATCACGCAAATTGAATCAATGCCGAGGTGGATGAACCCCATCAAGGACTACATCTTGAACGGGACTATCCCAGGCGATAGAAAAGAAGCCCAAAGAATTAAATACCAGGTCGCTAGATACTTGGTGATTGATGAGATATCGTATCGAAGGGGTTTCTCTCACCCCTACATAAGGTGTCTGAACCCCACGGAAGTGGAGCGGGTTCTAAAGGAGATCCACGAAGGGGTGTGCAGCAATCATTTGGGGAGGGAGGTTTTGGCCCACAAAGTCTTCTGAACAAGTTATTATTGGCCTACCACCCTTCAAGATGCTAAACACCTGGTTCAGCACTTTGACGCATGTCAGAGATTCGCAGATAAGATTCAAGCACCCGCAAGGGAGCTAACCACAATGAGCGGACTGTGGCCGTTCATCCAGTTGGGGCATGACTTTATCGGACTACTCCCCCGAGGCAAGGGGTCATGCAAGTATGTGGTCATGCCGGTCAACTGTTTCACATAATGGATCAAGGCCAAGCCACTATCAAAAATCACGGAGAAGAATATTCGGGATTTTGTATGAAAGAGTATGATATATCAGTACGGTATCCCCCACACCATCATCACCGACCATGGGAAGCAGTTTGACAACAACTTTAAGAAATTCTGCGAACAAATGAGAGTACGACTGTCGTTTGCCTCACCGCACACCCTAAAACCAACGACCAGGTCAAGTCCAACAAACTGATCAAAAAAATACTCAAGAAAAGGCTGATAGAAAGAAATGGAGCATGGGTAGAGGAGCTACCAGAAGTACTATAGGTGCTCCGAACAACTAGTAAAATAGCCATCGGCAAGACGCTGTTCTCATTAGCCTTCGAAAATGAAACAGTGATCCCCGCAGAAATTGGGACCCCGACCCACCGAATGCTAAACTTTTCTAAAATCGTCAATAACGACCTGATAAAGAGAAGGCTGGACTTGATTGAATAGTTTAGAGACCGAGCCCAGATTCGAGCAGCAACCTACTAGCAAAAGGTGACAAGATGCACAATAGGAAGGTCAAGGCTCAAAGTTTCGAAGAGGGAGACTTAATGTTATGGAGGGTGGTGCTCAACACAAAGAACCCAGCAGACGTAGTCCTAGGTCCCACCTGAGAAGGGCCATACAGGATCCTAAGGCGTGTAGGAGGGGTGTACAAACTTAAAGAAACAGACGGGCAAGCAGTCAAGAAACCATGGAACGCCGAGCTATTAAGGAATTATCTCTAAGCTTTTGTTTGTAACCATTTGTTGTATGAACAACGTGCTTAAATGAAAACTCTTTTGTTTCTTTCCTTTTGCATGAACATTCGCAAGAAGCAAATTGACTGAAAAATAGAACGAGTCACCCATGTAGGCACCCTCGAATTATTTTGACCAAAACAAAAAGGCTTGCATCAAATCGCCTGAAATGGAAAACCGCGCCCTATCTTAGGATCTTCATGATGACATCATAGTAAAGACATCCATATTTTTAACAAGGCATCACCATGACACGCGGGACACTGTGATCGGTTCGACTTTCATTCTATTTTCACCGTCACTGGATAGACACTCGCGGAGCACTTCGTCATGATCGGTTTGACTTTCATTCTATTCTCTCCGTCACCAGCTCAATGCTCGTGGAGCACTTTGCTGTGATCAGTTCGACTTTCATTCTATTTTCACCATCACCAGCTTGACGCTTACGGAGCACTTCATCGTGATCGATTCGACTTTCATTCTATTTTCACCGTCATCGGCTCGATGCTCGCAGAGTACTTCGCCGTGACCGGTTCTATACTCATTCCACAACATTACCATAGGTTACACTGTGGTGCCCATTGAAGAGGGTTTGACCGTGGCTTTACCACGGTATCACTGTGGCCTTTCTACATCATGACACGTTGTTCAGCGTTATTACACCGAGCCGGTCCCCTGGGGGTATTAAAGGGTTCCCCACCTGACACATTATAGGCTACTCGCTTTACACTGCACTAAGGCCTGACGTATCACCAAGGATGACCCAGCTACTCAATTGAATCGGGCATCACTACAAGATGCCCCAAGTAGGTTTTATTTTAAATTATTCCCTGATCGCAGTTTAAGCATCCGCCTAACCGTACCAATTATGAAAATTTTGATTGGTCGAGTTAAAGTTTTTTGGTTCCAGTACCATGAGTTAGAAATGATGACTACTGACTACTATTCGGTCCTGACTAAAGTTGTTCGAAAAAATGATCAACCTATTTAACTACGAGTCTTATTATCATTCGTGAAATGTCTTAAGCAAAAATATGATTATCACTAACGGTGCGGTTGTTTTAACAAGATCAATGTTTGATAAGCGGTTTGGCTATCTTAGTGAATTACGCTATGGTGAAATGAATCTACTTTCGAGCAGGTAAAAGAAAACAAGCACACATTGAAAAAAAAAGCAAATAGTCCATTCATTACATTGGTCAATTATAAGGCGATCAAAAAATAAAAACCCCTACAAAGGAAAAAGGATCATTCAGGTTATAGGAGCGGTATCAGGCATATCCAAGTCCACGACGGGAACTGCTTCAGGAACATTGCCGATCAAATGAGCTGCGACAATGGGCGTGTCGGTCGGAACATCTACATTTTCCTGTGGCTCAACGGGGGCGGCGCCGCTAGTTTGCCCCTGGTCGGTAAGATGGGTAACCTTACCATCAACAAGGGCAGGCGTAATCGCCAGAGAAGGGTCATCACCACCAGTGTTAGCAGGCACCGGCGCGTCGTCATCATGAGCCCCATAAGTTTCCCCTTTATGGAAAGAGCCCCCAGTGGCTAAGGACCATTGCCATTGGAGGTCAATCTCTGGGTAGTGCTCCTTAAAAAGGGCGATGGACCTCTGAAATCCTTCAATGACCAGTCAACCATTGGTTTCACTGCTGCTCAAGCTGGGCCACCAGAGAGATCCGACTTTGTTCAATTAGCTCCCTCTCCTTTTAAGCGGGGCTGAGCTGCGCTGTGAGTTCTTCATTTTGGTGCATCAGCTCCCCAACTCAGACCTCTACCACCGCCAGAGAGTTCGTCATCGTCTGCTCGACCAATCATTTTCAGTGCTCGAGCTCAGACAATCTACTCTCCACCTCAGCCCTGGTAGTCATCATCTCCTCTAGTTTGGCCCCTACCTTATCAGCCATCTTTCTCTCCTACTCAGCAATCCTCTATGCCCGCTGAGTCTTGGCGCAGGACCTAACAAGGTCATCCTCCATTTTCTATACACGGGTTGCGAAACCCATGATCTCGGCTCAAAATCGAGAAAGAAGGAAAACAGACCGCGAAAAAATGCAGGGTCAAAGCAAGCAAATGCACAAAGGAGAAATAAACCAGATATCAGGCAACTTAGGTAAAGGGCACACCCCAGTGAGATGTTGAAGCCCATGGCAGGATCCAAAGAAGACGTCTGACTCGCCTAGGTAAGGATCACATATCTCTCTAGCTCCTGCATCACTGAGAGCAAAAAGCCCAAGTCATCCCTAACCTCTAGGACCAAAAAGGAGGAGGACACTCAAGAAGGCCCCTTTCGCCTCAGGGAGTTCGACCAAGATATGGCTGGTTCGGCCTATGTAACCTGGGCTGATGGACGAGCTGGAGAGCCCTGCCCTATGCTCGGTGTTAGACGGTAGGAGAGTCTTGTGGTAGAGCCTCAGTGGAAGCTTGTTCCCTAGAAGAACCTCTCTGGTCCAAACGCCTCTCTTGGACAGTCAGACCCCAAGCCCTGTCCTCGCATGCCTAATTACCCGTAGATGGCGAAGATGACCCCTCCCCCGGGAGGGCCCCCTCTCCCAACTTCTCTCGGAATCGAACAGCTTTCCCATGACATTGTCAGGGTTTAAAGGCCTCCGACCGCTAGAGAAAGAACCTTCAGTTTGACTCATCTTCCTTCTTTTACCACCTTCTTGCTCATACATTTCTACAATTTACACAACGTAAGAACCAAAAAGGAAGGAATGGAAAGGGAAATTTTGGAGCAAAAAAGATGGAAACTCACTTCGGGTTCGTGGCAGGGAAGGAATAGAAGGAACTAGTCCCGATTCAACAAGGCTGGATGGGGATAGTAGCTCATAAACCGGGCAGATATATAGAAGCGCTGCGTCTATCTAAGTAAGGGCCTACTCAGAAACTTCCACGTTAGTCGCCCAGATAACTGCAAAGAAAGGGCAAACAAAGCAAAGTCAGCCGAGCTGAGCTGATCACTTAAGTCTACACATTACGTGAGAATCAGAACCTACATCCATAGAAAAGACAGCAGGGATGACCCACTTTCCCCCACCCCTCTTGAGGAGCCTTTGACTCTACTCTCCCCTGGCAAAAATCCATTCCCTCTTCCAGCCCTTTACGGAGGTTGGTCGACCCGGTTTCAAGTTCTGAAGGCTATGAAACGAGAGGTAATAGAAGCCCTTCTGGCTCCTAGCATTGCTCCTGAAATGGTACAGGTAGCACAACTCCTGAAAATGTGGGGGGGGGCCTACCATTAACCACAAGACGAATAGGCCTACAAGCACTCTCCATGAGTTCGGACCTAGCTGAGAAGGGGCTATCTCGAGGCAGGCCAACATCTTAGCAAAATACCGCTGCATGGGAAACCCAAGTCCCAACCTCAGGACCTCAACATGAATGGCCACCTCGCCATTGGTAGGGCTACTCAGATAATCCTCCTCGGAGGGCAGCCTGATGCTGACTGTCTCAGGAATGTCATAGGAGTGCCTGATAAGGTTTAGGTCGTCCTCACTAAGGCAAGAGGCATGGTATCTGGTATTCATTTCATACTCAAGTACCTTCACGCCCTTCCCTGCCACTGGGTCCTCGGGATCGTTGCCTTCGCCCTCTCTAGAACTTCAAAACAGGAAAAATGCAAACAAAAGGCTAGAAGCAAAGCCTAAAACGAGTCCTTGGGAAAAATAAAACAAAAGAAAATAAAAAGAGAATATAAGGACATATCTGAAGAACTGAGGAAAGTCGGAGTGGAAAACGACGGAGGTAAAATCACCAGATTAAGAACGCACCTTCGACAAAGAAGCAACAGTAACATAGCAGGATGACAGTAGAAAATCAAAAATGCGTGATAAAAGGTACAAAACGAAGAAGAAGGTGGCTATTTATAGGCAGTAGTGAAGTGATCTAGGCTGTTCAAAATTAAAAATGAATTGGCAAGATCGACGAGAAAGGCAGAAAGGCGTTTGGTGCCAAAGACGCAATGCCTCCGATCCCCAGGTGCAATAAAGGCGCGTCTCTTCAGATGGTTGCAACCCAAGCCATTGGATTCAAATAGATTAGACGGTCCGGGGGACTTCAGTTAGTTAAACGTCACTCAGAAAAAGAGAAAGACACGACGTTTGGGTCACAGCTGCTATCAACCACACGATCGAAAGAAGATCAACGGCTGACAATAAAGAGACTAACGCAAGAATAAAGGACGACGTTTGAAGAGACTTACCATTAAATTTAAAAATCTTGAGAGAAATTGACACTACGTGGCGATGACTTTTTAGGTCACCATGATGTCACCACAATAATCCCGTCCGCTCTAATTTTCCCAGAATTCAGACCAGATCACAAAATCGCTTTTAAGGAACAAATTGGATCGGATCGGGTGAAAAAGACGGCAGAAGAGAAGATGAAGTGGGGGGCCCGGGGAGCAATATAGGTCGACCAGACCATTTTTTAGCGACACAGCCAACACGGGTGCAAGTCACCGCCTCACCGTTTAATGATAGTAGGTGGTGGCCGACGCCACTCTCTACTATTTTTGACCATTTTCTGGTCTTTTCTTACCAAAAATGATCTCACCACTGTGTAGATCAAGAAAAATGGAGTCCAATGATGTAAATTTGATAAAGTTTTGTTATCGGTGTGTCACCGAAAAACTATCGAGAGCGGTCGGCCGAAAAACTGTCATTTGTAACAAATCATACAATGACATGTGTCCATTTATATATTGGGGGTAAAATGGTAAAAATATATTAAATGTAAAATTTTTATCCAAATTGAAGGCAAAAATTAACGAATTAAGGCAAAATTGAGTATTTTACATCTAACGGGGGCAAAGTTATTAATTAGCCTAAAACGTTAGGGTAAAATTATCTTTATCCCTTAACATTTCTAATAAAATTGTTAATATTATTAATTATTAAATAGTAAGATGCTTATAACATTTCAAACATTGTATGACCTGAAACCTGAAGGAGATAAGATCTGATCTAAAAGAGTTTATATCAGTGTTAAGAGTTAACAATGCTAAAAGTTATAAGTGTTAAGAGTTAGCAGTGCTAAGAGTTAGCAGATTATAAGAGTTAGCGACATCTAAAGAGTTAGAGCCTAGTCTGAAATGGGACAAAGACTTGAGAATATATTAGTAATGACGTAGTTGTAAAAAGTTGTAGATGGTGCTAGAAAATGTCATTATGCAAGTACATTCTCAAACATTATGTTCCTAATCTAATTTTATCGATACGGGTCTATCGGTGAAATTCAATAATATAGATTAGTGTATGTCTATATCTGTATGGTCCAGATGGTTAGTCTTAGCAAATCATGAGTTTAGTAGATGCTTGTATAGAGATATAGGTATTCAGTGAGGACTGGGTATTGAACAGACTCACAAAGACTTGAGTGCCGCGGTGGGCTTGTGAGTGATCCACCATACTTTGGTTCCACACATGTCATAAACCTTTCATGGTTTGACCACTGAGTGTTGCTGGGTATGGTCCGATGCTCATGGAGTTCAGTGTGTATAGATATGGGATCTGTCAGCTCATATGAGTGAGTTGTATATCCTGATGCTCTAAGATTATATTTCAGGAAATCTTATGGCCATAAGTATAAACCCTGAGAATAGTTTCTATATGGCTAAACAATATCGTAAAAGTATTTACGGATATTATTTATGAAAATACAAATTTGGAGATAAATTCAAGGTTGGGCAAATAGAGATTTGATGGTGATGGTCTATATCTCTGCTCTTCCAGGATATCAATAACGAAGGGATTATACGTATATGTTATAACCTCAACTTATATGGTCTAATGTGCTGCTTTGATATATATGTAACGTGTGTGTGGAGCATCATTCACAGACATATAGAGGAGTTTCATATGACCAATTGGGCGTGGACCTTGAGAGTCTCACAATATGAAGTGTATGCGTTACGCACTAGGGTAGCGAATTAGATTCAATAATTTAATTCAGGAAATTCTAGCAAACCAGATATTTGTTTAAAGATTCCTTGAGATGTGCATTTATCAAGACTTAATTGTCTAGTATATCATATAATTAGTTGACATAAGCTGTTAACTAATGAGATGTTGACAAGTGGCATAATTTGGTCTATAAATTGATTTTACCTTAAACTGATCTATTAACCTTGCTAGTAAAAATAAGTAAGGTAAAATAATTATTCAAAAATGTTTTGAGTAATTAATTAAATATTATATACAATAATTATTATTATTGATGTGATGTTTCTATATCTTATAATTAAGTGCAAGTATACACTATCGTATGTAAGTAATAAAATGACTAACTAAGTCGGATGTCGAACTCACAGAGATAATTTCTTCTTTTTAACCAATTACTAAAATTATGTCTTCCTAATAATTATTTAGAAAAATAAAAATCTAAAAATGAATGTAGAAAATATAAAAATAAAAACACAATGCAAAAAGATTTACGTGATAGCAATATAGAGAAAACTTAGGATTAATACTATCCCTCAATATGCTTTCTAATGATTAATTTTCTAATATTTAACTCCCTTAGTCTTTGTTATTATTCAAAACACTAATGTATTTACAAGCCTCTTCTAAGGTCATGCAAGTATACTTTAATTTACCAAATACCTATATTCTTATAGTACTTGTAATAAATTAAGATTCATTAAGATTAAGTCTTATTGATCATACATGCCAATTAGGTATATTCCTATCCTAAATTGAAACTTGTATATGCAACATTGAATGTTATTCTACAATCATGCATCAAATTATCTAGGTCTAAATATTATGATTCCTCTTCCGAGTTTATCAACAATATTACCAACTCATTCACCATATATTGGCCATATATATTGAAGCATTAAGATCAAGTTATTTGAATATCAAATAACTAAGTTTATTAAATATTCAAAAGATATGGCAATTAAGCACACATATTGAGTTCAAGTATTAACAATAGAAAATAAATTTAGCTCATGGCTATAAGAGAATAGTAGTAAAAATAATAATAAATCATGATACAATTAATAGCAAACCGATATAGACGTCGAATTGCTCTTAATTGCGCTACCTAAGATACTCTTGATGCCGAAGAACGCCTTGAATCTCTCTCTAAAGTTGCTTCAATTAAACTCCTATTGCTTTCCAAGACTCGTGCTCTATATTCTTGGTGTTCTTGAATATTTCTTGGGTTGGTTTTTAACGTCTGGGGTCGAGGGTCTTTTTATAGGGATTGACATGAGCTTGAAAATCTCAATTTTCGTCGGACTAGGACTAGCATTACCGTTGGAGCCATATGCTTTTGTCGCTGGGGCATTGGCCTATTGCTGGCACAATAAAGATATAACGCTGAGGCGCTGGCCTATCGTTGGTGCGATGCAGGTCTGGCGCTGGGGCGCCAGTTGCGAGTTCAACGGGTCGTCTTTTTTATTTTCTTATTTCGATCTCTGTTCCAGCGTTAGGGCGAAAATCCTTGTGGCGCCGGGGCAATGGACTCATATTTTAAAAACTTTACATTTTAGTCCCTGTTCTTTAAATTTCGTTCAAGTCCTTATAAATAACAATAAAACACATAAATAACCATTTATTCTCATAAAATAATAAAATATCAAAATAAAAATATGAGAGAATATATGACAAATTTGCCCTTATCAATTATAAATATCAATGACAAACAATTATTACTATGACCTATTAATAATAACATAATATTATGAATGATATTGAAGTAAATTTTACAAAACTTATAAAATTAAAAATATTTTAATTTTTATTAAGTGGGTAATTAAATTACACTAGCACAATAATAAAAGAAAACGAAGATTTCAATTTCAATTTTATTAGTGTTAATTAATAGTACTATAAATTTTACTAATGGATAAGCATTAGTAAAAAGAATAAAAAAAAAATATTGGTGGCCAACAAAATTAAAAGATAGGACATTTATTATTTTTTGGTGGAGAAACAAAACAAAAAAATAAAATGAAAGTGGTTTAACCACTAAAATGGAACAAAAAAATAAAATGAAAGGGGTTCAACCACTAAAATGGAGATGAATTGATTTGATCAATTCTCTCTCAATTCCATCATCCGGTCATGCAAAAGAAAAATAAGAGAATTGAGAAGCAAAAATGTTTTTGGATAAAAACATGCTTCAATGAAAAATAGTTTTAAAAGGTGCTATGCAAGAGTTGCATAAACAATCTATTTTCTTGCAAAAAAATATGTATGTGTTGAAAGAATTTGAACAAATGCTGCTAGAAATTAATCAAAGCTACCATTCTAGCTCCACAATTCCACCGAATTGTTGTGGACTAGAATTATTCAAAGGTAAACTTCAAGGTGGGCTCTAAAATTTGTAATCTTCACCGAAGTTCCTCAAAGATATGTTTCTGCAATCTTAACTTGTTTATAATTTAGTTACATGTGTACATATTGATTATATGTTTAATTTTGCTGTAAATCGTATATGTGAGACATATATTTAAGTTTTTCAACATGTACATAATTACATGCATATACCCAAAAATACGTTAACAGTTAGATAGGGATATCAACTTGAATATGTATGCATAGTATCTCATTTAACGCTCAGGAGAGGTAATGAGATTAGTCTCAATCCCTTGATTAATAAATTGAACGAAATGCTAAATAGGAAGAACACAGGAAGAATAGAATGAAATCAATACTTCAGGATCCTATTTGTATAGAATTCACCATATCGCAAGATTATCATTTTGTTGTTAGATTATATATTGTAAGACTTGATGGAACTCTATTGAACAATATGTGTTAATGTTGTTATGTGATTAATAGCTATTTTGTGTTATTTGTTTATGCTTTTTATGTGTTTAATGTTTCTAATTGCATTGGGAAATGGATTGGATGATCTAAACATTTAGGTTATGTGCTTAGAAAAGTTTAATCCATATGTTAGTTGTAAAAAGCATAGCCTTAAATTTAATGAGTTGGGAGACTATTAGACTTAGGGTAATCATTTAAGGGTAGCTTAATGCGTGTATATATAACAGGTTAGATAGGGATATCAACTTAGTTGTATATGTATAGTATCTCATTCGGCACTCAGGAGAGAGAATGAGATTAGTCTTAAGCCCTTGATTAATGAATGTATTGATTAATTTGCTAATCAAAGATGATAAAGAGCATAGAAACAATAGAGGAAAATAAAGTCCTTAGAACCTCACTGTCATAGAACTTTCATATCTTTAAATTACCAAGTTATTTAGTTTTAAGCTCTTTTTAATTTCATATTTCAAATTATCATTTAGATTAGCCTAGATAAAGTGAGGTTGCCAACATCATAGTACTTATTATCAATTTAGGACACAATCCTCATAGGAACGATACTCATTCATTACTTTATTACTTACTCACAACCCGCGCACTTATAGTTACAATTTGTGTGCATATAATTTCGCAAACACTATACATATTATTTTTAGCGCTGTTCTGGGCACTGCAGCGCTGGTCATTGTAGAAACAATTACTATAGCAATCTACTGCAGTAGGTATTATAGTAATTTTGTTGTTTTTACTTTATTTTCATTAGATTTTCATCCTTATTTACTCTATTGAATCCAAACCTACAAAATAATAATAAAATATATAAAAAAATAAATAATCTTAATTTTAGATGAACAAATATTAAGGTAGGAAGATGAAAATATTTGACTTAATTAACCCTTATCAATAAGTATGTTATCATCACAATGATAATTAGAAAAGACCTGGTTACCCATACGAGGTGGGCACTTCATGTGGTTATTACGACAATCAGACCAGTCATTCCCTTGGTTTTGTTCCATTGAGTTTCTAACATCATTTTTTTTGTGCCTTTTAATGTTGAAGTTGTTTGAGTACAAGAAGGTGTGATTCTAGAATTTATTCCCTTTAATATTTCTTTGGATGTTGACTAGTCTATTTCTATAAGTAGAGAGTTATAAGATAGTTTGTAACTTGGAACGTAGTTCTGCTGTAAGAACTTAGAGTTCCTACTTCTGTTGATCCAGTTCCTCCTATAAGTCCAATTATTGCAAAGGTAACCACAGTTGGTCCCTCCACCACCAAACTTACTTATGTTCCTCCTCCATCAATAGAAGGAGTTACTTCTTCGCATCCTGCATGCGATGAAGATGGTCAGTCTTAATATTTTAGAGTTCTTATCATACTAAATATTATTTTTACTTATTGAGTTTTTTTTTTCTTCTTGTAAATTTCTAGGCTTACATAAAGGACCTCTTTAACTTGATTCTAAACCTTTCTCGTCACAGAGCAAAAAGAACAAGAACCTCAAAAAAGAAGAGAGAGATTTTTTTATAGCTTTTAGAAGTGTAGAGGCCACTTTGACTTCTAAAAAGCAAAGGTCAAAACTCACCGAGGTTCAATTACATGAAGTCACACCAAAACCCACTCAAATAGAGGTTCTAGAAGTTTCATAAAAGCCTCCTCCAACTAAATTTATTTTTTAGACGACTGTAAAGGTTACTTAAAAGAAAATTCTAGAGGCTATTCAAAACCTCAATTTTTTTATAGTGCTCATCTTCCAAGCAGTGAAGGAGGAGTTTTGTTGAAGGGGATGCTAAAGATTTCATAGATGAGCTTTCTTTGTTTGACTTTGATGTTGGAATGATGGACTTCATTCCTTTCTTATGTGCAAAATACTTTAACTTATTTTTTGGACAATTTTTTCTTCCTTAACACACTTTTGGTTTTTCATTTATGTAGAAGAACTAGCTAATATGAGTTGCGACTCTAATTCTAATTCCAACCCTAAGGGCTCTACCCCCCTCAAGAATAAGAACAAGAAGTCAAAGTACTGTAAGAACTGGTGGGTGATCCTTATATCGATATTCACTACTAAGGTCCCCCATTATTATGCTCAGAGGGATGAAAAAGAATTTTCTCTAAAGTTTATCAAGTTGAGCACTGAAGAGCTACAGTGAAGTACTCTGTCTATATGTTTCTTTAAACATATAGAGAAAGCTTTACAACTATCTTATCGATGTTATTTATAAGAGCTAACCAGGAAATGGTGAGAAGGCTTCTAAACTTGAATTATAAAGCTTATAAGGAGAAAATTCCTACTCCCTTTAATGATGGTAAATAGCCTAGTCTATGTTTATTGGTCATTGAAATTGCTTTCTCTAAATTCCTAATGTATATTACTTTTGGTAGCACATGTAGGATATCTGCTTACCACAGATGCATTTGAGCAGGAGTTAAATGCGTCCCAGCATTAGTTGAACATATTGAATGAACAGGTAAAAAATCTTACTGAAGAGGACTAATTTAATAGTAGGTGGATCCTTCTATTGGAGAGGGAGCTCTGATGAAGGTTAGATAGGTTTTATATTTTCATACCTCAAGTTTAATATTTTTTTCAAGTAATTAAAAATATTTGGCTATTTATAAAGTTTATTGATAAATTATAAGTTTTCAATCACTCGGTATGAAGATACTAGAAGCTAGACAAAAATAAAGAAGAATTCAAGAAAAAAACCCAACACTACGGCTCTTAACTTAGAAAAGCTGACGCCATAGCGCTCTACAACTATTGTCATGGTGCTCGTTTGGAAACTAAAAATATAGATTTCTAGGTCTCAGCACTGCGATATTCAAAGTTTAATGTTGTGGCACTCAACATAGAGTCCAACGCTGTAATGGTTAGAAGCCAGCATTACAGCACTTATGCGGTACAAATACTAACACAAATATACTCAACTATATGTATCGTCCCAATTAGTATAATAATATAGATCAAATACCATTCCCACAGAGAAATTTATACGTAATCATTTTATCAATGCTAAAATTAATCTTAATTTTTATTCAGACAGACTTAAAATTGAATTACCTATTTTATCTAATTGTGCTAAAATTAATCTAAACTTAAGCAATAAGCAAACAAGGATGTAAATTTACCAATATTAAAGGAATTTAAGGTTTAAAATTATCCTCCAATACTTCATTGAACATATTATTCTCTTGTTTAATCCCTAAAAAATGAAATGTTTGCTAAAACTCTAATATTATTGCTGTTATGCTCGCATGGTGTGAGTGTTTGGATTATAAATCCTAAGCACAAGAGCACGCTATCGCTAACAAGTAATAAAGAGTAAGGGGTGTCGATTCATGAGGACTAGTGCTTTGCTATATTCAAGTACTAAAATTTATTCTCCTATTTTTATCCAAACAAATTGATTTAATTTAAGAGAAAATTAAAATTAAATTAACAACTAAATATTCAAATTAAAAATTCCAATACTATCAATAATGTACAATGTCTAGGATGTGTAGCTATCCCTTAACCCGTGTTTATTGTGGATATGTTTTGAATGTCAATTCTTTGGTTAGTTATCAATCACAACACTAGGCTCGTCGCAAGCCTCTTCCGGTGGTCGAGTGATTATACCCCACTCAATCCAACGCCTATATTCCTATGATACCGAAATTAAGTGGAATTCATTCAGTCCCAGTTATATTAACTATGCAAGCCACCTAGATATATTCCTATCCTAAGTGAAACTTATAGATGTTACTCTATAATCATAAATCATAAATCATTTTGTCTTAAAGCTAATCAATGAGATACCTTTTCCAAATTTATCTTAATGAATCCAAAGTTTATGTATAAGATTGACCAAGTTAAATACAAGCATTAAGCACCAACAAAATGAATAAAAACCAAGTTCATGCATTCGAAGTTGAAATATTTACAAACACATAGTTAAGTTCAAGACTACAATCCTGGACAAAAGTATTTAGTTCAACATAATAAATTTCAAGTAATAAAATACAAGAGATAAATGATACAACCAAGTTTATATCAATAAATACAGAGCTGAAGTCCAAGTGATTCTCTCAAGCCTTGGTTCCAATGCTTCTCTTGCACGTATTAGTCTCCTTTGATGATGTTGATCCTTCTCCAAATAAGTTCTAAGTGTAGAAAAATGTTTATTTGCAGTAAAAATGTGTGATTTTGACATAGAACGTGTTGGTGATAGTGCTTACGTGTCATTTTAATATTATATGAATATTAATTATATAATATTTATACAATAAAAATTTTGAATAAAATCGGTAGTATTAAATATATATGGTATGATGCTTGTAACATTGCAGACATTGTATGATCTGAAGGCAATGTTGAGAATTATAAATACTAAGAGTTAGCAGGTTATAAGAGTCAGCAAAATCTAAGAAGTTAAAGACCTGAGAATATATTAGCAATGACATAATTGTAAGGAGTAGTAAAGAGTGTTAGGAAATGTCATTGTGCAAGTATGTTCTCAAACTTTATGTTCCTAATCTATCTTCACTGATGCGGGTCTATTGATGAATACCTTATCATATATAGATCAGTATATGTCTATATCTGGATAGTCTAAATGATTAATCTTAGTAGACCATAAGCTTAATAGAAGCTTGTGTAGTCATACGGGTATTCAATAAGGACTGGATAATGAACAAATTCACAAGGATGTCCAATAAACATCCCATAAAGTCGTCAATAGAAGGTCTTCTCAAGTTGAGTAGTATTCGTGATCCTTTGACCTGAGCGCCATGGTGGGCTTGTGAGTAATCCACCATACTTTAGTTCTACACATGTCAAAGACCTTTTATAGTCTGATCATTGGGTATCACTAGGTATGGTCTGATGCTTATGGCATCTGGTATGTGTAGAAATGGGATCCGTCAATTCATATGGATGAGTTGCATATCCTGATGCTTTGAGATTGTATTTCAGGAAATCTTGTTGCCACAAGCATAAAATCTGAGAAATGGTTTCTTGTGGGATAAACAATATTGCAAAAGTGTTTGCAGTTATTGTTTATGAAAATACAAATCTAGAGATAAGTTCATCATTGAGTATATTGAGATTTGATGGTAATGATTTATGTCTCCACTCTTCTAGGATATAAATGATGGAGGGATTATACGAATATGTATTAACCTCAGCTTGTATGATTCAATGCACTGTTGTGTAATTGTTGTAATGTGTATGTGATATATTGTTCACGGACTTACGAAAAAGTTTTGTAAGGCAAATGGGTGTGAACTTAGGGAGTCTCACAATATGAAGTGTACTCGTTGAGCACTGGTGTAGCGCACCGGGTTAAATAGTTTGATATGAAAATATTTCAGAAAATAAGAATTATTTCAGGATCTCTCCAGAAGCTAATGGGCTTAACTGTTAAGCCTAGGTGCTTGACAAGTGACAAGTGATGATTGGTCATCACTTGCCACCACAAATTGCCAATCGTCAAGCAAAGGCATAATGATGCCTTAATTGCTTAACAAATGGCAAAGCATATTGCCACGCTTTTTAATTAAAGGACACATGTCCTTAACGTGTCAAAAATGTCTTCTTAATTACAATTGTGTAAGAAGAACAAAAATAAGAATTAAATAATAATAAGTTGTTATTATTACTTAAGTTTTGGCAATTGTGATAAATCGAGTGAGAAGAAAAATTGCCATTTTTTTTTGTGAAGCTAATAGCAAGTGTTGCAATTAGAATAAAAACATACTTGGTCGAGGCACAAGCAAGAAGCAATTGCCACCTTTAATTGTTAAAAGACATGTTCTTTAATTGTTGAATACGTGTAACTAATGGTAATTGTTAAATGTTTTATATTACAAATTGTTTGCAATATAAAAAGGGCTTTGTGTATGGCATTCGGATATAAAAGAAAAAGAAGAAAAATTTGTAAGCGTTATAAATGGGTGAACAAATAAGTCTAAGTGTTAGACAAAAAGTAAAGTGTGACAAAGAGAAAGAAAGAAAAAAGTTTTCTTTCTTTGCTCATAAATTAATTCGAAAGATAAACAAAGAAGTAAAGAATTACTTCAGTATAATTCCAGCTGAAATAGAAAGCTGTCATTCGAACTCCAGTAATCTCACCAGTGTTTTTAGACTAGAATTATTCATAGTACTATTTTAGGTTAAGTTCCTAATTCTTTTAGTGTAATAGACTTATATTTAGAATGTGTATATTGCAAATTATATTTTCATTTTCGTTGCGTTGATTTGTATGTGAGACATCAAAATAAAATAAAATTTAAATTGTAATGTACAGATTTGCACCCAACTATAAGCATACTTACAGAACGTGCTACCTAGATGCTGAGATGAAGGTGAAACATTCCAGTTCTCCATAAAAATTCAAGAGTTGCTTTAGATAGTGCAGGAAATAACTGTAACACAACGGCATTTTTCTTTATAATGCAGGGACATTCCCAGCTATTAAGTACAAACGTTGTAGCATTCTCCTTCTTACAATGTTAGGAAGTTCTAGCACTATAGCATTGCCTTCTAGTACGAAGGCATTGAAAAAGTGGCGTGGTTGCATTGCCTTTCAACGCTCGGGCATTGGAGAACTTGAAAATTTGCTGGATTTTATGCTGCTCATCCTCTACATCAACACTGCTGCGCCAAAATTTCCAGAAACACTAGGGCATTTTATACCTTAATGTTAAGGCGTTCATCCTACTAAATGAACACTGGCACATTGCTTCTATAACGCAGCTGCATCCAATGCTTTTCTGCATTTCTATCTCTGAATTTTTCACTGTTTGGTCTCTTTTTTACTACTTTCTTTCTCATTAGTCCATTTAAGTGCTTGTCCTGCAATTTTAGCACAAGTATACATAAATTGACAGCCCAGCGTTCCATCACTAGACCCTCACCACTTCAGCGATGAGGCCTTTTTCACCCAGCGACAGAAGCATAGCGCCCCAGCGGTAGTGCAATTCCTAATTTGACGAATATCAAGGTTTTCAAGCTTAAATCAATCCCTATAAAAGGCCACTCGTCCCTAACATTTAAAGAACATTAAGAACACACAACACAAGTCTTAAAGAGCAATTAGAGCTTAATTGAAGCAGCCATAGAGAGAGATTCAAGGCATTATTTAGCATCAAAAGTTTCTTAAACAGCGCAATCAAGAACAATTTGACATCTATATCGGTTTGCTATTGATTGTATCACGATTTCTTATTATTTTTGCTGTTGTTCTCTTGTAGTCATAAACTAAATTTCCTTTCTAGAGTTAATACTTGAACTCAATTTGTGCGCTTAATTTCTATATCTTTTTAATATTTAATAAACCTAGTTCTTTGTTATTCAAATTACTTATTCTTAATGCTTCAATATATCTAGCCAATATATAGTGAATGAATTGGTAATATTTTTGATAAACTCGGAAGAGGAATCATTATATTTAGACCTAGGTAATTTAATGCATGATTGTAGAGTAACATTCAATGTTGCATATGCAAGTTTTAAATTAGGATAGGAATATACCTAATTGGAATGTATGATTAATAAGACTTAATCATTAATGAATCTTAATTTATTACAAGTACCATAGAAATATAGGTATTTGGTAAATTAATGTATACTTTTATGACCTTGGAAGAGGCTTGTGAATACATGAGTGTATTGATTAATAACAAAGACTAAGGAAATTAAATATTAAAGGATTAATCATTAGAAAGCATATTAAGGGATAGTATAAACCTTAGGTTTTCTCTATATTGCTATCTTCCAAATCTCTTTGCATTATGTCATTGCTTTTATATTTTCTAAATTCACTCTTAGATTTTTATTTTTTCAAATAATTACTAGAAAGACATAATTTTAGTACTTGGTTAAAAATAAGATATTATCCATGTGTGTTCGACATCCGACTCTTTTGTCCCTTTATTACTTGTATACGATAGTGTATACTTGCACTAAATTTTAAGATATAGAAATATTGCATCAAGTAGCCCATGTGATGAGAGGTTTCTAGAAGCCTACAACTATATTCATTTTTGTGGTTGTAAACTTTGAAAGTCATTTTGAAGTAAAGCCTCAGTATTAGTAGTTGGTAGTTAGTAGTTGTAAGTTTTCATTAATTATTATTGTTGGAAATCAAGCGTGTGACATACGAGTATGTACGTAATTACAAAAATTACTACACGCAGCGGAAGCATGTTGTCAAATACACCCAATTTAACAAATTTAACCACATATATCACATATATATTCAAGTATAACTATTATACAACAACTTATATATGATGAACAATTGTGTATATAAAATTAAAATATAAAGAACACTTATCTAATGAAGGTAGCTTTACAAAATCTTCAAGTCCTCTATAATCCAATTGAAGAGCTCACCTTGAAGTGAATTGTTGAACAATTCTAGCCCATAATGATTTGGTGGGATTATGAAGCTACAATGGTAGCTTTAGAATTGCCAGCAACTTGTATTCAAACCCTTTGAATACAAATACATGTTTCATAAATATGAATATGGTTTAGCCATCATGAAAGGAGAAGAAGATGATATTTTATTTTGTTCTTCTTAGTAACACTTTACTAACACAACAACAATAAATTCTCTCTGTCATTGCTAAGTTATCCAAGTGTATAAGATGAACAAAACCAGAAACTTTTTCATATACTAATCATTCAATTCCTTGAAAGAACAATAAGACAAAGCATTTCTCTCTCCCTCCTTCCATTTCTCTCTTGGCCAAATTATTCATTCTCATTGAATGAATATGCCTTCATTTGTTTTGTTTCAATTTGTTATAATAAAATATTCAATTGTTAGCCAAATTTTGTTTTTGTTATTCAACACTTTTTGATAAAATAAAAACAAGTGCTCCACCAATTTTATTGTTAGTGTCCCACTTAGGATTAATTTATTAAGCACTAGAATAATGGCCACCTAAATAAATCATTACCTAATAAATATAATTATTTTAATTATATTAAGTAAATAAATGGTCAACATCTAGGTCCCTCATTGTATTAAAATACAATGGCATGATCAATATATATTATAACATTATCTAATAATATAATTATAATATACAATTTAATTATTCAAAATAATTTTGAATAATTACTTTTTGCCTTACTAGTTTTTACTACCAAAGTTAAATGGTAAAACTAAGGTAAAATCAAATCATTGACCAAATTATGCCACTTGTCAACATCCTATTAATTAAAAACTCTTGTTAATTAATTCAATGATGTACTTAACAATTAAATCTTGACAAATGCACATCCCGAGGGATCCCGAAATAATTATTCTATTTTACTGAAATTTATTGAATCGAATTACTCAATCCAATCCACTACCCTAGTGCGCAATTAGTACACTTCATATTGTGAGACTCTCTAGGTCCACACCTGATTTGTCATATGGAGCTCCTCCATACATTCGTAAACAATGTCCCACACACACGTTACGAATATTACAAATCAGCATATTAGACTATGCAAGTTGAGGTTATTACATATTCGAATAATCACTCTATCATTTATATCCTGGAAAAGCATAGATATAGATCATCACCATCAAATCTCTATTTGCTCAATCATGAATTTATCTCATAGTTTTCTAAGACAAACCATTTGGATCATCTAAATATAGACATACACTAATCTATATTAATGGGTTTCACCGACAGACCCGCATCGATGAAATTAAATCAGGAACATCATGTTTGAGAACATACTTGCATAATGACATTTCTTAGCACCATCTGTAACTCTTTGCAGCTATGTCATTATTAATATATTTTAAGGTCATTGTTTCATTTCAGATAAGGTTCTAACTATTTAAATTTCACTAATTCTATTAATTTGCTAACTCTTAGCACTACTAACTCTTAGTACTTTTAACTATTAGTGTTGTTAACTCTTAACACTGATCTAAACTCCTTTAGACCATATCTGAACTTCTTCAGATTGTACAATGTCTGAAACGTTACAAGTATCTTACTATTTATTATAAATAATATTAACAATTTTATTAGAAATGATAATTATATAAATATTATCATTAAATATTTATACATAATGAGATGGCACGTAAGCATAAATTACAATAATTATAATAAGTGTTGTCATCCTAAATGACTAAGTTATTGGTAGTTAGTAGTTATAAGTTGTCATTAATTGTTGTAATAAATGCTAGACATCTCAAAAGATCTCTATAAATATATAAGAGATAAGGGGAAAAGAAAATAGAATTTATGATATTAATGTTGAGAGTTTTCTCTTAAATTCTTCAAAGAACTTTTATTAGAACTTATCAAAATTTTATCTTGTGGTGTTCTACCAGACTTATCACTCAGTACTTCTTAACTATCTTGAGTATGGCATCTACAATATTCTTATACCTCTGATTCTTATCTCTTGTAGATAATGGGTCAAGGTTCTTGTTTTAGTTTATTTAAAATCTAAATTAGAACAATCACTGGGTAAAGGAACCTCATTGAGTATTGGAGCTCACTTTTCTTTGTGAGGTTCACATCAGATAAGTATTCATCATAACAACTCAAAACAATGAAGTATAACAATACATAGGATTTTACATTTAAAAAAACTATGCCACTCATGCTTCTTTTTACTAAAAAATATATAACTAACATACAAAAGTAAAAGCAATAAATAAAAGACAGTATTAAAAACATAAATAAAACAAAATAACAAAAATAAAGTAATAAAGTTTTTGTTCTCCTCTCTCCCCATCCCCTAACCTAAGCTAAGGCATAGTCCTTATGATAAAAAATTAATAATAAGAGCAACTAAGACTCCCTTAGTAACTACGGGTCACAAGCCATATCCTTCAAGTCTGAGATGGCGATGCCCAGATAATCCCTAAGTGGACTTCCTCATCCTCTGAGGTTGATGGCTACTGAATTGATGTTGGAGCTAGAGCTGGTAGAGCTGGCTAAAGGATGTGAGAGATGTTGAATCCCAATTGTGCTATGCATAATTGCATCCACTAGGTCTGCTAAGCTCTGAAATCTCTCAACTCATGTTGCACAACTGCCAAATCCCTCCTTTAGGCTTCTAGGCGAACCAGTCTAGCTCAGGTCATCATGCTCCTGAATGTGCTGGCTCATTGTTGAGATGTTGTGGAAGGCTTAGTCAAATCTGTAGTTAATTATGGTAGCTGTTGAACCTTTGGCTACTGCGACTATCTTTAACTCTCAGCGGTGTGCAACTGCTAGATCATGTTATAGTCTATGCGCTTGGCCGAATGGATGATGTCCTCATGTACCTCCCAAAAAACTTTAACGTGGTTACAAAGTGTTATTATCAATTATGGAAGGCATAGGCTGTTCTTGGCTAGTTTGAAGCAAGTTAAGATCTTCTATTGAAGTATATACCTAATATTAATGAGCTATCAGATCAAGATAGCAAACAAAAGCACTGCCTGCAGTTTTGTGACATTGCTAATATGTCTGACCGGCACAAGGCGCTAGCAAATAAAGATATACCATGCCTTAGCATCCTTGGTTAAAGCATTGAATCTGAAATGGATAGTTAGGTTATGCGCTATGATCCACTCTATAACTGGGTCACATAAGGTCAGAATGTTCTGATCATAGTCTACCTTACGTCAAACCGCTAGATACTCATTTAGCCCATTGACTGACATCCCATAGAACTAGTTGATGATGTTGTGATCAAATGGAACTATCTTACCCCATACTCTCACTTTGAAGTAAGTGTGCTCCTAGGCGTTCGCATAGAACTTCCTTACTATAGGTACAACCCTCAGCATCAGTGTCTCACAGAAGGTCTTCTAGTGACGATCGACGATTATCTGATGAATGCTTAGGAAATCATCTCTTCGAGACTGAACCCTCACTTTTGAATAATAGATGTGTGGAGGATCGTGTTGTGGAAAAGATCAACTGCATTGTATGTGACAAAGTGGGGTGGCATTAAATGATTGGACCCTCGAAGTGCTAACTTTACTTTTCATTGCTAGTGTCATGTCCAAAAATCAGATGGAATATTGAATAGGAATTGGGTTGTCTTAGGGGTGGATTTTTGTGTTTGGAGAGTGAATTGAGGTTTTGATCCAATGAAACTGATGTATGAGTGGTGGATGAGGTATTTTTAAGCTTTGTTTGGGTGAGGCTTTGGCTTTGGATGAGTTGCAATTGAGAAAGAGTTAAGGGTTTTAAAGTTATGTGGAGATGAAATGATGAAATAGTGGTTTTAAAATTGAATTTTTAAGGAAACGATGTTGCATTAAACCACAGGACGCTAACGTGTGGAGGATGTGGAGGCGTGGTAGGTAGAGAACGCTGAGGCATCTTCAATTTGTCTCTTCAAATTTTGAAACTGCCAAAACACTACTACATTGCATATGAAGAACACTATAGCATTTTCAATTGGGCAGTTAACCACTTTTTGAATTTGTCGAACATTGGAGCATTGAGGTTCAACAACACAAGTACGTTTGAGTAATTATAATTTGCCTTAAGTGCAAATTAGACCTTGGGGCATTCTCTCTTAATGTGGGGCATTGGTGGCCTTTTAGTTCCCCCAGAATACACTAGACATTGCATTTTGGTGTTACAAAATTGGCACCCTAGCGTTGAGCTAGGATGCAGTGGCATTGAGATTCAGCAACACAGCTACATTAAAGTAGAGACTGTGGACCTTTAGGTGCAAATTGGATGCTGGGGCATTCTGGCTTGACACATGGGCATTTAGTTCCTTGGAACATACTAAAAATCATTAGGACTATGACCTAGTGAGATATTATTAATGATATAGTTATAAAGAGTTACAATTAGTGTTAAGAAATGTTATTATACAGTATATTTTCAAAGACATCGTTCCTAATCTATGATTGCCTATACCTTTCGAATTAGTATATGTCTATATTTGGATTATCTAAACAGTTAGTCTTAGCAGACCATGGGCTTAGTAGAAACTCGTATAGGTATGCAGGCATTCAATAAAGACGATGTATTGAACAAACTCACGAGGACCTCCAATAGATATCCTATAAAGCCGTTAATGAAATGTCTTCTTGAGTTGAGTAGTATTCATGGTCCTTTGACCTCAGTGCCATAGTGGGTTTGTAAGTGATCCATCATACTTTGATTCTACATATGTCAAAGACCTTTTATAGTCTGACATTTTGGTTTCGTTAGGTATGGTCTGATGCTTATTGAGCATGGTGTGTATAAATATGGGATCTATCAGCTCACATAGGTAAGTTGTATATCCTAATGCTACGTGATTATATTTTAGGAAGTCTTGTAGCCACTAGCATAAACCCTAAAAAAGAGTTTTTCGTAAGGTTAAACAATATCAAAAAAGAGTTTGCAGATATATTTACAAAAATACAAATTTAGAGATAAGTTTATGGTCGAGCATATAGAGATTTGACAATAATGATCTATGTCTCCACTCTTCTAGGATATAGATGACGGATGGACTATATATGTATATAGTTAACCTTAACTTGTATAGTTCAACACGTCGTTTTGTAATATTCGTGACATGTGTGTAGAACATTGTTCACGGACGTGTAAAAGAGTTCCATAAGTTAAACTGAGTGTGAAACTATATAGTCTCATAATATGAAGTTTACTCGTTGAGCACTAAGGTGGCGGACTAGATCAAAGAGTTCAATTTGAAGAAGTTTCGAAAAGCAAGATTTGTTTTAGGATCTCTCAAGGTGCACATAAGCTTAAATGTATGTTAGGCTTATTATAATTTAATTAACAATTATTGTTAATTAAATAATATGTGGCAAGCAGCCATTTGGCATTGGCTTTAAATGAATAAATAGCATTATGCATGGAGATGTATAGTTACACTTGACAATTACATGGCATGGAAGGTTGACTTATGTTAGTTGCCTTTATCATGCAAAAAAGTGAAAACAAATGAATTGTTCATTTAGTAAATGTGTGCAAGAATCAGCTAAAAAGAAAAGAAAACGTTTTAAAAGCTTTACACTTTAGTCCCTTAAAGCATATTTTGGCCATTTTGAGAGAAAAACAAAATAGCTTAAAGTGTTTAAGCAACAATCTTATTGAAGATTTCATGCTGTTATTCCAACTTCTGCAATCCCACCAACGTTGAGGATTATAATTTTTTGCGATTACGCTTCTGTGTGAGACTTCAAAAATTAAATTCTCTTCGAAAGTCTTCGAAGGTAAGTTCGCTAAGTTTGTTAATGTAACAAACATATATTCAGTATGTATTTGTTGAACAGGAAATTAGATTTCAATTATGCTATGTAATATATGTATGACATGCACTAATTTATTTATTGAGTACACTATCACATGCATGCACCCTTTAGGCACTGATAATAAGTACGATTTTTCCCCTTCATAAATTTATGCTTCATTAGGTGAGATAATTCATAGGCTCTTGAACCAAACATAAATGTGCTAGGAGTTGGAGATTAAAATAAGAGGTTCCATATATATGTAAAATTAAGAGATAAAAGATGTGACAAGATATAGGATTCATACTAGTTGCTGAATTCATGCATGGATTGGATCTCTAGATTATAGCTATTTATTTGATATTCATGAAAATTCAACCTAAGTCTAAGTTTATTTGTCAACTTTGTACTACAAATGAATAGCTAACTTGACTTTTCTTTTATTGTAGGTGCCTTTGGAAGCATGTATCATTGACGAATTTGCTGCTAGATTTTATAATTGTTGGTGTTGGTTTGATGTGGCATTGTTGCTAAATTGGGGAATTGGTGTGTTGCTTTTTTAGGTGATTTCATAGGAAGAAATTGATGCTAACTTATAGTCTATACTTTGTTGTTGAATTTTTGTGAATTGATAACTTTATTTTAGATGTTGAATTTACTTGGATGTTGGATTTTGTGGATTTAGGGATTGATTCATGCTTTATAAGATTGAATTTGAAAATTGATGGTAGCTTTAGGCAAACTTTATTGAGGTTGTAAATTAAAACTAATGAGATGTTAATTTTTTAAGGTGATTTTTGTATATAAAATGTTAATGATTTAATGCATATAGCAATTTGTTAAATATGTAGAAACTATAATATAAATATTATATAATATAATATATATTAATTTAATTATATGCATTAATACTAATAAATTAATTTTGAAAATTAAAAAAGATACAAATCTATCACAAAATAGTGATACATGAGACTTAATAATGACATCATATATTTTAGTATAACCTCATCATGATATCATCAATGCTTACATCATCATTACTTTGCCAAATCATGTGCCACGTTGGTTGCCATATAATCCTACACGTGCCATATGGCACATGTACACGTCACTAACCAAAATTATAAGTCACAAACTTGTGATAAAATGAACCTGTCAAAAAATCGATCTATCACGGATTTATGATAAAAATAATCTATTTCAAATTATGAGATAACTTTAAGCGATAGAATAAATCTATCACAAAACTCTGTTTGTGATAGATATTTTCTATCACCATAGGTTTTCTTTTACTAGTGACTTTATGATATTTTGATGGATATTCTATTAAGAAATAATACCACATGTTAATGCAAATATACTTGATTAAACAAGATTTGTTGGACTAGTTACTCTAGAAAATTGAGGTAACCTTGTTAATCTAGTTTTGCAGAATACTTAACATTTTGGACTTTTTAGTTAGAACAATGAAGTAAAACTTAACCCTTTCAAATTACTAGTTAGGAACTTCAAGCTAAATTCAATTAAATTCAAACTTTCATCTTGGTAGTAGAGAAGTTGGGTAAATAATCTGTTATACTTAACTTAGTAGTGAATAACCAAACTACTATAATTGCTACATTAGGTAGTTGAGGAAGTCGAGTATCCATAATACCAAACTTAGTAAAATTACTAGTCGAGTGTTACAATACTAGACATATTAATCTTGTTACTTATGAAAGTTGATTATTATAATTTTAAACTTACTCAAGTATACACAATGCCAAGCTTACTAGACTTGCTAATTGAGAAAGTCAAATAACCAAATCACAAGACTTATTAAACTTGCAAGTTGAAAAAGTTGAGTAAACAATTCCCTAGACTTTCAAGTCGAGAAAGTCGAGTAAGCAAATCTTAGACTTACTAAACTTGCACGTCAAGAAAGTTAGTAGCTAGTTACTAAATTTCTCGACTTGTAAGTTAAGAAAGCCAAGTAACTAGCCAAACTTACTAGACTTGTAGGTCGAGAAAGTCAAATAAATTACAACATGGTCGAAATCCTTGAAATACTTTCTTGTTCAAATTTTTTGATGGTATACAACTCAAAAATTAGCAAGTTATGATATATTTATCCAATACAAATATTTGCAAACATTTCACCATTACATTCATATGTGGAACTATTTGAAAATCATATCAATAGAGGTTGAAATCATACCTTGAATGTAAAATGTATGTGATTTAAGTTAAAAAAAAACACTAACTTTTGTGATATACAAAGTAAATCTTTAAAAACTTTTAGAGAATGTTGAAGAAAATGTTGGCCTCTTGGATGGGAGTTATTGTTAAACCATTTTTTTTTTTTTTTTTTTTTGTGTTGGGGGGGAGGGGAGGTGCTAAAATAGGGTTGAGAAGTATATAAGTACACTTTGGACTTTTAACGTTATTCCGAAAATAATATTTTTTATAAAAAAATTATGTAAGTTTTATTTTATTTTTTATTTCTATTACAATTCGGATGAGTAAATAAAAAATGAGAAAAAGATATCTAAACTACTAAAGATTTCATAAAAGGGACATGCAAACTTCAATAGTTTTAAAATTTGTATTTACACCCCTGTTAAGTAACAAATTCTATTAACTTTAACAAAACAAATTGGTAATATTAATAAAAGTACAGTTATACCCATCTAATTTAAATCTAGTTAAATACTAAATAGAAGACTTCAAACTCTAACCTTATAATTATTAATTACAAGCTCTAACCAGTTGAGCTATTCTAATTGAGTTGGTATAAAGAGTAGTTTAATTCTCTTTAAAAGAATACTGTAATTAATAGACACTAGGTTAACAAGCGTGTTAAGTCCTATCACGCCCCATTCTAGTAACTTAAGTATCCCCAATTATCTTAATTATTATTTGTAGTAATTATAAATTTATTTAATTGCTGTTTAATTAATGATTTACCATTATGTTTTTCAAGAATGTAGTTTTTTTTTAAAATTAAAAATTGCAGTTAAAGATTATTTTCCTACCACAATTTTGTGTTATTCTAAACTATGGGCTCTTGATACTATAAGAAACAAGTTGATGGATCATCAAAAAGAAATATGGAAAGACGTGTATAGGTCATTTCTTAGAGTTGTAACAAATTAAATTTTTAGGTATTTTGGTTCACCATATGTTACTCCACGAGGTGGAATTATAGATAAAGATGATGAGTTATGGTATCTGGTAAATAATAAGCGTATTCATTTTAGTTGGCAGGAGTTTACGGTTATATTTTATCTAAAAATGGGAGAATATCCAACAATGAGGCAGTTGGCGAAGAAATTGATTCATCACTTATGGAGCGAGTACCTGCCCAGAAGAAATATCTCATTGTAGGAGTTTGATAAGATAATTAAGGAATACGATTTCAACGAGATGGTGATGAAGATTTAGCTAAATTATTATTGATGTATTTTATCCACCATGTATTATTGAGGTGTAGAGAGAAAAGTGATCTAGATTCATTTTTACTCAAAATAGTGAAAAATTTGGAGGAATTCAATAAATATCCGTAGGGTAATGTATCATGGGAAGCTACTCACAAATGTCTTGATGATCGGGCATTGAATGAAAAGGCGGAGAGATTTGATAAGGGCAAATTTGTCATATATTTTCTCATGTTTTTATTTTGATATTTTATGATTTTATAAGAATAGATGGCTATTTATATGTATTATTGTTATTTATAGGGACTTGAACAAAATTTAAAGAAAGGATGCAAAAGAAGCAAAAGCAGGGACTAAAATGCAAAGTTTTCAAAACATGAGTTCATCGCCCCAGCGCTACAAGGATTTTCGCCCCAACTTTGGAACAGTGATCGAAATAAGAAAATAAAAAAGACAACTTATTAAAGTCACAATTGGCGCCTCAGCGCCAGACTGCATCACGCCAGCTACAGGCCAGAGCCTCAGCGCTATATATTTATCACGCCAGCAACAGGACAGCGCCTCAACGCCATTATGACACCGCTTCAGCGGTGAGACCTTATACATGCAGCGCCCCAATGACAGCATCCAGCGCTTCAGTTATAGTGCGAGTCCTAGTCCGACGAGAATTAATATTTTCAAATCATATCAATCCCTATAAAAAGCTCCTCAACCTTAGACGTTAAAAATCACCCAAGACACATTCAAGAAGACCACGAATACAGAGCATGAGTCTTTGAGAGCAATAGGAGTTTCATTGAAGCAACTTTAGAGAGAGATTCAAGGGGTTCTTCGGCATCAAGAGTATCTTAAGCAGCGCAATTAAGAGCAATTCGACGTCTATATTGGTTTGCTATTGATTGTATCATGATTTATTATTATTTTTACTGTTGTTCTCTTGTAGCCATGAACTAAATTTATTTTCTAGGTTAATACTTGAACTCAATATATATGCTTAATTGCCATATCTTTTGAATATTTAATAAACTTATATCTTTGTTATTTAAATTACTTAATCTTAATGTTTTAATATATCTGGCCAATATATGGTGAATGAGTTGGTAATATTGTTGATAAACTCAGAAGAGGAATCATAATATTTAGACTTAGGTAATTTGATGCATGATTGTAGAGTAACATTCAATGTTACATATGCAAGTTTCAATTTAAGATAGGAATATACATAATTGGCATGTATGATCAATAAGACCTAATCTTAATGAATCTTAATTTATTACAAGTACCTAGGAATATAGGTATTTGGTAAATTAAGGTATACTTGCATGAACTTGAAAGAGGCTTGTGAATACATTAGTGTCTTGATCAATAACAAAGACTAAGAAAATTAAATATTAGAAGATTAATCATTAGAAAGCATATTGAGGGATAGTATTAATCCTAGGTTTTCTCTATATTGCTATAACCTAAATCTCTTTGCATTGTGTTTTTATTTTTATATTTTTTACATTCATTTTTAGATTTTTATTTTTCTGAATAATTATTAGGAAGACATAATTTTAGTAATTGATTAAAAAGAAGACATTATCCCCTTGGGTTCGACATCCGACTTATTTAGTCCATTTATTACTTGCATACGATAGTGTATACTTACACTTAATTTTAAGATATAAAAATATCGCATCAAGATTCAAGAAATTAAAGGTGGAAAATGATGCGAAATAGATTGCCAAAAAATTTACAAGGTCTATTTGGCATCAATGTATGATGGGGAACAATATCATAACAGCTCATGTGAGTAGCCCATATGATTTAAAGTCTCAATATTGGTAGTTGTTGAAAGTTATTAGTTATTAGTTATCATTAATTATTGTAATAAGTGTTTGCATTCCAAGTTCTTAGTTTATTGGTAGTAGTTGGTAGTTAGTAGTTAGTAGTTGTAAGTTGTCATTAATTGCTGTAATAAATGCTAGACATCCTAAGAGGTCTCTATAAATATATGAGAGATGAGGGAGAACGAAAATAAAATTGGTGATATTAATGTTGAGAGTTTTCTCTTAAGTTCTTCAAAGAACTATTATTAGAACTTATCAAGATTTTATCTAGTGGCATTCTTTCAAACTTATCACTCACAACTTCTCATCTATCTTGAGTGTGGTGTCTACTATCTTCTTATAGCTCTGGTTCTTATCTTTGATAGATAACAGGTCAGGTTCTTATTTTTGTTTATATAAAAATTTGAATTAGAACGATCCTTGGTAAAAGAACCTCATTGAGCGTCGGGTCTCACTTTTCTTTGTGAGGTTCATATAATTTGGTATCAAAGCTTAGGCTCTAATCAGATTTGAACTATCCTTTTAATTTTCATTGATTGTTCTTTCTCTTAAATCAGCAACTTTATTTTAGTCTCTAAAAATCTGTAGCCTGTATTAATTTTCTTGTTTCTTTTTGTCTGTTATTTTATCTAATTCTTCAAGTTTTGTTATTACATATAAATAAATAAAAATTCAGATTCCATTGATTCCAGATTTACTTTTTTAAATTAAAAGAAAAACACGAGTGAAAGTTAAGTGAATAATTCTTTGAGTGAAACATATGAGGGAGTGTGCGAGGTTCTTTTTATTTTGCTAACTTTATTTTACAGCAAACATGTTAAACAATAAGGACAAAAATACTTTCGAAGTTGCATCGAAAAAGGTTGATTCAAACTTTCTCATGAAAACTTTAATAGGTGAGATGAGGAAAATATTGAAAGTAGAGATTGAGTAAGTTTATAAACGAATAGATAAATTTAAATCTAGTACACAATGGGCGTAAACACCTAGAGTTCCTAAATTACGAATTCAAGATAGGCGTGCTACCATGAATGATAATGGCATTGATGAAGATGCTTGGGATAAATTATTGAATATGGCAAAGAAGATAGACAAACAACTAAGTAGGAAGAGTTCCACAGGATATGACCAAAACTCTAATTTCACATCATCTTTGAAACTAGATTGGAGTAAAAAAGATGAGCAAGCTAATTCTAATTTCAAAGCAGAATCAACTAAGGGCCAAAACGTGAGAGGCAGCCAAGGTCATATTGCATCTCAATGTCCAAATCAAAGTGCTTTGATTCTAAGCGATAACAATGTCATTGAAACTGAAAGCAAGTCAGATGACGAACCTATACCACCGTTAGAAGATGCAAGTGATGGAATAGAGTACCCAATAGATGGTAAGCTGATGGTTACTAAGCATACATTAAGTTTGCAAATCGAAAAAAATGAAAAAGAATTTGTTAATGTGTTTCCCGAAGAGATACCTAATGTTTTACCACTAATAAAAAGAATCGAGCATCAAATTAACTTTATACCTAGAGCATTAATTCTAAATATTACAGCCTATAGAAGTAATCCCAATGAGACAAAGAAACTTCAAAGATAAATTTGTGAGCTCATAAAGAAGAGGTAGCATGAATCATCATACCATTCTAGTATTCTTGTGCCTAAGAATGATAGATTGTGGAAGATGTGTGTTGATTGCTACACTATCAAAAATATCACTTCAAAGTTTAAGAAAAGTTGTATATAAGCCCGGTAAATATTTGAGGACAAATCCTTTTCAAGAGAGGGAAAATGATACAAAATAGATTGCCAAAAATTCACAAGGTCTAAATAGCATCAATATGTGATGGGGAACGATAGTATAGTAGCTCATGTGAGTAGCCTATGTGATTTAAAGTCTCAATATTGGTAGTTGTTAGAAGTTATTAGTTATAAGTTATCATTAATTGTTGTAATAAGTGTTTGCATTCCAAGTTCCTAATTTATTGGTAGTAATTAGTAGTTGTAAGTTTTTATTAAATATTGTAATAAGTGCTGAAATCCCAAATGCCTAAGTTATTGGTAGTAGTTTGTAGTTAGTAGTTGTAATTTGTCATTAATTACTGTAATAAATGCTAGACATCCTAAGAGGTCTCTATAAATATATAAGAGATGAGAGAGAACGAAAATAGAATTGATGATATTAATGTTGAGAGTTTTCTCTTAAGTTTTTCAAAGAACTATTATTAGAACTTATCAAGATTTTATCTTGTGGTGTTCTTTCAGACTTATCACTCACAACTTCTCATCTATCTTGAGTACGGTGTCTACTATCTTTTTATACCTCTGGTTCCTATCTTTGATAGATAACGGGTCAAGGTTCTTATTTTTGTTTATATAAAAATCTAAATTAGAACGATCCTTGGCGAAAGAATCTCATTAAGCGTCAGGTCTCACTTTTCTTTGTGAGGTTCACATTAGAAAATCTTAAACATAAAGAGGAAAAATATAATTTGCAAAGTTTTCCTTATGTTTTTTAGGTACATAACTAATTTTTTAATTTATGTCATTTGTCATCTTAAATGTTTATTTACTATTGTTGACTTTATGCTATGACAATTTTCATTACATGTATGGATTTATGTAGCAATCCTCTTGTCTGATTTAATATATATCCAAGAAACTCCAATCAGGGTTTTTCTATGCTTAAGTAAAGGTGTAGTAAGATCACAACGTAAAAAAAAATATGCAAAATAATATTTTCAATGAAAAACTAATTGTTTAAGATTTCAATTGCTTATTCAATTGGGTACTTGTTTGTAAACGTTGGATGTGATTGGACAATTGTCTCTTCAAAAACATGAGATGTGAGCAGATTTTATCCAGACATTGATGCAATTCAAGAGGACCCTTGGTAATTATGGTGGACACTTTGATTAAGAAGATAAGTAAGGGGATACAAATTTTGTCTATGAAGATGAACCACGGGCATATGAAAATGAGGTATATTCTTTAGTTTAAATTATCTAAAAGTAATTACACACATTAAGTATTTTGCTTTTTTAACATATATTTCTTAAATATATATTTAACATTTAACATATTTTATGCCCAAATTGAATAACACACGACACCATCCACATATTCAAATGACCCTGCAGTGGTCTCAGGTGATCATAATGAAGAGGTTTATTCTGTTGGAGAACGGGTATAATATACTTTTATAAACATATATGTGAACCAAACTTATAGTTGAAGATCACTCTAATTTATTTCTTCTTCAAATTTAGCAGGCCCAATTCTAACAATGCACAGTTATGCTGACATATCTTAATGATTACTATCGGTAATGAGTTAATGCATTATATCGTGAGGTTGGCGAGATAAAGAGGATTATCGTGAGGTTGGCGAGATACGAGAGGCACATGCCAACTTGCGAGAGCAACAAAAAAATATAAAAAATGGAGCATAGAGAAGATGTAAGAGGCGCACGCTAACTTTTGAGAGTAACAAAAAAATGATAAGGAACAGATCATGGGGGAGATTAGAATGATTAAACAATTATTCTAAGATTCTCCTTTATGCATGGGCGTGTTCAAAATCAGGTAAATTATATATAATTTTCAATTCATAATTTGATTATGGCTATTAATTTTCTTATAATTGAATATGTGTTGGGTCTTGCTTATCAAATAGAGACCGACTATCAATTGGAGGTCGAGTAGGCTTGTTAGCAAAAGGGCAGTGTTCATGTCGTACTTGGTAGGAATAAAGAAGAAAGAATGTATGGACAATAATATAGACTAGTGCGTGTGATGCACACACCCTATACAAATCTTATTCGCAAGAAATTGAAGAGGTTGATACTAGAGGGCAAGTAGATTTGTGAGCAGACAGTTGATATGGATCATATACACCCAGTTGGCTCGACAATTTGTACGAGATTCATGCAGTGGATTAACAAGGGTATCGAACAAGTGGGTTTGCTAGGTGTTAATGCACCCACCTCATGGTTTCAAGCACTCCGACAGCACCGGTTGGAAAAAGTCATAAGTATTTTCAGTTAAAATTACATTAATTATTCTTTTTCATAATTGAATAGTAATAATTTAAAATCGTATTCTGATGTGACAACATATCAACGAGTATCCAAGATTGATTTGCCTCCGACAATCCAAATACCCATAAAAGTTACCTTAACGATGTACAACAACAGACTTATATGCTTTTCTAATTACCTCCATGAAACGACATTTTTACATATATTAATGTATCTTGATTTTTATAACACATATTAATAGATTTTGTTGTCTTTAGCAGTCCTTTATAGGAATCTACACAGAGTGCCTAGCAGATTTATTATCGATCAATGTGTCCCTGAACTACTATAATATACAAATGGGGACAAAGAACATTTGCATGGTTGTAAGTCTTGGGTCGATGTTGATAAGATGTGTACATTTTTACACATTTATACCTTTATGTTAAGTCATTGCATAAATTAAATTTATATATATTTATCTGTTTAATTAGGTGTATAGTTATGTCAATTATTAGGACGAGCACTAGGTTGCAGTGCAAGTTGATTTTCTATGGTAACAAGTTACCATATACGACTCAAGCGTTAAAGGACACGCTAACAGACAATTGAAGGACATTTAGCATACATGTACAAGATAATGCTTATATATCTCTATCAAACCCAATTTTTATCAATAATGAGTGACGTGGCTTAAGATTTATCACCTTACAGTGTCATGCAATTAAAGAATAAAGTTTCTCAACAAACAATTAATAGTAGTGATATAAGGTGTACACTTGTAGGTTAATTGAATTTCTAATGTTATAGGATAGTTTGGACTTTGGGCCAGAGACCCGACCATTTTTTAGAGAGAAAATTACTATTGATTTATGGTATAATAAGATACAATAGTGTATTGATAGTTGGCTTTCTACGATGTCATTTTAACTTTTTATAGTGATGTTTACACTTGTGATGCTAATTTTCTTAAGTTGACTTGTGATGTTGATATTCTCATTGCAGGTTTGGGAAATGTCCAAAATATAGAGGAAATGTTGTCGAAATTTTGATAAATTATAATTGTAACAAACATACATACATCATTTTTCATTACATGTTTTTAAGCACCTACTACAAATCATAAAAAAAAATGGTTGTATCTAAAAATTTCACATCTCATCTGAAACAATCCAACTCGACAGATGGTCAACAGAATCTATTGAATTGCCATATACAGTTAATAAAGTCTCAACTGTGTTATAGTGTGAACAAAGACTGATATATTATAACCTAGCATGTTTGCACATAGCCATTGCATAGACATATGGCAGTTGGCAAAAGTTGAATTTCTTATAATTGTTTGTTTTTGTGGCTACATCGACTATCCTATTCATACTGCCATCATTCACAACAAACTTACAGTCGTCGACTAGATTAACTACCATTCCTAAATGTTCATTCTTGTGCTTTCGTATCTTATCGTAGGCCAATATGGTCAAGTCAGTGGTCTTTTTTCTTTTTTTTTTACAACATCTCACATATTATAAAACCAATTATACGTTAACTCTTATATTCATTCAACTAATGCAGTTATGTGTAGGGAATGCGCAAATTTTACCATTGCATTAATAATCTCTATAATATTGGTGGTCATATGATCATACCTTCTAAATGCACCCACTAATCTAGCCCAGTTAATGCAACCAAACTCCTCCTTCAAATATTGTACTGCCTCAGGTTTCATGCCTCACATATTATTCAATTAGCTTTTAAAATCAGACAATCGATATACCTTTTCCTTGAGAAAATGTATGCTTATGAACCCATTTGTCTTCTTCTTCCAATTGAAAGCTTGAATTTTGTGATTAGAGTCCCCTTTAAGTGAAAGATACACACCCTATAATATGCATTTGAAAATACTTTTCTGATGGCCTTCTTAATGCTTGTATGTCGATCTGATACGAATAATTGTGTAATAACATCATCAATAACACCCTATAGTTTCTCTATAAACCATTCCTACGATGCATAGTTCTCATAATTGACAATGTCCCATGCCACTAGATAAATTTAATTATTTCTATCCTTACAAATATCTACAAACATACAACTAAGATAAAGGCCTTTCAAAAATGTACCGTCTATAGCAATTACCAGTTTGATGGATGTGTGAAAATCTTGAATATAAGGACCAAATGCCATAAAAAGTATAAAAAATGTCCACTATTACCAATCTTCAAATGAGTGATAGTACCTGAATTTTTGTTTTCGACTACATAACAATAAGATGGAAGTTGTCTGAATGAGTCCTTAGCAGAATTAGTCATCAACCTATTTGCATGCTCTTTAGCTTGATAACCTGTCATATATATTAAATTCACACCATATTCCTCATGTACATCAACCATGATATCCTTTGGTCTATAGATTTTATTGATATCTGTAAACTTATTCTTAATCAATTAAGCAACTATTCGACTCTTTACTTGACAATAACCATTACACAATCAGTCCAACTGAATGTGTGCTCCTTGTCAATTCTTCGCACGATTAAATATTTTTGAGCATTTGTGGACACGGCACAAACTCACCACATACACCTTTCATCATCATATTTTGCCTCAAATCAATCTTTCATAGACCTGAACACTTTGAAGATCCAATTACAGTTCAATGCATGTATACTGAGAGCATCGTATATTGCTTTTCTTGTTAGAAAACAACTTTCTAACAACTACCTCCCCAATTTTTGAGCATGATGCCCCATTTAATGGATTTTAGTTAAAATGTGGTATCGGAGGGATAAACTGAAATGGGTTTTGTGGTTGAACAGTATTATCATGTTCAACTGCTAGTGTTGGATATAAATCACGAAGTTCTTTTCTCTGATAATCGGACAAGTGGTCTTTGCTTCCCTCTTCTATAACATTTAAACCATCTCATGATCATTTGAAAAGTGATCTTCGTCGTCATCTGCATTACCTCTATCTTCATCGACATTACCTTCATCATAAGCATATTTAGGGCTTGTTTGGTTGAGCTTTTGAAATAAAGCATTTAGAAGTATAACTTTTAAGAAAAAGCCACTGGTCATTTGATTGTCAATTAAAAAAGCTCTTTTGAAGTATTAGATCATTTCGTTTTACATTGTTAAAAGTGCTTATCTGTTATTAAATTACAAAAAATGACACTTAATAAAACTTATATTCAAATTTTAAATAATTTGATATTTTTTATATATAAGTTTAAATTTGTCAAGTATTTTTTCAAATTTAATTTAATAAAAAATAATAATTAAGTAAAATCAATACATAGTAATCAATGAATCAATATAAATTATTGTATTTTGTACAAAAATTAAAAATAAAATAATACTTCTTTTTATTTAAAAAATAAAATAATCGACAATAGATTTTAGTAGATTCTTATAAAAATGTTATAGTTGTAAAGATATGGAGAATTTGAAGTATAATGACTTTTAAAAAAATATAAAAATATGTTAATTAAATAGAGTTCATTTTTATTAAGGGTACAGTATGAAAATAAAAAATATTATTAGTATATATGTGACATTAAAAAAAATATTAAAAAAACTCAAAAAAACTATAATTTCAAAAGTCCAAAATTTGAGCTTTTGAAAGTAAAGGCAAAATAATTTTTTTAATTATAACCAAACGTCATTAAAAAAAATTTGAAAAGAGCTTTTGACATTAAAAAAAACTCTTTTGTCTAGTAGAGAAGCCCAACCATACGGGCACTTAGACCAATCTATTTGACTATTATAATGAGCGTGAGGTGGGTCATCATTGTATCTTAGTGGGAAAAAAATTGTAGTCACATAATGCGTTGATTGGGATGTCCACAGATGATAATGTTAGGGCTGTCCTACTAATATGGTTATTATCGCTTGCAGACATGAAGTAGTTATGAGAAATTTCCATAGGAACTTATGAAATCTCATTAGAATTAAGTGGTCTAAGATTCTACATTAACACATAATGATATAAAATCTCTTCTATTAATTCCAAATAAAAATTACACTTCTTCATCACTTTAGATTGTCAATGGTATAGCACTCATTCACATTATAGGCAACAAAATTTTTATGGTGACATTATATTGATCAAACTTAACTACAATTCTACAACATACTAAGTTTTAAAGTTATTCATAAGTCACATAACAGGAACCATCATGGCAACGCTTTAATACTTAACATATCTTTCTTTGTCATTATTAAAATTCTCTCATCTTCCTTCAAAACATACCAAAAGTAGTTCAGTTCTTTTAATACTTGTATTTTAAAAAAAAAGCAAATTATTAATAAAATAACAAAATATTGTCCTTTAGCACGATAGGTTTCTATCGCGTGATAAATTTTTATCTCGACCATTACAAGGTGCAATAATCACGGATCGATCAGCGTGATGCTTTTTTTATTCTTCCAAACATCAATAATCACATAAACAACACAATGCATCTTATTTACACATAATTTTGTTTGCAAAAAATAAATATCTTTTATATATAGAATCTAATTTCAATTTAATAACTAAAAACATGTCCTAAGATTAAATTACAACAACATAAATCATAAAATATTTTAATTTTATCTTCTTATTTATTTAGGCAAATGATTCACAGTAAATATTAATTGATTTTCGTTCATAAAAAATCCTTAAAATTGTATTTTTTTTAATTTTTGGAATAAATAAGAATGTAAAAATAAGATTTGTGTGTGTTTTTTAACTGGGTTAACTCGTATATAAGAAGAAAAAAAATTTCGTTCAAAAATATTATATTTAACTAAATAAATTAAAATTTTGAAACTGTTGTTAAAATAATTATGTGACCCCAAATTTTAGTTATTTGCAAAAACAAATTCATTTTGAAACGTGGGAGTCAGCGCTACTATTAGATATTCTAATACCTCGAGAGCAGCCACCAAACAACCCTAAAATTAAATAAATAATTTAAAGAAATGTGGACACGTGGCTGATTTTAAGTAAGAGTTTAGTGGAATTAAGGGTAGAACTGAACACATTGGATTATAAGTCTACAGGCAACTACAACCTAACCCTAAACCATCCTCCAATCGTTTCTGGCGTCCCTCATTCTGAATCTACTGCCGACGCCGCCGATATTACACCGATCTGATCTTCTCGTTTACCTATACCACCTACTTACTAACTAATCTTCTCATATCCCCACCGATCTCCCTTTTTGTTTTCTTCACATCTCGCTCTCAATCCACACTGCCTTCTTAACCACCGTCATCGTCCACCTATAACCCCGTCAAGCAACTATTATAGGAGCCAAAACGTGTTTGATTGATGGCCAATTTGGTTCTTCAATAAATCTTAATTAATTTTCTTTTTATTATTTTTTAATTCGTTTTTTAAAACAATTTTTTTTAAATTCATTTGATTTTTACTTCCTCTTGGCCTAATAAATTTTTTTTTTTAAAAAAAAGCAGTTTGTTTATGTTTTATTAATTATATTTTGCCAATCCATTTGATTTTAAATTGAAAATATTAACTTGTCTCCGAGAGGTGCGAACAGGTCCCAAAATCCAAAAAGCCTAAAAAACCTTCATCCCAATCTTCGTTTTCCTTTTGGGGGTTTCAATTTCAAAAAGTCGATTACTGTACGGTTCGGTTTCGGCCAGAACCGAACCGAACGTCTTTCATTCTTAATAATTTGATATGAAACCAGGGTACCGCGATTCTCCCTCAACCTCTGAAGGGCCACCTCAACAAAAATTTAAACGTAAACATGAAGGTATTTATTTATTTATTTATTATTCTTTTATTGCTTTTTTGTTGAATTTGATGGTTTTGGGACATGGGTTTTTAGCTTATCAGTTTTAGTTTGTTAGGTTGCTTAAAGATTGAATTTTTTACTTTATGTTGTTTTCTCAGCATGTTTGTTAGTCATTTGATTAGGGAAACAAATTTTCCTATTTACTCGCTATCAATTGCCAATGGGCAACAAAAGAACTTAATCATGATCATGCTTAGATTTTAAATAAGTTCTTATTTCACAGAAAGACCTGTCAATGCTACTGTCATGTCATGTAAAGATGCTCTACACATATACCTACTTCACATTTACCATTTACAACATCAGATATTGTAAAAAGATTTGAAGTGAAACAAATCAAGTGGGCATTGGGACCAAAATGCAGCACTGGAAAACTCACAAGTTTCCTTTGTCTTTAAGGATTAAGCATTCTTTGTTGTATGAAGTTTCATGTGTGCAATAGTTTATTATAGTCCATCAATGGATCCCTTAATATGGAGAATGAGTTAAAGATTGAAACTTTCATCTTTTAGGAGATGTAATTTGAGTATTATATGTTGTGCTATTAGGTGATGCACAATTTTTGGAGGATGAGAGCACAAAGATTCGGAAAGTGGCTGACCACTACAGTGCAAGGACAAATCAAACTTTGGAAGAAAGAGAAGCAAGTCCTATCATTCACATGAAAAAACTTAACAACTGGGTATGGCTTGCACTCAAATAAATTCAGCTGTGATCTCTTGATCATGTTATGTAAGTAGACTGTGAGAAAGTTAATTTGATTCCTTATCTTGTTGAACAGATTAAAAGTGTATTAGTTCAGCTTTACACTCGGAGAGGGGATGCTGTTCTCGATCTTGCCTGTGGCAAGGTTTGCCCTTTACCTTATACAAAATTTTCAATATCTTCCTCTTATTCTGATTTTTTTTTTTCAATTTTTGGTGCATTAGGGTGGTGATCTCATCAAATGGGACAAGGCAAAAATTGGATACTATGTTGGCATTGATATAGCTGAAGGTTCAGTAAGTGGTTCTACTCACAATCAGTTTGTTGTTGCTATTTGTGCCTAAGCTTGTTAGCTAGATAGGTTTATGATTCATTACTGTTGTCACTTTAGGTCCACTTCTACTGGTACCAACTTTTTGTAAAACGCGGAGTCCTAGAATAAAATTTCCCTAACAACCAGATATCTGCTGGAAACCATTTTCTCGAATGCTGTATTTTCAATGCTCTTTTGTAGCTAATAAGTTTGATGTCACAATATCGAACTTTGTGATTTCTAAGAAGACACGGAGTTTCATGTTTCTACCTTTGCTTTCAACCATTTTATGCGTATATGAATGTCTTGTTGGTGAACTTATATTAGTGTCCAACATTTATGTACAGATAGAAGATTGTCGTACACGTTACAATGGTGATGCAGACCACCATCAGCGTCGTAAAAAGTTCAGTTTCCCTGCCCGTCTAATATGTGGGGACTGTTATGAGGTGATTGCCTTAATAATACCTATGCTTTCAAGATTCATCATTTCTTTAGCTAGTGAACTTGGTGTTTGCATCACCAAATTAAACAATTACCAATATAAGTGGATGTGGACGTGGACAGTACCAAGCAATGGTGTATTCAACAGATCTGGAGCAATGAAATTCCGTGAACGGCTGAATTAGGAACAGAAGCTTAATTAGTTGAATTAGTGCTTTACCTTGATGCAAGTGGAAGTATTAGTAAGTTTTCTTGTGTATGGATGATTTCAGGTTCGCTTGGACAAAGTTCTAGCAGATGATGCACCTTTTGATATCTGCAGTTGCCAGGTGATTGATGTGTTCTCATTGCCTTATCTTTAAATTCAGAAAAGTTTTAAAATTTTGCAGTTATCATTTTTTAAAAGCAAAATCTGTTACTGTAGCAAATAAATCCCTGACTTGCTTCTTGTCAGATATTGAATTTCCAAAAGTTGGCCCCATTTACTTGATAATTCTTTATTCCCATAATTATCCATTGCATGCCCAGTTTCTAATATTTCACTCAAATAATAAATATGGAGTTCCTTGGGCTTCTTGCAGACCCTAAACCGTTTATATGTTAAACATTGCAGTTTGCCATGCATTACTCCTGGTCCACTGAGGCACGTGCACGCCAAGCATTGGCCAATGTATCAGCTTTACTTCGTCCAGGAGGCATCTTCATCGGGACAATGCCCGATGCTAATGTGATAATTAAAAAGCTTAGAGAAGGTTTTACCGTGTGCCTTGTCACTTCTGATTGTTTCGCATCCATACTAAACATTCAAAAGATAGTTGGAAAGCCAGCAATATGGCATGCTTTTGTTCTTTGACTAATTCCCTTGCAAACTATGTTAGAAATAGTATTGAGACTAGGGAATTCTTTTTGTATTTCATGCTTAAAGGAACTTTTTATTAACAGATATGTTCCCTCATTAATCTCTTAGATCATGTATCTTTCCACAATTATGAGTTAAGGGGACAAATATGATAGATAGTTGACAAGAGCAAGCCAGCAAATGGTATGGGTTTCCTGGCTTGGTCATCTTCATCAATTTAGTGGTTGATAACAAATTGGTTAGTAATTACTAAAGTGTACTTAATAAATTCTGCAGTGAAGTGCGATAAAATTGCAATTATTAAAAAATTAGGGGATCAGGGGTTAAAAAGATTTTGTTTTGAAAATAGATGAGAGATAAGATGTTTTCTAATCAAAAGGCTTGAAATATAAAATTTTAAAAAAATTGTATGTTTTTTTGAGTTAGTGTAAGGTTCAGTTCAATCATCTTGACATATCTGTATCCTGGATCATATGTCATTGTAATGCCAATTTTCTTATTCTGCTTTTTGTTCAACTTCCTTTCTTCCCCTTCTACATATAAGAATTAGAACTTTTGGGCATGGCAGAGCATTTTTGTCATTCTTGACTGGAGATGCTATTTTCACTGTGAATATGCAGCTGAAGGATTGGACTTTGGAAATAGCGTCTACTGGATACGTTTTGATGAAGAATTTTCTGATAAGGTAATTTCTTTATTCCATTGTTTTGCTGCCGCATGGCTGTAAATGTGGGGGTTATATTTGAAGTTCTAAGAAATTTTAGTTAATGCAATTCTAACAAATATTTTATCATATTGTCAGAAATTTAAATCTTCTAGGCCCTTTGGCATCCAATACAAGTTTCACCTAGAGGTACTATTTCTTTCTTTCCTTTATGTCTGTTTGTAATTTCTCCTTTTAAGTGTTGGTCGTATTTTTGTTGAACTCCAACTTTAGACATTCGTTGTCGAAAAATAATGTACGTGAACGGTAATTTACAGTAGCCGTGGTAATTGAATTTTTTTTACCAATTTCTTCTGCTTTATCCTTATATTATTTCCATTTTGATGTAACATATATGGTTTAAGTTTTAGAGGTTCCATTATCAATAATATCAAAATGCATCTATTTTGCAGGATGCTGTTGATTGTCCAGAATGGATTGTTCCCTTTCATGTCTTCAAATCATTGGCAGAAGAGGTACTTACTATGTTTATTAAATACTATTTTTTCTTCATTTGCTTAAAATGGCTCTGCTTTGCTCATTGACTGAAAAACAGAGTTGGTTGATTACTTTATGATTCATGTTGATCTCCTGGGAGTTGCTGAAATGTTTTCTGGCACTTTAACATCTCATGAGATTAGAACGTGTATTTAGAATTCAGTTAATGGGCTGCTTAAAATAAAATATTTTTCGCATTTTTGCAGTATGATTTGGAGCTAGTATTTGTGAAGAACTCACATGAATTTGTGCACGAGTACATGAAAAAACCTGAATACGTGGATCTAATGCGTAGGCTTGGTGCTCTGGGTGATGGTAACCAAGATCAGAGTAAGTTTGATGGCCTGTGTTTACATTTTATTTCATTTAGCATGCCTCTTTCTTAGGTGGCGGATTCATATTTAATTTGTGAAATGGGTCTTCCCGATCCTGACCTTATGCTTCACCAGCCTATTGCACTCTGTTTTTGCTTTGTGATGTGTAGGCACACTGTCACCAGATGAATGGGAAGCAGCTTATTTATACCTGGCATTTGTCCTAAGGAAGGTTAGCATCACAATTGTGTTTGATAAAAATATAATCCTATTGTTCTTATGCAAGCCTTTGTCATAACTCATTGGAGGATTGTCGTTATGCATCTTGTCCCATCCTTGCAGCGCGGCCAACCAGACCAGACACAAGTACCTGGAAGGAGAGATAAAGGGCAAATGTATATATCCAAGGAAGAAATTATGTACATTAATAGTGACACAAAATGAGCAACAAAATATAGATTTATTTCAAACAAGATGGTAAGAAGGAAATCGTGGAGCCCTCCTGGCCAATCTGGAGAGCATCCAATTCCTTACAGCTTGCTTTTTGTAGATTCTCCAACATATACTGTAATGATTTTCTCTCTTGCCCCTGAGAGAGCATCATTTAGTCCTAATTTGTGTTTTTGGGACAAGAGAAGTATCAGTTACAAAGAGAGTGGACTCTCCATACATAGCACCGTTTGGTGAATGAAAAGTAAAAACTTCACTAATCTGATTAATTATTTTTGGACATCTACTAGAAAATTCCATAAGAATAATGTAGTTTGGAAATTTTATGTTTCAGCGACTTGCTCTATCTTATCATCCCATTTACAAGAAGCCAATTTAACCATCATTAGGAATTTTGTAATCAACTGACTCAAATCTTTCGACCTGTTATGATTTTATTGCAGCATTTGAAATCTAATTCATAAGCGAATTTTAGAAAGAAAAAGTTCTTTAGTTAATAAGGTATGCAATTCCTTGGCACTTCTTAAGGGTTTATAGGGAATGTACACCAAATTTGTTATGTTTGATTGAAAAAAAAGAACACAATTTGAGAGCAACTGAACGTACATCACAGCATGTCTCAAGTGAATGATGCAGGAAATGAGGAGGTCAATTTATTTAATTATTTATTTATTTATTTTTATAAATAAAAAAAAACGCTGAAAGGAACTCGTACATGTCAATAATTCAGCTAAGTAAAGCAATTCTTTTAATCCTCTGTAGTTTTTTATTGTTTAATACACTTAGCAAGTCAATCTAGTTAGGGATAAAAGGTTCGAGTGCACCTCCTCCATCAATGTAAAAAGTTAACTTCAAATTTCCATAAAAATAAAATGTATTTTAACATAAAAAAAAATATTAACTGGTAAAGATAAAAGAGGTACTAAGTTCAGATCCTACTTCTTAAAGTAAAATAATAATAATAAGTGTTTTAACATAAAGATGGAGGAGGTCCTAAGCTCAAATCGATTTTGTCAAGTCAAAAAATTGTAATAATGATAATAATAATAATAAGTATTTTAACATTAAAAAAAAGTTTCTCATTGACATTTGTGATTAGGCTTGGATTATCCGTAATTTTTCTCAAAGCCTTAAAATTTTAAATTTTAAAATTACATTTTACACAATTTCTTTTATTATAAAAAGAAGAAGAAGAAGAAGTTGCATTTGCTTGTGTTTTTATCATGTATTTCTTCATATCCTTGTTCTTTTTCTTCCAACTTTTGCTCTCTTTTTATCTTTTCTCAGAACCTAATTGTAATTTGATGATATGAGATTTATGGATTTAGTAGGAAAAAAAATCATAGGTTACAAACACAGCTGTTTATTAAAACTTGAGATGGCTTAATAATTAACTTCTTACACATACACCTTTAGTTTGTAGGTTTTATAAAAAAATTGAATTTCTCATTTTTAAAATGCAAGAAGTGTGCATTCAAGATAAATTTTAATAGTACAAAAATGTAGAAATGAGTTTTGTGCGAGCATAACCCAATTTTTTTTTTTTTATATTGGATGGGATATGGTCTCCTAGCCAATCAAAGACACTCCACCTTACCCTGTTGACTTTCCATTGATCGATCATGTTGGCCCTGAGTTTGAAAGTTCGCAAGGGTCGTTAAGGAGCTCAAACTTCTTCTAGGTCACCCAGGACCTTTTGAAAGGTAGTTTGGTACTGCGACCAAGTTACACAAGCCTTTTTATTAATCAGTTGGTCTTCCAAAGTCAGCTCTATTGTGACTACTCACTTTTTTTTTATCACCTCCGAAATCGAATCACTCACTTAGATTTTGATTCTTGATCTATTATGGATCTAAACTCTTGTTGACAAGCCTTTTCCTAATAGTTTCCTCTTTATAGATGGAATGATAACGTTGACCCCTATTGTCGGGATTAGGTCAGTCTCTACGAGGGGACTCTTTTCTTTAGAATAAAAAAGAAGTTGGCCTTCGTTGATTAATTGCTGAATTTCATTTCTGAACATAATACAGTTATTTGTACTATCTCGCCAAGAATTTTGCCACTTGCAATAGTCTTTCCAAGCACGATGGTCGACTGAAGAGATGGTATGGCCTTCAAACAATTTGATCTATTTATTCTTTAATAGCTAATCGAAGATCTAATCGGCTTTAACTCAAATCAAATTAGTATTCTTTGGTGATCTAAGTATTTTTGCTAATTTTCATCTTTACCTTATTAGGGCTTTTTATCTCTTTTTCTCTTGTTTTTGCCTTTCAATCCAAGACTCTGCATCTTTGCTTGTTGAAAAACTCTCACAGCTTTGTTATTGAGCTTTACTCATCCTTTTTCAAGAAGAACCCAAGCTCTGCGATATACTCGCTATGCTACAGCACAGGTTTAGCAATAAACCTTGTTCATTGACAGCCTAGGTGCAAACCTCGCTCACTAATAGCCAAGTTCAGCCATACCATACTTGGTTAATCCCTTAGTCTCAGTTTCTCTCGAATTCAAAGCAACATCTGTCTAGCCGGACAATAAGCATACATAAATCTTAGATCCCTCAAAATTTATAATGCTAACACATTTTGGAATGCTCGGCGGGACCATATTCTTGTATGATAGTAAACTAGATAAATGGTAAAAAATCGAACTAGAAACAATGGCATTAAATTATCCACAGCCACTCCACTGCAGCTTAGAGATCCAGTAGAATATGAGCAAGTTGGGGGGCGCATTTGGCCCATGCTGAGGAAGATCTGCCGAATCAACAGCTAAAGAAGATTCATTGCAACGCTATTTCATACCTAGGCCACTTTCTACGGCGGATATATAAGGGTTGGTCACTTAGATTGCTCAGGAGAATCAGTAACTCAGTACTATACTTACAAATCAGATAGTCGCTATTTTTTTACTACTGATCAAAGATAATCAAATACAAGACAAAGTATTCTGAGAAACCTTGAGTTGATGAGGCAAAATCGATTGAGCTCACAGCTCCCCTCTAGTGTCGCCCAAACCATGAATTGAGCCTTGTTGATGATAGAATCACCAGGCCAACCTACAATTTAGTTCAATCAATATCCTTGGGCGGCCTAAAAGGGTTGAATTTCAAATTCTTAGGTCCATTAAAACCCGTCGAGGCAGATTTTCAGCTATGACCAGACTGGAAACATGATTACTTTAGAAAGTTTGTAGTAGCCCATTCCTCAAAGTCAAGACCAATTCGGCCAAACTTATCTCGACCGATATAATTCGGATCCATGGAACTTATATGACCTGCTAGCAGTTCTAGGTGACTTGAGACAGACTGCAAGACGTTGGCAGAAGTATTACAGAACACTGGGTTCGATTTACGGCCTATGGTGCAACCATCTTATACAAAACCATACCTCCTTAATATTGATACACTCTTCCCTTTTCTGAAGGGATACAAGATCCCTGAATTCTTTCTATTTTTGGATAAGGAGAATATTATCATATTCGAACATATCTCCAGGTTCACAGTGCAATGCAGTGAGGAGAATATCACCACATTCGAAAATATATCCAGGTTCACAGTGCAATACGATGAGGCCAGCTTGTTTCCCTTTCTAGAAGCTGAGATTATTCGGCAATTCCTTGACTAAGACTGCCTTCACTTGGTACACCAATTTGATACCCGAATCAATTGCGAATGGGGAGCAAATGAAAGACAAGTTCCATGCTGAATTCTATAGGCTGCCTCTGGAGGTCACATTGGTTGACTTGGCCATGGTTACTCAAATGCCTAGCAAATTCATTTCGAAGTATATCAGTCAATTTTGAAAAGTTCGAACTTACTGCCAGACGCAAATCTTAAAGGCTAACTCAGTACCAATAGTTGTCAGAGGTATGTCCCTCGCCGTAAAAGAACACTTTGAGGGATATCACTTCACAGGTTTATATGAGTTGGCCACCCGGATGGCCAGCTACAAATGGCTTTTGATGGAAAAGTCCATTTTAGCTATAATTCTCCCAAATGTAATTATAAACTTTGAAATTACATTATGGAATTGAAAAATAAAAAAGCATAAAATATTTGCCCATTTAATTTTTAAAAGTAAATTTTTTACCTAAAACATATCACAAAATTTCATTCTTCTATTATATTATATGTGATCAGTGTTAATCACTCAAATATTAGGAAGCTCTTTCCTACTTATTTCTCTTCATCATAAAATTAAACTTTTTTTTTGTCTATTATTTGATACAATAGTAATTAAGCACATATAATTTTTTTAACAATTAAAATATATTCTCATTTTACAGTATCAATTACTTCCTTTGAAATAAATTTTTCATTATTAACAGTGATAGTATTGAGTAAAAGTAATTTCACTTGTGCATTCAAGATGTGTAGTAAAATAACACATTTCTAGCATAATGTTTGTTTTTATTTCTCTCAAATGTGAGTAAGGGTTAATCAAATTCATGTTTTTGCAATGAATAATATTATAAATACATACTTTTTTTTTTGTTTGGTTTTAGATTTGTCTAGTAATAAACTTCCCAAATACTGCCTAGCTTTGTTTAATAATTTGTGTTATCACCAAAGTTGCTTTGATGCAGATTGCGTCGATTGACCTCGATGATAAAATAAAGGGAATCCTTTAGATGTGACTAAAAATTTAAGTCATTATGCTTTTTCTAGTTCAAATGTAAAAGTGATTTTTTTTATCTATACAATTTAAAATTGGATAATTACATCCCTTTCTTGGTTATATTTTCTTTCTTTACCCAATATTTTCATTCGAACTTAGCAAGCTCTCTTTCTAAAAAACACACTCAAATCAATATTATGTAAATAGGCAAGTTCTTACACTAATGATTGACTTTAAATTCGAAAAATGACCAATAATTGATAAGTTTTATGAATTTTAGATGAAATCAGTAGTTTGTATTGAAAATTAATAAAAGTAATTAGATTATGAGTGAAGATATAGGTGAAATATGGATAGGTTATGTGAAAAATGTGTTGCAATAAGAAAAAACTGACTAAAATAAGACAAAAAAATACATTTTTTTTTAGCAAACGCAAATGACGGTCGTTGCGATGTCTTGATCGCGTTCTGGGCTAAGTGCATATAAACCACGTGGTGAGCGCTTTTTTTTTTATTAAATAGATACTAAAATATATAATTAAATTATCCAATTTATTAACAAATCAAATTAAAACAAATAAACAATGTAATAGCAAAATTTGAATAATAAATTTTAATTATGTTTAATTATAATTTATTATTTAAATTTTGCTATTACATTGTTTATTTGTTTTAATTTTATTTGTTATTTATTTTTATAGGAAGCATAATTTTTAGATATAGAAAAACTTCTCATTCGATAATATTAACAACTGCATCAAGCAATTAACTAAATGTCCCAATTCACCTGTCTATAAGAACTAAGCAAATCAGGTGGGACTAGAAGTGACATTACTAAAGGAGAGTTAACATCTCAATTAAGAAAAAAGATTCATGCTTAACACATAAAGTTAAGTGTGACGTTTTATTATATTAAAAATGCAATTCCAAATTCTTATATGTACCCTTGAAGTGTTGGTAAACTAGAGAAATGAACCAAGAAATGTGTAATTTGTAATAATGCACACACATGGTACATGATGATAGTCCTTTTTATAACCATATTTCTTACTATAACTCATTATTTTCTTGTAGCCATACTTGATATTTTGGCATTTTAACTGAGTTTTAACTCATAGAGTTGTGGAAACACGCTTAAAAAAAATGTTATGCATCATTTGGATGTTTATGAATCTCCAATAGAGTAATAGTTTTAAAGTGATAAATGAAATAAACGTAAATTTTATATATATTAACGATTAAATTTAAGTTAAGTTATACAAATACAAATAACATCAACTAGTAACAAAATATAACAATAGGCAATACTAATTACTATGAATTGATATTAATAGTCATGATATCATATATTTTGAATGCTCTTACTAATCAAGTCCATTTAGGAAAACCAATGTATTTCTCTAAGTATTTTATTGCCTCAGGTTTCATAGCCCTATCTTTTAAATTTTCTCTTGAAAATTAGAAATGCAATAGACCTTCGTAACAACAAAATAAAAGGCTAAGAACACCTTCTACTTTTTCTCTAATGGTATCTTGCATCTTGTGACAAAATTTTCTTTCAAGTGATAGATGTATACCCCATGATAGGTATTAGGAAACACCTCTCGAATACCTTTTTTAATACTGGCGTGTCAATTAAATATAAATACAAGATTCTTAAGATCATTAAGGACTTCTTAAAGTTTGGGCATAAACCATGCTTAGAAAGCATCATTTTCAGAATCAACAATCCCTTAAATCAATGGAAAAAATTTAATTATTTTCATCTTTACACATGGCCACAAACATTATACCAAAATACATACATTTTAAAAATATTCCATCAACCATAATCACCTGTTAAATGAATGACTGAAACCCTCTAATGCATGGTTTAAGTGGCACAAGAAAGACTTAACATAATTATAGTAGCCAATTCTTAAATGAGTAACCATATTGAGGTTCTGTTGTTTCAACACATAGTAGTATGCAGGAAGTAATCTAAATGAATGCTCTTAAGTATTAGCTACCAACCTGCATGCATGCTTCTTAACTCGTCAAGTAGTAGAATATGTTATTTCCACATCAAACTCTTCACGTATGTCGGCTTGGATCTCTTTCGATTTGTAAAGTCAACAGATTGATGCAAACTTATTTTTTTTTATGAAATTTTCAATAATCCAACTCTTGCCTTACTTGTGACTATCATGCAATTTGTTCAGCTAATATGTGTGACCTGCATCTATTTTACGTAAGATAAAATGCTTCTTCGCATTCGTTGACGCTACACGTAATTGTTATTTGTACGTCTCATCATCATATTTTTTCTTAAAATGATCTTTGTAGATCTTGAAACTTTGAAACTCTAATTACCCTTAAATGCCTGCAAACTAATAGCTTGATGAAGTTCATTTTTGCTATTATATAAATTTTCTACAAATATATTTATAATTCTAAAACACGATATCTTATCAGATATGACAAAGTTCGATAGTGGTATTAGAGTAAAAAACTAAAAAAGAATTTGAGCTTCAATATCATCTCCTCTTCTATATGAATCGTACCCGTCACGTACCTCATTAAGAGGGTTATTTGAAACATAACAATGACTGTCTTTTAGTAAATCGTCCAATCCATTACATTCTTCAATATTATTAATATTTCTAAGACCATCGACATTCCCAACTAACTCATCATCGTAGTGCATATAAGTTGGGTCTTTATTGAATATTATTGGAGAATAATGATAGTTAATCGTAGTATTTATGGGGAGCATAACAATTGGTATTGTTAGGATTATGTAATTTATTGGTTGCTATTACTTTTCAACATGAAGTGATTATGACAAGGTAGTTGGTTCTTAATAGACGCTTGTGCATTTTTTTTATAAACAAGAGTTCTAGAATCTACTGTTACACATAAAAAACATAATGATCTTATATTGATCCTAATAAAGAATTGAACATCATTATCATTTCTAATCTTAATTAGTCTCAATTTAAACTTCATTATATCAATAAAATTTTTTAGAGTCACCTTATACTTTTTATTATCAACTTTAATTGCACAACATATAGTATTTAAAAGATTCTCATAATTCATACCCTTCAGAATTGAAATTTCCAAGTTTCTATACTTAAAATATCTCTTAAAATTGTCACTAAAGCTCTCATACCTTCCCCTGAAATATATAATGAGTGACTCATACTTTTATGACACTTGTAATAATAAAAAATTATTTAAATTAGAAAAAAAAATACTAATTTAGAAAAATAACGCAAAAAAGAGAAGTGCGAGATGCGCCCATACACACTTCCCACACACCTCTTTTCACATGCAAGAGACAGCACGCCTATATTCATTTCACGCAATTAATCCCACTTGCGAGATTAGTTGCGCGATGATTTTGATTTGGAAATAACTTCCTAAATCTTCTTATATTTTCTTAAATTTTCTCTTCCACTCACTCTATTTTTTTCTAGAACTTCACCACATTAACTAAAACTATATTTCAGTGCTAATACATTTACAAAATAAGCATAACTTCAAAAAATTATATTGGTAACTCGAATTATATATACGGAATAAATATATTATATGATAATAAAAATAATCTTACCTTTTTATAGTTTAAAATTTAAAATCTATTTATTTTAAATGTTGGGGTGTAATTTTTGAGATTGATTTACAAAAAGTCATTCGATTTTGTGTTTTACTTTTAAATATTTTATTTATTGTTATATTTTATCAACAATAGTAATTATATCTATTTTGTATTGTTTTAGCTAATAAAATTAATTTAATACTTTGTGGTTAGAAAGAAAATTACCTAAAAATTTATGCCATTTCTAAAAACTTTCCTAAAATAAACACAAAAGAATTATAGTAAAAATAATTAGTTACTATTATTACTATTTTTTTTAAAAACAAACGAGTAACAAGTAACTAGTAGGAGGCGATAGGTAGGCGATAGGTATGAGTTTGGGAGGAGATTTGGAGTTAGGCTCAGAGTCGTATTTGGACAAGGGGGTAACTCAGGTTTGGTCTAAGGTTTGGATTAGATTCTCTCGACTCTCGTTTCGTTTTTAATTAAAAAGAAAAGCTTTTTCGTTTCAATCACACACTCACACTCACACACTCAAAACTCGTAACTCAAAAGCAACAACAGTAGTAGTAATAGGAGTGGCCGAGATAATAGAAATAGAATTAGTATGTCTTCTTCTTCTAAAATATTTATATTAAATTTTTTCTGTAGTATTGAAGACTTGAGTTCTAGTGCCGTTGAGTTCAAATGACAACATTGCAGTACTGTAAGTCTTGATTTTGAAAATCAATATAGAACTTACAGCATTGCAATCTTAAAAACTAATATAGTTTGAAACAAAAAAATTATGGAGGGTTCGAAATTTTTGCTAATATTGGTAATCATAACAAGTTTGTATAGCCTACACACACCTTAGGCTAACACTAATCTAAGTTGTACCATTAAAAAAGTTTAATTTAACTTAAAATACTTAAATCCTATTTCAACTTATATTTGGGCCGTTTAAAGACTCGAATTTTAGCGCCATAACACTCAGAAGCCCGTGGTGCAGCGCTATAAATTCTAACTTTAGCGCTGCAGTCTTGAAGACTGATATAATTTGAAATAAAGAACTATTGACAGTTCGAATCCCTCTCTCTAGTGCTACGCTCAAATCCTATTCTAAGTTCTAATTTAAGTTTTTCTACCTCATTAGTGACTCTTCATCATCTTCTTCTTAATGACTTATTTTAAAACCATCTTTCTCAATAATTTAGTTTCAAACCATCTTTCACGTTATTTTTAATAACCTTCCCACAAATTTAATCCGGATGAATAAAGAATGGGTCCAGGGTTCCAGTACAGCACTAAAACTTGAGATCGGCACCCCTCAATTCCTTCATCGGAACCTCTCTACATGACCTCAACACCGTCGATTCCCGCCCTTCTGATATTGATGCCGTTGCTGACATTGATCGCGATCCTCTTCTTCACAACGACCATGATTCCACTCCTGCTGTATTTCTTCTCATCCCTCCCCATTTTTCTTTCTTTATTTATTTTAAATATCATATGCCTCTTTGGTAAACAATCATGTAATATTTGGAACGTAGGAAACTGTAAAAACTCAATTTTCATTACCATTAATGCCGTAGCCTAATTTTGCTCTTCCATTTGGCGGGGGATTTGGGTGTTAAGAATAATAATGCCGGCATTACTGGCTAAGTGGGTAGAAAGGTTTGGGCTTGAGAGGGAAAGCCTTTAGTGATGAAACCAACTTTATTAATTAGATAGAAACACCCATTTTGTTTCCGTGGAAGAATTTGAGGAGTGATTGAGAGCTCTTTCTTAAGCACATTTGGGCTGTTGTTGAGATAGAGGTGCTGTAGCTTTTTATTCCATACTTGCCATGGGATTGAATCACGAGATGTCAACTATAAGTAGAAGGGTTAACATTAAACATTAGCTACCCAGCAAAAGTGGGAGTTTACCAAGCACTTTAGCTACGGTCCTTGTAAAGTTTAGTACAACCACAATAGTTCCAAGCATACCCATTTACAGTTGCTAGTGGTAGAATGGTGTTGTTTGCCATTATGTATTGTGTGAGGACTGTCCTATGAATGTTTCTTTTAAGATTTTTACTCTATCGTCCATGAGAAGTAGGCAACTGTGTATAGTTGTATATCATGGTCAGGGTCTCTATTTGTGAGACTCATTTATATTTGAAACTAGAATGATCAGGAGTGTTATAGCATCCCATATGAGGTGAAAAATTATGGTGTTGATGGTTTTTCATGCTTCTTAGGATGGCCCCCCTCTATATATAGCATTTTGCGAGTAAATGCTTTGACTATGGTCTTACTTTGTGTGAACTTGCTTATTTAGGTTGTAATCTGTAGCTGTGGAAGTTCTAAGGGAATTATAATGATTTTTTTTTCACTTCATTTTAATGTGGCTTGAAATGTATGGAAATTGGTGTCATTATTAATTATGATTTGTGATTTTATGAAGTAATCACAATATGTTCCTAAAGTGTGTTTAGTGGAGTCAAAGTGTAAGAAATTAAAAGTGGTAGAGAGCAATTAAGATGAAGTTAGAACCACATGAATGTATATAATTTGGCTTTGGAGCCTTTATTTCTAGTATGATTTTATTGATGTTAAATAACGAAACTTTCTAAGATTTTTTTTGGAAGACTCCTTATTAGTTATTGGTTCAACTTCTTTACTTCATGTCTCTTGTTGATGCTTCTAAACTACTTTACGTTCTGGGTTGACATGTCTTAAGCTGGCATGACATGTGGAGCTTGTTCAGAAGGTGCTCGTACACTTTTTCTCTTCAATCCTTGTTGAAGACAAGTATTAGTATTGCATTTGTTCTTTGAAACAATGATGCTTCATGGTTGAAGCCTTCGTCTTTTACAACTTGATCACTCTTGTTGTTTTCTTGGACAAGGATAAATCCTTTGTCTTTGATGAAAATTGAAGGTGGGGAAAAAGTGTAGGTATTTTCAGTAAGCTTTGCATGCCTAGGAGTTTAGACAGGTCACCAAGTTGCTAGCCTAACACATGCAAGAGGCAATTAGAGAAGAGTAAAAACCAGCAACTAATTAAGAGTCTTCCTGCCAAAATATTTTAGTTGTTTACTTATGCCACATTTGCAAAATTAGAACTATAAATAACGACTTTAAATACATTGCGTTCTGTTCTAATTACTACAGTTCTAATTTTCTTTGAATTGCTCTCTAATTGCTATTAGTCGTTTTCATTTTCTCACACTTTCTATTTAATCAAACACAGTGAACCTTGGAAAACAGTGTGATTAGTACATACAATCAAAAATTGTTCAAGTAATGCCGAATTGTTACAGACCAGTTAGATTGTCAAAGAGGAAGGATTAGTAGTGGAGTGCTTTCTTAGTCAGCAGGTCCTTTGTGCTTGATGTGACTATCTAGATGGGGAGGAATAGCATGGCTTTTACGGGATTTATGTATGCCATCCTGTTGCCGAGATAACTTTCTTGTGGACTCTTTATATTTTGGTCTTGGATTATACTTGCTTTGGGTATTATGGCTTTCTTCTGGATTTCTTAAATGCCTAACCTTTTAGTTTGATTGTTTGTTTCTATACTTTTCTTATTCTCCTTTTATATGTGTTGCTTCTATATACCACTTGAGTACTAGTGTTAAGCACCCTCTTTTTTGGTGTTCTTTCATTGTTATTTATAAAGTACGAGTTAATTTTCATTCCTCTTCCATACACATATTTGGACTGAACATATACAGGAAAAGTGTTTGTTTTTGTTTTTCTTAACCCGTGAAACCCAAAAACTTGAGGTACCTTGAAATTAATCAACCTGAAAACATAGGTTTTAGTTGTTCATAGACAGTGATCAGTTCAAAATAATGGATGGCAAAACAAAAATGTTAATAAAACTAAATTAAATCTCATATTTGTATTGGATGTCTCTAAGGAGACAAGTCTCATATTTGTTAAATGCTTCTATAAAAGTATTTAATTCCTTGTAAATTTTGTTTGCGCAGGATTGCATGCATGAATTATACAGAAACTCTTTGCCACTTCATAGTGTTGGTGTGGAAGAAGATCACTCTACCCTTGAGAATAGTGGACCTTTCAAGGGGTGCCTATGATATTCTAACGACTGAGGGTAAGGGGTTGTTTTTTTTTTTTAAAAAAAACTTTGATTGTGTTAAGTAGAAATCACAATTAATTTTAGTTTTAGTGACCCTGCCTACCTTTAATAAGTGGGTTGTGTTAGATGACACAACCTGATCCATGTAACTTGTTTTGTAAATGAATCATCAATAGAGTGACGACTTGATGAATCCATTCTGTCTGCTTTATCTTTTTACAAAGTTAACCTGTTTGTAGTTGCATTGGATGTGGATTTTGATTGACAAACTGGAGGATGCTACACAAAGGATCAGGGATTGGCATAAACTGTTGGAAAAAAAATAGTTAATATTTAAATACGAGGAAACAGAACTTCAAATAGATTTGTCTTTGACTTTTGATGTTACACTGATAGTCATCATCTTATTTTTCTGCTGGTGCCAATGAAATGGAGGATTTCTTAAGGTTACCATTTTATATTTTGCCTTTGCAAGTAAGAAAAACTTTGGGAAGTTATTGTGTGCTCCATCCCACCCTAATAAGCATATGTAGCCTCGTTTATGATCTTGGAATTTTTACTATGTTGAGGGTCAAGACAATGTTTGTAACTGTACAATTTCTATCTTGAGCTTGTCACATTGATCACTGCTATCTTTCATAACTACTGATAAATTTAATGATTTGATTTGAAGTTTGCAGCATGTCTACTTTTCTCTGACTAAGTTGCACACTGTTACAGGTTTAAGAGAATGACAGGTCGAAGTGATGTGGCTATCTCTCCTCAAGACTATTATTTTCCAGGACACAAATACAGGCACATTACAGTATCCAACATTCCAGGTTTGCCTGTAAGCTTGATTCCCTTCTTTTCCTGCAAGCATGATGTACTTCATTGTATGACAGTACGGTCTAAATTTTTTATTTTTTCTGTAGATAGAATATCCAAATTTTATAGTATCTGTATTAGGTTCCCAAGGTTCTGCTATTTTGTGTTTTGACTGTTGTTTTTATTTTTATTATATATTTTTAACGATTGTTAAGAGTTTAAATACTATTCTAGGATCTTATCTATCACCTTAAAGTTGCCCCATTAGATGCAATCAAAAGCGTGATTCAGAGTAAGAAAGGGTGAGCTACCTCAGTTAGTTTACTTGTTTGTGGCAATAACATTATAAATGATACTTTTTATTTATGAATTTGAAAAAAAGAAATTAGGATTTTATCATCTAGGACCATGTTAAGCAAGACACATCTAGGTTTTTAAGTTATGTTAAGCAAGGACACAGTTCATAATGTTTTATTAGATAGGTATAATGTTTTATTAGATAGGTCATCATTGTTAAATTTTATCTGTTCATTTTAATGACTCAGGAGCAAACGTGGAAATTCATAGTCTAGGATTCACTGAAAAAACTAAATCAACGGAAAAAAAATTAAGAGTGCATCTATCTAATAAAACATAGCAAATTATGTCCTTATTTAATACCTAGACAATGGAAACCCCTTTAATCACAATATCATTATGAAATTTTGATGAAATAAATGGTAAATTTGGATTTTCCTTTTTCTTTTTTCCTCCTGCTATCACACACCCTACCCTTCCCTACCCTTACATATATGTAGCATTTTAAATAATTCCCTCTCTAAGGTTGGTACGAGGGGACACAATCCCTAGACCTCTTGCTTTACTGCAAGAGGATAACCAATTAGGCTATCCCCTTGGGGATAAGTGTAACTTGTTTATATCTAGAGAGAAAGGGCTTAAGGCTTATTTAATGATGTTGCTCATCAAAGCAGACGGTCAAAACATCAAAAGTAAATAAAATTACACATGTATTGAACAAAAGTAGCATAATCCATCTTTTTGTATCTATAATTATAGTTAAATGGCTAACTATGCTTTATTTTTCACACTTTTTCTATAAGTTTATAATCTGCCCTTTTATATTACATAGGCCTTTGATCACCCTGTCCTCTGGTTGTAAGTTACTTACTGTTACATTACTATGGTGAAATTGAATGTCAAAAAGGTAATTTGGTCATTTAGTGGGGAGTCAGAGACCTATTTAACATGTGGGAAACTGTTCTTATTTAACAAAATGTTAGAAAAAGGGGACATAGATGATAGAACTCTTTTGTGAAACATTTTTATCATAGTTGCCTATCCTAAAAAAATTGGCTTCATCACTATTAGGTTGATTGGTAACATAGCATGGAATTAGAGTGAATTTTTTGAGAATGAGGTCTTGTTATTATATTAATTAAATTGTAATAATTTGTGTTTAATCCACATGAAAAACTCATCACTAAATCCCTCCCATAATTTGATGGGATGTGTTTAGAGTTTAAACACTATTGTGGAACCTATCAATTTAAACATGTAAGTATAGTAGTTTCTTAACAATGATGATGATGATTTAAATATTTAGCATTGGCACTTTCACATGGTGGATTTGTTTATATTGGAAATTTGGATTGAATCCCACTGGATTAGGAATCAGATTATTGTAGTTTAGTTAGAAATTTGTAGGGATTTGTTATATGTTTGCTTTAGATTTTAATTTTCCAGTTGTAAATATTATCTCTCCTAGGATCCTTATCATGTAAAGTCTATATAATGATGTAATCTATTCCGTTGATGATATTGCACAAAAATATTTTTTCCAATATAAATGATATCAGAGTTAAAGTTGCTTAATGAAAAAAAAAAACTTAGCCGATCCTATCAAAATCTCAGCAGTTGAAAATGGCCTTAGCCCTAGTCGTCGCACTGCCTCCGCAATGCCAGCCCTAGCTCTAGCCGTCACGATTTCCATTGCTTACAAAAACCCAAACCTCGGCATGAACTAGACCTCATTTCCTCGACTACTACTAGTTGCGACCTTCATTACTCGCGACATTCAAAGAAAGAGTAGACCCGACCTTGTTAGGAATGGTTGAGTGTGAGAGAGTGTGTGTGTGTGTGGTGATGGGGGGGAGGGGGGATAGTGAAATTCTAATGCATGTCACACAGTATGTAACGGAAGAATAACAAGCATTTCAAAACTACATTATACTGGCAATTCTATCTCAGTAGTAATAAATATATCTTTGAAGAACTGCTGATGATGTTATTAGACAAGTGGATCTTAAAGTCTCACCTTGAAGTGTATCATTAAAAAAATCTATATCTTGATTACGGTAGGCTCAGAATGCCAGAATGGTAGCTTGAGATTTTGGAGGATTTGTTTTGGTGTATAATACTTAACACTTAAGCCATTTCTTTTTCACTCTCTCGGCCTAATTCTTTTCCAAACCAAAACCATTTCATTTTCTTAAAAGACATACAATGGCCGAACCCATTCCTAGCCAAAATGCATGTCTTTTTTTCTCTTTGAAATGGGCAAATGTCCATGAATTAAACAAAAAGCATGACAAGTGTCCAACACTTGTCATTGGTTTAAGCCTAAGCCAATTGATTATGGAGACCAGACCCAAGTGGTTTGGTTTGGTTCTCTTGCTTTATTTAGTTTGATCCAGTTTTGTTTGACAAAGAACCAAGTTTTTTGGTTTGGTTATAGAAAACCAAACCGAACCATGCCTACCATTGGTATAACATTTTTTTTATAGATACATTATGTGTCATAGCCATTGGTAGTATTATATGCTTTATTCTGTTTATGAATTACTTTCGTGGCCTATACTTTAACAAGAGTTGTAACTCAAGCAATAATGGTTTTGTTTTTTCAGTTTAAGAATGTTTATTACTAAGTTTACCCAGCTACTATTAGGTCTATAAATTGGTGGTGTGATTTTATTATCTTTTATTCCTATAAATTCTCTTGGTATTATTGGAAATTTAACTTGGAATGAACTTTTGGTCAAATTCCATTTAAACCTGTTTAGTGCAGTTCTAAAATTTTATATGGAGCCGACATTGTTGTTTGCAAGGGAACAGAGTGCTTGTTCTTTAGATAGATAATTTATAGATGTTAGAAGGGCAGATGGATGCATGCTAGGCTAACAATTATTTTGTAGGTATTTTAGAATAACCAACTGAACTAGTGTTAACAATAATACAATCACTCTGAGTCACTTTAGAATAGAAACAAAATCTTTATGCTATTTGTAAAGAGTAATACTACATACACAAAATTAAGTCATACAAACTCATTCGTACTACCTAACATGTCGTGGTGTGATTGGTTAAATTATTATCACATTATCTATTTAATTTATTATTTTAACTTTTTATATTTATTCTTCCTGCCATCATATTTCATGTCAGCTAGTATGATTGAGCTTGTATGGCTAGTTTGTACATGTAGCACTACTGTTTGTTAAATAGTATTGTGATTGTGCAACAATGGCCAATTTATGCGTCTTCTGGGTTGAGGAAAGGATGAAGCTTTTATGTTTATAGAAGAATGATTATTTCTATTTTTTTTTAATTTTCTCTATAGCGACAACATTGAGTTTTGGGCTTCTTTATGGAACTCGGTGTCTTCGAAGTTAAGAAGAGTGTCTTTGAAGTGTCTTTTTCGTTCACCGTGAGGCAGCACATAATTCTTTTGTATCTTTTCTAATTTGGGCCCTGCTTTTCAGTTTCTGAGGATAAGTGTCTTTGATTTTCTATTTCTGCTTTGGGCTGGGTATTCTTTCAGACATGGAGTCTCTGTGTATACACCCGAGTTGTAACGATGCATTTTCAGTGTTTTTTTGACTATAGAAAATCATTTTTTAGGTTTCTCTTTGGCCATTTTTTGGTATATAAAATTTATATTGTTTCTTATCACCACCAATAGATGGGGGTTAAAATTAGGTGATATTTATTTCTTGTTGTAGGGGCTGAGGTGATGTTGTTGTCGTAGTTAATATTTCCCTCATATTTAAGAGCTAAACCTCTAGTAAAAGTAATCAAGGAGAAAAATGCAGAACTAGATTTGAATTATTATGATTACCAAATTGTGTTCATTGTCTAGCTTTTTTATTTGTTCCTTTCATAGTGCTTCCGGCGGAAGTTTGTGGATATTTTAATTCTTTTCTTCATCTGCTATGGTAAGGGGAGTTCATGTGCAACTTCTTTACATTGCAGCCACAAAATCAGCAGCAAACTCCTTCCAAACATCACATGCAGCCTCAATTACATCAATTCACCAGAATCATCATCAACCAATACAACAAGGTCAACTTCTAGCCCACTTTTCCCAAAGTCATCGATGCAGCCCACCTTCACTCTTGCCTGATATTGCTCATGCTCACCAGGCACCCACCATTTCCCAACACATGGCTTGCTTACAACCCCTCACAGGCGGTCATGTTGGAGAATGCTTGCATTTAATGGTGAGGGATTCTCTTGGCACCAAGTTTCCACACTTTGAGTTGATAATTGAATGTGCTTTGATTTTCCTAAGATTTTTAAGAGTTCCTTGAGAAATAGCAAGCTAGCCTACAACAATGTTTAATTATATGTCACTTTGTCAAATATGCTGAGTGCTTTACTCCATTCACATTTGTGCTGATAGTCTATATCAGTTATGTCAATAATCAAGTCCCCAAACGTGTACTAAGGCAACAGGCAACATTTATGTTTTCAATTACCTTTAGGAATTCTTGATGTAATACTCTTGATCCTGGGCCAAGGTTTTCACCAACATGTGATAGGTGAATTATGATGTCATTTTCTGATAATTGCTAAATGATGAGTAATACTTCTAATGGCATCAGCAACCTTTTCACTGGGCAATTAAAATTTTGGCAACTTAAGATTCTTTCAACTTCTAGGAGGAAAGAGAGAAAAATGATTTTAGTTAAAAAGTAGTTTGCTTTTCAGTGCACTTTTGGTTGGTTTTCTTTCCAGAATCTTGAAGGAGGTTTATTTAGTTCTTAAATTTTAAATTAATAGACTCATTAGCAATACACAACGCGTAGTCCGTTACAAATAGCAATAATTTGGTTCTCCATTGTGAGAATCCTAAATTAAATTATTCTTGTTACTGTGGTGTATGCATTGTGCAATTAGTTAAAAGCTTTAGAAGCATAAGTTGTTTTAGATGTATTATGTAAATTAAGTGTGCTCTTATTATCTGTTGCACAAAAGTTCTTTATATGTAGGATGAAATCAATTTATGGGTAAACAATTTCTTTTTTTACTTGTAAATAAGAGATGGTAGCTTGGCAAATAAATTATACTTTAAATTATTGTCAACAATTTAAAAAATAATGTTGATATATGTAGTCCCAAGATAATTAATTATACTAAATATGATCATTTTCTTCAACATTTTAAGATGTGTACTTGCATCATTAAAAATGAAGAATTGTAGGGTTAAGGTTTCTATGATTATATTTGTCATATCATTAGTTTGGTGATAAATATGTAGACATTGGTTGCCCTTAAGCTTACTCATTTTCATTTTAGATAATCAAATTTAAGGTGTGAGATCCCTGACATGCTTGGTGATTACAGTATTCAAGTCATTTTTAGTGTATGGGAGCTTTGTTTCCATCACTTGTATTGTTAATCAATCTTGGATTTGGTTTAGATTATTCCTGATGACACCAGTTAATTTTCTATGTCTGTTTGGTTAAAGACTTGTTTAAAAAAAATCTGATCAATTTCAGATTTCTCTATTTCAGAATTTTGAGCCAACTTTTCAAGAAAGTTAGCCAACCAGAACTTGGTTCTAAGCTGTTGAAAATGACTGATAAGAAGTGCTTTTGTAAAGATATTTGCAGTTTGTGCTTTAGTAGGAACAAACCTGATATCGATTTCTCTATTCAACAATTTATCTCTACTATGGAATACTGGATTTATAGCTAAAGAAGCTGTATTTTGATTATCACACCAAACTATAGGAGCAATAGACTATGGTATGTGTAATTCAGAAAGAAGTGACTGTAACCATGTCAATTCAGCAGCTTCTTGAGCCAAGCTTCGATACTCTGATTCAGTATTGGACATGGCAACAACTCTCTGTTTCTTAGAGCTCCAAGATACTAAGTTTTCAGCATAGTAAACACAATACCCACCATATGATTTCTTGTCATTAGAATCTGAAGTCCAATATGCATCAGTAAAGGCTATTAAGTTTAGATCAGCTCCTGGGGTAAATGTAACACCATAATCTTTGGTTCCCTGCAAGTATCTCAACAACCTCTTACAGCAATGCCAATGGTCAGTAGTTAGGGCTAACAAAAATTGACTTAATTTGTTGATTGAGAAGGTGATTTTAGGTCTGATTAAGGTTATATATTGCAGAGCTCCAACGGTGCTTTTGTAGAGAAAACTGTTTGAGAAAGCTTTACTGGAGTCCTTAGTCAATTTGATACATGAACTCATAGGTGTTGGACAACACTTTGCATTGGCCATATTGGTTTTCTTTAGCAAGTCAATAATGAATTTGGTTTGAGACAAATGTGGTGCTGAGGTTGTTCTGGTTATTTCAATGCCAAGAAACTAGCTTAAGTCACATAACTCTTTCAATGCAAAGTCTTTATTCAATTGTTGTATAATAGTCTGAATAACTTTATTGTCTTTACCTGTTATAATAATGTCATCCAAATATACTAAAACAATTAAAGGACTGTGATTTTGTAACTTGAAGAATACTAATATGTTTGACCTGATGTTCTTGAAATCCCAATTAATCAAAGCTGATTTTAATCTCTCATATCAGGCTTTTAGAGCCTGTTTTAAACCATATAAGACATTTTCTTGCTTACAAACATAATTAGACTTCCCTAGTACTTTAAAGCCCTCTGGTTGATTCATGTACACAACTTTTAATGCACCATTCAAGAATGCATTATTGACATCAATTTGTTTTAAGGACCATTCTCTGGTGACAACAAGGCTTAATATTACTCTGATGGTACTTGCTTTTGTCATTGGACTGTAGGTTTCTGAGAAGTCTATTCTAGGGGTTTGTTGATATTCTTTTGCCACCAATCTTGCCTTGTATCTTGCTATAGTTCTATTTGGGATTTCTTTTTATTCTGAACACCCGCTTGTTTCCTATAACTTTCTGTCCTGGTTGATGTGGTACCAATTTCCAAGTACTATTCCTCAACAAGGCATTGTATTCATCAATCATGGCTTGCTTCCAATAAGGCTGTATTAATGCCTCTTTTACAGTAGCTGGTAAGTTTGTTTTAGTATGCACAAGCAGAATCTTTGGCTTATAAACTCCATTCTTTGATTTGGTGGTCATTGGGTATATATTGGATACTATTCTGATTTTTAATGTGTTTGATAAAGGTTGCTCAGTGTTTGTGTAGTTAATTGTAATGGTGTGGTTGATTGTGTTTGATGCGTTGAGTTTGGTATTATGTCTGAGTTTTGTGAAGTGTTTGTTTGAGATTGAGTAAGAGATCTATGATGTGTATGCAAGTAATGTAATGATGGATTATTCTTAAAATTTTGTTGTTGACCTGAACTTATATCAATTGATGAAGCCACAACAGGATAGAAAGAATTATAAAAGGATTTTATTTTTAAAAGATAATCTGACTGAGACTCACAACATGAACTAGAATAACTTGAAGATTTAGTGTTTGATTGAAAGGGAAAGCTAATTTTATCAAAGATTACATTTCTTGCTATATAAAGCTTTCTAGTAGAACTTTGTGTCACGCCCCAAGTGCTCTCAAGCATTTTCTCGAGCACTTGGTGCGCGACTAGGTCTGTTGGAGGCCTCTTGGACCATGGAGCGCTACATAGACTGGAGCTTCTAGAAGGCCCGCTGTTGGGATGAAGAACTGGGCTTGGCCCGTGACTTATTAGGGTAGTTTACCTTAATTAGAATTCCATAAAAGGTAGAATGACATCTAGGAATATTCTAGAGCATAATTCTCCATCTTGTATGTACACTGTTAGATCATTTAGATTTCAGCCATCGATTGTATAGAGCTGCTACTATATAAAGTGGAGACCCTCACTTGTATAATTCATATCATAGCTTTGTTTTCTCTTCAACAATATAGAGAGCATTCGTGCAAACACTTGGTGTACTTGTTTTTCTTCTCTTTGTGTGGTTTTCTCGGCTGCTTAGCACGTAACGCGTCTAAGGCCGCACGGTTCGAAAACAGTCCGTGACAGTTGGTATCAGAGCAGGTTCAAAGATGGAGAAAGACGGTAGACCATCAGATTTGACTGAAGAGGGGTTGGAACCCCAAAGCTAAGAAGCACGGCACTGCCTCTTGCGATAAGTCAGTAGATCTAGGTCAGGATGTTGGGAGTATGGTGAAAGCACTCAGCGGTGTTGTTAGAAAGGCAGCAGATCGCCTTGGAGAGCTGGAGCAGCAAGTAGAGAAGATCGAGGTGGGCCTCGACACTCAAGGAGATGAGTTGCGCTCCCTCATCAGTACATCCATCGAGGCTTACGCCGATAAGCAGCGAGACTGGATTAAGGCTTTTCAGGAGAAGGTCCTCACCACAATGGACAGTATTCAAACCCAAGTAGAGGAGCTACGCCGAGGATTTGAAACTGTCAAGGAGGATGTGGTGCTATGCAAGCGGGCGGTGGTGAACGGGTCTGTTGCCGCTCAAGTTACGGTGTCTGCACTGAGGGTCGATGCTCCTAATCCCAAGGAGTTCAGCGGGAAACGGAACGCCAAGGAGCTTGACAATTACTTCTGGCAGATGGAGAGATACTTTGACGCCCTAGGCATACGGGACAAGGATAAGGTAAACACCACGACCCTATATCTCTCTGATCATGCAATTCTGTGGTGGCGTAGGAAGAGCGAGGAGATTCGCAAGGGTACCTGCACCATCAACACCTGGACAGAGTTGCAACAGAAGCCGAAGCGTCAATTTTATCCGGAGAATGTGATGCACGACGCTAGAAAGCGTCTAAAGGAGTTGAAACAGATCAAGTCTATTGGCGAGTACGTAGAGGAGTACTCACTACTGATGCTGCAGATCCCCAATATGAGTGAAGAAGACTTGCTGTTCAATTTCCTTGACGGGTTACAGACATGGGCGTCCAATAAGCTAAGGCAGCGTGAAGTGCAGAATATATTCGACGCCCTCACATTGGCAGAAACGCTCACTGATTACCACAAGGGTGATGCGGGGAAGTCTAAAAATTCGAAGCCCAACTACAGCAAAGGTGGGGGAACCAGGGAGTCTTAACCTCTGCAGGATAAGGAGGGGAAAGGTAAACCGCCCACAGGGAGAGAGCAAAAGCGCAACGGCGAGAGAAAGTCGAGATCTAGCTGCTTCCTTTGCGATGGGGATCATTGGGTGAAGGACTGTCCAAAGAAGAAGGCTATCAACGCGATGTTGGAGACTCAACAAGCGGGAGAACAGGGACAATTGGGATATCTGCAGTTGCTCAATGCCCTCAATGCCAAGCAGGCAGCCCGCGCGCCAATGGGAAAGGCGCTGATGTACGTTGAAGCCTATATTAATAGGAGAAAGACTCAAACTCTAGTGGATACTAGAGCTACGCACAACTTTATTAAGTATGCGGAAGTAGTATGCTTGGGCCTCAAGGTAGAGAAGGGGATTGGCTACCTCAAGACCGTGAACGCCGCAATCAAGCCACTGGATGGGGTTATTCGTGGAGTCGAAATGAGCCTTGGAAAATGGAGCGGTAAGGTAAACTTTTCGGTAACCCCTCTCGATGATTTTGATGCTGCTTTTGGTATGAATTTTCTACGGCAGTTTAATATGGTACCACTTTCCCGACACAACTACCTATGAATCATGGATGGAGGATCATGCATGGTGCCGACAGTAAACAAACCAACAGGTGGGCAATCCAAGCCTAATGCGCACACCACTCTCATGTTCGCCATGCAACTGAAGAAGGGAGCTAAGCGGGGAGAAGAGACATACCTCGCCACGATATGGGAGGCAGATGATTAGGTGTACGGGGGCGAAGAGGAGCGGCCAGCAGAGATCACGAAAGTGCTCAAGTAGCACTAAGACGTGATGCCAGCAGCACTATCACAGAAATTACCACTAAGACGGGCTATTGATCACGAGATTGAGTTAGAGCTAGGAGCTAAACCTCCAGCCAAAGCGCCCTACCGAATGTCTCCACCAGAGTTAATAGAGTTGCGGAAGCAGCTCAAGGAGCCACTGGATGCAGGGTTTATCTAGCCATCTAAGGTGCCCTACGGCGCGCCCGTGCTTTTCCAGTGCAAGCACGACGGATCATTGCGGTTATGCATAGACTACCGGGCGCTGAACAAGGTCACTGTCATAAATAAGTATCCCATTCCTTTAATTGTCGACTTGTTTGATCAGTTGGGACAGGCGAAGTACTTTTCGAAGCTGGACTTGCGATCAGGTTACCATCAAGTGCGGATAGTCGAGGGTGATGAGCCAAAAACAACCTGTGTAACGCGTTATGGGGCCTTTGAATTTCTTGTCATGCCGTTTGACCTCACGAACGCGCCAACCACTTTCTGTAACAACATACTCTAGCCCTTCCTCGATAAATTCGTCGTCGTGTACTTAGACAACATCGTCATCTACAGCACCACTCTCGAAGAGCACATGGAACACTTGAAATCTGTCTTGAAGGTGCTCCGCAAGAATGAGCTGTATGTGAAGAGGGAGAAATGTTCATTCGCCAAGCTGGAGGTAGACTTTCTGGGTCACAAGATTAAAGAAGGCAAGTTGATGATGGACAGGGTGAAGATTCGCGCCATAGTGGATTGGGAGGCACTCTCGAAAGTTACCGAGCTGCGGTATTTCCTTGGGTTAGTCAACTATTATCAAAGATTTATTAAGAGCTACTCTATCATTGCTGCACCCTTTACTGACCTGCTAAAGAAGACTAAAGCATGGGAGTGGACTAAGGAGTGTCAATGGGCTTTTGATCAACTGAAGACAGCAGTGATCGAGGAACTAGTCTTAGCATTGTCGAATCACTTGTTAGTTACATACTGATGCGTCTGACTTTGCCATTGGTGGTGTGTTGATGCAGCAGGACCATCCGATCTCGTATGAGAGCCAAAAACTCAATGGAACGGAGAGGCGCTATACGGTACAAGAGAAGGAGATGACGGGGGTCATCCATTGCCTGCGCACTTGGTGACACTATCTGCTTAGGGCAAAGTTCGTAGTGATGACGGACAACATAGCAACGAGTTACTTCCAAAGTCAGAAGAAACTCAGCCCGAAGCAAGCTAGGTGGCAGGACTTTATGGCAAAGTTCGATTATGAGCTCGAGTACAAACCGGGAAAGGTGAATGTGGTGGCAGACGCCTTAAGTCGGAAGGTCGAGTTAGCAGCTACACAGCTCGCTAGAAGGTGATTTGCTTGGCCTATTTCATGAGGGAATGAAGCATGATCCTGCAGCCACACAGCTCGCCACTCAAGTATAAAAGGGAAAGACTTAGCAATTTTGGGTAGAAGATGGCCTTTTCTACACCAAGGGACGCCGAATATATGTGCCAAAGTGGGAGAACTTGCGGCATAACCTCATTAGAGAATGTCACGACACGAAATGGGCAGGACATCCAGGATAGCTGTGCACACGCGCCCTATTAGAGACAGTTTACTATTGGCCACACATGCGGGAAGAGATAGAACAGTTTGTCAAGACTTGTCTCGTGTGCCAACAGGACAAGATCGAGCAGCGGAGTCCCGTAGGGCTACTGGAGCCACTGCCTATACCGGAGAGACCTTGGGAGAGCATCTTTATGAATTTCATCGTAGCCTTGTCGAAATCTGAAGGGTATGGAACTATCATTGTGGTGGTAGATCAATTTTTTAAGTATGCGACCTTCATATCGGCGCCCAAGGAGTGTAATGCGGAAGAGACAACAAAACTTTTCTTTAAGCACGTAGTCAAATACTGGGGATTGTCGAGAGTGATAGTCAGCGATCGTGATACGAGGTTTACAGGGAGATTCTGGACTGGATTGTTCAATCTCATGGGATCGGAGCTTCGCTTTTCCACTAGCTTTCACCCACAAACGGATGGGCAGACCGAGAGGGTGAATGCATTACTGGAGCTGTACTTGCAGCACTTTGTGGGCACAAATCAGCAGGATTGGGTCAAGTTACTCGATGTGGCACAGTTCTCATACAACTTGCAGATGAGTGAATCGACGAACCAGAGCCTGTTCAAGTTAGCTACTGGCCAACAACCTCTCACGCCGCACGCGTTAGTATCCAGCGATACAGGAAAGAGTCCAGCAGCTTACAAAGTTACAAAATCCTAGCAGGAATAGTCGGAAAAAGCGCGGGTGTGCTTGGACAAGGCGACAAAACAGATGAAGAAATGGGCTGACGGTAAGTGAAGACATGTTGAGTACAGCATAGGGGATTTAGTGATGGTGAAAAGCCTTCCGACGCAACACAAGTCTACGCGCTCACTTTATAAGGGCCTTGTTCGGAAATATGAGGGGCCATTTCCTATTGCCAAGAGGGTTGGCAATGTCTCGTATAAGGTGGAGCTGCCTTCGAGACTTCGGCTACGTCCGGTGTTTCACGCAAGCTGCCTAAAGCCATACCATGGCAATACGGAGGACATGGAGCGTGGGCCATAAATCAGGGCACCATTGGGAGTTTTTACATCTTACGATAAGGAGGCTGAACTTATCCTTGATGTGAGGACAATACGTAAGAAGAACTGCCGTCCAAGTCGTAAGTATCTTGTCAAGTGGAAGGGATTGCCCGATAGTGAAGCAAGCTGGAAACTCGAGAATGTACTGTGGCAGTTTGAGAACAAGGTGCCCGAGTTTCAGTAAGGACGTGACGAGGGCGTCGCGTGAATTTGGTGGGGGAGAATGTCACGCCCCAAGTGCTCTCAAGCATTTCCTCGAGCACTTGGTGCGCGACTAGGCCTGGTGGAGGCCTCTTGGACCATGGAGCACTACGTGGACCAGAGTTTCTAGAAGGCCCGCTGTTGGGATGGAGAACCGGGCTTGGCCCGTGACTTATTTAGGGTAGTTCACCTTAATTAGAATTTCATAAAAGGTAGAATGGCATCTAGGAATATTTTAGAGCATAATTCTCCATTTTGTATGTACACCGTTAGATCATTTAGATCTCAGCCGTCGATTGTTGTTTTCTCTTTAGTAATATAGAGAGCATTCGTGCACACTTGGTGTGCTTGTTTTTCTTCTCTTTGTGTAGTTTTCTCGACTGCTTAGCACGCAAAGCGTTTAAGGTCGCACGGTTTCAAAACAGTCCGTGACATTAGGCACTTATAGCCCTTATGTTGTGAGCTGTAGGCTAAAAAGGTGCATTTTTCAATATGGAAATTCAAGTTGTGTTTGGAATAAGGTCTGAGATGTAGATAACAAGCACAACCAAAAGTTTTCATGAATGTATAGTTTAGTTTCTGATTAAAGATAAGCTGAAATGGTGACTTGTAATGTAAAATGGAGAGGGGCATTCTGTTGATTAAGAAAACAACAATAAAAAAGGCTTTCCACCAATATTTTAAGGGTAAATTACTCTGAGCTAGAAGGGTTAGTCGTATTTTTACAACATGCTTGTGCTTCCTTTCAGCTCTACCATTTTGGTTGTGTGTGTATGGACATGAAAATTTGTGAGTGATTCCTATTTGGTTGAGTGAGGAACTAAGTAATTGAAATTCTCCTCCTGCATCAGTTTGTACTATCTTGATTTATTTGTTCAAGAGTCTTTCAACGTGTCTTTTAAAGTGTTGAAATGTGGTAACAACTTTAGATTTTTGTGTCGATGGGTAAATCCAAACACATCTACTAAAGTCATCAACATAACTGATGTAGTACTAAAACTATCTCCAGAAAGTAAGGGTGTCGGACCCTATACATTAGAATGAATAATTTCTAAAGGTTGTGTGGTTTTGGCTTCAGAGGAGCTGAAATGTAATCTATGATTCTTTTCCATTTGACAAGCTGTACAAAAGGAGACTTTATTACTATTGAGTGATATGTTCAAATTACAAGAAGATACAATTTGTTTTAACACATCAATGCTGAGATGACCATATCTTTTATGTAATACATCCAACTTGCTTGACATACTTTCAGGAAAAGAAACAGAGGTGCTGATATGATCAGTGTTTTGAGAAGTATTCTCTTTCTCACATCTTTTACAATCAGCAAATAAGGACACTAAAGGTACTTGACTTAGGCTGTAACAAAAACTTGTTGAAGACTCTGTAATCTTGAAAAATGAACACTGATGACTGTGGTGTAACTGATATAGTCCTTCTTTAGCAAGACCTTTGAGAAGTATTCTCCCTCTCACATTCTTTACAACACATGTTTAGAGTAACTTCCACAGTTAGTGCATTATCAAAAGTGAGTTTTCAGATACTAATAAGATTTTTTGCCATATCAGGAACAAATAACACATTTGAGAGTTTTAAGCTTTATGCTAAATTTGTTTTCAAGAAGCAGTTGCCAACATGTGAAATTTTGAGTTTATTACCATTTCCAACAACAATGTTTTCCATACCTTGATACTGATTGTTGGATGCCATGTTGTTGGTCACATGGTTAGCAGCCCTGTTATCCAAGTACCAATTCAAGTCTTCTGATGAATTTGTTGCTGATTCTGCAATGTATGCAGTTGCATCCTGTGCTTATCCTTGAGCCGCTGCTTGCATTTGGGGAACAGAAGTAACAAAGCCTTCCTTGAATCTGTGCCAGCATTTAGAAGCTCCATGTCTAGCTTTTAAACATATATGGCAAATTATTTTGTACTTACTACCCTAGCCAAAGTTTTGTTTGCCTCTACCTCTTCCTTGAGGACTTTAATTATTTTGATTCACTATATTTCTTGTGTTTTTGTTGTTACCAAAGCCTGAAGTCCGGCCATCTCATTTCCAAAATTTGTTACCAGTAAAATTTTGCTTGAACTTTTGTTTCGAATTGACATTTACCATAGTAACAAACATTATTGCGAGAGAAACTATTTGACAAATTTATTATGCTATCTTGACTTATTAGAACTGAATAGATTTCAGGTAAAGTTAATTCTTTAGTCTTTAGTGAAACAAACAAAGCAACAGGATTATACTTGGGTCATAGTCCAACTAACAAATATGATATCAGATCTTGGTCATTGACTGGTTTTCTAGCCATTGCCAAACCATCAGCTATGTTATTTACTTTCAAATAATATTCATTCATACTTTGGCTTTCTTTACGAATTGTCCGCAGCTGTGACCTGAGTTGTGTTACCTTAGTTAAGGTTTGAGTCCCAAACATATGATTTAAATGATTCCAGATTTTGAAAGAAGTTTTACACTAAATCACTGAACTCAGTATTGAGTTAGTCATGGTGGAGAACATCTAACTTATTAACAAAGAGTCTTGTCTTGTCTTGTCTAGATCTGATATTCTGGATTCAAAACTTGACTTCCTTCTTCAATTGAGTTTCGATGGTTCGTGGTGGACATTGTTTTTCTCCGGTGATGAGATCTTTAAGATCATGACCTCTTACACATGCAAGAACTTGTGATTTTCATAACAGGTAATTGTTGCAGTCGAGCTTCAATGGATTTGAAAAGGTGATATTGTTATTCTAAGAGTTTAACAGTGAACTCGTATGATTGCCTTGAGTTGGTGAGTGATTTGTATTAGAGGATCCTTCAATGGCTCTGATACTATGAAAGAAATTTGATCAGTTTTAGATTTCTCTATTTTAGAATTTTGAGCTAACTTTCCAGGAAAGTTAGTCGACCAGCTATTTTATTAACTGACCAAGCATAAGAATTGCATTCTATTACATCCTATTTATATTTGGTATTACATAAGAGAATCAAGAGAATTCTAAAATAAGATTTTGTTACAATTTTGGTGGGAAATACAAAAAATATCATAACTAACTTGACTCATTCTGTAACAACCTCAGTTGACGTGGCTTTGCTAAGCTGGCAATATTTTGGCTGAATTGTCTACTTTTATTTTATTGTAGATGGTTGATTATGTTGTCAAATGCTATAGCCAATATGGTAGAATGATTAATGTTTTACTCTAAAATTGATCATAAAATTGTATTCTTTTAATATAAATTAGTTTGCCTATGATTCTTTATCTGTACTAACCCTATATAAATGGTTTACATTTTCAATGAACAAGTCCTGCAAAGTTTTGTGATGAATGTGGAGCTCCATATCTTAAAGAAAACTTTAAGTTCTGCTTAGAATGTGGTGTAAAAAGGTTAGGGATATAATATGGTCCTGCATAATCTTTGCCAATAAACAACTAGAGCTGCGAACCCACTTTTATTCAGAAAAGGAAAATTTTTTTGTTTCATTTTTGTTTTGGGTAAATACTTGAAATTTAGGTTCTTCATTTTTGCCTCATGTAATTAAGTGTTTCACTCTTAGCGTTGAAATGAGATTGGTGTAATTGTTGAGGAAACTTCAATTTACATTTAGGCCACTATATTTTTTTATGAAGCCGTTGGTAGTATCATTGTTGTTGCAACTGGTGTTGGTGCCGCTATAGAAAATGCACCACGGGAATCATACGAAGGAAATGCTCTTATTTTATTATATTTAACTATCTAACCAATTCGATAAAATTCTGCTAACAATTCACATTAGAATAGTATTAGTTGATGAGAGTTATTTCAAAAACAAAAAAAAATTAATTCAAATTGATTTTGATTATTTTTTTAATTTCTATAAAATACAATTAGATCGAATATGTATGAGTTGACGATCAAAATATATATGAATAGAATTTATGGCAGGATCCCGTAAAATAAAAAATTTCTGCTAGGCTTTTATTTTTTTTATAGATTTATTAGAATTCTTATTGATTAGAATTTCTAGTTAGTGCTGGTGCAACTGATGCTGGTGCAACTGCTGCTACTGCACCACTTGCAGTGGCTAAACCAAATAAATAAATAAAAGGTGGACGGTAGCAAATTTCATTGCCATTCACGCTCCTTTTTGTGAATATTCAATTTATCTTATTTTAAATTTAGAGAATTTAGTCTTTTTAAAATAATATGAGACTAAATTTTTTTCTTATCTACTGTGGACATTTTACTTTGTCTCAAGTCTTTGTTTAAATATGTCCAAAACTAAACGCATTTACAAATTTTTACTTCACCTTAAAAAAACATATTATACTAAAATGCTTTTAAAGTCAAAAATTGCCTGCATGCTCATATGAATCCTAGTCTAGCCACCATTCCTCTCATTGGTTTATTGATGTGCATCATGAAGGTTCTAAATCAACTCAAGAAGGCGAGCTGAGCGTAAAGGAGATTTCAGATGGTCCAATAACAAGGGCTAAGACTAAATAGCTTCAAAGGGCCATAAGTAGTCAAATTGGAGCTATTGAAGCTTCTATGGGATTAGAAGCTTGCGATCTAAATGGAAACGAGTTAAATGTGTTTATTTGTCTTCAATTAGAGATTGGGACGCGATTTAGAGACGTTTGGTGACGTTGGGCTTAAAGAAGCAGTTAAGGGCTTTCTTTCCATGTTATTGGGCTTTATTTACTTTATATATTACTATTTTTATGTATTTGAGCCATTTTGAACTTGTTTAGTTTTGTTTTAAAATTGTTAAGTCATATTGGGCTTATTTTGGGCTTTTTAAGTTTATTAGGTAACATTAGGGTTTCCCCTCATTTTGTAAGCCTATATAAGGTATGTTAAAGTTTTATAGAGGCAGTTGCCTCATTTTGAAATTGGATGCACGAAAATAGAACTTTTCTCTCTCAAAATTGTCTTCTTAAGTTTTTCAACTCTTAAAGATAGTTGCTGACTTATCACTCTTTAATCACCAAGAGTGTGGCGTCAAAACCCTAAATTGATCATTGTGGCGTCTATACGACTTATCAAGGTATCTATTTAATTCTATCCTCCATCAACTTTACCATTTAATTTTATTATAAATCAAGGTACATCATCTGGTATCAGAGCATAGGATTTCAATGTGCAAACTGAAGTTTTAGCTATTGAAGGTGTCTTGCTATTTTTTGTGTTATATAATTTCGTGGGGTTATTATCAGGTTGGGTCTCTAATATTTGATGTTAGTAGTTGAATTGCAACTCTGAAGCATTAAAATTAATTCTTAGTAGTTTGTGAACTGGAGATGAGTTAGCTGAATTAAATTGTTCCTGAACTTGGAAATTTTTAATTTGAGTAAATTGTTGCTATCCGATTTTATTTACTGAATTGGTGAAAAATTCAGTTTGAAAAGAGCGTTTTAACTACTGGTTGTGTTGTTCATTGTTCATACTTGTTTGGGGTTTTTATTAATAATGGCTGACGATGATGCAAGTAAAGTACCAAAGTGACTGAGTTTAGAACAAGCTCAACTCATGGGCTTACAACGAGCTCATGATGAATTTCGAGGTGAGATTATTAAAATTCGTGGACAACTCGCTGCAATTATAGAAATGATGCAAAGAAATACTTTGCAACCTTAACAAAGGCAGGTAGGGTGTAGGGTACCTCGAAATGACCTAGGGGATGCTGGAGATGAGCCAAATAGGGATGATGAGGCTGAAGATAGGGGTAGGATAAGGAGGCAGCAAAATGACCCTACTAGTGGTATCAAATTTAATATACCACCATTTAGAGGTATTAGTTCTCCTAAAGAGTATCTTGAATGGGTTCAGAAGGTAGAAAGGGTGTTTGATTGGCATGAGTACCTTGAGGCAAAGAAGTGTAAGGTAGCAGCACTTAAGTTTACCGATTACGCACTTTTGTGGTGGGAAAACTTAAAAGCTTAGCGAAGAAGGGACGAAGAAGAAGTTACAAGCTAGCCACTTATGAAAAGATTAATGAAGAAGAGATTTGTTCCGGATTACTATAAATAAGAATTATACATCAAACTCCAGACTTTGCAGCGGGGTTCCTTAAATGTGGAGGAGTATGTGAAAGAATTTGAGCTATTGCTGATTTGCTGTGATTTGAATGAACCTCAAGAGCAAACAATAACTAGATTCCTTGATGGACTGAAGAGGGATATAGCTAATGTTGTTGAGTTACAGCCCTTCATATTTCTTGAGGATGTCATAAAGTTTGCAACTAAAGTAAAAAGACAACAGAAAAGAGGGGGTATCCATATGAGGTCAACTACAACAAGTAATACAAAGACTGTTTCTTCACCTTCGCGAACATGGAACACACCTAAACGTGATGAGAAAGTGGAGTTCAGTAAAGGAAGTGCTAGTTCAGGTTCGTTGAAAGGAAATGAGAAGGTATTTGAACCTCAATTTTCCAGGAGGTCGCGAGACATCAAGTGTTTCAAGTGCTTGGGAAATGGGCATATTGCTTTTGAATGTCCAAATAAGAGGGTGATGGTTTTACAAGGGAAGTATGGAGAGCTTGTAAATGAAGATGAGGCTGAGATGGAAGAGGAATCTAAAGTTGAAGTGACTAAACAAGAAGAGAATCTTGAGCCAATTGAGGGAAATTTATTAGTTATTCAAAGGATTTTGAGTGCTGAAGTTGATATTGGTTTGGAACAGCGCGAAAACATCTTTCATACAAGATGTCAAATCCGAGATAAGGTTTGTGCCATGATCATTGATAATGGTAGTTGTACCAATGTTGCATCCACTACTTTAGTGGAGAAACTGGGATTAACTACTGTTCCACATCCAAAACCATACAAATTACATTGGCTTAATGACAAGGGAGAGATTCAGGTTACAAGACAGGTTCGAGTGCCATTCTCCATTAAAACCTTTCATGATGAGGTTTTATGTGATATGGTTCCTATGACAGCTAGTCATGTATTATTAGGACGTCCATGGAAATTTGATAATGATGTGACTTATAATGGGCGAAGGAACACTTATTCATTAGTGTTGAATGGGAAGAGAGTGAATTTGATGCCGTTGAGTTCTCAACAAGTTAGAGAAGATCAGTTGCGGAATCAAAGGAAGATGATGGAATCTGGTAAAGGGTTAATGTTAGCGAAAAAGAGAGATGTTGAGCAAGCACTAGCTTCTGTGAGGGTTGTTTTCATGACTTGAGCAAAGCCTTTATTGCAAGTGGAGGGTTTGGATTTGCCAAGACAGGTTGTGGAGTTGCTTGAAGAGTTCAAAGATGTATTTTCGGAGGAGCTACCATTGGGATTACCACCTATTCGAGGGATAGAGCATCAAATTGATTTGGTGCCTGGAGCTTCACATCTAAATAGACCAGCATATAGATGTAATCTGGAGGAAGCAAAGGAGATCAAAAGGCAGGTTGGTGAACACTTAGAGAGGGGCTATGTGCGTGAGTCACTTAGTCCTTGTTCAGTGCCTACTTTGCTTGTTCCAAAGAAGGATGATACCATGAAAATATGTGTGGACAGTCGGGCTATCAACAAGATAACGGTTAAGTATTGATTTCCTATTCCTAGACTTGATGATATGCTTGATGAATTGCATGGTGCTGTTTGTTTTTCTAAAGTTGATTTGATGAGTGGATATCACCAAATTAGGATGAAAGAAGGTGATGAATGGAAAACAGCCTTTAAAATTAAGCATGGATTGTATGAGTGGATGGTGATGCCGTTTGGGCTTTCTAATGCCCCTAGTACGTTTATGAGACTTATGAACCATGTTTTGAGGAAGTTTATTGGGCTGTTTGTTGTGGTCTATTTTGATGATATCTTGATCTAAAGTAAAACTTTAGATGATCATGTGAAGCATCTTATGGCTGTATTTGAGACCTTGCGTGATGCTAAGTTGTATGGAAACCTCAAAAAGTGCTATTTCTGCCAAGATAGTGTTATCATTTTGGGGTATGTTGTTTCTGGTAGTGGAATTAAGGTTGATGAGGAGAAGGTTAAGGCAATTCGTGATTGGCCTAAACCTACTGGTGTTGCGGATGTGAGAAGTTTTCATGGGTTAGCCTCTTTTTATAGACGATTTATTAAAGACTTTAGTTCTATTGTTGCGCCTATGACAGAGTGTTTGAAAAAGGGGAATGAGTTTAGGTGGAATGAGAATGCACAGAAGTCATTTGAATTGATTAAAGAACAATTATGTTCTGCTCCAGTTTTAGCACTTCCCAATTTTGCTAAAACATTTGAAATAGAGTGTGATGCTTCAGGGGTTGGTATTGGGGCTGTTTTGATGCAAGAAAAGAGGCCAATTGCTTTCTTTAGTGAGAAGCTGAATGGGGCACGTTTAAACTACTCTATTTATGACAAGAAGTTTTATGCATTGATTCGGGCTCTCGAGGTATGACAACATTATCTATTACCTAAAGAGTTCGTTATTCATACTGACCATGAATCGTTAAAGTATCTTAAAGGGTAGAACAAGCTGAATAGAAGACATGCCAAATGGGTAGAGTTTATGGAGCCATTTCTATATGTCATAAAATACAAGAAGGGGCAAACTAATGTCATTACTGATGCTCTTTCTAGGAGGAGCTTGTGATGGGTTATTTGTGCATGATGGTTACTTGTTCAAGTTGGGCAGAATGTGTACACCTTCAGGATCCTTACATGAGTTACTTGTGCGTGAGGCTCATAAGGGTGGTTTTAGTGGTCATTTTGGGGAGAAGAAAACTTATAAGCTACTGAAAGAGCACTTCTTTTGGCCTAATATGCTGCGGGATGTTCATAAAGTTGTTGAAAGATGTGTAAATTGCAAGAAAGCTAAGGATAAAGAGAATGCATATGGACTATATATGCCTTTACCTATCCCAGAGCAACCATGGATGGATATTAGTATGGATTTTGTACTTGGATTACCTAGAACACAGCGTGGGAAGGATTCAGTGATGGTTGTGGTTGATCGATTCTCCAAAATGTCATACTTTATTCCTTGTAACAAAATTGATAATGCTATTTATATTGTTGATTTGTTTTTTTAGGGAAATTGTACGTTTGCATGGAATCCCTAAAAGCATTGTCTCTGATCGTGATACAAAGTTCTTGTTATCCACAAACTGATGGGCAAACTGAGGTAGTGAACCGTACTCTATCTTCTTTATTACGGGCTGTTATAAATAAGAACTTAAAGAGTTGGGATACTTGTTTGCCTATTGTGGAGTTTGCATACAACCGTAGTGTGCATGACTACAAAATTTTCACCATTTGAGATTGTGTATGGATTTAATCAATTTGTTCCTATTGACCTTGTTCCTATTCCAATTGATGAGAGGACATCTATGGATGGTGTTAAGAAGGCAGAATTGATGAAGAAGTTTCATGAACAAGTTCGAATTCATATTGAGGAGAAAACAACTAAGTATGTTAAGCATGCTAATAAATGATGAAAATTGATTAACTTTGAACCTGGTGATCTTGTTTGGATTCATCTTAGCAAGGGAAGATTTCCCAGCAAGCGAAAGTCCAAGCTGATGCCAAAAGTTGATGGACCTTTTCATATTATGGAGAAGGTAAATAGTAATGCTTACAAAGTTGACATTCCTGGTGATTACAATGTTTCAGCCACTTTTAATGTGAAGGACTTATCTCCTTATTTGAAAGATTTAGAAGATTCTGATTTGAGGGCAAATCATTCTCTGCCCGGGGGTGATGATGTGCATCATGAAGGTTCTAAATCAACTCAAGAAGGCGAGCTGAGCGTAAAGGAGATTTTAGATGGTCCAATAATAAGGGTTAAGGCTAAACAGTTTTAAAGGGCCATAAGTAGTCAAATTGAAGCTATTGAAGCTTCTATAGGATTAGAAGCTTGCGATCTGAATGGAAACGAGCTAAATGTGTTTATTTGTCTTCAATTAGAGATTGGGACGTGATTTAGAGACGTTTGGTGACGGTGGGCTTAAAGAAGTAGCTAAGGGCTTTCTTTCCATGCTATTGGGCTTTATTTACTTCTTATGTTACTATTTTTATGTATTTGGGTCATTTTGAACTTGTTTAGTTTTATTTTAAAATTGTTAAATCATATTGGTCTTATTTTGGGCTTTTTAAGTTTATTAGGTAACATTAGGGTTTCCCCTCATTTTGTAAGCCTATATAAGGCATGTTAAAGTCTTATAGAGGCAATTGTCTCATTTTGGAATTGGATGCACGAAAATAGAAATTTTCTCTCTCAAAATTGTCTTCTCAAGTTTTTCAACTCTTGAAGATAATTGCTGACTTATCACTCTTTGATCACTAAGAGTGTGTCGTTAAAATCCTAAATTGATCATTGTGGCGTCTATACGACTTATCAAGGTATCTATTTAATTCTATCCTCTATCAATTTTACCATTTAATTTTATTATAAATCAAGGCACATCATTTACTCGACTTTCTTAATTAATAACTTTAAAGGTCTAATAAATTTGGTGTCGTGTATAATCGACATTCTCGATTACTAGATATATTAAATTTGGTATTGTTTTCTCAATTGATATTGTGATATTCGACTTTTTACGATTATTAGGTCTAATAAATTTAGTATTATTCCGTTAGTCAATTTTTTCAACTATTAAGTTTAGTATCTTTTCCTAAGTTGAATTTCATTCTCTCCTAAACTAAGGAGTTTAATGGAGTTGTAAGGGCATTAAATTTTTTTTTTTTACCTCTTTATTCTCCTAAAATTGCATTTGAAAATTTGAATTTAGTCTCTTTTAACTTATTTTTTTAAATATATATTTTAAATTATTAAAAAAAAGTAATTTATGTTTAAAAAAAAATTAAAATATGTTTTATATTGTACTTGCAAATAAATTTTTTTTTTACAACATATCTATTCTTTCACTAAAAATATACATGAGTTTAAATATCTCTTTTGGTATAAGAAAAAAGTCGCTTGTTTTTATTTTTTAAACATGGGAAGGAAAAAATCGAATATAGAACTTAAAGGATGTATTGCAAATTCTTAAACCACCGAACTATTTTAAACAAGCGAAAAAAAAAAATTAACATGTTAAAATGTCAAAAAATAGAAAAACAAAAAAGTTAGAAAAAAGTACCAAAAAAATGATTGTTGAACTCATTTAATTTGGTCCAAATATTTTAAATACTCATTTAGCTTTAAAATAACTTAAAATACCCTTGTCCGTTAGTGTTTACAAATGTTTTTGACAAAAATTCCTTTAAAAATATACAATTATAGTTTAGCTCCTATATGGTAGACATTAGTTGCAATTAACTTTTGATAATTTGTTTAAGGAAAAAAAAAATCAGTTTTCTAATTTTTTTTGAAAAAAAAATCCATTTTCCCCTTCTTTATTCCATTTTTTTTAGAAACAAAATTCCATTTTTTTTTCTAGAAACTTCTTCTTTTTCTTTTCATTTTTTTTTGAAAAATAATGAAGAAATGACGTTTTCTTCTTTCCCTTAAATTAATATTTATCATTAAAAATTAAAAAAGCTAATTAATAATTAATTATAAACTTAATTATTCTAATAAGTCTTCTTCCTCTTTCTCACAATTTAAGAAGCCAACTAATAATCCATAGCTCATATCAAATTGACATTCTTACAACCACCATCTTCAATCTTTCTGTTGTCTCATTTTTTTCTCTTTGATCCTCTCCATTTTTTTTCTCATCCGACAATTATTAGCACTCTGCCAAATAGATGAAACCACACATGGGACATTCACCACCATAAAAATTCCTTTAATTACCAACTGCCATTAAAATTTAATTGTCATAATTAATTTCTATTATGCCCATATGAATATTGGCTTATACCAAAGAAGGGACAATAATTTTCCTTTATTACCACTGTTATAGGTGGGCAGTAGCCAATTTCTATTATGCTAAAAAAAAAGTTGAGTTTATTGTTGAACAAATTGATTTCATACAAATTTTTAGATCGGGTTAGGAAATGGATCGACAAATAAGATAAAGAAAAAGAAGAAAAAAGAGTGCACGAAAAGTAAACAAAAAGAATTAAATTTTTTTAATAATGAACAAGATTAAATATCATTTTGCTTTTATTTTTGCCAAGAAATTGATAGATAGGCGTCGTCTTTCTTATAATTTTGAAATTAAAAGAAGTGTTTAAAACATTTGGCCCTTTACGAAGCGTCCAACATTATTTTCCCAAATTCAAACACTGAAAGTCGGTTAGCACGTGGAATGGGCATTGGCCGGTGTGAAATTGCACAATAACTCATAAAACCAAACTCCATCAAATCAAAATTAAAAAACCCTAAACCTATCTCTTCTCTTCATTAAAAAAAAAAAAAAATTAAAAAAATGATGTCTTCCTCCTCGTTTCTAACCACATCCTCTTCTTCATTCTCAGTTCTCAATCTCAACATTAACAAAACCTCCAACAACGATAACCCATCATCATCCCTCAACTTCAGCAATTCCTCCGGCTCCAATTACAATCACACCCTCACAATAACTCAAACCCTCAAGTCATTTGCCACCGCACTAGTATTAGCAGGAGCCTCGCTTTCCATCGCTTCTAAATTCCCTGCCAAAGCTGAGCCTCTTACTCCTCCAGTTACCCTCGCCCATAACCATGCTCAAGAACAAGAAGAAGTCATTGAATCTCTTAAAACCCTTTTGCAGCAAAAGCTTGAAAATGGGGAGGACCAAGAGTCTCTCAATATATTGGAGCGCTTAGTCGTTGCCCAACCCCGAGTGTCTGACTGGAAATTCTTGATGGCCAGATTGCTTAGCGAAATGGGTAAGACCCAAGAAGCTCGCAATGTCTTTGAACAAATTCTTGCCAGTAATCCTTTGTCTTTTGAGGCGTTGTTTGAGAATGCCTTGTTGATGGACCGATGCGGGGAAGGAGACGCTGTCATAAAGAGATTAGGAGAGGCTCTTGAAATTGCGCAAGATGAAAACAAAGTCAAAGAAGCCAGAGATGTGAGGTTGATCATGGCACAAATACAGTTCTTGCAGAAGAATGTCGACGAGGCCTTGAAGAGTTATCAGGAATTGGAGAAAGAGGACCCAAATGATTTCAGGCCTTACTTTTGTAAAGGAATGATTTATAGTTTGCTTGATAGGAATGATGAGGCTAAACAACAGTTTGCAAAGTATAGGCAGCTTTCGCCGAAGAAGTTTGAAGTTGAGGGCTATTTGAGGACTCCATTGTCAAGGATGAAGCTTTTTGGGACCAATGAGGATAGCAACTGACTTCGTTCTGGCTGGCTTTTCATTTTTTGGGTTTTTGGTAATAATCAATCATCTTTCTCTTGTTAAGTTTTAATTGATATTAGTTTCACAGATTATGATAAGTTGAGAAATAAGGAAACAAATACCCAGGTTTAGTCATAAATGCTATTTTCTGTTTGGTATTGTCGTCTGTTTCATTTGTTATGTTACATTTGATTTGACTTGTTGAGCAAGAAATAGCAGGTTCCGTCTACTAACTCAGATAAGGAATTTGCTGCAACTCATAGTTCTGTGTTGGAAAAATAATTTAGGACAATAAACTAATTAGAATTACTTATCTTGTAAATATTAGGATTTTCTTTTTGTTTAAGGTCTATTTTCTTCTTTCTTAGATTATGTTTGTAGCCTATAGGTACTTCTTAAATTATGTTTGTAGCCTATAAATACTTGTAAATGCTAGTGAGAAAATATAACAATGAAGAATTACTTCACAAGTTTGTGTTCATGGTATTAGAGCCATGAGGTAGTAGTATTGGTGAGACTCTTGTTTTTGGGAGTTAATACATGGGTGTACTGTAACACATGTGCCGCTGACAACTGTGTGTGAGACTCACGCGAGGCTGTTTACGGTGGCTATTTACTACGTTGCTGACACAACTTGAAAGGAGGATCATCAATCTATCGATCGACTTTGGGAGCATTGTCATAAGAAATCTTCTTAGTCTTCAAACACCCGCTAAATTCTTGGTTTTTACTATTCTACACTGCTGCGTATTATCAGCGAATGAAAGATCACCATCGAGCTATTTCGGATCCTCTCTCGCTAATCTACCAATTTGGGAAGTCATTGTGGTATTATCTAGCCTTTTCCACTTCCGATTTCATAGTAAGGGGCAACCTTAAAGTCATAAACTTTTGGGCCCCAAATGAAATTATTTGGGGGGGCTATCTGTCATAATTACGAAGTTTTTTGGGCTATTTAGTAAATAACCAAAAACTTTAGATTTTTTTGGAATTTTTTTCTTAGTCCACCTTCCAATATCCTTAATAGATATTGTTAGAGAATGATTGAAATTACTATAGATTCATCAAGTTCAATGCCAACAAAGACAATACTACGTTAAGTATTGATACATGTTATTACTATTCAATTTGAAAGAAGTGAAGTACCCCAAGCATAGGAAGAAAGGATATGGAAGTAAAGCCCATGCACTTTCATAGGCCCTTCTATAATAGGGGAAAAGCCTTCCATTTCCGTTAAATGACTCGGTCTCCCCTGGCTCTTCCACTGTCCGGGTTTATACATGGTACTATTGTTTATCTACATCCAGAGATTAATACGCTAGGCTAAGTGGACAAAATTTTCTACAATTGTTTCAATTTGTTAAATTGTTTATTTGAGAAAAAGAAAAACTTGGGTATTTGACAAGTTCAACAAAAGCCACCAGAAGAAGATGATTCAACATATGCAACTTGGGGTTTAGAAAATTCTATGATCATGTTATGGTTGGTCAACTCAATGGAGCCAAAAATTGGTCAAACTTATCTTTTTCTAGCAACAATCAAAGATTTATAGGATGTTGTAACAAAAATATATTTAGACGTAGAGAATTTTGCATAAATATTTGAGATCAAAAGTAAGATCTGAGAAACTAAACAAAATAATCTTGGTGTCATCAAATATTATAACACCTTAAAAGTTCTTTGGCAAGATTTGGATTTATTCTATGAACACAAATGGGGATGTCTTGCAGATAGTGCCTTATACAAAAAGATGTTAGAAGAAGATTGTGTTTTCGAATTTCTTATAGAGTTCAACAAAGAATTTGACGAGGTTCATAGTCGTATACTTGAAAAAACAAACCACTCCTATCCATTGGTGAAGCCTTTTCTGAAGTTAGGAAAGAAGAGAATTGAAGAAGTGTTATGATAGGAAGTCCATCTATGAGTAGTACTGAAAATTCTACACTCATTAGTATTATAGCAGAAATGGCAATCTCAGTAAAAAATGGGAAAATTTGGTGTGACGAACCATGACATACTCGAGAGACTTGTTAGAAATTACATAAGAAGCCTCAAAATTGGAGAACTAATAAATTTTTTGACAAGAAAAATTATGGAATGTAAGTAGCTGCAAAATCCGCACCAAAACAAAAGGGAGTGGAATCACCTTTACTCAGTCATGAACAATTAAATAGTTGTACAAGTTTTTAAACCAATCTCAAACCTCCTAAAATTCTACATCCTTTGTAGGCTAAACTAGTAATTTTCTAAGTGCTTTAAATACCTCTTTTGAAACTCAAGTACCTTGGATCAATGATTTAGGTGCAACAGATTACATGATAAGTTTTTCTCACTTATTTTCATCTTATACTCTATGACTTTGTAATTTAAAAATTAAGATTTTTGATGGTTTTTTGTCGTTTGCAACAAGGTAAAGATCAATTATTGTTTCAAAAAATTTAAAATTAGATTCAATTCTTCACGTTTCGAAACTTTCTTGCAATCTTTTGTCTATTGGCAAACTCTCAAAAGATATAAACTATGTTGCTAAATTTTTTCCCTTTGATTGTGAATTTCAAGACTATATTCGGGGCAGACGATTGGTAATGTTAGAGTGGTTGATGGACTATATTAATTTGATGGTAATATCATCATAAGAGGACAAGCTCAAGTAGCAAATAATAGTACTTCCCTTTCTGTTGAAGATAAAATAATGTTATGGCACCTTAGATTAGAACATCGTAGTTTTCCTTAAGAAATTTATTTTCTTTATTATTCAAGAATAAAAATCCATCAATATTTCAATATGAAACTTGTCAATTGTCTAAATATCATCTTGTTTATTTTTCTTCCCAATTATATAAAGAATCTAAATCTTTTCCCTTATTCATAGTGATATTTGGAGATCTTCTTGTGTGATAAATATTATAGGAACCAAGTCATTTGTCACCTATATTGATGACCATACAAGAGTCTAAAACCGAAATGGGAAAGAATATTTTTAATTCAATTCTTAGAGAGATTTTTGCTAAAAAAGGCATTATACATCTATACTCTTGTGTTGATACTCCTAATAGTACAACATAGTTGAACGAAAAAATAGGCAATTGTTAGAAGGTGCTTGAGCCATTATGTTTACATCTACTGTTCCTAAAGTTTTTTAGGGTGAAGCTATCCTTACATCATCATATTTGATTAATCGTATGCCTACTAGAACTATGCAATTTCAAATACTTCTAAATGTTCTTTTCAACATTTATCCTCATACCAAGATTTTTACATTCCTTCTATAGCTTTTAGGTTTCTAGTTTTCATCCATATTCACAAAGACAATAGGTCAAAACTTGATTCTAGAGCATTGCAGTGTGTATTTCTAGAATATTCATTGACTAAAAAAGGATATGTGTTATGATCTAGTTAGTTTAAAACTCTTTGTCAGCATGGATATTATTTTCTTTGAAAATCAATCATAGGATATTATTTTCTTTGAAAATCAATCATACTTTAAGAAAAACAATCTTCAGGGGGAGAGCAGAATCAAAGAAAAAGATCTTTTTTGGGAAAGTCCTTTACCATGATCATTACTTATTCCTAGTTTTAATCCCATTGATCCAAATACTTTAAATTCATTAAATTCTAGTTCTTTACCTCTAAATACTGTGCCAGACAATGACAAATCATTGACAGGAAGAGATACACTAGTTGCTGAACTCCAATTTGAGCACACAAGAAGGTGAAACCGTTAAAATATAGAACAAAAACCATCTACACACAACCAAGAGTCAATGCCAAACGTTTGTAATATGAAATCTACAGGTGTTCCTAGGGCTCCAGCTGTTCCATAGACAAATATAGATTACCTTGATGTGTCTATTACACTTAGAATAGGAACTAGATCTTGTATTATGCATCCTATTTCTAAATATGTGTTATATGATAGATTATCTCCATCATTTAGAGTCTTTACTACTAGTTTGCCAAGTATTGAAATTTTAAAAACTATATAAGATGCTCTAATTGTTCTTGAATGGAGAGAGGTTGTAATGGAAGAGGTGAAAGCCCTTCAAAAAAAGGACACATGGGAGCTTATAAACTTGCCAAAAGGAAAGAAATTTGTGGGTTGTAAATGGGTATTTACTGCTAAAATATAAGCAGATAGATCATTTGAGAGATACAAAGTAAGATTTGTTGCATAAGGATTCACATAGACATATGGTATCGATTATCAAGAGACATTTGTCTCTGTAACAAAGATAAACACATTTTGAGTTTTATCATCTCTTGTAGCTAATTCAGATTTGGTCATTGCAATAATTGGATGTTAAAAATGCTTTCTTAAATGGAGAATTAGATGAAGAGGTTCATATGAATTGTCCACCTTGGTTTGAAAATCTCTATGGGGCTGAGAAAGTCTGCAGATTAAAAAGATTGCTATATAGTTTAAAACAATATCTTAGGGCTTGGTTTGATTGATTTACCAAGTTTATTCGACGTTATGGATATTCTTAGAGTCAGACAGATCACACTACATTTTATAAATATTCTACATATGGTAAGATTATAATTCTTATAGTATATGTTGATGATATTATCTTGAGAGTAGATTATGTTGCTGATCAGAAAAAGAAAAACTAAAAACTTTACTGGTTAAAGAATTTGAGATGAAAGACCTTGGTTCTTTGAGGTACTTTTTGGGTATAGAGATTGCTAGGTCTAAAAAGGGGATTTTTGTATTATAGAGAAAGTACACTTCAGATTTGCTAAGGAATACAGGTATATTAGGGTGCAAACCTGCTGATACCCTTATTGATCCAAATCACAAAATGCTCGGAACAAAGATTAACAACATGGTGGACAAAGGACGTTATCAAAGGATTTATCTATCATATACTTGACCAGATATAACTTTTGCAGTTTAGTCAATTTATGTATTCTCCAAATGAAGGAAATTTAGAAATTATTAATGGAATCATTGAATTGAAAAGAACTCTAGGGAATGGATTAATATTTAAAAAGGGAGGTAATATGCAAGTTGAAGAATACACTGATGCTGATTGGGCAGGTTGTGAAAGTCACAGAAGATCAACCTTTGGTCACTATACATTGTAGGAGGAATTTAGGAACTTGGAGAAGTAAAAAGCAGTCTATGGTCACTAGAAGCAGTGCACAGGTTGAGTTTTGAGTTGTAGTACAAGGTGTTTGTGAACTTTTTTGGTTGAAGATATTACTTGAAGAATTAAAATTTTCAAGTGAAAATCCTATAAAGTTATATTGTGATAATAAGGCAGCTATTAATATTGCTTATATTCTAGTACATGATAAGACTAAACATATTAAGATAGACCGTCATTTCATCCACAAAAAAAAAAAAAAAATAGAAGCAGAATTAATTTGCATGTAGTTTGTACCAACTGAGAGCAACTAGCTGATATTCTCACTAAAGGTCTCCTAAGCAAGATTTGAGTCCTTGACTTGCAATTTGGGAATATCAGATATTTTTGAACCAACTTGAGGGAGAGTGTGAAAAAATAAGTATATTAGTTCCATGTAGATTTGATTTTCTAATTTAGGACATTAACTAATTAGAATTATTTATTTTGTAAATGTTAAGGATTTTCTATTTGTTTCGTCTTTCTTAAGTTATGTTTGTAGCCTTATAAATACTAGTAAAAAAAATATATGAATGAAGAATTACTTCTCAAGTTTGTGTTCAAGTTTCAACACTCAACAGCTTATTTTGTACATTAACTATAAATTGTCTGACTTTCTTTGCTGTGATGGATAAAGAAGTACACCCCTTTTAGAGTTGGTCTTGAAAACAAAGGGACTTCTTCAATTTCGTTGGCTGCTCAGGCTGTATCATTAATACCGAATTCACTAACATCTGATAAATTTTGACTTTGAAACAATTGGATTTAAAATTCCATGTATTACTAAGCATAATTTGATGACCATGCATAAATTTGGGCATGTTGTCAAAGAACTATTTATATGTTTCTTTTCTTAAAAATTAAAACAGTTGTATTCCCAGCTTGATTTAAGCAGAAGCTTTATCTGGGTCCAATTTAGGGGTTGCAGTTTGTGAGTTAAGCAAAAGGTTGGGCAGAAACAATGTCTTGGTTCATTTAATGGTTAGTTAATCTTGTATGTCTACTATTTTTCTGTTGACAGACTGATTAGGAAGTGTATCTGAATGATGTTAATTTCTTATATGCCTACCTCTCAGGTGTTTCTTGTTGTAGTCTTTTTGATTTTATATTACATTTAAGGTCTGCTTGGTATTGTTGTGCTTCTGTGCGTTTAACTTTGGGAGCACAATAACTAAAATTGTTTAAACATTTTAAAAGCTATATTTATGAACACTTATGAACTTTTACTTGGCAGCTAGTGCTTTTTACTCTATAACAGTTGTGATTGTCATAACACCACAATAACAAAGGGACCCTTATTATAGTGATGGCCTATGTGCCTATAGTGTCGAAGAAACAAAACAAACTTTGATACCTTAACTTTTTAATCTTAACCGTAAGTTTTAGAATGCACAGGGCATTAAGAAAACACTATCATTTAAGTTGATCATGTTTGAAGAAACCTGTACAGTTAGTAGATGAGGGGAGTTCTGATAAACTAAGTTACTCTACTTACCAAAAAAGGATGTTGATTCATTATTGCAAATATAAACTAAGACGCGAGGAAATTACCATCATTTTATGTCCAGGATTTGGATTTAACCACCTAACTCAGAAGCTGAATTAAGCCTCTTGTAGCATTGTTTTCTGTTAAGTACTCGAGCTTCATAACAAGTCTAATTGAGCTTGTTCTATGGCTTGATAGAAATTTGTTTGAGTTTGGAACTGGCTTTCAAACAATTGACAGAATGCTTTGCTATGTACCCAACAAACGTTTAGCGATGCTGTCAGGAACTCGGTGACCATGTCAACAGTCATGTTTTCCTCAGATAAGCTTTTGAAGTTCGTTTATTTGTATGCAAAGTTTAGCCATCATTTGATATTTCCCTTACCTTGGTATCGTCAGCATTGCTATCTGTCTCCGATGATGCAATGCCCTTAAGTTTTGTGAAACCGCTGATTCAATAAAAGTTCCATTTTCAGCCTTCTTGATGCAACCTCTTGTAAGTTTCTTGTAAGGTGCTGCTCGCTGAAGATCATTGTAATGAAAAAAGAAATTGTCTTTATAGTGCATCCATCATCCAGACTCTCTATGTCCGAGTGAATTAGTCATGACCCTAACAAAAGATTTATTTATGCAGCTGCTTTGAATAACACCACCAATTCAATCATCCATGTTCATTTTGTGGTGTTACTCTTTAACAACATTGAGAGACAATAGTACTGCAATTCTGCACCGTTTTTATACCAACCCCATACCACGTACCAAACCTTCCAGTACATACTGCGGATGGTTACAATATAAAGTTAGGACAATACTAAATTTGAAAATTGATAGTTACTACGAAATTACATTTTCCATTAACATTATTTTCGATGATAGGTTCGTATATGATGTATTTTACAGTTTAAATTTATTATATTTTGGGGAAAACATAACACCACCCCATTGAATATCGACATTCATTAATGTCATCCAACTTTTATGAAAATCCACATCACACTACCATTTAAACAGACCAAAGTTTATTACGAAAAATATAGTAGTAGAGGACAAAATGATTAATATGACCTTAAAATTTTCTTCTATTTAACATTTGTTTCCTTCTCTTTTCCTTTTTTTTTTTTTTAATTTTATGGAATAAAAAATTAAAATTTAATTAATCATATTTGTAAGAAATAATCACTCAATTACCAATCAATAAATATTGCTTATATTTACAAAAATTCTTCAATTTTATTTTTGGAAAATTTTCATAAATAGCCGTTTTTTCGGGGCAAATTTTAATTTACCAATTATGATATTTTTTAATTTTTGTTGTCAAAGACTTAATAAATTGATAAAAATACCATTCTATTATATATGAGACCTCCCTTCCAAAATTAAATATAAATTTCATAATATATATTTTTTTAAAACACACTTTGAGATTTTAAGAATTTGAGTTCAATCATTCAATAAGAGTCACATTATTACAAGAAATGTGAGATTGATATGTATTTTTTAAAATTGTAATTTATTTTTATGTCATTTTGTATTAATTTAAAATTTATTGAAGATATAAATATATTTAGATTGAAATTTATTTTTGTGAATAAATATAGTATTTAAAATGAATGCATTATGTAATGGCTTTAGTTATTGGTTATGAAACAAAGAGAACTAGAAAAATTAGAAAACATTATGTTGTAAGAGCACTTCTTATCGGGCCCAATTTAATGGCGTGATAGTTTTTATTGCGCCAATAAACCGAATTATTAGTTTTGATTTTTTTTTTGTAATCTACATTTTTTTTGATATAGGTACTATGGATATTAAGCCACTTCTAATATATTTTAGAGCAAAGCGGGAGAGCTCCAATAATGGCTGCCAGAGGTATGTTGGGTATTAAAGTGTCGTTATGTTGGTTCCTATAAATGTGACTTATCAACAACTTTGCTACATTGTATTGTAGAATTGGAGTTAATTTTACTTAGTCTAGTGTCACTATGATAATTTCAGTACCCACAATGAAAATGAATGATATACCGTTGGTAGTCTAAAATGATCAAGATGTGCAGTTGTTACTGGGATTAACAGATGAGGTTTGATACCGTTATGTCTTAATGTTGATCTTAGACACCCGATAGATGCATTCTATACATTATTTAGTATCTCTTTTAATTCGATATTTGCTCATTTTGAGTATTAAAATATGGCCATTTATGCATACATTGTTGTCTTGTAGGTTCCAACCAATCAGAGTATGAAGAAGATAAAAAAGTGACCAAAAAAAGGCAAGGAAGACATTTTACAAAGCACTTAAATTGCAGCCCTGAAAGTTTAAGCTACAAGCCCAAGAAAAGTGAAGGAAACAAGACTAAGACTTGGTCCTACGGCCTCAACTCTTTGAGGTCGCGGCCCCATACCAGACAGAGGCTTGGGGCTGCGGCCTCAAATCGGGGAAAAGGGTAGTGCCATAGTACTACCACCTGTACTTTTATTTATTTTTTTATTATTATCTAAGCTCTTTGCCCTAATTTTGAGAGGGTATTCTTAGGAGATAAAAGGCATCTTTAGGGGAGGGGGGAGCACGAAATTGAGAAAGAAAACTAAGAGTTTTAGTGAAAGAAACACACTTGGAGCTTGGATTGTGGGAGACATTGAAGATTGAAGGCTTTTAAGGAATTCTCCAATTAGTTCCCTCTTTCTCTCTATCTCATTTACTCTAGTTTCAAGTTTATAATTGTAATTTGTTTTGTTTGAAAACATGGTTACTTCTATGAACTCTTGGACTATTTTATTTATGGATTTGATTATAGATAGCTAGATTACATGTTCTAGGACTTAATGTAACTCTACTTGGTACTTTGTTTTGATATAGTATGTGATTAATGACTATCTTGTGTTTATCATTTATGTTTTTTTATGAGTTTAATGCTTCTAATTAGATTAAGAAATTGATTAGATGATTTAGACTTGTAGGTTATGTGCTTGGGAGAGTTTAACCCATGTGTTTGTTTTAAAAAGCATAACTTTGAGTTAGGAGACTAATAGACTTAGGGTAATCACTTAAGGGTAACTTAATGCATCTTGTATAACAATTTAGATAAGGATATCAACTTTGTTGTGTATGCATAAGATCATTTGATACTCGAGAGAGGTAATGAGATTAATTTTAGACTTGTAATTAATGAATTTAAGAGATTAGTTGTTAATCACTAACGATAAGAAACATAGGAACAGTAGAGTGAAATCAACACCTTAAAACTTTTTACCATAGAAGTCTCACCTCTTTAATTTACTAAATTATTTATTTTGAGTATCTTTAGTTCATAATTCAATTTAGTCTTTAAATTAGCTTAGATAAATTTAGGTTGTCAATGCCATAGTACTTAGCATTAATTTTGGACACCAATCTTCGTGGGAACGATACTTACTCATCACTTTATTACTTGATCACAACCTGTGCATTTGTAGTTACAAATTTTGACGCCGTTGCCAAGGATTGCGAATTTTGAATTGGTGCTAATATTATGATAAGAAACTTAATTTTAATTTAGGCCTTTTATTAATTTTTTGTTCTTTTTGAATTGAGGTTGTATTGTAGTTGTTTGAAGGTTTATGAGAACAACCCGTCCGGAAGTTGAGTGCACCTTATGGAGGCTTAGGAGAGAAAGGGGAGATCAAACTCAAGCTATGATCGATGAAGGCAGCATCAACCAACAACCGCAGGCATTACAAGACTATTTTAAGCTCGTGGTTAATAAGAATTATTCAGGAATTCGATGTTAAATGGTTCAAGCCAATAATTGTGAATTGAAGCCTGCTCTTATTAATATGGTGCAACAAAATCAACATGAGAGATTGCCAAGTAGAGGTCCAAATGTTCATCTTGCTATGTTTTTGGAGGTTTGAGACACTGTTAAGATGAACAAAGTTATGGAGGATGTTATTTGCCTATGCCTATTCCCATTCTTTCTTAGAGGTAAAGCAATGGGATGGCTCTAATCTTTGCAACTGGGAAGCATTGCAACATATGAAGAGCTTGTACAAAATATTCTCACATTGTATTTTCTACTATCTAAGACTTTACAACTTCGAGGGAAAATAGCACAATTTAGGCAATTGGATTTTAAGCCTTTCTATAAAGCTTGGAAGCAGTTCAAAGACCTTACCTGAAGGTGCTCCTAACATGGATACAAAGATTAGTTTTAAATACAAATATTCTATAATGAACTAAATAGGCAAATAAGAACTATTATAGATACTGTGGCAGATGGTACTTTATTGTCAAAAATCATAGAAGAAGCCCAAGTTTTGTTGGAGGAAATAGCATGTAACAATTACCAATAGCCTAATGAGAGGTCCATTGTGAGGAGAGCAGCCGAGGTGTATAAATTTGACCTTATTGTTATACTCTCTACTCAAGTTTTAGCCTTGGCAAACCAAATTTCTACATTCAATGCTAGAGAGACTTCAACAAGTAAAGATCCGATGATAATTGTAAATGTATTTTACACTGGTAAAAGAAGTGATCCGGAACAAGTCCAATATGTCAACAACTAAAACTTCAACTACTGAAGTAACAACTTGCCTACACATTATCATTCCGGGCTCTAAAATTATGAGAACTTCTTTTATGGTAATACAAGAAATGTTTTACAACCTCCACCGAGATTTAATCAACAAGTGGTTGAGAAGAAGCCTTCTTTAGATAACCTTTTGAGTACTTTTATTGTTAAGATAAATGAGAGGTTCAAGAAGGATGAGGCTCGTCTTGATAATAATGAGACATAGGTCACTCACATAAATGCTACATTAAAGTCACTAGAGGTATAAGTTATCCAACTTTCGTATGCAATTAAAGATCAATCTTCTGGAAAGTTCCCAAGTTACAAGGAGGCTACCCCAAAAGAGCAATGTAAAGTTATCACTCTTAAGAGTGGTAAAGAAGTTAAAGCTTTAGAGAAAAATGTGATTAAGAGCAATGAGAAAGAAGTTGTTGTGGAACCATCTAAGATGAATCATAAACTCAACTCTGTCTCTTCCCTAGAAAACCTCTTATCATTACCCTACCACTTCCTTACCCTCAATGCTTCTACAAAATGAAGTTAGATGCCCAATTTTTTAAATTCCTTGTAGTCTTTAAAAAGATTCATATATAAATATCCCTTTGTGGAAGCTTTGGAGCAAATACAAAATTATGTGAAGTTCATGAAAGAGCTGATGTCAAAGAAGAGAATTTTAGAGGATTATAAGACCGTGAAACTAATGGAAGAGTGTAGTGCAATCCTTCAATGGAAGTTGCCTTAAAGTTGAAGGATTTGGGTAGTTTCACCATCCCGTGCACTATTAGAGAATCTACTTTTGAAAAGGCCTTATGTGACCTTAGAGTAAGTATAAACTTAATGCCTTTATTTGTCTTCTGAAAGTTGGGTCTTAGTGAGGTAAAGCCCACTATAATTTCTTTGCAAATGGCAGATAGATCTATAACTTATCCATGGGGTATTATTGAAGATGTATTAGTTAAGGTGAATAAGTTTATTCTTCCAGTGGACTTTATTGTTCTAAACATGGAGGAAGATAGAGATCTTTCTATTATTCTCGGGAAGCCATTTCTAGCTACCGAAAGGGTTTTCATTAACATGGAGAGGAGAGAGATGAAAATCAGGGCACAAGACGAGGAGGTCACATTCAAGGTTTTAAAGGAGATGAAGTTACCAAACAACTACAAAGAATGTTTAAAGATTGAAAACATGGATTTGGATGGTAGGAAGGGGATAGGTACCTTTTAACCCCAAGTTCATGATGATATAATGTTAAAACAAACAAAGAAGAAAATAAGACATGGAAAGATTATTATGGAAAGGTAATCAAATACCAATCATTGTGGTTCATTTTTCTAGCCAAAGTTAAAACTTTTTTTTTTTTTGAGTAAGCTTAAAACGAGAAAGTTTGGGTCACTCCTTGATGATTATCTTATGGAGCTTTAGAAATAAAAAAAAGAGATTGAGAAATCCAATGAGCACACACTAAAGCACCAAAATGAAGAAGTGTTCCATGGGCAAAATGCATTCAAAGTTCACTTTAATCCCTTATAAATCTAGAAGACGTTAAGCCAAAGATGTTAAATTAAGCGCTTCTTGAGAGGCAACCTATGTGAATTTTAAATTTTGATTGAAATTTTAATTTTTAATGTTTGTTTTTCTTTCTTGTAGTGCGATAAAATAACAAGTCAAAACCTCGTAAAGCATGGAAAAAAATCGAAAGCAAAGCAAACAACGTGCAGCCAAAAGGGGTTTAAAAACCAAAGCAATCTAAAGGATGACAGCAAGTTGAGGATGCGATCCTAACACCTGGGAAATGAGTTTCAAAAACCTAGGTTGTGGCGTTGCGGCCCCCCTCATTCTAAACCATGGCGTCACTTGTTCCCCCCTCTAAATGACTCACTTTTTAACCATTTTAAACACCCCCTCACTTCCCCCAATTATCCTTACACCCTATAAACACCAAATTATACCTCAAACACCATCAAACACAATTGCTCATCAAAATTCATATTTTGGAAAGCATTTAAAGGGCTTTGGACACCAACTTAAGCTCAATTCTGACTTACAATTCGAGCACTGCTGTACTAAGTCATCGTTTACGAGGGAAGTTTCTTTTACTCATTCTTATTTTTTTTATTGTGGATAATGTCAATTTTAATTTTGGTGGAGGAAAACACTATTCAGTGTTCATTTTCCATGTTGATCATGCTTACTCCTCAAGACTGTTGCTTTTAGTTTTTTTATTTTGCATGCAAAATTTTTTCATCATTAGTTGCGAGTTGGTTGAATGATTAGTAGTTAATGATATGAAATAGAAATATGATTTTAAATGCTACTTTTTTTTGAAACAATGAATTTTGTGATTGTTTGCTTGGTAATCTATAACAAGTTTGGCTTCACTTTGTGACCACTTGATCTTTTGAGCACACAGCTAGGATCATTTGATTTTTATGCTTACTTAAAAGACATTTATACAGATCAAGAATCTTTAGGGTTTTAAAAACATGTTAGAACTTGTTTAAGTATCATTCAAGGAAAAATCATGAGGCATACATAATTTAGGATGTGATTTTAGGTCATCTTTGGACCGATTGAGCATTTCAAGCCAACCTTTATATATTTTTACCCCTAGTTTCTCTCGTTGAGCCTAATAAATGTTTTTCTTTGCAAACCACATCAATACCTTAGCATTTATTTTCATTATCCTTCATAGTACCCATCACGCCATAAGCATAACATTCATTTTAGAGAGTTATGTAAACTTTTAAAAATGAATGAGTGAATTAAATAAGGGTTATGAGCTTGGTTATGGATTTTAGTTGTTCTAATATTGAAAAGCTTAAGTTTGGGGGTATATTGACTTTTATTTATATTAAAAAATAAAAAACTCATAAATAATAAATATTATATAGATTGAGTTTACTATACCCCTAGCTTAGGAAAAAAAAAAGAGAAAAAGACTAACAACAAAATAGTATGGGAATCAAAGAAATAAGTTTAAGGAAAATTGGGTGAAAAACAAGTGGTTTAGTTTGGGTAATCTTTAGAGGAATGTGTGTGTATAGTATGAGTCTAGCTGAAATTTATCTATTTTATCCTCTCTCCACCCTAGCCATGCATTACAAGCTAGATAAAAGTCTTATTTGATTCTTGATTATTTGTATGCCTACATTAATAGAGAGTGGTAGAAAAAAATAAGCCTATGGAGTATTAAATAAGTAAAACTTATAGAGACCATGTCATTGTTTTGTGTGCATAAACTAATATTAGTGCATGTGACTAAATAGAGACTTAAGGTTGTGTTATAGCAAACTTAGAAACTATTTCATCGTCTTGAGGTTGTGGCCCTAAACCAAATAGAGACTTGGGTTCACGATCGCGGCCTCAAATAAGGAAAAAAGGTGACGTTGCGACACCAAAACTCAATGTTGCGACGCCACCACTTGTATTTTTTTAATTATTATTTAGGCTCTTTGCCCTAATTTTGAAAGGGTGTTCTTGAGAGGACCTATAAAAAGCCTCTTTTTAGAGGGGGAGAGAGAGAGCATAAAATTGAGAGAGAAAACTAAGACTTTTAGTAAAAGAAACACATTTGGAGCTTAGATTGTGAGAGACTATTGAAGGTTGAAGGCTTCCAAGAACTTCTCCAACTAGTTCCCTCTTTCTCTCTGTCTCATTTACTCTAATTTCAAGTTTATAATTGTAATTTGTTTTGTTGAAAAATATGGTTACTTCTATGAACTTTGGACTATTATGGATAGTTAGATTATATGTTCTAGGGCTTGATTTAACTCTATTTAGTACTCTGTTTTGATATATTATGCGATTAATGACTATCATATATTTATCATTTATGCTTTTTTATGAGTTTAATGCTTCTAATTAGATTTAGAAATTGATTCAATGATTTAGACTCGTGGGTTATGTGCTTGGGAGAGTTTAACCCATGTGTTAGTTTTAAAAAGTATAACTTTAAGTTTATTTAGTTGGGAGATTAATAGACTTAGGGTAATCACTTAAGGGTGACTTAATACATATATGTATAACAAGTTAGATAGGGATATCAACTTTGTTGTGTATGCATAGGATCTCATTTCGAAACTCAGGAGAAGTAATAAGATAATTCAAAATCCTTGATTAATAAATTCACAAGATTAATTGTTAATAACTAACGATAAAGAACATAAAAACGGTAGAGTGAAATCAAAACTCAGGATCTTTTACCATAGAATCTTACCTATTTAATTTACAAAATTATTTATTTTGAGCATCTTTAGTTTCGTAATTCAACTTAATCTTTAATTTAGCTTAGACAAAGCTAGGTTGTCAAACCCATAGTACTTAGTATTAATTTAGGATACCGATCATCGTGGGAATGATACTCACTCATTAATTTATTACTTGATCACGACCCATACATTTGCTGTTACAATTCACATGTGTATAATTTCACAAGCGGCACCCTACTAGTGATGAGATTCCATAAGCTTCTGTCGAGAACCAACAAGCTTGTCATAACCACTTTATCTCTATAAGTGGTAGTAACTATTTTAGTAGCACGTCCCTAACATTACTAAATGATATTCTTCCAACCAATACCAATAACCATATTAGTGGCATATTCTCTAACAATACCAAATATTATGTTCCCAACCAACACGACATGTGATAACAAATTTTTTTTAATGAGATATAATAATGACCCAACTCATATTCATTATAACAATAAGATAAATGAAGATACTTATGATTGTGGTAATGCCAATGATGATAGAGAAGCATATGCGTTAAATGATATAGAAGATAACAGTAATGATAATTTTTTAGCTAATGATTCATAGAGCAGGAGTTTTTGATTTATGTCCAACACTATTAGAAGGAGTTCTTGATTTCTCCCTTTAATACTACCTTCTAACTTCAATCCATCAGATGGGGCATCGTGCTTAAGAATATGGAAATTGCCATTAGAAAGTTATGCCATAGCAAGAATGTAATATACGATGCATTAGTCAACTTGCATTGAAAGGTAGTTGGAACTTTAAAGTTAATAGGTGTTGGGTTTGTGTTGAATTTACTTAGGGTTCTTGTATGTGGGTTGTGTTCATCATACAAACAATATACATATCTCATACATACATGTGCACAGCGGAAGATTGAATACAATGAACACAGAAAATAACATTTGATTAAACTGAAATTTGAGATTGAGAAATATCACCAATGAAGCCTTTGGATTAATTTTCTTTGAAGTCCACCATGAAATGAATCTTTGATCAATTCTAGCAATCAACAAGGGTGGGTTTGATTGTCTAGAATGGCAGCATCTTAATCCAGCATATGTGTTTAACTCTTAAACATTTTTCAAAGTTAAACCATTTAACTTAATTAAATTTGTTTTTCCTTTTATTCAACTCTTGAATAAATAAAACAAATCTTGTTTTTAGTTATTACATTTAGTAACCATTAATTCAATTTGTTTTGTTGTTCTAACACTTAAAACACAAAACAAACAATTTCAATTTCTCAAATTGAATTGGCTCCCAAAATGCAAAAGCTAAAAAACTAAATCAATTTTGAATTTCAATTTCATTTCACTTTATATACAAATGAATTAATTCCAAACTAATTTGAATTTCATTTGCATTTCATTTGGCTTAACCTAACCTTAGTTAACATTTAACCTTAGTTAGATTATTTTAACTTAACCTTTAAGTTAATAAATATTTAATTAATTTAACCATAGTTAACTAACTTAACCATGGTTAGGTTAACCTTTACTTAACCTTTAAGTAAGGTTAACTTAACTTAACCACTTGGTTAACTTTTAACCTTAGTTATGTTAAATTAATTTATTTAACAATTAAATAAATAAATATTTATTTTAATTATTTAACAATTAAATAATCATAAAGTGAAATTACTATTATATCCTTACTCGGTTACCAAGTTAACCTAAAGTGGGTCCCACCAATTTAACCACATACTTTAGTTAACGTAACCTTAGTAATTGCTGAATTATACTGTATTGAACAATTCAATACGGTACACTGCCCAAGTGCTCAAAGAGTACATTTCATATTGGGACTCTCTAGGTCTACACCCGATTTGTCAAATGGAACTGTTCCATTAATCCGTAATCGATGCCCCACGCACACGTTACGAATATTACAAATCAGCGTGTCAGACCATACAAGTTGAGGTCATAATGTATACGTATAATCCTTCCATCATTTATATCCTGGATGTGCAGGGATATAGATCAGCACCGTCAAATCCCTATTTGCTCATCCATAATCTTATCTCCAGATTTGTATCTCGATAAACAATATACGCAAACACTTTTGCTATATTGTTTAACCCTATGGGAAACTCTTTTCCCGGGTTTATGCTTGTGGCCACAAGACTTTATGAAATACAATCTCGGAGCATCGGATATACAACTTACCTACGTAAGCTGACGGATCCCGTATCTACGCACACCGGACTCCATGAGCATCAGACCATACCCAGCGACACATAGCGGTCAGACCATGAAAGGTCTCTGACATATGTGGAACCAAAGCATGATGGATCACTCACAAGACCACCGTGGCGCTCAGGTCAAAGGACCACGAATACTACTCAACTCGAGAGGACCTTCCTTTGACGGTGTCATAGGATATCTATTGGGGTCCTCATAAGTCTGTTCAGTATCCAGTCCTGACTGGATACCCGCATGCCTATACAAGCTCTAAGCTCATGGTCAGCTAAGAACAACTATCTGAACCAGTCAGATATAGACATACACTAATCTATATAAAGTGAATCACCGATAGACCCGCATTGGTGATTATAGATCAGGAACATTATCTTTGAGACATACTTACATAATGATATTTCTTAACACCTATTGCAACTCTTTGCAACTATATCATTACAAGTATACTCTCAGGTCTTTGTCCCATTATAGACAAGGTTCTAACTCTTTAGACCTCGCTGACTCTTATAACCTGCTAACTCTTAACAGTGCTAACTTTTAGCATTTATAACTCTCAGCTTTGCTAACTATTAGTTCTGATCTAAACTCCTTTAGACCAGATCTGAACTCTTTCAGATCAAACAATGTCTGTAATGTTACAAGCATTATACCATATTAATATGATATTAACAATCTTTATTCGAAATGTTTATTGTATAAATATTAACAATTAATATTCATACAATATTGGAATGGCACGTGAGCACCAGCTCCAACAATAGGTTCATTAAAGATTGGTTTGAGGTAAAATGTGACGATGAAAGGTGCAAGTGGTGAGATTATGCTATATCCATAGATGCTCACAAATATTTCATTGTGCAAAAAATTGACAAGGAGCACATATGTCAAGTAGATCGATTGTGTGATGGTCATCATTAAGCAAAGAATAAAATCATAACTCAAACGATGAAAAATAAATTCGTAAATATCAATACACTTTATAGACCAAAGGAGATCCAATCTGATGTATGAGAGGAATATGGTATGAATTTAATATGCATAGTAGTTTATTAGGCTAAAGAGCATACACTAAGGGTTGATACCCAATACTTCGAAGAGTTTATTCAGACTACTTCCTGCATATTGCTATGTAGTATAAAACGAGAATCTAGACATTATGACTCATTTGAAGATAGATGATAATGAACACTTATTGTACTTTTTTTTATGGCATTAAAACCTTATATTTGAGGTTTCACTCTTCCATCAAATTGGTGATTACTGTGGATGATACTTTCTTGAAAGACCTTTATCTTGATTTTTGTAGCAATTTGTAAAGATGAAAAAAATTACATTTATCTATTGGCATTAGACATTGTTGATTCCAAAAATGATGCACTTTAGAAATGGTTTTTAGAGAAGTGTTAATTGTGATGTTAATGATATAGTTTTTGTATCAGATTGACATTATCATTAACAAAGCTATCCATAAAGTATTTTTGAATGCCAACCATGGGTATGTATATGTCACTTTAAGAAAATTCTGATCACATAATACAAGCTTTCAATAGGAAGAAAGAAGTAAGACAGATTCGTAGCAACATATTTGCTTGCTGTAAAGGCATATCGATTGTCTAATTTTCAAAAGTAAATGAATAACATGCGAGATATGAAACTTGAGGCAGTTAAGTATTTGGAGGAGGTTGGTTATAGTAAGTGGGCCAGATCAGTGAACATATTTAGAAGTTGGTGAGTGCATTTCATATCTATTGTTTTGAACTTCTAAACTTAGTAATTGCTCAATTTGAATAAGAATATGTGGCTTTTTATGTGTGTTAATGTTATTTTTATAGGTTTCAAGTTAACGGAGATATTTGGGATAAACATTCAAAAAAATATGCAAAATTATAAAAAAGGAACCAAAATGCTTAAAGTGAACAATAATAATGAATAGTGCACATTGGCACTACTGTTTCGCATCACAACCTTAACTTGGACAGTAAGTTGAGGTCGCAGCCTCACTTTTTCCAAGCTGTAGCCTAAAATCAAATTTAACATTTTTTCCTTGAATTTTTCCTTAATTTAAAGCCTTTAAATTAGAACATTTAAGCCACTTCTCATATTATCAAGAGGAGGTATGAAAAACATAAGATAGGAAGGCTTGAACTCAAATTTGAAGAAGAGAAAAAATGTCTCTAAGGCTTCTTGAGAATCATCGAAGATATTTGAAGGATTGAAGCCTTGGAGACATCTCCAAATTTGGTTTTCTTTTTTCCTTTTACTCTTTCTCTTTTATTTTAAGTTTGTAGTTATGAATATTGTTTAAACATGTTTGTATCTATGGATTTCTTGATAATTTTAGTTATGATTAGATTTATTTGTGGCTAAACATTAAATTCTAGGGTTTGACATAGTTTTATTTATGCTATGTTTGAATGATTTGGTAGATTATTGTTTAATTCATTTATGTTTCTCTATACTTAATGCTTCCAATTGATTGAGATATGAATTCGTTTTTTTTTATTTGTGGATTGATGCTACGGAGAGATTTACTCATTTATCAGATTTGGTAAACGTAGCCTTAGGTTGTTCTTGATTCAGAAGGCTAATAACACTTGGGTAATCACCATAGGTTACTTAAGATCTCATTTGATGCTCGGGAGAGGTAATGAGATTAATTATTGGGTAATCAATTTAAAGGTTACGTAATGCATGTATAGGTAGACAAGTGAGATAAGGATATCAACTTGAATATATATATATATATATATATATATATATATATATATATGCATAGGATCTCATTTAATGCCCGGAAGAGGTAATAAGATTAGTTTTAATTTCTTAATTAATGAATTGAACAAAATTACTTAGGAAGAATATAGGAAGAATAGAGCAAAATCAAGTCCTTATAATCTCATTTATTATAGATATGTCATTTCTCAAGATTATCAATTTTAATTGTTGCTTCAATTAGTTTGTTAGTTTAATTTTTCTTAGTTATTGTATTTAAATTAAAATACCCCAAATAAAAAATCAAGTTACGAAAACCAAAGTATAAATTCAAAAGATCAATCCTCATGGAACGATACTCACTCATTACTTTATTACTTGCTCATGACCCATGCATTTGTAGTTAATATTCGTATGTGTTTAGTTTCACAAACAGAAGCTATGATATTATAACTACTAATATTACAAAGAGTATCAATATAGTGGTAAAGTAGGTGTATTCCTTACCTATAGCTTCACTAGCTAAATGGATACAAGAGTTAATGCAAAATAAGTACAAAGATGAACCTTCTCAGTGCTGGCTTAATGTATCTCTCAAACTGTTTGGCCTTATGTACTTTTGTATCAACTAAGTGGGTAGCAAACAAGGGCAACTTTTTTGAATTTCCTTTCATACTTTATCAATGACATTCCGCCATGGGTAAACTAGATAAACTTTGCTTTCTTTTCATCTCTTAATGATTGGGGAAAATATTTCTCAATAAATATTTTCTTGAATCTAGTCCATGTCATTTGGCTTTCATTATCATTTAAAATCTGCGTAGTCATCTCCCATCAATGATTGGCATTTTCCTTGAGCATGTAAGTGGCACAATAACTTTTTGGCCATTTGTGCATCCTTTGGGGCGAAATATTTTCTCTAACTTCTGAATCCATTCTTCCATAACTAATGGGTCCTTTAAGCCACTGAATGATGATGGTTAGAGTTTCTTGAATTGCTCCACAATATGCGAATTATTATTATGGGCTGCTTGAGGTCGTTGTTGTTGAATCACATTAGCTATAGCTTGAAAACATTTTGGATGGTGGCATTAACGTCCCCAGAAGTACTTTTATTTATAGCTTCAACAACTCTAGTAGGTCTCAAATTACACACCATCTTTTTCAAGTCTCACAAATAAGTAATAAGATGTCAAACAAATATACATAAATAGACATATATACAATCCTAAGAATTTGGCACCTCTTTGGATTCTTTGACTAGATACATAGAAGTCTATGGAATCTTATCCTTAGCTATGATACCCCTAAAATAATAGCCATCATGCCTTAGAATCGGAGGGATTTGACATGTGATAAGTTTTACACTCATTCAATGATGTGCGCTAAAGATCAACATTGCATAAAATTTCAAAATTAGTTTTCATCATTAGAATCCCTGATAAGTCGCTAGTAAACCCATCACATTATCAAATCATAAACATCTTTGGTGGATCATAATCCAAACACAGTCAAAATGTATATACAACAAGTCATAAATACGTACAATTGGGATAAACCAACTGTAGCAAAAAATACATGTCCACTAACTAACACCTAGTAACTTAGGGAACTAAAGGACAGCAAAAGCCTTATCAAATCCACTCTATGCACACATACCTTTAGTCACCTAAAAATTATAATAAACTATAATGAGTATAAAACTCAGTAAGCATATTAGTTTTTTTATATACTAAAATACATATATACGTATACATAATGCATAAGTATGATATGCCATGGTGAATCCAAATCAGAATCAAAATCAAAATTAGAATTAAAATCAAAATCAAAATAAAAAATCAGAATCAGAATCTCATATCAAAGTCTCATCAGAATCAAAAGTAAGCACTTACACATCCTTTTAAACTCATAATAGAAATACCATCGCTTAGTAGGACTTCAGATATGTTTCAAAAGAATGAGCCCAAAAAGTCAACCATCAGCATCATTTACCATATAAGATAGATAATGCAAATAAGGCTTAAATTTCACACAGAGAAAATGCTCATATGTAAAAAGGTAAGAGCTAAATCCTCACCTTGATCATCGATGAGTCCTCCCAAATGTACTAAATGCCAACACACGAATATGATGATTCAGACCACCTTTAAGGTACCTATATGATCCTTCCTATATACGGAACACAAATCATAGAAAAAATCTCAAAGGAAAGGCTACACAAAATAGCTCAAGAGTAGACAGAAGGTGCCGACTAAGTAATTCTTGAGTTCAAGCATCCTCAAAAGCACAAAATAGATTTCACTTCAAAAGTTCTCTTTCTTAAACATATTTCATTTCAAAATCTTACTTTTAGAAACATATGTATGTCATATATACTTGGCATAATATAAATACATTTCAAATCAGATTTATAAAATCATGCACAAACAGATATTTAACAAAGTCTAGTATACTTACCTCTCGTCAATTATATAACAAAGCATAATTTTCTTAACATATTAATAAAGATTAACCCTTTCATAAGTATTAGTATTCACACAAAACAGTTAAATAGCTCATAAATTTACATAAATCATACTTGTCACATCAAATTGGTTCAATGACTTAGTTTCTTAAAATATGTCAATTATGACCACTCGTACTTAACAAATTATACTTATACTTATACTTCAATTGATGTCCAATTATCACAATCAGAATATGTCATTCTTTGATTCATGTCATTCTTGTACGTAGATATTATATCATGATTCCTACAAAATCTATTTCATAATCACTCTCAAATCTAAATCATTAACCTAGTAAAATAAGAGTATTTACTAAACAATATTCAGTATCCTAATTTTATAAAATCAAATGCCAACTCAAAAATCATAAAGTCACAATGGAATTTCTCTTGACACATAGCTAAGTAAATAACAAATAATCCATAGCTGAATCCACACAAATTATATTTTAAATTGATTTTATTTCAAAACTTTCAAAATCTGCCAAATAAAATCTTGCACAACATTTATGTAAATTTGAAGATCATAAGAGTTTGAAAGTAGTGAGTTAAATGCTTGACTTTGAATATATTGTACTAAACATGCAAAAATATCATTTTCTAGAAAATTATAATTTTTTAAGATCATTTGATAGATTACAATTAGTTTGTCATTTGACCCTTATGCAGAAACTGACGATTCTCAAGATTTTAGGATCATCTTTAGAAAATTGCTAAGGTTTGAGTTTATGGAGTTTCCTAACAAATAAAAATTATAGATGTTGAATAGGATGTATAGTTTTGTAGATTAAAAATCCCAAATAAAAAATAAAAAAAGCAAAGTTTATAAAATTACAGACTTAACCATGGTCATACAATAGTTTTGTTGATCTATCATGATTCATCATCTTATCCATGCATGCAGTCTCAATAATCAATACATCTCATAAAATAATCATCAAATCCCAAAAAAATTAACAAGTTTTTAGAAATCACAACCTCACAAGTTGTTAGAATTATGCCATTCATAATGCAGGGGAATAGAAAATAAAAATTCTTTAATTCTTGTTTTTATCATAAGAAAACTCTTTTTATCTAAGGTTCTTATGAATATATATATATATATATATATTTGAATAAGAATCAAGAAACATACCTTGAATCCACGCTTAGCTCTTTTCTACTAAAGGGTTCCAAACCAAGCCTTCAGTATCATAGTGAATGGAAAGGTGAGCTTCCAATTTTCAATCATAGGAATTTACGTGTTGTATTTTTGTGTTATCTCATGTGTGTCTCTATTTCCATTTCTCTTTATTTTATAATACTTCACTTAAAATAAGACCCTTTTATTTTAATTGAATAAATTTTTATCAATAACATTTATATTTTAAAATTAAATAAATATCTTCTTAATTTTAAGGAGATAATAACGTGAAATAAAGAGAGACACCCTTTTTTTAATTACATGTGTAGCACCCAAAAATCTCTTTGATTAGATTCAATGAGATTAATCTTTCATAAAAATCTCTTTATTTCACAACTTGCTTATGTATTTAATTTTTAAAAAAGTAATTCTCAAAATTAATCTTTCATAAAAAGAAAATTTAAAAGAGATAATCTCTCCTTGTTATTAGGACAGATTCAAGGAGAGAAAAAATCTCTTTGATGATTTCAAAAATTATCCTTAAAATTTTATATATTTAATTTCTAAAATTAAATATTATATTTTTTGATAACATATTATCTCTATAATTAATTAATTTTCAATTAATTAATTTTATAATTAGGACATAACTATTGTGTAATTACATAATCCCTTTATTTTATTGTTCACAGTAATAACTCAAGAGGTGGTATTGGGGGACCTATGGACCTACAATTTCAAGCTTTAATAAATTTTAAATAATTAATTGAACTCTATAATTAATTAATTCAATTATTAATTCTAGTGTTATTCCACTAAAAACCTAGAATTGCACTTTTGAAATTACAAATATATTTTATTAAGAAAACTTAAAGCAGTCCATTGGTATAATCACATCATGCAATTCAACCCTATATAAATAGTTCATAATTAGGGCTAGGTTAAATTACTGTTTACCCTTATAATTACTTCTTTATCCTTATTTACCATTAATTCACTAGTGAATAGTTAATTTGTAACTATTATAAAATGAGCGCTCTAACTATTCAATTTCAGAATTAATACTTAAAGGAACTGATGAACACATGAAAATGCATATTTGTTAAGAGATTCAGTCACCATTTAATATCACTAATTTTAGCATTTTCTGTATTTTTAGCTTGAAATAAAGTGTTCTCTTTAAATTGTGATTAATGAATGTTATTTGGACAGGTTTAGGTAAAATAGACATAATTGTCAATGTAGAAACCAAAATGAAGAAATTCTTGAACCTGATGTAACATGACTCAATCTTACACAAATTTAAAGAATAGTGAAAAAGCCAAATCCAATATGTTATGGGCCAAAAAATTGAGATACAACAGAATCGGGCTACAACTCCTACCCAGCTTGACCCAACTCATGTATTTGGACCCTATCTCACAAAATACGTACTCAATTGGTATAATTCTTGAAGCTGTAAAATGATGACTTAACTATCAATAACTTGTATGTTGATGGTAAAGTCCAAATCAGCTGTTATCATAGACCAAATGGCATTGCAAGTGGGTAAAATGGTTGTTGGCCAAATTCTGATGTATCTTTGGAATTTTGCTCATATCTTATTGGATACTCATCCAATTTGCATGAAATTGGTGCCTATGGAAAGAAGAGTCACAATTCTACAACTTTTATGTCGGCTGTTGAAGCTAAATCGGTCATTTAAATTATCAAAAATGTGCTGTAAGTGGATAAACGAGTTATTGGCTTAAAATTATTGAAGATTGATGTCATCCATGACATATGTCCATTCATTGCCTATATAAGGAGACTCTTAGGATGTTTTTAATATTGAATAATTCTCTCTTATTTTCTTCTCATTAACATGTATTGTAATTTAGGCTAGAGTTCTTGGCAAGGCTAAGAGATGAACTTTTATGTGTAATAAATCTACTTCCATGCTTTGATTCGGTGTCAAGAGCTACAAATGTTGTAAGTTTGGTTTTGATTAAACTCTTATCTATTCTATTTTCTATAATCCAGAGATTATAATTCTCGTGTCTCATATAAGTTCAGTCATGCTTTTCTTATGTGATTCTTGCTGAACTATAATTGTTACTGGTAACATTATTTTATATGTTAATCTTTTACTGCAGTATTATCAAATTGATATATTGTCGATCTTGGATAACATATAAGGGCAATAAATGTTTAATATTCAAGTTGATCTTTTACTGCAATATTGTCAAAGTGATATATTGTTGATCTTAGATAACTTGTATAAATGAACATGATGTATGTTAATGATTGCAAAGAGTTTAATTATGTCAAATACATGTGTTATCAAATGTGCTATATTTTCCTATCTTTCGATTGATTGTTTGGGATGTGAAACTTTCAATTGAGTTATCAGCATTGAATCAAAGTGTAGAGTAGATTTATAAAGCATAATTGTGATTCTTGAAGCCTTGTTTGAATTATCATAAGATATTTCCTTCAAATCATAGACAATCATATCTCATCCACTTAAATCAATTAATTTTATCCTTTGCTACTGCTTTAATATTTTATTTTATCAACCTATTTTGCCAAGAGCTTCCTCGTGGAATCGACATCTCAATCTATACTGCGATAGTCGCGTTATATTTTGAGCGTAAACAAAAATTTGGCGCCGTTGCCGGGGAAGCACACTAAGCGAAAGTCGGTTGCGATTATAAATACTAAAGTCGTGGTGGACGAAAACAAAGAAATCAAGAATTAAATCACAAAGTTGACCAGTGCCTTAACTGTACAAGAGCGAGGTAAGTTTCCATCTCAACCTCAATCCAATCCGAAATGACAATTCATGGCACAAGCTTCCACTTCTGATGTTCAAAATCTCAAAGAACTCAATGTCATTACTACTCGAAGTGGTAAGATTGTAAGTGAGCCTACTCCTGAAATTAACACATCTACGAGTAGTAAAGATGCCCCCCTTGAAAAAGACGCCACAGTGGAAAAAGAGCCCGAAAATAAGTTTTCAATCCCAGTGCCTTTTCCTCAAGCTCTTCAACCGGTTGGGAAAAATTCAGAAATTCAAGGTGAGATTTTAGAACATTTGAAACAAGTTAAAATTAATCTTCCCTTGTTATATTTGATTAAGCAGGTTCCAACTTATGCTAAAGTCATCAAGGATTTATGCACTATCAAAAGAAAACACCATGTGAAGAAAACTGCATTTTTGGCAGAACAGTTGGGACTTGGTGAGATTAAACCAACATCTGTAGTCCTACAATTAACTGACCGATCAATCAAGAAACCACGGGGAATAGTAAAAGATATTTTGTTGTAAATTGATAAATTTTACTACCCTGTTGATTTTCTTGTTTTAGATACTCATTCTGTTGTTAACATGGAGTCAAAAATCCCTCTTATTTTGGGGAGACCTTTTCTAGCCACTGCTAGCACTCTTATTAATTGCAGAAATGGTCTAATGAAATTATCTTTTGGGAATATGACTCTTAAGGTGAACATTTTCAATATTGGCAAACAACCACGAGAAGAAGACGAGTGCTATCATTCATATATGATAGACACACTTGTAGCAGAGGAAGCTTATAAAAATCATGGCTATGATTCTTCGAAAAACCTTCTCAATTTTGATTTTGAAGAATTGTATTATCCTGATGTAACAATTGATGTGTTTAGTATTTTTTACTCACAGCATAAAGGGACTCAATTTTGGCAGCCACGCTTTAAAGAGTTGCCACGAGAGAGGGAGAGACCAAAACCATCAAACCTCGAGACACCATAAGTTGAGCTTTCTCCACTACCTAAAGGTTTGAAACACGCATTCTTGGGACCAGGTGATACCTTTCCTATCATCATTTCTTCTGAACTTAGTGCTGAACAAGAGAAAAAATTGATAAAATTGTTAAAAGAACATAAGTCTGTACTAGGTTGGACCATAGCTGATATTAAAGGTATTTCTCCATTGATATGCTCCCATAGAATTCATTTAGAGGAAGGTGCCCAACCTCGTAGAGACCCACAAAGAAGACTTAACCCAACAATGAAAGAAGTAGTGAAGAAAGAGGTCTTGAAACTATTAGATGCAGGTATAATATACCCAATTTCTGATAGTCAATGAATAAGTCCAACTCAAGTAGTTCCTAAGAAATCTGAGGTTACTGTTGTTGAAAATGAGAATGGGATACTTGTTCCAACTAGGGTAGTAAGTGGTTGGATAATGTGTATTGATTATAGAAAGTTAAACACAGCCACTAGGAAAGACTATTTTTCATTGCCTTTTATCGACCAAATTTTAGAACGTGTAGCTGGACATCTTTTTTATTGCTTTCTTGATGGGTATTCAGGGTATTACCAAATTGAGATAGCTATAGAAGATCAAGAAAAAACTACTTTTACATGCCCTTTTAGTACTTATGCTTTTCGTAGAATGCCATTTGGATTATGTAATGCACCAGCTACTTTCCAGCGTTGCATGTTGAGTATTTTCTCTGATATGGTTGAAAAATGCATGGAAGTCTTTATGGATGATTTGACTGTTTTTGGTAATTCTTTTGATTTATGCCTACTTAACTTGAAATCTATTTTGAGTAGATGTGAAGAAAAAGGACTTGTGCTAAATTGGGAGAAATGTCATTTCATGGTATCTTCAGGAATTGTTTTGGGGCATGTTGTATCTGAAAGAGGGATAGAGGTTGACAAGGCAAAAATTGAATTAATCTCTAAATTATCTACACCCAAAATGGTAAAAGATGTCCGATCCTTTCTTGGACACGCTGACTTTTACAAAAGGTGTAGACAAAATTTTTCTGCCATATCTAGACCATTGTGTAACCTTTTGCTAAAAGATGCAGAATTTACATGGACACAAGAGTGTGAGGAGGCATTCCGAACACTCATTGCCAAACTCACTACTGCTCCTATCATACAATCACCGAATTGGAACCTCCAATTTGAAATTATGTGTGATGCAAGTAATTATGCTGTAGGAGCAGTTCTTGGGCAACGGAGGGAGGGAAAACCCTTTGTTGTTTATTATGCTAGTAGGACTTTGAATGATGCTCAAATGAATTACACTACTACTGAAAAAGAACTATTAGCTGTTGTTTTTGCCTTAGATAAATTTCGTTCTTATTTGATTGGTTCACCTATTGTTATTTTTACTGACCACGCAGCCCTTAAGTACCTTCTTTCTAAGAAGGATGCTAAAGCCCGTTTAATTAGGTGGATTCTTCTTTTGTAGGAATTTGATATAACCATCAAAGATAAGAAAGGCGTTAAAATGTTGTTGCTGATCATCTATCCCACCTTGAGTTCACTGACTCCACTGATTTGCCACCCATTCGAGACGATTTTTCGAATGAACATATTTTTGCTATAAGCCAAATACCTTGGTATGCACATATAATAAATTATTTAGTTTGTGGTGAACTTCCATCTGACTTAGAGTGCACAAGATAAGCATAAGTTCTTGGTTGAGGTACGTAATTTTTATTGGGATGATCCATATCTTTTCAAATACTGTCCTGACCAAATCATGAGACGTTGCATTCCTGAAAGTAAAACTTCTAGTGTTTTAAATTTTTGCCATAGTGCTGATTGCGGTGGCCATTTTTCTATGAAGAAGACAGTTGTGAAAATTTTACAGTGTGGTCTTTATTGGCCTACTTTGTTCAAAGACACTAATAATTTTTGTCGTTCCTGTGAAAGATGTCAAAAGTTAGGTGCTTTATCTCGAAGAAATATGATGCCTCTTAACCCTATTCTTGTTATCGAGATATTTGACTGATGGGGTATCGATTTTATGGGTCATTTTCCTTTCGTTTTTGGCTATCTTTACATCCTTTTAGCTGTTGACTATGTATCAAAATGGGTAAAGGCTGTAGCTTGTCGTACTAATGATAATACAACTGTGGTAAAATTCTTAAAAGAAAATGTGTTATCTAGGTATGGTACGCCACGTGTCATCATTAGTGACCAAGGAACACATTTTTGTAATCGTTCTTTTGAAGCTTTGATGCGCAGGTATGGTGTTCTTTACAAAGTCTCCACTGTATACCATCCACAGACAAATGGACAAGCCGAGCTAGTAAATAGAGAGGTTAAACAGATTTTAAAAAAGACGGTTAACCCAAATAGAAAAGATTGGTCTCTACGCCTTTCTGATGCAGGTCTCTAGAGAAAGTTACAATTGTCAGAAATAGAAGAGCTACGAAATGGCGCATATGACAACTCCAGAATTTACAAAGCTAAAATAAAAGTAGCTCATGATAAACAGATCTCAAGGAAACACTTTGAGCCAAATCAACGGGTCTATCTTTATGATTCTCGATTTCATTTACACCCTGGAAAGTTGAGATCTCGATGGACTGGTCCATTTATGGTAAGATATATTTTTCCTAATGGTGCTGTTAAAATAGAAGACCCCACTGATGGACGGACTTTCAAAGTGAATGGACAACGGCTAAAAAGCTACGTGGAAAAGGTAGACGACTCTATTTACCTAGGCGAGATCCCTCTTGTGGATCCTGTCTATCGTGATTGATCAGGTTCAATCTATCTGTACCATATTTTATATTTTGTCTATATTTTATCTTTTGACTTTTTATTTTTGCTTTTATTTTCTTGCACATTTTATTTTACTTTATTTTCTTCTTTTTATTTTTTCTTCAGTGTGATTTTATTTCCCGGTCAAGTGGCGGATACGGTACTCCGTGACTATTAAAGTCGATTTCTCAGTTCCCTAAAAACTGTCCCTCAAACTGTGCATTCATCTCTTTTCTTTCTTTCAAAATGGATCGCATTCTTGCCAACCTTAAAAAACGTTTTCCTTCATTACCTCAAAATGCTCTACTTAACATTTACAAAGCACGGTGTGAAAGACTAAGGTTATTGATGTTGGGTAATATCCCTGTGGACCTTCGTTGGTTAATTGAAGCCAAGGTTCGGTTGTCTGGTGAGTTTGAAAATGATTTTGTTTCTTATATGCCTGGTCTTGGAAGAAGCTCTTATGCCAAAAGGCGACGAGCAAAAAGGTTACAAGTCTGTCATAAATGTGCTCGATAGAATTGTAATTGGAGTTGTCGTTCTTTAGGATTCGTATCTAGAAATCGAGAAGACAAAATTCAGTTCATTAAGGATGGACTGAGTAAGGAGTCTTTGGATGATATCCTATTGACTCTTGAGACGCATCCCTGTGGGCTCGTGCAACGTGAACTTCTCGATTTATGGAACAAATTAAAAATGAACATCAATGGTATAGTCTCGGGAATCTGACTCTAAAAGACCCTGTTTGCCAATTTATAAGAAAATTGGATGGAAAGCCTATCCCCGACCCATAAAGGGCGTTTAAGCCATTACTGGACGTAAAACCAGAGGAAGATGTGAGCCACAATCACAACTACTTGTAAATACATGTGTTTTAATTTCAAACTTTATTTTATGAATAGTAGGGCTACTCATGTAGATGTCTAAAATTCAAATCTTTTTGTTCAATAATGCATGTGGGTCATTATGTTTAAATTTTTGTGTTTTATTTTTAACTCTCTTTTGGCAAACTGTCGGGTTACCATAATCATTGTTATCATTTGGTACTCTATAAATACAACACCTCATTTTCTTCATTTTCATATATTGAGATAAAGGTGAGTGTAGATATGGAGGAAACCCAAGTTCGACAATTTCCAAATATATGTGTATTTTTGTGGATCTAGTCATGGGGAGTGTAAAGTGTTCGTAGAAGCAGCAAACAATCTAGGAAAAGCATTAGCTGCAAGAAAAATTCATTTGATTTATGCAGGAGGTAGCCTTGGGCTAATGGGGTGTGTGTCAACAGCTGCACATTTAGGAGGAAGTCACGTTTTAGGTATTATTTTTATAGCTTTGGCCGTGGAAAATCTGACCGGGAAAATAATAAGGGAAGAATTACGAGTCTCATCTATGCATGAACGTATAGCTAGAATGCTTTGCAATGCAGACGCTTTTATTGCTTTATCAGGTGGTTTTGGTACCTTGGAAGAAATTTTTCAAATTGTCTCTTAGGCCCAACTAAATATCCACCGAAAACCCATAGGTTTGTTGAATGTTAATAACTATTTTGATTGCTTACTTTGTTTTCTTGATCAAGTTGTGGAACAGAATTTTATTTCACATTCGGCGCGACAGATCCTACTTTCTGCTACTGAGGCGGATGAATTGATTAACAAATTACAGGCAGTTACCTACGAAAATTGGATCTGACACTTCGTTTGTAAATTTTTCTTTTTATTTATTTATTTATCAGTATCATCATTTTAGTTTATATTTGCTTAAGTGTCTCTCATGTTTGTTTCTTTCAAATAACTGACGTTTCAGGTAATGTCTCCTATACTCTATCTCTTTCTATTAAACATTGAGGACAATGTTTCATCTGGTTTAGGGGGAGGATAGTAGACATACGTTGCATTTTGAAAAAAAAATAATAATAATTGTGGTCCGACATTTGATTAAAATGGCAGAGTAAAGAGTTCATTCTTGAACTCTTGAGACGCATTCTAGGTCAAATTAGAATGGCAGAGTAAGGAGTTTTAGTACTAACTTTTGAAATACATTTTAACTAACTTTTTGTTGTTTTGTTTTATATTTCATGCATTGTCGTTTACTGCTTGTAGTCTTGGTAATTCTTGTATAAAGGAATTTGCTTTTCTGCCTAAGTATGATTTCAGAATTGTTTAGGTTGAGTCACTGTTTCTATCTAGGTTACTAAAGAATGACTTCCAAAATATTTTTGAGCACAATGCTAAGTCTTGTGGTAAGATGGATGATTCAATTTATATAGCCAAGAGAATTCCCATGTTTAAGTATATATTTTTCTAAATCTCACTTATATTTTGTGAGTAAGTGGAAAGGTTGAGAAAACAACTTATGAACCTTCATTGATCCTTTGAATTGGTTAATTTTTATTTAGAATGATATTATTTGAATTAAGGGATAAGTTGGTTGCATTTGTGTATAATATAATTTGGTGAGAAACCTTTGTAATGCTTCCTTGTATTCTTAAAAAATACAAGAAAAAAAAAGCAAAATACTAAAAAAAAAAAAAAGAAGCAATTTAGTTTAATAAAGTCTTCATTCAATTTTAGAAGACAAATATTTTGTAAAACAGTTTTCTCACCAAGTTATAATTGTATTATTCTCACAAGCCAATTAAAGTTTTAAAGCTGGCGTATGATATGAATAATTGATTTTTAAACAAATAATTTTCCTATCTTTGGATCAATGTTAGTTTATATGTCTGTCCTTAAAATTGACTTTTTCTTGAGTGCTTAACTGTTTTCCAACTCCATAAGAGAAGTTTCAACCTTTTAAACAGTCATACACCTGTGAGGATATGGAGTTGAGGCTTTTACTTGGAGAAATTTTCAAGGCTATATCTATTGTGGTTTGTGATTAGATGGTTATGGCTTAGTTCACACACACACAAATTATGGAAGTTGTAATTGAAAAAACCATGATAGTAACAGTGATCTCGAACTGACGTTTTGCATATTCTGTTTACGTAGTTTTGCATATTCTATTTACGCTTGAATTGCTAGAGACTAGCAATAAGCTGGTTGGGGGCTGTGATGAACACATGAAAATGCATATTTGTTAAGAGATTCAGTCACCATTTAATATCACTAATTTTAGCATTTTCTGTATTTTTAGCTTGAAATAAAGTGTTCTCCTTAAATTGTGATTAATGAATGTTATTTAGACAGGTTTAGGTAAAATGGACATAACTTTCAATGTAGAAACCGAAATGAAGAAATTCTTGAACCTGATGCAACATGACTCAATCTTACACAAATTTGAAGAATAGTGGAAAAGCCAAATTCAATATGTTATGGGCCAAAAAATTGAGATACAACAGAATCGGGCTACAACTCCTGCCCAGCTTGACCCAACTCACGTATTTGGACCCTATCTCACAAAATACATACTCAATTGGTATAATTCTTGAAGCTGTAAAATGCTGACTTAACTATCAATAACTTATATGTTGATGGTAAAGTCCAAATCAGCTGTTAGCATGGACCAAATCGCATTGCAAGTGGGTAAAATGGTTGTTGGCCAAATTCTGATGTATCTTTGGAATTTTACAGCTTATTTGACAATATATCTTATTGGATACTCATCCAATTTGCATGAAATTGGTGCCTATGGAAAGAAGAGTCTAAATTCTACAACTTTTATGTCAGCTGTAGAAGCTAAATTGGTCATTTACATTATCAAAAAGGTACTGCAAATGGATAAATGAGTTATTGACTTAAAATTATTAAAGATTGATGTCATCCATGACATATGTCCATTCATTGCCTATATAAGGAGACTCTTAGGACGTTTTTAATATTGAATAATTCTCTCTTATTTTCTTCTCATTAACATGTATTGTAATTTAGGCTAGAGTTCTTGGCAAGGCTAGAGTTCTTGGCAAGGCTAAGAGATGAACTTTTATGTGTAATAAATCTACTTCCATGCTTTGATTCGGTGTCAAGAGCTACAAATGTTGTAAGTTTGGTTTTGATTAAACTCTTATCTATTCTATTTTCTATAATCCAGAGATTATAATTCTCATGTCTCATATAAGTTCAGTCATACGTTTCTTATGTGATTCTTGCTGAACTATAATTGTTACTGGTGACATTATTTTATATGTTAATCTTTTATTGCAGTATTGTCAAATTGATATATTGTCAATCTTGGATAACATATAAGGGCAATAAATGTTTAATATTCAAGTTGATCTTTTACTGCAATATTATCAAAGTGATATATTGTCGATCTTAGATAACTTATATAAATGAATATGATGTATGTTAATGATTGCAAAGAGTTTAATTATGTCAAATACATGTGTTATCAAATGTGCTATATTTTCCTATCTTTCGATTGATTGCTTGGGATGTAAAACTTTCAATTGAGTTATAAGCATTGAATCAAAGTGTAGAGTAGATTTATAAAGCATAATTGTGATTCTCGTAGCCTTGTTTGAATTATCATAAGATATTTCCTTCAAATCATAGACAATCCTATCTCATCCACTTAAATCAATTAATTTTATCATTTGCTACTGCTTTAATATTTTATTTCATCAACCTATTTTGCCAAGAGCTTCCTTGTGGGATCGACACCTCAATCTATACTGCGATAGCCACGTTATATTTTGAGCATAAACAGGAACCTTTTTTTTAATTTCTATTAGGAAGGAATAGATTTGATATCTGTAAATCACATTTCCAGCTGTTTATCTCACTACACCACTAAAATATAAGTTTTTTTTAGCATTTTCTTTAAACAAACCGTAGCAAGTATTTCAAATGACACAGTAACACAAACAAGAGTTTATGATCACTCAGATTTAAGGTTGATTTGCATATTATCATCAGTTGATATTATTTGAATTCTTAATTAACAACGGTATTTTATATAAGAATTAAAACTACGTCTGATCTAATCCTATATAATCATATTATATAAAGTGCCTCCACCATAATAGTGATCCAGATAAAATCACTATATTTTCAATGTCTGTGAACCATACCAGTAATATGTAATTAAAGATCCTAAACTTTAATTAATTTATTACAAAATATTTTCTATTTATTATTCAAAACTTGAATCCTCTTGTACATAATAATTATTTACTAAGGTTATTGTCACATAAATATATATGAGATTTTATGATATTTACATCATAACATTATGAACATTTTTCAAGTATAAGATTGCAACCTTATTTATTTCATAAAAATAATATAAGTACATACTTTTATAGCACTATCCTTAACAATCTCCCACTTGCTCTAAAGCAGGTGAGACATGTCTCTCAAACCCATGCCCTTTTGATGAACACATTTAAATGCATATTTATTAAGAGATTCAATCACCATTTAATATTACTAATTTTAGCATTTTTATATTTTTAGGCTTTTAAATAAAATGTTGTCCTTAAATTGTGATTAATAAATATTATTTGCATAGAGTTAGATAAAATGAATATAACTCTCAATTTAGAAATCAAAATGAAGAAATTCTTGAACCTGGAGTAATATGACTCAATCTTACACAAACTTGAAGAACAGTTGAAAAGCCAAATCCAATATTTTATGGGCTAAAATTAGGATACAACATAACTGGATTACAACTTCCGCTCAGCTTGACCCACCTCACGTATTTGGATCGTATTTCATAAAATACGTACCCAATTGGTATAATTCTTGAAGCTGTGAAATACGGACTCAATTATCAATAACTCTTATGCTGATGGTAAAGTCCAAATCATCCGTTATCATGGACCAGATTGTATTGCAAGTGGATAAAAGGTTTGTTGGCCAAAATATGACATATCTTTGGCATTTTACCCATATCTCATTGGATACTTATCTAATTTGCATGATACTGATGCCTATGGAAATAAGAGACAAAATAATACAACTTTCATATTGGCTAAAAAGGCTACATCGGTCATTTACATTATAAAAAATATGCTGCAAGTGGGTGAATGAGTGGCTAGCCTAAATTATTGAAGATTGAAGTCACACTTAACATATTTCCATTCATTGCCTATATAAGGACACTCTTAGGGCGTTTTCAACATTAGACAATTCTCTCTCATTTTCTTCTCATTAACTTGTATTGTAATCTAGGCTAGAGTTCTTGGTAAGGCTAAGAGATGAACTTTTATGTGTAATAAATCTACTTCTATACTTTGATTCTTTGTTAAGAGTTACAAATGTTTGTAAGTTTGTTTGTGCCTAAACTCTTATCTAGTATTTTTCTATAATCCAGAGGTTATAATTCTCATGTTTCATAATTTTCAGTCATGGTTTCTTTATGTGATTCTTGTTGAATTATAATTGTTATTGGTTATATTGCTTTACATATTAATCTTTTACTGCAATATTATCAATCGATATATTATCGATCTTGGATAACATGTAAAAACAATAATTGTTTGATATTCAAGTTGATCTTTTACTGCAATATTGTCAAAATGATATATTGCCAATTTTAGATAACTTTTATAAATGAACATGGTTTGTGTTAATGTTTATAAAGAGTTTAGTCATATTAAATACATGTGTTATTAAATGTGCTATATTTTACATATCTTTCGATTGATTGTTTTGGATGTGAAACTTTCAATTGAGTTATAAATATTGAATCAAAGTGTAGAGTAGATTTATAAAGCATAATTGTAATTCTTGAAGCCTTACTTTCATCATCATAAGACATTTTTCTCAATTCATAGACAATTCTATCTTATCCACTTAAACCAATTAATTAATTTTTTCATTTGCTACTGCTTTAATCTTTTACTTCACCAACCTATTTTGCCAAAAGCTTCCTTATGAGATCGACACCTTAATCTATACTGTGATAGTCGCATTATATTTTTAGCGTAAATACCTCTATATGACCCTCAAACGTCATAGCTAGTAATATCTTGGTGAATGGGTCTGCAAGATTGTTCTCAGATGTTATCTTCATAATTATCACATCACCTCTATGCATGATTTCTTTTATTAGGTGATATTTTTTCTTTATATGCTTTACTTTTTTGTGGCTCCTAGGTTTCTTTAAATTTGCCACTGCCCTACTGTTGTCACAGTAAATAGACAACTTCCATGTTTGAAATAACTTCTAGACCAGTAAAGAGCTTTTTAAGCCATATTGCTTCTTAACTGCTTTGTAAGCTACTATGTATTTTGCCTCCATGGTTGAATTAGCAGTACTGAATTATTTTACATTTATTCAAACTATGGCTCTGCCACAAAAAATAAACACTGACTTAGACGTTGACTTTATACTATCTTTGTCTGATTAAAAATAAGAATCAGTGTAACTAGTGGGGTTCAGGTCTCCACCTGAATACACAAGCATATAGTTTCTCATTCTTTGAAGATACTTGAGAATGTGCTTCACGCAATTCAGTGAGCCAATCCAAGGTTAGACTGATAACAATAGACTATTCCTGCGTTGTAGTAAATGTAAAGCCTTTTGCATAGCATAGCGTATATGAGGCTGCCAACTATTGATGCATAGAGAACCCATCTTATATATTCTTCATCCTGAGGTGTCTAAGGACGCTGCGTTTTAGAAATAAAAATTACATGTCGAGTTGATAATTAACCCTTCTTGAAATTCTGAATCAAAAATCACATATGCACTTTATCGATATACAATACAGGAGATAGTGCTAAAAGTTTATTTTTGCGATCTCGAATAATTTGAATCCCAAGGACATAACTCGCCTCTATAAAATCTTTCATGTGGAAATGTTTGGCCAACCACTTATTTATTTTGGATAATGTTTTTATATCATTCCCAATTAATAGATGTTATCCATATAAAACATTATAAAAACCATTTTTTTTTTTGCTCTTGATGTACTTGTATACACAAGGTACATCAGTATTCTGCTCGAAATCATAAGATTTGATTGTCTCATACTTAAATTCTAAAACCTAAAAGCTTACTTAAGCTTGTAAGTTGCTCAAGCTTTTTTTTTTACAAGCTTATAAAGCTTGAGAAACTTACAAGCTTTTTGCTCTTGACCTTTTACCACGAACCCCTCTAGTTGCATCATGTAGATGATTTCTTCAATGTAGCCATTCAGAAAGGCTATCTTGACATCCATTTGTAATCTCTCATAATTGAGACATGTTATGATGAACAAGAGGATGTAGATGGATTTAAGCATGGCTACTGGCGAGAAAGACTCCTCATAGTCGACTCCCTCTTTCTAAGTATAACGCTTTGCTACTAGCCTTACTTTGAAAGTCTTTACTTTTCCATACACACCTTTTTTCTTCTTATAGATCCACTTGCATACAATGGGCCTAAAATCTTTAAGTGGATCTACAAGTTTTAAGATTGAATTAGAGTACATGGACTCTATTTGTTATTTTTATAGATTCTTGTTATTTTTTTTTTATCAGAATCCTCAATTGCATATCTGTATGTCAGTGGATCATCTTTGCTTGTGTCAGACATAACTACTTGTGCTTCTCCATTCTCTCTATAATGAGTAAGTAATCTCACTACCCTTCTACTATGTTGAGGCACCAAGGTGTTTTGATCAGGAACACTAGTTTTCTGAACTCGTCGTTCACTAATCGTTGACGATAAAGGTCTGATTTGATCAAAAAGTATTTCCTCCAGTACAACCTTACTACGAGGTTTGAAGTTTATTATATAGTCATTCTCAAGGAAAATGACGTTTGTTGATACAATCACCTATTTTTCTTGAGGACTATAAAACAGGCCCCCTCTTATGCCTTTAGGATAGCTTATAGATACACTTTTATTCACAGTTTTAATTTTTCAGTCTTTCCCTTTAGCACATGTGTCGGACACCCCATATGTAAAAATGGTAAAAACTAGGCTTACTACTATTTCACATCTCTAAGGGTGTACTCTGGATAGATTTTAAAGGTTACATTCAAAATGTAGACCGCAGTTTGTAGTGCATATCCCCAAAATGAGAGTGACAATCAAAATTAACGCATTATAGACCTAACCATACTCAACAAGGTTCTGTTTCTCTTTTCTGCAACATTATTCTACTGTGGTGTTTCAAGTGTTGTGAGTTGAGATAAAATACCATGCTCTAACAAGTAATCCTTGAACTCTGTGTCAAGATACTTACCACCTCAATCAAATCGAAGGATTTTAAGTGTTTTATTTAATTGATTTTCAACTTATGTTAAGAATTCTTTGAACTTTTCAAAAGTCTTAGATTTTCTTTACATTAGTTAAATATAACCGTATCTCAAATAGTCATTAATAAATATGACGAATTATTTGTAACCACCTTTTCCTAAATATGGGCAATAGTCGAAGCTCTATTGGGGAGGATAGGTTGATTACCAAAAATCATCTATCATTTTGTCTAAACCACAATAAGTAAAGAAAGACTCAAGTTGATGTTAAATCAAGGGTTTTTTAGGAGGTAACTAAAGCAATTGTAGGTAATTTTATTCTTAAAAAAAGAGCAAGTCAACACTACAACACCATGATTAGGGCTACAATGCCTAAAAAGTTAGAAAGTTAGCGCTGCAGCACCCAAGGCTAAGGCTGTAGTGCTAACTCAAACTAAAAATTGGTTCTGAGGTAGAATGTAGGTGCTGCGACACCAAGATACAGGGCCGCTATTGTGTTGTACTAAAGCGCAAGTGCACGCTATCATAAACAAGTAATAAAGAGTGAGTAGAGTATCGTTCCCTCGAGTAATTATCATTATTTTTATGCTAAGTACTAAAATTGTGTCTTTTTACTTTTATTCAAACGAATGAAAATCAAAAGATAATTAATCTAATCTAAATAAATAGAAAAGTAACAATCAAGATAAGACTAAAAATAACAAGATATAATCATCAATAATAGATAAATCTAGGATTACAACTATTCCTTGAAATGTTACTTGAACTAATTAATCTTCTCTTAAGTTAATTCCACAATATGAATTGTTGGCTAGATTTCTAACAATTACCTATATGTCTATGGTAATCAGATAAGAATAAGATTCATTAAGAACTATTCTATTAATACCATATATACCATGTAGTTATATATCTATCCCACATGAAACTCATAACTGGTATGTTATGATCATATATAAAATTATTCAAAGTCAATGCCTAAATTCCTTCATCAAGTTTATTAAGGTTCCCAAAACAATCTAATTAGTGATCAAGTAACTAGAAAGCATTAAGTATAAAATAATTGAACAATTCTATTATTGAGTTCATAAAAATAAAAAAAGAACTTGAATTAAATCACATATCGAGTTCAAAGTTGTAGCACTAGATATAAAAACTTAAGTCATGTTAAAATAAAGAATACTAGAGCTTATTAAGAAAAACACTATGAAAATTATAGAAAACTAGAAAGATAAAAAGTTAAAGAGATAATATGAATTTCATTGTAGTCTTTAATCTTCTAGTCTTCTTGATCCTAAAAACGTTACTCTTTCTCTCTCTAAAAGTTATTTTCTTTTGTGCTCATTCTTTTCCTCTCTTCTTAGTCTTTCTCTCTTATTGATTTTTAAAATAGATTTTTTGGTCATCTATTTATAGATTTATGTTTTCAAATTAGGGTAAAGCATCAAATATAACTAAGCTTAGGTTTTTTTTTTTTTTCCTAGCACTGACACTGTTTACGATCTATTGTTCACACAGCACTGGATCTTGACACTGCAGCACTAATACTGTGGCAAAATTACTATAACTTAATACTATAGCAGTTACTGTAGTAATCTACGATAGCAAATTACTTTAGCAGATTTGATATTTTTGTCTTTGTTTTTTAGATTTTCATCCCAAATAACTCTATTGACTTTAAACCTATAAAGCATTAATAAAGTACATAAACGCCAAATAATCTTAATTTCAACAAACAGATATTAAGTTTGGAAGATAAAAAAATTATACCTAATTAACCCCTATCAGCTGTAGCACCCACAAAGTCAGAACCTTAGCACTATGGCGCCAAGAAAATAGCCACAATGCCTAAGGTTGGAAAAGGAGTCTCAATCTCTAGGTCTCGATGTTGCAACGCTAAAACCTGAATATTGTAGTGCTGAGTCACACTAGCTTATCCAGCCCTACAACTTGAGAATGAAGATGACTACAAAGATGGCGATTCAGTTAATATAACAAATGATTGAGCTTGCCCATCTGCTGTTAGGGAAGTGTTTTATTCTTACCTTTCCCTTTTACATTGAGAAAAAAATTCTATCTTAAGTTTCAAGGAGGGAAACACTTCTCTATATTAATTTACTGCTTTCTGTTTCCCGATAATTTTGATTGTTGTTTTTAATTAGTGTTTTGCATGTTAATGTTCTTTTTTAAAGTTTCATAGTTAATTAGTTCTAGGTTTAGTGTGATATTTACTTGTCAATGATAAAAACTTGATTGTGATTAATATAATTCTTAGGAAATGATAGATGTTGTATTTAATTTTATGTTTGATCCTTGTATCAACGTTTATCTTATGTTTGATTCCATGAAATCAATTGAGCACATAGTTATGATCATTTATCTATTTGCTACTTACAGAAAGTTTATACATAAAATGGAAATTAGAAGTCTCACACATTCTAAAACTTATTTGATTACCACTTAAGGTGAAATCCTAGGTCGCACATGACTAATAAAATAATTTTAGACCATGTTGGATCGTTTGAACCTTTTGAGCCTACCTGTGTATATTTTATTACTTTTCTTTGTTAACTGCAACTATACCTGAGTTTTTAAATAAATTTTCATTTGTAACATCCTTCATACTATAATCATAGTGGTTTTGTTAGAGAATTAAAGGGGAGTATTGAACTGATGGGAAGAAGGAGTAAAATGAAAAGTGGTTATGCATTTTAATTGTTCAAAAGAGGTTATAAAACTTAAGTTTGGGGTTATAATGACTTATTAAAATAATATAGATAAAGTTTACTATACTCCAAGCTTAAAAAAAAGGAGAAAAGAATGATCAACAAGGTAAACAAAGAAAGTTTGAAATTAAGTTTGGAGGGTGATTGATGCTTTACTAGCTAAGTGCAAGTGCATGCTATCGTATAAAGTAATATAGGATTTTAAGTCCAAGTATCGATCCCACAGGGACTATGCAATCTAATTCTATAAATCAAGTACTAAAATTGTACCTACTTAACTTTTATTTAGAAAACTAAAATCTAAAATTTATTTAACTAATATAATTCTCTCAATTAACTAAACAAAAGCAAAGAGTAGAATTCACAAATAAAGATAATCTAGGGTTTTGACCCGTCTCCTAGTATTTCATTGGACTCATTAACCAATCAATTAATCTTTTAATACTAATTGATTGGCTTAGACACTAATCTCATCACAAGCCTCTGTCGATGGTCAAGTGACTATATTACGCATTTCAACAATCACCTATATGTCTATCCTAGATGGAACTCATAGTTGTTACCCTATGATCATGCATCAAACTATCATAGGCTAAACACATGAATCCCTCTGTTGAGTTCATCATGGTTCCTCAATCATTCAAAATATTGATCATGTATATAATGAAAGCATTAAACACAAGATAGAATGAATCAATTGAATGTATTAAGTTCATAAATTAAAAATTAACACAATCTAAATCCATACTAGGTTTACATAGTCTAACTCTAGATGAACAATTTAGCCCATCACAAAATCAAAAGTATCAAACCAATTCATAAAGATCAACAAGAACAAAAATATAATGATAAAGAAAGAGAAGAAAAACTAATCAAAGTGACTCTTTGATGTACTTCTCGCTCAATCTTGATTTGAAGTTTGAATATTGATCTTGGTTCTTCAATCTTTGACTTTGATCTTTGAACTTGTGTTGTGAATTCTTTTTTTAAGTTTTTGCCTCTTTTCTTCCTCTTTTTCTTTTTCTCCTCTTAAGGTTTTTGGCATTCTATTTATAATTTTTTGTCTTTAAATTACTGTTCACGAGTTACTGTAGCAAATATTGTTCACGCTTTATTGTTCATCGCCACGGGCGCCATGGCGCTCAGCTATTGACCTGGGTGCTGCAGCGCCTAACCCTGATACTGCTTTCGTATTTTGAGCGTAACTTCTTTATTTGACGTCCGATTCGCCTCCCGCTTGTTCCTATATGTCACATTTTTCATCGTGCATCTATTTATGATAAAAAAAAAATACAATTAAATGGTCAAATATTTATGATTTGGAGTAAAATACGAAAGTTGAATACAAATCATACTAGTGCTTTTATGCCCTTATCAGAGAGATTTGTGGTTAATTTGATGAAAGGTTTTGGATGACCTTAAAACAAATGTGTGTTAGCCATACTAGTAGTTGAGCTCTAACTGTGCTTCAACATGTCATCTATGTTCACCTCGGGAGCTAAAGTCAAGTTCCCAATTTTTCCCCCACCAAAAAACTTGAAGAAAAAAGTGAGATAAACTTTCCAATAAGCATTGAAATTAGCTAAGGTACTCCTTATACATGTGGGATAAAGAATTTCGATAGACATGTTCGGCAAGCATTCAAAATCCTTTAGTTTAGAATATCAAAAGTGAGCAAACAACTTTTTAACATCTAACTTAACGCTCAAAGTAGAAGGGTACCCTTGGTTCAAGCTAAATTGCCTCAGAAATTTGGTTGGTTGATAGAGCATTGACACGAACTTAACGTTCTTATTCAAATGGCAAGAAATTGGAACTAATGGTCAAATAATACACGGTGAATAAAGAGCCATCATCACTAAAGAAAGAATGGAGATAACGAGTATCGTTGTTAGCAAAATCATAAAGTTTAGACTTAGAAACATAAAGGTCTAAAAATTAAAGTTATCACTATTATAAAAAAAGACTTTTGGTGATAAATAAATATTGTAATAAAACTAAATTTGTGATAAATTTTATCTATCACCTTAAGTGAACTAATTGATTGGTGATAAATGGAATCTTCAATCTTCACCTAATAGTGTTAAGAGTTTTTTATGTGATAAAATTATACTATCACAATGTTATAACATTTAAATGCCAAATAGAAAATAGTATCACACATGGTGAATGACATGACTGATGTTGTAGCAGATGACATGGCATTGTGGGGGCAAATGATGTGGTGATGATTTTATTTTGCTAACATATGATAACATTGACAATGATTGCCCTTCTATCTCAAATTAGTGATAGATTAGTATCATTAAATAGTCATAAAAATCTGATTTTATTTATATACCAAAACGTTTATTTGAATTTTTTTTAATAATTTATATTTAATTTATTTTTATAATTATATTTAAGTAAATATCCATAAAGGCAGAATAGATTAACTGTTATATATTAATAATGTGCTAATACATCAACAATTAGTAACAAGTAGGTAATCCAAATAATAACCACCAAATTTGTAGCACATTAAGAAGTTTGTAATAAATCAATAATTTTGTAATAACTCAACATTTAACTAATTAACAATCCCGCTCCTAATCCAGCCACAATGCAACAACTATAACAAGAAGTTTATAATCTAGTCACTAATCCAGCACTAACCTAGATTTGAAGGATACTACTATAAATACAAAGTTCATAAACTAACTCCATCCTAGTCCTTTTAAATCAATTTCTATTTTCTACTAGTAACTGAAATCGTTGTGCTTCAAACTATACCATACTAGTAACTGAAATCCAGTCTTAGGCTAGATTTTGTGCTTCAACATTTTTAGACTCTCACATTGAAAGAAGCCTCTCTTTTTCCTCATGTTTTGTTTCATTAAGATATCAAAAGCTTTACTAATCTTTCCACTCTATTTCGGCAACCTCCTCTGGGTAAACCTGCAAGAATACAATGTACGAGACCCATAAGTATCAAGCTTTGTAGATAATTAACATAGTTGTACAAAAGGAACAACCTTATTCACTAGACTCGAGCATTTAACATTTTGTAGAAATGCATAATAAAGGAGAAGCTACAGATATCTTCCTAGGCCATACCTGTCCTCATTGAAGCTTATGGATCCGACCTTTAGCTCCTCGACTGTTTGTTCACTTGTCTAATATCTCAGCATCACACGTCCACTCCATTCTCCTGAGTTCCAAGATGAGGCATCTCCTTATCTTAGCAAACATGTCCCCTCTCATTTCATCATTGCAAATTCATACAAAGAGCTTAGGTTCTATCTTCTGAAATGAATAGAGATGATAAATATATTGCATACAGTGAGAGACAAGCTGAGAGAATGTCGTGGAGTAGTACTATTGATTTCATCATATTCGGCTGCATCCAGTTCCCACAAATAATGTGGCGAAAACAACTTGGGAATGAGATGTTGTCGAATGCTGATGAGAAGGAAGAATGGCAATGGGAACAAGATTCCAGCTATAGGAATCCAAGTGATACTATAATGAAGAAGAAAGTATACAAGTTGGAATAAAGTAAATATGACAATTGCTAGCTTTCTACTTTATGCCAACAATTTATGATGATATGATTTTAACATTCTGTAAACTGACCTGCCTTTTGAGAACAACAAGGCTCTTGTTGTGCACAGGGGACTGCGAAAGTACTCATCTAAAGGTGGCAACCTAATCAAGCCACAAAGCAAAGTCTACAGACAAGTATTGGCCAGTAAATCTCCAACAAAGAATCCCACTTAACCAAGATATCAGTCTTTTGAGTTTCCTATTATAAGGACTCAGTTAGCATAAGTCGGTTATGACAATATGTAATCTCATATACAACAACATGATTAAGAAAACTTCTGAATCTCAAGAATCCTACTGTGCTTAATTGAAGAAGATACATATATGCTACTGTTTCATAATACAAAAAATATGCTAGATATAAAAACTTCTTGTTGGATGCCCCTGCAAAAAATTGATCTTTTCCCTCAAATGAAATATATCAATCTTTACCAGCACATCACAGATTGTAATATCGAAAAACAAGAAGTGAAAATTTTTTACATTTAACATTTTTGTAACAATTAATAACCATTTTTGTTGCAACAATTAGTAACCATTTTTGGTGCAATATTAAAGATTGATTCCCAACAGTTTCCAGCTAAAATAACCACATAAGGCCTTTTTAAATTTGTCAAATCAAGCCATGATCATAAGAACAAGGTCTAGTTACCAGGTCATAGCAGAAGAAATATAAAAAATGAGAAAGTAATGATCAGTTTATGAGAATAGGAAAAAGAAAATAACCAACAATGGGAGATGTCCTAGCATTGGAGCACTAAAATATCCTAGTCTAACTATAGTTCTCTAATAAATTTAAGTGAATATAAAAAAGTAATATGATAAATTACCTCCATTTATGATGCCTGATGCACACAGCCATACAATAAATAAACTGCATCAATGTTTCAGCTACATATATATATTTTGGGAAAGAAAAAGCAAGGATTTCCAATTCACTTATTAAAGCCATCAAGCTCGAGAGTTCTAACTGCATTCAGAAAATCTAAAAATAAATAAATAAAAGTCTTACCTTTTTGGATAAAGATTCCCTTGAAGGCATCTTGGTATAAATCATCGACCCACGCCGCGTAAATGAACTGCTTTTCGATCCTACCCCGAATTCATAACAATTTTTTTTTTAATTTACAAAAATAATATATTTGAAAACGTCAAAAGAAATAATTATAATAATGATACTTACAATTAGGGGCTGAACGAGAGGGACGATCTCGATGAGGTCGTTAAAGAGGACACGGTCCAAATTGCTGCTAGCTGTTTCTGGAGGGTTACCGAGTGAGGGCTGAGTTCTGCGCTGAGTCAGGGACGAGTTGTCATCTCCTGTCTGATAACGAAAGTACAATTTTATTTTAAACATTTTCCTTTTTAAATAAGTTAAATTTGTTACGATACTTTTATTTTAAGTTTACTTTTTAAATTTTTTTTGACTTCTTATTATTATAAATTTATTCATATTTTAGGTTTCTTTTTTTCTGTTTTTTTTAAAAATTTATTGTAATAGAGTAGAATATCAATCTCTTTTTACATTTCTTTTCTACCAATGAAATTTCTCACCTTCTGTCTCCCTTATATTTATTAGAATACAATGGGTACTCTAAATATGTTATTATTATATTGTTGAAACTAATTTGTCTCTTTTATCTCACACATTTATACTTTTGTCATATATGTCTTCACCTTTTCAACCATTGTCTACCTCTTAAATTGTCTACCCACACTTACTATTTAATTTTTGTTACTATATACTAAACTCTTTTATTAACTACTTAATTATTCCAAACTCTGTAACTTTGGTTGCCTTTGTTATCCCCGATTTTGAAGCTATTCTTCATATAAACTTTTTCATCACTCGACTCCATGTATCTTTGTTGGATATTCCTCTATTCAAAGTGCTCATCTCTGTCTTGATCTTTCCTTCTCTCACATTTACACATTACATTATGTTAAATTTATCGAGTTTATTTTTTCATTTAAATTCATGCAATCTACTTAAGCTCATATATCTTCCGATACTATTTCACACTGGTGTCCCATGGTATCATTCTTGCCAATCATTCCCACTCCATCCGAAGAACTATCCATTGAGCCTTCTTTTAACCCCCAATGTCAGAACACTCATTTTCTTATGCCACGACTCTCAAACACTTGCCACCACCACCACAGTGCCAAACTCTCCACTTCGTGGCTTTGACATTACCACATCAAATGTTGCAGGGCCCATCTCTTTATGTCACGATGTTGTGATAACCTTTTCATCCTCACCTCAACCTTCCACAACTGATGCCCTCTCTCCCAACCCCATTCCCCAAGAACTTATCACCCGTTTCAAAAGCAACATCCCTAAATCTATTTAAAAATTAAACCTCACCGCCCAACTAACCTATGCCATTAACCTTGCACTCACTACTGTAACCTAAGCCATCAAAGATCCTAAGTGGCATTAGGCTATATCTGAAAAGTATGATGCCTTTGTTTGTAATGGGAATTTGGAGCTTGTCCCCTATAACCTTACTCATAATACCATAGGTTAAAAGTGGATATTTTGCCTAAACATTTACTTGATGGTCCTATTAACAAGTATAAAACCCGCCTAGTTACCAAAGGCTTTATTAGAGTCCAAGTGTTAATTACCATGAAACATTTAGTTCAGTTGTTAAGCTAACCACTGTTCACATTGTTTTTAGTCTTGCAGTTAGTCGTGGCTGATTGATGTAATATTTTTATATCTTAAAATTAAGCGCAAGTATACGCTATCATAACAAGTAATAAAGGGACTTATAAAGTCGGATATTGAACCCACATGGATAATTTTTATTTTCTATCAAGTATTAAAATTATATATTTCTTATAATTATTCAGAAAAATCAAATCTTAATTTTGCTGTAAATTTAAGTAAAATAAAGTGTTGAAAATAAATGACATAACTCAAATACAATAAGAAGATAGCAATATAGAGAAAGCCTAAGGTTAATTACTATCCTTCAACATATTTTCTAAATATTAATTTTTTAATATTTATATCATTCAATTCTTATTATTAGTCAAGACACTAATGCATTCACAAGTCTCTCCCAAAGTCATGCAAATATATCATAATTTATCAAATACCTATATTTCTATAGTATTTGTAATAAATTAAGATTCATTAAGAACAAGTCTTATTGACTATACATGCCAATTAGGTATATTCATATCTTAATTTAAAATTTGCATATGCAACATTAAATGTTACTCTACAATCATGCATCAAATTATCTAGGTCTAAATACAATGATGCATCTTCTGAGTTTATCAAAGTATTACCAAATTATTCATAATATTGATGAAATATAATAAAACATTAAGAATAAATAATTTGAATAATAGAGAATTGAGTTCAAATAAATATTAAAAAGATCCAACAATTACACACCCATATTGAGTTTAAGTAATAATCATAGAAAATAAATTTAGCTCATGATAACAAGAGAATTATGATTAAAAAATAAAATAAACATAATACAACCAAAAATAAATCAATATAGACGTCAATTTGCAATTAGTTGAAATGCCAAAGATTCGCCAATAATTTCTTACTTCCTTGAATTCCCTTTACTTCTCTCTTTAAAATTGCTTTTCTTCAATGTGTTGTGGCTCTAAGAGCCCTAACTTGTGTGTTCTTTAAGTCTGAAATAAAAGGCCTTTATATAGGGATTGATTGGAGTTGTATTTCTTTTTACCGATTATAGCACTATAGCATATACAATAAATAGAATTTACACTTCTCACTGACCTCTTCGACAGCTTGATATCAACAATGCCTTTCTTATGGTATCCTCTCTGAGGATGTCTTGATGTTTGAACCACCACACTTTGTTGATCAAGATCATCCTTAATATGTATGTAAGCTCCAGAAAGCCATCTATAACCTCAAACAAGCTCTTCGTTCTTGGTACCACGAGTTACACCAATTTCTTATAAGGGTTGGCTTTACCGACTTTTATATTGACACGTCCCCCCTTGTCCTCAACACTGGTGGTAACATCTTATACCTTTTAGTTTATGTTGATGAAATATCATTATAGGAAACAATGATAGGTCTATTCATAATCTTATCAAGATTTTGACTTAATGGTTTTTCTTAAAAGATCTTGGTTCGTTACACTATTTTCTTAGGATTAAAGTGCTTCTACATCTTGAAGTTGTCTTTCTCTCTCAACGCCATTATATCTTTGATCTCTTCACTTGTATAAACATGTCTACTTCCAAGCCAGTTGCTAAATCACTTGCTACTACGCCTTCTCTCTCACAACTTTCTAATAGTGCATTATCTGACTCATTTAAGTACAAAACCACTATTGGCAGTCTTTAATACTTATCGATCACTCGTTTAGACATTGCTTATATAGTGAATAAACTTTCTCAGTTTATGCACCGACCCACAACTAATCATTAGGTTGCTTTGCTTTGTTATTTATTTGAATTTGTTGATCATGGTGTCTTACTTCATTAAAACGTACATATATCTCTTCATGTTTTTTCTAATTCTGATTGGGTAGGTAATAAGGATGATCTTACTTCCACAGGGGCCTATTTTGTCAATCGTGGTCATAATTCTATTTCATGAAGCTCTAAGAAACATCAAACTATTTCTCGATCTTCTACAGAAATGAAACATCACTCAGTAATGACTGCAACTATAGAACTTCGCTAGATTTATTCACTTTTGACAAAACTTAGTGTGTTCGTATCTCAGAAATCGATCATCTATTGCGACAATATTGATGCTATAAATTTGTGCTCTAATCCTGTCTTTCACTCTCGCCTGAAATATGTAACTCTGGATTACCTCTTCATTCGTGTACAAGTTTAAAGTGGTGCTCTTAGGGTGGCTCATGTTTCTTCTGTAGATTAATTGGGCGATGCTCTTACCAAACTTTTATCGTAACTCAATTTCTAATCTTAAGGAACAAGATTGGACTCTCATCTTAGAGTTTCAACTTGCATAGGCATACTAACGGAAATACAGTTACCAAAGTATAATTTATTTTAAACATTTCTCTTTTTAAACAAGTTTGATTTGTTTTGGTATTTCCATCTTTAAGTTTGTTTCCCAATTATTTTTTACTTTCCATTCCTATTTGGTTTATTCATATTTTAGGTTTATCTTTCCCTTTATAATTTTACTATAAACACTAAAATGTGTTTTGATTAATGAGAAGGTATGTCATGTTTTCTCTTTTATCCAAATCTATACATTAAGCATGATTTTGCGTCACTAAATGCATAATTATATTGCAAATTCATAAAGTGTTATGGCTTGAACATTTTTATTTTAAATGTTGGTCATTTCTAGTATGAATATAATCAGTAAAATTAAATTAAATAGAAAACGTCTATTTTGTTAATGAAGAAAAGTAAGTGAAGTATGAATTTTTTTTAAAAAAAACTGAACCCATAGTAGAAGGCTTACCACATCAGTATCATTAATGTAGTATCTATGTCGATTGAAAAAATTATTCATTTGCGTAAAGCTGTGTGAGTTGTCCTTTGTCATAGCTGCCGTTGCTACTGGTATTCCTCCTTAACTTTGCAATTGGCTTATCTTATCCGCAACTCATCTTGATAGTGGATCAATACAATCTACACCAAAATCAAAGTCAACTCTATGAGATTTACAGTGTCATTTCGTGAGAGTTCGATGAGAGAGTTGGAATAGAAGCTTGGTAGAATTAACAAAGGTTTCATTGTAGGAATTGATATGGGTATAGATGCACTAGTATATTTAGTACTTCAAACGTAAGTTTTACTCCAATATATGAATTTTTGCCTATTTAATTGTCTTTCTAATCATAAATAGGTGCACGATAGAAAATATGACGATTCAGAACAAATGGGAGGAAAAATAGATAAAAAACGAGTAAGTTACACTCAAAATATAAGAGCCCTAAAACCCAAGCCTGGGCGTTATAGCGCCCAGAACAGAAAGTTGGGTGTCGCGGTGCCCAATCTCAATACTAGAGCAACTAGCCAGCCCTCTACCATAGTCGTATTCTAGGTCTCAGCGTCGCGGCATTAAGCTTACAGTGCCGCAACGCCCATGCAACATATAAACCCTCATCTTATTTCGACTTGGATTCGAAGGCCTTTGACCCTACGAGTTTTTTATACCTATAAAAAGTACTCCTTTGTGAGCCAAAGCACAAAATGTTTTAGAGGCAAAACTTAAGGAAACAATTCACAACACAAAATCAAGAGATTAAAGCCAAGATTGAAGATTCAAGTTTAAGAATTGAAGATTCAAGTTCAAGAATTCAAGATTCAAGTAAATGAAAAGAGAGAAGCAACCCAAAAATTCTTTTTGATTAGTTTTTCTTCTATTTTCTTATCATTATGTTATTGTTCTTATTGTTATTCATGGATTAGTTTGATACTTTTGGTTTAGTGATGAGCTAAACTTGTTTGATCTAGGATTAGACTACTGAACCTAGTATGTAGTTGGATTTTGTTAATTATTAGTTTATAAACTTAATACACATAATTGATTCATTCTATCTTTAGTTTAATGCTTTTATTATACTTGATCAATATTTTGAAATGATTGAGGAACCAAAATGAATTTGACAGAGAAATTCGTGTGTTTAGCTTAAGATAGTTTGATGTATGATCATAGAGATTCTATGAGTTCTATGTAGGATAGACATGTACTTAGATGGCATGTATGGTTTGATTTAAAGATGATCTTAATGAATTATATTCTTTTTTTTTTATTACTATAGACATATAGGTACTTGGTAGAATATGTAATATAGTCACTTGACTATCGACAGAGGTTTGTGATTAAATTAGAGTCTAGTTAATCAGTGTGTATTAAGGGATTAACTAAGAGGTTAATGAATTCAATAAAATAGCAGTGGATAAGTTGAAGCCCTAGATTCTTATCAATTGGTGAATTCATCTCATTGTTTGATTGCTATTTAGTTTTAGTTTAATTGATAGATCTAGGTCAATTAATTATGTTTCAGATTTAATTTTCTGGATAAAAGTTAAATAAATAAATTTAATGATTGGTTGATAGAATTAGATAGTATAGTCTCTGTGGGATGATATCTGGACTTAAATTCTTATATTACTTGATACGATTGCGTGCCCTTACACTTAGCTATTATAAAAGATAAAGAAATCCCTATCATCCTTGAAAGACCCTTCTTAGTCACGGGACGTACGATCATTGATGTTCAAAAAGGGGAGATGACCATGAGGGTATAAGATGACATAGCAACATTCAAAGTCTTCTATGAGATTAAGTTGCCATCTGATAAGGGCATATTTGTCATTTATTTTTTTATATTTTTATCTTGATATTTTATTATTTTATGAGAATAAATGACTATTTATGTGTATTATTGTTATTTATATGAACCTGTCGCCCCAGCACCACCTCATCATCGCACTAGCGACTGCCCAACACTCCAGTGCCAGACCCTCACCACTCCAGCGATACAACCTTTTATGCCCAGTGCCCAAACGATAGCAACATAGTGCCCTAGCGACAATGCGATTCTTGACCTTACAAGAATTAGAGATTTCAAACTTATATCAAATCCTATAAAAGGCCACTCGTCCCTAGCCTTTGGAGACCATCCAAGAACATTAAGAATATAAAACACAAGTTTTAAAGAGAAATTAGAGCTTAATTGAAGTAGCCATAGAGAGAGATTCAAGACGTTCTTCGGCAACAAGAGTTTCTTAGATAGCGCAATCAAGAGTAATTCAATGTCTATATCAGTTTGTTATTGATTGTATAATAATTTCATATTATTTTTGCCGTTGTTCTCTTATAGCCATGAACTAAATTTTCTTTCTAGGGTTAATACTTGAACTCAATATTTGCGCTTAATTGCCATATTTTTTAATATTTAATATACTTAGTTCTTTGTTATTCAAATTACTTGTTCTTAATGCCTCAATATATCTGGATAAAATATGGTGAATGAATTGGTAATACTTTTGATAAACTTGGAAGAGGAATCATTATATTTAGTGACAGACCCGACTCGAGACCCTCTACTATAGATTCCAGCGGCCCTGTAGAGTACCCTGACGGAAGTTCCTCCGAACCTAACTGGGTAAGTTGAGAAATTCTGCGAGGCGAACCCCTTTTTAATTCTTGTTACTACTAAGAAGGTCTAGTAACATACATGAAAACAACATCTTAATTTTAAAAACAAAAGGACAGAGTTTCCCCTGTTTTTCGGAAAATCCATATAAAACCTGTAAAGAAATTTCACTTCTATTTCCAATATATCTCAATTCTACCAATTCGGACCTCCGGTCCTTTCCAAATCAATTCCAACACAACTCAATTATTCATTTAAATCACAAATAAGCGTAATCATAAAAGTAAAAAGAACGATCATCATAAAATCGAAATCTCTTCTTCTTGGTTCAAAACATACATCTAAATATACATGCCTACAACTATTATACATAAGGTAAAGGGTGCTATTTAGCACATTTACATGTACAAAAAATGATCTTCGGATTCGGCCCACTACTCAGCAATAGGAGAATCAGCAGCTTGCGTACCGAGACCTGCACCTGGGAAAGGGGTTTAAAAATATAAAACATAAAACGGGTGAGCTAAAGGAGCTCAGTGAGTGTAAATGAGATTTCAATTACAAGAACATTATACAAAGATAGCAATTTCTAAAGTACATGCAGAAATTATGCTTCTAAAACGGATGTAAAACTGTAAAATGATTTTTAACATCATATGCTATTGAAATCTTGCCGAGCGGGTTTTATCTACATCTTTGGAAAACTATATTCAGAATCTGTATAACATAATAACTGCTGTGTGCATATAAATGCATAAATGCTATCGGTAAATCGAAAACTAGTAAAATCCTCGCTCGGCCATTTTCTTTCTAAACTATACCAATGGTAACCCTAAAGCTCTATACCCACGCAGCGACTCAACTAGCACCGCACACGTGAGTAGGTCATGGGGCACCTCAACTAGCAGCACCCACAGTGACATCTCAAGACATCTCACTGGCTATGCAGCGGAATCCTACATCGCATACATATAGCGAGACCATACCCTGTACACATAGAGCGACTCACCTGACTCGACATCCCGACTTCCCAGAGTTAGTGACACACCCCCAAGACCTGCCTATGTGCACGGGATATACCGACCGGGTCTAATACAATCATTACCACTATAATCTGAGGGTACCAATGGCCTTAAAAACGAATGCAGAAATTTTAAAACTGTTTCTCAATTCGAACATGTAAAGGCATATCTATGAATATATATCAAGATCATAAATCATGGTTATGCATCGAAAGCTCATAAAACATACATATTCATTATGCGAAAACATAATAAACGAAAAGTAAAAGAAATGACAGATTTCCACTCACAACCGCTCTACGCTCAATTTCGCTTCTGATTTCTGCTCCCGTTATCGCTCTCGGTTATCTTCACCTACGCGCCATAAATGATATTTAGAACCAAATCGAATGTTAGAATCTCGTTTAACTACTAAATGTCCTAATTGGCATACAAAGCCCGGATGTAAACTACTTCCCGATTTTTATTTACGGAGCCATTTAATCTAACCTATCTCACCATCCGGTGCCCTGAAAATTATTGAACGCCTTATAATCTTGGTTGGACATAATTGCCCTTCACCTTTCCAAAATAGACAATTGTGTCCCATTATCTTCATTTTTTATTTTTCCATCAACATATACATTCAATTTACAATGTGTACCATTTATACACAACAATTCATTCAAAACACCACTCAATCCCTAACTTCCCTAAAGTGGCAGAATTCCACCCTAGGTTCCAACACATTCCTTTTCTCAATTTCTTGTTCCAATTACAACAAAGTCATGCCAATTTCATTCTAAAGCCCTAATTACAACCAATTAAAATCTCTACAACAAAATCACCAAAAACCATAATTCTTACCTTGCCAATTTCTTCAAATTGATGACTCTTTCAAGCTCCAAACTAGAATTCAACTCAATCTAAGCCAAGAATACACATAAGAACATCAATTTAAGCATTCTTGAAAGCTCACTTATCAAACTCATAAAACAATGCTTTTCTTACCTCTTTTTCTTGAATTTCCACTAATTGAGGCTTCAATTGAGCTTGGGGATTGGTATGTAACCTTATTTTGACTTGATTAAGCATGAAAAATCATGAAAAAAATTTGAATAGTCACTGTAGCAGCACCCCACTTTTGAAGCTCGAATTTCTCTCTTTTTTTTTGGCTAAGTATTGGTTTTGATCTCTCTTCAAATTTCTACACACTTCTAATATATATATAGTGCTCCCTTAATTGACTATTTTGCCCTTTAACTTACTTAAAACTTCTAATTTACCATTAGTTCAAATGAAAATATTTAATTGGTTTCTTTATAACTATCTAGTTAGAATAGTCAAAAGAACTAACTAGAGTTTCCAACTTGGCAATCCATGAGATTGTTTCTAATTGGTCCATTCCTTAATATATGGATTGTATTTCTCAACAAAGGCTTGTTCCATTCATAACCCTTAAATGGAAATTCATGTCGTAAATTAGGATTTCCTTTTCTAAGCCAATAGAGAAAAATTTTAAAATTATTTTAAAGTCGTCCGGCGCACCGATCGAGTGTGAAATTACCAAATTAGGTCTAATATCTCTCACGTGCACTATAAAGGGAATATTTCTAATAGGGTTAAAATCGAGTAACCCTACGATGTCTTATTTGCTCTATACCGAAATCTAGGCACCAATACTACTAATAAGAATCGGATATTACATTTAGACCTAGGTAATTTGATGCATGATTGTAAAGTAACATTCAATGTTGCATATGCAACTTTCAAATTATGATAAGAATATACCTAATTGGCATGTATGATTAATAAGACTTAATCTTAATGAATCTTAATTTATTACAAGTACCATAGGAATATGGGTATTTAGTAAATTAAGGTATACTTGCATGACATTGGGAGAGGCTTGTGAATATAATAGTGTCTTGATCAATAACAAAGGCTAAGGAAATTAAATATTAGAGGATTAATCATTAGAAAACATATTGAGGGATAGTATTAACCCTAAGTTTTATCTATATTGCTATATTTCAAATCTCTTTATGTTGTGTCGTTGCTTTTATATTTTCTAAATTAATTCTTAGATTTTTATTTTTATGAATAATTACTAGAAAGACATAATTTTAGTACTTGGTTAAAAAGAAGACATATCCTTGTGAGTTTGACATTCGATTCTTTTTGTCCTTTTATTACTTGCATACGATAATGTATACTTGAACTCAATCATAAGATATAGAATTATCGCATCACCATCTAAAAGTGAGGTTTGCTGCATCATTGATGTGGTGCATTAAAACACTAAGTAACTCAGGACATGGAAATGTTGAATCCTCACATTAGAAAGAAGGTGTTGATGCATATAAAAGAAAGGAAGAAGAAGAAAGAGCAATAACTTGATGAGAGGATCAAAGAAAAGGGCACAAGAGAATCATTTTCCTGGTCTAAGATTTAAATCTTTTTAGAGAAGTACAAGAAGAATGAAGTGAACGTTGCTGCCCAAGGTCTAATTTGCAAAGTTATGGAAGCATAGCAATATCACATTCAAGGATGCTTCCAACATCAATTTTGATCCACTATAAGAATAGAAAGAGCCTCGCCAAGCCGATGACGTTAAATCAAGCGCTTCTTGGGAGGCAACCTAAGTAATTTTTATTTTTGTTTGCTTATTTTCAGTTTTAGTTATGTTAGTTTCTTTTTCTTGTTAGGAATAAATCAATTTAAGCATTCAAAGAAATAACATGACCATTTGCAAGCGTTTGGGAGCAAAGAAAACTACAGTCATATTCATCAGAGTATAATGTTGTAATGTTTCAACTTCATTTACCAAGGGAAGTTTTCTTCATTGGGAACAATGTCTAATTTAAGTTTAAGGGTGAAAAACACATAACCTGTGTTTATTTTACTGTATGATTTAATTGGTTGTCTTGTGGGGTAAAACGTTTTTTCAGCTGTAAGTTTTGTTTGGGAAAATTATCATTAGTCCATTATAAGAAATATAATATTGGTTGAATTTATTTTCATAAGTCTCTGAGAAATGATAGATGCTTAAGATAATTATTATATCAAGAATCTTGGTCTGAGTTCAATTTTATTTTTGATCACTTATTTTTTAGGACATTAATAATAATCATGTATTAGTTAAATTTTTTTCTTAGATATACTTCTGTTTAAGTAGTACACCACAATCTCGAGGATCAATACTCTAGAATTTTCTTGATTGCTACTTGAGGCAAAATCTTAGGAAACATATGAATAGGAAAATGACATTAGGCCATTTTTGGATTGATTGAGCCTTTTTGAGCCTACCTTATATGTATATTTATCCCTAGTTACCCTATTTGAGCCTAAATACCCTTTTTTTTGTTAATGTTTAACCACATTACAAGCTTTATGAATTTACACTTATTAATCCTAAATATAGCTATAACACTATAAACGTTGAGTTCACTTAGAAATATTCTTGAAAGAAAAAAGGTTGGGGTTGTGAGAATAGGGTATTGAAGTGGAAAGTAATAAGTCTTGAAAGTACTTAACAATCTAAGGTTAAGGGTACATTTTAAGAATAAGGAAAATAAAAAGAAAGAAAAGAGCCTTAAATTTGCAATACTTGTAGCTTAAAAAAAAGAAAAAATTCTTTACGAGGGTGATTAAAAGAAAATTAGGAACATTATAAGTTTGAGGGATGTGATAAATCAAGGAGAGAGTGGAATCAAAAGGCTTCTAGGTAAAATCTAAATGTTCATGGTGTGATTTTGAACTTCATATATATATATATATATATCCTTATATCTCACCTTGACCCTAACCTTATGTTACAAGTTAAGTAAAGTCCTAAATAGATCCCTTAACATTTATATTTCTACATTAGTAGAGAGTAAGTATTAACATCAAGCTTATGGTAGTGTTATTATTGAAATTATGCCAAGACATCATATTTATGTACTTTCTTAAGTTAATAAGTAAATCTAAGTTTTATTTGACTAATTACTTGCTTATTACACACACATATAAGCGATCATTTATAGGGGAGAATGAAGGACTTGGTAAATGGTAGAATGAATTATTGAAAGTTGTCTATTGAGTTCTAAAAAGACTTGTGCCATTTGACAGCCTTTGAGATAATGATGATGATCGTCTAATCAATCGGAGCTTGTTTTTTTAGTTTTATGTTATTTTAGATTCAATTATAAGTTGTGATATTTGTCTTTGTTTTGCTCGAGGATAAGCAAAGCCTTAAGTTTGAGGGTATTTGATAAGGGCGTAGATGCATTAGTATATTTAGTACTCCAAATGTAATTTTTTCTCCAATTTATGATTTTTTGGCTATTTAATTGTTTTTTTTATCATAAATAGGTGCACGATGGAAAATGTGACGATTTGGAACAAAAGGGAGGCAAAACGGACGAGAAACGAGCAAGTTGAGCCCAAAATATCAGAGTACCAGAACCTAGGCCTGGGCGCTACAGCACCCAGAACAGAAAGTTAGGCACCATGGTGCCTAGCCAACCCTCCACCATAGTCATGTTCCAGGTCTCAACATCGTGGCGTTGAGCCCTCAGCACCACGGCACTCATGCAACATATAAAACCCATTTTTCTAGTCCCATTTTGACTTGGACTTGAAGTTCTTTGACCCTAGGGTTTCTTATACCTATTAAAGCACTCTTATGTGAGCCAAAACACAGACATTTTGAGAGGAAAAACTTAGGAAAATAATTCACAACACAAAATCAAGAGATCAAAGCCAAGATTGAAGATTCAAGTTTAAGAATTCAAGTAAAGGAAGAGAGAGAAGCAACCCAAGATGTCTTCTTGATTAGTTTTTTTTTTTTCTCTTTTCTTATCATTATGTTCTTATTCTTATTGTTATACATAGATTGGTTTGATACTCTTAGTTTGGTGGTGAGCTAAACCTGTTTGATCTAGAGTTAGACTATTGAACCTAGTATGTAGTTGGATATGTTTAATTCTTACTTTATGAACTTAATACATATAATGGATTCATTTTATCTTGAGTTTATTGCTTTTATATTATCTAGCCAATATTTTGAATGATTGAGGAACCATGATGAACTTGACGGATGGATTCATATGTTTAGCCTAGGTTAGTTTGATGCGTGATCATAGGGTAACAACTATAAGTTTCATGTAGGATATCCATATACCTAGATGACATGTATGGTATGATTTAGACATAGTCTTAATGAATTGCATTCTTTTTTTAATTACCATAGACATATAAGTGATTGTTAGAATGCGTAATATAGTCACTCGACTATCGACAAAGGCTTATGATGAAATTATGTTCTAGCCAATCAATTCGTATTAAGGGATTAACTAAAAGGTTAATAAATCTAATGAATACTGTGGGATAAGTCGAAACCCTAGATTCTTATCAATTGGAGAATTTAAATCTTTGTTTATTTGTTATTTAGGTTTAATTTAATTGGTAGAATTAGGTTAATTAATTAAGTTTCATATTTGATTTTTTGGATAAAAGTTAAATAGATATAAATTTAGTAATTGGTTGATAGAATTAGATATTATAGTTTCTATAAGATCTATATCTGAACTTAAATTTCTATATTACTTAATACGATAGCTTGCCTTTGTGCTTAGCTATTATAGCGTACATCAAGAATCAAGATATGTAACATGAATGAGACAGTCTTTCTTTGTGATCAATAAAACTTTAAAACTTTTGCATGCTCTCTTAATGTTCCTTACTATCATACGACTTGGTCTTGACCAGGGTAAAGAATTTTTACTGTTGTCGAGTGTGTATCGAGTAAATTTATTATTTTCACTTGTAAATTTTCTTATTCTAGTTTTAAATTTTACTAGCAATTTCACCTAGTTGAAGTAATTTTAAATGGCTCCTCGTTGTTATTTGACTCAGCTATAAAAGGAAGCCAGTTGACCTACTCTTCTCTAAGACTTATTCTCTCGCTTTCATGTCTATTTTCATTTTTTTTCTTGATCTTGGCTATTCTTGTGTGCAAACTTTTTGCCTTGATTTCCTCTTGGATGCTTTTTTAGGATATTTTTTTTTCATTCTTTATGGTTCTTTACTAAATCTTGTATATGCCTTGTGTTTTCTCCTGTAGCGTGGTTACTATTTTATCTATTGGTTATTCATGGGATTATATGCTTAGCGATGCCTTGATTATTCCTTTTTGCATGATTTTCCTTTTCTTCACATTGTTCTTTTGACTATTCATATTTTTCACAATCATAAAATAAAGATTAGTCATAATCAAACTTTAACCTAGATTTTTTCCATACCTAATCTTGTTTATTGATTCCTATGCCTTTGAATATATTTTGTTGACATTGCCATGTTTTTTATTGATGTCTCTTTATTAGATGCCTCTAGGTAAATAATGGCTTCCTCCTATAAGTTTATGAAATCGACCTTTAAATAATGCATCCTTATTAGGGTTTAAGACCATTTGTAAAATGTTGATGATGACCTTTTGGTTAAGTTAGAACCCCACACTGAGTTTTTAAGTGAGAAAGACCTTTCTCAAGAAAAATTGAGCTAGGCACCATTAATACCTCTAGGGTTTTTTTCCTGCTTATGTGTGGCTTATGGTGATTTTAGACTTGTCCCTATTTATTTTTATGCTCATTCTAATCCTACCCTTAATAGCAGGTTTGGTGGTACATGAATTCGAGGAGGCTAATCTTCTGGAATGGTTCCTTATAGTGGTGTTTATGAAATCATTTTTGCCCCTAAAGAATAAAAATCATGTGAGATTAGTTCTCAATGAGACAATTAGTATGTAGATGAAGTTTTGCCTCCTCGCACCTTTGGTTGGTGCTACATTAAAGAATGTGGTAACTATTATGGGCAAACATTGAGGAACTTAGAATCTTGTTGGATATATATATTCTCTATGAACTTAGAATCATTTTTGCCAATTTTTGGTGATGAGGATATATATATTCTCTATAACCTTTTCTCCCACTAAGAGGCAAACATTGAGGAACTTAGAATCTTGTTGGAAAAAGAATGGTGCCAAGTCTTGGCTTATTTTTGTAAACTAGGCAAAATATTTCTATGTTCCAAGCAAAGAGGCGATTTGTATAGGGAGAAGTATATGCTTTAGATTATATGGTTGAGGCAATTGTAGGCCTTTGGCTAAGCAAAGTTGTCTTTTGTGATTAGATTACTGATCATGTCTAGAAGATATTATTTTCTTTAGCTATACGAATTGTAAGGGGTCTTTTTCTCATGCTCCATATTTTCTTGTTGTATTATATAAATAACAAGATGATGTTTACTATGTTGAAGTTTGTGGTGCAAATAATTATATTGTAAATACCCTAGCTGGTTTAATTTTTCTTCAAGTTTTTCTGTTTCAAAGATTTATTGGCTATGGCAAAATCCCTCTAACTCATATGCAAATTGATCAACTCATGAAAGTGGGTGCTATTCTCTGGATGACATTCAAGTTTTAAATCTCTAACCAATTAGTGTTTGATGGCTATAAAACCTCTTCTATTCAGAGGAAATTCTATATTTCTTTCTAAAATTGATGCTCACTATTTTTACCTATTATTTGTTAAAGATGTTTTTTTAGGTGCTCTTTTGAGTTTTTATTGGCCGTAGATTTCAATTTGCTATCTTGATGTGAATAAGAATATAGAATTCGTGCCTATGTCATATGTCTAATAATGTCTTGAAGCAATTTAGCCTTAATTAGGATTTTCATTTTATTGTGGAAGCTTCAACTAGTTTTGAGAAGCTGTCAAACAAACTTTGCCATTTTAGGCATAAAGAATTTAAATGCCTATAGGACATGATTTTGGAAATTTTTAGTCGCACTTATATGGGGAGACGTCTTACTAGATTTTGATATTTATTGAAAAGTGTATTTTTTACGCTCAAAATATAACGCGACTATCGCAGTATAGATTGAGGTGTCGATCCCACGAGGAAGTTCTTGGCAAAATAGGTTGGTGAAGTAAAATATTAAAGAGGTAGCAAAGGATAAAATTAATTGAGATAGAATTGTCTATGAATTGAGAAAAAGATCTTATGATGATTTAAGCAAAGCTTTGAGAATCACAATTATGCTTTATAAATCTACTCTATACTTTGATTCGATATTTATAACTCAATTGATAGTTTTACATCTAAACAATCAATCGGAAGATATGTAACATATAGCATATTTGATAGCATATGCATTTGATATAACTAAACTCTTTTGCAAATATTAACACAAATCATGTTTATTTATACAAGTTATCTAAGATCGACAATATATCATTTTGACAATATTACAGTAAAAGATTAACTTGAATATCAAATATTTATTGCCCTTACATGTTATCCAAGATCGACAATATATCAAATTGACAATACTACAGTAAACGATTAACATATAAAACAATGTAACCAGTAACAATCATAAATCAATATAAATCACATAAGAAAAGCATGACTAAACATATATGAGACATGAGAATTATAACCTCTGGATTATAGAAAATAAAATAGATAAGAGTTTAATCAAAACTAAACTTACAATATTTGTAGCTCTTGACACCGAATCAAAGCATGGAAGTAGATTTATTACACATAAAAGTTCATCTCTTAGCCTTGCCAAGAACTCTAGCCTAAATTACAATACATGTTAATGAGAAGAAAATAAGAGAGAATTATCTAATATTAAAAATGTCCTAAGAGTCTCCTTATATAGGCAATGAATGGACATATGTCATGGATGACATTAATCTTTAATAATTTTAAGCCAATAACTCGTTTATCCACTTGCAGCATATTTTTGATAATGTAAATGATTGATTTAGCTTTTATAGCCGACATGAAAGTTGTATAAGTTTGACTCTTCTTTCCATAGGCACCAATTTCATGCAAATTGGATGAGTATCCAACGAGATATGAGCAACATTCCAAGGTTACATCAGAATTCGGCCAACAACCATTTTACCCACTTGCAATGCAATTTAGTCCATGATAACAGCTGATTTGGACTTTACCATCAACATATGAGTTGTTGATAGTTAAGTTAGCATTTCACAGCTTCAAGAATTATACCAATTGAGTACGTATTTTATGAGATACGGGCTAAATACGTGAGTTGGGTCAAGCTGGGCAGGAGTTGTAGCCCGATTCTGTTGTATCTCAATTTTTGGCCTATAACATGTTGGATTTGGCTTTTCCACTATTCTTCAAATTTGTGTAAGATTGAGTCATGTTGCACTAGGTTTAAGAATTTCTTCATTTTGATTTCTACATTGAGAGTTATGTCCATTTTACCTAAACCTGTCCAAATAACATTCATTAATCACAATTTAAGGAGAATACTTTATTTCAAGCTAAAATAGAAGAAAATGCTAAAATTAGTGACATTAAATGGTGACTGAATCTCTTAATAAATATGCATTTTCATGTGTTCATCACAGCCCCCAACCAGCTTATTGCTAGTCTCTAGTAATTCAAGCGTAAATAGAATATGCAAAACTACCTAAGCATTTCAAACAAAACGTCAGTTCGAGATCACTGTTGCTATCATGGTTTTTTCAATTACAACTTCCAAAATTTATATGTGTGTGAACTAAGCCATAACCATCTAACCACAAACCACAATAGATATAGCCTTGAGAATTTCTCCAAGTAAAAGCCTCAACTCTATATCCTCACAGATGTATAACTGTTTAAAAGGTTAGGACTTCTCTTATGGAGTTGGAAAACAGTTAAACACTCAAGAAAAAGTCAATTTTAAGGACAGACATATAAACTAACATTGATCCAAAGATAGGAAAATTATTTGTTTAAAAATCAATTATTCCTATCATATACCAGCTTTAGAACTTTAATTGGCTTGTGAGAATAATACAATTATAACTTGGTGAGAAAACTGTTTTACAAAATATTTGTCTTCTAAAATTGAATGAATATTTTATTAAACTGAATTGCTTCTTTTTTTTTTTGGGGTATTTTTGCTCTTTTTTTATTTTTTTGCTTTTTATTTTTTATTTTTTATTTTTTTGTATTTTTGAAGAATACAAGGAAGCATTACAAAGGTTTCTCACCAAATTATATTATACACAAATGCAACCAACTTATTTCTTAATTCAAATAATATCATTCTAAACAAAAATTAACCAATTCAAAGGACCAATGAAGGTTCATAAGCTGTTTTCTCAACCTTTCCACTTACTCACAAAATATATGTGAGATTAGAAAAATATATACTTAAACATAGGAATTCTTCTGGCTATATAAATTGAATCATCCATCTTACCACAAGGCTTAGCATTGTGCTCAAAAATATTTTGGAAGTCATTCTTAGTAACCTAGATAGAAACAGTGACTCAACCTAAACAATTCTGAAATCATACTTAGGCAGGAAAGCAAATTCATTTATATAAGAATTACTAAGACTACAAACAATAAACAACACTACATGAGACATAAAACAAAACAACAAAAAGTTAGTTAAAATGCGTTTCAAAAGTTAAAACTAAAACTCCTTACTCTACCATTCTAACTTGACCTAGAACGCGTCTCAAGAGTTCAAGAATAAACTCTTCCTCTGGTTTTACATCCAGTAACGGCTTAAATGCCCTCTGTGGGTCGGGGATAGGCTTCCCATCCAATTTTCTTATAAATTGGCAAACATGATCTTTTAGAGTCAGATTCCCGAGACTATACCATTGATGTTCATTTTTGAATTTGTTCCACAAATCGAGAAGTTCACGTTGCACGAGCCCACAGGGATGCGTCTCAAGAGTCAATAGGATATCATCCAAAGACTCCTTACTCAGTCCATCCTTAATGAACTGAATTTTGTCTTCTCGATTTCTAGATACGAATCCTAAAGAACGATAACTCTGGTTACAATTCCATCGAGCACATTTATGACAGACTTGTAACCTCTTTGCTCGTCACCTTTTGGCATAAGAGCTTCTTCCAAGGCCAGGCATATGAGAAATAAAATCATTTTCAAACTCACCAGACAACCGAACCTTGGCTTCAATTAACCAACGAAGGTCCACAGGGATATTACCCAACATCAATAACCTTAGTCTTTTACACTGTGCTTTGTAAATCTTAAGTAGAGCATTTTGAGGCAATGAAGGAAAATGTTTTTTAAGGCTGGCAAGAATGCGATCCATTTTGAAATAAAGACAAGAGATGAATGCACAGTTTGAGGGACAGTTTTTAGGGAACTGAGAAACCGACTTTAATAGTTGCGGAGTACCATATCCGCCACTTGACCGGGAAATAAAATCACACTGAAGAAAAAATAAAAAGAAGAAAATAAAGTAAAATAAAATGTGCAAGAAAATAAAAGCAAAAATAAAAAGTCAAAAGATAAAATATAGACAAAATATAAAATATGGTATAGATAGATTGAACCTGATCAATCATGATAGACAGGATCCACAAGAGGGATCTCGCTTAGGTACATAGAGTCGTCTACCTTTTCCACGTAGCTTTTTAGCCACTGTCCATTCACTTTGAAAGTCCGTCCATCAGTGGGGTCCTCTATTTTAACAGCACCATTAGGAAAAACATGTCTTACCATAAATGGACCAGTCCATCGAGATCTCAACTTTTCAGGGTGTAAATGTAATCGAGAATCATAAAGATAGACCCGTTGATTTGACTCAAAGTGTTTCCTTGAGATCTATTTATCATGAACTACTTTTATTTTAGCTTTGTAAATTCTGGAGTAGTCATATGCGTCATTTCGTAGCTCTTCTATTTCTATCAATTGTAACTTTCTCTGGAGACCTGCAGCATTCAAATCAAAGTTAAGGGCTTTGATAGCCCAATAAGCTTTATGTTCTAGCTCAATAGGTAAATGGCAAGCTTTCTCATAAACAAGCCGGTATAGAGACATTCATAAGATGGTTTTGTATGCAGTGCAATATGCCCATAATGCATCAGAAAGGTGTAGAGACCAATCTTTGCGATTCGGGTTAACCGTCTTTTCCAAAATCTATTTAACCTCTCTATTTGCTAGCTCGGCTTGTCCATTTATCTGTGGATGGTATGCAGTTAAAACTTTGTGAAGAACACCATACCTGCGCATCAAAGCTTCAAAAGAACGATTACAAAAATGTGTTCCTTAGTCACTAATGATGACACGTGGTGTACCGTACCTAGATAACACATTTTCTTTTAAGAATTTTATCACAGTTGTATTATCATTAGTACGACAAGCTACAGCCTCTACCCATTTTGATACATAGTCAACAGCTAAAAGGATGTAAAAGTAGCTAAAAGATGAAGGAAAAGGACCCATAAAATCGATACCCCAATAGTCAAATATCTCGATAACAAGAATAGGGTTAAGAGGCATCATATTTCTTCGAGATAAAGCACCTAACTTTTGACATATTTCACAGGAACGACAAAATTATTAGTGTCTTTGAACAAAGTGGGCCAATAAAGATCACACTATAAAATTTTCACAGCTGTCTTCTTCATAGAAAAATGGCCACCGCAAGCAGCACTATGGCAAAAACTTAAGACACTAGAAACTTTACTTTCAGGAATGCAACGTCTCATAATTTGGTCAGGACAGTATTTGAAAAGATATGGATCATCCCAATAAAAATTACGTACCTCAACCAAGAACTTACGCTTATCTTGTGCACTCCAGTCAGATGAAAGTTCACCATAAACCAAATAATTTACGATATGTGCATACCAAGGTATTTGGCTTATAGCAAAAAGATGTTCATCCGAAAAATCGTCTCAAATGGGTGGCAAATCAGTGGAGTCAGTGAACTCAATGCGGGATAGATGATCAGCAACCACATTTTCAACGCCTTTCTTATCTTTGATGGTTATATCAAATTCTTGCAAAAGAAGAATCCACCTAATTAAATGGGCTTTAGCATCTTTCTTAGAAAGAAGGTACTTAAGGGCTGCGTGGTCAGTAAAAATAACAATAGGTGAACCAATCAAATAAGAACAAAATTTATCTAAGGCAAAAATAACAGCTAATAGTTCTTTTTCAGTAGTAGTGTAATTCATTTGAGCATCATTCAAAGTCCTACTAGTATAATAAACAACAAAGGGTTTTCCTTCCCTCCGTTGCCCAAGAACTGCTCCTACAGCATAATTACTTGCATCACACATAATTTCAAATGGGAGGTTCCAATTCGGTGATTGCATGATAGGAGCGGTGGTGAGTTTGGCAATGAGTGTTCGGAATGCCTCCTCACACTCTTGTGTCCATGTAAATTTTACATCTTTTAGCAAAAGATTACACAATGGTCTAGATATGGCAGAAAAATTTTGTATAAACCTTCTGTAAAAGCCAGCGTGTCCAAGAAAGGATCGGACATCTTTTACCATTTTGGGTGTAGATAATTTAGAGATTAATTCAATTTTTGCCTTGTCAACCTCTATCCCTCTTTCAGATACAACATGCCCCAAAACAATTCCTGAAGATACCATGAAATGACATTTCTCCCAATTTAGCACAAGTCATTTTTCTTCATACCTACTCAAAATAGATTTCAAGTTAAGTAGGCATAAATCAAAAGAATTACCAAAAACAGTCAAATCATCCATAAAGACTTCCATGCATTTTTCAACCATATCAGAGAAAATACTCAACATACAACGCTGAAAAGTAGCTGGTGCATTACATAATCCAAATGGCATTCTACGAAAAGCATAAGTACCAAAAGGGCATGTAAAAGTGGTTTTTTCTTGATCTTCTATAGCTATCTCAATCTGGTAATACCCTGAATACCCATCAAGAAAGCAATAAAAAGGATGTCCAGCTACACGTTCTAAAATTTGGTCGATAAAAGGCAATGGAAAATAGTCTTTCCTAGTGGCTGTGTTTAACTTTCTATAATCAATACACATTCTCCAACCACTTACTACCCTAGTTGGAATAGGTATCCCATTCTCATTTTCAACAATAGTAACCCCATATTTCTTAGGAACTACTTGAGTTGAACTTACCCATTGACTATCAAAAATTAGGTAGATTATACTCGCATCTAATAGTTTCAAGACCTCTTTCTTCACTACTTCTTTCATTGTTGGGTTAAGTCTTCTTTGTGGGTCTCTACGAGGTTGGACACCTTCCTCTCAATAAATTCTATGGGAGCATATTAATGGAGAAATACCTTTAATATCAGCTATGGTCCAACCTAGTGCAGACTTATGTTCTTTAACAATTTTATCAATTTTTCCTCTTGTTCAGCACTAAGTTCAGAAGAAATGATGATAGGAAAGGTATCACCTGGTCCAAAGAATACGTGTTTCAAACCTTTGGGCAGTGGAGAAAGCTCAACTTGTGGTGTCTCGAGGTTTGATGGTTTTGGTCTCTCCCTCTCTCGTGGCAACTCTTCAAAGCATGGCTGCCAAAATCGAGTCCCTTTATCCTGTGAGTCAAAAATACTAAACATATCAGTTGTTACATCAGGATAATACAATTCTTCAAAATCAAAATTGAGAAGGTTTTTCAAAGAATCATAGCCATGATTTTTATAAGCTTCATTTGCTACAAGTGTGTCTATCATATATGAATGATAGCACTCGTCTTCTTCTCATGGTTGTTTGCCAATATTGAAAATGTTCACCTCAAGAGTCATATTCCCAAAAGATAATTTCATTAGACCATTTCTGCAATTAATAAGAGCATTAGCAGTGGTTAGAAAAGGTCTCCCCAAAATAAGAGGGATTTTTGACTCCATGTTAACAACAGAATGAGTATCTAAAACAAGAAAATCAACAGGGTAGTAAAATTTATCAATTTGCAACAAAACATCTTCTATTATTCCCCGTGGTTTCTTGATTGATCGGTCAGCTAATTACAGATGTTGGTTTAATCTCACCAAGTCTCAACTGCAAGTAAATAAAATAAGGCATTAAATTTACACTTGCTCCTAAGTCCAATAAAGCTTGACCAAACTTATGTGTCCCAATTTGGCAGGAGATTGTAAGACATCCTGGGTCTTTATACTTGGGTGGTGTCTTTTGTTCAATCACTGCACTTATCTGTTCTGCCAAAAATGCAATTTTCTTCACATGGTGTTTTCTTTTGATAGTACATAAATCCTTGATGACTTTGGCATAAATTGGAACCTGCTTAATCAAATGCAACAAGGGAAGATTAATCTTAACTTGTTTCAAATGTTCTAAATCTCACCTTGAATTTCTGAGTTTTTCCCAACCGGTCGAAGAGCTTGAGGAAAAGGCACTGGGATTGAAAACTTACTTTCGGGCTCTTTTTCCACTGTGGCCTCTTTTTCAAGGGGGGTGTCTTTACTACTCGTAGATGTGTTAATTTCAGAAGTAAGCTCACTTACAATCTTACTACTTCGAGTAGTAATGGCATTGACTTCTTTGAGATTTTGAACATTAGAAGTAGAAGCTTGTGCCATGAATTATCCTTTCGGATTGGATTGAGGTTGAGATGGAAACTTACCTCGCTCTTGTACAGTTAATGCACTGGTCAACTTTGTGATTTGACTCTTGATTTCTTTGTTTTCGTCTACCACCTGTGCAAGAATTGTTTCAAATTTTTGATTAATCTTACTTTGTGCCTTCATAAATGCTTGTAATGTATCCTCTAAAGAATTCCTAGTTGGTCGTGCATTATAGTGAGGTGCAACATAAGACTTGGGTGCTTGTTGTTCTTGTTTCCACTGGTTGTTGGCTTGTTAGTCAGATTTCCAACTAAAATTTGGATGGTTTCTCCAGGTAAGATTATATGTTTCAGAGTAGGGTGAATAAGGCTTCTTGTACATCCCTAGGGCATTACATTGTTCCTCATATATCCCTCTCATCTCGCTATAAGTGGGGCAATCCTGAGCTAAGTGTTCCGCTCCTCCACAGACAAAACAGACATCGTGTGACTCAACTCTAGCAACTGTGTGGGTGACCCTTCTATCTTTGGTTTTCAAGACCTCTAACTCCCTAGTTAAGACCTCTAATTGGGCTTTGAGGTTATCCTCTTCCCTAAGATGGAAAACTCCATTGGGTCGTGACCTATTTGTGCTCTCAGCAATGCTAAGTCCAGTCTATGTATGGGCTTTTTCGGCTAAGTCATTAAGGAATTCTATGGCTTCCTCAGGATTTTTATGAAGGAACTCCACATTACACATCATCTTAACAAATTGGCGCTCTCTAATTGTGAGTCCCTCATAGAAATAACTAACCAAGCGCCAATTTTCATACCCATGGTGAGGACACAGATAGCAACTCCTTAAACCTTTCCCATGCTTGATATAAGATTTCACTGTCTTTTTGGGAGAATGAAGAAATTTGTCTTTTCAGTCCATTGGTTTTGTGTTGTGGAAAGTATTTATTGAAAAATGCTTGGGTCATTTCTGTCCAAGTTCCTATAGACCTCGGCCTCAAAGAGTATAGCCAACTCTTTGCTTTGTCTTTCAAAGAAAAAAGGAAAAACTTTAAGTCTAATAGTGTCTATGGATTCAGGTTGCCTATGGAATGTGGCAATTACCTCTTCAAATTTTCTAACATGTACATAAGGATTTTCACTATCTAGACCATGAAAAGTGGGAAGAAGTTGTATCATTCCAGGTTTAAAATCCGAATGTGGTATGTTAGGTGGAAATATAATGCATGATGGTGTGGCTGTGCGAGTAGGATGCAAGTAATCTTTTAGAGTTCTAACGGGGTTTTTTTCGTGTTGGCTCATTGTGTTAGAATTACAAGATGAACTAGAAGGTGAATTCTCTTCACTTACAAATTGTGGGGGTGGTTTTAGTTCTAGTTCTAGTTCTCTCACAAATCTTTCTCGTTTGTCTCTAAGTCGATGTATACATCCTAACAACAATTTTTTTTTTTTTTTAAGGAAGGAAATGCTTAAGGAAAATTAAGAAGTGGAATAAAACACAACAAGAAATAGAAATGAGTTAGGTGGTAAGACCAACCATGAAATATAAATACAATAAATAAACAAAAGATAATAAACTGTAAAGTATGATAAAAAAAAGTACAATAAAAAAAGTGCAATAAATAAATAAAGTACAATAAAAAATAAAGAAACTAAGTTAGGCGGTAGAACCGGCCATTAAAAAGAAAAGTGCAATAAAATAAAGTGCCATAATAAATAAAAAAAAATAAAGTGCGATAAATAAATAAAATAAAATAAACTAAGTTAGGCGGTAAAACCAGCCATTAAGATAATATAAAATATAACAAATTAACTAAATAAAATAAAATAAATTAGGTGGTAGAACCAACCATGAATAATAAGATGAATTACAAGAAAATAAAACTAATATTTTACAAAGAAGAAAAAGAAATGTACAAAGTTACCACTTTAGTATTTATAATCGCAACCAACTTTCGCTTAGTGCGCTTCCCCGACAACAGCGTCAAATTTTATTTACGCTCAAAATATAACGCGACTATTGCAGTATAGATTGCGGTGTCGATCCCACGAGGAAGCTCTTGGCAAAATAGGTTGGTGAAGTAAAATATTAAAGAGGTAGCAAAGAATAAAATTAATTGATGAGATAGAATTGTCTATGAATTGAGAAAAATATCTTATGATGATTTAAGCAAGGCTTTGAGAATCACAATTATGCTTTATAAATCTACTCTATACTTTGATTCGATGTTTATAACTCAATTGACAGTTTTATATCTAAACAATCAATCGGAAGATATGTAACATATAGCACATTTGATAGCATATGCATTTGATATGACTAAACTCTTTTGCAAATATTAACACAAATCATGTTTATTTATACAAGTTATCTAAGATCAACAATATATTATTTTGACAATATTGCAGTAAAAGATTAACTTCAATGTCAAATATTTATTGCCCTTACATGTTATCCAAGATCGATAATATATCAAATTGACAATACTGTAGTAAAAGATTAACATATAAAACAATGTAACCAGTAACAATCATAAATCAATATGAATCACATAAAAAAAGCATGACTGAACATATATGAGACATGAGAATTATAACCTCTGGATTATAGAAAATAAAATAGATAAGAGTTTAATCAAAACCAAACTTACAACATTTGTAGCTCTTGACACCGAATCAAAGCATGGAAGTAGATTTATTACACATAAAAGTTCATCTCTTAGCCTTGCCAAGAACTCTAGCCTAAATTACAATACATGTTAATGAGAAGAAAATAAGAGAGAATTATCTAATATTAAAAATGTCTTAAGAGTCTCCTTATATAGGCAATGAATGGACATATGTCATGGATGACATCAATCTTCAATAATTTTAAGCCAATAACTCGTTTATCCACTTGCAGCATATTTTTGATGATGTAAATGACTGATTTAGCTTCTATAGCCGACATGAAAGTTGTATAAGTTTGACTCTTCTTTCCATAGGCACCAATTTCATGCAAATTGGATGAGTATCAAACGAGATATGAGTAAAATTCCAAGGTTACATCAGAATTCAGCCAACAACCATTTTACCCACTTGCAATACGATTTGGTCCATGATAACGGCTGATTTGGACTTTACCATCATCATACGAGTTATTGATAGTTAAGTTAGCATTTCATAGCTTCAAGAATTATACCAATTTAGTATGTATTTTGTGAGATACGGGCCAAATACGTGAGTTGGGTCAAACTGGGCAGGAGTTGTAGCCCGATTCTGTTGTATCTCAATTGTTGGCCCATAACATGTTGGATTTGGCTTTTTTACTATTCTTCAAATTTGTGTAAGATTGAGTCATGTTGCACTAGGTTCAAGAATTTCTTCATTTTGATTTCTACATTGAGAGTTATGTCCATTTTACCTAAACCTGTCCAAATAACATTCATTAATCACAATTTAAGGAGAATACTTTATTTCAAGCTAAAATAGAAGAAAATGCTAAAATTAGTGACATTAAATGGTGACTGAATCTCTTAATAAATATACATTTTCATGTGTTCATCATGTGTTTAACTTTATTTATTTAATGTTATAGGGGAAAGGCTAGGGTTCGAATTAGAGATCTAGTTAGATAAAGTTTTGGGCGTTACAATCTATCCCCTTAGAGAATACACAGTCTCGTGTATACTAAGCCTTTGGGGACACATGGGTGACTTATGTGGGCTAAATCTTAAGGGTCGCATAACATGTGTGCACTATATGTAGCCTAGACTGTTGGCTTGTCGACTCATACCGTAAGGATGGTTTTACTTTGATACAATTTGTAACAACCTGTTTTTACATAGTATGATATTTTTTGCTTTAAACTTGGGACTGCATGATATTGTTCTTGGGTCTCCCTGAAAGGTCTGATATAGATTGAGAAGAGGCTCTATATATATAGCCCAAAACCTTTATTAATAAGGCAATGTGAGATTTTGACACCTAACCCCCACCTTATGCATCGTGTCTTACTATCAATGGCATCAGGAATCTTGAATCTTGGGCGTTACATTAACCCTGAAAGCTTTATTAGCAAGGGAGAAGAAGTTCTTATTTTTTGAGAACGGGCCAAATACGTGAGTTGGGTCAAGCTGGGCAGGAGTTGTAGCCCGATTCTGTTGTATCTCAATTGTTGGCCCATAACATGTTGGATTTGGCTTTTTTACTATTCTTCAAATTTGTGTAAGATTGAGTCATGTTGCACTAGGTTCAAGAATTTCTTCATTTTGATTTCTACATTGAGAGTTATGTCCATTTTACCTAAACCTGTCCAAATAACATTCATTAATCACAATTTAAGGAGAATACTTTATTTCAAGCTAAAATAGAAGAAAATGCTAAAATTAGTGACATTAAATGGTGACTGAATCTCTTAATAAATATACATTTTCATGTGTTCATCATGTGTTTAACTTTATTTATTTAATGTTATAGGGGAAAGGCTAGGGTTTGAATTAGAGATCTAGTTAGATAAAGTTTTGGGCGTTACAATCTATCCCCTTAGAGAATACACAGTCTCGTGTATACTAAGCCTTTGGGGACACATGGGTGACTTATGTGGGCTAAATCTTAAGGGTCGCATAACATGTGTGCACTATATGTAGCCTAGACTGTTGGCTTGTCGACTCATACCGTAAGGATGGTCTTACTTTGATACAATTTGTAACAACCTGTTTTTACATAGTATGATATTTTTTGCTTTAAACTTGGGACTGCATGATACTGTTCTTGGGTCTCCCTGAAAGGTCTGATATAGATTGAGAAGAGGCTCTATATATATAGCCCAAAACCTTTATTAATAAGGCAATGTGAGATTTTGACACCTAACCCCCACCTTATGCATCGTGTCTTACTATCAATGGCATCAGGAATCTTGAATCTTGGGCGTTACATTAACCCTGAAAGCTTTATTAGCAAGGGAGAAGAAGTTCTTATTTTTTGAGAAAAAGAATGATGAAGTTGTAGGTTATGGATGTGAGGTTTTTAGGAATACCTCTGAGGTAATATTAGGAATACCCCTAAGGTAAGACCTAATTATAAAAATATCCACATGTTTCATATTCCATCAATACTACCCAGAGGTTTACGAAATTGTCACCAATGCACTTCCGTTAGAGAATATTTTGTTTAAGTTAACAGATTTAATCTCAATCTATATGAAATGTCTAAATTACCTTTAAACATAATAAAAATTGTAAGCTGACAATGATTACCTTTTCACGTATCCCAAGAATATCAAATCCAAAAACAAAAAACAAGATTTATTCTTATTCCCAAATTTGTTCTTTTTCATATTTATTTATTTACTTAATTACCCTTAGCACATTACTTACTTTATTACTATTTGCTGTTGATTTTATGTGCAAGTGACAGTTAGTCATTTTAAATGTCATTTTAAGTGCAGGTGATTGTTGCTGTAATGATAAAATAAGCCCTTATATAAGATGAACATTTGGCCATTTTATTTAAAAATGATAAGTTAAAAACTTTTAACATTCTATTTGCATGTTGGCTTCTTCACAGCAAGTTTCAACTTGTTTTTCTTTCACAATAACTAAAAATGTCATTTTTTAAATGATAGCAATCCAACACTTGTTTTGATTTCACAATATACTCAAACATCCTCAAATTGCCTTGATTGATGTTACACTAGTTAAGCACAAGCGCACTCCATCGTATCAAGTAATATAAGATTTTAAATGAGAAAATATCATAAATAACCCTCATATTTTTTCATTATTCTTTTTTAACCAAATTTAAATTGATTATATTTTATTAACCAACATTTTTAAATTTGGACACATTTGCCCTAATATCAAAATTCAACCTATTTTCACACTCACCACCGAAAATCACCAAACAAATTTGAACTTTCACAAATTACGTTAGATCAAAAATTTTGAAGTTATCATTGCATAGATCGGGGTTTATATAATATATTTTTCACTTCAAACAAAAGAAATGGGCGATTTTTGGTAAGTTTTATTGAACTTTAAAAAACAATTAAATTCCTTTAGAAAATTGTTAGAAATTTATTAGAATTTGTATTTGAAGCTAGAAATAGGTGAAATTATTGAATTATATGTGAAGAATGGGTTAGAATGGTGTAAGAAACGTTAAAAATGGACAACAAAATGAGAGTTTTTGGTGTACAATGGTGATGCAGACGGCGGCCGACCGCCGTTACCATTCTCAAGGCCATCTCGGGCCCGAGATAGCCCGTGATACGCCTTAAGGGCGCATTACAGACACAATGCCGCACTGTTGCCCCACATGGTGCAAATGTTTTATAATTTTTTTAAATTTTATTTAAATGAAATAAATTAAATTTAATGTTATTTAAATTAAATACATTAAATTAATTTTTTTAATTTAAAATTAAATATAATTTTATTTAAATTAAATAAAATCTAATTTTGAAGGAATGGATCTAATTAAGTAATTAATAACATTAATTAATAAGTTACTTAAATGACTCATTAATTTTAGTTTGTAACATTATTTATTATTTAATGAGTACCTTTTGTAATTATAATTTATATATGATTATTTTTATTTTAATATATAATTAATTATTATAATATGTTAGTAATTAATTATTATAATATGTTGATTTTATGTCTGTTAAATTAATTGTTTGTGAATTGTATTTGGTAAATCATATTGTATGTTATTTAAAATATATGTATGCTTGTTATTATTTCCCTAATATTATTTTTTTAATTTTATTTATTTTCTTAATTGTTACAGGAAAGAGAACGTATCGAAAAAATATAGAATTCCAGAGCATATATTTGTTTGTGCATCAGTGACAACTTATGCGAAGATGTGGGGTCTAAATTGTATAAAAGATAAACTGACAGAAAATTAGAAAATATTATTTAGGCAGATATGTATGGGCATTTCTTAGATATGTCAGATTTGACATTCTCTGGTATTTTGGTGTACGAGTTATTGTTGCGTGAGGTGCATACCTCCAATTTAGAAGATGAGATGTGGTTTTACATAGGGAGGAAACGCATCCGATTTAGTCGGTAAGAGTTTGTACTAATCGCTGGACTACAAATGCGAGATTACCCTCCCGCCCAGCAGCTGAATAGGAAATTGGGCACTCGATTATGGGATACATATTTTTCAGGGGTAAAAAACTTATCATACATATTTCTTGATAAATGGTACGGACGTCTAAATTTAAAGGATATAGATGATGCAGATGCAGTAAAGTTGAGTTTATTTTATTTTGTGCATCGTGTTTTGATCCCACGTGACGAGCGTAGTGGGATTCAAAATTTTGTTCTATGTTTAGTGGACGACCTTGATGAGTTTAATAAGTGATAAGGGCATAAAAGCACTAGTAGAATTTGTACTTAACTTTCGTATTTTACTCTAAATCATAAGTATTTGAATATTTAATTGTGGTTTCTGTTCATAAACAGATACACGATGGAAAATGTGATGCATAGGAACAAACAGGAGGCAAATCAAACATCAAACGAAGAAGTTACGCTCACAATACAAAAGTAGCGCAGCAGTAGGTGGCTGGGCGCCGCAGCGCCCAGAGCTGAGCACCGCAGCGCCCAGAACAATGTGTGAGCATCGTGGCACTCAGCACCCAGCGCCGCGGTGTTCGTCGACATCTTGACAGACCTGTACTCGTGCCCAGCGCCGCAGCGCCCGTGCGAATGTTTAAATACCCTTCTAAACTCACCTATTGAAGGGGGATGTGAAGCTCCTCGTGCTTAGGGTTTCTCATAGCAACAAAAACACTCTTTTGAGGAAACAATAAAGAGACCTAGCAAGGAGAATAACACAAGCAACAAACACACATTCAAGCCAAGAGATCAAGATGAAGTTATTGAAGATTGAAGATTGAAGAATCAACTCTTGAGCAATCAAGACAAGAGGAAGAAGAACAACTCAGGGCATCCCTTGTTTTGTTTTATTCCTTACTTTTAAGAGATGATTTCATTCATTATATTTTCATACTTTTGCTTTGATATTCTTGTTTTGAACATGAGATAATTTCTTTTGATCTACGGTTAGACGTCATTGAACCTAGTATGTAATTGATTCTTTTAATCTCCTAGTTATGAACTTTTATCCCTTAATTAATTCAATCTATCTATGCTTAATGCTTTCATTATACTTGATCACTATTTTGATTGTTTAGAAACCATGATAACTTTGACGAAAGGAATCATGTGTTTAGTCTATGGTAGATTGATACATGATCATAGGGTAATATCTATGAGTTCCATCTAGGATAGACATATACCTAGGTGGTATGTATGGTTTGATTAGACTTAATTTTAATAAGTTGCATCTTATTCGGATTACCATAGACATATAGGTAATTGTTAGGGTGTGATATTATCATTCGACTGTCGACAGAAGCTTATGATGAAATCAGTGTCTAGCCAATTAATTGATAAAAAGGAAAATAACTAAGGGGTTAAAGGGTTCAGTGAACTACTAGAGGATGCGTCGATACCCTAGATTACTTATCAATTGAGTGAATTCTATCTCTAAGTAATTGCAATATTTTAATAGGTTCAGTTCAATAGCAATAATATAGTTAGTTAAACTCCATCCTTGAAGCTAGTCTGGATAAAGGTAAAGTAGAGTAATTTTAGTATTCAATTGAAGAAAATAGAAACAATAATCTCTGTGGGATCGATAATCTGGACTTAGTCCTATATTACTTGATACAAAAAGTGTGCACTTGCGCTAGGTCATTAAAATAGACGATCAATAAGTATCCATGGGACAAATTACATGGACCGTGCTTCATAACTCACTTAAAAAGGCTTCATTCCAAAAACTTGAGAAAATAAATAGGAAAGGGTTTGCACATAGTAAGTTTGAGAGTTACAACATGTATGAATTTTCGCATGCATTTCTGGTACGCCATAATTTTCTTGTACTTAACTTTTTGATCTTAATTATTTATTTATTTTCTATACACCAAACTTATATTTTAAAAATAATTATATTAGGTATTGATTTTCGAGGCAATTTCAGTGTGCGGAGAGGTTTTGATTTTCATAACGATGATCGCTTCCCTTATATTTTGAATTAGACGACTCGAGGGACTTCACAGTTCGATGACATTCAAAATACAATATTAGGGAAGGATTTGGTATGTGTTGATATTAATGAAAAATATATTGTTTATAACTTTTATTTTGTTTTAAGCATAACTTATTTTATATTTATAGGTTCTTTCGGTACATCGTAAATTAGTACCAAAAGACTATGAGAAGAAAGAGGTAATTGTGCAACTGGTTAAATGTGTAGGCATTCCAAGCGGAAGTTATGCTAGGGACTTACCAAATATGTCTGATTACAGCAAGAACAAGCGCCCCAGGGCCTATACCCATTTCAGTGACCCTGACAATGATGTTATGGATGTGGAGGGAGATAGATATGAATGGACAAACCCACAAATGTCAGCACCAGTGCCAGGAGCAACGATATATTACTTATTTACGTGATTAACTAAAGAGAAATTTTCATATATTTCTAAATAAGTCATTAACTATGGTTATGTTTCTTGTAGTCTGAACACAATGCATCTGCAGACCATGGCGTAACACATCAGATTGAGCAATTGCGGGAGGAGATGATTAAGAGATTTGAGCGTACTGAAGCTGCACTTCTACAGAGAATGGACAAGGATAGAGATGAAATTTTTACAAAGGTTGATAAACTCTGGACCGATCTTACACAGCAAATGCAACAGATGATAATGTGCTTTAGGCAGTCATGCTCATTCCAACAGAACAAAATCCATAATATGGTAAGCAAAATAAATTTAAAATCGCAATAATTTTCCCTTACATTAATTACAGTTTGATTTATTTTAATAAATATATATTTTAGTTTCGAGAGAATACACCAGCAGGCTGTCAATATAGTTTTCATACCCCAGCTACTGGTCATGATATACTGCCCCAGCCACTGATTGACAGTCTTGCAAGTGTTGAGATCTTGTCTGCCCCGCATAAGGGAGTGAGTTAATTTGGGAGACCGTCTAGGCCTGCATGGTATTTGCACACCCCATATACAAATCCATTTCCACAAAGGATACATGAGAAGAAGAAAATTGAAATTGAAGTACAACCTCAAGCAGACATGAATCCATTGTAGCAGATAGACTTGGCCTTCTTAGTTGAGTTTCAAGTCTGGATGGACAAGAATGAGGGTGTAGTCATCTTACCTGAGCTTGACGCTAACCCGACATGGTTTCGAGAATTGCTACACAGCTGGCTGGATGACTTTGTAAGTAAAATATATATTCAATAATTTGGTGGAATTGTGATTTTATTTATTTAAATTTACACATTGACTTGACGGTAATCATATGTGTTGAAATATCTCATTATAATTGTTTGTTAATGCAGCATATTAATAAGTATTTGAAGGTGATTCGGCTAAAGCAAAACTATTACACTAATGCATTACCCCAATTGTCCACTTCTGTGGATTCGTACTTCTTTGTGAGTATTGAATTAAATTAATTTTATTTTCTTATTTCATCTTTAATGATTATTCAATGGCCCGACATTTTTAGGAGACTTTTAGACTCCTTTATTAGGAACACAAAAATGACATTTCTGGCATTGTATGGAGTGATGAAGTGATGGCATATGCTCAAAGCGCTAAAGAAGATTTACTCGGTGCACGTATATGGATTGAGGTTAATAAGGTAAAATATAATATTTTGTGTTAATGTTGTTATTTTTGTTTATAACTTGTAGTACTATTTGTGAGACTTATTTGAATTTTATGTAGGTTTATATTCTTGTCAACTACAATCAACAACATTGGGTGACGGCTGAAGTGGACATCTTATATCAGTAAATAGTGATCTATGATTCTAGCATCAAGGGATTTGCCGATAGCGTGATTGAGAATCATATCGTGCCATTATCTACATTGTTACCCCATTACGTAGATGCTTGTAGATTTAATGAGCAACAACAAATTACACCTGACTTAACCCTTTTTTATGTAATTAGATTAAAGAATGAAGTGCCATAGCAGACAGTTAATAGCGGGGATTATAAGGTTTATGTTTGTATGTTTATAGAGTTTTTGATGTTGTATCGTCCCCTAGATTTTGGTCATAAGCATGGGTCATTTTTTAAGACCAAAATAGCGATTGACTTATGAAAATATGCAAATAAATAGTAAAAGAAAATTAAATATTTGTATGTTTATAAAGTTTTTTTTATGTATTTTATACATTTGATTGTAAATGTATAATTAGTCAAAGCATGCATTATTAACGACAATGGAAAAAAAAGAAACATAACAAACGTATCAATTAAACACAATCATAACAAAGTACAAATTAACTAGCCAAATCAAGCCCATAACTACATGACTTAAAAATACAAATATAACTCATAAAAAACACATCAACTACCATGTAATGGAATTGGGTTTTGACAAGTTTGTCGATTATGTCCATGCTACTTACAGCGGCTGCATACATTCTTCGTGGAAGCCTCACTTTATGATAGAATTCAATTCTTTCGATGTCTTCCTGATTGCTGGCGTACTATAGAAGGCATCTTGTCAGCAGCTCTCAACACCTCTAGAACAATCCAATCTAATGGATGACCAATCAGATTTACTGGTTCACTGTATGCACGCAACAAAGACTCAGTCGTGTAATATCGCGAACAAAGAGTATGGTATTGGAATTTGACCTGCCTGCATACTGCAAGTGCATGAGGACACGGTAGCTGTCGCAGATTAAATTTTTGACAACTACATGACTTCCTAGGGATGTCTACTATTCCATTTCTTTTTTCGTCCTTAATGACAAAAGGAGATTGATCTATTGCATGCACTGTCATGTGAGCTAAATCATCATTGTGCTTCCAAATCTTGTCATGGGCCCAAGTGGTCAAGAAGTTTGACATATTTTTTGCAGCCTCACATCTCTCAACAAACCATCCTGAGTTTCTCAAGATCGTCAATGACTCCTCGGAGTTTTTCCATAAACCACTTCCATGAAGCATCATTTTCAGAGTCAACAATACCTTATGCAAGTGGAAAATTTTGATTGTTTCTATCCTTGCAAACAGCCACAAACATTGTTCCCACGTATGCATTTTTTAAAAATGTACCATCAATTGCAATAACTGGTCGGATGGAAGACTGGACCCTCTAATACATGGTCCAAGAGCCATGAAGAAATATTTGAAGTGCTTGCAATTGTCAATCTCCAAATGCGTGACTGTACTTGGGTTCTGTTGTTCTAATATATGACAGTATGCATGAAGTTATTTATATGAACCCTCTAGAGTACCACGTATCAACACCAATGTATGCTCCTTAGACCGCCAAGTAGTAGAGTAAGTTATGTCCACACCAAACTCCTCATGTATGTCTGCTTGGATTTCTTTCGATCTATAAAGTCAACTCGCAGATACAAATTATTTTTTATGAATTTGACAATAATACGAGACTTTGCTTGTCAATGACCATCACGTAATCAATCTAATTGGCACACGTGACTTGAATCAATTTTGCGCACAATAAAATATTTCCTTGCATCTGTCAACACTGCACATAATCGCCATCGGCATCTATCATCGTCATATTTTATCTCCAAATGATCTTTTGTTGACCTTGACATCTTCATAAACGGGAACTCTAGGATCCACTGTTACACATAAAGGTCAGTATGATCTTCTATTGGCACTAAAAAAATGAACATCACTGTCGTTTCTAATCTCAATAAGTTTTAACTTATACCTCGTTACATCAATTTGATTTTCAAAGTCACCTTACACTTCACATTGTCAACTCCCAAGGTATAACATACTGCATTTAAAAGATCTTCAAAATTAATATCTTTCGGAACCGAAATCTCAAAACTACTATAATCAACATAATTGTTTTCCCTATCACTAGAACTCTCCCACTTTCCTCCAAAATAAATATGACAGGACCCAACCTGAAACCCTCTACTATAGATCTCAGCGGCCCTGTCGGGCACCCCGACAGAAGTTCCTCCTAACCTAACTGGGTATGTTAAGAAATTTCCGCGAGGCGAACCCCTTTTCAATTCTTGTTACTACTAAGAAGGTCTAGTAATATACATGAAAACGACATCTTGATTTTAAAAATAAACGGACAGAGTTTCCCCTGTTTTTCGAAAAATCCATATAAACCTGCAAAGAATTTTCACTTCTAATTCCAACACATCTCAATACTACCAATTCGGACCTCCGGTCCTTTCCAAATTAAATCCAACACAACTCAAAAATTTTATTTAAATCACAAAATGAGCATACTCATGAAAAGTAAAGATGATCATCAAAATCTCGAAATATTTTCTTGTTGGCTCGAAACATACATACAAATATACATGCCTATTACTACTATGCATAAAGTAAAGAGTGCTATTTAGCACATTTACATGCACAAACATAATCTTCGGATTCGGCCCACTACTCGGCAACAGGAGAATCAGCAGCTTGCGTACCGAGACCTGCACCTGGGAAAGAGGTTTAAAAACATAAAACATAAAACGGGTGAGCTAAAGGAGCTCAGTGAGTGTAAATGAGATTTCAATTACAAGAACATTATACAAAGATAGCAATTTCTAAAGTACATGCAGAAATAATGCTTCTAAAATAGATGTAAAACTGTAAAATGATTTCTAACATCATATGCTATTGAAATCTTGCCGAGCGGGTTTTATCTACATCTTTGGAAAACTATATTCAGAATTTGTATAACATAATAACTGCTGTGTGCATATAAATGCATAAATGCTATCGGTAAATTGAAAACTAATAAAATCCTCGCTCGACCATTTTCTTTCTAACTGTACCAATGGTAACCCTAAAGCTCTATACCCACGCAGCGACTCAACTAGCACCGCACACGTGAGTAGGTCATGGGGCACCTCAACTAGCAGCACCCACAGTGACATTTCAAGACATCTCACTGGCTATGCAGCGAAATCCTACATCGCATGCATATAGCGAGACAATACCCCATACACATAGAGCGACTCATATGACTCAACTTTTTGACTCCTCGAAGTTAGTGACACACCCCCAAGACCTGCCCATGTGCACAGGATATACTGGCCGGGTCTAATACAATCATCACCACTATAATCTGAGGGTACCAATGGCCTTAAAAATGAATGCAGAAATTTCAAAACTGTTTCACAAATCGATCATGTAAAAGCATGTCTATGAATATATCAAGATCATAAATCATGTTTATGCATCGAACGCTCATAAAACATATATAGTCATTGTGCGAAAACATAATAACCGAAAAGTAAAAGAAATGGCAGATTTCCACTCATAACCGCTCCGCGCTCAATTTCGCTCCCGATTTCTGCTCCCGTTAACGCTCTCAGTTATCTTCACCTATGCGCCACAAATAACATTTAGAACTAAATCGAATGCTAGAATCTCATTTAACTACTAAACGCCCTAATCGACATACAAAGCCCGGATGCATACTACTTCCCGATTTTAGTTACGGAGCCATAATCAAAACTAACTCACCATCCGGCGCCCTGAAAATTATTGAACACCTTATAACTTGGTTGGACATAATTGACCTTTACCTTTCCAACATGGACAATTATGTCCCGTTTTCTTCATTTTTGGTTTTTCCATCAACCATATACATTCAATTCACAATATGCACCATTTACACACAACAATTCCATCAAAACACCACTCAATTCCTAACTTCCCTAAAGTGGCAGAATTTCACCCTAGGTTCCAACACATTCCTTTTCTCAATTTCTTGTTCCAATTACAACAAAATCATGCCAATTTCATTCTAAAGCCCTAATTACAACCAATTGAAATCTCTACAACAAAATCACCAGAAACCCTAATTCTCACCTTGCCAATTTCTTCAAATTGATGACTCTTTCAAGCTCCACACTAGAATTCAACTCAATCTAAGCCAAGAATACACATAAGAACATCAATTAAAGCATTCTTGAAATCTCACGTATCAAACTCATAAAAGATGCTTTTCTTACCTCTTTTTCTTGAATTTCCACTAATAGAGACTTCAATTGAGCTTAGGGATTGGTTTGTAACCTTATTTTGGCTTGATTACACATAAAAATTCATGAAAACAAAACTTGAAAGGTCACTGTAGTAGCCCCCCTTTCCAAGCTCGAATTTTCTCTCTTTTGTTCTAAGTGTTTGCTTTTGATCTTCTTCAAAATTCTACACACTTCCAACCTATTTATAGTCCTCCCTCAATTTACCATTTTGCCCTTCAACTTTCTCAAAATTACTAATTTGCCATTAGTTGAAAACTAATTATGTAATTAGTTCATTTGTAACTATCTAGTTGGAATAGTCCAAAGAACTAACTAGAACTTCCAACTTGGCAATCCATGAGATTTCTTCTAATTGGTCCATTCTCTAATATATGGATTATGTTTCTCAACAAAGGCTTGTTCCATTCATAACCCTTAAATGGAAATTCATGTAGTAAATTAGAATTTTCTTTTCCAAGCCAATAGAGAAAAATTCTAAAAATATTCTAGGGTCCTCCGGCGCACCGATCGAGTGTGAAATTACCAAATTAGGTCTAATATCTCTCACGTGCACTATAAAGGGAATAATCTAATAGGGTTAAAATCGAGTAACCCTACGGTGTCTTATTTGTTCTATACCGAAATCTAGGCGCCAATACTACTAATAGGGATTGGATATTACAAAATAACAATTGTATTATACTCCATAAGACCTGAAAAAAAATGACAATTATTAAAATTATTTAAAAATAAATCAAAATAATTATTTAAAAATGAAAAAAAATTGAAAATTATGCACAATTACGGGCAATACGGGGCCATCTCAGGCTCGAGATGGCCCCGCAATGTGTGTAATGTGCTTATCTCGGGCTTGAGATGGCCCCGAGATGCCTAAATTGACGGTTGCCGCACCAGGCGCTGTCTGGTTTTCGCCAAACACACTAAAAATCTTATTTTTGGCCAGATTTCAATGTCTTTTATACCATTCTAACTCATTTTTCACATTTAATTCATCAATAACACCTATTTTTAACTTTAGATGTAAGTTTTATCTAATTTCTAACTAAAATTAAATTTTCTAAAAAAATTTAGAAAACTTACAAGATTTTGCTATTTCCTTGATTTGAAGTGATAAATATACTCAGCAACACTCGATTTTTGTAATAAGAACTTCAAAAATATTCAGCTATCAATATAATTCTTGGTTTGATAGAAAAAAGAAGAAGAAGTTTATGTTTTTGATATTATGGCAAATGTGTCCAAAAATAAATAATTTGGTTAATAAAGTATAATCAATTTAAATATGGTTAAAAAAGAATAATGAAAAAATAAAAGGATTATTTATGAAAATTTTCTATTTTAAGTCCAAATATTGATCCCACAGGAATTATGCAATCTAATTCTAGCAATCAAGTACTAACATTGTACCTACTTAACTTTTATTCAGAAAATCACAATTTGAAATTTAATTAATTAATCTAATTCTATCAATTAAACTAAACAAAATTAAAATGTAGAATTCACAAATAAAGATAATCTAGGGTTTTGACTTGTCCTTTAGTATTTTATTAGATTTATTAACCTCTTAGTTAATCCCTTAATATCAATTGATTGGCTTAGACATTAATCTCATCACAAAGCCTCTGTCGATGGTCAAGTAACTATATTATGCATTCTAAGAATCACCTATATATCTATGATAATCAAATCAGAATGTAATTCATTAAGATCAAGTTTGAAGTATACTATACATGCCATTTAGGTATATGTCTATCCTAGATAGAACTTATAGTTGTTACCCTATGATCATGCATCAAACTACCCTAGGCTAAACACATGAATCCCTTTATAAAGTTCATCATGATTCCTTAATCATTCATAATATTGGTCAGATATAATGAAAACATTAAACTCAGAATCAATGAAATCCAACTACATACTAGGTTCACATAGCTTAACCCTAACATAACAAGTTTAGCTTATCACAAAACAAAAAGTATCAAACCAAACCACAAAGAACAGCAAAAACAAGAACATAATAATAAGAAAAGAAAAAGAAAAGCTAATCAAGAAGATGTCTTGGGTTGCTTCTCTTTCAATCTTGACTTGAATCTTAATCTTGAATCTTGATTTCTTGGTTTTGATATTTGATTTTGTATTGTGAATTCTTTCTTTACGTTTTTACCTCTCCAAAGTCTTGTATTTTACCTTAAAAGAGTATTTTTGTTGGTATGAGAAACCCTAGAGGCGAAGGGACTTTGAATCCAAGTTGAAATAGGAGAGTTGAGAGGGGCTTTTGTACGTTGCACAGGCCATGTGGTGCCAAAACCAAAACATGCAACTTGGGGAAGCATCATCGAGCACTGTGGCACTGGGTTGTGGGCACCCCGATGCTCAGATACTGACTTGGGCGCTATGGCGCTTAGCCCTGGTACTCATTTTCGTATTTTAAGCATAACTTCTTTATTTTACGTCTGATTCACCTTTCATTTATTCTTATGCGTCACATTTTTCATCATGCATCTATTTATGATATTAAAAATAATACAATTGAGTAGCTAAATATTCATGAATTAGAGAAAAATAAAAAAGGATAGTACAAATCATACAAGTGCTTTTATGGCCTTATCATGCCTCAACATCATAAACCAACTATCAGAACAACCTTTAACATCATATCCATGTCAAGCCTTATAGATTTAAGTGAAGTGAATGAGAGAGTAATAAAATTCAGAAATAAGGTATATTTATGTGGAACGAGAGTAGCCATTAGGATATCATAGTCAGAGAACAACCCTAATAAGATGTACTTCTATTATGAGGCAAGAAGACGTAGTTATTATAGGTTTTGGGAACCAAAAGAAGAAGACCTTAACTATTAGCTCTTTAAAGTTCCTAAAATTTCTTCATTGGTGGATGTAATGCAAAAGTAGATGGAGAGGTTTGCAATATGCTTACAAAAAATGCTTATAAACCAAAGCAACATCGGTCTTACAAAAAATGCTTATAAAGCAAAGTAGCGTCAATCTTATAAAAAATGCTTATAAACCAAAGCAACATCAATCTTACAAAAATGGCTTATAAAACAAAGCAGCATCAGAATTACTAAAAAATGCTTTAAAAGCAACATCATTGTTACAAAAGTAATTTAACCAAAGCAGGCCAATTTAGAAGTTATGAAGCACTACCATTGTAACTTAAAATTAAACCAATGTAGGCATCATCATTCTAAGCTTATAGACTAAAGCAGGCACCATTATTATTAAAAGTATTTTGAAAAATACTTAATTATCCAAAATAAATTATAAATCAAAGAAGACATCATCATTGTCTTCATTGTTTTCTCCCAGGCCTTCATTTCCTTTATTTCCTAAAAATATTAGAAATTTGTTTAAATTAGAACTAAATATAATCAAATATTGTTACATACATAGAAATGAAGTTTTACTAGTCTGTGTTGATCCCCTTCCCTATATAGTAGCTGATGTAGATCCTTGGTCATTACTTGACTGAACCTGTAAGATAGACAATAGTGCATCGGATGAGGTACTGTACCTGTCATTTTAAACAAATTGAATAAGCTTAGGTCACTTACACCAGATTGCACATTCCTTGCTCTGTTTAATGATGAGCTCTTCCTACTAGAACCTATCCCCTACAATTTAAAATTGTAGCACCAGTCAACAAATAATAAAACAAATGTATAAGCAAATAATTTAAAAGTAGCAGAGTTGCAACCACTTATAGAATTATTATTTTTGTTCTTCTGTGCACATGTTTTAGAGTTATGAAAAAATTTCCCATATATTCTCTATATTACAACAAAACATCTTTTATGCTTGTCAGGTTTAGTTGGCTTTCTTCTTTTGGCCACTTTAGATCTTCTATTAGATCTTCTATTTTTTAAGGGGTTTAATATAGGTAAGTTAACATCATCCCATGCACGTTTATCTAAAATTAGCCTAATCATTCCCTCATAAGTACTTAGGAAAGAACATTTACAAAGCAGTTTGTCCACATACATTGTTGGGTCATTCCTTGAAGGGTGAGATTTTAGGAGAATTAGGAACATTTGGGTAAGATTAGGTGTTGGAACTACATTGGGTGGTGCATGACATTAGTTAATTGTCAATGTACGAATTTGGACCATATAACAATGAAATATAAACTACGTCTAATGGCACTTCATCTATGGTAATATTGATGCTTGTAACCCCTCTAGACAGAATTAGCTCAAACATTAACTCTATGTTAGTGCCATCCTCTATTTGTTACCTACATGTAAACAAAGGTAAAGAGGCTTAACTTTGTATTTCTCCCTAGGATGGACAATCCTATTTGTCATATATCTCATGACATCATTTAACAAGCACACCCTGCTAAACTCATCCGGTTTTACATTATCCAAAGTCAATTTTTCCCTAAACATAGATATATTCAAACAAAATAACACCATCCTAAAAAGGAAATATAAAATAAACTCTTAATAACATAAACCTAAAAACATTCATAACATTCATCAACCTAGCAAATAAATTTACATACATGTATATACGATTTCACATAATGAAAATAATTTTATTGTCGCATATCCACATGCAACCACAGAAATCAATCCTGATTTTGAATATATCATACCTAAATTTTCATGAATTCACAACCACATGCATGTGATTTTCCAAACATGCACAGATGATGTTTTTTAATAAATAATGAACATGTAAGTATTGTAATACACCTATGTACAACCTCTTAAATAAAAATTAGGTTTCTAAAAGAACAAAAAATCAACCTCTTAAAATATCAATCACCTACATGCATGTTTGTAAAATAAGAAAAAATAAAAAATAAATACAAAAATACAAATCATATTATCATCTTAAAACCCAAGTGAAAAATGAACAATACTCATGATAAACATCGATTACCCACATGTATCTTTGTAAAAGAACAAAAAAATAAAAAATAAATACAAAAATACAAATCATCATTATCATCTTAAAACCCTAGTACAAAATGAACAATACTTATGATAAAATAAAAACTAAATGAAACAAACACTTTTTAAATCTACATTTTTGTCAACAAACTTACCTCACAGTATGCTCGTATCTTCTTTGTTCACACTCTACTTGTCTCCTTTATAGCATATCACAGTATGATCATCGTTTAATTTTCATCTTTAAAGTTGTTTTGTTTTTATTTTTGCCTTTATGGGTAAGGAAATAACGAGAACGTAGTAATTGTTGAGTAACGAGACTGTTTATTTACAAAGATAAGGGACATTTGGCAACACAATTAGGGGTTGTTTAGTTACAATGCCACGTGTCTTTCTCCTACAAATTCACTTGTCATTTTGACTTGACATTTTGTTCAATTAAATTTTGACAGTTCAATGAAATGACTTTAATGCCATTTCTTTATTAAATTAAATGAAATATTCTTTGACGGAAGGGCATTGGTGATAATTTCTTAAACATTTGGGTATTATTGATGGAAATTAAAATACATAGGTATTTCTGTAATTAGGCCTTACCTCAGGGGTATTTTTTATAATTACCCTTTAATTTTGTATAAGTGTCTATTATTCTTTTTTATTGCTATTTAGTTATTGTGTTCTTTTCCTTATCTACTTAGAGGAAGGCTAGACTCTTGAAGACGTAATTGAGAAAATTGTAAGAGAATTCAACAAGGAATCTGGTGTAGACTATAAGGGTGAAGAGCATGTTATGAGTCAAGGTGAGTTTAAGTTACAAGCTTGTGTTGCCATTGTGACTCCTTCTAAGTCTTTTGCTAAAGATGCCACATAAGGTAGTGCCAAGACTCTTTAAAGGAAAACTATTGCTCATGCTGGTAGATTAGAGGTTAAAAAGTTGTTCATGGCTCAATTAGCAACTTCTCATAGAGGTGAGGCTGCCAAGGAACCTAGTAAGGTTGCTATATTTTGATGCTATATTTTGTTGGCACTTTAGAGGATTATCTTTCTAATGCACCTTCCCCTTAAGAGGTAACATGTTTCATTTTATCATTTTATCATTTTATCCCTTGTTGCATGTACAAATTTTTTATCATTTATTTTTTGCCATGTATTAATTGTTAGTTATAGATAATATGTTCTTATGGATTGTGTTTGTTCATTATGATATCTTTGGAACTAAATCAACTTCGATAAGGAAGACTTCTAAGAAGGTCTCGTTTGTGACTTTTGTGAGAAGTTGAAGTCTTATGATTTTGTACTTGTTAGTGTTGGAATGGTGTTCCTTTTCTCTCTCTTTTGCTTGGGATGTTATATATGTTAGGATTTGTGCTTACGTGCCATCCCATTATGTATAAATATTTAATGATAGTATTTATACAATTATCATTTCTAATAAAATCATTAATATTATTTATAATAAATGATAAGATACTTGTAATATTTCAGACATTGTATGATCTGAAGGAGTTCAGATATGGTCTAAAAGAGTTTAGATTAGTGCTAAGAGTTAACAACGCTAATAGTTAAAAGTACTAAGAGTTAGCAAATTAATAGAGTTAGCGAAATCTAAACAGTTAGAGCCTTATCTGAAATGGGACAGTGACCTGAGAATGTATTAATAATGACATAACCGCAAAGAGTTGCATATGGTGCTAAGAAATATCATTATGCAAGTATGTTCTCAACTATGATGTTCCTGATCTAATTTCATTGATGCGGGTATATCGGTGGAATCCATTAATATAGATTAGTGTATGTCTATATCTGGATAGTCTAGATGGTTATTCTTAGCAAACTATAAGCTTAGTGAAAGCTCGTATAGACATACAAGTATTCAGTGAGGACTATATATTAAACAGACTCACAAAGACCTCCAATAGACATCTCATAAAGCCGTCAACGAGAGGTCTTCTGAATTGAGTTGTATTTGTGGTCCTTTGACCTGAGCGCCACAGTGGGCTTGTGAGTGATCCACTATACTTTGGTTTCACACATGTCAGAGACTTTTCATGATCTGACCGTTATGTATCACTGGGTATGGTCGGATGCTCATAAAGTTCAGTGTATGTAGATATGGGATCCATCAGCTCATATGAGTGGGTTGTATATCTTGATGCTCCAAGATTATATTTCAAAAAGTCTTGTGGCCACAAGTATAAACCTCAGAAAATATATTCTAAAGGGATAAACATATCACAAAAGTGTTTGTGGATATTGTTTAAGGAAATATAAATCCGGAGACAAGTTGATGGTTGAGCAAATAGAGATTTGATAGTGATGATCTATATCTCTGCTCTTCTAGGATATATATTATGGAGGGATTATACAAATATGCAATAACCTCAACTTACATAGTCTAATGTGTTAATTTATAATATCCGTAACGTGTGTGTAGGGCATTGCTCACGGACGTATAAAGGAGCTCCATATGACAAATCAGGTGTGGACCTAGAAAGTATCACAGTATGAGTATACTCGTTGTGTACTAGGGTAGCTGATTGGATTGAATAATTTGATCTAGCAAAATAGAATAATTATTTCGGGATCCCTCGGGATGTGCATTTATCAAGATTTAATTATTAAGTACATCATTGAATTAATTAACAAGAGTTGTTAATTAATAGGATGTTGACAAGTGGCAAAATTTGTTCCATGATTTGATTTTACCTTTGTTTTACCATTTAACCTTGGTAGTAAAAAGTAGTAAGGCAAAAAGTAATTATTCAAAATTATTTTAAATAATTAAATTAGACATTATTATTATATTATTAGATAATATAATATATATTAATCATGACCATAGTATTTTAATATAATGAGGGGCCTAGATGTTGGCCATTAATTTACCTAATATGATTAAAATAAATATATTTGTTAGGTAATGATTTATTTAGGTGGCCACTATTCTAGTGCTTAATAAATTAATCTTGATTGGGAGACTAATGTGCTGGAAATTAAATTGGCGGAGCACTTATTTTTGTTTTATCAAAAAGTGTTGAATAACAAAAATAAAATTTGGTTAACTATTGAATATATTATTGTAACAAATTGATACAAAAGAATAGTATGAATTTTTCAATTTGCAAGAATAAGAATCGGTTAAGGCATGGAGAGGTAAGAGAAAAAATTAGTTTTTGTTCTTTCAAGTATTAGAAAACATAAAAAACCTTTATTCATCTTCTTCTCTCATGAATGGATCAAAATGGAGAAAGAGATTAGTAATTGTAGACAAGAGTTGTGCTAAAATTAATTAATCTATGTAAATTATTTCCATCATTTAAATAAGAGTTGTATGTAAATGTTTACCATCTCCATTTAAGAATCAAATAATTTATGTTCAAAGAGTTTGAATACATGTGCTGAAAATTGTAAAACTAAGCTACTATTCTAGATCCATAATCCCACCAAACCGTTATGGACTAGAATTGTTCAACAATTCACTTCAAGGTGAGCTCTTTAATTGGATTGTTAGAGGACTTAAAGAATTTGTAAAACTACCTTCATTAGGTTAGTGTTCTTTACATTTTAATTTTATGTACACAATTGTTCATCATATATAAGTTGTTGTATAATAGTTATACTTGAGCATTTATGTGATATATATGGTTAAATTTGTTAAATTTTGTGTATTTGTTAACATGCTTCCGCTGCGTGTAGTAATTTTTGAAATTACGTATACACTTATATGTCACACACTCGATTTCCAACAATCGAGTGCTAAAACTTTAGATCTTCTCTTAGACTCCACTTCAACTTCAACTGTTTCGGGTGTTGAAACTTCCTCAAGCACAGGTTCTTCTTTCTCATTTTCTTGGAGATGTTTCATCATTACCATCTCATTGAACATCACACCTCTACTTATGATACTTCTTGGTGGATTCAACTATTTTTACCATATCTTGTATCCTTTCACACCCTTAGGATACCTTATGAATATCTACTTTATAGATCTATGTTATAATTTACCTTATTTCAGATGCACGAAAATTGGGCAACCAAATATTTGGAGGTGATCATACTTGGAAGGGTTGTCAGACTACTTTCATTCTGGGGTCTTGAAGTTTATCGCCAATGAGAGACTTCTATTGATCAAATAGGTTGTTGTCATTACAGCCTCACCCTAAAACACCTTAGACATCTTTGCATTGGTCATATGCATCTGACCCTTTCAAGTAAGGTCCTGTTTATCATCTCTACCAGACCATTCTCTGTGGTGTTGATCTTATAGTTTTGTACATTGTAATCACATACTTAGCACAAAAGCCATCAAACTCCTTGTTGTATATTTGAGGCTATTGTTAGTCCTTAACCTCTTTATTTTCTTGCCAGTTTAATTCTCAACAAGACCTTTCATATTTTGTACATCTTAAACACTTGCTCCTTACTCTTCAACACATATACCTATAGTTTCCTTGAATAATCATCAATGAATGTGAGGAAATACCTTGCGCCACCATAAGTAATTGCCTGTTCTGGTGCCCAAAGATCCAAGTGTCTATAATCAAGAGTGCCTTTTATTTTATGCTCTCAAACACTAAACCTTACCCTTTGTGCTCTCCCCAGCATATAATGCTCATAAAACTCTAATGGCTAGAACTTATCCTCTTCAAGCACCTTTTGATTATACAACTCCTTTAGATTCATTTCACCTATGTGAGCTAACCTTAGATGCCATCACTTGCTTTGCATATTCCCATTATCAATAGAGAATGGTGTAAAACCACTCATTGCCTCTCCTTTCAACATATACACACATTTGCGCTTTTTACCTCTCATTACAACCATAGAACCTTTTAGCACTTTTATAACCCCTCCATCAATCCTAATAGAACATCCATTCTAGTCTAACATCTCTAGTGAGATTAAGTTCCTCTTGAGGTCAGGAACATACCTAACTTGTAATAACTCTCTCACTCTCTCATCATGCAACTTAAGTCTAAGACTACCAATTTTTATTACTTGACAAGCTATGTCATTACCCATTAATACCTTACCACTAATAATGGGCTAGAAATTAGTAAACAACGACTTGTTTGGGTATATATAGAATGTACAACTAGAATCTAGAATTCATTGGTCATCACCATTAAACTTATGCATGTTATGGATATATATAGCGCAACGAAATCAAAAATCTATTTTTCTAATGTAATAAACATATTTAATTTAAGTTTCATTAACTAATGAGATTGAGAATCACCTTTGAAGCCTTTGGAAATTTATTCAAAATCGGAGTTCACCTTGAAGTGTTCTCTTCAACAATTCTAGACCCCAACACCAGTAGGATTAGGGTGCTAGAATGGTAGCTTGAATCAATTTCTAACAAATCCAAGTGTTTAGCTCTTTAAACATTATTCTTGTTGGTTAAACTTTTTAACCCTTAAGTCTCAAAATAAGAAATGAGTTTTGAAAGCAACTCTTTGCTTAATTCTTGGAAACAATTTTCAATATAATTATTTTTCACAACTCTTGCCAAAACAAAATTTTCTCCAATTTTCACTTAGTTTGGCCGGCCATACTAGAAAAGAGGAAAAAGATGAACATTTCTTTGAAAAACAAAACTTGCCCTTCAAAACCAAAAAGCACTTCTCGTTCTTCCTCTTTTGTGCCTAACCAATTAACTTTCCATCCCCTTAAAAGGAAACACTTTTTATTTTGATATAAGGCTTTCTTTTATGAATATGGATGGCCCACAAAGCCATGCCTCCTTGTAAGCAAGAAGAAGAATAAAAATGCAAATCTTTTGCATTTTCTTTTTCTTTGGCCAAATTAATTTTTAAAAGAAAAAGAAACAATTTTCTTTATTCCTCTTTTTCATATCAACCAATAAGGTCCTACAAGCCATACAATCATGTTTTATTGTTTTATTTTTGTTGAGTAATAACAAAAATAAAACAAAAATAATTTTTTATTTATTTTATGGACCTTGCTTGTCATATAAGCAAAGGTAATTTTGTCAACATTAAGTCAAACAATCAAGGGTCTAAATTGTGCCACTTGTCATCATCTCATTGATCAATAAATTTTGTTAACTAATTAAATGATGTACTTAACACTTAAGTCTCGACAAGTACATATCCTAAGAGATCATGAAATAAATTTTCAGTTTGCTGAAATTTCCTAGATCGAATTGTTCAATCTAGTCTACTACCCAGTGCACAATGAGTACACTTTATATTGTGAGACTCTCTATGTCCACGCCTAATTTGTCATATGGAGCTTTTCGACAAGTCTGTGAACGATGCCCTACACACACATTACAGATATTACAAAGTAGTGCGTTAGACCATACAAGCTAAGTTTATAACATATTCATATATTCCCTTTATAATTTATATCTTAAAAGAGCATAAATATAGATCATCACCATTAAATCTCTATATGTTCGACTGTAAACTTATCTCCAGATTCGTATTTTGATAAACAATATACATAAATAATTTTACGATTTGTTTAACCCTACAAAAAACTATTTTCTGGGGTTTATGCTTGAGGTTTTTGCGATATTGTTTAACCCTACAAAAAATTCTTTTCTGGAGTTTATTCTTGTGGCCACAAGACTTCTTAAAATACAATCTAAGAGTATCAAGATATACAACTCGCCCATATGGGTTGATAGATCTCATATTTATGTACACCAGACTCCATGAGTATCGAACTATACCCAGAAACACACAGCAGTCAGACCATTAAAAGTCTTTGATATCGGTGAAACCAAAGTATGGTTTTACTCACAAGCCCACCGTGGCGCTCAGGTCAAAGGTGTTGGGATTTGTGCTTATGTGCCATCTATTTTTTGTATAAATATTTTATTTTATATTTATGCAATACATATTTCATTAAATTTCTAATTATATCTAATATATGATAGGTTGCTTATAATGTTTCAGACATTGTATATTCTGAAGGAGTTCAGATCTGGTCTAAAAGAGTTTAGATCAGCATTAAGAGTTAGCACTGAGAGCTATAAATGCTAAAAGTTTGCATTTTTAAGAGTTAGCATGTTATAAGAGTCAGCAAAATCTAAGAATTAGAGCCTTGTCTGAAATGGGACAAAGACATGAGAATATATTAACAGTGACATAGTTGTAAGGAGTTACAAATAGTGCAAAAAAAATGTCATTGTGCAAGTATGATTCTAAAATGTTATATTCCTGATCTATCTTTACTGATACAGGTCTATCAGTGGAGATATTATTATAATATAGATTAATGTATTTCTATATCTGAATTATCTAGATAGTTAATCTTAGCAGACTATGAGTTTAGTGAAAACTCGTATAGACATATGGGTATTTAGTGATGACTGGGTACTGAACAGACTTAATGAAGACCTCTAATAAATATCCTATAAATCTATCAATAGAGGGTCTTCTCAAGTTGAGTAGTATTCATGGTTCCTTGACCTGAGCACTACGGTGAACTTGTGAGTGATCCACCATACTTAAGTTATATACATAGTAGAGACCTTTTATAGCCTGACCGTTAGGTGTCGTTGGGTATAGTCTGAAGGTCATTAAGTTTATTGTGTGTAGATATAGGATCCATAAACTCATATGGGTAAGTTGATTATCCTGATGCTCTAAGATAATATTTCAGGAAATCTTATAGTCATAAGTAATTGACCTAAGAATGAGTTTCCCAAGGGATAAATAATATCGCAAAAGTGTTTACAAATATTATTTACGGGAATACGATTCTAGAGATATGTTTACGGTTGAGCATATGAAGACTTGACGGTAATGATCAGTTTCTGCTCTTTTTGGATATAAATGATAAAAGGATTATACGAATATGTATTAACTTTAACTTGTATGGTTCAACATGCCATATTGTAATTTTTGTAACATGCATGTCGAGCATTGTTTTTGGGCTAACAGAAGAGTTCCGTAAGATAAACGAGTGTGAACCTAGGGAGTCTCACAATATAAAGTGTACTTGTTGAGCACTAGGGCAATGCACTGGATCGAATGGTTCAATCTGGGAAGATCTTAAAAAGTAAGAATTATTTTAAGGTCTCTCAAAAAGTTGACAGGGTTTAAGTGTTAGGCTTAGGAAGTTGACAAGTGGCAAGTGGGACTTACCACTTTATCTTCTAATTAATTGCCACATATTATGCCAATTCTTTGTAATGGCATGACACATGGAAAATAATTAGATAAGACATTAACAAGATCATTGTTATACTTACTTTTACAAGCATGAGATGGCTTAAATTAAATTTAAAAAATGGTCACCAATCTTAATATATTTCAGCTATTTCATTGTCATGCTTCCACTATTACAAATTCATTTTATTTAAGCATGAAGTGTGCAAAACAAGCATTGTCATGCTTTATGGTAAGCATGTGGTGGTTATTATATGGCTTTTGAAAGAAACATATTTGGCCACTAATTTAGCCACCATTCGACCAAGTCAAAAGCATCATTCCACCAAGCTTAATGCTAAAAGCATGAAGTGGCAATTTAATTGCCTTGTCATGCTTAAAAAGTTAGGCCACTAATAGCATTTTAATTGGCCAAAAGAGTGGTGATAAAGGCTATATAAAAGGGCTTGTTCAATTGTCATACATAAGTGATAAGGCAAGTTAAAAGGTACGTTAGTAATAGTTATAAAAAACACTAATAGTTAGTGTATTGACCGTGAGTCAAAGGAAGTAAGGAGTTGTTTCAACAAATTTTTGCTGAGATAGAAAAGCTACTTTTCTAGCTCGAGGAATCCCACCAAGTTACTAGATTAGAATTTTTCAAAGCACGTTTCAAAGGCGAGCTCCCTTATCTCATTAATGTAATGATATATATATATATATATGTTTTATTCTGTTGTGTACATTTCGCATGGGAAACGTGTAAAATTAAAAATTAAAATGTACACATTCACTCTACGCACAACATGCACACTTACAATTTTATATCAGAGCACATGTTTGTGTGCTGTTTATATTTAATTGGAGTGCTCGTAACGCTGAGGGCCTAGCGCTGCAGGGCTAAGGTTTTAGACCCTAACGCTATAGCGCTAGTGGCCTAGTATCGTAGCACTAATGGCCCAACACCGTAGCACTATAAAGTTGGTACTATGATAATAGAGGCCAGGCCTCTAACACCGTAGCATCGAGAACCTAAAAAAGTTGTAATTACACCAGTTACTCCAGTTATTTATTTTTAAAGTATTTAAAAATATTGTTTATTTTATGCAATAATAAATTGTGTCCCATTTATTTGTGCTGAAAATCACAATGGTGGCTTTATTGGTGGGGTTAGTTGTGCTTGTACAAAATAAATGTGTGATTGAGAATTACGTTCTTATGAGATGGGGATAAAAGAACAAAATTCTCTCTTAATCATATTCAGCCAAGTCAAAAGCATTATGCCACCAAGCTTAATGCTAAAGCATGAAGTGGCAATTTAATTGCCTTGTCATGCTTAAAGAGTTAGGCTACTAATAGCATTTTAATTAGCCCAAAGAGTGGCAGTAAAGGCTATATAAAAGGGGCTGTTAATTGTCATATGCAAGTGATAGGGCAAGTTAGCAAGCAAGTTAGTAATAGTTACACAAAACACTAATAGTTAGTGTATTGACCATAAGTTAAAGGAAGCAAAGAGTTGCTTCAATAAATTCATGCTGAGATAAGAAAGCTACTATTCTAGCTCGAGGAATCCCACCAAGTTACTCGACTAGAATTATTCAAAACACATATCAAGGATTAGTTTACTTAATCTTATTAATGTAACGAGATATATACATTTTATTCCGTTGCGTACATTTTGTATTTGAGATGTGTAAAATTAAAAATTAAAATGTATATATTCACCTTACGCACAACATACTTATAAAAGGACTATAAATATTACTCAACTCGAGAAGATCTTCTATTGACGGATTTATAGGATGTCTATTAGAGGTCTTTGTGAGTTTACTCAGTATCCAGTCTTTATTGAATACATGTACATAAACGAGCTTCCACTAAGCTTATAGTCTGTTAAGACTAACTATCTGAACCATCCAAATATAGACATATACCAATATATCACCATTTGCATCAATAAAAGTAGATCAGGAATGAAGTGTTCGAGAACATACTGCATAATGACATTTTCTAGCACCATTTGTAACTATTTGCAATTATGTCATTACTAATATATTCCTAGGTCTTTGTCCCATTTCAAACAAGGCTATAACTCTTAGATTTCGCTAACTCTTAGCACTAATCTAAACTTTTTTAAACTAGATCTAAGCTCCTTTAGATCATATAATATTTGAAATATTACAAGCATCTTACCATTTATAATAATATTAATAATTTTATTCAAAATATTTATTGTATAAATATTAAACAATTAATATTCATACAATATTGGAATACATAAGCACCATTTCAAACACTTACCATTAGAAACGACAAGAGTCTTTACGTTGTCATCACTATCAATTATAAGCTAAGGCAGCATTTGTCTCTCTATTCTTGTTCTTTACTTTCTTCTCATGATAATTCTTTATGAAGTGCTCCTCTTTCTTACAACAATAACACTTTCTAGAATTACCCATGAACTTCAATATCGGGTCTTTCTTCTTTCCATCTCTATGTGAAGGTCGTCTTCTTGCAGATAATCCTTCTACATTAGCCTCTATTTGCTTTTCCAATTACTTTGAGTTTAATGATGATTTCACATCATTCATGGTTAAACTCTCTCTACTATAAAGTAGTGTATCGACAAAGTGTTCATAACTATGGAGAAGAGAACTCAGCTGGATGATTGCTTTATGTTTATCCTCTATCTTCACATCGATAGTCTCAAGATCAATTATGATCATATTGAAAACATTTATATAGTCTTTTAACTGAGTTCATTGAAGGAGCAAAAGAAGGGAGAGGAGGACTCTGTCGTTATTGTAGTTGCTCTTTTGTCTCTATCTGTCGGTCCAAAATGAGCGTATTAATCAATTCATCGCTACTTTAGTGACTCGGTACAAGTATTACTTTGTTATTAAGCTTTCACTTCTTTTGGCTTTGGCCGAATATGGCACGCTATTTTATCGGCGTGCCCTCATACATAGACAGCTAATAAAGTTTCTTCTTTATATACAAATAATTGGCCAACGACTTTGTCATATAAAGAGCATCCAACTTCTTCCAAAGACTAGCAATTGTCTTCTTATTAGTAACTTCCCTTAAAATTGTATCGTTTAATGACAGAATGATTATACTATAACCCTTTTCTTGAATATCTTTGTTCTCTGCTTTAGATTTTGATGACCCTGGCTTCTCTTCTTTGCTAGACAGAGCTGTAGTCTCTTCTGTTGTTAAGCCTAATCTTTAACTCACCAATAAGGCTGTTACTTTGATCTTCCACAGATTAAAATCATTCATATTGTTGAATTTCTCTACTTCATACTTGAGTGTGACAATGACTATCGAAATCTAGCTCTAATTCCAGTTTGTTGATACAGAAGCGATTTACACAAGTAATAATAATGCAGTAAACAATTGGAAATAATCTAGAGAGAGAAATAGTAGAAGAAATTACACAAGTAATTTACATAGTTCGACAACTTGCTTACATTCACAGTGGATTAAGATCTGACTTTTTATTATTAAATCACAAAAGCACTTACAAAGTATGCATTTAACAAGAATCACAAAGCTCACAAAAATCACAAAGAGCTTCTCTCTCAATTGCACTCGCAATTGTCTCTCTTGTGTTTCTAAAGTTTCTCTCCTGTGTATGATTGTGTTGTGATATTTTCTCAAGCTAAATAAAGCCTTTATATAGGTTATAGACGTCCTAAGTAAACCATAATTTGAGTGGGAACAAGATATGGGTGTCCTAGATAACTTAGGAGAACTTGAGTTTTTTTTTTGTCACACTCGATGCCACAGCGTTGTACTTCTGGGTGCTGTGATGCTGTGCTCTCGGGTTCTAGCGTCGTGGCACTGGGCCCTGGAGATGGATGCTACAATATTGCACACTGGGTGCTGTGGCACTCCAGCTTTTGTCTCGGGTGCCGTAGTGCTCCACACTTGGGCGTAGTGGCGCTGAGCCCTATGTCGCGATTCCTAGGTCTTCTCACCTCCGTGTCTTTTTCACGCATCCCCTACTTACTTAGGCTTGATTCTAAACCTATTTTAAGGTAATTTTTAATCAACTTCTCACAATATTATATGGGATGAGCTTGACCAAAATATAACAATTGTTTGTGAGAGTTGTAAGAGCTTAAGAAGGAATATCTGAAGATGTTGGCAAGGCCGGATTTATTGTAGAGACGCTTTGATAAGTTAGCCTGAATAGTTGATGGCCTCATCTTCTAAGGAAGGATAACACTTTTCAAGATGTGGAGGTTGAGATAGTCAACGCCAAAGTTGAATTAGCTGCAAATTAGGCCAAACTTGATGACATGGAGAAATCAAAGTTGGATCTGCTTTGAGTTGGCTATTGTATGGACAGGGAAACAATCTTACAGTTGACTGCGGTTTGTTTTCTAATAACTAGTTTCTCATCTTAATTGCATAGTTATATGTGTAATGTGACTTTTTTAGAATTATTTTTTGTAAAATTGCTGTAAAGTTTCAGATCCTTTAATCTCCCGGCAAACGTTGTAAGTGTTTCTTGCTACGTGATACATATCACACACACACATACGTATATTTTGCATATACTGTATGTTTACGCACTTGTAAGAGACAACAAGATAGAGGAGTTTTATATAAGAGTCATTTAACCTCTTGTTGTTTCTAATGCGGAATATTTTGCTGTTCATGAATGGCTACATTTGCTTAGACACCTTTCCCTCCCAGTCTCTAAAGAGAAAACTGATTGCAACATTGTTCTTACAGCTTTACAATCTCAATCCTTTCATTTTATTGAAAGATGTATTCTCCCTCACTTTGTTTGAATTATCGTTGAGAAATATTCCTTGTAAGTTTGTCAAACGTGAAGCCAATTTTATGGCTCACGATCTAGCTAAATATATAATTTTAAATTTTGTAAATTCCAAATGAGTGAATTTCTTGCGTATCTTTATTTTTAAAGCTGTAAATTTTGATTTTTCTTCTCAATAAAGTGTTGACTGTTAAAGAAAAAAAATTCTATAGCCAAAAGTATATTGAAAACTTTTCATATTAAATCTTTATTATATAATATACTTTTTACTTGACCGAAGTCAAATCTTTTAACTTTTATTAACTAAATATATATCATGTTGATCATTTTACTTTTAATTATAATTTTAATAATTTTTCTTGTTTTCTCATTTTTCTTCTATTCTCTATTTTTCTTTTTTATAAATTAATTAAAAATTTATATTTTTAAATAATTAATTTTTATTAATTATTTAAAAAATTTATTTATAATAACAAAAATAATTTTAAAAAACAAATAAAAATATAAATGTGTACCACAGCACTTGGTGCGCACCACAAGTTGTAGGCGCCCGGCGTGCAACTCACGCATGCACCCCAAGCAAAGCTAAGCTTTACTTTTTTTTAAAAAAAATATTTTATTTTATTTTTAATTTAGATTTAAATTAATTATTTTTTAATTAATGTATAAAAAATAAAGCATTAATTAAAATATTGTTTTTTAATTAAATTAATAAAAATATTTTTAAATTTATTTTTTTACTAATTAAAATATTTTTAAATAACATTTTACTCTTTAAATTTACTAAAAATAATTTGCATAGGGGAGGGGGGAGCCAAGCTTTGCTTTTTTTTTTAAAATTTATTTTTAAGTTAATCATTTTTTAATTAATGTAAAAAAAAGAAAATAATTAATTAATTAATTGAAATAATTAATTTATTTTATTTAAAAAATAAAAAAGCGGACGTATACCTCGCGCATGCATCCCAAGCAAAGCATTGCTTGGCACATGCCCGGGGTGCGCATCCCATGCATGCACCCAAGGCTTTATTTTGTTTTAATTTGTTTTTAAAATTTTATTTTAATTTATATTTAAATTAATCATTTTTTAATTACTATATAAAAAAAGAAAAAAATATTAATTAATTAACTGAAATAATTAATTTATTTTATTAAAAAAATAAAAAAGTAAAAGCTTGCAGACGCATTCGTGGGGCGCACGTCTCACACATGCACCCCAAGCAAAGTCTTGCAGGGCGCATGCCTAGGGCGCGAGCCCCATTCATGCATCCCAAGGCTTTGCATTTCAATTTTAAATTGATTTTTAAAATTTTATTTTTAATATAGATTAAAATTAATTATTTTTTAATTAATGTATAAAAAAAGAAAAAAATATTAATTAATTTAATTCATTAATTAATTTTAGTTAATAAATTAAAATATTATTTTTTAATTAAATTAATTAAAAAAATTTAATTTATTTTCTTAATAATTAATATAATTTTATTCTTTAAATTTATTATTAAAAAAAATAAAGTCATGTAGAGTGCGCGCCCCAAGCATGCGCCCCAAGCAAATTTGCTTGGGAGGGGGGGCGCCTGGAAACAGGCTTTGCTTCTTTTTGTTTTATTTTTAAATTAATCATTTTTTAATTAATGTATAAAAATAGAAAAAAAATTAATTAATTAATTAAAATAATTGTCTTATTTTATTTTATTTAAAAAAACAAAAAAGCAAAAGTTTGCGGGCTCATACCTCACGCATGCACGCCAAGCAAACACATTGTGAGGCGCATGTCGGGGCACGCACCCACGCACCCAAGGCTTTCATCTTTTTATTTTAACTTGTCTTCAAAATTTTATTTTTAATTTATATTTAAATTAATTATTTTTTAATTAAAGTATAAAAAGGAAAAAAATAAAATAAATAATTAATTAACTGAAATAATTAATTTATTTTATTAAAAATAAAACAAAAAAGCAAAAACTTGCAGACGCATGCGTAGGGCGCCAAACAAAGCTTTGCAGGGCTCATGCCTGGGGTGCACACCCCATTCATGCATCCCAAGGCTTTACTTTTTAATTTTTAATTTATTTTTAAAATTTTATTTTAATTTAGATTTAAATTAATGTATAAAAAAAGAAAAAATTAATTAATTAATTTAAATTATTTATTTATTTTATTTAATTAATTAAATTAATAAAAATATATTTTTTGAATTTATATTTTTAATAATTAAAATATTTTTAAATAATATTTAATTTTATAACAAAATATGATTTACGAATTAAGCGAGTATTTCTTTGTTTTAATATCTGCCAAATCTTTTTTGATGATTCTAAAATTTTATCACAAAAATTAGTTGCTTCACCTTCAATCACTCGAATTTTCGATATTTCTTTTTATTTCTTATCAACTGAATGTCATCTTCTTTTGAAAATCCTAGCTATTCTTAAGATGATATTGAAGAATCTTATTGCTATTACTCAAACAAGCATGAAACTTATGCTTGCATATTCGTCCATAAGTCAAATTGGATATGTAATTATTGAAATAATTATTGGAGACTCAAATGGTGGATATGCGAGCATGATAACTTATAAAATATTTTCAAAATGAATAATTGAAAAAAATTTCCAATATAAAACACTCATGTTGATAAAAAGATTTGGGCCTTTTATTGTGTATATTGTATTGAAAATTTTATTGGAAAGTATTAGAAACATAGTAATAGAAAGAGTATTGTGCTGTGTCTGGACTTGAAACTTTAGCTTTAACCATGTTAATGGTTCTACATTATTGGTTTGGTTGATAGAGAATCAAAATAGATTTACCAATGAATCACGAAATACTATAGTTCTTAAATATGATTTGAAATTAATTCAGAAGTAATTTACGGAATTATGCACCCTTTTTCGTCCTAGTTATAACAAAAAAAAAAGTGCACCTAGTTGGATCCAACCTATTCTTGAAATAAACAACTCGCACACACTCCCTTTCCAAAAAAGATCAATACACCAAGTACTACACTTAGATTTATTGGATTTGTTGCTAAAATATCGGTATTAAACTCGAAACTCTCGGTGAATGGCCAGTGAACTAAAGAAATGAAAGAATTGGTTACATTTTTGATATGATCTCCTATTTGAGATAGACTAGATAGTAAACGTCTTTATTATGGATGCTTTATTTTGTCTCCACTTATGAAAGGGCAAGCCGACACAATAGGCATTGCGATGCGAAGGGCTTTGCTTGGAGAAATAGAAGGATAAGCTCTTTTGAGCTACAGTTTATGCATATGCCTATATTGCGAATCTATTGTTGGAAGCTCCTGTTTTCCCTAAATCATTCGCTGATTCTTCAACATCAGTCGATTCAGACCTCCACTTAGTTTCACCCAAGCTTCATCCTGGTTATGGAGAGATTACCCAGGTTTGGGTCTATAAACAGTGACATTGCCCTATGAAGACTCGCTTTCGCTACGGCTCCGGTGGGTTCCCTTAACCAAGCCATTGCCTATGAGTCGCCAACTCATTCTTCAACAGGCACGCGGTCAGAGCCCCGAACTCCTCCCAAGCACGTGTATCCCTGATTAATACAATCTCGGATGCTTCAATTGTTGATTCTAGTATTAAGCGAAAGGTTACACTTATAAGTTTTGTATTGCAAGTCAACCCTACTACACTAGTACCAATAGGCAGCATAGAGGAAGAGGCGCTACGGTTACAAGGCTTTCTTTCTATTTATTATTTATTATTTTATAAAATTAATAGCTTTCCTTTATTTTTAATTTATTTTTAAATTAATAAATTTTTAATTAATGTATAAAAAAGAAATTAATTAATTAATTAACTAAAATAATTAAATTTTTTATTTAGAAAACAAAAAAACAAAAGTTTGCGGGCGCATGCCTCACGCATAAGCCCCAAGCAAAGCCTTGCCAGACATATACCTGGGGCGAGCCCCTTACGCATACATCCTAAGGCTTTGCTTTTTTATTTTTAATTTTATTTTAACTTGTTTTTAAAATTTTATTTTTAAAATAATTATTTTTAGTTAGTGTATTAAAAAGAAAAAAAGAAAAAAATTAATTAATTAATTGAAATAATTAATTTATTTTATTAAAAAAATAAAAAAGCAAAAGCTTGCAAGCGCATGCGTAGGGCGCGCGCCTCACGTATACGCCCTAAGCAAAGCCTTGCAGGGCGCAGGCGCCTGCCCCTCGCATGCCCCCTAAGGCTTTGCTTCTTTTTTTTAAAATTTATTTATTTTAACTTATTTTAATTAATTTATAAAAAATAAAATATTATTTAATTAAATAATTTATATTTTTTTAATTAAAATATAATTTTTTTCATTAATTTAATGAAAAGGAAAATTTTAAATTTAAATTTATTTATTTACTAATTATTTTATTTTTTAAAATTTAAAAAAAAAACAAAGCTTGACTTGACTGCGCTATCCGCATGCGTCCCAAGGCTTTGTTTCTTTTTTTTTTAATTCCTTTTATTTTTAAGTTATTTTTAAAATTTTACTTTTTAATTTATTTTAAAATGAGTTATTTTTAATTAAATAATTTAATTACAGTATAATTTTTTTATTAATTTAATAAAAATTAAAAAAATTATTTTTAATTTATTTTTTACTAATTATTGTTTTACAAATAAAATAAAATTTCAAATTAAAAAAAACTATATATAATTTTATATTTTTTTAATTTATTTTTTAAAACTATTATTGTTATTATAAATAAATTTTTTAATAATTAATTATTTAAAAATATAAAATTTTAATTAATTTATAAAAAAAAAATCAACATAACATATATTTAGTTAATAAATTTTTAAAAATTTAATTTTGATCATATAAAAATTATATCTTAAAATAATTAATTAATTATAAAAAAATTTCAAATAAATTTAAATCTGCCACGAGAAGAGGTGCCATTCTCGAGATAAAAGTGGGAGAAAATAAGCAACAATATTACAGCAAACCCCCTACATAAAAGAAGAATCTTGCAACTAGCCCAGTTAAAAGCTGAGGCGCAGCACATTGAAACTCACGTGGCACAAAATACGTGACTGGATATCTTATGTGCAAGAATTATCCACGTGTAATATATTTACTGGCTCATTTGATACTTACATGCAATACCGAAATCAGCAAGGATAAGGTATATATAAGCTGAATCACATGAAAATGCAGCTCCACTGATTATTTCTTGGATTTTTAAAGCTTTTATTTTTATTGTCATTTCTAAGTCTTCAATGGCCATTTCCTCTTCTTCAGATTGTTCGTTAGCTCTGATTAACTCTATCATAAAATCCCATAAATTGACTCTGTTTTCAACGTGCAAATCCTTTCCCTTCATCAATGCTCCGAACACCATTAATTTTCGAACTTTTCAAGTAAACTCCTCAGCTGGTTGCTCATCTCCAATCTTGGAAAATGCTTCCACAAGTTTGACCATGATTGAATTTGATCGAGAGACACAAAATTCTCAGCAATTACCAGAGCCAGATGCTAAGAAGTTCGATAATTTTTTATCTGGCATGTTACAAGATCCTCAAACACAAGAACTCGGGTACGAGTACTATAACAAAGCCAAAGAAATGCCAGAATTCAGACCAGGAAAAGCAACTTTAAAGCTACTGATCAGGTACTTAATAAGATTGAGGAAATGGGATTTGATTGTTTCACTTTGTGAAGATTTTAAGATTTATAATGTGCTGCCTGATGGTCATACTTGGTCTAGATTGGTTTCTAGCTGCATCAGAGCTAGAAAATTCACAATCGTGAAAAGTTTGCTTGAAGTGTCTAAAGCTGATAAAGAAATTGCTTTATTGGCTTTTAGTTCTGCAATGAGAGGATATAACAAGCTTCATATGTATAGTAGCACAATTTTAGTGTATGAGAGGATGAAATCTGCTGGAATTGTAATGGATTCTGGTTGTTATTGTCAGATAATGGAAGCTCATCACAGAATTGGTGACACAGACAAAGTAGTTGAACTGTTCCATGAATTTGAAGGTAGGAAATTAGATTCAAATCCGTTTTCAACACAAATGTATAGCATTTTATGCGAGTCATTAGGGAAATCTGGTCGAGCATTTGACGCTCTTAAATTCTTCAACGATATGAAGAAAAGGGGAATTTCAGAGAATTCTTCTATATATGCTTCTTTGATATGCTCTTTTGCCAGCGTTCGAGAAGTAAAGGTAGCTGAAGAGCTATTCAAAGAAGCAGAAGAGCAGAGAATGTTGAGAGATGCAGAAGTGTTTTTAAAACTTGTTCTGATGTATATTGAAGAACAGTCAATGGAAAAGACTCTTGAAGTTGTTGATTCAATGAGGAACGCAAAGTTGAAGGTTTCTGATTGTATTTTATGTGCAATTGTTAATGGCTTCTCTAAAAGAAGAGGATATTGGGCTGCTGTTAAGGTTTATGAACAGCTGATCTTGGACGGCTGCATTCCAGGACAAGTGACCTATGCTTCTATCATAAATGCCTATTGCCGAATTGGGTTGTATTCGAAAGCTGAAATGGTATTTCTAGAGATGCAGCAAAAGGGTTTTGATAAATGTGTTGTGGCATATTCTAGCATGGTTGCAATGTATGGGAAAACAGGAAGGGTAAGAGACGCAATGAGGCTTGTGGCTAAAATGAAAGCAAAAGGTTGTGAGCCAAATGTTTGGATATACAATTCTCTGATGGACATGCATGGCAGGGCTAAGAACTTGAGGCAAGTGGAGAAGCTGTGGAAGGAAATGAATCGAAGAAAAGTGACTCCGGATAAGGTGAGTTATACTACTGTTATAAGTGCTTACAATAAGGCAAGGGAGTTTGAAATGTGCGTGAAATTTTACAATGAGTTTAGAATGAATGGAGGGGTGATTGATAGAGCTATGGCTGGAATCATGGTTGGGGTTTTCTCCAAACTTAGTCGGATTGAGGAGTTAGTGAAGCTTTTGCGGGATATGAAATCCGAAGGAACAAAACTGGATGAACGGCTTTACCATTCGGCTATGAATGCTTTGAGGGATGCTGGGCTGCAAATGCAAGCACAATGGTTGCAACACAACTTTGAGGGAACATGATATTGGCTTATAAAACATTGCCGGTTAGCCCTGCTTTTGTAAGGATTGAATTGTCCAAATTCTCCTAATAACATGTGATTCTAGAAGCAACTGAGCGATAAAGATTTTTCAGTATTGGATACTTTTGGTCTGTTCAATGAATTTTCATTACATGAATGAGAGGAAAATGTTGAAAATAGAAAATTGGTGAAGTTGACTGTTCTTTTCTTCATCCTGATGGATATTTTGTCATTTTGTCTTTAAATAGTATTTTCTTTCTTTTTCCCTTTTTCCTTCAATTTGTCTTAGGCCTTTTGCAAGGCTCAAAGATTTCACTAATCCCCTTTTCCGAATGCATCTCTCGTAAATATCATTAGAATGTACTTTAAATTTTTTCTTTTCTTTGAATAATTACGTTTATGATTATAACTTCACTAATATTACAAGTAAAATACTATTTGCGTCAACTGTGATAGTTGGTTTTGGTATAACTCCAATATTTAGTTCTATTATTGGCTTAGTTTATTCAGAGACATAATTTAATAGTTACTACACCTATCAACTAATGTGTTTCAAATTCGAGTATCCATCCGAAATAAAATATAAAATATAAAAGAAAAAAGAGTACGGATAAAAACCCTGCATGATTTCGTATGAAAACCCACTTTCAATTTCCATTTTTAACTAAAATAACCAAAATGGACATAAAGATAATTGCCTACTTTCAAACCTGTTCCGCCTCATGCTCATCCGCCATATGCAAAATTGGTTGAGCAGTTTCTAAAAAAATATGATTTTGTTCTCTTTCCATTAACACAATTTTTACTGGATAATTTTGATGAGTTATACCTATAATATAATATTTGGATTTGGACTACGATTAACAGATCATCAATTCTTTAAAAAAAAAAAATCAAGTTGGCTGCTGTGTTAGATATATAAAAATCAAATTAAAAAACGAAATTAAATTTTCTGTTGCATCTCATTATGAAAATTTCAGGCATCAAATGCAAATTGTTTTTTTATTTTTGAAAATAGCTTAAATTCAAACCCAGAAAATTACATAGGAAAAGAGTTTAGCCATATCTTGGTCTCTATAGAGTTAAGGGCTATTTTGACTAACTTGTGTACGAAGCCATTGCTAGATTTAGGAACATGTTGAATCATTATTTGATCCCTTTTTTATAATGTTACATATATTCTTAATAACCCATCTCATTTTTATTAATGAGGAGATTTTACCATTAACTAACTTAACTATATTGCTAGAATCTGACTCAACTTCTAATTTTTGAAACTTAAGGTCTACTACCACCTAGAGCCCAAACCTCAAAGCTTCAGCTTCAACCCTATCCACATCTGTTTAGGATGAACAAGGAGCTATTGCCATAGCTACTGAAAATCCTTCACCACTATTGATAACAATCCCTCATCCTACTTATTGCATTTTTGATTCATTGCAGCATCCATATTGACTTTCATCCAGCCCCTTTGTGTTGGTTTCTGCAAAACAACAGCCTCAGCTTCACCATTCTTTGGAAATTCTTGAGAGGTCACAGATTGGTTAAAAAAAGAATCACAACAAACCTGGACAATAGTTACCAAGTAATGTGGGTTATCTTTCTTCCTCTACATCACATTTTGATTCCTATGCTTCCAGATTACCCACAAAAGCATTAAGAGTATTGCAGTTCCTTTGCATGTTGTGGAAGAAAATATTGCATGCACCATTTCCCACATCCATCCTCCTCATTCCTTTGATCATCTGATAGAAGTTGGTGCATTTCCAGACTATTTTTGTTCTTTTACAGGATACCGAAGCATGACTAACAGACTCAAGCTCCTTGTGACATCTATGGAAAGTTGGATTGCTTATTATCTTCTTCCTGGTTAGAGCCAAACTAGTAGGTAGCAAGTTTTTAAGGGCCCTCCATATAAAATTTTTCACCTGAGAGGAATATGACAGCCATATTTTTTTGAATAGGCCCTAGACCTCCACTTTCTTTGCTTTGATTCATCCTTGATCCGTTGGCCCAATGAATCCTTTTTTTCCTTTGCTTATGTTCCCTACCAAAATTTCGAGCACATTTTGTGAACCTCACTACAAAGACCTCGTGGCAACCATTGCATAGGTTGAAATTGCTAAAGCTACTGCCTTTATCAACACTTCCCTCCTACCACTCGAGAAAAACCTTTCTTGCCAGCCTTTGATTTTATTGGATATCTTTAAAATTATTTCATTGAAGAAGGCTTTTTTGTTCCTTCCTACCATGGATGGAAGACTAAGATACTTGTCATGGATAGATACCTTTTTTAGTTGAAAGATATCTTATAGAGCTTTAGATTTACTTCCTAAAATATTTGGACTAACAAACATGGTGGACTTGTCAAAATTAAAGAGCTACCCTGATGTTTTAGCATACCTATAAAAAAGATGCTTCAAGTTAATACATTCTTGGATATCTGCCTTGATGAAGATCAAATTGTCATCTGCAAAGAGAAGGTAAGAAATGGACAAGTCCTTGCTGAATTTGACTCTCTCAATTAGTTTCCTTTCTTTTGGTTGGTTTAACAACATAGAAAAAGCCTATTCACACAATAAAAAGAGGTATTGGGGTAAAGGACATCTCTGTATAAGCCTTTTGTTAGCAATAAATTTCCCTTTAACCTTTAATAGATAATGACAGAGAAGAATGTTGTAGATATGCATCTCATCACTAGGTCACCCACCCATTCTGAAAACCTAACTTCTTCATGACATCCCCAAAACAATTTCATTCCACTCTATCAAAAGCTTTACTAATATCCATTTTTAGAGCCATATACCTTCATTTTCCTCTTTTTTTACTTCTTATTTTGTGAAAACACTCATACCCAACAACTATATAATCACTAATTAACCTATTAGAGAGGAAAGTACACTGATTGGGAGATATTATAGATGCAAGCACATGCTTCATTTTATTGGCTATTACTTTGGCAACAATTCTATAATTGACATTACACAAGCTTATTGGCCTGAAATCAGAGGGTTTTTATGGGTTATGAACTTTTAGAATCAGGGCAATTATGGTGCCAGTGATTTGGTAGAAGCCTACTAACAATTCATTTAGACCAGAAGCTTTCAGGAGTTCATTTGCCATACTACTTAAATCACATCTTCTTTTATAAAAGCCTTTATTAGCCCTACATTCATCTCATATGTTACCTTTTCTTCCATTGCCTATGAAACCTAACTTCTTAATTCCTCTTTTAGTCTTGTAGAACAGAATATGTTCTTAAAATAGTTACAAAATACATTGCCAATTCCTTGTTCATCAGCAATCCACTCCCTTTCTTTATTTAGGATACCTTTGATTGCATTATTTCTCTTCCTTCTATAAGCAATAACATGTAAATATTTTGAGTTCCCATCCCCCTCTTTCTTCCACATTACTTTGGACCTTTGCTTCCAAAATAACTCATATTTATAGAGAAGATTAGCATTTTTAGCTTCAACATTTCATCATTGTTGGCTTATTGGTGATGATTATCTTTGCATTTTACCAATTTGTTTATTATGTTGTTGAAGAGTTGTCTCCTCCCTTAAAACCCTCCCTTACTCTATTGTTTTAGCCCTTGTTTCACTGTTACTACTTTGCGAATAAAAAATACTAAACACATCAGTTGTTTCATCAAGATAACGCAATTCTTCAAAATCAAAATTAAGAAGGTTTTCTAAGGAATTAGAGTTATGGTTTTTATAAGCTTCTTTCGTTGCAAGTGTGTCTATCATATATGAATCATAGCATTTGTTTTCTTCTTATGATTGCTTGTCAATATGAAAAATGTTCACCTCAAAAGTCATATTTCCAAAAGATAATTTTATTAGACCATTTTTGTAATTAATAAGCACATTAGCAATGGCAAGAAAAGGTCTCCCTAAAATAAGAGGGATTTTAGACTCCATGTTAACCACAGAATGAGTATTTAAAACAAGAAAATCAATATGGTAGTAAAATTTATCAATTTGTAACAAAACATCTTCTACTATTTCCCGTGGTTTCTTGATTGATCAGTCCGCTAATTATAGGACTACAGATGTAAGTTTAATCTCATCAAGTCTCAATTACAAGTAAATAGAATAACACATTAAATTTACACTTTCTTCTAAGTCCAACAAAGCTTGACCAAACTAATGTGTCCCACTTTGGCAGGAGTTTATGGGACATCTTGTGTCTTTATTATAGTAACCATTTATCCAACACCGAAAAGAATAAATATTTATATATATATATATGTATAATATTTATATTTTATTTATATGTGGATGATACTTAATTTATGTATTGTTATTAGTATTATTTGTATAGATTAAGGACATACTATTAGTATGGGGTTTATTTCCAAGACTTTAGATTTATTTCAGGGACCAAATTTTAATACTTTAAAAGTTTTAGGGGTTAATTTATAAATACTAAAAGTTAGCCTCTTAGTATAAAAATACACATTTTAAACCCTAATTTACTCATTTTTTGATCGAGTCACCTCTTTTAGAGTGACAAAGGAGAGAAAGAGAGGAGAGAGAAAGAGAAGAGGAAGAAGAAAAAGAAGAAGAAATTTAGAATTTTAAGCTTTAAGAGGTATATTATAATTCTTTCTTAGCTTCTTGGTGTTAATTAAGTTAATTCCTTTAAGTTTTTATTTTTGTAAATATGTACAATTGAGGACTTGATGTGAATTTTGTAACATATATTGAGAATTGATCATGATTATGTAGATAACTTGATAAATCATGATGAATTTATAGAATTTCTATTTGATAGTTTCTTGATCCGAGAATTTTATAAATTATTATACTTAGATTTTGATTTTTAATTTTTAAAATATGAAATTAGACGTATCTAGAATCAATCGAGAGTTTGAATCGATTGAAAATTCTAAAAATTAAAATTTTAGTGAATTTACAAAGATGACCCTAAAATTTTGAAAATTTTATGTATTAACAGTATACTACAATGACAAATCATTTTTGATCTGCTATATGATTTTTACAAATTACGAATTTATAGAATATGATAAATTTATATGTCTAATATGATATATTCAAAATTAAGAATTTAGATTAATGTGGTTAAATTTTTATGATTTTATAAAGTGTATCAGCTTATTGCAGTATTTGATTAATAGAGTTTTAAAGCTATGGAATAAAATAGTTTTAAAATACTTTTGACAGGGATTTTGAAGTGAAAAAGTTATCATGGATTGAGATATGTGTCAAGAGTAATTCTGTGATAATTTTATAATTTTTAAGTTAGTATAGAATTTTATAAAATTGGGAGACTAAATACTGTTTAGTAAATATCTTGATCCTGTCAGGATAATAGTTTGGATTTGATGGTGTTTATAAAATGGATTGTGTAGGAATTATGGTATAATATTTATATATAAGAAGGCTATATGAGTCACGAATGATATATTTTAACTTTAGAGTAATTGGACATCATTTGATATATAAGAAAATTTTGTAAAGTGTAAGTGGTCAGAATGACAGATTTTGAGAAACCGAGTCATTAGACCAATTTGATGTGATAAGTGCAATATGTATAATTTTGTAAGCTATTTTAAAGTATTTTGTGTGAATGGCGAGGCTTATGAAAGGATTAATCTCCATTGATAGATTATGGAGAATTAATCCTTGTACTCGAAAGTGTTAAGAGATAAGTATACTAGACTTTTACTGAAATCACAATAAACATAATAATTTTTTATGTATGATTTTGTAAATGTGCTTAGAAATATGTTTATGTTTATGTTATGCCAAATTATATTTCATATGAAATATGAAAGATATATGTTTATGAATATGAGCATGGACATACATGTTTTTATGAAAGTGAGCTTTCAAAGAAAGCTTTTAAAGTAGAAAATGTCCATGAAATACGTTTTGTGTTTTAAGGATGTTTGAACTCACTATTTCCTTAGTAGGCACCTTATGTGATTTATAGAGCCTTTATGTGTGGCCTTTCCTTCTGGATTGGTATGTGTTATGTGTTTTATATGTAGGGAGGATCCTATTGGTACCTAAAGGAAGAGTGAGTCATCACATTCGTGTGGTGGCATATTGGTGTATATAAGAGGACTCACAATGATCAGGGCAAGGGTGTGGCTTTTACCTTCAGGCATGAGCATTGACAGGTCATAATCCAGAGAGAAAGGCTTCTTACTTAACTAACACCAACCCAAGCGGAATATGTGTAATTTAAACCTCACTTGTGCTATTCCTCTCATACGGTATGTCATCAACGGATGACATTTGGCTCATTATGTGATATGTGTGATATGAAAGTCATACTAACTAGTAGTTGAGTGATGGTATTCCTATTATATGTTTTGAAAGAATGTGTAAGCACTTACCTGACATGTGATTTGATAAGATTATAATTTTGATTTATCACGGCATATCATACATATGCATTGTGGATATATATGTATTTGGATATATGAAAAACTAGTATGCTTACTGAGTTTTATACTCATTATAGTTTATGGTGATTTCAGGTAAATAAGGTACATGTGTGCTTAGCAGATTTGGTAAGGCTTCTGCTGTCCCTTGGGTTCCCTAAGTTGCTAGGTTGCTAAGTGCTTCATTTGTGGACATATGGTTTAAGATATTTAATTTGTCCTTATTAAGTAAATATTTATGTATTATTTTATTAGGTGTGGTTGTATTTGGTTTATGTTTCATCAAGTATGGTCATGGGTGGAACTTTGTGTTGAACTTACTAGCAACTTGCTAAGGATTCCTATATTGAATTTAAGATTGAAATTTTATACAATATTAATTATGAGTGCACATTATTAAATGAGTGTAAGTTATGTTATGTGTCACATCTTTTAGGTCTGGGGCGTGACAACTTTTAGTGGTATCAAAGCTAAGATATAATTTTGTAGACATTTAAGTATCGAGTCAAGAGAATCGAGCAGATGCCAAATCTTTAGGATTGTATTTGTAGCTTTGTGGTGTAAATATTTGACATCTTGCTTAAATGTTTTTGTGTAATTTTCAAAAGATGACAAATTATCCAATAACAACTAAGATTGTTAATATTGTAGATAATGGTACTTTTGTGGATCTTAATGTTACCATTTAGGATTATTTTTTTAAGTTGTAACTAATATACTTAGCAAGAATGATGCCGAACATCTAGATAATTTGCAGGTAGTGGAGCAAAATTAGATAATTTGTTCAATGTTAAAATATAGAGAAGTAGAGTATTGAAGACATCAATTGAAACAATTTTTATTGGAAAGGAAAACAACAAAAATAACAATAGCAACAACAAAATTACAATAGAGGCTACAGAGTGAGATTTAAATCTATTTTGCGCTTCTTCTCACTGTCATGAGTAGACCAATCTAACAGATATAATGCTGGATTAGACAGAGGAATAAATGTTAGGACCCACCCCGAGATCTTCTACTATAGGTTCCAACGGCCTTGCCGGGCACCTCGATAGAAGTTCCTCAGAATATAACTGGGTAAGTGGAGAAATTTCCGTGAGGTGAACCCCTTTTAGTTCTTGCTACTATTGAGAAAATCTTGTAATACATATGAAAATGACATCTTAATTTAAAAAAAACGGGCAGAGTTTCCACTATTTTTCAGAAAATCCATATAAAACCTGCAAAGAAATTTTACTTCTATTTCAAACGCTTCCTAATACTACTAATTCAGACCTCCGGTCCTTTCCAAATCAAATCCAACACAACTCAATTGTTTCATTTGAATCACAAAATGAGCATACTCATAAAAAGCAAAAACGATCATCATAGTATTGAAATCTCTTCTTGTTGGTTCAAAACATACATACAAATATACATGCCTATAACTACTATGCAGAAAGTAAAGGGTGTTGTTTAGTACATTTACATATACAAAATGATCTTCAGATTTGGCCTACTACTCGGTAATAGGAGAACCAGCAGCTTGCGTACCGAGACCTGCACCTGGGAAAGGGGGTTTAGAAAACATAAAACACAAAACAAGTGAGCTAAAGGAGCTCAGTGAGTGCAATTAAGATTTCAAATAAAATAACATTATGCATAGATAGTAAATTCTAAAATACATGCATAAATTATGCTTCTAAAACTAATGTAAAGCTATAAAACAGTTTCTAATATCATATGCTGATGAAATCTTGCCAAACGGGTTTTATCTACATCTTTGGAAAGCAATATCCAAAATCTGTATAACATAATAACTGTCGTGTGCATATAAACGCATAAATGCTATCGATAAATCGAAAATTAGTAAAGTCCTCGCTTGGCCATTTTCTTTCCAAACTGTACCAATGGTAACCTTAAAGCTTTATACTCACGTAGTGACTCAACTAGCACCATATACGTGAATAGGTCATGGGGCACCTCAATTAGTAGCACCCACAGTGACATCTCAAGACATCTCACTGGCTATGCAGTGGAATTCTACATCGTATACATATAGCGAGACAATACCTCGTACACATAGAACGACTCACATGACTCAACATCCCGACTTCCCAGAGTTAGTGACACACCCCTAAGACCTGCTCATGTGCACGGAATATACTGGCCAAGTCTAATTCAATCACCACCATTATAATCTGAGGGTACCAATGGCCTTTAAAATAAATGTAGAAATTTTAAAACTGTTTCTTAAACCGAACTTATAAATGCATATCTATGGATACATATCAAGATCATAATCATGTTTATGCATTGAAAGCTTATAAAATATATATTTTTATTATGCGGAGACATAGTAAACAAAAGATAAAAGAAATGGCAGATTTTCACTCACAACCGCTCTGCGCTTAATTTCGCTTCGAAATTTTTGCTCCCGTTACCGCTCTCGGTTTTCTTCACCTACGCGTCATAAATGACATTTAGAACCAAATTGAATGCTAGAATTTCATTTAACTACTAAACGCCCTAATTAGCATACAAAGCCCAAAAACATACTACTTCCCGATTTCATTTACGGAGTCATTTAATCTAATCTAACTCACCACCCGGCGCCCTGGAAATTATTAAACGCCTTATAACTTGGTTAGACATAATTGCCCTTCACCTTTCTAAAATGGACAATTATGTCCCATTTTCTTCATTTTTGGTTTTTTCATCAACCATATACATTCAACATACATAAGGCATCATTTATACACAACGACTCAATCAAAATACCATTCAATCCCTAACTTCCCTAAAGTGGCAAAATTTCACCCTATGTTCTAACACATTTCTTTTCTCAATTTCTTGTTCCAATTACATCAAAATCAAGCCAATTTCATTCTAAAGCCCTAATTACAACCAATTGAAGTCTCTACATTCAAATCACCCAAAACCCTAATTCTTACCTTGCCAATTTCTTCAAATTGATGACTCCTTCAAGCTCCACACTAGAATTCAACTCAATCTAATCTAAGAATACACACAAGAACATCAATTGAAGCAATCTTAAAAACTCATTTATAAAATTCACAAAACAATGCTTTTTTTCCCTCTTTTTTTTGAATTTTCACTAATGGAGGCTTCAATTGAGCTTAGAAATTGGTATGTAACCTTATTTTGGCTTGATTAAGCATGAAAATCATGAAAAAAAAACTTGAAAGGTTACTGTAGCAGCACCACTCTTCAAGCTCGAATTTGCTCTTTTTTGCTCTAAGTGTTTGCTTTTTGTTCTCTTGAAAAATCTATATACTTCCAACATATATATAGTTATCCATCAATTGACCATTTTTTTCCTTAACTTACTCTAAATTACTAATTATGTAATTAGTTCATTTGTAACTATCTAGTTAGAATTGTCCAAAGAACTAATTAGAATTTCAAACTTGGCAATCCATGAGATTTCTTCTAATTGGTCCATTCTCTAATATATGGATTATGTTTCTCAACAAAAGCTTGTTCCATACATAACCCTTAAATGGAAATTCATGTAGTAAATTAGAATTTTCTTTTTCATGCCAATAGAGAAAAATTCCAAAAATATTCTAGGGTCGTCTGACGTTTCAATCGAGTGTAAAATTACCAAATTAGGTCTAATATCTCTTATGCGCACCATAAAGAAAATATTTCTAATAGGGTTAAAATCGGGTAATCCTACGGTGTCTTTATTGCTCTATACCAAAATCTAGACGCCAATACTACTAATAAGGATTGGATATTACAATTTCACCCCTCCTTAAAAAAATTTTGTCCTCGAAATTTAAATCATACCTATCTCGAAGAGGTGGGGATATTGTACTCGCATCTGATCTTTATATTCCCACATGGCTTCTTCTACTCCATGGTTCATCCATAATACCTTTACTAAGGGAATGCTTTTATTACGAAGCACTTGCTCTTTCCGTCTACAATTTGCATAGGCTGTCTTCATAGGTCAAGTTCTCTTTCAATTCTACTAATTGTTCCCTTAGGATGTGCGAAGGATCTGCTATATACTTGTGAAGCATGGAAATGTGAAACACATCATGGATTCTAGCCAGATCTTTGGGTAGCCTTAGACGATATGCCATATTTCCAACTCTTTTAACTATCTCGTACGGCCCAACATATCTGGGACTTAGCTTTCCTCGCTTGCCGAATCTTAGTACTCCCTTCTATGGCGATATCTTCAGAAAGACCTTATCACCAATCTGAAACTCCAAATCTCTTCTCCTGTTATCTGCATAACGCTTCTATCTATCATTAGCTATTTTCAATCTCTGTCTGATAAGTTGAATCTTTTTCGAAGTAATCTGGACAATTTCTGGACCGATCAGCTTCCTTTCACCTACCTCATCCCAACAAACTAGAGTTCTGCATTTCCTTCCATACAATAATTCATATAGTGCCATCCCTATGTTAGTTTGATAGCTATTATTGTAAGCGAACTCCATTAGCGGTAGATGAGTATCCCAACTCCCTTTAAACTCTATAACACACGCTCTAAGCATATCTTCAAGTGTCTGAATTGTCCGCTCAGACTGACCATCTGTCTGTGGATGAAAGGCCGTACTGAAACTTAATTTTGTGCCTAGAGCTTTCTATAAGCTGGGCCAAAATGGAGAGGTGAATCGTAAATCCTTGTCTGACACAATGGATACTGGAACTCCATGGAGACGTACCACCTCATCTATATATAACTGAGCCAAGTTATCTAAAGAATAATTGCTTCTAATGGGTAAAAAATGGGCAGATTTCGTTAGCCTATCAACAATCACCCATATTGCGTCATTGCCTCTCTGGCTATGTGAAAGTCCTACCACGAAGTCCATCATTATTCTTTCCCATTTCCACTCCGGAATCGGAAGGGGTTGCAAAAGCTCTACAGGTTTCTGATGCTTAGCCTTTACTTGCTGGTAAGTTAGGCATCTCGAGATAAATTCGACTATATCGTTCTTCATGCCCTTCCACAAGTAGTGCTCTTTTAGGGTACGGTACATCTTTGTGCTCCCCAGATGCATAGCATATGCAGATGCATAAGCTTCTTCTATAATCTCTCTTATTAACTCCTTTACATCCGGAACACATAATCTCTGACCCAAGGTCACTACACCATCCTCGGTCACTGAAAAATCCTTTCGTTGCCCTGACTTGATTTCACCCTTCAATTTAATTACCTGTGGATCTTGAGTCTGTAGTTCTTTGATTCGATCAACCAGTATTGGACGAACCTGAAATGTTGCTAATAGTGCTCCCGAATCTGACAATTCTAATTTTACACCTAACGACCTCAATTCTATCAATATTGATAGATATGCGGCCTTCACGTGAGCTATTGAACCAATAGGCTTTCTGCTGAGAGCATTTGCTATCACATTAGCTTTTTCTGGATGGTACTCTAGGGTGCACTCATAATCTTTAATAAGCTCCAACCACCTTCTCTGCCTCATATTCAATTTTTTCTAGGTGAATAAGTACTGCAAGCTCTTATGGTCCGTAAAGATCTTACAAGGAACCCCATACAAATAATGCCTCCAAATTTTTAGAGCAAAAACTACTGCAACTAATTCTAGGTCATGTGTAGGATAATTCTGTTCATGCTTCTTTAATTGTCTAGAAGCATAGGCTATTACTTTCTCCTTCTGCATCAGCACACAACCTAAACCCTGCCTGAAAGCATCACAATAAATGGTACATCCGTCATTCTCCGACGAAGGTGTAAGCACTGGGGCCAAAGTCAACCTTCACTTTAGCTTTTCAAAACTCTGCTGGTACGCTTCCGACCATACAAACTTCTCTTCTTTCCAGGTTAGTTTAGTCAGAGGAATGGCTATCTTTGAGAATCCCTCTACAAACTTCCTATAATACCCAGCTAAACCCAAGAAACTACAAACCTCCGTCACGTTCGTAGGCTGTCTCCAATTCACTATTGCTTCAATCTTCTGGGGATCTACTATTATCCCTTCTGCAGAGATTACATGCCCTAAAAATACAACTTTATCTAGCCAAAATTGACATTTACTGAGTTTGGCATACAACCGATGCTCCCTTAAGGTTTGCAAAACAATCCTCAGATATTCTGTATGCTCTTCCTTACTGCTTGAAAATGACATATGAATGATGTGTAAAATGCTAAATTATTTTCATTTTGAGAATGATATTAAGGTAATGAATAATACTATGACATATGAGTATATATTGAAGGGATTAAAATTTTCAGAGGAGATAAAAATTATATTTAAGAAGCTAGTATGGGTATTCTACATCTATGTCATTCTTTAATGAATAAAAGGTAAAGTGTATAGATGCCCATTAAATATTGAACGAACGGGTGAAAAGAATAAAAATATGTGTGTATAAATTTTATAATTAAACTTAATATTTATTGGTCCATTTGAAATCCTTGAAGGCACAGATGACGTGGTTGATCAACTTTTCCTTTTGCGTTATTATTATAAGTTCATAATGTGTGCCATGTGTTTATTTTTCAGATATATATTTTGTACTCCTCTCATATACTAAGCTATGAATCACTTAAACTTAGAGGTAATCTAACATATGAATGAGTATTTATTACGATTTTGGACCAAAATGAGTAAATTCTATATACCAAGAAGTTTTCTTTGTAAAGGTTTTATGAAGAAACCATATAGTTGAAAAGGAAACTTGGGAATGAAAAGAGGAAATGAGATCTTAGTATCCTTATCTGTTTGCTTAAGTCATGAATTTCGAGGATGAAATTTTTATAAGGAGGGGAGAATTGTAGTAACCACTTATCCAACACCGAAAAGAATAAATATTTATATATATATGTATAATATTTATATTTTATTTGTATGTGGATGATACTTAATTTATATATTGTTATTAGTATTGTTTGTATAGATTAAGGACATACTATTAGTATGGGGTTTATTTGCAAGACTTTAGATTTATTTTAGGGACCAAATTATAATACTTTGAAAGTTTTGGGGGTTAATTTGTAAATACTAAAAGTTAGCCTCTTAGTATAAAAATACACATTTTAAACCCTAATTTACTCATATTTTGATCGAGCCACCTCTTTTAGAGTGAGAAAGGAGAGAAAGAGAGGGGAGAGAAAGAGAAGAGAAAGAAGAAAAAGAAGAAGAAATTTAAAAATTTAAGCTTTAAGAGATATATTATAATCATTTCTTAGTTTCTTGGTGTTAATTAAGTTAATTCCTTTAAGTTTTATAAGATATATAGATATATTTCTATAAATATGTACAATTGAGGACTTGATATGGATTTTTTAAGATATATTGAGAATTGATGATGATTATGTAGATAACTTGATAAATTATGATGAATTTACAAAATTTCTATTTGATAGTCTCTTGATCTGAGAATTTTATAAATTATTTTACTTCGATTCTTATTTTTTAATTTTAGAATATAAAATTAGACATGTTTAGAATCATTTGAGAGTTTGAATCGATTGAAAATTCTAAAAATTAAATTTTTAGTGAATTTACAAAGATGACCCTAAAATTCTAGAAATTGTTTGTATTAACAGTATACTACAGTGACAAATAATTTTTGATCTGCAATATGATCTTTAAAAATTACAAATTTATATAATATGATACATTTATATGTTTAATATGATATATTTAAAATTAAGAATTTAGATCAATGTGGTTAAATTGTTATGATTTTCTAAAATGTATCAACTCATTGCAGTATTTGATTAATAGAATTTTAAAGTTATGGAATAAAATAGTTTTAAAATACTTTTGACAGGAATTTTGAAGTGAAAAAGTTATCATGGATTAAGATATATGTCAAGAGTAATTCTATGATATTTTTATAATTTTTAAGTTAGTATAGGATTTTATAAAATTGGGAGACTGAATTTTGTTTAGTAAATGTCTTGATTCTATTAGGATAATAGTTTGGATTTGATGGTGTTTATGAAATGGATTGTGTAGGAATTATGGTATAATATTTATATATAAGAAGGATATATGAGTCAAGAATGATATATTTTTATTTTAGTGTAATTTGACATCATTTGATATATAAGAAAATTTTGTTAAGTGTAAATGGTCAGAATGACACATTTTGAGAAACCAAGTCATTAGACCAATTTGATGTGATAAGTGCAATATGTATAATTTTGTAAGCTATTTTAAAGTGTTTTGTGTGAATGGTGAGGCTTATGAAAGGATTAATCTCCATTTATAGATTATGGAGAATTAAGCCTTGTACTCGAAAGTGTTAAGAGGTAAGTATACTAGACTTTTACTGAAATCACAATAAACATAGTAATTTTTTATGAAATATAAAATATAAAAGATATATGTTTATGAATGTGAGCATTGACATTAAGTATGGACATACATGTTTTTATGAAAGTCAGCTTTTAAAATGAAATGTGTTTAACAAAGAAAGCTTTTGAAGTGGAAAATGTCTATGAGATACGTTTTGTGTTTTAAGGATGTTTGAACTCACTATTTACTTAGTAGGCACCTTATGTGATTTGTGGAGCTTTTATGTGTGACCTTTCCTTCTATATTGATATGTGTTATGTATTCCGTATGTAGAGAGGATCCTATTGGTACCTAAAGGAAGAGTGAGTCATCACATTCGTATGGTGGCGTATTGGTGCATGTGAGAGGACTCACCGATGATCAGGGCGAGGGTGTGGCTTCTACCTTCGGGCATAAGCGTTATATATGTGTAATTTAAACCTCACTTATACTATTCCTCTCATACAGTATGTTATCGACGGATGACATTTGGCTCATTATGTGATATGTGATATGAAAGTCATACTAAGTAGTAGTTGAGTGATGGTATTCCTATTATATGTTTTGAAAGAATATGTAAGCACTTACTTGACATGTGATTTGGTAAGATTATAATTTTGATTTATCACAGCATATCATACATATGCATTGTGGATATATATGTATTTGGATATATAAAAAACTAGTATGCTTACTGAGTTTTATACTCATTATAGTTTATGGTGATTTCAGGTAAATAAGGTACATGTGTGCTTAGCGGATTTGGCAAGGCTTTTGCTGTCCCTTGGGTTCCCTAAGTTGCTAGGTTGCTGAGTGTTTCATTTATGGACACGTGGTTTAAGATATTTGATTTATCCTTATTAAGTAAATACTTATGTTTTATTTTATTAGGTGTGGTTGTATTTAGTTTATATTTCACCAAGTATGGTCATGGGTGGAACTTTGTATTGAACTTATTAGCAACTTGTTAAGGATTCCTATATTGAATTTAAGATTGAAATTTTATACAATATTAATTATGAGTGTACATTATTGAATGAGTGTAAGTTATGTCATGTGTCAGATCTTTTGGGTTTGGGGCATAACATTTATACTTAGGTGGTGTCTTTTGTTCAATCACTGCACTTACCTGTTCTGCCAAAAACGTTATTTTCTTTACATGGTGTTTTTTATTTATAGTGCACAGATCCTTAATGACTTTGATATAAGTTGGAACCTATTTATAAAATACAACAAGGGAAGATTAATCTTAACTTGTGTCAAATGTTCTAAAATCTCACCTTGAATTTTTAAAAAATTTCCAACAGGTCGAAGAGCTTAAAGAAAAGGCACTGGGATTGAAAACTTATTTTCTGTTCCAACTGTGGCCTCTTTTTCAAGGACGGGGAGGGGAGGGGGGGGGGCGCAGGGCATCTTTACTATTTATAGATGTATTGGTTGGAGAAGTAGGCTCACTCACAATCTTACCACTTCGAGAAGTAATGGCATTGACTTTTTTTAGATTTTGTGCATCAGAAATTGAGGCTTGTGTCATGAAATGTCCTTTTAGATTGGATTGAGGTTGACATAGAAATTTACCTTACTCTTGTATATTTAAGGCACTAGTCAGCTTAGTGATTTAACTCTAGATTTCTTTATTTTCGTCCGCCACCTGAGTAAGAATAGTTTTAAATTTTTTATTAATCTTACTTTGTGCCTCTATTAATGCTTGTCATGTATCCTCTAAAGGACTCATAGTTGATCGTACATTATATTAAGGTGCACCATAAGACTTAGGTGCACCATAAGACTTGGGTGCTTGTTATTCTTATTTTCAATAGTTGTTGGCTTGTTGGTCAGATTTTCAACTAAAGTTTGGTTGGTTTCTTCAGCTAGAATTATAGGCTTTAGAGTAGGGTGAATAAGGCTTTTTGTACAGCTTTAGGGCATTACATCATTTCCCATATATCCCTCTCATCTCACTATAAGTGGGGCACTCTTGAGCTAATTGTTCCGCTTCTCTACAGACAAAACAGACATCGTGTGACTCAACCTTAGCAATCATATGAGTGACCTTTCTATCTTTGATTTTCAAGGCCTCTAATTCCTTAGTTAAGACCTCTAACTAGGCTTTAAGGCTATTCTCTTCCCTAATATGGAAAACTCCACTACGTCGTAGCCTATTTGTGCTTTCAGTAGTGCTAGGTCCAGTTTATGTATAGGCTTTTTCAGCTAAGTCATTAAAGAATTCTATGGCTAACTCCCCATTACACATCATCTTAACAAACTGCCTCTCTCTAATTGTGAGTCCCTCATAAAAATAGCTAACTAAGCGCCAATATTTATACCCATGGTGAGGGCGGAGATTTCTCTTTAAACATTTCCCAAGCTTGATACAAGGTTTCACTGTCTTTTTGGGAAAATGAAGAAATTTATCTTTTCAAGCCATTAGTTTTGTGTTATGGGAAGTATTTATTAAAAAATGCTTGGGTCATTTCTACCCAAGTTCCTATAGACCTCGGCCTTAAAGAGTATAACCAACTCTTTACTTTGTCTTTCAAAGAAAAGGGGAAAAATTGAAACCTAATAGTGTCTATGGCTTCGGGTTGGCTATGGAGGGTAGCCATTACCTCTTCAAATTCCCTAACATATATATAAGGATTTTCACTATCTAGACCATGAAAAGTTGGCAGAAGTTGTATCATTCCAGGTTTAAAATTCAAATGTGGTGTGTTAGGTGAAAATATAATGTATGATGGTGTGACAATGCGAGTAGGATGCAAGTAATCTTTTAGAGTCTTAACGGAGTGATTCTCTTCCTTTACAAATTGTGGTGGTAGTTCTAGTTCTAGTTCTACTTCTACTTCTTTCACAAATTTTTCTCATTTGTCTCTAAGTCGATACATATATCATAATAATTTTTTAAATACTTTTTTTAACTCTTTTTTGTTTTAATGAAAGAAGTTGTCAAGGAAAAATTAAGAAGTGGACAAATGAAAAGAAAAAAATGAGTTAGGTGGTAAAATCAACTATAAAATATAAAGTAAAGTATAATAAATAAATAAAAGAAAATGAATTATAAATGTTGACGTATTTTAGGGTGTATGCATGTGATTGTGTACATATTGAAAAAATAAAATTATGCATCATATACATGAATTTGGCAGCGAAATTTATCAAGTAATCAATATATACACATGTAGTTCAATTCTTAATAATTTAAGAATACAAAAACATACCTTTGAAGACCTCCGATGAAGATTTCCAATTCTGAATATCCTTACTCCAAGTTTGAGCTCACCTTGAAGTGCACTCTTATCCAATTCTAGTTCACAACAATCCGGTGGGATTGTGAAGCTAGAATAGCAGCAGTATGATCTCCAGCAACAAGGTTTTGATTATAGAAAGAAAAATATAAAGGATTTATTTTTCTTTCTCCTTTGGTTTTTCTCACAAGTCTTTATTCTTTGAAAAACTCTCTTAAAAATCAACTCTTCTTTTTACTCTCAACCCTTGCACGAATTTTCATTTACTCTCATGTTAACACAATTGAAACTCAATTATTTTAGTGGTTACAACAACTTTCACAAGTGCTCTACCAAAATTAGATTAAGTGGCCAACTACCAAAACTATTTTTGGTGGCCATTTTAATGGTCTAATAAAATTAACCATTAATTACAAAATGGTGCTTCACTAAATTTAGTTTATGTTTCTCAAATTAGGTATATCTTCCATTTAGGAATAAAATAATAAATAAATAAAATCATATTTTATTTATTTAAATAACATTTATTTAATTATTCAAAAACTATTTGAATAATTCATATTTACCTTATTTGATTTTACTAACATGGTAAATGGTTGAATTCATGGTAAAATAATTCATACAATAAAATTGTGCCACTTGTTAATATCTAATTAGTTAACAACTCTTGTCAACTAATTAAATAATATACTTAATATTTAAGTTTAAATAAGTGCACAACCCGAGGAACCCCGAAACATATATTCGGTTTGCTGGAATTTCTAGGATGGAACTGTTCAATTCATTATGCTGCCCCAGTGCACAACGAGTACACTTCATATTGTGAGACTCTCTAGGTCCACGCCCGAATTGTCATATGGAACTCCTCCATACGTCCGTGAACGATGCCCCACACACACGTTACGGATATTACAAAGCGGCGCGTTAGACCATACAAGTTGAGGTTATAACATATTCATATAATCCCTCCATTATTTATATTTGAGTAGAGCAGAGATATAGATCAACACCATCAAATCTCCATATGCCCGACTGAAAGCTTATCTCTTAAATTGTATTTCAATAAATAATATTTCCAAACACTTTTGTAATATTATTTATCCCTAGGGTTAAACTCTTTTCCCGGGAATTATTGCTTATGGCCATAAGACTTTCTGAAATACAATTTATAGAGTAATAGGATATAATACTCACCCAAATGAGCTGATGGATCCCATATCTATACACACCAGACTTCATGAGCATCGGACCATACCCAGCGACACCCAGCGGTCAGACCATGAAAGGTTTCTGACATGTGTAGAACCAACGTATGGTGGATCACTCACAAGCCCACCGTGGCACTCAGGTCAAAGGACCACAAATACTACTCAACTCGAAAGATCCTATATTGACGGCTTTATGGAATGTCTATTAGAGATCTTTGTGAGTCTGTTCAGTATTCAGTCCTTACTGAATACCTGTATCTCTATACGAGCTTCCACTAAACTCATGGTTTGCTAAGACTAACCATCTGGACCATCTAGATATAGACATACACCAATCTATATATTTGTTAAGGTATTCGCTAACAGACCTGCAACAGTGAAGATAGATCAGGAACATAATATTTGAGAACATATTTACATAATGACATTTTCTAGCACTATTTACAACTCTTTGCCATTATGTCATTACTAATACATTCTTAGGTTTTTGTCCCATTTCAGACAAGGCTCTAACTCTTTAGATATCGCTGACTCTTATAACCTGGTAACTCTTATCAGTGCCAACTCTTAGCATTTATAACTCTCACCGTTGCTAATTCTTAGCACTGATCTAAACTCATTTAGACCAGATCTGAACTCTTTCAGATCGTACAATATCTAAAACGTTACAAGCATCTTACCATATATAAATATAATTAGCGATTTATTGAAATAACAACACTAGTATAAATATTAAACAAATATTCATACATAATGGGATAGCACGTAAGCACAAATCCCAACAACTCCTACTTGCTTTAGTGCCATTCACGATGGTATCTAATGCCCACTGACTCCACATGTTTTTCAAATACATTTGGAGTTAAGGCTTTGGTAAGTGGGTCCGCTACATTATTTGTAGAATCTACTCTACAAACTATTACATCTTCTCTAGCCAAGATTTCTCTAATGACATGGTATTTTCTTTCCACATGCTTAGACTTTTGGTGAGCTCTCGGCTCTTTAGCTTGTGCAATGGCTCCGTTGTTATCGCAAAACAATGGTATAGGATCCATTGCACTTGAAACTATTCCAAGTTCAGCAACAAATTTACGTATCCATACTGCTTCTTTTGCTGCTTCTGAGGCGGCAATATATTCTGCCTCTGTTGTGGAATTAGCTGTTGACGACTGTTTGTTACTCTTCCAACTAACTGCAGCACCGTTGAGAATGAACACATATCCAGATGTAGACTTTTTATCATCTAGATCAGACTGAAAGTCTGAATCTGTGTATCCTCTCACTTGTAAGTCACTTTCTCCATATATCAGAAACTTGTCCTTAGTATCTTAAAGATATTAAGGACATATTTCACAGCCATCCAATGACCTTCGCCTAGATCAGAATGATATCGGCTTGTAACACTTACAGCCGTACTGATGTCAGGTCTCGTACATATCATGGCATATATCAAGCTTCCTACAGCTGATGCATATGGTATGTTAGACATTCTAACCTTTTCATCTTCACTTTGAGGACACATCTTCCTCGAAAGATGAACGCCATGTCTAAAAGGTATATTAACTGTCTTACAGTTACTGAAATTATACCTTTCCAAGACATTATCTATGTACGATGATTGAAAGAGTCCTATAAGCCTCCTAACTCTATCTCTATAAAGCTTTATACCTAGTATATAGAAAGCCTCTCCCAAATCCTTCATGGAGATATTCTTACTTAGGTAACTTTTGACTGATTGCAACATACCAATATCGTTTTCGATAATGAGTATGTCATCCACATATAGAACCAAGAAGACTACCCTGCTCCCACTACTCTTTTTATACACATAAGATTCTTCTTCGTTCTTGATGAAACCAGACCCTCTGATTACTTCATCAAAACAAAGATTCCAACTTTGGGAAGCTTGCTTAAGTCCATAAATAGACTTCTTCAGCTTGCATACTAAACCAGAAGTTTGGCTAGATGTAAAACCTTCCGGTTGTTCCATATAGATTTCTTCTTCAAGATATCCATTTAAGAACGCCATTTTTACATCTATTTGCCGAATTTCATAGTCATAATATGCAGCAATTGCCAGTAAAATTCGAATAGACTTAAGCATCGCTACTGGTGAGAAGGTTTCCTCATAATCAATCCCAGATCGTTGAGTATAACCTTTCCCCACCAGTCGGGCTTTAAAAGTCTCTACTTTCCCATCGGCCCCACACTTCCGCTTGTAAATTCATTTACATCCGATAAGAACAATTCCTTCAGGAAGCTCAACCAAGTCCCAAACTTGATTTTGATACATTGAGTCAATCTCAGATTTCATGGCCTCTTGCCATTTTCCAGAATCAATGTCCAACATCGCCTCTCTATAAGTTAAAGGATTATTTTCTTCAATCAAGAAAACACCAAGAGCATCTTCAAGTATTGTACCATACTTTTTAGATGGCCTTGATATCCTTTCTGACCTACGTGGAGGGTGTGTTAAAGGTATTTTGCTTGATTGAGCATGAGGTTCCATCGTTAGTTCATGTACATCCTGATTGAGTTCATCTAACTCAATCTTTCTACAATGTCCACGATCTAAGAGAAACTATTTCTCTAGAAAAGTGGCATTTCGAGCAATGAACACATTTCGTTCCTCGGGATCATAGAACTGGTATCCCATTGAATTCTTAGGATACCTAATGAACGGATACTTGTATCCTTTAGGTGCAAGTTTATCTTGTTGCGTAACTTTTACGTAAGCAGGACAACCCCAAATCTTAACATATTTAAGACTCAATTTTCTTCAATTCCAAATCTCATAAGGAGTAGAAGAAATAACTTTCGATGGAACTCTGTTCAATATGAGCAGCAGTTTCTACAGCATAGCCCATAGATATTCAGGGAGATCAATGAAGCTCATCATCGATCGAACCATATCTAATAAAGTTTGATTCCTCCTCTCCGAAACACCATTGTGTCGTGGAGTACCTGGAGGACTATATTGAGTGAGAATCCCATTCTCCTTTAAATAATTCAAAAATTCATTGCTCACGTATTCACTGCCTCGATCTGATCGAAGGCATTTGATATACATTCCGGTTTGTTTCTCTACTTCGATTCGAAACTCTTTGAACTTTTCAAAAGTTTCTGACTTGTGTTTTATAAGAAACACGTATCCAAATCGTGATAGATCATCAATAAAGATTACAAAGTATCGAAAGCCACCAAGTGCAATGTGATTCATTGGACCACATACATCACTATGTATAAGTTCCAATAAATCAGTGGCACGGTGTCCAACACCAATAAATGGAGCTTTGGTCATTTTCCTTTGAATACAAGATTCACAAACTGGATAAGGCTCTATAGTCAGATCAGGTATCTGACCATCCTTAACTAAACGGGTTAGGCGTCTCACACCTATGTGACCTAATCTCATATGCCATAATTCTATATCATTTAAAGTTTCTGATTTATTATCAGCATTCACCTGTACGTTCATGACATTTCCTACTGTATCCAATATATAATGCCCATTAATCAACTGACATTCAGCTAATAAAACATTATCCAAATCATACAAACATAAGGAAAGGTTCTGTACAAACATATGATATCCTTCACTGTCCAACACAGGAATAGAAATAATTTGCTGGATAATGTTTGGCACATAATAACAATTATTCAACACAACAATTTTATTACATGGAAGAAGTAAATTAAATCGTCCAATAGCCTCGACCTGTAGAAAATCTCCATTTTCAACACGAAGCTGTACTTCTCCAGGCTGTAACAGTCTAACTTCCTTCAGATCTTGCAACACATTGCAGATATGAGAAGGACAAGTAGTATCTAATACCAACCAATATTAGCATCAAATTCTAAGGAAATGTCAATAATAGGCAAGTCCATACCTGATGGTGTCTTCTTAATTGTGGCAAGGTATTTTGGGCAGTTTCGCTTCCAATACCCATCCTCATTGTAATGGAAACATTTTCCTTTTGCTTTGTTCTTATGTGGGGGCTTGGACATATGTTGCTTTTGAGGACCCATTCTGGGTGCATACATTACTTTTCGTTTATTCTTCCCTTTGGACTTCTTAAAAGTCTTCCGGGTAGATGATGAAGCACCCTAAACATAGAGGACTGTACTTCCTTTGTTCATATCCTCTTGAGCTGTTCTCAACATGTTATGTAGATCAGCATAAGTAAGAGTCAATCCTTGCATATTGTAGTTCATAATGAACTATGCAAATAACCTTCGAAGTGACTGAAGAATCAAACTATTCCCCAATCCATTGCTCAGTAAGAGATCTATGGCTTCCAATCTCTCAATATATGATATCATCTTGAGGACATGGGGACTTACTGGACTGCCCTCGGGTAGTCTAGCTTGAAAGAGAGATTTGGTAACCCTATATATCTCAAATTGTGGTCGGTCACCAAATAACTCTTTCAGATGGAGCATGATACTCCCAGCACTGTTCATGTGGACATGCTCCCTTTAGAGCTCAGTAGACATAGACGCAAGGATGTACGATTTGACTTTCAACTCATCATCCAACCATTTCCGATATGTCTCCTTTTCTTCTGGAGAAGCATCATCAGAAACAGCTTGGGGCAGGCGCTGATCAATTGCATATCCAAGCTTCTCCGAATCTAGAACTATTCTGAGATTCATAAGCCAGTCAGCATAATTTTCTGCACCTTGGAGTTGGTGCGCATCTAGGATACGAACTAGTGGGTTGCTTGAAGCCATTTAATCTTGATAACACAAAAGAAAAGATGTTAGCGGAATATTTCAATCGCTAATAAATAACGTTTTAGATCATGGGTATAACAGTTATACATTTTTTTAATCTAGAAAACACCCTCCCACTATTTTACATAATCTTTTTAATCTCTCAAACGGGAAAATGATAGTTTTAGATTCTTTAAACTATATAGTGAGAAGTGGATGTTATTGGCATTTTACTCTAGTCTCACGCTGTAGCAATATTGGCCTTTGTAAACCCAAAAGGTAGACAACTCTTGTCAATTGTATCTCATACAACTCTTTTAACTGATCCTAAATACACCTTATCCTCACGCTGTAGCAATATTAGATAAGTATATTTCAGATTAACTTGTCAATCATCAAATATATGCTACTAGTATAGCCCTCATACTGTAGCAATATTGGGCAATACGTTCACATATATTAGCCTCATCTTATCTTTAACCGACATAGCCCAAAACACCCCGACCAATCCCTCACGCTATAGCAATATTGGGAAAGACCAAAGTGAACCGCCTAATACCGTATTGACAAGATGGACATTATATAATATTATCTCATAACACTATATTATTTAATCTGATTTAGAGAGATTTTTATTTATTTATTATTTATAATATTTAATTATTATTACTATTAACAATTATAATAATTTTCGCATCTCATAGGAATCTAATTCATAATTAGAATATTTGTTTATGTAATTACAACTAACCTCCACCAATAGGGCTCTCATTGTAATTAATAAGCATAAATAAATATATATTACATTTAATACAATGATATAACAATTATAATTGTCATTAAAAAAATCTCACATGCAACATTTTCAAATTGGAGTGTAATATTAAGAATGATCAGCATTAAAAGTTGAATATTATAGCATTATACAATATAATGCTCCCCAAAATATTTGTACTCTTTTTTTTTGTTTTTTGTTTTCAACCTAATGCGTTCTGGGTTTCTGACTTATGAACGCCCCGGCTTTCAACATATGAACGCTCCTGCGTTCATTAATAGTAACGCCTCGACATCAAACACATACACGCCCCTGCGTTCAACACATGAACGCCTCAGCTTTCTGTATTTCCAACGCCCCTATGTTAAGAACTGAAATGCCACAGCGTTATACAACCAATGCTCCTGCGTTACACTCTTAACGCTCCTGCGTTCGGTACTTAAAGCCGCGGCGTTCATGTTACTACATGAACGCCCCAGTGTTAGGTTACTGACGTCACGGCGTTCTTTTACAGAAACTGTGTTTCTACACTTTAAACACTTCAAAATGCAATTTTTATTATTTCCAGACATTCTAAACATTTCATATCACACTTCAACAACCCAGAAATACAATAAACATGCTCTGATATCACTTGTTGACATATTTTAGGTGTATGTATGTGATTGTGTACATATTGAAAAAATAAAATTATGCATCATATACATGAATTTGGCAGCGGAATTTATCAAGTAATCAATATATACACATGTAGTTCAATTCTTAACAATTTAAGAATACAAAAACATACCTTTGAAGACCTCCGATGAAGATTTCCAATTCCGAATATCCTTACTCCAAGTTTGAGCTCACCTTGAAGTGCACTCTTGTCCAATTCTAGTTCACAACAATCCGGTGGGATTGTGAAGCTAGAATAGCAGCAATATGATCTCCAGCGACAAGGTTTTGATTATAGAAAGAAAAATATAAAGGATTTATTTTTCTTTCTCCTTTGGTTTTTCTCCCAAGTCTTTATTCTTTGAAAAACTCTCTCAAAAACCAACTCTTCTTTTTACTCTCAACCCTTGCACGAATTTTCATTTACTCTCATGTTAACACAATTGAAACTCAACTATTTTAATGGTTACAACAACTTCACAAGTGCTCCACCAAAATTAGATTAAGTAGCCAACTTGATGCGATATTTCTATATCATAAATTAAGTGCAAGTATACACTATCATATACAAGTAATAAAGAGACTAATTAGTCGGATGTCGAACCCACAGGGATAGTTTCTTCTTTTTAAACCAATTACTAAAATTATATCTTCCTAATAATTATTCAGAAAAATAAAAATCTAAGACTGAATGTAAGAAATATAAGACAAAAACACAATGTAAAGAAAATTAGGTGATAGCAATGTAGAGAAAACTTAGGATTAATATTATCTCTCAATATGTTTCTAATGATTAATCCTCTAATATTTAACTCACTTAGTCTTTATTATTGATCAAGACACCAATGTATTCACAAGCCTCTTCCAAGGTCATGCAAGTATACCTTAATTTACCAAATACCTATATTCCTATGGTACTTGTAATAAATTAAGATTCATTAAGATTAGGTCTTATTGATCATACATGCCAATTAGGTATATTCCTATCCTAAATTGAAACTTGCATATACAACATTGAATGTTACTCTACAATCATGCATCAAATTACCTAGGTCTAAATATTATGATTCCTCTTTCGAGTTTATCTATAATATTACCAATTCATTCACCATATATTGGCCAGATATATTGAAGCATTAAACACAAGTAATTTAAATAATAAAAGATTAAGTTTATTAAATATTCAAAGATATGGCAATTAAGCACACATATTGAGTTCAAATATTAACCCTAGAAAATAAGTTAGCTCATAGCTACAAGAGAACAGCAGTAAAAATAATTATAAGTCATGATACAATTATTAGCAAACCGATGTAGACGTCGAATTGCTCTTAATTGCGCTGCCTAGGAACTCTTGATGCCGAAAAACGTCTTGTATCTCTCTCTAAAGTTGCTTCAATTAAGCTCCTATTGCTCTCCAAGACTCGTGCTCTGTATTCTTGGTGCTCGTGGGTCGTCTTGGATTCCTTCTTGAAGGTTGGGAACGAGTGGCTTTATATAGGGATTGATATGAGCTTGAAAATCTCAATTCTCGTCAGACTAGGACTCGCACTACCGCTGGCGCGCTATGCAGTTGTCGCTGGGGCGACGCGTGAAAAAGCTATCACCGCTGGAGCGGTGGGATATTGGCACTGGGGCGCTGCATGAAAACGGCTTCACCGCTGGCGCGGTAAATTTCTGGCGCTGGGGCGCTATATGCGACTTAAGCAAGTCATTTTTCTTATTTCGATCACTATTTCAGCGCTGGGGCGATAGACTCAAATTTTGGAAACAATAATGCACATAAATAGCCATCTATTCTCATAAAATCATAAAATATCAACAATAAAAATATGAGAAAATATATGACAAATTTGCCCTTATCACAACTACCAAAATTATTTTTGATGGCCATTTTAATGGTCTAATAACATTAACCATTAATTACAAAATGGTGCTCCACTAAATTTAGTTTATGTTTCTTAAATTAGGTATGTCTTCCATTTAGGAATAAAATAATAAATAAATAAATAAAATTATATTTTATTTGTTTAAATAACATTTATTTAATTATTCAAAAACTATTTGAATAATTAATATTTACCTTATTTGATTTGACTAACATGGTAAATGGTTGAATTCATGGTAAAATAATTCATACAATAAAATTGTGCCACTTGTTAATATCTAATTAGTTAACAACTCTTGTCAACTAATTAAATAATATACTTAACATTTAAGTTTAAACAAGTGCACAACCCGAAGAACCCCGAAACATATTTTTGGTTTGCTGGAATTTCTAGGATGGAACTGTTCAATTATGCTGCCCCAGTGCATAACGAGTACACTTCATATTGTGAGACTCTCTAGGTCCACGCCTGAATTGTCATATAGAACTCCTCCATACGTCCATGAACGATGCCCCACACACATGTTACGGATATTACGAAGCGGCGCGTTAGACCATACAAGTTGAGGTTATAACATATTCATATAATCCCTCAATCATTTATATCCTAGTAGAGCAGAGATATAGATCAACACCGTCAAATCTCCATATGCCCGACTGAAAGCTTATCTCTTAAATTGTATTTCAATAAATAATATTCCCAAACACTTTTGTAATATTATTTATCCCTAGGGTTAAACTCTTTTCCCGGGAATTATTGCTTATGGCCATAAGACTTTCTGAAATACAATTTATAGAGTAATAGGATATAATACTCACCCAAATGAGCTGATGGATCCCATATCTATACACACCAGACTTCATGAGCATCGGACCATACCCAGCGACACCCAGCAGTCAGACCATGAAAGGTTTCTGACATGTGTAGAACCAAAGTATGGTGGATCACTCACAAGCCCACTGTGGCACTCAGGTCAAAGGACCACGAATACTACTCAACTCGAAAGATCCTCCATTGACGACTTTATGGGATGTCTATTGGAGATCTTTGTGAGTCTGTTCAGTATTCAGTCCTTACTGAATACCTGTATCTTTATACGAGCTTCCACTAAACTCATGGTTTGCTAAGACTAACCATCTGGACCATTCAGATATAGACATACACCAATCTATATATTTGTTAAGGTATTCACTGACAGACCTGCATCAGTGAAGATAGATCAGGAACATAATATTTGAGAACATATTTGCATAATGACATTTCCTAGCACTATTTGTAACTCTTTGCAATTATGTCATTACTAATACATTCTTAGGTCTTTGTCCCATTTCAGACAAGGCTCTAACTCTTTAGATATCGCTGACTCTTATAACCTAGTAACTCTTATCAGTGCTAACTCTTAGCATTTATAACTCTCACCATTGCTAATTCTTAGCACTGATCTAAACGCATTTAGACCAGATTTGAACTCTTTCAGATCGTATAATGTCTGAAACGTTACAAGTATCTTACCATATATAAATATAATTAGCGATTTATTGAAATAACAACACTAGTATAAATATTAAACAAATATTCATACATAATAGGATGGCACGTAAGCACAAATTCCAACAGTAAAGTACAATAAATAAATAAAAGAAAATGAATTGTAAAGTATAATAAATAAATAAAAGAAAATAAACTGTAAAGTACAATAAATGAATAAAAGAAATAAAAAATAAAATAAAATACAGCAAATGAACAAAAAAAATAAACTGTAAAGTGCGATAAATAAATAAAAGAAAATAAACTAAATTAGGTAGTAAAACCAACCATAATAAATAAAGGAGAGAAATAAAATACAACAATTTAATAAAAGGAGATAAATTGTAAAGTACAATAAATAAAGAAAAGAAAATAAATAACAAGTAAATAAATAAACAAACTATAAAATACAATAAATAAATAAAAGAAAATAAGCTATAAAATATAATAAATAAATAAAAGAAAATAAATTGAGTTAAGTGGTAGAACCAATCATGTAAAATTAAATAAAAATACAAGAAGATAATAAAATAGGCTAGGTGGTAGAACCACCTATGAACAATAAAATAAATTACAATAAAGGAAATAAATTTAAAAACTAAAATTTTACAAAAAAAAAGTAAATTTACAAAGTTACTGCTTTAGTATTAATAAACGCAAACTACTTTCACTTAGTGTGCCTCTCCGACAACGGCACCAAATTTTGTTTACTCTTAAATGCAATGCAATTATCGTAGTATAGATTAAGGTGTCGATCCCACGATAAAGCTTTTGAAAAAATATGTTAGTGAAATAAAAATATTAAAACAGTAACAAAAGAGAAAGTTAACTAATTAGTTTATATGGATGAGATAGAATTATTTTGAATTAAAGAAGAAGTCTTATGATGATGTAAGGCTTCAAGAATCACAATTATGTTTCATAAATTTGTTCTATACATTGATTTAGTATTTATAACTCAATTGAAAGTTTCACATCCCAAACAATCAATCGAAAAATATGTAAAATATAACACATTTGATAATACATGTATTTGATATGACTAAACTCTTTGCAAATATTAACACAAACTATGTTCATTTATACAAGTTATCTAAGATCGACAATATATCATTTTAAAAATATTATAGTAAAAAATCAAGTTGAATATCAAACAATTATTGTCTTTACACGTTATCTAAGATCGACAATATATCGATTAACGTGAAAATAACTTATTAAATTTAAAAAAAAACGAGCAGAGTTTTCCTTGGTTTTTTGAAATCCAATACAAAACCTGCAAAGAAAATTTCACTTCTACTTCAAACAGCTTCTCAATACTTCCAAATAGAACTTTCGGTCTTTTCCAAAACCAAATCCAACTCAACTCAACAAGTTCATTTTGATCACAAAACTGGCATACTAATAAAAGTGAAAGGATCATTATAATATTGAAACCTCTTCTTGTTTGTCCAAAATATATGTACAATACACAAGCCTATAACTATTATGTAAAAAGAAAAAAGAGTGCTACTTAGCATATTTATATTTACAAAATGATCGTCCGACTGGGCCACTAATCAGTCGTAGGAGAATCAGCGACTTGAGTACCGAGGCCTGCACCTGGAGGGGGTTAAAAAATATATAACACAAAATGAGTGAGCTAAAGGAGCTCTGTGAGTGCATTTAAGATTTTTAATAAAATAAAATAAAATTCTGCATAAATATTAAATTCTAAAAGACATGCATAAATCATGCTTCTAAAACTTGTATAAAGCTGTAAAATAATTTTTAACATCATATGCTGATGAAATCTTGTCGAGCAGGTTTTATTTACATCTTCGAAAAATAATATCCAAAATTTGTAAGACATAAATAACTATCATGTACATATATAAATACATAATATGAGTTTAGTAGCTCGAAAACTATTAAAACCCGTGCTCAACCATTTTCTTTCTAAACTGTACCAATGGTAACTCTAAAGCTCTATACTCACGCATCGACTCAACTAGCACTGCATACGTGAGTAGGTCATGGACCATCTCAACTTGCAACACCCACTGTGACATCTGAAGACGTCTCACTAACTATGCAGCGGAATCCTACATCGCCTACTGATGCGATAATTCTATATCATAAATTAAGTGCAAGTATACACTATCGTATGCAAGTAATAAAGAGACTAATTAGTCGGATGTCGAACCCACAGGGATAATTTCTTCTTATTAACCAATTACTAAAATTATGTCTTTCTAATAATTATTCAGAAAAATAAAAATCTAAGACTGAATGTAAGAAATATAAAACAAAAACACAATGTAAAGAAAATTAGGTGATAGCAATGTAGAGAAAACCTAGGATTAATATTATCTCTCAATATGTTTCTAATGATTAATCCTCTAATATTTAACTCACTTAGTCTTTATTATTGATCAAGACACTAATGTATTCACAAGCCTCTTCCAAGGTCATGCAAGTATACCTTAATTTACCAAATACCTATATTCCTATGGTACTTGTAATAAATTAAGATTCATTAAAATTAGGTCTTATTGATCATACATGCCAATTAGGTATATTCCTATCCTAAGTTGAAACTTGCATATGCAATATTGAATGTTACTCTACAATCATGCATCAAATTACCTAGGTCTAAATATATTGATTCCTCTTCTGAGTTTATCAACATATTACCAATTCATTCACCATATATTGGCCAGATATATTGAAGCATTAAACACAAGTAATTTAAATAATAAAGGACTAAGTTTATTAAATATTCAAAGATATGGCAATTAAGCACACATATTGAGTTCAAATATTAACCCTAGAAAACAAGTTTAGCTCATGGCTACAAGAGAACAGCAATAGAAATAATTATAAATCATGATACAATTATTAGCAAACCGATATAGACGTCGAATTGCTCTTAATTGCGCTGCCTAGAAACTCTTGATGCCGAAGAACGTCTTGTATCTCTCTCTAAAGTTGCTTTAATTAAGCTCCTATTGCTCTCCAAGACTCGTGCTCTGTATTCTTGGTGCTCTTGGGTCGTCTTGGATTCTTCTTGAAGGTTGGGAACGAGTGGCTTTATATAGGGATTGATATGAGCTTGAAAATCTCAATTCTTGTCGGACTAGGACTCGCACTACCGCTGGCGCGCTATGCATCTGTCGCTGGGGCGACGCGTGAAAAAGCTATTACCACTAGAGCGGTGGGATATTTGCGCTGGGGCGCTGTCTCGTCGCTGGGGCGGTGACTTTCTGGCGCTGCGGCGCTATACGCAACTTAAGCAGGTCGTTTTTCTTATTTCAATCACTATTTCAGCGCTGGGGCGATAGACTCAAATTTTGGAAACTTTGCATTTTAGTCCCTGTTTTTGCTCCTTTTGCGTTCTTTCTTTAAATTTCGTTCAAGTCCCTATAAATAACAATAATGCACATAAATAGCCATCTATTCTCATAAAATCATAAAATATCAATAATAAAAACATGAGAAAATATATGACAAATTTGCCTTTATCAAATTCCCCCAAACTTAAATACTTGCTTGTCCTCAAGCAATAAAATAAAACTAAGAGAGAAACAAAGGGTTATACTTGACTCATTTAACAAAACAAAACAAAATATACTAATACTAGTAAGATGATCAAAATCATTATCTCAAAGGCTAACGAAATGATACAAATCCTTAAGATAGACAAATAGCTATTAACAATTCTAATTATCTTCATTTAGTCCCTCATTCTTCCTCATAAATAATCACCATGTATATGTGTGCAAGTAACAAGCAAATAGCGAAAACCATACTTTGATTTACTTTATACTTTAGTTTGTACAGAAAAGATGATGTCTCGGCATTTAATTTGTATAATGACACTTCCATAAGCTTGTCTTTATTACCCCTCTCCACTAATGTAGAAAATCACATGTCTAGAGATCTATTTAGGACTTTACTTTAGCTTGTAACGTAAGGCTAGGGTCAAGGTGGGATAAAAGGATAAATATATGAAGTTCAATTCACACCATGAACACTTAGATTTTACCTAGAAACCTCTTGATCTTCTTTTCCTTGTATTATCTCTTCCCCCAAATTTATTGTGTTCCCATCCTTCTTTTCAACCTTTTATTTTTCAAAGAATTTCTTCTTTTTTTTTTCTTAAGTTGGGGGTATTTTATTTTACTTTTTTTTTTTTTGAATACCCCCAAACTTAGATTGACAAATACCACCCAAACTTATTTTTCTCATATCACCACAACTTTTTTCTTTTCAAGAGTATTTCTAAGTAAATGCAAGGTTTATGGTGTTACGGGTAAAGTTTGGATAAGTAAACTTTAAGTCTTGGGCTTGTAATGTGGTTAAACCAAAGAATGGGTAATTAGGCTCAAAATAGGGTACTAGGGATAAAATATACTCTAAAAGGTAGGCTAGAAAGGCTCAATCGGTCCAAAGATGGCCTAATGTCATTTCCCTATTCATGTATTTTCTAGAATTTCGCCTCAAGTAGTAACTAAAGACAAGTTCTAGAGTATTGGTCTTCGAGACTGTGGTGTACTCTCTAAAATATAAGTATCTCTAAGTAATAGTTATAACTATTCATGCTTTAGGGTACTAGGGATAAAATATACTCTGAAAGGTAGGCTAGAAAGGCTCAATCGGTCCAAAGATGGCCTAATGTCATTTCCCTATTCATGTATTTTCTAGAATTTTGCCTCAAGTAGTAACTAAAGACAAGTTCTAAAGTATTGGTCTTCGAGACTGTGGTGTACTCTCTAAAATATAAGTATCTCTAAGTAATAGTTATAACTATTCATGCTTTAGGGTACTAGGGATAAAATATACTCTAAAAGGTAGGCTAGAAAGGCTTAATCGGTCCAAAGATGGCCTAATGTCATTTCCCTATTCATGTATTTTCTAGAATTTCGCCTCAAGTAGTAACTAAAGACAAGTTCTAGAGTATCGGTCTTCGAGACTGTGGTGTACTCTCTAAAATATAAGTATCTCTAAGTAATAGTTATAACTATTCATGCTTTAATAAGTGCTCAAAAAATTGGTGATTATGAATAAGGTCAAATTTGTTCCTAAACTTAAATAATCAAAATTGTCTCAAGTATCTATCATTCCCTATGGATGTGTAAAAATAAATTCAACCATGTATTCTTTTTCTTATCATAGACTAATGATCATCTTATCAAAACCTAATAAAAATAAACAAAACACATATGAAATAAAAATATAACTTTTTTTTTTTTACATAGGGTTTTAACTAAAATATATGAAGCAGCACGAACATAAAGCGTAGAAATATTTCCCTCCCCACATTTAAACTAAAACATGGCCCCCATGTGAAGAAAGAATAAACAAAATTCCAAAAACTTCCCTGTAAAAATAATCATCCAAGATCGCTGGGGTCAAAGAGAAGGTCTTCAAAATCAATGTCTGGTGATGGTGGAGGTGAAGGGATCACCGGAGGCTGTGGTAGAGTCGAAGGATCGAGTCCAAAGGATGTGACAGTAGCCTGGGTCCATTGGATTAAATACCTCCAAGTAGCGTTAGAAGTACGCTTCATAGAAGTCATGCGGGCCTCCAGTTGAGCTAGGCGCTCATGGATAGGTAACGGGCGAACGGCAGCAGCAGGGCGACGAGGGGCCTCAGGAGGGGGCGGGTTCGCCGCAATCATCCGACGAATGATAGGAGTAGATAACACGGCGGCTGGGGCGTTCCGTTCCTCTCGCTGGTCCCAAGTAACGCCGGCCCGTGCGCATAGCTCTGTAATTAAGGATGGGAAAAATAACCTGTTGTTAAGGCGGGAACATGCCAAAATCTCTGCATAAATAATCCGTCCAATGTCAAGCGGTCGATGAGTTATGATGGCAAAAAGATAGATGGCACGGAGTTTGGTGATGTCACTGGTGTGTGAAATTGGCATGAGTCTTGCTGCGAGGAAGCTATACCAAGCTTTAACTTCTAGACGCATATGGCGAGACATGAATGTCATAGGTAGTTCGTTGATTACATGCCACTGCGTCCCTGGTGTACATAGAGTAGCAATGATTTCCTCGTAGTTTGGGTTATTTCTGAGTTCTGCCATATTATCCTCAATCTCTGCTGGTAACCCAAAATAAGCATTAATCGTTGCGGGATCAAATGCTACTCTCTTTCCTCGAACAAATACCCGCCCATAGTTGTCGCGCTCACTTGCGTTGGCGTAAAACTCACGTACAATAGGGACTATGCTGTGCCCTGGCTGTGTACAGAATTGTTCCCAATGACGCTCTCGGATCATATCTCCAATGCTGGGAATATTTAAATTTTCTAAATCAAAACCTCGTTCTGCAATAAAATCTTTCTTTAAATTTCGTTCAAGTCCCTATAAATAACAATAATGCACATAAATAGCCATCTATTCTCATAAAATCATAAAATATCAATAATAAAAACATGAGAAAATATATGACAAATTTGCCCTTATCACCTACATATAGCAAGACAATACCCCACACACATAGAGCGACTCACATGACTCGACAACCCGACTTTCCAGAGTTAGTGACACACCTCCCAATACCTACCCATGTGTATGGGATATATCGGCCAGGTCTTAAACTATCACCACCACCATAATCTGAGGATACCAATGGCCTTTGAAACTAATATAGTAGTTTTAAAGTTGTTTCTTAAACCAAACATGTAAATGTATATCTATGGATATATATCAAAATCGTAAAACATGTTTAAGCATTAAAAGCACATAAAGCATACAATTTTAATATACAGAAACATATTAAACGAAAGATAAACAATGACAGATTTTCACTCATAACCGTTCCGAGCTCAATTTTGCTTCGGACTTCTGTTTCTGTTATTGGTCTCGATTTTCTTCACCTACACGCAATAAATGATATTTAGAACCTTTAAAAATGCTAAAATTTTTGTCGGGGTCTAATATACGTGGGTGTATGCATGTGCTATTGTGCTTATTGCCTAAAGTACGTATCATATACTAATTTGTACGCGGCGGAAGCGTGAAATATACAATATATACAATATATTAATCACATTAATATATTAGAAGGTTTGAGAACTCATCTTAACGTGTAACGTTATACACGTATTTTTCTGGAGTCCGCATGGAGACCAACTCGCGGCCAGTTCTAGTCACTAACACGGTGGGCTTGGTGAGCTAGAACAACAGCCTTATATCTAGCACTGGGTTTACTCTTAAATCCCAAAATAGTCGGTGTGTACCTTTTTATCATTTTCTCCAAAAGAATACGAAATAGAGACTGAAGCAATTAACAATTACTTCTAAGACACTATAGAGAAAAATAAAACAATTTCTTTCTTCTTCTTCTTCTTTCTTCTTTTTCTCCATTTCTCTCTTTTCCTCTCAAGGGCACACACCCACACTTCACTTCTCTCTCTCTCTTTATATATATATATAATAAAATAATAATATAAATATAATATATTATATAATATAAATAATAATATAATATAATAAGAGAGATGTTTTGATTATTTAACCATTAAATAATATAAATATAAAATGACTATTTTGCATTTTATAAATAGTTACTAAGCATACCCCTTAGTGGGTCCCACCAAATTCCACACTTGGGTAAACTCAACTGAGGGTCCACAATACGCCACGTGTCATAATACAATGAGTAAATAACAATTATTTACTAATTATTGTATTTAACACTTAAATACAGATAAGCACGCATTTTTGTGGTAGTGCTAAATATTGCTAAATTAAACACTTTAATTCGGTACGCTGTCTCATACATAACGAGTATATCCATATCGCGGGACTCCCTAGGTCCTACACCCAATTTGTCAAATGGAACTATTCCATGAGTCCGTGAGCAATGCCCCACGCACACGTCACGGATATTACAAATTAGCACGTTGAACCATACAAGCTGAGGTTACAACTCATACATATAGTCCTTCTTTCATGATATCCTGAATGTGCGGGGATATAGATTATCACCGTCAAATCCCCTAGTGCACATCCATATCTTATCTCCAGACTTGTATCTCACTGAACAATATGTGCAAACGTCTTTGCTATATTGTTCTACCCCGGCAGAACTCTTTCCCGGGATTGACACTTATGGTCACAAGACTTTCTGAGATACAGTCTTGAAGCATCTGGATATCAAACTCCCTATTTGAGTTGACAGATCCCATATCTGTACACACCGAACTCCATAAACATCGGACCATACACAGCGACACCCAATGGTCACACCATAAAAGATCTGTGACATGCGTGAAACCAAAGTATGGCGGATCACTTACAAGCCCACCGTGGCACTCAAGTCAAAGGACCACGTATACTACTCAACTCGGGAGGACCCTCTGTTGACGGCTTATATGGGATGTCTATCGAAGGCCCTTATAAGTCTGTCCCATATCCAGTCCTAACTGGATACCAATATGTCAATACGAGCTCCAAGCTCACGGTCGACTAGGAAAAACTATCAATACCCTATAGGTACGACATATGCTTATCTATATTTAAAGGTATCCACCGATAGACCAGCATCGGCAGAAATAGATCAGGGATAATTATTCGAGAACATACTTACGCAACTAGCATTTCTTAGCACCCGATTGCAACTCTTGCAATTATGCAATTACTAGTATATTCCTAGGTTTATGTCCTATTACAGACAAGGTTCCAACTTTTAGATCTGCTGAAAATTATAATCAGCTAACACTTAACTGTGTTAACATTTAGCATTTATACTTCTCAACGTGGCTAACCATGAACCCTTATCTAAACTCTTTTAGATCTGATTCGAACTCCTTCATATCTACAATGTCAGTAACGTTACATTGCATAGTACCATATTAATGGTTATTGGCGATTTAATGAGAATGTACACTTGTATAAATACACAAGTAGATGTACATTTAGGGATGGCACGTAAGCACCAACCCTAACAAAAATTTCATTTAACTAATAAGCGCCCTAATTGGCTTACAAAGCCTGGATGGATACTACTTTCAAATTTTTATTTACAAAGTCATTCAATCTTATCTAATTCACCATCCGATGCCCTAAAAATTGCTTAACACCCTATAACTTTGGTTGGATATAATTTCCCTTTACCTTACCAAAATAGATAATTTGGTCCCATTTTCTTCAATTTTGATTTTCCATCAACCATAGACATTCAATTTACATAAGGCACGATTTATACATAACAATTCAACTAAAACACCACTCAAGCCCTATAATCCCCTAAGTGGGCGAATTCACCTTCTTCACCAAACACCCTTCTTTTCTCAATTTCTTATTCCAATAGCATTCAAATCAAGCCAATTTAATTCTAATGCCCTAATTATAACCAATTGAAGTTTTTACATCAAAGTCACCTAAAATCCTAATTCTTACCTTACTAGTTTCTTTAATTTGATGACTCTTTTAAGCTCCACACTTGAATTCAACTCAATCTAATCAAGAATACACACAAGAACATTAATGAAAGTCATCATAGAAAATTCATCAGACACCATCATCAAATAGTGCTTTTCTTACCTATTTTCCTTGAATTCTCACTATTGAAAGCTTCAATTGATTTTAGAAACATGTATTTGTCTTTATTTTAGCTTGAACAAGCATGAAAAATCATGAAATTAATTTGGGTTTTACTGTAGCAGTGTCACCTCTCTCTTGGCCGAAATTCCTCATTTTGATCTCTAAAATATTTTACTTTCATCTCTAAAACATTATACACAGTTCCACCTTTATATAGTGCTCTCTCAATTGTCTAATTTGCCCCTCAAATTACTCTAAATTTTTAATTCGCCATTAGTTAGAAAGTAAGTATGTAATTGGTTCCTTTATAACTATTTAGTTAGAATAGTCAAAGGAACTAACTAGACTTCTAACTTGGCGACCTATGAAATTGTCTCTAATTGGTCCATTTTCTACCATATGAATTGTGTTTCTCAACAAGGGCTTGTTCCATGCATAACCCTTAAATAGAAATTCATGTAGTAATTTAAAATTTTCTTTTCCATGCCAATAGAGAAAAATTTCAAAAATATTCTAGGGTCATCCAACGCTCCGACCAAGTGTGAAATTACCAATTTAGGTCTAATGCCTCTCATGCGCACCATAAAAAACATTTCTAATAGGGTTGGAATTGGGTAACCTACGGTGTCTTTATTACTCTATACCAAAATCTAGGTACCAATACTACTAATAGGGATTGGATATTACAATTTCACCTATCCTTTAAAAAAATTTATCCTCAAAATTAAAACCATATCTGTGTGGAAGAGGTGGGGATGTTATACTCGCATCTGATCTTCGCATTCCCACATAGCTTCTTCTACTCCATGATTCATCCATAACACTTTCACTAAGGGAATGCTTTTATTACAAAGTACTTGTTTTTTTTGGTCAAGGATTTGCACATGCTTCTCTCCGTAAGTCAAATTCTCATTCAATTCTATTGATTGTTCCCTTAGGTGTGCGAAGGATCTGTTAAGTACTTACAAAGCATGGAAACGTGAAACACGTCATGGATTCTAGCCAGATTTTTTAGTAACCGTAGACGATATGCCACCTCTCTAACTCTTTAAACTATCTCGTACGGCCCAATGTATCGGGGACTCAGCTTTCCTCACTTCTCGAATCTTAGTACTCCCTTTCATGGCGATATCTTTAGAAAGACCTTATCACTAATCTGAAACTCCAGATCTCTTCTTCTATTATCTGCATAACTCTTCTGTTTATCGTTAGTTATTTTTAACCTCTACCTAATAACTTGAATCTTTTCTAAAGTAATCTGGATAATTTTTGGGCTGATCAACTTTCTTTCACTTACCTTATCCCAATAAACTGAAGTTCTACAGTTCCTACCATACAATGCTTCATATGGTACCATCCCGATGCTAGTCTAATAGCTATTATTGTAGGCGAACTCTATCAGTGGCAAATGAGTATGACAACTCCCTTAAAACTACATAACACACAATCTAAGCATATCCTCAAGTATTTGAATTATCCGCTCAGACTGGCCATCCGTCTGTGGATGAAAGGTCATACTGAAATTCAATTTAATACCTAGAGCTTTCTGTAAGCTGGGCCAAAATTGAAAAGTAAATCGTGGATCCCTATCTGACATAATGGACACTGGAATGCCATGGAGTCATACCACCTCATCTATGTACAACTGGGCTAATTTATCTAAAGAATAATTGCTTCTAATAGGTAGGAAATGAGGCAGATTTTATTAGTCTATCGATAATTACCTACATTGCATCATTGCCTCTTTGGCTATAAGAAAGTCCTACCATGAAATCCATCGTTATTCTATCCCATTCCTACTCAAGAATCGAAAGGGGTTGCAAGAGCCCTACAGGTTTCTGATTCTTAGCTTTTACTTGCTAGCAAGTTAGGCATCTTGAGACAAATTTGGCTATATCTTTCTTCATGGCCTTCCACCAGTAGTGCTCTTTTAAGGTATGGTACATCTTTGTGCTCCCCAGATGCATAGCATATGTAGAACAATGAGCTTTTTTTATAATCTCTATTCTTAACTCATTTACATTCGGTACACATAATCTCTGACCCAAGGTTATTACACCATATTTGGTCACTGAAAGATCTTTCCGCTGCCCAGACTCGATTTCACCCTTCAATTTAACTACCTGTAGATCTTGAGTCTGTAGTTCTCTGATTCGATCAACTAGTATCGGATGGACCTTAAATGTGGCTAATAGTGCTCCCGAATCTGATAATTCTAATTTTACACCCAAAGACCTCAATTCTATCAACATTGATAGGTATGTAACCTTCAAGTGAGTTATTGAACCAACAAGCTTCCTGCTATGACATTAGCTTTACTTAGATGGTACTCCATGGTGTACTTATTGTTAGAATTTGTGCTTACGCGCCATCCCATAATGTATAAATATATAGTGATTATATTTATACAATTATTATTTCTAATAAAATCGTTAATATTATTTTTATTAAATGGTAAGAAGCTTGTAACGTTTTAGACATTGTATAATCTGAAGGAGTTCATATTTGATCTAAAAGAGTTTAGACCAGGGCTAAGAGTTAGCAACACTAATAGTTATAAACACTAAGAGTTAGTAGTACTAAGAGTTAGCAAAATCTAATGAGTTAGAGCCTTGTCTGAAATGGGACAATGACCTGAGAATATATTAGTAATGATATAGTTGCAATGAGTTGCAGATGGTGCTAAGAAATGTCATTATGCAAGTATGTTCTCAAACATAATGTTCCTAATCTAATTTCATCGATGCAGGTCTATCGGTGAAACCCATTAATATAGATTAGTGTATGTCTATATCTGGATGGTCCAGATGGTTAGTCTTAGCAAACCATGAGCTTAGTAAGAAGCTCGTATAGAGATGTAGGTATTCAGTAAGGACTGGATATTGAACAGACTCACGAAGACATCCAATAGACATCTCATAAAGTCGTCAATGGAAGGTCTTCCGAGTTGAGTAGTATTTGTGGTCCTTTGACCTGAGCGCCACGGTGGGCTTATGAGTGATCCACCATGCTTTGGTTCCACACATGTCAAAAACCTTTCATGGTCTGACCGCTGGGTGTCGTTGGGTATGGTCCAATGCTCATGGAGTTCGGTGTGCATAGATATGGGATCTATTAGCTCATATGAGTGGGTTGTATATCCTAATGCTCTGAGATTGTATTTCAGAAAGTCTTGTGGCCGCAAGCATAAACCTCAGAAAAGATATTCCGGAGGAATAAACAATATCCACAAAAGTGTTTATGGATATTGTTTTATGAAATATAAATCTGGAGATAAGTTCGTGGTTGAGCAAATAGAGATTTAAAGGTGATGATCTATATCTCTGCTCTTCAAGGATATAAATGATGGAAGGATTATACGAATATGTAATAACCTCAACTTGTATGGTCTAACATGCTAATTTGTAATATCCGTAACTTGTGTGTGGGACATTATTCACGGACGTATAGAGGAGCTCTATATGATAAATTAGGTGTGAACCTAGAGAGTCTCACAATATGAAGTATACTCGTTGTGCACTGGGTAGCGGGTAACCCTACGGTGTCTTTATTACTTTATACCAAAATCTAGGCACCAATACTACTAATAGGGATCGGATATTACAGAAAGTATGACTGAAAATATATGAAACATGAGAATTATAATATCTGGATTATAGAAAAATAATAGATACAAGTTTAGATACAAGCAAACTTACAAACATTTGTAGCTCTTGACAAATAATCAAAGTATATAATTAAATTTATTACACTTAAAAGCTCATCTTAAGCTTTACCAAGAACTCTAACCTAGGTTACAATGCATGGTAAAGAGAAATTATATGAGAGAATTGTAAAGCATTCAAAAAACCTTTCATTAGCCTTCTAAGAGTGTCCTTATACAGGCAATAAATGGAAATAAGTTTAGTGTGACTCAATCTTCAATAATTTAGGCTACCCACTCCTTCACCTAATTACTGTACCTTTTTAACAATGAAAATAATCGATGTAGCCATTTTGGTCGACATAATAGTTATAGTATTTTATCTCTTCTTTCCACATCAATAAGGTTCATTCAATTTGGATGAGTATCCAATGTAATATGGATAAAATACCAAAGATATATCATATTTTGATCAACAACCCTTTTACCAATTTACAATACAATTTGGTCCATGATAACAACTTCTTAGGATTTTTCTATCAACATAAGAGTTGTTGATAATTAAGTCAGTATTTTTTAGCTTCAAGAATCATACTGATTGGGTATGTATTTTGTGAAATACGGTCCAAATACATGAGTTTGATCAAGCTGATCGGAACTTGTAATCCAGTTCTGTTATATCTCAATTTTGGCCCATAAAATGTTGGATTTGGCTTTTTAATTATTCTTCAAGTTTGTGTAAAATTAAGTCATGTTATTCTAGGTTCAAGAATTTCTTCATTTAAATTTCTACATTAAGAGTTATGTCCATTTTACCAAACTTGTGTAAATAACAATCATTAATCACAATTTAAGGACAACACTTTATTTCAAGCTTAAAAATACAAAAATACTAAAACTAATGACATTAAATGGTGACTGAATGTCTTAACAAATATGTATTTTATTGTGCTCATCAGCTGGCCTCTTGGCCTATCTACCTTTGTATTCCTATCATCACTAAATACTTCGTCATCTCAGCATATTTTTTGTTTATATTTTTTAGGTGCCATTTCTGTTAACTTCTGAAATAAAAACTCCTGCCAACTCTTTCCCTCATTCTCTGTCTTTATTAAATATAATATACTTTCTTTTCTACATTTCACTTTCCTTTCTCACATCAGTCTTCATTTCTAGTTCTTAGTCATCTGCATTAAATAACTTCGAGAAGTCCCTCATCGTTTTTACTAGCTCATAGGTTCCTCTTTCTAGGTTTGGATTTGGGTTCTTGCTTCTATCAGGTTGCTCCTTTGCTTTTGAGTTATTTTCCATTTTTACCATCTTTATTTGTTGTTGTGGCCTTTCTTTGTAAATGACCCTCATTCTTATTTGTGTCTCATTCCTTTGGTTTTGATCAGACCCTTATTGGCTATTCTTAAGTGGCTTGGGCTGCTTAATAGAATCACTAAATATCCTTACTATCATCCATAGACCAAATGTAAAATCTCCATTTTCAGTCAAATCCTTATATTGTTTCCCAATTTCATCTCCCTTCTGCTGTTTCCTCTAAATAAGTTCCAGACACTTCCTATAAGCATGCCCAATTTGACCACAGTAATAACAAAAGTATGGAAAATTTTCATATTAAATTAGAAGGATGATTTCCTCTTGCTTCCTCTGGACTCCTACCATAACAAATATTTCAAGAGGCTTAATGACATCTACCTTCACTTGAACTCTTGCAAACCTTCAATGTAGTATCCTCTGTCATCTAACTCAACTTCATTTACTTGACCTACCTTACCTTCTATCATTCTAACCATTTCTCTTTGCATACATAACATTGGTAAATTATGTATCTGAATCCAAAATGATACAAACTGTAAAGCCATTTTGTTTAGTTCTCCTAAGCCTACTATTGTGTTTAGCATAATAAGGGCTTTGTTAAAGTGCCATGATTCTTGAGCCAAGAAATTTCTTATATCCATTGGGCTCTCAAAGTGGTACACAAATCTGTTCCCACCACACACTCAATACAAAACTCTCTATTGGCCTTTAAATTTACAACACATTGGTCCTGAAAAGCTTCTCTCTTAACAGCTTTACTAGACAAAAGTTTTTCTACCAAGCTTCTTTTAATAATTTTCTCTCCCTTCTTAATCATATCACCTGGAATACCTATGATCTTTACCTCTTCTTTTGAAATCAATAACAAACTACACATTTTAATTAAAGTGTCTGTTGCCATTCACTAACCTCGTATTTGTGTTGCTAAAAAGTAAATGCTTGGTGTTTGAGTACAATAAACATTATTAATTGGACCTTCTACACTAAATAAGAGAGCAAAAAAAGCCACAATGGCTTTGTCTACTCCCACTTTTCTCTATTGAGTACAAGCTGCAGAGATTTAGATGGCCCTATTCACGTGGGTTCAATTTGAGTTTGATCCAAAACGACGGTAGTTAATGTAAGATAAATGAAAATTGTTTATAGCTTTAAAATTATACAAAAATTCTAAGTGGATGGTGTGGATAATTTTGGAATTAATGATGTCTACGAAATGTTGGATCAAATTTAGTTAATCCGATAGTATGATGCCACTTGCTCTTTTTAAAGGTTCACTATATATTTATAAAAAAAATGACCACATAGAATCATCGCTCATAGGTCAAATAACTCTTAATCGGGTTCACATCAAAATGGTGTAACACTCATTTATTCGATGTGGAAGGGTGATGAGTATATTTTATAAAATATTTTGACTCTCTTGACTTAATAATTATTTAAAATAAGTTTGAATATGTGGCTTTTTATAAGTATTTTTTTTATTTTTCGGATTCAACAAAACAGCATAGCAAAAGAGCTAAAATAAAGAAAAATGGGGAAATAAAGATCATTTTCACAGGCTTAAGTTATAGCTTAGGATCTTAATTTGCAGCTCTAGAAAAAGAAAAAAAAAGACAAGGCAGTATTTACATGACACAGTGCTTAATAGTAGCACCATGGCACTAGAAAGACCTAAGGCTACAAGTCACGGTACCAGTCATGTCACCCCAAGCAACAACATTGAATCGATGAAGAAATTTTCCTAAAAAATGGAAGTGGGTTGTCATGGCACCACAAGTCCAAGCCGTGGTGCTAGTGAAATTTCGAGCCTAAGATGTAATGTTGAATCTCCATGCCATGGTGCAGATAGACAAAATAGAAAAATTTGGTTTTCCTTAAATTCAAAGTCAGCCCTTACCAAAGAGATTGAAGCTTATAAATAAATACCAAGAGCTGTTATTTAGAGCATCAAGAGAGATAACAAAAAGAGATTGAGTAGAAGAGTTTAAAACATATTTTAAAGACCAAGGAAAGCATTCAACAGTAAGATAAAGAGAAAAGCCCACGAATTAAGGTGCGTTATTTATTTTCTTTCTTTATCTTTGCTGCTGTGTTTTTTTTTTAATTTCACGACAACGATGATTATTGTATGTTTTAAAACTCTCTTTATTACTATGAACTAAGTTCTTAATACTAGGATTACAACTTTGAACTCGATATTTAATTAAATTCAGTTTCTTTTCTTAATTTATAAACTCAATATTAGAATTGTTCATGTTTATCTATACTTAATGTTTTCTACTTTGTTTGGCTAATAAGTAGATTGTTTAGGAATCATAAATAATTTGAAAATTGAGTTTATATGCTTAGCCCTGGATAAACTAATATATAATCATAGTGTAACACTTGCGTTTCATATGAGATATGAATATACTTATATAATATATACGGTTTAGAAGACTCGATCTTAATGAGTTTTGCCTTTATCTAATTACCATAAAGATATAGGTAATTGTTAAAGTAAGATATATTTATTAAGCCATTGAAAGAGGTTAGTGAAAATCAATAGAGTCTTAGCCAATAATTCATATTGAGGGATTAATTTAAGAAGATTAATTGATTAAAGTAACATAGTGAGGGATAGTTTTACTACTAGATTTATTCCATAATTAGTTATTCTTACTTGTTAACTTAGCTTTCTCTTTGTTATTCTTTTCTTTTTTATTTATTTAGTTTAGATTAAGTTTCTTTATCTTTAGTTGTCAGAATTAAAGTAACAAGAAAGAATCTTAGTACTTAATAAAGATTAAATAAAAATTCTCTATGGGAATAATACTTGACCTATCAGTTTATTACTTGTTTATGATAGTATGCATTTGCACTTTAATATAAGACAACATGTTTTTGACTTCGTTGCTGGGGAATTTTTATATATTCTTTTTGCTAGAACTAGTACCAATTTATTTTACTCTTAATTTAATTTAAATATTTTTTTTGTTTCCATAAATATTCTTCAACAAACATTCAAAAAGTGTCAACCTAGTTGATTTTGATCCAAAGATCAAAAGAACGATAATAAGGTTACATCAAAAGTGAAACCAAGTTTTTCAACAAGTAGATACAATGTTTGATCAAAACCAAAACCTAACTAAAGAACAAAGATCCTTAAGGGATTACACAGTTCTATTAATTGATGGCATTCATTCTAAAATACATAGACTGACAATTAATGACAATAAATTCTAGATCAAGTCGACACAATCCAAATGTTGAAGGTCTTAGTACAATTTAATGGATTGTCAAATGCTGACCCTAATTAACTCATTATAAATTTCTTGGAGATTTGAGATACCTTCAAGTATAATAGAGTCTACAATGATGCTATCAAATTACGATTGTTTCCTTTTTCATTGAGGGATAAGGTAAAGAGCTAGTTAATGTCATTATCATCTAGTTTAATAGCAACATGGGATGATTTGATGTAGAAATTCTTGGCTAAGTTCTTCCTATTAGTATAAACAACAACATCTTTTATGTAGTACAAGTTAGAATCCTTGTACGAGGCATGGAAAAGATTCAAGGACCTACCGAGAAAGTGTTTATATAATGGTATGCTGAAATGGTTACTTGTACAAATATTTTACAATGGGTTAGTGGGGCACTTACGAACTATAGTAGACACTGCAACTGGTGAAGCTTTAATGAACAAGTTAAAAGATATGGCATATGACTTACTTGAAGAGATGGCGTCTAATAGTTACCAATGGCCTGTAAAAAAAGTAACACAAAGAAAGATTATAGGTATCCATGATATAGAAGCACTCATCACATTAGTTGCACTAATTAATTTACTATCCAAGAAGGTCGATGCCATAGGATTGAATGCAATAAAGAATCAAACTATCACCTGTCACTTATATAGTGATAATCACTTGAATGACCAATAGATAGAGATGACATAGTACATGAAAAATTAAGACAAGCAGCAAAATAATCCTCACTTTAAATTCTATAATTCGAGGTAGAGGAATCGCCAAATTTTTCTTGGAATAATAACCAAGGACAATATTCAAAGCTAATGAATCCTCCTAAATTTCTATCATAACCACAGTAGCAACATGATAAAAAACTTGCTTTAGAAAAGATGTTTATACAATATATGAAACAAATCAATGCTCTGCTTCAAGGTTAAGCCAACCTCTTATAGAGCCAATCAGCCTTTCTAAGAACATTAAAAACTCAAGTAAGCTAGTTAACTACATCCTTAAATAGTTGTCAGCAAGGCTCCTTGCCTAACGATATAGAAGTGAATCCAAAGGAAGATCAAAAGCATTGCAAAGCAGTAACCTTGAGGACCAGAAGAGAACTACCAAGTGTTGAAGAAAATTCCTATCAAATGAGAGTAGGGTTAATTATGATAAGTAAAAAGAAGAAGAGAAAACTGCAGAAGAAAAAGATAAAGTAACGCAGAGCCTTAATGCAAATCTATACAATTTACTACCATCTTTTTCCCAATGCATCTAGAAGAAAAAGATTGATGGACAATTTTCTAAATTCTTAGAAGTGTTCAAAAAACTACACATCAACATACCCTTTATATAACAACTGTCAAGCTATATGAAGTTTATGAAAGACATTCTGTCAAAGAAAAGAAGCTAGAGAATTTGAAATATTAGCATTGACAGAAGAATGCAAAGAAATTCTATAGAAATATTTGCCTTCAAAACTAAAAGATCTTAGAAGCTTTGCCATTCCATGCACAATCAGAAATCAATTCTTTGACAAGGCCTTCTATGACCTTGGAACAAGTATCAATTATTAGAGATGGTGTTTATATGCCATTCCATTTTTTGTATGAATATATTAATATTTATACAATCACATTTTTGTAAATCGTTAATTTATTACTTGGTAATAATCTTGTTTCTTTTTATATATTGTAGATCTAAAAGAGTTTAGATCTAATCTAAAGGTGTTTAGATTAGGATTAAGAGTTAGTAATTTAAGAGTTAAAACCTTGTCTAGAATGGGATAAAAACCTGAGAATTTTTTATTTGTAATGACATAGTTGTATGGAATTGCAAATGGTGCTAAGAAATATCATTATATAGTATATTCTCAAACACATCATTCTTGATCAATGTTTACCGACATAGATCGATGATAAATCTTACAAATTAATATATGTCTATATCTGAATTGTCTAGACGATTAGTCTTAGGAGATCGTGATGGAAACTTGTATAAGCATGCAAGTATTCATTAAGGAATAGGTATTGAACTGACTCGTGATGATCTCCAATAGATATATCATAAAGTCATCAATGGGCAGTCTTCTTGAGTTGAATAATATTTATTGTCATTTAAACTGAGTACTACGGTGGGCTTATGAGTTATCCACCATACTTTGATTTTATACATATTATAGACTTTTTATGGTATGACTTTTGGGTGTTGTTGGATATGGTTCAATGCTCATGGAGTTTGGTATACGTAGATATAAGATCCGTTAACTTATGTAGGTAGACTATATATCCTGATGTTCCAAGATTGAATTTTAGAAGCCTTATAGCCATATGTGTTAACCCTCAAAAGAGTTTCTATAAGGTAAAATAATATTGTAAAGGAGTTTGTAGATTTTCTTTATTGAAATATAAATCTAAAGATATGTTTATGATCTAGCAAATAGAGATTTGACAATAAAGATCATTGTCTCTGCTCTTCCAAGATATAGGTGATAGAGGGACTATACAAATATGATTAACCTCAACTTATATAGTTCAACGCGTCAGAAAAGACATGTGTCAAATTTTAATTGTTAGAATTTGAAACATGACATTAAGCCATAAGAATTAATGGCCATTTTGCATTATTTTATTAAGCTTGATAGTTAAGCTTTGCCTAATGTTTAACAAGTGTGGGCAATTTATCTCAAATACAAATTAAGAAATTGATACTTGTCATGAATAATGATTAAGTGTGCTTAAACCATTGAAAAATATTGGACACTTGTCATGGTTTTGTTTAATTCATGGACATTTGTCCATTTCAAAAGAAAAGAAATGCATTCTGGCTAAGAAATGGTTTGGCCATTTTGATGTTCAATAAGAGAGTGCTTTGGTTCCCTCTTTGAGTGAGAAGCCGAGAGGGTGAAAGAGAAATGGCTTGAGTATTAAGCCTTATACACCAAAACAAATCAAACAAATCTTAGCTACCATTCTAAATTTTTGAGCCTGCCCCAAACAGAACTTAAATTTATTCAAGGGAATACTTCAGGGTGAGATTATATGTTCAAATTGTCAAACTTCAATGATGGCTCTTCAAAGGTATACATTTATTATTACTAAGATAGAATTGCCTATATAATGTGGTTTTGAAATACTTGTTATCCTTCTGCTGCATGCATGTGGCATACATAAGCATTTCATTACCCCAACTTCAACAATGGTTCTTCAAAGGTATACATTTATTATTACTGAGATAGATTTGCCTGTATAATGTGGTTTTGAAATGCTTGTTATTCTTCTATTGCATGCATGTGACATGCATTATCATTTCATTACCCCTTCCCCCTACACATGCATTATCATTTCACACACACACACACACATATACACACTCTTACAAAAAATAGAATTAAAGCATACTGTGCACACACACACACACACACACACACACACACATATATATACACACACTTTTACAAAAAAATAGAATTAAAGCATACTGTGTTGACTGTATAACATAAAAGTTGTGTATTGTTGGATAATGAAGTAGAATTTTTGAATATGGTGATAATTGAATTTAAAGGCCTAAAAATAATGGGTGCCACAGCTTCAATTATTAAACGTCGTGACACTAGGGCTCTATTTCAGTGGGCGCTACAATAGTGGTTTAGGGATGCCACGATGCTCCAAGTACTGAAATTAGCACCGAGGCTTTTATATTTTTCACTTCTCTTTTATTTTCAATGTATGCATTGATATATCATTTGTTTATGTTGTGAACTATAATGAGAGCTCTATTGGCGGGGGTTAGTTTTGTTTATGTAAAATAAATGAGTGTTTAAGAAATATATCCTTATGAGCTGTAGCTAGGTTCAAAATATCTTATAATCAAATTGTCTTATGTTTAATTCTTAAAGAATGTTATACATGGTCTGTCTTGTCAATACGGTGTTAGATGGATCATCTTAGTCATTCCCAATTTTGTTAAAGTGTGAGGGGTTGGTTAAAGTTATTTAAACTATAGTAGTTAAATAAGAGATAAAACAAATATAATCAAACATATTGCCAAATATTGCTAAATCGTGAAAGTAGTATCACTAACTTATATTTGATAATTGACAAGTTAATCTAGAACACACTTACCCGATATTGGTAAAGCTAAAGACAAAGTATGTTTAGGACCAGTGTTAAGAGTTGCATGAGATACAATTGACAAGAGTTGTCCAGCTTTTGGGTTTACAAAAACCAATATTGTTAAAGCATGAGATTAAAATACATTTTGATTGTGTCTACTTTCCACTGTAAAACTTAAAAAGTTAAACTTTCATTTTTCTCTGATCTAAAGCATTTTAATAATTTAAAATGTTCGGCTAACATCTCTATTTTTATCTTTTGAAGATAAAATAACTACAACCAACTCGTTGGTACGCATAATGGATGTACACCAACTGACAAGTGTTGAGAATTATTCTAATTAGTTGATGAATCTAAGAATAGTTCTAGATTTGAAAAAGCTTAGGTATGTTATTGATCATAAAATGCCCAATAGTGTTTTAGATAAGGCTACTTGAAAAGAGTTAGAAATTGATTAGAAATATATAGATGATGATTTAAAGGTCAAATTATATATCTTAGCCTCGATGTCTACTGACCTTCAAAGGAAGCATGTGCACATGGATAGTGCAAGTAAATATGCTTCATCAAAAAGAGTTGTTTAGTGACAAATTATAGTTTGAGATGTATCAAGTCACCAAAATGCTATTTAGGATAGACTAGCACACAACAGTCCAATTAATCCTCGTGTGCTTAAGATGATTTATTGCATTGAGAAACTAGAGACAATGGACATTGTTTTGAATAATATGCTAACATCACTATTTTTATCTTTTGAAGATAAAATGACTATAAGCAACCCATTGGTACGCATATTGGATGCACACCAACTGACAGGTGTTGAGAATTATTATAATTAGCTGATGAATCTAAGAATAGTTCTAGATTTGAAAAGGCTTGGGTATGTTATTGATCAGAAAATGCCCAATGGTGTTTTAGATAAGGCTACTTGAAAAGAGCTAAAAACTTATCAAAAATACATAGATGATGATTTGAAGATCAAATCATATATCTTAACCTTGATGTCTACTGACCTTTAGAGGAAGCATGTGCACATAGATAGTGCAAGTAATTATGCTTTATCACAAGGCGTTGTTTAGTGACAAACTACAGCTCAAGATGTATTGAGTCGCCAAAATACTATTTAGGCTAGACTAGCACACAACAGTCCAATCAATCATCGTGTGCTTAAGATGATTTCTTGCATTGAGAAACTAGAGACAATGGACATTGTTCTGAATAATAATTTGGGGAATAGTTTAATTTTCCAGTCTCTACCGGGATCATTTTTCTAATTTATTATAAATTTAACATGCAAGAGTTAATTCCCACTTATGCTGAATTGCATTATATGTTAAAGACAGCTCAGGAGGACACAAATAGTTCAGGGTGCTTTATCTTCTGCCCCAAAGGCCTAAGAAGCCTAAGAGGAAAAAGAAGGTGAAGTAGATACCATCTATAAGTCCTTAGAGACATAACATGTCTAAGCCATAAGAAAAGAGTAAAAACAAATGGAAGTGTTTCTATTGCAGTGAGGATGGACATTGAAAATATTATTGTCTAAAGTAACTTGCCACCATTAAGACGAAACCACATGTTTACCTATTATTTACATTTCATTGGCTTTTGGTATTAACACATGTTAAGTATTAGATAATGCCTGTCTTTTTCATATCTATAATATACTGCAGGGTTTAAAAGAGGCTAGGAAGCTACAGCGAGGAGAAGTACAGCTTCATGTAGGAAATAAAGATTTCCTAAACATATAAGTTGTTGGGACTTTTGTGTTACTTCTCCCCTATAGAAAAATAATTTTGTTGTATAATTGCTATTTTGTGTCAAATATTATTGTTAGAGTTTGTGCTTACATACCATCCTTGTTTGTATGAATATTTGATATTTATACAGTATTCCTTTTATTAAATTATATGGTAAGACGCTGGTAATATTTCAGATATTGTATGATTTGAAGGAGTTTAGATCTGGTCTAAAAGAGTTTAGACCAGGACTAAGAGTTAGCAATGCTAAGAGTTATAATTGCTAAGAGTTAGCATTGTTAAGAGTTAGCAGGTTATAAGAGTAAGCAAAATCTAAAGAGTTATAGCCTTGTCTGAAATGGTAGGGTAAGAAGGAAGATGGGGTATAATTCAGGGTATACTAGCAATGATATAGTGCAAAGAGTTGCAAATGGTGTTAAGAAATGTCATTGTGTAAGTTTGTTTTCAAATATTATGTTCCTCATCTATTTTAACTAATGCGGGTCTGTCGGTAGAAACCTTATTTAATATAGATCGGTGTATGTCTATATCTAAATGGTCCAAGTGGTTAGTCTTAGAAACTATGAGCTTAGTGGAAGATCGTATAGACATGTAGGTATTTAGTGAGAACTGGGCACTGAACAGGCTCATTTAGGATCTCTAATAGACATCTTATAAAATCGTCAATCGATGATTATTTTGAGTTGAGTAATATTTGTGATCCTTTGACCTGAGCACTACGGTGGGCTTAGGAGTGATCCATCATACTTAGGTTCCACAAATGTCAGAGACCTTTTATGGTATGATCGCTGGGTATGGTCAAATGCTTATCGAGTTCGGTGTATGTAGATAAGGGATCCATAAACTTATATGGTGAGTTGTATATCCAGATGCTTTAAAATTGTGTTCTAGAAAATCTTATTGTTATTAATAATTCACCCACGAAAATGTTTCCTGTGTCAGAAATAATATCGTAAAAGTATTTGTAGATATAGTTTATCGAAATAAAAATTTGAAGATAAGTTCTAGAGTTCAGTATATGGAGACTTAACGGGGATGATCTATGTCTTCTCTCTTCTAGGATAGAAATGATGGAGGGATTATATGAATATGTATTAACATCAACTTGTATGGTTCAACACACTATTTTTGTTATTTCTATAATGTGTGTGTGGGGTATCGTTTATGAACTTACGAAAGAGTTCCGTAAGATGAAACAAGTATGAACCTAGGGAGTCTCACTATATGAAGTGTACTCATTGTACACTAGGGTAGCGCACTGATAGGGGTTAATTAAGTCTAATATTTTCATCTTCTAAACTTAATATTTGTTCGTAGAAATTAAGATTATTTAGCTTTTAATGTATTTTATTATTATTTTTGTAGGTTTGGGGTCAATAAAGTAGTATGGTCGAAACTCAAATGAAAATAAGTAAAAAATATCAAATTGCTACAGTATCGACTGCAGTGAATTGCTGCAGTGATGAGCTACAGTGATTCACTATAGTATCCCAGCCCTGCAGCGCCCAGAAATGAACGCTGAGGTGCTTGAAACAATGTCTATATGCCGTGGTGCGTAAACCGTTACAGTAAACAATAGCACATGAACAATATTTTTCTACAATAACTCGTGAACAATAATTGACTTGTATTTGATGTTTAACCCTAATTTGAAGAAGAAAAACCTTAATTAAAGGGAGGAGAGGAAAAAAAAAGAAAAGAGGTAAAAACTTAGAGAAAGAATTCACAACACAATCAAAGTCAAAGTCAAAGGTTGAAAAACCAAGATCAAGATTCAAGCTTTAAGTCAAGATTGATCGAGAAGCACATCAAAGAGTCAATTTGATTAGTTTTTCTACTCTTTTTTTTATCATTATGTTCTTGTGCTTATTGATCTTTATGAATTGGTTGGATATTTTTTATTTTGTGATGGGCGAAATTGTTCATCTATGATTAGATTATGTGAACCTAGTATGGATTAGGATTGTGCTAATTTTTAGTTTATGAACTTGATACATTCAATTGTTGTGTTTATTGCTTTTATTATACCTGATCAATATTTTGAATGATGGAGGAACCATGATAAACTCGACGGAGGGATTCATGTGTTTAGCCTAGGATAGTTTGATGCATGATCATAGGGTAACAACTATGAGTTCCATCTAGGATAGACATATACCTAGGTGGCATGTATGGTATAATTTAAACTTGATCTCAATGAATTACATTCTGATTTGATTACCATAGACATATAGGTGATTGTTAGAATGTGTAATATAGTCACTCGACCATCGACAGAGGCTTGTGATGAGATTAGTGTCTAAGCCAACGATTGGTATTAATTGATTAACTAAGAGGTTAATAAATTCGATGAAATATTAAGGGACAAGTGAAAACCCTAGATTATCTTTATTTGTGAACTCTACCATTTTCTTTTGTTTAGTTTAATTGATAGAGATTAGTTAATTAAATTACAAATTGTGATTTTTAAATAAAAGTTAAGTAGGTACAATTTTAGTACTTGATTTTTAGAATTAGATTATATGGTCCCTATGGGATCGATACTTGGATTTTAAATTCTATATTACTTGATACGATAGCTTGCGCTTAGCTACTATAGCATCAATTACACACTGAATTAAATAATTCAATCTAGGAAGTTCTCAAAAAATCAAAATTATTTTAAGGTCTCTCGGAGAGATATAAGGTTTAACTATTAAGCCCAGAATCTCGACAAGTGGGACTTGATACTTTAACCTTTCTATAAAATGCCACATGTCATGCCATTAATTGGTAATGGGATGACATATGGCATTATTGGATTGGTTCATTTGATTTGCTAATAATGGTTAAATAAATCACTTACATTTTTGTTTACAAATTGATCAATTTCGGCCAATACTAAAGGGAACTAAGATGTGGCTTTATCATGCTTATAATTAGCATGGTGTAGCTACTTTTTATTTAAAACAAAAGTAATTAAACTTCATTTCATTTGGCCACACAATTGGCGAGTGATATTTTGTTATGTCATGCTTGTTTTATTCATGACATGTAATGGAACAAAAGTAATTCGGCCACCTAGCTTTTACTTTTTGATTCACCATTTTGCTAAGCATGACAAGGATAGTATTAATCCTTATCATGCTTATAAAAGGCTTAGAAATTTCTTCCATTGGCCGAAAATGAGGTGGCTTTGGCTATAAATAGCATTCCATTTTCAAGTATTCAAAATCAAGTTAATTGTAAATAAAATACATAGAAAGTTCTGAGAGATATTCTGAAGCAAAAGTTGCTTCAATAAAAACATTTCAGCGAGTAACAAGGCTATCATTCTACCAAGTTCTCAACTAGAATTGCACAAATCACGCTTCGAGGGTGATTTCTCCGATATTTCATTAGTGTAATGAAATATTTATTTAAATTTCACTGCTCTTAATTATGCATGTGTGGTGTGTAATCAAAATTAAAATGTACATGCTCACCCCACGTACAATGCACTTTCAATTATTAGGCAAATCATATCCTTTTTTGTACTTGACAGAAAAGATTATCATGTACATATTAGGAATAGTCATTGTATTTATATGATAAAGATAATATTTTGTTTGCTGATTGTCGATTGATGAATGGCCATTGTATTTTAGATTCAACAGGATTGAATGCACAAGTAAATAAGAAAAGGAAAAATTCAGAGACTTTGAATGATACTGAATATGGCATATGTGATTATATTATCTAGGCATGAGATGCCTGACTCATCTGGTTATAGATGGTCAGATACCTGATGTTACTATAGAGCCTTTTCCAGTTTGTGAATCTTGCATTCAAGGGAAGTGACCAACTATCCTTTTGTTGGTGTAGGATATCGGGCCACTGATTTTGTTGGAACTAAAACATAGAGATGTATGTGGTCTAATAAATCACACTGCCACAAATGGGTTTCTATAATTTGTGATCTTTGTTGATGATTTATCATGATATAGATATATGTTTCTTACGAAACATAAGTTGGAAACTTATAAAATATTCAAAGAGTTTTGACTAAAGGTAGAGAAACAAACTGGTAAGTTTATTAAATGCCTGTGATTAGATTGAGGTGGTGAACACATAAGCAGTGAATTCATTAATCATTTGAAGGAATGAGATTCTCGCTTAATATAGTCCTTTAAATACTCCTCAACATAATGTTATTTTAGAGTAGAGGACTCAAACTTTATTAGATATGTCTAGTCGATGATGAGCTTTACCTATATTCCCTAAATATTTTTTGCCTTATGCTTTACAGATAGTTGCCCACTTGTTGAATAGAGTTCCGTCAAAGGCTGTTCTAACCAGTGGCTATTCTAAAGTCAATCGAATTATACTACCTATTGCTGCATATTATGATTATGATATTTGGCAGATGGATCTAAAGACGACTTTTTTGAATGGATCTCTTGAGGAAGAGATATACTTGGAGCAGCCTGAAGGTTTTACATCCAACTTGATTTCTAATTTGGAGTACAAATTGAAAAAAGCCTATTTTTTGGACTTAAGCAGGCCTCTTAAAGCTAGAATCTTCATTTTGATGATGTAATCAAAGGGTCTAATTTTATCAAAAATAAAAAGGAATCGTGTTTGTATAAGAAGGTCAGTAGAAACATAATTATTATTATAGTACTCTATGTGGATGATATACTCACTATCGGAAACAATATTGGCATGTTGTTATTAATCAAGCGTTTTTTAGTAAGAACTTCTTCATGAAAGATTTGGGAGAGGCTTTCTTTATACTAGGTATAAACCTTTATAAAGATAGAGCTCAAAGGCTGATAGAACTCTCTTAGTCCTTATACATAGATAGTGTTTTAGAAAGGTATAACTTTGCTAACTGTAAGACAATTAATGTACCTTTTAGACATGATATTCATCTTTCTAAGAGGATGTGTCCTTAAAAGAGAGATGAAATGATTAGAATGTCTAAAATAACTTATGCATCAGTTATAGGTAGTATAATGTATGTCATGTTATGTATGAGACATAACGTCAGTATGGCTGTAAGTGTACAAGTCGATATCAGTCTAATATAGGAAACTATTAGGGTTGTACCTACGTGCCATCCCAATTGTGTACGAATATTTAATATCTATACAGAGTATATTTTGTTATATCGCTAATTACCTTTTAATTATATGGTTTAATGTTTGTTACGCTACAGACTTTATTTTATCTGAAGGAGTTCGGATACGGTCTAAACGAGTTTAGACTGGTGATAAGAGTTATCAAATATTCCAAGAGTTGGAACATTGTCTGTAACGAGACAAAGATCTCAGAATCTACTAATAATGATATAGTTGCAATAGGTTGCTAGGATATGTCATTATGCAAGCATGTTCTCAAATAAATAGTTCTGATCTATTTCTACTAACACAGATCTGTTAGTAGATCCTATCAATTTACATAGATTAGTGTATGTCTATATCTGTAGGGTACAGTTGGTTGTTTCTAGATGACCAGGATCTTGGAGATTGTATAGGCATATAGGTATTCAGTTAGGTCTGAGTATTGAACAGACTCATGAGGACACAAATAGACATCCTATGTTGCCGTCAATGAAAGGTCTTCTCGAGTTGAGTAGTATACGTGGTCCTCTGATCCGAATACCATGGTGGGCTTGTGAGTGATCCACTATGCTTTGGTTCCACGTATGTCAGAGATCTTTCATGGTCTGACCGTTAGGTGTCGCTGGGTATGGACTAATGCTCATGAAGTCCAGTGTGTGCAGATATAGAATCCATCAGCTTTCATAGGGAGTGATATATCTAAATGCTTCAAGATAGTATCTCAGGAAAGTCTTATGGCCGTAAGCCGTTAACCTGTAAAGGTGTTTCCATAGGTTAAACAATATGGCAAAGAGTTTTGCATATATTGTTCAATTGAGATACCATTTTTGGAGATAGGATTATGGATGAGCATATGAGATTTGATGGTGTGGATCTATGTCCCCGCACATCCAAGATATTTTTGGTGGAAGGACTAAATGTATGCGTTGTAACCTCAACTTGTATGGTTCAGCGCGGTGATTTGTATATTCGTGATGTGTGCGTGGGGCATAGCTCACGAACTTATGGAATAGTTTCATTTGACGAATCGGGCATAGACCTAGGGAATCCTACGATATGGAGTGTACTCATTGTGCACTGGGGTAGAGTACTAGATTAAATTGTTTAATCTAGTAATATCCAACGTTACCACGAAAATGCATCCATATATGTATTTAAGTGTTAAATACAACAAGTAGTCAATAATTATTATTCTTTAATTGTAAAGTGACACGTGACGCATTATGAACTCTCGGTTGAGTTTACCCAAGTGTGAAATTTGATGGGACCCGCTAAAGGGTATACTTGGTAACAATTTATGAGGCGTAAAATGGTCATTTCACACTTTGATTATTTAAATATTAAATAATCAAATATCTCTAATATTATATATTATTTTATTATATTTTATTCATAATAATATAATATATATAATACATGATAGTTGTCATGCATTATATATATATAATATTATTATTATTATAGTTTTATATTATTATTTTTTGCCACCTATAGCTTTTTTATTAATAATATATTGTGATATTATTTTTTTAATGCTAAGCGATATATATGTGTGAATTGTAAATGGAAATTGTAAGAAGAAATCAATTGAAACAAAAGCAAAAGGAAAAGGAAAGATAGAAAAGGTTATTTCCTTTACCTATTTCCGTTTCAATTGTTCGTGAAGAAGAGAAGCAAGAGTTGCTTCCATTTTCATTTACTTCACCGTGAGAGACAAAAGCAATAGATTTTGAACCAGCAATTTGGATTAAGAGTTAATCCTACGTTGGATAAAGAGCTGCTGTTCTAGATTATCAAGCCCATCTTGTTAATAACTAGAACTGAGAGGGAGTATAACTCCAGGCGGACTCTAAGAAAAAACGTGTAAAACGTTACACGTACTAATAATTTCTCAATTTTATCATTTATATATTAATTTGATTAATATATGATTAGTGAGTTAATTTTATGTTTTTAAATTCCGCTGCGTTAGAATATGTATTAGATGCGTATTTTTTAATTAACACACTACCATATGCATACACCTGTACACAGTAGATGCCTTACAAATTGTGGTATCAGAGCCGGTTCTATGTTATTTAGGTGTTTTTTGAGTGGATAGTATGAAAAGGCCCAGTGTAAATAGCGCGTTTTAAATGTTGAAATCAGTATGCCAAAAGGAGTACACTAGGCGCTGCCGGGCCATGGGGCTGGTGTTGCAGCGTTGAGGGTTCCACCACCCAGCGCGGCAGCGCTGAAGACCTATCGTGCCAACACTGGTTGGCTCGCACTGGGGCGCTGAAGGTTCTAGAATTTTATACCCCAGCGCTGATGGGTCAGCGGTGCAGCGCTGGGGGTTTCGACCTCCAGTGCTATGGCAGTCTACTATAGGCGCCGCAGCACTGGGGGTTTGACCTCCCAGCGCTGCAGCGTTGGAACTGTTCACTTAAACAGTAGCTAATGAACAGTAATTGTATTGTTCATGTGCTACAGTATTTTTGAACAGTGCTTCAAAATTAATTTTACATGTGTAAGATTTATGAGATGTAGTGATAAGAGTTATCGGTTTGTATTATAAACCAGGATCAATTTTCTGTATTAAGAGTCATAATGGGAACCATACTAGTAGGGGTTAATTGTACTGATATAGAAATATTTATTAATTGAGAATTACCTACTCATGAGATGGGAATCTATTAAATTATAAAAATCTCTCTTAATCAGATTAAATTATATAATATTATGAGATAATATTATATTTTGATCTATCTTGTCAATACGGTGTTAGACGAGCCACGTTGGCCTTTGCTATAGTGTGAGGGACTTGGTCAGTTGGGTTTGGACTATACCGATTAAACATGAGATAAGACAAATATATGCAAATGTATTATCCAATATTGTTATAGCGTGAGGGTAGTATCAGTAACATATATTTGATAATTGACAAGTTAATCTGAAATACACTTATCCAATATTGCTACAGTATGAGGATAATTTGTATTTAGGATCAAGAAGTAAGGGTTGCATAAGATGCAATTGGCAAATGTTGTCTACCTATTGGGTTTACAAAAGCCAATATTGCTACAGCGTGAGGCTGGAGTAAATTCTAATGGGACCTACTTCCTGCTGTATAGGTTAAATGAGTTTAAAATATCGTATTCTCGTTAGAGAAATTATCGGGATTATATAAAGTAGTGGGATGGCATTTTAAATTGAAAAATATATAATTGTTATACTCATGATTTAAAATGTTATATTAGCGATTTAACAAATTTCGCTGACATCTCCTATTTGTTTTGTTCTCCTATTTGTTTTGTTTATGCTAGATTTGATCTGATGGCTCTACAAATCCCTTGGTGCGCATACTGGATGCACACCAGCTTAAAGGTGCCGAGAATTACTCAGATTGGCTCATGAATTTTAGAATTGTTCTGGATTCTGAGAGGCTAGGATATGTTATAGATCAGAGGATGCCCCAAGGTGTTTCTGATGATGCCTCCCCTGAAGAAAATGAGACATATCAGAAATGGTTGGATGACGATTTAAGAGTTAAATTGTACATCCTCGCCTCTATGTCTACAGAGTTGCAGTGGGAGCATGTCTGTATGGACAGTGCTAGTAGTATAATGTTGCACTTGAAGGAGCTCTTTGGCGATTGACCTCAGGTCGAGATGTATAGGGTCACCAAGGTGTTTTTTTAGGCTAGACTCAGTGAGGGTAGTTCTGTTAATCCCCATGTACTCAAGATGATTGGGTACATTGAGAAATTGGAGACTATGGACATATCTCTGAATAACAATTTGGGGAATAGCTTGATTCTCTAATCGCTGTTAGGGTCATTTGCACAGTTTGTTATGAATTTCAATATGCAAGCTTTGACCCTAACATATGTTGAGCTTCATAATTTGTTAAAGACAGTAGAGGAGGATATGCACAAAGGGGGCTCGGCCCTCTTGGTCCAGGGTGCCTCATCTTCTACCCCAAGGGCTTCTCAGAAGTCCAAAGGGAAAAAAAGATAGTGAAGAAGCCACCTTGCATGGCTCCTCAGAGGCAGTATATATTCAAGCCTCGTGAGAAGAAAACGAAAAGAAATTGTTTCTTTTGCGGCAAGAACGGGCACTGGAAGTGCAACTGCCCTAGGTACCTTGCTACTCTGAAGAAGACTCCCTCAAGTATGTGCTTGACTATTATTGATATTTCTTTAGCATTTGATGCTTATACTAGCTGGGTATTAGATACTGCATGTTTTTCTCACATCTACAATGTGTTGCAGGGACTGAGGGAAGTTAGGATGCTAAAGCCAGGAAAAGTAATGCTCAGAACGGGAAATGGAGAGTTCCTATAGGTCCAAGCTATTAGACATTTTGATTTGCTTCTCCTTTGTAATAGAACAGTTATTTTGTATAATTATTATTATATACCTAATATTATTAGATGGATTGTATCCCTTCCTGTGCTTGACAGTTAAGGTTATCATGTAAATATACGAAATCGTTCTTTGTATTTATATGATATGCATGATGTTTTGTTAGCTGAGTGTCAGTTAGTGAATAGGTATTATGTATTGAATACAGTGAGAAATGTCATGAATGTTCAAGCTAGTTCTAGTAACAAACGTGCAAGATCGAAAACTTTAAATAAAACTGAAATGTGGCATATGGATTAGGCCATATAGGCGTGAGATGCCTATCCCGTCTAGTTAAGGATGGTCAAATACCTAATTTGACCATGGAACCTTATCCAGTCTATGAATCTTGTATTCAAGGGAAGATGACCAAATCTTTATTTACCGGTATTGGTCACCGTGCCACTGGTTTATTAGAACTGATACATAGTGATATATGCGTCCAATGAATCACACTGCAATAAGTGAATTTTGATACTTTGTAACCTTTATCGATGATTGGTCACGATATGGTTACATGTTTCTGTTGAAACACAAGTCAGAAAACTTTGAAAATTTCAAAGAATTCAGACTTGAAGTAGAGAAATAAATCAGCATGTACATTATGTGCCTTCAATCAGATCGAGGCGATGAGTACATGGGCAGTGATTTTTTGTACTCAATATAGTCCTCTAGGTACTTTACAACACAATGGTGTTTCAGAGAGGAGGAATCAGACTTTATTGGATATGGTCCGATCGATGATGAGCTTTACCGATTTTCTAAAATACCTGTGGGGTCATGCTCTCGACACTGCTACTCATATCTTAAATAAAGTCTCATCTAAAGCTATTCTTACCACTCCACATAAGATGATGAAGGGTAGGAAACCGAGTCTTAAGTATCTTAAGATTTTGGGTTGTCCTGCTTACGTAAGAGTTACGCAACAGGATAAACTTGCACCCAGGGGGTACAAGTACAGGTTTATTAGGTATCCCACGATTTTTGGATACCAATTCTATGATCTAGAGAAATGAAATGTGTCCGTTGCTCACAATGCCACTTTCCTTGAGAAACAGTTTCTAGAGGATCGTGGGGATTGTAGAAAGATTGTACTTGATGAAGTCATTCTGGAACTTGATAAGCTACAGATGGATCCTCAAATTCAAGAAAGCAGTATACCTTTAACACACCCTCCACGTAGGCCGAAAAGGATGTCCAGGCCACTTTTTAGGTATGGTCAGATGCCTGAAGGTGCACTTAGGATTTTCTTGATAGAAATAAATGATTCTTAACTTACAGGGAGGCGATGTTAGACATCGACTCGGTAAATGGCAAGAAGCTATAGAATTCAAAATTAACTCTATGCATCAGAATCAAGTCTGGGACTTGGTTCCGCTTCTCGAAGAAATTATTCCTATCGGTTGTAAATGGATTTACAAACAAAAGTGAGGGCCTGATGGAAAGGTAGAGACCTTTAAGGCCCGACTGGTAGCAAAAGGTTATTCTCAGCGATCTGGGATCGATTATGAGGAGACCTTTGCACCAGTTGCAATGCTTAAGTCAATCAGGATTTTGTTGGCACTTATTGTATACTATGACTTTGAGATTTAGCTGATGGATGTAAAGACGGCGTTCCTGAATAAATACCTTAAGGAGGAGATATTCATGGAACAGCCTAAAGGTTTTACATTTAGTCAAACTTTTAGTCTGGAATGTAGATTGAAGAAGTCAATTTATGGACTTAAACATGCCTCCCGAAGTTGGAATCATCATTTTGATGAGGTAATCAGAAAGTCTGGTTTCATAAAAAACAAAAAAGAAGCTTGTGTGTATAAAAGGGTCAGTGGGAGCATGATTGTCTTCCTAGTTCTCTATGTGGATGACATACTGATCATTGGGAATGATATTGGTATGTTGCAATCCACAAAAAGCTATTTGAGTAAGAATTTCTCCATGAAAGACTTAGGAAAAACTTCTTATATACTGGGTATAAATATCTATAGAGATAGAAGTAGGAAGCTAATTGGATTCTCTCGGTCATCGTACATCGATAGCATCTTAGAAACGTATTATTTTACTAATTGTAAGACGGTAAATGTCTAACATACCATATGCATCAGCTGTTAGCAGCCTGATGTATGCTATGATGTGCACGATACCTGATATTAGTATGGCTATAAGTGTTACAAGACGGTATTAATCTGATCTAAGTGATAGCCATTGGATGGCGTCAAACATATCCTGAAATACTTTAATGGTACGAAGGATAAGTTTCTCATTTATGGAGATAATGATATTCAAGTAAGAGGATACACGGATTCAAACTTTTAGTCTAATCTAGATGATAGAAAGTCTATATCTAGATATGTGTTTACTCTCAATGGTGGCGCAGTGAGCTGGAAGAGTACCAAGCAGGGGTTCATAGTTGACTCTACCATAGAGGATGAATACATTGCAGCTTCTGAAGCTGCAAAGGAAGCTATTTGGATTCGTAAGTTTGTCACTGAGCTTGGAATAGTTCCAAGTTCATTAAATCTTATCCCATTATTTTACGACAACAATAGGGCCATAGCACAAGTGAAGGAGCCAAGAGCACACCAAAAGTCTAAGCATGTAGAGTGGAAATACCACATGATTAGAGAAATCTTGGTCATAGAAGATGTAGTTATTTGTAGAATAGATTCTATAAATAATATAGTGAACCCACTTACCAAAACCTTAACTCCAAAGGTGTTTGAGAAGCACATAGAGTCTATGGGTATTAGATACCACTGTAATTGGCACTAGGGCAAGTGGGAGATTGTTAGGGTTGTGCCTACCTGTCATCCCAATTTTGTATAAATATTTGATATCTATTCAGAGTATATTTTATTATATCGCTAATTACCTTTTAATTATATGATTTAATACTTGTTACGCTATAGACTTTGTTTTATCTGAAAGAGTTCGAATACAGTCTAAACGAGTTTATACTGGTGCTAAGAGTTAGCAAATATTCTAATAGTTGGCACATTGTCTGTAACGGGACAAAGACCTCAGAATATGCTAATAATGATATAGTTGCAAGAGTTGCAATAGGTTACTAGGATATGTCATTATGCAAGTATGTTCTCAAATAAATAGTTCATGATCTATTTCTACTAACGCAAATCTATTAGTAGATCTTATTAATTTACATAGATCAGTGTATATCTATATCTGCAGGGTACAGTTGGTTGTTCCAAAATGACCAGGATCTTGGAGATTGTATAGGTATACAGGTATTCAGTTAGGTCTAAGTACTGAACAAACCAATAAGGACCCCAATAGACATCCTATGTTACCGTCAATAGAAGGTCCTCTCGAGTTGAGTAGTATACATGGTCCTCTGACCTAAGCACTACGGTGGGCTTGTGAGTGATCCACCATGCTTTGGTTCCACGCATGTCAGAGACTTTTCATGGTCTAACCATTGGGTGTCGCTGGGTATAGTCCGATGCTTATAGAGTCCGATGTGTGCAGATATAGGATCCATCAGCTCTCATAGAGAGTGATATATCTAGATGCTCTATGATAGTATCTCAGAAAAGTCTTATGGCCGTAAGTAGTTAACCTAGAAAGGTGTTTCCATGGGTTAAACAATATGGCAAAGAGTTTTGCACATATTGTTCAATTGAGATACCATTTTTGGAGATAGGTTTATAGATGAGCATACGCGAATTTGACGGTGTGGATCTATGTCCCCACACATCCAAGATATATTTGGTAGAAGGACTATATATATGCGTTGTAACCTCAACTTGTATGGTTCAACGCGTCGATTTGTATATTCGTGACGTGTACGTGGGGCATAGCTCACGGACTTATAAAATAGTTCCATTTGACGAATCGGGCATGGACCTAGGGAGTCCAGCAATATGGAGTGTACTCGTTATGCACTAGGGCAGAGTGCTGGATTAAATTATTTAATCCAGTAATATCCAACGTTACCACAAAAATACGTGCATGTATGTATTTAAGTGTTAAATACAACAATTAGTCAATAATTGTTATTCACTAATTGTAAAGTGACACGTGACACATTATAGACTCTTGGTTGAGTTTATCTAAGTATGAGATTTAGTGGGACTCATTAAAGGGTATACTTAGTAACTATTCATGAGATGCAAAATTGTCATTTCACACTTTGATTAGTTAAATGTTAAATAATCAAATATCTCTAATATCATATATTATTTTATTATAGTTTTATTTATAATAATATAATATATATAATGCATGATAGTTGTCATGCATTATATATATAATATTATTATTATTATAGTTTTATATTATTATGTTTTGCCACTTATGGCTTTTTTATTAATAATATATTGTGATATTATTTTTTTAATGCTAAGAGATATATATGTGTGAATTGTAAATGGAAATTGTGAGAAGAAATCAATTGAAACAAAAGCAAAAGGAAAAGAAAAGAAAAAAAAGGTTATTTCCTTTACCTATTTCCGTTTCAATTGCTCATGAAGAAGAGAAGAAGGAGTTGCTTCCATTTTCATTTACTTCACTATGAGAGATAAGAGCAATAGATTTTAAACCGGCCATTTGGATTGAGAGTTAATCTTACATTGGGTTAAAGAGCTGTTGTTCTAGATTATCAAGCCCACCACGTTGATAACTAGAACTAAGAGCGAGTATAACTCCAGGCAGACTCCAAGATAAAACGTGTAAAATGTTACACGTACTGGTAATTTTTTAATTTTATCATTTATATATTAATTTGATTAATATATGATTAGTGTGTTAATTTTATGTTTTTAAATTCCGCTGCATTAAAATATGTATTAGATGCGTATTTTTCAATTAACACACTACCACATGCATACACCTGTACACAGTAGATCCCCTATAGAAACTACTATTAGATGGCTGTAAAACATATCTAAAAATACTTTAAGGGTACAAATGATAAGTTTCTAATTTATAAAGAGAGTAACTTTCAAGTGAAAAGATACATTGATTCTGACTTCTAGTCTGATCTAGATAATAAAAAGTTTACATTTGTTTATGTGTTTCTTCTTAATGGTGTAGCTGTCAGTTGAAAAAGTGTAAAGCAATGATCCACAGTTGATTCTACCATGAACGCAGAATACATTGCGGCTTTGAAAACTATAAAGAAAGCAATATGGATACATAAATTTGTTATAGAATTAGGAGTAGGCCTAAGTATAGTGGATAATATCCCATTATACTGCGATAACAATAGGGTAATTGCTCAAGCCAATGAGCCTAGGCGCACCAAAAGTCTAAGCATATAGAACAAAAGTACCATATAATTTGAGATATCTTAGCTAAAGAAGATGTAATAGTATCTAGCATAAATTTTATTGATAATGTAGTAGACCTACTCACTAATGCCTTAACTCCTAATGTATTTTTAAAATATTTAGAGTCAATATGTATTAGATACCATGGTTAATGGCACTAGAGCAAATGAGAGTTGTTGGAGATAATGCTTACATGCCATTCTATTTTTTGAATAAATATTTTGATATTTCTAAAATGCATTTTAATCTAATACATGGTAATAATCTTATTCTTTTTCAAATATTTTCGATCTAAAGAAGTTTAGATTTGATCTAAAGTTGTTTTGTTTAGGACTAAGAGTTTGTAATTCTAAGAGTTAGAGTCTTGTTTGGAGTAGGACAAAGACTCAATAATATTTATTATAGTGATAAAGTTGAAAGGAGTTGCAAATGGTTCTAAGAAATTTTATTGTATAATACATTCTCAGACACATCGTTCCTGATCAATGTTTACCAGCACGGGTCGATTGGTAAACCTCTCAGATTAATGTATGTCTATATCTAGATTGTTTAGACGATTACTTTTAACAAATTATGAGTTTAGTGAAAGCTCGTATAGGCATACAAGTATTTAGTTAAGACTGGGTATTAAACTAACTCATGAGTACCTCTAATAAACATCCTGTATAGTTGTTAATGGATGATTTTCTTGAGTTGAGTAGTATTTTTGGTCATTTAACCTGTGCGCCAAAGTGGGCTTGTGAATGATCTATCATGCTTTGATTCTACACATATCAAAAGTCCTTCATAGTCTAACCTCTAGGTGTTGTTAGGTATGGTCCGATGCTCATAGAGCTCGGTATGCTAAACATAGGATCTATCAGCTTATATCGGTAGGCTATATAGCCTAATGTTTCGATATTGTATTTTAGAAAGTCTTATGGTCATAAGCATTAACCTTGAAAAAGAGTTTTTGTAAGGTAAAACAATATTGTAAAGTAGTTTGTGGATATTATTTATTTAAATATAAATCTAGATATAAGTTCATAGTTGAGCAAATAGAGATTTAACAATGAAGATATATCTCTACTCTTCTAGGATATAAGTGATGAAGGGACTATACGAATATGGTTAACCTCAACTTTTAGGGTTTAACATGACATTTTGTTGTGTTCGTGACATGTAAGTAAGGCAGTGTTCACGAACTTATAAAAGTGTTCCATAAGACAAATATGTATGAACTTAGCGAGTCTCGCAATATGAAATGTACTTATTGAATACTAGGTAGCGAATAGGGTTGAAGAGTTTAATTTAGAAAAATTTTAGATAAGTAGGATTTAGTTTTAGCATTTCTCAAAAAGGACACATTAGAATTTAACACATGTCATTAAGCTATAAAAATTAATGGCCATTTCACATTATTTTATTAAGCTTAATACTTAAGCTTTACCTAATGTTTAAGAAATGTGGGACACTTGTCTTTAAAAATAAAATTAAGAAATGGACATTTGTCAGGAAAATTAAGAAATTAAGAAAATTAAGTTTGCTTAAACCATTGAAAAATGTTGGACACTTGTCCTGGTTTTGTTTAATTCATGGACTTTTGTCCATTTTAAAAACAAAAGACATGCATTTTAGCTAGGAAATAGTTTGGCCATTTGGATGTTCAACAAGAAAGAGTGTTTTGGTTCCCTCTTTGAGTGAAAAGCCAATAAAGTGGAAGAGAAATAGCTTAAGTGTTAAGCCTTATACACCACAAATCCAACAAATCTCAACTGCGATTCACGGGTTCTGAGCCCACCATATTCATGACCTAGATTTGTTCAAAGGAATACTTTAAGGTGAGTTCTGTGCTCCAATTGTCCAACTTTAACGACGGTTCTTCAAAGGTATATATTTATTATTACTGAGATAGTATTGCTTGTATAATGTGGTTTTGAAATGCTTGTTATTCTTTTACTGCATGTTGTGGACATACATTAGCATTTCAATATCTATATATACACTCTCACTCACCCTTACATCAACTTTATGATACTGTCCATATACAAAAAGTAAGGGTTAAGGGAAGCAAAACCAACCAATGTCACATTGCAATAGCTAGTTTATCAATCACCACTTATCTAACAGGCGTAATTGAAGATGTGTTGATGAAGGTTGATAAATTTATTTTCCCTGTAAATTTCATTATGTTTGACATGGAAAAAGATTTTAAATTTCCAATCATCCTTGGAAAATCATTCCTAGCTACAAGAATAACATTAATCGATGTACAAAAAGAAGAGTTGACCATAAGAGTGCAAGACAAAGAAGTCACCTTTAATGTATTCAAAGCTATACAGTTCCCAAATGAAGTATAAGAGTGTTTCAGCATTGATGTAATTGATAGTAAAGCCTAAAAAGTATTTGCCAAAAATCTATTCAAGAATTGCTAGAGGATGCCATAATTATTGGAACTAAAGTAGAGAATTATAAAGTATAGAGGTACCAAAAGGTGTTAATACCTTTTTAAGATATGATAGAGCAAAACCAAGATTCGAGCCACTAGAGAGGCCAGAAAATATAAAGGCTGACACTAAGCCCTCAATTGAAGACCCCCATAATTGGAACTCAAGTTGTTGCCAATCCATTTGAGGTATGCATTCTCAGGAAAACTTCTACTTTACCTATAATAATCCGCCCTTGATGATATATAGGAAGAGAAATTGATTAGAGTACTCGGGAAACATATAAGAGTATTGAGGTGGACAATAGCTAACATTAAAGGTATTAACCCCTTATTATGCATGCAAAAGGTCTTATTAGAAGATGACTATAAGACCTTAATAGAACAACAACAAAGACTAAATCCTGTTATGAAAGAAGTAGTGAAAAAAGAGATCATCAAATGGCTTGATACAGGAATCATTTATCTAATCTCTAACACCTCATAGGTGAGTCTAGTACAATATATACTAAATAAAGGAGATGTCACAGTTGTAGCCTATAAGAATAACAAGCTAATACCTATATAGACGGTAACCGAATGGTGCATATATATGGACTACCAAAAGCTAAATAAAGCCCATGTAAAGAACATTTTTTGCTGCTATTCATTGATCAAATGTTAGGCAGACTTACCAGCCATAAGTATTACTATTTTTTAGATGGATATTCAGGCTACAATTAAATCATTATAGCCCTTGAAGACTAAGAGAATACGACATTCACATGTCCAAAATGGAACTTTTTTTTTATGTAGAATGCCATTTGAATTATGCAATGCACCTGCCACCTTTTAAATATATAAAATGGCAATCTTCTCCGACATAGTAGAATAATTCCTCGAAGTTTTCATAGATGACTTTTCAGTATTTGGGGATTCTTTCAGCATATGCCTAGACAATCTAGCATTTGTGTTGAAATAATGTAAAGAAACTAACTTGGTGTTGACTTGTAAGAAATTCCATTCATGGTCACAGATTTCTGTTGTTGGTCACAGATTTCTTCAAAGGAAATCGAGGTCGACCATGAAAAAATAGAGGCTATTGAAAAGCTACCACTGCTAACAAACGTTAAAGAAGTTTTGAGTCTTCTATGACTAGCAGGATTCTAAAAAAGATTTATAAAGAATTTCTCCAAGATCTCAAAACTTTTTTATAACTTATTAGAGAAACATGTACAGTTTAAGTTTGACGAGGCATGCACATAGGCTTTCGAAGTACTGAAGAAGAAGCTTATTTTAGCCCAGACTATTATACACCAAAATAATATCTTCCATTTAAATTGATGTGTGATACTAATGACATTACAATAGGAGATGTTTTAGGCTAAAGGAAGAACAAGGTTTTTCATGCTATTTACTATACCAACGGGACCTTAAATGATACACAAACCAATTGTACTACCACTAAGAAAGAGCTACTAACAGCTGTGTTCACCTTTGACAAATTTCACTCATGCCTCATTAGGGTCAAGGTGATAGTCTTTACCAATCATTCTACCATTAAGTATCTGATCACAAAAAAGGATACAAAACCAAGGTTGATTAGATGGATATTACTAGTGCAAGAGTTTAATCTAGAGATTCGAGACAAAAAAAAGGCATAGAAAACTAGGTTACACACCATCTTTCTCGTTTGGAAATAAGAAATCAAGGCGAAAATAAAATATTGATAAATGACTATTTCTCTGATGAGCAGCTCTTGGCAACTAAAAATATTAATGTGCCATGATATGCTGATTATATCAACTACCTGGTAAGTGGTATTCTTCCTCTTGATCTCAATTTTCAATAGAGAAAGAAGTTCCTGCACAATGTTAAATTCTACTATTGGGATGATCCATTCCTATTCAAATAGCATGTTGATCAAATCAATCGAATATACATTCAAAGGAGAATATTGAAAATATATTGCATCATTACTACTCTTCATATTATGATGGATATTTTAGCGGAAAAAGGATAGCAGCCAAGGTACTGTAATTTAGCTTTTACTAGCCATCATTATTCGAGGATGAACACTACTATACTTTACATTTTAATCAGTGCCAACTAATGGGAATATTTAAAGGAGATAGGAGATGACTCGATAGAACATTTTAAAAGTAAAGATATTTGATGTATAGGGAATAGACTTCATGGGACCTTTCATTTCATCGCCATAATAATAGATATATTTGTAAGAGTGTGTGGAATGCACCAACACCTTGGTCCACCAGTTGGATGACACCTCAGAGCCACTGGCGTCCCAATACATAATTCTCAGGTTACCTGCGCCCCCAAGGAATCAAACCCCCGCCCCCATCTCTATAGAGACCTTATAGGCCTTTAGAGGTTCGTCCTTGTACCCATCGGGTTGGCTAGCCTGATGAGTACAAGGACAAACCTTTAAAGGCCTATAAACCCTTTATGAAGATGAGGGCGGGGATTCGAATCCTTAGAGGCACAGGTAACTTGAGTAATTGTGTGTTGGGATGCTGGTAGCTCTGAGGTGTCATCTAGCCGGTGGACCAAGGAGTTGGTGGGTCTCACACACTTTAACAATATTCTGGTAGCAGTGGACTATATCTCTAAGTGGGTCGAAGTTATTGCCTTACTGATAGATAATTAAAGTGATCCTAAAGTTCTTATGAAAGAATATTTTTACTTGGTATAGCACCTTAAGAGAAATTATTAGTGACAAGGGCTCACATTTTTGCAATAAGTACTTTTTAGCCGTTCTACAAAAGTATAAGGTTAAATACAAGATTGCTACTGACAGGACCCACCCCGAGACCCTCTACTGTAGATCCCAGCGGCCCTGCAGGGTACCCTGATCGAAGTTTCTCAGAATTAACTATATAAGTTGAGAATTCCGCGAGGCGAACCCTCTTTTAATTTTTGCTATTACTGAGAAATTTTTTGGAATATACATAAAAATAACTTATTAAATTTTTCAAAAACAAACAGGCAGAGTTTTCCCTATTTTTCTGAAAGTCCAATACAAAACCTGCAAAGAAATTGCACCTCTATTTCAAATCACTTCTCAATACTACCAAATAGAACCTCCGGTCCTTTCCAAAACCAAATCCAACTCAACTAAAAAATTTCCTTGTGATCATAAAACTGGAATACTAATAAAAAAATGTGAAACGATCATCAAAATATCAAAACCTCTTCTTGGTTGCACAAAACATATGTACAATACACAAACCTAGAACTACCATGCTGATAGCAAAAAGAGTGCTATTTAGCACATTTACATTTACAAAAATGATCTTCAGATTACATATGTTTTGGGCAACCAAGAAAAGGTTTCGATATTTTGATAGCAAAAAGAGTGCTATTTAGCACATTTACATTTACAAAAATGATCTTCAGATTTGGTCCACTAATCAGCAGCTTGCGTACCGAGATCTGTACCTGAGAAGGGGGATAAAACCATAAAACGTAAAATGAGTGAGCTAAAGGAGCTCAGTGAGTGCATTTAAGATTTCAAATAAAATAAAATTATGCATACGTATTAATTTCTAAAAGACATGTATAAATCATGCTTCTAAAACATGTATAAAGCTGCAAAATGGTTTTTAACATCATATGCCGATGAAATCTTACTGAGCGAGTTTTATTCACATCTTCAGAAAACAATATTTAAAATCTATAAGAAATAATAATTAGCATGAACATATAAATGCATAATATGCGATCGGTAGATCAAAAACTATTAAAGCCCTCGCTCAGCCACTTTCTTTCTAAATTGAACCAATGGTAACCTTAAAGCTCTATACTCACACAATGACTCAACTAGCACCGCACACGTGAGTAGGTCACGGAGTGTCTCAACTAGCAACACCCACTGTGACATCTCAAGACATCTCACTAGCTATGCAGCGAAATCTTACACCGCATACATATAGCGAGACAATACCCCATACATATAAAGTGACTCACATGACTTGTCAACCCGAGTTCCCGAAGGTAGTGAAATGCCCACCAATACCTGCCCATGTGTACGGGATATACTGGCTGGGTCTAATACAATCACCACTACTATAATCTGAGGGTACCAATGGCCTTTGAAACTGATGTAGTAGTTTTAAAGCTGTTTCTTAAACCGAATATGTCAATGCATATCTATGAATAGATATTGAAATCATAAATCATGTTTATGCATTAAAAGCTCATAAAACATACAATTTCATTATACAAAAACATAATAAACGAAAAATAAACAATGACAGATGTTATGTGTGTATTCTTCAATTTAATGACTCCTTCAAACTCCACACTAGAATTCAACTCAATTTAAACAGAGAATACACACAAGAACATCAATTGAAGTAATATTGAAAGTTCACATATCATCATCACAAAATAATACTTTTCTTACCTTGTTTTCTTGAATCTTCACTAATGGAGGCTTCAATTGATCTTAAGAACTTGTATTTGACCTTATTTTAGCTTGATCAAGCATGAAAAATCATGAAAAAATCTTGAAATTTCACTATAGCAGCACCCCTCTTCACTTGGACGAATTTTACTTCTCTTTTACTCTAAGATGTTATACTTTTAATCTCATGAAATTTCTACACACTTCTACTTTATATATAATGCTATCTCAATAGTCAAATTTGCTCCTCGACTTACTCTAAATTTCTAATTTGCCATTGGTTGAAAACTAAGTATGTAATTGGTTCCTTTGTAACTATTTAGTTAGAATAGTCAAAGGAACTAACTAGAATTCCAAACTTGGCAATTCATGAAATTATCTCTAATAGGTCCATTCTCTAATATATGGATTATATTTCTCAACAAAGGCTTGTTTCATACATAACCCTTAAATGAAAATTCATGTAGTAAATTAAAATTTCCTTTTCCAAGCCCATGGAGAAAAATTCCAAAAAATAATTCTACGGCCGTTCGACACCCCGACCTAGTATGAAGTTACCAAATTAGGTCTAATATCTCTCATGCGCACCATAAGAAAAATTATTTTTAATAGGGTTAAAATCGGGTAACCCTACGATGTCTTTATTGCTCTGTACTAAAATCTATACACCAATACTACTAATAGGGATTGGATATTATAGCTACAGCATACCATCCATAAACTAATGGGTAAGCTGAAGTTTCCAATAGAGAAGTAAAGAAAATCCTATACTAGAGGGTTAACCAAAGTAAAAAAGATTGGGCAATATGCTTAAATGATACATTGTGGGCCTATCACACTACTTAAAAGACTTTTATCGAAATGTCCCAATTCTAATTAATCTTTAGGAAAGTATGTCATCTACTAGTTGAGCTAGAATATAAAGCATTTGGGCCATTAAAGCACTTAACTTCGACTTACAAGTAGTTGGTGAAAAGTTTATGTTATAGCTTAATGAGATGGATGAATAGTGAATACAAGCTTATGAGAATTCTAAGTTGTACAAAGAGAATACAAAAATATGGCATGATAGGAAGATTGTGAAACTTTCTTTTTAACCAGGACAAAGAGTTCTCTTATTCAATTCAGCCACAAGTTATTTCTGAGAAATTAAAGTTAAGATGGTTTTGTCCATTTAGAATAATCAAAGAGTATCCCTATAGAGCAATAGAGGTAGAATATAAAGCATCGAATAGGACATTTAAGTTGAATGGCCAAAGGCTTAAGCATTATTAGAGATGAGAGGTTGATTGCCAAAGACCTCCACAACTTAGTTGAACCACATTAAGCAAATAAGACATCAAGCTGACGACATTAAATCAAACACTTTTTGGGAGGCATGTAAGTTTCTTTCTTTTAATTTAATTCAAAAAAAAAAAGAAGGAAGCCAGCACTATAGCACCAACCATTTAAAGCCATGGCATAAAAATAAAGATCACCAAAATGAATCAAAAGCTACAAGCCACGACACAAAGAAGCCCATGTCAGTGCCAAAATGAATGCAAAAATAAAAGCTTAAAGTAGTATCTACATGCTGTGATGCAATGAAGCTCATGTTACAATGTCAAAACCTACAAAAATAAGCCTTCAAACCCAAGTCCTAACATTACGGTGTCCAAAGTTAATGCCGCAGTGCTAAAATGAAATTAGGCTTTTAAAACAAAACCCTAAAATAGTTTTCCCATTTTAAAAATACAATCCTTAAACACTCTCTCAAACCCTAAAAGTCCAACTCTTAAATTCTTAAAACTCACCATCACATACTTAAATTCCATCCAATTGAAAGCCAAACAAACACTAAAAACACCAAACTAACCAAAATATTTGCATACAGCAACATCAAAGATAAAAAACAAGGCTCAAAATCGGGGACTCTCGAAATTGACGTTTAGGGGGCACATCTTAATTCTTGTATTTGAGGTATTTTTATTGCATCATTCATTGCAAGATTTACTACCCTGAAGTGCCAAATTTACTTGTGAAAGTGTTGAGATTAAGAGTGGTAAAATTAAATTTGGGGATTGAAATTGTAAAGTGTTAAGGTTCAAAATGAAGTTTTAGGGTTGGAACTCAAACAATTATTATTTGTGCCTTGTTATGAAATCATTGGTATTTTTTTCTTGTTGTGGATTAATTTGAAATGACACCAAAATGATCTAAAACAACACACTCTGCATCATCAAATTTTGACAAGCAAAAATTTGTTCTGAAAGTGCCACTGAACAATATAACAATTTAATGGAGAATAGAGTTGTAATTGCAGAAAGAGGCTTTGATTTACCAAATAAAAAATTCCCTAGTTTCCTCCAAATCATAAGATCACGAAAATGGGCGAAGTTATGCCTACAGCTTGAAGTAGAAGTGCTTCCATTAATTCACTAATTTTATGCCAATGCGTCAAAACATCACCATTTGAAAGTCAAGGTAAGGGGTAAAGAAGTGGCATTCGATAGAAAGAGTATAAAACATTACTATAAGTTTCAACCAATCGAATATAATGGTTATCATGCAATGCTTTTAGATTCAGACTATAAAGTTGTTATTCAATGTCTCTGTATACTAGACTCACAACTGATAGGAGAGCACCTAACATCCTTCCCATTAAAGTAATGGATAGAAATGAGAAAGTTCGGCACTACTTCATCAGTGCCAAACTCATGCCAGTCATGAACTTTCACGATGTAACATAGGATCTAGCCTTCCTCCTTTACACTATAATGATCAGTAAAAGCATTAATGTAGGAAAAGTGATAACACAAACAATCATCCATAGCTTCTGTAATGACAAAGCTAGCCTCTTTTGCTCTTCACTTACCACAACTCTCTGCGCACAAAAAAGAGTTCAGTAGGAGCCAACAAAAAAGTTTTTATACCCGTCTTCTAAAATTGACACTAATATAATGTTCCAAGACCAAAGTTTAGATAGCAACACTTCTGGACAATCAATAACTACCACTAGACATATATTAGCTACTTTAGGACAAACCTCAGCATTAACATCCAAATCACCTTCACTTTTTGAATGACTTACAATGGTCGAGGGTGAAATTTAAAAGTAGTGGAGGGAATTCTAAGAACTACAAGGGGATATATAGGCACACTAGCAGTGGTGTGTCTAATGGGTAGAGTACCGAGCACAATGGAAGCAGATGATAGTAGCACACCTTGGGATTAATATTAGCCAACATTCGCCGCCCTCATTTTCCTAATTCTAGCACTAGCAAAGGATGGGGCTAATAATGAGGATACTGGTGATGATGTGCAAATAAACTTGGATGATGACTAAAGGCTTCAACAAATAACAAGAAAAAGTAATATTCTTAGTCTTTTATATTTATTTTTCTTGCTCACCATGGGAACCATGCCTATCTTTAAAGGTTGAGGGCAAAAACACATTCTCCTAGTATACATTTTAAGCTTCCTGATTTTATTTCTTAAATTCTTTATATTTCTTTTCTTTACAATTATGTTATTTTATATTTTTCTTGTCAAGTCGACCCTTGGGTTGGTAGATTGGTGATATGTTAATGATAATAAACAAAATTTTGATCATAATTAAAACAATATTTAAGGAATGATATATGTTGTAATTATTAGCATGATATCTTAAGACAATTTGTTTCATCTTGTGGCCTCTTGAACTTTTGAGCACTAGTTAGAATCATATAGTTATTTACTTACTTAAAGGACATTTATGCATAACAAGAATGCATAAGGTCTAAAAAACTCTAGAATAAATATCATTCAAGGCAAAATCGTAAGGGCACACATTATTAAGGAAGTGATTTTAGGCTCTGTTTGGACCATTTGAGCCTTTCAAGCCTACCCTTAAATAAATAATCCTTAGTCACCTTTTTTTAACCTAATTAACTATTTTCTTTGTTAAACCACAAAATTGCGCCTTATCCAAAAATGAATATCCCTTATAAAAATCGCCATACTATAGAATGATAGTCTTGTTAGAATACTTTAACAAAAGATTGGGTTTATGAAAAGTGGAAAGAAATAATATGGTTTTTTTTAACTCAAACAAGATATAAAAAATTAAATTTGGGGGAATTTTTTCATTAAAAAAAAGGTTTTAGTAACAAAAGTCAACAAGGGAAAAAAGAAAGTAAGTAGAAGGGAGACTCAATCAAGGATTATAAAGGTTAATAGGTTCTGGTATGTTTATGGTATGAGATAAATTGAAAAAACAAAAAAACCAATCCTTTTATCCTACCCTCATCCTAAAGCCTCACATTTTAATGCAATTAAAGACTTAATTGGTCCCTAGTTATTATATACCTATATTAGTAAAAAGTAATATAAAAGCAAGCATTTGGAGTATTTAATCAATAAAAATTCATATAGACCATTTTCTTGACTTGTGTGCATAAATTAATTCAGGTGCATTTGACTAATGATATGAACTATACATACACACACACACACACACACACACACACACACTAAGTAGGTCCCTTATGCGATAAAGGGAGTACTTTCATTTGGGGGAATTTTTTCATTAATAAAAAAAAGGTTTTAATAACAAAAGTCAACAAGGAAAAAAGGAATTAAGTAGAGGGGAGACTCAATCAAGGATTATAAAGGTTAATAGGTTCTGGTATGTTTATTGTGTGAGATAAATTGAAAAAAAAAAAACAAATCCTTTTATCCTACCCTTATCCTAAAGCCTCACATTTCAATGCAATTAAAGACTTAATTAGTCCCTAGTTATTATGTACCTATATTTGCAGAGAGTAATATAAAAGCAAGCATTTAGAGTATTTAATCAATAAAAATTCATATAGACCATTTTCTTGACTTGTGTGCATAAATTAATCCAGGTGCATTTGACTAATGATATAAACTATACACACACACATACACACTAAGTAGGTCACTTATGTGATAAAAGGAGTACTGGATAGAAATGTCTAATTTTTATGGCATATAAAGTTTCTTGAAGATTCCTGGATAAGGGTATTCTTTGAGACAAATTGTTAATGATAAAAGCAATCTTTTACTTATGTCTCTTTGCTATAAGATGAGCAAGTTATTAAGTTAGTGAGAGTTTAATAAGTACATTTTATATATAATATTTTGACTCTCTTAACTTAATAATTGCTTAAAATAAGTTTGAATATATGGTTTTTTTATTCGTTTTAGTGTTATTTTATAAGGTTCAACAAAATGGCCTAATAAACAGCTAAATGAAGAAAAATGGGCAAAAAAAAGTCTTTTTCACAAGCTTAAGCTACAACTCAAGATCTCAAGTCATGGCTCTAGAAAGGAAACAAAAAGGCAGTACCAACAAGTTGCAGCACTGTATATAAGTTGCAATGCCAGTCACCCAAAGCTATGATGCTGAATTAATGATGAAATCTTTCTAAGAAATAGAAACAGTATGTCATGATGCTAATACAATTTTGAACAAAACCTATGACACTGAATCTCCAAGTTGCATCACAAGCAAAAAAAAAAACTAAAACCTAGTTTTTCTTAGATTTAGAGTGAACCCTTAACAAAGAGATTGAAGCCTATAAATAAATACTAAGAGCCATTATTCATAGCATTAAGAGAGAGTATGAAAAAGAGAGCAAGTATAAGAGTTTAAAGCACATATTAAAGACCACGGGAAAGCATTCAACAACAAGGGGAAGAGGGAAGTCAAATAATTAAAGAGTTATTTCTTTTCTTTCTTTTTCTTTATTGTTGTATTTTTCTAAACTTTATGATGATGTCATTATACATTATAGTTTCAAATTCATCATTCCTGATAAATGTTTACCGATGTGGGTCGATTGGTAAACCTTATAGATTAGTGTATGTCTTTATTTAGATTGTTCAAATGATTGTTCTTAGTAGATCGTGAGTTTAGTGGAAGCTCATATAGGCATGTAGGTATTTAGTTAGGACTAGGTACTGAATTAACTCACGAAGACCTCCAATAGACATCTCTTAAAGTCATCAATTGATGGTCTTCATGAGTTAAGTAGTATTTATTGTCCTTTAACTTGAGTGCTATAGTGGGCTTGTGAATGATCTATCATGCTTTGATTCCATACATGTTAGAGACTTTTCATAGTCTACCCTCTGGGTGTCGTTGGGTATGGTCTAATGCTCATGGAGTCTAGTGTATATAGATATAGAATCCGTTAGCTTAGTAGGTTGTATATTCTGATGGTACGAGATTGTATTTTAGAAAGTCTTATGACCTTAAGCATCACCTCCAAAAAAGAGTTTTCATAAGGTAAACCAATATCACAAATAATTTACAGATATTATTTATCAAAATAAAAATTTGAAAATAAGTTCATGGTCAAGCAGATAGAGAATTGACAGTGAAGATCTATGTCTCTACTCTTCCGTAATTTAGGTGATAGAGAGACTATATGAATATGGTTAACATCAACTTGTATAGTTTAATGTGCCATTTTATTGTATTCATGACATAAGCATAAGGTAGTGTTCATGGACTTATGAAAGTGTTCCTAAGACAAACAGGTGTGAACCTATAGAGTCTTAAAATATGAAGTGTATTTATTAAGCACTAGGGTGATGGATAGAGTTGAAGAGTTTAATCCAAAAAAATTTTGAATAAGTAGGATTTAGATTTAGCACCTATTGGGAAGGATATATGTTAAATTCTAATCATTAGAATTTGACACATGTTATTAAGCCGGAATAACTAATGGCCATTTTGCTTTATTTTATTAAGTTTAATAGTTAAGCTTTTCTTAATGTTTGACAAGTGAATGACACTTTTCTTGAAAGCAAATTAAGAAGTGAACACTTGTCATGAATAATGATTAAGTTTGTTTAAACCATTGACAAGTGTTGGACACTTGTTGTGGTTTTGTTTAATTCATGGACATTTGTCCATTTCAAAGCAAAAAGACATACATTTTGGCTAAAAGATGTTCAACTATTATGTGCTTTTGAATAGAAAATGGTTTTAACTTTGGAAAGAAGAAGAAACAGAGAGAATGAGAAAGAGTGCTTAAAGAGTTTAAGCTAAACTAAACCAAATCCTATAAATCAAAAGCTATCATTCTAGATTTTTTAGCCCCATCGTGGTCAGGACCTAAAATTATTTGCAAAAATACTTCAAGGCGAGACTTAGCATTCTAGTTGTCTAACTACATCAATGATTCTTCAAAAGTATATTTTCTATTACTGTAACAAAATTATCTTTGAAGAAATGTTGTTTTGAAATATATTTTATGTTTTTGTTGTATTCTGTGGTGACACGCATTTGCATTTCACTAACCACACACATACACACTCTCATACACCCTTACAAAATGGTATCTAAGTATACTGTGTGTTGAGTGTGTAACACAAGAGTTGTGTATTATTGGACAATGAAGTGGAATTTTAAACATAGTGATGTTTGGATTTAAAGGCATAAACACACCGTGCGCTGCGACTTTAATTGTTCAACATTGTGGTGTCAGATTTCTATTTTAGTAGACACTGTAATGATGGTTTAGGGATGCCACGACACTCAAGGTATTGGATTTAGCACCCTGTTGTGCGAAAGCCCGATGTTGTAGCTTGTGTTTTGAATATTGGGACTTTTATCTATAATAAGTTATAGGGTATGAGGGATGTAGTAGTAAATGGAGATTTTTTAAATGTAGAAGTTGTTGGGAGTTTTGAGTTACTTCTTCATTATAGCAAAACTATTTTGTTATATAATCATTATTTTGTGCCAAACATTATTACAGCAAATCATATCCCCTCTGTGTTAGTTAAAGATGGTATCATGTATATATTATAAATAGTTTCTTGTATTTATATGATAAAAATAATGTTTTTCTAGTTGAATGTCAGTTGATGAATGTTTATTATATTATAAATACAATAAGAAATGTCTTGAATGTATTGGTAAATAAGAAGAGAAAAAATTTAGAGACTTTGAATGATATTGAATCATAGCATATGTGATTAGGTCACATAGGCATAAGATGCCTAACCTATCTGGTTAAGAATGGTCAGATACCTAATTTTATCATAGTCTCTTTTTGTGAATCTTGCATTCAAGGGAAGATGACAAAATCTTTTTTTTTAGTGTAGGACACCAGGCCACTGATTTATTTGAACTAATATATAGCGATGTATGTAGTGCAATAAATCATACTTCCATAGGTGGGTTTCGATACTTCGTGATCTTTGTCAATAATTTATCACAATATAGATATGTGTTTCTTATGAAACATAAGTTGGAAACCTTTAAAATGTTCAAAAAAATTGACTAAAGGTAGAGAAACAAACCAGTAAGTTTATTAAATACCTTCGATCAAATCAAGGTGGTAAATACATGAGCAATGAATTCATTAATCATTTGTGGGAGAATGATATTCTCGCTTAATATAGTCCTCTAGGTACTCTTCAACATAATGGTGTTCCAGAAAGGAGGAATCAAACTTTATTAAATATAGTCCAATCGATGATGAACTTTACCGATCTTCCTGAATATCTTTAGGGTTATAGTCCATAGACTGCGACTCACTTATTGAATAGAGTTGCATCAAAGGTTATTCTAACCACTCCTTATAAGATATAGATTAGAAGAAAATCAAGTTTTATGTTAAGATTTAGGATTGTCCTAGTTACGTAAGGGTTATGTAATATGATAAACTTACATCTAAGTGATACAAGTATTGATTCATTAGATATCTCAAACACTCTATAAGATATCAATTCTATGATCCTAAAGAACGAAATGTGTTCGTTGCTCTCATGCCACCTTCCCAAAAAGCTAGTTTTTGATGGATTGTAGAAAGATTAAATTTGATAAAGTCAACCAACATGTGGATGAACAAATGATGGAACCTCAAGTTCAACCTAGTGGATACATTTAACACATACTCCCATAGGCCAGAAAGGATCTCTAAACTGATTGTTAAGTATTGTATAATGCTTGAATGTGGCTTTGATATTTTCTTAGTTGCAGAAAGGGATCTTTTAACTTATAAATAGGCCATGTTGGAAATCAATTCAAGAAAATGGCAAAATGCTATGAAATTTGAGATGGATTATATGCATGATAATCAAGTCTAGGACTTTAGTGAGTTTCTTAAATGAATTATTCCTATCAATTGTAAATGAGTTTACAAGTGGAAACGTGGGCGTGAAGGGAAGGTAGAAACCTTCAAAGCCCGACTGGTGACAATAGGTTATATTAAAAAAATTAGATAGATTATGAAACCTTTTCACCAGTAGCCATGCTAAAGTCAATCTAAATGTTATTGGCTATTACTGTATATTATGATTATGAAATCTGGCAGATGAATATAAAGACAGCTTTTTTGAAGGGATATATTAAGGAAGAGATATACTTGAAGCGACCTGAAGGTTTTACATCCAGCCTCACTTTTAATTTAGAGTGCAGACTGAAAAAGTCCATTTATGGACTTAAGTAAGTCTTATGAAGCTGAAATCTTCATTTTGATGATGTAATTAAATTTTATCAAAAACAAAGAGGAAGCATGTGTATATAAAAAGATCGGTAGGAGTATAATTGTAATTCTAGTATTCTATATGGATGACATACTCATTATCAAAAACAATATTAGCATGTTGCAATTAGTCAAGAGTTATTTAAGTAAGAACTTCTTTATAAAAGATTTTGGAGAGGTTTCCTTTATACTAGGTATAAAGATTTTTAGAGATAGAGCTCGAAGGCTGATAGGATTCTCTCAGCCCTTGTACATAAACAGTGTTTTAGAAAGGTATAGCTTTGCTAACTATAAAATAGTTAATGTACCTTTCAGACATAGCATTCATCTTTCTAAGAAAATGTTTCCTCAAAAGGAAGATGAAAGAATTAGAATGTCTAACATATCTTATACATGAGTTATAGGTAGCATAATGTATGTCATGTTATATACGAGACCTAACATCAGTGTGGCTGTAAATGTACAAGCCGATATCAGTCTAATCTAGAAAATAACCATTGGATGGTTGTGAAATATATCTTGAAATACCTTAAGGGTACAAAAGATAAGTTTCTAATTTATGAAGAGAGTGACTTACAAGTGAGATGATACATCGATTTAAACTTTCAGTTTGATCTGGATGACAAAAAGTCTACATTTAGTTATGTGTTTTTTCTCAATGGTGCAGTTTTCAGTTGAAAAAGTGCAAAGTAATGATTCAGAGTTGATTCTACCACAGAGGTAGAATACATTGTAGCTTCAAAATCTGCAAAGAAAATCGTGTGGATACTTAAGTTTGTTGCAGAATTAGGAGTAGTCCCAAGTATAGTGAATCATACTCCACTATATTGTAATAACAACGGGACAATTGCTCAAGCCAATAAGCCTAAGCTTGTGGAATTAAAGTACTAAAAAATCAGAAATCTAAACTTGTGGAATTAAAGTACTAAACAATTAGTGAGATTTTAGCTAAGGAGATGTAATCATATCTGAAGTAGAATCTAGTGATAATGTAGAAGACTCACTCATAAAGTTCTTAACTCCTAATGTATTTTTAAAATATTAAAAGTTAGTTGGTATTAGATACCATTAACACTAAAGCAAGTGGGACTTATTGGAGATGGTACAAATTGTGACATGTCCAAACTAAAATTGATAATCATCCAAATACAATATAATTATTATCAAAATATATCAAAAGTACAAACCAAACCAAGAAAAGCATAGCAACATCATCTACTAATGCAGCAAGGTTTTAACATGGTTGTCGATTGTGTCCGTGTTACTTACATTTAATATACGTATTATTCGATGGCTCTTCCCCTTAGAAAGGTATATGTTTCTCTCTTTGTCTACCAGATTGTTTACGTGCAATTAGAGATTGTATTTGACTATTTTACACATTATTTGGAACAATCCAGCAGGATTCACAAAATTGGCATATGCAATCAATAAATTCTCAATCGTGTAATAGGAATAACAAAACCCTTGATTCTATAACCTGTCATGTCTGGAAACAGCAATGGCATGGATACATGGCAGTTGGCGAATTTTAAACTTCCTACAACTGCATGTCTTTATGGCTATGTTGACTATCCCATTCCTACCCTTATCATTCACAACAAATTTAAAGTTGTCAACTAGATAAATTGACATTCTCATTAACTGATTCTTGTGCTTCCGTAGCTTATAGTTTGCCTATGTGGTCAAGTGAGTGGTCATATTTTTCGTGGCCTATCTTTTAGTTCAAAACCAAGCTTACGTTAACTGGCGTATCCAGTCAGCTAATGAAGTTATGGGTAGGGAATGTGCATGCTTCGCCACTGCATTAATACTCTTTGCAATATTAGTGGTCATAATACCATACTCCTAAATATGCCCACTGATCTAGCCTACCTTCTGCAACCAACCTTTCCTCTAAAAACTTAATTGCCTCAACTTTTCATATCTCGCATGTTATTTAATTACTTTTGAAAACCAAACAGTCGATATACCTTTACAGGAAAATAATATGCCCCTGAGATCCACCTTTCTTCTTTTTTCTTATTGGAAGCTTATTTTTTGTGATCAGATTTCTCTTTAAGTGATATATACACACCTCGTGGTAGGCATTTGATAAAATTGTATGGATAACCTTCTCAATGCTAGCATGTCAATTTGATACAAATGCTATATCATTAACATCACAAATAACACCCCATAGTTTTTCCATAAGCCATTCCCAAGATGCTTTAATTTTGGAATTAACAATGCCTTATGCTAATAGATAAATCTAATTATTTTCATCTTTACAAACTACTATATGGATATAATCATAATAAGGTCCTTTCAAGAAAGTACCATCCATAGTAATCATCAGTTTGATGAAAGAGTAAAACCTTGAACACAAAGAGCTAATGCCATGAAAAATTACAAGAACTGTCCACTATCATCTGTCTTCAAATGAGTCACAGTGTATGGATTCATATTTTCTACCATATAGTAATATGCATAAAATGATCTGAATGACTCCTTTGGAGTACTAACTTTCAACCTTATTGCATGCCCTTTCGATAAGCTATCACGTATGTTAAATTCACACCTTATTTCTCTCGTACATTGGCTTAGATATCCTTTGGTCTATAAAGTCTATTGAAATTTATGAATTTATTTTCTTTACCATTTAAGTAATAATTAGATTCTTTGCTTAATAATGACCATCACACAATTGGTCCAAATGATATGTGTATTTCTTGTCAATTTTTCACACAATGAAATATTTGCCAACATCTGTTAACACGACACAAACTCGCTACTTGCATTTTTTATCATTATATTTTGCCTCTAACTGATCTTTAGTCGACTTATTAACTTTTTAATATTTAATTATCCTTCAATGCAAGTTGACTAAAAGCATCATATATTGTATTTTGCTAGGAAACAACTTCCTGATGACTTCCTCCATTCTTGAACACAATGCCGCATCTGATAGATTGAAGTTAGAATGTGGTATTGAAGGGAGAAACTAAAATTTTTTTGTGATTTAATAGTGTTGTCTTGGTTATCCTATGGTATTGGCCATAAATTATGAATTCCTTCTCCATTATTATCTGAAGACTAACCTTTATTGCCCCTTTCTGCAATATCATTAGCATTATTGCCATCATAAGTATAATATATCTCACTAGAGAAAATTCTTAGTCGCAAGTCAAGTTGGTTAGGAACACAACATTTGGTATTGTTGGGGACATCCAACTCATGAAAGAGATGGGAAGTAAAATGAAAATTTGAAACTAAAGTGCATAGCGGAAGCTAAAAATGTTCAAAATTATTTGCAAAGTATAACCAAAGCAAAATACTTCCATACATGTTCCTTCAATATGAATTACATCAAATGTAATATACAATTAAATATAGAATGAGTGTATGGAAGACATACCTTATCTTAGTGTTTAGGTTATATGTATTTGCTCATCAAGAATGAAGCTTACAAATGAGTGTTTCATGAACAATTTTAGGCCAAAAAATTGAGGTGGAATTTTTTGCTCTAGAATAGGGGTAGTTATTAAGATTTTCTTTTTCTTTTTTCTTAACACACTTGCTTCACCAAAGCAACTTGTCACCGTTACTCATATTGCCTAACCTTTTTTGCTAAGCCTTAAACATGAATGAGTGACAAGTGTTACTATGTTGTTAACAATTAAGCATGCAAAAAGTCATTGCAAAAACACTAAACTGAGTGCTTGTCTTAACCATGACATGTTTCAAGTTCTAACACTTAGAATTTGACATCTGTCAAGTTCTAACACTTAGAATTTGACATGTTTCCTTCTCGATACATGATGAAATCGAATTCTGTTTATCCAAAAATATCTCGGATCAAACTCTTTGACCCTAATACCTTTTATCAAAATAATAATAATTTCATAATTACTATTTACACAAATTGGATTAATTCACGATTGACTAATTGCCACCCTAGTGCTCAACGAGTACATTTCATATTATGGGACTCTTTAGGTTTACAATCGTTTATCATATAGAATATTTTTATAAGTCCGTGAACTCTGCGCACCTATATATCACAGCCAATACAAGATGGTGTATTAAACTGTGCAAGTTAAGGTCATACATATTTAAATAATCCCTCTGTCATTTATATCCAAGAAGAGCAGAGACAGAGATCTATACTGTAGTAACTAGTATCCATAATCGGCAAGAATAAGTATTTATATACATATTTTATTTGTATGTGGGTGATACTTGATTTATGTATTATTATTAGTAGTGTTTGTATAGGTTAAGGACATACTATTAGTATTGGGTTTATTTGCAAGACTTTAGATTTATTTTAGGGACCAAATTGTAATACTTTGAAAGTTTTGGGAGCAAATTCGTAAATATAAAAAATTAGCCTCTTAGTATAAAACTACACTTTTGAAACCCTAATTTACTCATTTTTGGGTCGAGCTACCCCTTTAGAGAGAGAAAAGAGAGAAATAGAGGGGAGAGAAAGAGAAGAAGAAGAAGAAATTAGAATTTTGGATTTTAAGAGGTATATCACAACTATTTCTCAATTTATGGGTGTTAATTAAGTTAATTCTTTTAATTTTTTATTTCTTAAAATATGTATAATTGAGGATTTGATGTGTATTTCGTAAGATATCGTGAGAATTGATATGATCTATGTAGATAGCTTGATAAATCTTGATGAATTGCAGAATTTCTACTTGATAGTCTCCTGATTCAGGAATTTTATAAATTGTTGTGATTCGATTCTGGTTTTGAATTTTGATTATATGAAATTAGAAATGTTTAGGATTATCTGAGACTTTGAATCGATTGAAAATTCTAGAAATTGAATTTATAGTGAATTTACCAAAATGATCCTGAAATTCTAGAAATTTCTAGTGTGAACAGTATAATACAGTGAAACATAATTTCTGATCTGCTTAATGACCTTCACAAATTACGAATTTATGGAATATGATAATTTTATATGTCTAATATGATATACACAAAATTGAGAATTTAGATTAATGTGGTTAAATTGTTATGATTTTCTAAAGAGTGTCAGCCTATTGCAGTATTTGATTAACAGATTTTCAAAGCTATAGAATAAAATAGTTTTAAAATACTTTTGGTAGGATTTTGAAGTAAAATATTTATCATGAATTTCGATATGTGTTAAGAGTATTTTTATGGTAGTTTTATAATTTTTGAGTTAGTATATGATTTTATAAAATTAGGAGATTGAATACTGTTCAGTAAGTATCTTGATCCTGTCAGGTTAGTAGTTTGGATTCGATGGTGTTTATGGAATAGATTGTGTAGGAATTATGATATAATATTCATATATAAGATGGATATATGATTTAAGAATGATATATTCTGATTTTGGAGTAATTGGACATCATTTGATATATAAGAAAATTTTGTTAAGTGTAAGTGGTCAGAATGATAGGTTTTGAAAAACCAAATATTTAGACCAATTTGATGTGATAAATGCATTGTGTATAATTTTGTAAGCTATTTAAAGTATTTTGTGTGAATTTTTAGGCTTATGAAAGGATTAATCTCCATTGATAGGTTAAGGAGATTTAAGCCTTATAGCTGAAAGTGCTAAGAGGTAAGTTACTAGACTTTTACTGAAATCACAATAAATATAGTAATTGTCTATGTATGATTTTGAAAATGTGATTAGAAATATGTTTATGTTATGCCAAAGTATATTTGATATGAAATGTGAAAGAAATATGTTTATAAATGTAAGCATTGACATTGAGCATAGACATACATGTATTTAAGAAAGTGAGCATTCAAAATGAAATGTGTTTAACAAAGAAAGCTTTTGAAGTGGAAAATGTCAATGAGATGCGTTTTGTGTTTTGAGGATGCTTGAACTCACTATTTACTTAGTAGACATTTTATGTGATTTATGGAGCCTTTATGTGTGGCCTTTCCTTCGGGATTGGTATATGTTATGTGTTCCATATGTAGGGAGGATCCTATTGGTACCTAAAGGAAGAGTGAGTCATCACATTCGTGTAGTGGCGTATTGGTGCATGTGAGAGGACTCACCGATGATCAGGGTGAGGGTTTGGCTTTTACCTTCGGGTATGAGCATTATATATGTGTAATTTAAAGACCTTACTTGTACTATTCCTCTCATACGGTATGTCACCTATGAGTGATATTTGGCTCATTATGTGATATGTAAGTCCTACTAAGTAGTAACTGAGTGATGATATTCCTATTATATGTTTTGAAATAATGTGTAAGCGCTTACATGACATGTGATTTGATAAGATTATGATTTTGATTGATCACAGTATATCATACATATGTATTGTGTACATATATGTATTTGTATTTGATATATGAAAAACTAGTATGCTTACTGAGTTTTATACTCATTATAGTTTATGGTGATTTCAGGTAAATAAGATACATGTGTGCTTAGCGGATTTGGTAAGGCTTCTGCTGTTCTTTGGGTTCCCTAAGTTGCTAGGTTGTTGAGTGTTTCATTTGGGGACACGTGGGACAAGATATTTGATTTGTCCCTATTGAATAAATACTTATTTATTATTTTATTGTGTGTGGTTGGATTTAATTTAAGTTTCACCAAGTGTGGTTATGAATTGATTTTAAGTAAGAATTTGCAATGAATATATTATGGGCTTCCGGTAACAAAGTTGCTACTGGTGACGTAGTAGAGTGTTAATCTTTGAGAAAACTCTGCGTATCTCCGGTTTACTAATTGTCCCAGTCATAATTCAGTTGCTATAATTCTAAAAGAAATTGAAATTAATGTTTAAATATTGTCAATAGAAGTTTATGTTTATATGTTAGGTTATGGGTTTTTTTTTTTAGTGTTGAACTTACTAGCAACTTGCTAAGGATTTCTATATTGACTTAAAGTTTGACATTTTATGTGATATTATTTATAAGTGCACATTATTGAATGAATGTAAGTGATGTCGTGTGTCGGATCTTTTAGGTCTAGGGCATGACATATACTGTCAAGTCTTTATTTGCTCGACTTTGAACTTATCTTTACATTTATATTTTGACATACAATATGCGTAAATGCTTTTGTTATATTATTATACCATATGGAAACTCTTTTTTGGGGTGTATTCTTTTGGCCAAAAGACGTTTTGAAATACAATCTCAAAGTATTAGGATATACGACCCAACTGTATGAGCTAACGATCCGATATCTATATACATCGGTCTCCATAAGTATAGAACCATATCCAATAACACTCAGAGGTTAAACCATAAAAGGTCTCTGACATGTGTAGAATCTAAGTGTGGTGGATAACTCATAAGAATACTATAGCACTCAGGTCTAAGGACCACAAATATTATTTAACTTGAGAAGAATACCATTGATGGCTTTATAAAATGTCTATTGGATGTCTTCCTGAGTCCATTTAGTATTAATTCCTTACTTAACACCCATATGCCTGCACGAGCTTTTACTAAGAATATGATTTGCTAAGACTAACCATTTGAACAATCTAGATATGTCTCTATACACTGGTCGTTATGGTTTACCAATCAACTCGTGTCAATAAACCTACAACCAGAAACCATTTTTTGGAATACACTATATAGTGATATTTCTTAGTGCTATTTGCAACTACATCACTACAATAAATATTCTTAAGTTATTGTCTCAATTAGCACAAGGTTCTAACCTTTAAAAATACTAACTTTTAGTTTTGATCTAAATTACTTTAGATCTATAATGTATAAAAAAAATAAGATTAATGTCATTTTATAAATAATGATTTATAAAAATGTACATTGTATAAATATTAACAAAAATTGAATGGAACTCGAGCACCAACTCCTACACCACTAACAAGGTCACTGGTGTTGGTTGAAAATACATCATTTGGTAATGTTAAGGACGTGCTACTAACATGTGATAAGCACATTTTATACATCATATTGTATCTCTCACAACTTGATGTTTTCTTATTTTGAGTATGAATACGGCTTTTTATATGTACTAATGTCATTTTATAAGTTCAAATTTAAAAAGATATTTGAGATGAAAATTCAAAGAAAATAAGGCAAAAGTATTAAATATGCTACAATGACCATGAATAGTATCTCTCACAGTATTCTTGCTACAATGCCCTTAGGCACAAAAAAACCCAAGTCTTGGCGCCTAGGCAACAAATCTAGTTCCCTTGACAAAATGCTTGCCGCCTAGGCACTGCCAACACCAAAAATTAACTTTGAAGTTCGAGCCTTAATTTTTAAGCCCATTTTTGAAGCCTATATAAAAGAAGATTAAAAGCCTCATGTAAAAAAGGAGGAGAGCATGAAATTAGAAAGAGAAACAAAGGATTTTTAGTGAGAGAAAGCACTTTAGAGCTTAGATTCTTGAAGGTTGAAGGCCCAAAGAGACATCTCCAACTACTTTTCTCTTTCTTATTTACTGTAATTTAGAGTTTATATTTGTAGTTTGTGTGGCTTTAAAATGGTTACACTTGTAAACTTTTGAATTATTGTGATTTTATGCTTGACTATGATTGGCTAAATTTTTTGTTCTAGGGGCTTGATGTAGTTCGATCATATACTATATTTGGATAATTTTAGTTGATTAAGGACTATTTTTTTTTTATTCATTCGTGCTTTTGTAGATTTAATCCTTTTCGTTTGATTGAAAAATTGACTGCATGATCTAGACTTGTAGGTTATATGCTTGAGAAATATTAACCTATTTGTTGGACTTGAAGAGTACGAACGTAGCTTTTATTGTGTTTGGAAACTAATAAAATTTGGGTGATCCATTAAAGAGTTGCATAATATATGTATAGATAGACAAGTTAGATAGAAAAATCAACTTGAATATATATGTATAGGATCTCTTTGAATATATATGCATAGGATCTCTTTTAACGCTCAAGAGAGGTAATATTGAACCTCTTGATTAATGAATTCATAAGAGTAGTTATTAATCACTAAAACATGAAGAACATAAGGTAAAGTGAAATCAAGACCCTATGACCATTTATCCACTACTAAAAAATGGGCCCTAGATTTCTCACTGCATTAAATTGTTAGTTTAAGCATCTTTATTTTCATTAATCATTTTATAATTAAAAATTAGCCTAGATAAAATTAGGTTGTTAGTACTATAGTAATTCGCATTAATTTAGAAGATCAATCCTCACGTGAACAATACTCACTCATCACTTTATTACTTGCTCATTAACTGTGCACTTACAATTAATATCGTGTGTGTTAATTTCACAAACAACATGATTACTACCACTTGTGGATATAAAGTGGTTATGATAAAGTTGTTGGTTCTAGATAGGAGCTTGTGGAATCTCATTACTAATAAGGTATCTAAGATCTACATTAACACATAACGGTACCAAACCCTTTCTATTAATCTCTAATAAAATTGGACATCTTGATCAGATTAGACAGCCAACGATATATCATTTATTCCTATTGTAGGCACGAAAATTCTCGTAGTGATACTACACTAATCAAAATCAACTGCGATTCTACAACACATAATGTTACAAAGTTATTGATAAGTCACATTTGTATGAACTGACATAACAATAATTGGTACCCAATATATCTCTCTCAACCATTACTGGAGCTCTCCAACCTTCCTCCAAAATATACCAAAAGTGGCTCAATATCCACTATACTTATATCAAAAGAAAAATTATAAATTATAGAAAAAAATATTTCAAAAACCATAATTTGGTTTATTAGCACAATAAATTTTATTGGGTGTGATAAGTGTTTATTGCGCCTAAGTAATTGGGAGTGATAAGTTATTATCATGCCCAACATTGGGTCTGATAATAATTGCTCCTTCAACACTCTATTTTTTGTTTTTTTTTATTTCAAAATGATCAAACTAATTCTATTAAACAATCTATTAGTTTTATCAAAAAAAAAAAATTCAATCAAAATACATATATATATGTATATTTTCAATACATTATAATCTAATATAAAATTAAGTAAAATAAATTAAAATATAAGAAAACTACATTAGTCTTACCTTTCTTGAAACAATCTAATTCTTGTCAAATGATTTATTTCAAATTCATAAAATTTCGATTATCTGCGTGTGTTTTTTTAAAACAAAATGAATGTGATTCTTTAGATTTTGGAAAGGGGACTCATATGTACCAAAAGGATATTTTTGTCCATTTACTAACTCATTGGCTACAAAAGTTAGCAAATTTTATTATTGATTAAATGAGATAAGTGCCCCCAAAATATAGCTATTTACAAAAAAAATTCAATTATTTATTTAACCCTAAATCACTAAATATTCTAACAATCACTTTTTAGTATTTATATTTGTAAATATTTAAAAATAAATATTATTTTTAATAAGTAATTTATTGAAATTATTTTTGCTATATATTTAAATAATCAAGTACTAAAAATAATAAATATATATTTTTACAACTCATGAAATCATATCTCTAAGTCATCAAAGTTTTGACCATTAATTCAAAAATACTCCATGATAATTGAAAAGACGTAATATGTCAATGCAAGTTCTTTACTCACTTAGATTAAGATCAATCAAACTTATTAAAGATTATGTAAATTGGAATCAATGACATTTCTTTAACTAGATAAGAATTCACAATAATCCAATTTAATGTGTCAAATACACTAGTTTTTCTATTGAATTCTACTTCAACAATTAAGGTACACTATTCACTTCAAAAACAAAAAAAACTATGGTTCTAACATAATGAAATACCCATTCTATTAAAGACTAAACATTTTTTTATTTATTTACAAAGTACATGTGATTTATATCTTTCTAAATTAGTATTCCATAATCAATACTTAAATCACCTATTTATAAATATGGGTTCAATAACTCAAAATAATGTATAAATAAATCAATTTATCAAATCATATTATTAAATCATAAAATATTTATTATTATAACTCATGTTCTAAGTCTATTTAATAATATATTTATATCTAAAAAATCCGTCAATCAACTTATATTTGTATTTAATAATTATATTTTTGTTTATTAAATTTATTATAACTAATCCATTGATGTTAGTTAATAAGTGCGGATATCTTTTTGTTTTGTTTTTCTTTTAAAAGCTATCATTTATGTTATTCTCTCAACAAAAACATGGTACCTTATTTTAAACTATATATACTTTATTCAATATATATAAGACATCTAGATCCCTGAGATTTTAGGAAAGTGATATACAGACCCATAAACTTTCAAAAATCTCATTTTACACCTTTGTTAAATAATGAATTTTGTTAACTTTAATGGTGGAAAGGATAAAAATAGAAATTCACCTCTTTTTGATTGAAAATTTTAAAATTCATTTAAATTAAATTGTTGGTCAATGCTAGTCACCGATGGTCAATGCTAATTAACATTGTACAAAGGTAGCCAATGTTAGTCAACAATTGGTTAATGGTATTGAATGTCGATCAACGCAGTCAATGGTGGTCAACTTCAGTCAATAGCTGATCAACAGTGGTTAACACGGTTAACGGAGTAGTTAATAGTGGTCAATTGCCCACCGGTCAGTGTTTACAGTTGGGGGTAGCGATTAGCGTTTGACAATTAAGAGTGGCGGTCGGTAATTCAAACCCTTTTTCTTGAATAGTTTAGTTAATGATAATATGTTAATAGATTTACAAACTCATATATAACTTAAAAAGTTAGAATAGTTTAGTTTGTTTAAGTGTTGAGTTTTTAACTATTATAGTAAAGGTTCAAACCTTATTATTAGCATTTAATTGAATTTAGACATTTTCTTCAGTCATAATTGGGATATAATCATATTTTTATCGGATTAATAGATTTTTTTATTAATTTTAACAGATTTTATTATCTGATAATGGTGTAAATGAAAATTTTGAAATTTTAAGAGTATAAATTTGTTTCCTAAAAACCTTAAGGATGCATTTGAAAAAGAATTTTTAATGTTAAAAAAATTCTTTTAAGCTATAAAAGACCTAACCAATGACGCACTAAGGAAAAAGAATACTATATAGTTATTACATAATCAGAGTCTAAAATGGAAAGTTAATAGTTTATCTATTTATAAAATTAATCCCACAAAATCTACTATAATTGAATAGCCTGACCATCAAAATAGAAGGAAATTGATGTAAACGTAAATGGAATATAAAATTCCTGGAATTTCAAATTTTATGATCTTCCCGTTCTTGAAAATTAATGACAATTAATTAAAAGATGAATATAGCTTGATATATGAAGATTAATTGCTTTTAAAGCTTCAATTTTTTAAAGAGAAAATTCTTTTCTCTCTTGACCACTTATTCTTGAAGTATTTAATGATAATTTTTTTTTTCTTGCCGATAATCAATAAGCAATATAAAGTCCTAGTTCTATTAATGTAGGAGTTAATGAAAATATTACTTCTCATAAGCTTAAGAATTTATGTGAAAACTTCATTCAATTTAAGAATAAAGTTGTAATTAATTTATTAAACTAGTTAATTATACTATGTATAATTAACCATGTTATACACAACCATGTAATTAACCATGTTATATGGGTCATTATTCTTGAAATCTCCCATTTGGTCCATATGACAAATTTCATAATGTTTGAATAAAAATTTTGTGCCTAGTGAAACTTCATTACTTAAATTAATTAGCATAAATATCATAGTCAATAAAATTACGACATGTTATAACAATAATATGTTATTGATTCGGTATATTTCCTTCCATATACTATAATATTAATAATTCAGTTGATATCATCTATGAGTGAGAAGTTCCAATAAAATCCAATAATATTTTATTTAAAAAAGACAGCTCTTGTATCACTCAATATTCTCAATTGAATATCGATATTTTATCATGAAATATATGAAAAATATTATTGAAGACATCAATATATTAAAAAATAATATATGTATCAAATAGATTCTTGTAATTTTAATTTATGCATTGTTAATATTTTTTTTATAGTTACAGTTTAAGGGGAATTGTTAAATACTTTGAACCTGCCATTAGCTTGATTCATGGGCAATATGTGTTATAGGCTTTAATCACCAAAAAAACAAAAATAGGTAGATTGCTTTTAGTTAAAAATATATCATAAACTTTAAAAGATGAGTAAATTATTCAAGCTTTTAATTTACCATTATGTAAAAAGATAAATTAAAAATTCAAGTCTAATAACACAGGATCAAAAAAATTAAATTTTAATTTTAAATTAAATTAAAATAAACATTTTTAATTATTTTTTTATACCATAGTATCATTAAACTTCTAAACCACAACATCAACAAATATTTGATACCATACTATTAGTGTTTCATTGCTACTGTGGTATTACAAATATGTTATTATCATAATTTCAATAATTTATTAATACTATTATGAAAGAGCGTTTATGATACCATGATATCACTGAGCTTATAATATTATCGTAACAACAATCTTTTGATACTATGATATAAGTGAAACATTAGTACTTATAATAGTATCAATAAATTTCAGGCTCTAGGTAATACTAACATTTTAAACCTATGTCAATAAAAGCATTCACTTACATGAAATTAGTATCAGGAAGGCCAATTTTTAGTAATGACAATTTGACCCTTTATTGCATTTGGAACCATGAAGTGATGTCAAATTTTGTGAGAATCAAGAGCCATCGAGCTAGCATAATAGACAACACTGGCTTAAGTAGGAGGTATCGAATAGGATTAGTCTTTGCCATAAGATGAAGTGGGTGTGCTAAGAAATCATTTTTTTGCCAATATTAAGCTTATAATAGTTGTCGGCTAGATAACTAAATGTGCCCAATTCTAGAATATTTAGTTTTTTCCTTAAATAGTTGTTACTAATATAGTAGATAGGATTTTTATTTTTTATCATCCTTTTTAAGCCAATAAGGTGCCTATGGCCTTAGATGTTGCAGAAAGATAAATGCATAGTGGCCTTCCTTATTTGGGCCCTTCATGATGAGCAATGCTATGATCATTTGTTATTTTTGCAAGACGGTTGCTTATTGTACTCATCATTCTTTTTAGTAAAGTGGCGAAGCTAGAGATCAAGGTAGCTAATCCATGGATAAATCTTTGGATGTAGAATAGCTTGTTGATTAAGCTCTTCAAGTCATTTTAAGTTTGCAAAAGTGATATCAAAGTAATGCTTTAGATCTTGGTTGGATCAATATTGATACCTCTATGGTAGATTAAAAAGATGAGGAATTTACCTATCAAGACCCTAAAGGCTCATTTTTAGGGTTCATTATAAGGTTGTGCAAGTGGTAGATTTGACCACTAGATTGTCCACATAATCTAATACTTCTAGATTTATCATGTAATGCAATACAGCTATCATAGCTCTTTGATAAATTGCTCTCGTTTTCTTTAGGTTGAATGACATAACAATGTAATAGAAGTACCATAGTAAGTCCAAAAGGCATTTTTCTTGGTATCCATTAAAGTTATTTATATCTACTTAGGGAAAAGGACATGTTGCCTTCCCCTCAAATGTTTAAGTAAAAGGGATAATTTACGCACCCCGATTTTCAAAAAATCCACTTACACCCTGTAATTAGTGATTGATATTTGACTTCACGGACATAAGGATAATGTTGTCGTATTACCATGATTTAGAAAATGAAATGACATGTTAGAAGAAAGTGGCACATGTACCCATCTTATCAAATAACACGTGGCAACATCCAATTTATGAAGGCATTTGGTGCCCAGAAGATGAAAGGTTCATCTTTATCTAAGACTCTTCAACCACTGGACAAAAATAAGAAATTATTATATCAATTACACCCCAAATTTTTAAAATAAAAAATTTAGCATTAGATTTATGATTTCTAGAGAACGAAGGCTCTAAATATAGAGAAGATCAATTTGTAAGCGTGGAAGAACCATATTAAGGTATACATTCATTGAAAATTAGAAATATAATTTTTTTTTTTTTGGTTAAATTCTTTAGTTATGTGAATGCATGATAATATTTACTTGTCATGGAGCATTATTTATTTTGCATGATCAATTGTAATGTTATTTTGCATAAATTAACATCGTCTTCCATGTACAATGACGGAAGTGTTTACGGGTTTTAGGGTTTTGAACCCATTTTTTTGAGTCACAGTGTTTAATTAGATTGTATATCATGCGACTTTGTTTATATCCGATTTTGTCAATTTTTGAGCCATTTCCTTTTTTATTGTTGATTTAAGTATTTTTGTATTTTGAACCCATTTTTTAGTTAATGGATTTTTTTAATGCATGTCATATGGCTTTATTTCTATTTGTATTTATTGAATATTAAGTGCTATAATCACACTATACATGTCTGATTTAATAAATGACTTCCAAGAGAAAATGGAATGGGTGGTAGTGACTATTAGGGTATTGGATTTTGATGAGTATATTCACTATTTTACCTCTGATACCTATAGTTTAATAGCCCTAGAATACGTTTTATATACCAAAATCTTCAATAGGCCACCTACCCAATGAGAAATTCAAGGTTTCTGTTATAGTACCTTGGCTCATAAAGAATCAAATCCTCAAAATAAACTTAGACTTTGAGGCATTACTAGAGGAGTGCTACTAAAGCCAGTGCATGCTTTTTGTAGTTAATATTGAGGTACTTTCATTAAGCATGTTTACACCACGTGGTAGGAACCCAGTGTCTCCAATTATCCTTATCACCAAAACTGGGTTTTAAAAGCCTAAAACAAAATTTGTTACAAGACTCAGATTAGAGGAATGATTTAGCCAAGTCCAAAGCATGCCTACCTCAGCCCAATACTAAACTACCTCACCTTGCCTAAAAGAAAACTAATAACCTTCAACCAACATCCCCAAAGTAAATATACAAACCTAAAATAACAACCCGAAACCAAATAGGCAACCCTTAATCAACAGCCCTAAAACAACAACACTACATAACCTCAAAGCAATCACACAACTTGCCTCAGTAGCCTCAAAGTAATCTCTCAAACCTGAACTAGCAGCCCTAAGGCAACCATACAGTTCTTCCCTTTTAGCTTTAAAGTAGTCATGCAACCTTCAACCAACTACCCCAAATCAACCATATAACCCTTAACCAACTGCTCCAAAGCAACCACACTATCATGTCCTTATAATAAGCAACCACAATGCACTATCTCTGCTTGAACAGCCCTAAAGCAAAGTGATAAAAATATCTCATCGCTACCAACAGCCCAAAAGCAAAGTCACAAAAATGTCTCATTCTCACCAATAACCTAAAATGATGTGGTAGAATCTCAAGACTCAAGATCTCAAGTCTTTCAGGTATTACCTTCACCCCATACCAGTACATCTTATACCGACTACCTAATATAAATATATACACACAATCACAAGAAGACAACTTTGATGAGGTAGTTTAGACATACAATGATAATATGGATGAGGGTAATAATGTAAATAGAGAAGGTGAATGAGCAGGGCTAAATAGATATCAAGGTATAATGGTCAATATAGATGAAGGTATCGGGATCAATGAAGGTGAAGGAATAGGGGAAGATGATGCAAGTGATGAAATCTTATCTAACTATGATTCAGATGATAGAGAAAATGGCTTACTATCAGATTTAAAAAATGACACACCTGTTGCCAAGTTTGCTACATCAGTTGGAAGGGAATACATAAAACATAAAGGAGGTGATAATCATGTTATGTATATTAGTAAGGAATTCTCTTATGTAGTTTACTTTAGAGAGGTCATCAAAAATTATTACATACATGAGGGATTTTAGCTAATTAAGTTAAAGAATAATAATAAAAGATTTAAAGCAAAATATACAGCTATAGAGTGTAAATGGCTCATATATACTTCAAGGGTAAAATTTGGATAAGTATTTATAAAGTTCAACAATTGTAAGAAGAGCACATATGTGGCAGGGTGGCAACAAACAAAGAATAACCCAACAATGCCACCAAAAGTAATTTATGAAGACCTGGGGAGAATTAATGGGGTTCACTATACCCAAAAAGTGATTTATAAGGTAAAATCCAGGGCACTTGAGAATAACAGTGAATGACATGCTATGTTCTATGGTAGACTGAGAGATTATGCTTAGATTTTAATGGATAGAATGTTGGAGCTGGTGCTCGCGTGCCATTCCAATATTGTATGAATATTAATTGTTAATATTTATACAATAAACATTTCGAATAAAGATTGTTAATATCATATTAATATGGTACAATGCTTGTAACATTACAGACATTGTTTGATCTGAAAGAGTTCAGATCTGGTCTAAAGGAGTTTAGATCAGAACTAATAGTTAGCAAAGCTGAGAGTTATAAATGCTAAAAGTTAGCACTGTTAAGAGTTAGCAGGTTATAAGAGTCAGCGAGGTCTAAAGAGTTAGAACCTTGTCTATAATGGGACAAAGACCTGAGAGTATACTTGTAATGATATAGTTGCAAAGAGTTGCAATAGGTGTTAAGAAATATCATTATGTAAGTATGTCTCAAAGATAATGTTCCTGATCTATAATCACTAATGCGGGTCTATCGGTGATTCACTATATATAGATTAGTGTATGTCTATATCTGACTGGTTCAGATGGTTGTTCTTAGCTGACCATGAGCTTAGAGCTTGTATAGGCATGCGGGTATCCAGTCAGGATTGGATACTGAACTGACTTATGAGGACCCCAATAGATATCCTATGACACCGTCAAAGGAAAGTCCTCTCGAGTTGAGTAGTAATCGTGGTCCTTTGACCTGAGCGCCACGGTGGTCTTGTGAGTGATCCATCATGCTTTGGTTCCACATATGTCAGAGACCTTTCATGGTCTGACCGCTATGTGTCGCTGGGTATGGTCCGATGCTCATGGAGTCTGGTGTGCGTAGATACGGGATCCATCAGCTTACGTAGGTAAGTTGTATATCCGATGCTCCGAGATTGTATTTCATAAAGTCTTGTGGCCACAAGCATAAACCCGGGAAAAGAGTTTCCCATAGGGTTAAACAATATAGCAAAAGTGTTTGCGTATATTGTTTATCGAGATACGAATCTGGAGATAAGATTATTGGATGAGCAAATGGGGATTTGATGGTGCTGATCTATATCCCCGCACATCCAGGATATAAATGATGGAAGGATTATACGTATACGTTATGACCTCAACTTGTATGGTCTGACACGCTGATTTGTAATATTCGTAACGTGTGCGTGGGGCATCGATTACGGATTAATGGAACAGTTCCATTTGACAAATCGGGTGTAGACCTAGAGAGTCCCAATATGAAATGTACTCTTTGAGCACTTGGGCAGTGTACCGTATTGAATTGTTCAATACAGTATAATTCAGCAATTACTAAGGTTACGTTAACTAAAGTAAGTGGTTAAATTGGTGGGACCCACTTTAGGTTAACTTGGTAACCGAGTAAGGATATAATAGTAATTTCACTTTATGATTATTTAATTGTTAAATAATTAAAATAAATATTTATTTATTTAATTGTTAAATAAATTAATTTAACATAACTAAGGTTAAAAGTTAACCAAGTGGTTAAGTTAAGTTAACCTTACTTAAAGGTTAAGTAAAGGTTAACCTAACCATGGTTAAGTTAGTTAACTATGGTTAAATTAATTAAATATTTATTAACTTAAAGGTTAAGTTAAAATAATCTAACTAAGGTTAAATGTTAACTAAGGTTAGGTTAAGCCAAATGAAATGCAAATGAAATTCAAATTAGTTTGGAATTAATTCATTTGTATATAAAGTGAAATGAAATTGAAAATCATTAATGTTTTAGATTTTAGGTTTTGCATTTTGGGAGCCAATTCAATTTGAGAAATTGAAATTGTTTGTTTTGTGTTTTAAGTGTTAGAACAACAAAACAAATTGAACTAAATGGTTACTAAATGCAATAACTAAAAACAAGATTTGTTTTATTTATTCAAGAGTTGAATAAAAGGAAAAACAAATTTAATTAAGTTAAATGGTTTAACTTTGTAAAATGTTTAAGAGTTAAACATAAATGCTGGATTAAGATGCTGCCATTCTAGACAATCAAACCCACCCTTGTTGATTGCTAGAATTGATCAAAGATTCATTTCATGGTGGACTTCAAAGAAAATTAATCCAAAGGCTTCATAGGTGATATTTCTCAATCTCGAATTTCAGATTAATCAAATGTTATTTTCTGTGTTCATTATATGTAATCTTCCGCTGTGCACATGTATGTATGAGATATGTATATTGTTTGTATGATGAACATAACCCACATGCAAGAACCCTAAGTAAATTCGCCCAACCATATAACCCAACATAGAAACCCAGAGGTCCTTGTTAAAATGAAATTTAATTTTTTTGGTGTTGATGAGTGCATTAGGTTTGAGAGGTTTATATTTAGTTTCTGCATTGAGAAATGGGTTTATGAAAGGATGTAGATAGTTTATAGGGTTTGATGAATGCCATTTGAAGAGACCCTATAGTGGTGTGCTCTTATTAGTAGTGTCTCTAGATGCTAATGATGGGATTTTCCCATTATGAATATGTGTATGTGTGTGAATCAGAGTATGTAGAGACTTAGTCTTGGTTCTTTGAAATTCCAAGGGACTATTTAGGGATACAGAATTCACATGTTGTGACATTCATGTTAGATAGGCATAAAAGCAACTTGAAGACCTTAGAAGAGCACTAGCCTGGTGCCCATGAGAGATACTTTGTCAGGAAAATCTATACCAACTTAAGAAAAAAGCATTCTAATGTGGTGTATAGGTCCCTGTACTAGGTTACTGCAAGAAGTACTAAAGAGAGAGAGAATTGAAGATAATATGAAGAAAAGTAGGATATTTAAGAATGATAGTAATGGTAATTACAGCACTGGTCTATTTGGCTATTTATCCTTGATAGATAAATAGGCATAGGCATGCCACACTTTTCAAGTGGATTCTATTAAGTGTGATCATGTCAAAAATAACATGTCAGAGTTTTAGAATAGTTGGCTAAATGACTATAGAGACAAGTCTATTTTGAGCTTATTGGAGTTTATAAGAAAAATATTATGAAAAATTGCAGAAAAGGCTTCAAATAGCTAAAACTTGGACTTCTAGGATCCCTTTAAATGTTATGAAAAATTAGAAACTTTCAAAACATTAGGGAGGTATGTAAAGTTCTTAAGGGCTAGTGATTGTGAATTTAAAGTCATTGATGGAGACTGGACAATATATGTTGTAGACTTGGCCTAAAAATATATGATTGTGTTGAATTCTAGATCACTAAGATTCCTTACAAGCATGTAATGCTATGCATAATAGTTAGAAAGGATGACCCAATTGACTATGTTGATCCGAAACTGACAATGACAGCTTATATGACAATTTATGAAGATTGTATCCACCCTTTGCCCAATAGTCAACATGTAACATAGTTTATGGGACCAAAATAGTTCAATCTCATAAGAAGACCATAGTGAGCAGGCCTAAGGTTGTCAAGAGAATAGAAATTGGAGAGAAATCTAAAGGCAGTGGACAATTTAAAGAATTTGGCCACAATAAGAGGGTGTGCAAGGCTATCCCAATAACTAATCAGATGTGTTTTCTCTTAGCCATGAACTTTTCTATTTATATTTACACAGTTTGGAGGGAATACTTATGTATTGTATTGCTGTTGAACAACGTGTTTCTTTTAACCATGAACTTCTATTTCTATTTACACAATTTGGAAGGAATACTTACGCATTGTTCTGATTTTGTATTAGGGGATCAGCAACTGTTGAACAACCACAGTGATAGGTAGAAGCTAAAGTCATCCAAATGCCAATTTTTGTTGAACTTCATTGGTAATATTAACTATGATTTGAGTTGAGATGTTAACCTTTTAGGTAATGTCTAGAATTTATTTTGTTGGATTATCTACAAATGATACGTGAAATTTTTAATTGGGATGTGATTTTTTTTTTTGCTAATACCAATTTAGTACAGTTTTAATATTTATTCAACTAATATTTCTAAGCATATACATTGGCCTCTTAGGGTAATCCTAATATAAATGCCTATAATAAGGCTTATGAGTATGGCAGCATATGTATTGCTAATCTTTTTTTTTTACTCTATTTGAACTCTTTGAATCCTGTTCTGTTGGCTTACATGACTTCATCTACACTTTCATATTCTATGGATTCCTAATTAATTGCTTAGTGTAGCTATTTGATAATGCAGTTTCATTAAACTCATAATAATTAGTTTTTCATAACCTATAATAGTCACACCTTCTCTTCATTAGGATTAGTAGCATATTGAGATATGCCAACAAATGAAACCATATTGCATTCATAATGTTTGTTTTTGAATTTCACTAGCCCCTCATTCACTTCATTAAATAGAAATCTCATTGCAATGCTTTCATGACGTTCATCAAGTTGAGGTAGCCAATATTTGTAGTAGTTACAAGCACTTGTTAAGCAGCAAAATATGAGTTTGTTATGTGACTTTGAAATTTTCAAATTTACTCGTACATTACAAAGGTAATTTCGGTTCTTGAATTTTATTAGCCTCTTTTTTAAATTACTTGCATTCAGAAGTGTAACTTATGCTTGAATTATCTCTATGCCTCCTTGCCATAACTGTTAAAGCAAAATCAAAATCAATTTATATAGAGTGTATAGAGTAAAATGACATTGTGCTTAAATTAGTTTATTCATACAAAAATAAAGAAAAAATTTTATGAAATGTAAATAGTGTAATTTAGCAAGTAATAAGGGAAAACTTGGACTAAAATAGCCACAAAATGAGAGTAAAATAAGCCTGCATTTTTACTTTAAGAGCCACCGAGCAACAATCATATTTTAAAATTATGATTAAGGGCAAATTTATAATTTCACATTTACTTTGGGGGCAAAATCAGCATAACAAATTGTTTTTCCCTCCCAATATCATAGACCTAATTATTTTTTTATTGTTTATATTTTTCTCTAACACGTCAGTGAGCAAACAACATCAAGATACATAAGCTTTAACTTTCAAGGGGTCAAGTGGTAAATGTAGACTTCAATTAGTATTTTTCCATGAAGTTAAATGAAGTCAAACATCAGTCACTATTAGTGGGGGGAGTTATAAATGGGTATTTTTAAAAACTAGAAGAGTAAATAATCCCTTTCACTAAAATAGGAATGGGTGAGGGGGAAAATGTCCTTTTTCCCTATCTATTTATAACCACTAAAGTTGTGTATGAACTAAAACCCTAAGGTGAAATCGATGAGTATGTCCATGTTGGAAAATGAAAACTCATCTTTGAGAAAAACCTTTGTTGAGGTCCTAAAAGTAATACACATGCGAATTTGGTTATTATTCTTCTTCACCAGTACTATGTTGTCTAGTTAGGTCACAACAATTCTAATTGTCTTTCTCCTAATTTAGCCATTGGTACATTGATAATATGTCAATACTATTAGAGTGTATGTGTTGAGCAATGTTGTGCAAAGTAATATATTATATATAGCCTCGTGTTTTATGACATGGAACAAAGTAGGGGCATCTAATGCCCCAACCTTCAAGTTCAGTTGGATGATAACTTTAGAATACTTTGCCATGTTATAAAATTTCAATCTTCCTTATTGTAATACAATTTAAAAGGACTTTAGTAGCTTATATTAAAACCATGGGGATGGTGTTGATCGATGCTCCCATTTTAACCGAAGCTCTTCTTATTAGTACATCATTGATTTTGGCCTTTATGTATAGAGGGATTTCAATAACCAATACTATGACCATTATTTCTAGGTAAGCTTAATTAATTTATGCTTCAACTCTATAACATTATAGCCCACACGGTGTCGAAACATTAAAGAGTGACTTTACTATAGCATTATGTACCTCAAGCTTGTACCCTGGCTAGTTAAATAAAGAATTAAACTTAAGGTTTTGCTACAGATATTACTATTTGATCTTATAAATTTTTAGCTATCATCTTAAGTTTTCTTTTGATGATTATGACTACCTCTTCTATGTTCTTTTTTTTCTATAGTTTGACATCCCCGATGTATTCAATAAGTTTACAATAATTACTATCTTTTTATCTATGTTATTGAAGTGAGTCAAGATCTATGGCCTACTTTTTGTTGGGTAGCTCTAAGGTCTAATTTTATTGTCTTTTAGCCTCTAAAGGTGTCTATATTATATTATGAGATGGTTGAACATTTGATGTAGACAACACGGGTTAGGGTTTCTCTTGTCTCTTTTGATCAAATTTCTCATTGTGGAAAAGGTCATATGAAACTGTCTAATATCCATTGGTCCAAGATAATATTTAAATTCTTCCTCATTAAATAGTAAGGCTTCTAGAAGTTTTCTTTGTGATCGTTCATTATATGACCTGCCTTGATTTTCTAAGTACAAGGCTTATGGCATAGTCTTCTTCTTTTCACTATGTCTCCAGTGCTTGCCAGAGAAATTTTGACTAGTAGTGTAGTTCTCTTGGTAACCAGTACAAGATTAATAAATGAAACAATCCTAACATTCTCGATATGACTTGGTATTCAATTGCTATATTGCTTTTGCAAATCTCTATAAGCTCTTCTTCTCTCTTTGCTCGTAGTAATCCAGTGTCAGATCTCTGAACCTCTTAACATACTCAACCAAAGACTTCAAGTAACTTCTTGGCTGGGTTAAGATGGATTATGATGACCTTTCCTTAACTTAGGAAGTACTTTTTTTCAGAACTTAGAGGTTATTTCTTTGTAAGTTAGGGTAGATTTAATCGACGTACCAAGCATATTCATGCTTTTAAGGGACTTAAAAATTTCTTTAGCCATAGGCTCTTATTGTTTTCATGTGCACTAAGAGAGTTGGTTAATCTCTTTATATGTTCCTTACGATTCTATTTATTTCCATCAGATAGGGAAAAGGATAATGTGTCATATCCCTTAGAGAAAGCATGTCTAAAATCTCCACTAAGTATAGAGGCGAAGACACCTACTCCATATTGATTGTAACATTGTTACCACTTACTTGATTAATTAAGGCCAAAATGTTTGACCGAGTAAGGGTTTATGTTCCCCTTCTTATATGCCCTAATTAATACAAGCTACCTTTGTTTCCTTCTTAGAGATACTCTAGATAGTGTTTGGTGTAGAGGTCATAGTTGTAGATAGGATTGTTATTTTTATCACATTAAGGGCCCAAAGCAATTCTCTCTAGCTTTGTTGTATGATTTCTTGCATGTTTTCCATTAAGATCTTACTCAAAGCCCTTAGATTAACATCTCCAGTAGGTCACCTCTTAGGATTTTTCCTTTTGATCTATTAAAAAATTAGTTTGAGAGTCCTCGTTAAGTGTGTTTCTCATGTTTCCACCTTTCTTCTTATACTTTGTCATCGCAAGATCCTAACCTAACTCCTCAATAAAGTCACTAAAAATGTTTAAGTTAGAATACTTCAGACTGCTATTTGGCAGGATAACACTACTATAGTGATATTGCAGTGATGTGGCATGTTGTAAGAATAAGCCAGCTTAGGTTTGAACTATGGAGTTCAACCTCTTAATCTTGGTTGAGGTTAACAGTAAGGGGCGCCATGCCTTTGAAGAGTTCTTAAAGTTAAAAGGCTTGATGTTACGAATTATCACTGGTAATGTTGAAACTTATTAATGATAAGAGCATATATAGACTATTATTTCTATCTTCTTAGACTTAGATTTTGTTCTAAATCAAGAGTATTTTACTCTTTATTTGAGGTTTTTTTTTTAATCACATATAGGTTTACAACCCAAAGAGTAAAGATACTGAAGAAATCAGGCACAAAAACGAAAATGCGGCAAAATAGGGCCAATGTTGCAGCGCCTAACCAGTTACCATACACAAACCTTTTTTAGGTCTTAGCACCGCAGCATCCATGCCACTAATGACACCTAATCTCAAGCCTCCTAATACAACTTGGAATCGAAGCTTGCGTCCTTAAGGTTATGAAGACCTATAAAAGCACTTTTTTATAGCAAAAAGTAGAGAATATCATAGGCAAACTAGGGCAAACAAAAACATATCACAAAAATAAGAGATCAAAGTAAAGAATTGAAGATTGAAGACCAAGATTTACACATCAATCAAGAAAGAGAAAAGCAATCCAGGGCGTGTTCTTATTTAGTTTATTATCTTCTCTTATCATTATGATCTTGTTCATAATGTCTTTAATTATTTACCTTGATACTCTTAGATTTGTTATGAACTAAACTATTTTGATCTAGGGTTAGGCTTTGAACCTAATATGTAGTTGAATTTATTGACTCTCTTAGTTTAAGAACTTAATAGATTAAATTAATTCATACTGTCTTGTATTTAATGCTTTCTATATCTGGCTAATATTTTGATTGTTCAAGGAATCATAATAAACTCGGAAAAGGAATTTATGCGTTTAGCTTAGGATAGTTTGATGTATGATCATAGGGTGACAGCTATAAGTTCTATGTAGGATAAACATATACCTAGATGGTATGTATAGCATGATTATACTTATTCTTAATGAGTTTATATTCTATTCGGATTACCATAGACATACAAGTAATTGTTATGGTGTAATATAGTTATTTGACCATCGATAAAGACTTATAATGAGGTTAGAATTAAACCAACAATTTGTTATTAAAAGACTAACTAAGAGATTAATAAGTTCTATGAAATATTTGAAGATAAGTCAAAACCCTAAATTCATTTTAATTGGTGAATTAAAACCCTTGTTTTTTTTTAATTAAAATTAGGTTTAATTTGATAGAATTAGATTAATTAAATAAAATTCATCTTTAGATTCATCTGGATAAATGTTAAGTAGGATTAATTTTAGTATTTGATTGTAAGAAGTAAATTAAATAAGTCTTGGTGGGAACAATACTTGAACTTCATTCATATATTATTTTATACGATAGCATGCATTTACTCTTAGCTATTAATTAGCACATCAAGTTTTTGGTGCTGTACCGAGGACTAATTTTTTTAATTCTTAGATCAATACTAATACCAAACTACCTTACTTTTAATTTCGATTTTTCTTTTTCTTTTTACTTTGATTTGTTTTTAATTTTTATTTTGACAATTCAAGCGAGTGAAGGATAAAAGGTACAGATTTGACTTCTTTTGATTCTCAGATCAAAATAACATTAAGAAGGCTTCGATGTCAATAGCACTAATTAATAGGCATGGAAGAAAACATCAATAATCATGTGTTTAAGCCTATGATTGCACAAAGATCTTTAAAGGATTATGCAGTGCCTATTATAAATGGTATTCAATCTAGTATTTGACGACTAACGGTTAATATAAACAACTTTGAGATCAAGCCAAGTATTATTCAGATGCTGAAGGAATCTATACAGTTTAGTGATGCTCTTAATGATGATCCAAACATGCACATTGTGAATTTTCTAAAGATTTATGATACATTCAAGTATAATAGAGTCTTAGACCATGCCATTAAACTTAGGCTATTCCCTTTCTTATTGAAGGATAAAGTTAAGAGTTTGTTGATGTCATTGCCGTCCGAATCCATATCGACATGGGTTAACCTAGTGCAAAAGTTTCTAGCAAAGTTTTTCCCACTTGTAAAGACAACGAATATGAGAAATGACATCACCTCATTTGTTCATATCGATGACAAGTTCTTATATAAGGCATGGGAGTGATTCAAGGACATGTTGAGAAAGTGTCCTCATCATAGAGTCCTTAAATCACTATTAGTCTAAATGTTCTATAATGAACTAGTAACGAATTTGAGAGCTATTATAGATACTGCTATTAACGAAACTTTAATGAATAAGTTTATGGATGAAGCTTATGATTTGCTAGATAAAATGGCATCAAATAGCTACTAATGCCCAGTTGGAAGGGTTATGCTTAAGAAAGTCACTAGTGTGCATGAGATTGACGTATTCAATGCATTTTCAGTACAAATCAACATGTTATTCAAAAAAATTGATGCATTGAATACCATTGAAACTCAACATATGATATATGACTTTTATGGTTATAATCACATGAATAGTGGTGCATAGAATCAGTAAGTTATGTGAAAAATATTAATCGACAGCAAAATAATTCATATTCCAACTTCTATAATCTAAGGTGAAGAGATATCCAATTTTTTCTTAAAGTAACAACCAAGGACAATTATCTAGACCATTGAACCCCCCAGGATTTCAGCCACCATAAGAGAAGAAGTCATCTTTGAAAGACATGCTCATGCATTACATGAAGTCAAATGATGCCATAATACAAAACCATTCAGCAACTTTAAAGAATTTAGAGATTCAAATAAGGAAACTTACTACAGCAATTAATAAGTGGCCTCAATGAACTCTACCAAGTGATACCAAAGCTAATCCATGAGGAAATGTATAGTAATGCCAAGCTATCTCCTGAAGAAGTGGTAAGGTCTTACACAACAACCCATCCAAACCACCATCATTAAGTATGCCAGACAGTAAGAAAAAGAAAAATATGGTACAACAAGATGGAGTTTAACCCTATAGACCACCAATACCTTTTTCTCAAAGGCTACAAAGACACAAAATAAGTGCAGAAGTAGAAAATCAGCAACAAGCAAGTGCATAAACAAGATCTCAACAACTGAAAAATGAAAAAATTTATGCATTAATAAGTGTAGAAACTGGTATTCAAGTAAAGAAAAGTGCAAAAATAGCAAAGAGAAATTACCAGTAGAAACATGCAAAACAGTCTAGTTCAAACTTTTACTCCACTTTCCCCATTTCCTTCAAGGTTGTAAAAGAAAAAACAAAACAAGCAATTCTCAAAATTTCTTGAAATCTTTAAGAAATTACACATTTATCTTCTTTTTATAGATGCACATGAATAAATGCTTAGCTACGTCAAGTTTATGAAGAGCATTCTTTTAAAGAAAAAGAGACTGGTGGATTATGAGACTATAACATTGACAGAAGAGTATAGCGTCATTCTTTATAAAAGCTATCTCCTAATCTCAAAGATCTTAGGAGTTTTACCATATCGTGCTCTATTGAAAATTATCATTTTAGAATATCATTCTATGATCTAAAAGCAAGTATAAATCTCATGCTCCTCTCCGTCTACAAGAAATTAGGTTTGAGAGAAGTTAAGCCTATCAGTGTCATACTCCAACTTGTCAATCAATCTCTCACCTAGCTTAAGGGAGTCATAGAGAATATGTTAGTAAAGGTGGACAAGTTCATCTTCCATAATAATTTTATCGTTTTAGATATGAAAAAAGATAAGAAGATTCTAATCATCCTTGGAAGACCATTTCTTGCACAAGACTAAATGTAATTGATGTACAAAAAATGGAGTTGATAATGAGTGTACAAGATGATACAGTAACATTCAAAGTCTTCAAAGAAATTAAGTTACCAATGAAAAATAAACACAAATATGACATTGTTTCAACATTAATGTGGTGCACCCAAACGATAAGCAACTATTTCTATAGCTTAAAGAGATGAACACAAAGAATCTTTACATCCAAAAGAAAGCATGGAAGCATAGAAGGAAAAGAAAGAAGAAGCAAAAAAAACACTTTCATGAAATGATCAAAGAGAATGGAAAAAAGGACTCTCTTCCCCAATCTAAGATAGAAGTCTTTTTAGAAAAGCACAATGAAAATAAAGAATAGTTACTACCCAAAGCCTAATTGCAAGGCTATAGAAGCCGGAAAAAAAGAAGTGCTAGCAAGAATGCATAAAAAAATGCCACTACCATCACCTTTGATCCACCATAAGAATAGAGGTAGCCCCATCAAGCTGACGATGTTAAATCAAGCACTTCTTGGGAAACAACCCAAGTTAATTTCGTGTTTAAATTTGCTTATTTTTATTTTTATTTACTTTTTTTTTCTTTTCTTTTGGGAATAAAATAGCACGGCAAACATTAAAAGAAGCTGCACAAATAATTGCAAGCGTTGGAAGATAAGAAAATCTATGTATCGTTTGATTAATTACTTGCTTATTGCAAGTCAGACTGCTACTGAACGCAGACTAGCTTCCTCATAATTGGGAATTTCTCAGGGAATTAATGGATATCCCCCAAACTCCCTTAATAATCCCCTACCGAAGGAGAATCAGAGCAGAGAGAGCCCTCGCCTCCAGGGGGAGTCTTTATTTCCTTCTGTACACTTTTTTATGGGAATTCTCGTGGGTTTTAATGCCAATAATCAGATTTCCTAATGGTACCATACAAAAGGGTATCGAAAAAGAAGTTTTAATTTACACATATACATACAAGTGAACAATTATAGGGGCGAAAGAAGAACTTAATAAATGTATTCTCAATTATTGAGAGTATTTATTGATTTCCAAAAAGACTTGTGTCATTTCAACAACCTTTGAGACAATGATTATGATCATCTAATCAACTTGGAATTATTTTAACTTTGAGTTTTTATTTTATTAGAGTCGGTAATAATTGTGATTGTTTGTTTTTATTTTACTCGAGGACAACCAAAATCTTAAGTTTGGGGTATTTGATCGGGGCATATATAGACTATTATTTCTATCATCTTGGACTTAGATTTTACTCCAAATCAAGAGTATTTGGCTATTTATTTGAGATTTTTAATATCATATAGGTTTACAACCCAAGGCATGAAGATACTAGAGAAATTAGGCACGCAACGAATGAAAAAATAAAAATGTAGGTAAACAGGACCAACACCACAGAGCCCATAGGCGAGCATCGCCACGCCTGAGGCAGAAGCTGAGTGCCATAGTGCCAGCCAGTCACCACACCCAGACCTATTGTAGGTCTCAATGCTGCAGCGCCTAACACCCAGCGTCGCTATGTCTATGCGACTAATGACAACTTATCTCAAGTCTCCTAATACAACATGGAATCGAAGCCCTATGTTCCTAAGGTTATGAAGACCTATAAAACACTCTTTTTTAGAGTTAAAAGCAGAGAATATCAAAGACAAACTATGGCAAACAAAAATACATCATAAATATAAGAGATCAAATGAAAGAATTGAAGATTGAAGATCAAGACTTGTACATCAATCAAGAGAGAGTGAAGCAATCCAAGTTGTGTTCTTGTTTAGTTTCTTATCCTCTCTTATCATTATGATCTTGTTCATGATATCTTTAATTATTTACATTGATCTCTTAAATTCATTATGAAGTAAACTCTTTTTATTTAGGGTTAAGCTTTTGAACCTAATTGTAGTTAGATTTTATTGACTCTCATAGTTTATGAACTTAATAAATTAAATTGATTCATTCTATCATACGTTAAATGCTTTCATTATATCTAGCCAATATTTTTATTGCTTAAGGAATCATAATGAACTCAAAAGAGAAATTTATGCGTTATGCCTAGAATAGTTTGATGTATGATCATAGGGTGACAGCTATAAGTTTCATATAGCATAAACATATATCTAGATGGCATATACGGCATGATTAGACATGTTCTTAATGAGTTTACATTCTATTCGAATTAACATAGATTTATATGTAATTGTTAAAGTGTAATATAATTATTTGACCATCAACAACAGCTTATAACGAGGTTAGAGTCTAGCCAATAATTTATTATTAAGGAATTAATTAAGAGATTAATAAATTCAATTAAATATTATGAGATAAGTCGAAACCCTAAATTCTTTTTAATTAGTGAATTAAAACCCTTGCTTACTTTTTGATTAAGATTAGGTTTAATTTGATAGAATTAGTTAATTAGATAAAATTTATCTTTAGATTCGTCTGGATAAAAGTTAAGTATAATTAATTTTAATACTTAATTTAAAGAAGTAGATTAAGTAAGTCTCTGTAAAAACCGATACTTAGACTTCATTATTATATTATTTGATACGATAGCATGCATTTGCGCTTAACTATTAATTAGTACATTAATTAATCAAATAAATTTCTCAAGTTTTTAGAAGTGTGAGAGTTGGCTTGTACAATAAATAATCAAAAAAATTTATCAAAAAGACTATTATGAGAGTTATAAGTATTTTATCTCTGTCTGGGGTTGTTTTACATATAGAACAAGATTAAGATTTTAAGTAGTAGGAAACTCTATTTTAGAGATTATAAAAAACTGATCTCCTGAAGTTTGTGCAGCGTTTTTTGTCAGCCATCTAAATACTTGGCTTCCTTTTGTTGCTAATTTTATTGTGACGATCACTTCAGTTTAAGAGAAAATAGGTCGTCTCTTTAATTTAATAGAAACTTATTGTCTTCCGCTGTTATTTTTGGAATTTGGTATCATCTCCCAATCTTTCTTCTTACAACTTCCTCTAGATTATCATAATGAGTTTTAAGCGCTCTTAAGGTTTCTTAAGAGTGTTGTTACACTTCCTACCTCAATTCTAACTTTTTATCAACGCAAGTGAATAACATACATAATTGGATGATAAAAAATATAATAATCATTTTTAAAACTACAAAAACCTATTATTTAATTATTGTATGTCACACTTTACATGATACGTGGTCGCACATTTTCATTATGCACTTTCTGTGGGATCCAATTTTACTTTATTTGTATGATTTCGCCATTGGGTGGGTGTCTTAGTCAGATATACTTTGAAACTTTAGGTCAAATTCATTTTTGGATCACTTTTATCAAGGTTAATCTATCCTTCTTTCTCATACATTTCTTAGGGTTGCCACTCATTTCAGATTATCCAAATGCTTGCGCTAGATGGAATGCCCTTAGCAGGTTTGGCTCTTATATATCCATAGTTGGGATTCTTCGGCACCACTTGATATAGAAACAAATTAAGATATAAGTTGAGCAGTGTAATATTATTCTTTTTAATATTTATTTTTTATAAAAAAATAAGCATGGTTCATAGTAGTAATGTTGAATAAAAAATTTTCTTCAACTATATAATTATTGGGATTTTTAGTCCCACCTAAAATCTCTAGAAACAATATATCAAAATAGATATGAAAAATTATTTCCATGAGTGTAAAGAGGAGAAAAAAATTAATGAAAAAAAAAAGAATTTAAATGAGGACTCTTTTGATATTTCTAAGCATCTGTGGAGTAAATAAATATTTTAAAATTTTAAAATTAGATCTTAAATAAGATGGTGTCCAACATATCTATTAAGTGCAAATAGCCTTACCAAATAAAATTAACTTATGCAACAATTTATTAAAAAAAACACATTATAAAACTAAAAAGTGAGCTAGTAGGAAAGAGAACAAGAAAGAATGCTCGAAAAAAAGAGAATAAAAGAAAAAGCTCCAATCTTTCACCAAATCAAAACAAATCCACCGATCGAAACACCTGCATAAATTACCCAATCTCATGGTCAATCAATTGCCGAGTACTTTTAGGATATGTTTGAGATCGTTTTTTAGAGGTAAAAATGATTTTGAAAAATTAATTTAGGTATTTTTTAGAGCTAATATTACGCCAAATTTTAAAAGTTGGGAGAGTTGTTTTTCAAAATTAGATTTTGAGAGTTAATTTTTTTATTAATGTGTTTTCATATATATCCCCATATAAATCAGACAAACCCAAAATTGCCCTTGTAGTTATTATTTAATTCAAATTTATCTGATAATAAAATAAATAAAATTCAATCTGAATGGTATCCTTCTATTTCTCTCTAATATATAAATACATTAAAAATATGTATTAATATTAAACATATATACAAAAGTAAATTAAGTATATATATATATATATATATATATATATTATGTTTTGTTGTTGTTGCTGCTATTGTTGTTGCTATTGTTGCTGTTGCTGTTGCTGTTGCTGTTGTTACTGTTTTTATTAGTACGTCCATTTTTGCATCAAATTCTATAGAGTTATAATTATAAAAATTACCAAATTTATATAGAATTCGTAGCACTTTTCAAAACACAATTTATCAAACACTATTGATTCTTTTCACAACTAACTAGTTCTACATTACGGCTAATGGTGATTATTTAAAGAGCTACAATATTACCAAACTCGTCCTTATAAATTTGCAGTGGGTTTATTTTATTTCATTATTGCTCCTAAATTTATTATTTTAATTTTGACTATTATTATAAAGTCGGAGTACAAAATTAATGTAGCATATAAAATGACACAATATATCATAAATTATTTTGTTTAGTAATTACTTCCTTTATCATTTATTGTCATATAATGATTTGTGTAATGATCACATATATTTTATTAATTAAAATACAAATTTCTTATTCAGATTTTGTAAGTATAGCACTAATGCTCTTGATGTCCCGATTTACTTTGACTGACTGCCAATTTAAATTGTTTCAAAATTGTTGGTTAAGTTGTGAAGTGCAGTATCAAATTTAATCAACTCTATAAATTGAGTCTACAATTTTGACCAACTTTTCTATGAAATATCTATGTACACAAAAAAGAATTAGATTGGATGCGGTCTCACGTTTGAACAATCATAATATCTCAAGGATTTTAAGACAGGTATGTTTAAAGAATCGGAAATTTAAAAGGTAGAAGAATTATTTAAGAACAATCACTGGTATTATATTAGAGAAAGAGCAACAACTGAAATATAACAATGCAAAAAAGAGAAATTGAGGAATCCCCTGTAATAGGCCACGGGGAATTGAGAGTTCAGAAGAGGTGATTTCTGCCGTCTTCGCATATTCATAGATAAATAATGAAAGCTCGATCTTTATCAAATTCTCAACATATTTTAGTGCAAAAGCATCGACGACGGAAGCCTCGGCAATGTCCACCTTGGAAACCTTCAGTTTGGCAAACAGCAGCGCAGTTATTCTTCCTCAAGCATATGCCTACGAAGCGATGACTCTGAGACTCGCATGTCCTGGCCTCCACCGCCATCTGTCCCATCTCTAACCCAACATCAAAAGTAGAAATGTAAATGGGTAAGTGGATATATATATATATATATATATCTATGTGTTGGAATTATACAAAAGTAGATAACAGTTGTCTAGAGTAGGCACGCATATAATTATGAACTATGTGGTGGATACATATATCAAAAGAAGGAAGAACAAAAGTGTAAGTAGAGAACTTAATTACCACCGGAAAAAAAGCAGCAGTAGCACAAGTAAAGCAGTTGAAAACAAGCGGACTTGGCGGTCCATCTTCACAAAAAGATAGATAGTGAAAGAGCCAACGACAAGCACAAAGAGAAAAGAGAAGAGTTGATAGTGCAAGAGTGGAAACCATGCAAGTGCCTATATATAGACGAGAAAAGCAAACATTTATGATGTTTGTATACGAACTCCAGTACACACAAATGGATGTGGCATAATTGATTAAAGTAAATGAAAGAGTGAAAAATAAAAAAGTTTATGACAATCCTGCGTCAGTTCATATACAAAGTACTGTTTATTGTGAAGATGTAGCTAAAATAGAAATTAGGGTAAGCAATTGGTTTCTTTCAATAATAAAGAAAAAGGCAAAAAGGATAAGACTAAGAGCGATCAAGACAACTCAGACCTCACTAGGTTTTGCCAGTATATGTATCTTTCTTTTCCGTTTCTTTTGACAATATTAATCATTCATTTGATATTTCTGTTATTTGTTCACATTTATGGCAGTTGAATAAGCTTTTGGTTTCTTGATTTCTCCAGTCACTTCTACTCTCTGAATCTTGAAAGCAACATAAGTTTCAATGAGGATTCTATTTTTAATATACACTTGACTAAATATTTTTTTCAAAAAAAGTTAATTTTATTAGTACGTGCACATTTCTATTGATATATGACAAAAATTTATTATATTTTCATTTGTTTGTTAGTATTTTAACTCTAATAATTTGTTTAAAAACTTTAGTGGAAGCAAATCAAATATCAAAATTAATAAAACACATAAAAATAATACTAAAAATTTAATATGGTACACTCTAATTTAGAGTATATCAACTAATGGGAACATAATCCCCTAATCTTATAAAAGAAATATAAGAGTACTGTTATTACTTTTATATTCTTAGATCACTCCAAATTTATATGATCCTTCACATAATTTCTATCATAGTTTTTTTATTGATCCTCTAGCCACTTTGTATAATGAGTGATATTTAATTATTGGTTGGACTTGTATTTTGATCTTTGTAAAATTTGGACTCTATCTTAATAAAATAAATCTTATAAGTAAATTGTTAGAGAAAAGATTTAAAATTTTTTAAAATATTTCATAAGTTACATAATTTAAATTTGATTTTTATGTTGTAAGTTATTAATAATAAATTATCATCATTACATAGTAGTTATAATATTTTAAATTAGCTAATAAATTTAAATGTGTGAGAGTACAATATTTATATATTATTATTATTTGAAAGTTTTATATATTAAATTAATATAAGAGATACAATATATTAAATAATTCTTTTTAATATTAGAATTAATACATAAACTATCTACCACTATATAAGAGGTGTTAGTCCATTCTTATTAGTAATAAGAGTGAGAGTAGTGGAGAAGAAAAAAAAAAAATGAAAAGTGTTCTAGATATATACTATTTTAAATAATATATTTTCATGTTGTGTTTTTTGAGACAAGACTCTCCAACATACCTCTATTGCTCAAGACTAAATTTTTTTAATCTCTCTATATATTTAATTTTATATTATGCTTATTGATGATTTCTATCTTACAAATATTTGACAATATATGTTTAGTATTGGATGGAATAATTTTCAAAATATATATATCCAACATAAACTCTAGTCTAAAGAATCTATTAATCTAATCCAAATAATTTTTTCTTAGATGGATAAGGTTTAATTTTTAATCCAACATTATTAATTATTAAATGCATGCTTATGCTTATATACACGAGAAAATTTAAAAATAAAATAAAATAAAATTAGAAGCAAGACCTACATCCTTGAATGACTTTAGTCATAGTCACATTTTTGGTTCATCAATTCAAAATTTAGCCTACTCTTCCCATGAGTCACTTTTTAATTATACTATCTTTAAATTCAAAGAGTAAAATTAAGGATAAATAGTCCTTCAACATAGATAATAGAAATAAACCTAAAGATAAAATAGCCCTTCGGCATAGTTAACAAAAGTAGCCTTAACAACAAATCCACTTAAGAGATATCTTTGATGTTTAGGCAAAATATTGCTAATACTACATCAGGCTATATTGTTGATTTTAAACTACTAATATTTATTATCAAATTATACAATCAAGACTTTTTCGGAAGTAATATTGCTGATACTACATCAGACTATACTATTAATTTTATTATAAAACTATACAATAAGAACATTTTTGGGAGCAACACTATTGATACTACATTAAACTACACTATTAATTTTATTATCATATTATATGATAATGATTTTTTCGAGAGTAACACGTACATCTTTAAATCACACCCATTTGAATTATGCTACCGGGATCATCAAGAGCAACAATTGATTTAATCTTATCACTTATTCGGATGTTGACTTTACTAGATGTAAAGTGGATATAAAAAATCACAATTGACATATCTGTGTATCACTTTTTATGTTATTTTCTTGTTTCATGGTCAAATAAGAAACAAATTCACAATTGGTATATATGTGTTCGTACGTGTGTAGAATCAAATTCACAACTTTTAAAATCAAAATTTAGCCTACTCACTATTACAAAAATGAGTTACTAATATTATGCTATTGATATTTTTTTAAATAGTATTAATAAATTATTGATATTATAGTATCATAAACATCAAGTGTTAGTGAATTATTAATACTATAATATTAAAAATATAAAGTGTCAATAAATTAGTGATATTATAATATTAAAATTTTATTTTTTATTTAAAAATTTAATTATTAATATAATATAAATTTAAAAAAATTAATATAACACCAAAAATAATATCGTTTTAGAGGTTAAAATTTTTTATAAAAAATAAAGCCCCAAATTAGGTCAATTTTTTATTAAAAGAAAAGCTCCTAAAAAACATTATTTTAAATATAAAACTTAGAAAAATCTAAATTTTTTAAGTCGTCTTCTTCTTCTCAATTTCTCTAATACTTAATGATTAACACTTTTTAAGATTTTAAATAATAAATAATTTTTTATTATTTTATTTCTCCTACACTTAATGGCTAACATACAATTATTTATGTTTGAATTTGACTTTCACATATTTTTTTTACACAGGAGGAGTAGAGCAAAATATATATTATCAGCATTAAAATGATAATAATTATAGCAATAAAGAAAATCTGTCTATCTCACCTCAAACAGTATTAAAATAAATAAAAGAAAAAAATTTGGATATTTAAAATTGATCTCGGTAAGTATTACTTTATTAAAATAAAATATTGGTTTAAATGAGATAAATTTAAAAGTAATAAATAAATTCTCCAAAACGCTGTCGTTTTAGGGCTAAAAAAGTAAAAATATTTTAAGTCCTCTATCTTAGCGCTCTCCCTCGTCTTCTCTCTTACAAATAAACCCTAACCCTTTCTCTTAAAATCATAAACAAATAACAACCGCAACAATAGTCCACCACCGCGACCACAGTCCTCCTCTGCAACTTCCTCTTTGTCGACTCCTACCGCTCGATCATCGGTGCCAAGTGCGACATCATCACTCCATCATCATTTATTTAAGGAAAGGCATCAAAGTGGGAGAAGAGAGGTAAAGAAAGGGCAAAAGTAGAAGAGAAGCCGTAGGCAATGCTGTTGATGATGAAGACAATGAGGAAGAGCAATCTTAGAAGGATGCTGAATTGGTAGGTGAATCGATTAGAGTTACCACCAAAAAGAGGGGATGGAAAAGCCATTACAAGGCTTTTGAGTTCTACGACAATAGATATAAACTCGTGAGCACAATTTGTTCTTTAGCTAATTAAATAACTTTTATTGTGAATTTGATTTGGATTTGGCTTGCAAGTGAAAGTTAGGGTTTTGCATAACTTTCCATATAAATGCTTAAATTAGGTGGGTATATATTAGTGTAATTATTAGAACTTTGGTTTTTAAATGCTATTGGTGAAATTAGAATTGGATTTACAATCTTTATTTGTTCTTTTATTGACTATATTGTAATTATTATTATCATTTTGGTTGTTCTGCAGGAGGATTCTGTACTTTTAACTCTCACCGAGAATTCTATACTTTTATCCATTTGGTAAAATTTTATGCTATAAACCCAGTGTTTGAACAAGTAAAACCCAGTGTTACCTATATGGAATGTGTTTTATATTTGTTGTCTTATGGAATTTTTCTTTCATACCTCTAAAGCATTAAGAATTATCTCCTTTTGGTTTTTGAGAAATTGTAGAGGAGATATAAAAAATCAGGTTTGGATATGTAGTTAGCATGTTAATTCACTTTCATTCCTTTTGCCTTCTTGGGATGAGAATTTACGGTGGAAAATACACATTCTTGCTTGTAGCTAATGCATTCAAGCTGCATTAGCTCGAGCATTACATATAGATGACAACTGGTCTTGCCTCTATCTTTCGCTCATTGAAAGACAATAATTTGTGCAATGTCAAGTTTCATGTTCTTTTCCCAATAACCATTTATGTTATTTATTGTAGCTCACAAATATATACAAGTTTTGGTGATTGATATATTGTTGAAGATAATAGTGAGATGGTGATTTTCCATAATTCAAGATAGTTTGCATCCTGAATTTCTCACTAATAAATATTGTATAACTAATGGGTTGTATATATTTGTTTGTGTTTTCCCACACACCAAATGCTCATGACAATCAGCTCATGTGATTTGCTTTTATTATTTGAAAATAGTGGGAGGCGCTCGTTATTTTACTTATTGAAATCAATGTAAATCATCTGTGGTCCTTATCTAAGGGTACTACTGCATTGGGTCTTCTAGTCAGAACAGGAGCTTACTTATATACACTGATATTTGTAAGTATGTAAAGTTTATTATCCTGGTTTCAATATGTTTGTTTGTCTTTGTCTGAAAGTATCTTTCTCAAAAAGCATTAACAGTTTAGTTGTTTGAAGTAATCAGTAGGGGAGATGATATTGCTGGTAAGTTATGCTATAATGCTTATACATCTAAAGATATGTGGCTCTAATAAATTTCTAAAAAAGTGTTTTAGGGTCAAAAATCATGAAATTGGAGGCTGTAAACTGCATAAGTGTTGTAAGTGTTGTTTGTATTTTTTTTCTTCAGCTATGTTGTTTTTGTCTATTTTGTGAAAACATTCCAACTGATCTTTTATTCTATAAGAAATGTTAAGAAATTTCTTGTGGCTTGCCAAGATTGTTATTAACTATAACCTTGGGAAGCATTACTTACCTGATGTACTATTAGTTCTAATGTCATATTATCATTTTGTTTAACATTTAATAAAGTTACATCATTGTTTAAGCTTTGCATGATGCTTGCAGATACAATTTTGAAGAAGTACTTATCAACTGTTGCAACAATATTTATGGGAATTGCATCTGTTTTACTATTTGGTCATACTTTAACTATAAAATTTATGCTTGGCATCTTTGTTGTGTTTATATCTATTCATCAGGTAATATCATTGTAGATCTTTTTTTTATTAAATATTTGTTCACTTACATTGTCAACTTTAAATTAGCCATAGACTATTTCAAAACTTAACTTATTTTGACATGTATCATTTTCGTGTTAAGTTCTTTTCACCATTTTCGAAGGTTAAGGATGAACCACAAAATATTAGTTTGGAAATGATACAGAGTCCGAAATTGAATGCTTATGAAGGGTACGTCTCAAATTAATTAAGAATCCCTAAATTCTCAGTAATTTATACAGTACATTAGTTAATTACCCTCTGTATGAACTTTTTAAAAATATTGTGAAATGGAGTAGAAGTATACATTTGAGAGCGAGTACAAAAGTGTAGAAGTTGGGTCTGGTATATTTCTTTATATCTGATTAATATCAAGTATTAGAAAACATTTTTCTCATTTTTTTGTTTGAGTGCACTAAAAATCTGATTAGTAGCATTAGAGATGCTATATGTTGGGTTTGTCTATTGCATATCACAAGTGTGATGTTGGTAGGTCATTTGGATAGTAGAGATGTGGAATGTCCAACTTGAGACTCATGATATCCCTTCTAATGATAGTTCTATAATTTCAAACTAGTATATTTATAATTTTTGAATTCTATTTTATCAGACTTTTGCTTCATTTATGATCTGAGTTATTTTTGTCCTATCTAGAAGTTTGATTGCATTTCTATTTGCTTATTTGAATTTATGCTTTTTCAAGTTTGGTGGAAGTGCTCAACAGGTATATTGATGATTTCTTCTGCAGAATAAGTATATGGATGTATTATTTCTGATTCTCCAGAGGCAAATTTACATTCATTGACGAAGATGTTGGCAGACAACATTAGCAACTACATTAATCAATATATAGAAGATATGGATAAGGCGATCTATATATAGATTTGACTAATATTATTTTGTTCTTCAATTCTTAATTTCTTATATTCAAGGTGTTGCATTCTATTTTGTGTGGGATTTGATATAGGTTAAACTGAGGCAAGGATTGAGAACTGGAATAAGCATTTTTAATGGTTGCATTCTATTTTGTGTGGGATTTGATATAGGTTAAACTGAGGCAAGGATTGAGAATTGGAATAAGCATTTTTAATGGTTGCATTCTATTTTTAATGCTACAAAATTGAAAGTTGTTTGCTTAAGATTTGTTATTGAAAATCTCGCAGGTGTGTTCTAGTTTCCTTGTATTTTTTATTGATAATTAGTTAGAAGATGTCAAAAGTTCTTGTCATATCCAATCAGCATCCTTGCTAAGTGAAAGCTTAGTGGCTTTTAATCTTGAATTGGAACTTAAGTCTAGTGTACCTTGTGAGAGTGAAACACTGCCTCCTATTTCAAACGTCTCTCGTGCAATTAATTTTATTTGTGAATTTTGCCAGTCTTATGGAATCTCAAAGGTAAATCTTAGATGCAACTGCTAGTGTTAGCTATTGTAAATTTTTTTTATCATTTAATATTTTGGTACTTTTCTAGGTAACTGGAGCAATGTTGCACTATGCTCATTTATCCCAAATGGTAATGGTAAAGGTTTTACATTTGCCTCAAAGGTCCATTATAAAAGGAAAGATAACATATTTTAGGATATCAGCCTGTTGCTGAGTCTGGTTCTTTTTCCCTCTGTGCAACAGATAAGGTGAGTATAGTGTAATAGGATTTGTAATAAAATGAGTTAATCAATTCTTCATTTCTATTTGCTGAATACTATTTAAGTAGTACTTACCAAATTATTTTTACTCTTCTTCAGCAATCCTTTCCTAGAATTGAGGTTTATGTTAAGTGTGAGAATTTCCATCAGTCCGAAAATGTAGAAGCATCTAAAGCCCCGACCACGTGATTGACAGTCCCAGCAAACAGATGCAAGTTTTAGATGGCCCTAGCAACAGCCCAAGCCCTAACAACTTTCAAAGAGCCTCTACCAGTAATACGAGTCATGGAGGTTTTCACAAAAGAAAAGTAAGAGGACAGAAGAAGAATCTATATTAAGATATTTTTGACAATATATTTTGGTAACATTTAGATGTACAGATAGAATTATTATAGTTTTTTAAGATATAAATTAAGATATTTTGTACTGTTTATAAAACTTAATTTGGACGTTTTAACAATTGTAATTTTATTTATTTAAATAATTAAATAAAATTATATTTACTTAAATGTGGTGTTTATGTATGAAATTATAGATTATAAATAAACTAAAATTATAATTTAAATTTAAAATTATTAAAAAAATTAAATTAAATACAAAATCTTTGATACCACATTATCAGCGATTTATTGATATCACGGTGTCAGCAATTTATTGATATTATAGTGTTAGTAAATTTATTGATACTATTGTATTAAAAATTTATTGATACCATGGTATCGGTAATTTATTGATAGCGTAGTATCAGAGAATCACTAATGTCACAGTGTCAGTAATTTACTAATACTATAATATCAGTAATTTACTGATAATATATATAGTGTTAGTAAATTTTTAATTCGAACAATACTAACATTATGAAATATTGTCAATAAAATTATTTATTGACGTTAATTTAGCGTCAATGAAGACCATTTTTACAATAGTGACTTTTCTTATGAGTTACTTACTAATTATACTATCTTTATATTTAAAGAGTAAATTAAGGGTCAATAATCCTTAGATAATAGAAATGAACCTAATGATAAAATAGCACTTCACCGTAGTTAACAAAATTAGCCTTAACAAAATTAGCCAAAACAACAAATCCACTCAGAGGTATCTTTGATGTTTAGGCAAAATATAGGAGCATTTACTATATATCAAACTTAGTAGAGATATTAATGATATTCAAGAAAATATAAAAGACATTTATAATGCCAAAAAACTTACCGAGATATTACCCTAAAAGGATTACTCGTTAAAGGAGTTATAATAGTGCTTATAATTGCCCAAACATCATGATCACGCAAATTCTCCAAATGTCAAAATCATAAAAACTCAAATCATAAAACTAAAAATACAACTTATTTTGCCTTTTGATCAAAATTAATTAGTTATATGCTTTTGTCACAAGGCTTGGATACGATATCTGTCGAGTGTCTACAAGGAAATGTAATTTGATTTTCATTATTTTATATGAAAATATTACATTAAGTTAATATATACAAGAGATTTCAAACTGACGTTCTTGTGAAGTGAAGTCAAGCTCGTTGTGGCGTGAATTTTTTGTTAGTAGTAAATAAATTTTTTTTTTGTTTATTAAAATAAACGTAGCGAAAGTCAAATTATCATATTCATAATTACATGTAGAGGGATAGAAGATTATTTTAATTTCACGTTTTAATAAATCTTTAATAGGTTAGTTGTAATATTTTTTACTATCCTCAACCTTCAAATTCAATGTATGTAGACACATCGATATTTCCTTAATCTTTAAAATCACTAATACCCAAATCTGAGATAAGGGTAATAATCAAATTCTTTTTTCATATAATAATATATAAAAATAATTTTTCTGATTATAGTTGTTGTAATTTTTTACTACTCCTTATCTCTTATACTTATAAGAATTTCTTTCGAGTATTTAAAATTAAATTAAGATTAGAAAATTAAAATTTGATTAGAATTTGAGCTATAGTAGAGGACTGCAAAACTCATAGACTTTCTAATTCCAACTTAAAAGATCAAGTTCTAATCATCTCATGATACATCAATTCTTTTAAATTAACTCCAGGCTATTTTACTAAAAGTCAATGACTATAATCTAGTAACACATGTTATTAAGTAAAAATCTATTTAATTAAAAACTCTTTTTAATTAAACTAGGTTTGATCTTTAGATCAATAATAACTACTTAATTGACCCTCTAAATGATGTTCATAATTAAAGTTAGATCATGAAAATAAGTTTTGCCTCTTTAATTATTTATTTGCCCCTAAGTCACTGAATATTCTAATGATCACTTTTAATATATTCATATTTGTAAAAAAAATTACAAATAAATATTGATATTCAATAAATAATTTATTGAAAAATCTATAGCCACAGATTCAAATGATTAAGTACTGCAAATAATTTAAGTGGATATATTTATTAGATTGCATCTTACAAATATATGTTCTTACGACTCATAAAATTATATCTCCAAGATATCGAGGTTTTGACCGTTTATATGGATCTCACTCTGTGATAACTCAAAAGATATAAAATATGAATGTAAGTTCATTATTTGCTCAGAATTAAGATCAGTCAAACTTATTAAAGATTTTATAAATTAAGATCTATAACATTTATTTAATCAAATCGAAATTTACAATAATTTCATTCAATGCAATATATACACTAGTTTTATTTTATATGATCTCTCCTTGCCTTGTGAGTGTGAGTTGAGTCATTGTATTTTTATAATTTTTAAGATGAATGATATTCACATTTTTTTTAAAAAAAAAAAATGGTAATGCAAAAAGAAATTATTCAATGTTACCAGCATTGCAGTAGTTTTATTCAATGCAATATCAACACTAGTTTTATTTTATATGATTTTTTCATATCTTGTGAGTTGAGTCATTGTATTTTTTATAATTTTTAAGATGAATGATATTCATATTTTTTTTGTTTTTTTTTCTTCAAAAAAAATGGTAATCCAAAAAGATATTATTCAATGTTACCGGCATTGACAAATTTTCTACATTTAAGTTTATTGTTTTTGTGATATTTACTAAATCTTGAATCACTTTTCATTTTATTAGTATCTTTATTTGTTGATTTTAATGGTAACGCAATGGGTTAACTTTTTCATTAAATAAAAAATTTAAATAAATTGCTTTTATCATTTTATTTACGTTATTATACAAATTTTAATCTATAAATCATTTTAAATTTACACCTATGACACCGAATTGATAAATATGATCTAAATGAAGAAAATTTAAGAATAACTATATTACATGCGAAAATAATAATAAAAATAATAATAAATTGAAAATATAATAGAAGTACCAATAAATTAATAATTGCAAGTATTTTTTTTATCAAAATAAACTAATTGTTTTTCTTTTGTAATTCCATGAATAAAACACAGAAAATAACGCAATCACATTTAATTTTCCACTTCTCATTCATTCTTCAAACTAAACATCACCTTTAAATAGTACAAATTTAGTATGATTAAGAGTTTATTCAGGATGTGCTATTTGATTTCCGATTTCTCAAATGTTGGACATTGACTGTCACTTGTAAACATCTTTATGTGATTGTTCTTTCGCTTATTTCAGCTAAATAATATTCGCCCAAGATTGTTCTTTTGCTTATTTCTCACATCAAAACTGAAAAAAAAAAAAAAGCATAATAAGAGGATATCTCAAAACAAGAAACTGCCCCATAATTTATATTATATTGTATATACATGATAAATAAAGCAGATTTTAAGGATCCAAAGTCCTGATAGAGCAATAAAAGAAACCTAACGGAGCATATGAGAAACAGAATGTAAAATCATAGTGCAAGATTCAAGCAGTTTTAAGAAATTGAATAGAACCTAACAACAATTTTTTCATTCCCAAGTAACCGAGATCATTGAGTTGGCAAGCCCTGATTCCTCAAAGGTCAATTTACTATCATAATCCAGGGACTTCAAAGCCCCTGGGATAGCATGTGTCAAGCGAAATGGCCTCGTCTCAGCCCCATCCAGTTGAGAACAGCAGAAAGACCATAGGAGCTGCAGAACAAGGAAATAAATAAGAAAGGAATACCTTTCCAACTCAAAAATGACTTCAATATTGTAGGGTTTATATGCTACAATTAATTGTGTTCAATTCAGGAGACATTCTGAAACTAATAACAGAAGCTTCAGATAGAAGGCTCTAGTCAGGCAGGAAGTCAGAAGGTCAATAAGAAAATCACTTCAGACATGTCCCTGAACTCATAATGTCCTGTCCCTATAATCAGCTGTTTATTAACCATAATATAAGCCATAAAAAAGAAGCATGGTCTCAACTTAAAAGGCCATGACGAAAATGGCAATAAACTTGAAAAATGCATACCCAAAAGCCTCAAAGAATAAGATCAGAAATCATATACTTAGCAAGCAACACTCATATCACTACTCTAGATATCCAAGGAGATGCTTATTCAAATGAATAATCCAAAGAAAAAGTACAGATAGGAAAAAGAACACAAAAGTGAATATTTTAGCTGTCAATAATATCTTAACCTGTATCGGATCTGCGCGCAAGAATTTTCTCTGCATTCTGCGACCATCAGGAAGACGGACTCCAACCCTGCAAAGTAGGTTCCTGTCACAGTTGGGTTCTTCAGGAAGTGGTGGATATGCCGGCTTCTCAGTGGTTGACGTTTCCTCCTTGACAGTACCAGTTGCATCTGTATCACCAGGAGTCACTGCACTAGAGTCCTTTACGTTTTCCATGGAAGCCGCAAGTGCTTGCTGCATTTCCTCATTCTCTACATCGGTTTTATCTGGGGACACTAGGGCTTATGGACTCAAATTTATATTGCCAAATATAACACAAAAGCAATGCTAGACTACATACATAATTTAATGTTTGTATGTGAACAGAAAATGCAGAGTATTAAAAGTATTTCTTGTATTTGACAGATTGAAATTTATGTAGATGATTAACAAGTGTAATAAAGACTACGAAACAAATACCCTCAAAGTTGAAAAAGGAAAATAAAGGCAAAGAGAAGGAGAAAACACTGAATAATGGCTAACAGCTAGATCCACCAAACAAAGTAAAATGCACCCATCTTTGCTTCAAGATTAAGTGTTAATAATAAATATAAATTTCCTGTTCAACCACTCAGACCTGTTTGCTTTATTTTCCAAGCAGGAAGGACACACAACACTTTGGGAAGATGAAGCGTAGAAAAAAAGAAAAAATAAACAAGAAAAGGAAGAGACTTATGGCCCTGCATAACAAGGGCTTAGAGTGTTTCAACCAGAAAAATATCATCATAAAACATAAAGCAACTTCAGAAAGAAAAATACTTTTAGTCATCTAGGGTTAGTGACAACCAAATAAAGACTGCTTTACAAGTAGAATAGCAATCTATGGAAGCCTTATCAACCAAAGTTTGCTTAATGTAGATGGATAACACAGTAAGAAGTTTCATCTTTGCGACCATAACTTCTATTACTTTGACTGGACATCTGCAATTTTTTAAATATTTTTCACTTACATTAAAAGTCAAGCTGTCGGATTCTACAATAAACTTCACCATTTCCAGTGAAATGCCTCATCTTAGACAGACTAGAAGTTAATTTAATAGTGCTCCTTGAATGATAGTAATCCATAAACTACATACAAACGCTTTGCATAATCAATTGAAACAACACCTCAATCGCAAATTTTACAATGAAATCACAATCTTGGAAAATAAAAAGCTTTCGCCTGTACTTTATTCTGGCCTTATACACGAACATTAAATATACTAGTAACGTATCAGGAAATTGCATGGACCATAATTTACCTTTAATTTTTTGCTGAGGAATCGTAGAGCTTCCTCTTGGGCGTTTATGAGATAAAGTTGCATGTTGATCCCTTGGGCCACCATCCATGAATGGAACTAGATCCTAAAATTATAATTACATTTTATACTATAATCAAGGAAATGCTTTAAAATTCATCATTGACATCATGAGTAATATATCCAATGCTACCGAACCAATTTCCATAAGTGGTTGGATGTTACAGAACCATTTTAATTTCCTACAACAAAATAGCTGACATGTACCTCTAGCAGACTCTCGGGTTGAACCATTCCACACCATGAACGCATTTTTTGACCTGTGATTGGATCAATGACGAGAACAACAGGAATGGAATCCAATTTATAATAGGTGCTAACTTTTCTTCCCTCGCTTGTATCATCATACACCTAAAGCCAAAAATCAAATGAGTCACATAAGAAGAATTGATACAAAATCACATGAAGAAGAATTGATACAAAATCTCAGAGTCCATACCAAACAGAACTAAAAACAAGGATGCAAGATTTTCAGCAGCAACCAGGTCTATTAAGAAGTAATTTGCTGTTAAGAACATATTCAAATAACCTGCCTGAAGTGGCATTCTGAACTTGTTTGAGCTTTGACAAACCATTACTTCCAGGTTTCTAGATGTTTAAGAGTAAAGAAATTTTATGACTACTAAAATGATTAGGTATTCGACAAAGACAAATTTATATATCATAGTGACTCTATTAAGAAGTAATTCGCTGTTAGAACATATTCACATAACTGGCCTGAAGTAACATTCAGAACTTGTTTGAGCTTTCGACAAACCATTACTTCCAGGTTTCTAGATGTTTTAGTGTAGAAGAAATTTATGACTAATAAAATAATTAGGCATTCAGCAAAGACAAATTTGTATATCATAGTGAACTGATGGCAGAAAATGAAGAGCCAAATAGCGTCATTTGGCTGCTAGTGATGTGAACAGGGTAACTATTTTTGAACTTCATGGCTGCTATTGTACAGTGCACAAATCAGGGTATTCAGAGTTAATCATTACGGATCCACAGAGGTAAATCTGAAAATAATAATAATAAAAGGGGAAAAAAAAAGAAGATAATAAGAACAACAGTTGTGGACTCTCCTTCAGCAGTTGAAAATAACTTCAAAACTCCACAATGAACACCAGTAACTATTGAAGTACAAATATATAGTATTAAACTACCTTCTAATAAGACTATCCGAACATGAAGAAAACAAAAATGTTTCAATGAAAGACGATAACAAATCAACTAATGACCATAATCTCAAGTTAGACTCCCAATATGATTGATGGCCTCTTAACTATAGCTTAAGATAAGGGGGCAAAGAGATAAAATATCATAAAGCTAGCCAAGAACTAAAAAATGTAAGGATTAACAACTACCATGGACACCTTCATTAAACCATAATTTTTCTTTGTTGTTAAGTGGGCCACAGTTTTAACGTTAACTTCCAAAGGGGTTTCTTGGCCAACGATGCCTTGGTTTCCACAACGTTATTACATAGCACATAACATATTAGCAACATAGTTAATAAATTGGACTTCAATATTTCCTTACTAAGACTAATGATTTCCATATTTCCTTCCTATAAGGGTACGTTCAAAGCAATCTTCAGGTTAAATCTCACACTTCCTACTACCTCAGCTTGCAGTCTGTACATAGATAATCTATTTATTGGTATAATGAGAAAATATCACTTAGATAATCTATTTATTGGTATATGAGAAAATATCACTAATCAAACCAACTCTAGATCAATTGATCTATCCCAGGATGAAGCTTATCAATGGTTGTAAATCCCTTAAAAACACTGACTAAGAATTGAGTTCACCAAAGACTGAAAAAAAAAATTATATATCAGATTAAGATAGAAACAAATAAGTTCCTGCAGCATTAAAATTGACCTATTCTTTTCTTGCAAGGGGGGAGGGAGAGAACCAAACTACATGATGTTACACATCGCGTTACAAACTACATGTCTAAAAAACATCAACAGGTAAACTCTAGAAAAGTAAGGCTACACATCAATTAATATTGAAGGGTTGAGATTCTTGTCATATACAACAGTAAAGAAAGTCTTGTCATATACAGCACTAGAAGAGTTGTAATATTCTGTCAAATGAACCCAATCCATATAAGGAAAGAAGAATTTTAAAGACATTATAAACATAAGAACATTTCACTAACCTGCCAAAAGATAAAGTTGGTACCAATAGTTTGTGAAACAGCTTCATTTGCCCATGTATCCCTATTAAGCTTCAAATAACATGCATACCACGAATTTTTAGCATAAAGAAATATTTCAACTTAAGAAAGCTGAGAGGGAGCACATTACCATGTGAGAACTAAACTCCTTTGTAGATTGCAAGTTCACTAGGAGCCATTTGTCCTGAACCTCAGCAGCATCTTTTGCCTGGAATTTCAAATATAGAGCTTCAAAATAAATTTTGGTTAAAAATAAAACACCTAGAAGAAACAACATACTGGCATCAAGCATTCAAACAAATCAAGATTGAACACCATGTTTTCTACACCTTTGTATATCAGTTGATTTCTCAAACAGCCTCAGATTTGTTGACATCCCATCTTATTTCCAGCATGAATAAGATACAATGAGATTATCAGATTCAGATGACATACAAAATTATATCCAGTGCAGTGGCAGACACTCCCACCTTCTACAGCAATCCAAGCTTACAAAAAATTTAGCATGAAAAGATTCACAAAAAAAAAGGTCTACAGAGAACTACCAATTCAAAATTCCTAAAATTCCTAAGATGTCTGTATGTCTGTTAAATGAGCATATAGAACTAGGAAGGAAACAGGGGGGCAAAAATGAGTTTGCCCTCTGCTATTGAATAGAAGAGAACTCATCTGGCACTGTTTAGTTGATTCTAAGCTCAAACATAAAAATGTAGCAACCCACAGCTGATGCATGCAAAGGATGAATACTAACTGCATGGGAGAAGAATCGAGTGGAGAAGAGACTATACGTTCAACACATAATACAGAAGAAAGGTATAAAAGAATAGAAAAATTAAGAAAATTCTAATTTCCTTCATTTCCTCTTAAAATACTGACAACAGTAAATCTATTAGATGCAGTTTCTTGAAAGAGTGATCTGATTCTTCATTATGATCATGGTTACTAGAGAGGTAACTTAATTTATAACCACAAAATAATAAATATATATATTATACAAAAGAAGCTATTAATACTTCTTAGCTAAAGAAAGAAGCCAAGCTAACATGTTAGTTTTACAATGTATAAATAACACATCATCAAAATTATCGAGGGGTCCTATGATACCTTTTCAAATGAGCCATTGAACATCAAAAGAAATGGAGGGCGGTACAAAGAAGCAAGATTATCTTGTGAACTCTCTGCAGTTGATGCATCACCTTGGTCAGATTCCCAAACCCCAGGACGTTTCATTTCCTCATCAAAATTCCGGAATGCAATCAATGAACTTGGTTCATGATGCGAATATCCTGCTCGTGGCCTTCTAAATCAAGATGAAGAAATAACCCATTAAGGAAAAGCAAATTACTCAACAAAAAAATTTAATAAATAAACAAGATTGTAAAGCCACATTGCATGTTTCTTTCCACCCCAATCCCAATAACAGCAGCAGAACAAATATAAGAACATATCAAATATGCAACAAAAATCAAATTAATTTCGAAAAATAAAGCATACCCGTAAAACATTGCGTCATCATAAAGGGTATCCCTTACAACAGGAAGAGGAGGACGAATACCGTCTCCAACATCTTGTCCAGCAGCTCTAGAACAATATATGAAAGCTGACCTTAAAGATTGAAACAATAATTTAAACACCAAAAAAATCAGATGACTAGAACAAACTTTCAAACATACGCTAAATTAGGATTAGGGTTAGGATTTTCTTCTGGAAGAGACTGTGAAGTTGTCGACGCAATCGCCCCACCCTCATTACCAACATAGAACAACTGAATAGCTTCATCAAGTTTCCAACTTGTGGCCTATTCATGCACTCACGCAATACATATATATTACTGATATAGCTCAAATTTCTCAAAACCAACACTAAAAACCAAGATGACCCAAAAATAATGAAGAATTTCAATCAATTTTAATATAAAGTTCAAGAACAGAGACAGCTCGAGAACTAAGTCCAGAATGTCTGATCTTTTAAAAGGCCTCGTAAGCCATAACAGTGACGAATAGATGTTAACAAAGGAACAAGGATAATACGCGGCGGGATAAAAAAAATGAATTAATTAAAATAAAACAAAAATTGAAACTTTAATCGACCTGCAAGAACTGCATGGCAGTCTCGGCGGTTTGGCCAACGGCGATCTCGAGAAAAGAAGAGACCATACTCTGCTTGTCATTATCTGATAATACTGATTCCATCTCTTCCAACAAATTACCAAGAGACTATTTAATATCAATGTTTGCTTGAATAGGAGAAACTTGACGAGCACTCCTTCATCCACCGCCGATTATATGATTAATTTCCTTCCGAAATTCATTTCTAGTTTTTGTTTCGGTGAAGGATTCCTGTACGGTTGGGGAAGTCGAGGCGTTTTTGCCTTCTACAAAACAAAATATCTTCGATAAATGGGCTTTTCTTTGGGCCGCAGTGACCCATGTGAATTACATTTGGATTACGGGTGGGATAAAACTCTGAAACGAACCAAAAGTTTTGGTTCGATGTTTTGTTGGACTTTTGAAAACAAAAGCCAGTAAAAGGTTTTAAAAAATTCACACGTGGCATTAGTACGATGAAACACAATATATTCATCCAGTGCATTCTACGGTACTGGAATAAGATTCTCAATATTAAAACTCAAGACCATTAAATTATTCACCGGTGATAATATTTATTAGAATAAAAAATTATTTTAATATTTAAAAAATTATCAAATATTTAATTGGTTGTACTGATAATTATGTATTAAAAAAATGAAACCGTCTTCCTCTTCAGAATAAAATTCATAAATAGTTTTTCTCCTCTCTCACATCCATCAATGTCGGTTCTCCATCATCGAATCTGATAATTGTCAACAGTTGACACTGTGTGCCAGTTACAGATTTATAAATTTACAATTGTGGACAGCCTTATTAAGGCTGTCCACTTGCTCAACTCTCCCTATCAAATGGAGAGTTTAGCAATGTATTTTTCATTAAAAATTTGAGAGAATTTGAAAAGTTTGTGAGAGTTTTTTGAGTGATTTAGGAGATATTGGGTGTATTGGAGTTTTAGGTTGTAAGGCTAAAACACTACAATACTTGTATTCTCTATTTCTAATAGTAAGAGATTCTTCTGTCTTCGCCCATGGATGTATGCTAAAAGCCGAACCACGTAAACTCTTGTCTTTATTTTTTTTGTCATTTTTATTATTTTTCTCAATTTTGCTTTAGCTGCGACCCTGCATCACCCCTCAATTTCCTAACAAGTGGTATCAAAGCTTCTGGTTGAAGGAGGTCACTATTCACGTATACAGTTACTATTTATGTATATAGTTACTATTCCTACATACGGTTACTGTTCATACATATGGTTACTATTCACATAAAACAGTTGGAGCCGATCCTAGCAGAAAGCAGTTCGTGGTGAAAAGCAATGGCGGTAAAATACGAAGTTGAGAAGTTCAATGGAGGTAATTTTACATTGTGGAAAATGAAAATAAAGGTAATTTTAAGAAAAAACAAGTGCTTAGAAGCGATTGATGAAAGGCTCGCTGGTATTACTGATGATATCAAGTGGAATGAGATTGACGGTAATGCAGTTGCTGATCTGCATCTAGCACTTGCTGATAACGTGCTATCCAGTGTAGCGGAAAAGAAGACAGCAAAAGAGATCTGGGATACTCTCATAAAATTGTATGAGGCCAAATCTTTGCACAACAAGATCTTCTTAAAAAGGAGATTGTACACCCTTCGAATGGCAAAATCCACTTCAGTGACGGAGCACATCAACACATTAAATACTCTATTTTCTGAACTCACTTCCTTGGGGCATAAAATAGAGGCAGGTGAACGTGCAGAGATTTTACTTCAAAGTTTACCAGATTCGTATAATCAACTCATCATCAACTTGATGAATAATATCCTAACGGAATTCTTAGTCTTCGATGATGTTACAGCTGCTGTATTGGGAGAAGAACGAAGACGAAAAAATAAAGAAGACAAACAAGAATGTTCGCAGCAAGCAGAAACTTTGACAATGATGAGAGGTAGATCAACAGAACGTGGCCCTAATGGGAGTCAAAATCATGGTAGACCAAAATCTAGAAGTAAGAAGAACGTTAAATGCTACCATTGTGGCAAGAAAGGCCATCTAAAGAAGGATTGTTGGGGATTGAAGAAAAGTGCAGAGGACAAACCTCAAGGGAATATTGCAAGCACCTCAAATGATGGTGAAATTTTATACAGCGAGGCAGCAACAGTTGTTGAAAGCAGAAAAATGTTCTCTGATGTATGGCTCATGGATTCTGGAGCTACATGGCACATGACCTCTAAGAGATAATGGTTCCATCAATATGAACCTACCTCTGGAGGATCTGTATATATGGGGAACGATCATGCTTTAGAAATCGCTGGAATAGGATCTATCAAGATGAAGATGTACGATGGTACTGTTCGTATTATCCAGGAGGTGCGACATGTGAAAGGCCTCAAGAAGAATCTTTTGTCATTGGAACAATTAGATAACACTGGATGTAAGACCCAAATTGAAAATGGGATAATGAAAATTCTCAAAGGCACGCTTGTAGTAATGAAGATAGAAAAGGTTGCTGCAAATTTGTACATGCTTAATGGAGAAACACTGCAGGAAGGAGATGCATCTGTTGCATCAACTAGTTCAGCAGAAGAGTTAACGATAATGTGGCATCGCAAACTGGGCCATATGTCGGAACGAGGTTTGAAAATTCTCTCTGATCAAAATTTACTTCCTAGGCTCAAATCGGTTCATTTACCTTTCTGTGAGCACTGTGTCATAAGTAAGCAACACAGATTAAAGTTCAGCACATCCAGTTCTAGAAGTAAAGAAATTCTAGAATTGATTCACTCTGATGTTTGGCAAGCATCGCTAATGTCCTTAGGAGGAGCAAGATATTTTGTATCATTTATAGATGATTACTCCAAGAGATGTTGGGTGTATCCAATTAAGAAGAAGTCATATGTGTTTGAAGCTTTCAGAATATTCAGAGCGTGTGTAAAACTTGAATCAGAAAAGAAGATCAAGTGTTTAAAGACAGATAATGGAGGAGAATATACTGGTGAGGATTTTATTGCATTCTGTTAACAAGAAGGCATCAAGCGGCAATTCAGCACAACTTACACGCCTCAGCAGAATGGAGTAGCAGAGCGGATGAACAGAACCTTGTTGGAGAGAACAAGAGCTATGTTGAGAACTGCAGGTTTAGCCAAAGCATTTTGGGCAGAAGCAGTCAAAACCGCATGTTATGTGGTAAATCGGTCACCATCAACAGCAATCGAGTTGAAGACACCGATGGAGATGTGGACTGGAAAACCAGTTGATTATTCTAGCCTTCATACATTTGAAAGTCCTGTGTACGTGATGTATAATCCCCAAGAAATAACGAAGCTGGATCCAAAATCCAAAAAATGCCTTTTCTTGGGATATGCTGATGGAGTCAAGGGGTATCGCCTGTGGGATCCCACTACCCACAAGGTCGTCATCAGTAGAGATGTGATATTTGCAGAAGATAAACTGCAAAGGAATGATAAAGATGATAGCACAGTGAAGGAAAATCCAAAGACTATAACAGTACAAATGGAAAATAATCAAGTACAAGAAGATTCAGATTCTTCTGAAGCAGCACCAGAGCATGAAGAATAAGAACCAGTAGAGTCTGAGGCTACAGATGATCGTAGATCAACTCGTGAGAGACGACCACCATCATGGCACTCGGAGTATGTCATGGAAGCTCATGTTGCATACTGCCTTCTAATAGAGGATGGAGAGCCAACAACTTTCCAGGAGGCTTCTAAAAGTCAAGATGTTTCTCTATGGATGACAGCAATGCAAGAAGAGATTGAAGCCTTGCATAAGAACAAAACATGGGAGCTGGTTGCACTACCACGTGGAAGAAAAGCCATTGGTAACAAATGGGTCTACAAGATCAAACGAAATGGCAATGACCAAGTGGAGTGGTATCGTGCGAGATTGGTGGTGAAAGGTTATGCTCAGAAAGAAGGTATTGACTTTAATAAGATATTTTCCCCTGTGGTTCGACTCACGACAGTCAGAATAGTCCTGACAATGTGTGCTACATTTGACTTACATCTAGAACAGTTAGATGTGAAGACAGCTTTTCTTCATGGAGAACTTGAAAAAGAAATTTATATGCTCCAACCAGAAGGTTTTAAAGAAGAAGGAAAAGAGAACTTGGTTTGCAGGTTGAACAAATCTCTGTACGGTCTCAAACAAGCGCCGAGGTGTTGGTACAAGAGATTTGATTCCTATATCATCAGCCTTGGATACAACAGACTTAGTTTAGACCATTGTACATACTACAAAAGGTTTGAAAATGATAATGATTTCATTATTTTACTGTTGTACGTGAATGACATGTTGGTGGCAGGCCCCAACAAAGATCGAGTCCAAGAATTGAAGGCACAGTTGGCTAGGGAATTTGATATGAAGGACTTGGGACCAGCAAACAAGATTCTAGGGATGCAAATTCACTGAGACAGAAATAACAGGAAGATTTGGCTTTCTCAAAAGAACTACTTAAAGAAAATCTTGTGGCGCTTCAACATGCAAGATTGTAAGCCAATTAGTACCCCACTCCTTGTTAATTTCAAGTTATCCTCTAAGATGTGTCCTAGCAAAGAAGCAGAGAGGAATGAGATGTCTCGAGTACCGTATGCATCTGCAGTGGGAAGTTTAATGTTCGCTATGATTTGTACCAGACCAGACATTGCACAAGCAGTGGGAGCAGTTAGTAGATACATGGCGAATCCTGGTAGAGAGCATTGGGGTTGTATCAGGAGGATCCTTAGATACATTAAGGGTACCTCAGATGTTGCTTTATGTTACGGAGGATCAGATTTTATTGTTAAGGGCTATGTGGATTCAGATTTTGCAGGAGACCTTGATAAAAGAAAATCCACTACTGGCTATGTGTTTAAACTTGCAGAAGGAGCTGTAAGCTGGGTTTCAAAACTGTAAACTGTTATGGCATTATCTACTACAGAAGCAGAATACATGACAGCTATACAAGCTTACAAGGAAGCAATTTGGATACAAAGATTACTAGAGGAGCTCGGGCACAAGCAAGAGAAAGTTGAATTGTTTTTGTGACAGTCAGAGTGCCTTGCACATTGCATGGAATCTAGCTTTTCATTCAAGAACGAAGCACATAGGTGTTCAATATCACTTTGTTCGTGAAGTGGTAGAAGATGAAAATGTGGATATGAAAAAAATTCATACAGATGATAACCTAGCAGATGTGTTGACCAAGCCCACCAATACCAACAAGTTTGTATGGTGCAGATCGTTGCATGGCCTAGCAGACACGTAGGCAACATGGCTTTGGCGAAGAAGAAAGAATGGTGTGGAGACTTGATTGATTTTCAATCAAATCTCCAAGTGGGAGAATTATCAGCAGCTGGCACCGTGTGCCAGCTGCAGATTTGCAATTTTGCATTTGCAAATTTGCTGGCACACGGTGCCAGCAAATTTGTAATTGTGGACAGCCTTATTAAGGCTGTCCACTTGCTCAACTCTCCCTATCAAATGGAGAGTTTAGCAATGTATTTTCCATTAAAAATTTGAGAGAATTTGAAAAGTTTGTGAGAGTTTTTTGAGTGATTTAGGAGATATTGGGTGTATTGGAGTTTTGGGTTGTAAGGCTAAAACACTACAATACTTGTATTCTCTATTTCTAATAGTAAGAGATTCTTCTGTCTTCGCCCGTGGATGTAGGCTAAAAGCCGAACCACGTAAACTCTTGTCTTTGTTCTTTTGTCATTTTTATTATTTTTCTTAATTTCGCTTTAGCTGTGACCCTATATCACCCCTCAATTTCCTAACAACAACCACTAAATCGTTCTAGCCAAAAGCACGCCGCACCATCAACTCATTCAGGTCAAAACAGAATGCTGTCGCAAAGCCCTCAATCAACCGGGCAGTTATCGGCATCTTGCCACCCGCGATTTGTTGTATCACCGACAGTTCGACAACCTCCATCCACCAGCCGCCGTCCTGTACTTCCTCCGTCCTCCAATCAACAGGTATAATACAATGTCACCAATTTATGCTTTAATTATTTTTATTATTTAATAATTTTAATAAAATGTCAAAACTATTATCAAAATTATTGATATTGCTTTTTTTGCAGCCTGTAGGTTTGTAAATTATAATAAAGTATTATTTGGTCTTTAGCTAATGTTTTGTGGTTTTCCTTTTCTTCTATTTTATCCTTGTAAACTTTTGATTTATTTATTTACTTAATCCTTATAACAAATGCACCTTCTTTAATACTTTAGTCCTTTTAACAATTGCACATTCTTTAACAGTCATTGATGAGCACTATTTATTCCGTTGGTTATGACATCATTTTAACTATTACTGTTCAATATATAGACATTTGTACAATACATCATGTAGGTGCCTGTGATTTCTACGTCTGTGTATTGTTCTCTTTAGTGCTAAACTCACTAGGTTAGAGAGCATTAGCTGGATATCTGAAACTGCAGTGAGTGAAATACTTAAGCATGAAACTATACATGAGACTAAAAATGGAAATTTTTGAAGCAATAGAGTTACCTGGTACCTAAAAGAAACTGCTTGTCTTTCTGAATGTTTATTGTTTTTGTTATTTCTGTATTCTTATTATTCTTCAACAACTAGCTTTCCTACTAGCTGATTATGGCCTTAATTGGTGAAGTTGGCAAATCATGTTAAGAGTCTTTTTTTTTCTGGGCTGATTTTAGGTTTTTTTTTCTTTTTTAGGAAAGGACATCCAACAGTTGAGTTCATTTTTGCTTCAATTGAATAGGCAATCTTTGTCATGTTATATTATTCGCAAAGTTTGTGAAAGCTCACACTTCAATTGTTTTTAGTGGTCTTGGTTCTACAGTGTTGCATTTGATCTGCTTGATATTTTTCCTTCTATTCATGCTAAATTGATATTATCTTATTTATTTCTAGGCATATCTGTGCACTTTCAGGTGGTGATTTGGGAAGAGTATTAAAGCATTCTTCTAATAATAGTTCTAGCTTCAAACTTTCAGGTTGTTATATATTTCAATCAGTTAAAATTTGTAAGTTGTTGGTGGTATAAGTTAATTGATCGCTAATGTGAACACTGCTGAGTAAATTGTTTCAAACTTGTAGAGATAGTTAAACTACCAATTGTCATAAGTAGAGTTGTTTGCAGAAAATTAAACTAATGAAATTAATTAATAAGTGTAGTTCATTACCACACAAAATTATCCATGTATGTAGAAGACAAATGAGCCAATAGAATTGCTCAACAGCAATTACTTATTAGTTTGGATTTTAGCCAAAATGACATTTAGAACTATATTAAGGCATTACAGAGATTCCACTAGTAATGGATGAGATTTTGATATTAGTTACCTTATAGAATCTTGAGCAGGATATGCATTTGTATCTCTCTCTATCTTTTTCCTTCCCCAAAGGAAAAAACATAAACAAGTTTGTCTTAACGAGGTCATAGAAATTTGCTTTGCTTCTGGAAATTTTTGGTTTGAAGTGCTTGTTTCATGCAACATGATGATTTAATTTATTTATGAAATTGATGAACTCTAGATTGGGACAGTGATGGAATAAGCAATTTTTGTGCTACAAACTCGGCAAATAACTCTTCTGCACTCTCAAAATGCTAATTTCTAAAAATTCTCTGATGCTACCATTCTAAATTTTTTTTGTGAGGAACTTTTATAAATAATGAAGGAATTATTATGAAATTATTGCAGCAGATTGGCTTACTTAGTAATTACTCTAAAATTAGTTTATTAGTCTTGAATCTATGCCGTAGTAATTACTGTAAAATTCACTTATTAGTCTTGAATCTATGGCTTACTTTGGTAGAGAAAGGGATTTAAGTAGATTGAGGTCAATTTGGGGCCACTAAGATCAAGTTTGATCGGTTTTACTATAGTTAGTTTACTTTGTGATATTCGTGAGAAATTATCTGTTATTAAATAGTATAATCTTTTTTGCCTTCTCAATAGAGATGTTGTATGGTCTATATGAAACTTCATGGAGTGATTATTTAAACATTAATCATTATTAATGGGCCACGGGGATGAGAATTGTGTTGAAAGCTATGATGGACAGTGAAAATAGCAACTAATATATATGGAAATGTTAAAGTTTCTATGACCATGCTACATTCTAACCTCAAAGAATGATTTCTTAATGCTCATTATGAAGAAGATCTTCTCTTCTTATAAAGTGGGACTAGATTATGATTTTTTCATGTTCAATAAAATTTATGAAATGGATTTGCATTTGCTATACAATTATAAGCTCTAACTTTGGGTCCTAATATGTATTGAGATTGTAATTTTTGTTCTCTTGTTTGGTTCATCTTTTGATGAATAAAAGCTATATTGATTGTATCTCTTTAAGCAATAAAGGTTCTTCCACTTGAGTACCAAACAGGAATTTTTATAAATTGTAATATTTTTTTTATTTTATAATTATAATACGGGTATAGTTTCATTTTTGAAGATTTTGTGTGGTATACTGTATGAAGGAATATGCTCTATTTCAATTTCTATTTTAATATGGATATTGAATTGTTCCAGTTATATTATAGTTTTTTTTTATACACTTGAAAGAAATGTGTAATTATAATTTATAGTACCTATGATTTTCTACCGGTTACCATTGTCAACTGGTACAAAGATTACAATTTGAGTTGAGTGACATATAGCTGCAAATTCATTGATTTTAATTATTGTGCCATGAATTCAACTAAAAACTTGTTCAGTTCATCTACATTACTTGAAAAATGTGTTTTTTTATTTTAAATTTTTTTATGTTGCATCCATTTTATTGTCATATTTAATATTCATGCAATAGATTGATGAATATTAAATTGTATAGATAAAAGACAAGAGGAAAGAAAATTTTAGAACAAACGATGATGAGAGTAAGAAGGATGACATGAAGGAGAATGAAAATAGAAGTAAGAAGAATTCTAATTCTAAAAGACCACAACCTTGGATTAAGTTTTTGTAAGTCTTTATGCGTAAATTTAATTTTATATATTTGAATTTGATTAAGTCACACGACATATTATAACATTATACTAACTTTGAAGTCGAGTGTAATTTAATGTCAAAAGAATGAAGCAAAATTAATGCGGGATCAAAAGATTAAAATAAATATAAAGGTGAATTGTGTTTATGAAATTTTGTATGATTGACTCTTGTAGTTGACCTTAGTTTTCAAATTTGATTTAATCTTTGAACATTCTCTAGAACAAACCCAACATTTAAGAGTGTTTAAATTATTATCATCACGTTTTAAATTATCATTGCGAATATTAATGTTCATTATTGTTGAATATTTTTATAAAAAAATTTAGCATCTTAAAGGTTTTTGATTTGCTTTCCAATTACGTCTTCATTTAAAAGTTGGTGCATACTTTGCCATTAAAAACAACGAATCTTGAAGAATCATTTTTACTTGGTAAACGTTTTTCACTAGTTGACAGAATATTAAGTACTAAAGAAAATTTAAACTGTGTTTTGTTAAAGTGTTTTTATCAAAGCCTGCTATCATGATTTGACATCTGCATCAAATAAGTATTTACATTCAAGTATTTCAAAATGAATATTAAAAATAATTAAATATGTTAAAAAAAATAAAAAAAAAATACACGAGAAATTTATTAGTTACTATTATTATTATTATTTTTTTACCATATGTGAATTTGAACGTCCCATATTATTGAACTTGGAGTTATATAGACTAAGCAAGTTCTCTTTGTTGGCAATGGACGAGGAGTTAAATCTCAAGCGGAGATGTTACTCACATTTGTTGTAAGAATCTCTAGCCCATAATAATGAAATTTACATATTCAACAAGCTAATTGGAGAAAGGAAAAAGAACAGATCGTTGCCTAAATGTCACAAGATTACCTTCATCTTTGCAAGTCGCTATATAAATGACTGCCGTTTACCAAAATGTGATGATGAAGAAGAAAAACATAATATCCAACTTATATAATGTCAACAAATGCAACATCACTACGCTTGCGGTAATAACCCAATAATAAAATATTTTCACTGCACCTTCTTCTTCTTCTTTTTCTTTTTTAACTGAAGTGGAAGTACCGAATTCATATCTTTCTTTCTCTATTTCAAAAGAAAGGAAAAAAACAATTGTGCCAAAAAAAAATGCAATATCACAAGCAAGCCAGCACATGATTGAAACCCCAGATCGCTAGTATGGAAATGAATTAAGTTGGCGATCCAAATTTTTGGGTTATTTACACAGAATTTAAACCACACATCTTGCTGAACTTTGTATTAAATTCAGTGTTGATTGAGTTTATTATAAAATTAAGCAACTAAAAATGTTAGTTACGAAGTCAACAAATATTGAGTTATTAATTAGGAAGTCAAACGTAATTCATGTCTAATTATAATGAGAGTTAAGAAACAACTTTCAATATACAGCGATGAATAAATAATAGGTGCTTCGTACTAAAGAAAAAGTATTAAGTGTATCATAAAGGGAAAAGAAAATCAAGGCAATAACTTGCTGTATTTGTTTTTTCAGCAAATATTAAGTGTATCAACTTTCAATAAAAGAGTTTCGGAATTGTTTATTTCGAATCCTATAAAAAAACATTTAATCCATAATTTATAAATTTTGAAAAAATTTATACAACAGTAAATAACTCATAAAAGATAATTGATAACTAACTTTATTAATTATGTACATGACAGATATAATAAAGAGAACCGATCAATTTCTTTTTATAAAATCACTTCCAAACTTATGCAATTGAAAATTTTATTATTTTGATTTCAATAACTCATATTAGTATAAGAATAAATATTGTTTAGGAAGTTAAATGTTAATAAAATTATTCATTTTAAAGGTATTATGGGCAGTTTAAATTCAAATTGATTTAAATGTTAAAACTTCAAACTGAATAACTACTATTTTTATAATTGCACATAATCAAGGTTAGTCATATTTTTGAACCTACTCAAATATTTTATATTATATGTTACAAATAAACTATTAACTAACATTCTTTAAATTAACCATTGTAATCATACTATTAGAAGAAGTAGAACATATATCAATAAATATATTTTATAGTATAATTTTTTTAATTAATTATAATTATAAAACTAGTATAAACATTGTTAACTTTGCAAAGCTTGTAAATACATTCTATGATAATTTCATTGTTAGTAGTTCATTTGTTTATTTATTTATAAAGATCATAAATTCTTATGTTCAGATAAAAGAAAATCTAATTATAGTTTAAACAGTGTTAAAATTTATAGTTGCAATAGAAGACTTGATAGTAAACATTGCAGCTATAAATTTAAATAATACAAATTCAATTGTATTAATATATATATATATATATTTTGTAGTGTTTGTAAACTACATAATTTGAATTACAAAATTAATCATTTATGTCAACACTGAAATTCTATATTTACATAAATATATATATATAACAAATAAATCTTAAATGAAACATAATTTATTTAAATTTTTTTAAAGTAAATAAGATAATTATAAATCAACAAAAAATATAAAAGTAAATATAAATTTTGTAAACTACAGATACGTCGTGTAAATGTAATATAATATTTGTAAATCAATATCGAACTTGTAATGATAGTTTTTACTTATAAATTAAACTAAATTTTATAAATATAATGTAAAATTTATAAATCAACACTGAATTTGTATATTTACATAAGAAATATAAATATAATGTATAAATCGTAAATGAAACAGAATATTTATAAAAAAATTAAAATAACTAAAAAAATTATAAATTAATACAAAAATATAAAAGTACACATATATTTCATAAACTACACATACGTCATATAAATGTAATATAAAATTTGTAAATCAATATCTAACTTGTAAATTAAACTAAATTTTATAATATAATGTAAATTTTGTAGATCAACACTGGACTTATATATCTATGTAAGAAAAATAAATATAACGCGTATATCATAAATGCAACATAATATTTGTAAAAAAAATTATAAATAATTAAAAAAAATTATAAATCAACAAAAAAATGTGAAAGTAGACAAAAATTTTGTAAAGTACATATACAGTATATACATTTAATATAACATTTGTAAATCAATGTCCAACTTGTAAATGTTACATTTTACTTGTAAATTAACTAAAAATCTTATAAAGATAATATAAAATTTGTAAATTATTATTGAAATTATAAATTCACATAAAACTATACATATAACTAAAAGAAATGGTAAATGAAACATAATCTTTGTAAAAATAAATTAAAATAAATAAAATTATAAATTAACACAAAAATGTATAAGTATACATAAATTTTGTAAACTTCACATATGATGTTTAAATTTAATATAATATTTATAAATCAATATTAAACTTGTATATGATGCTTATAACTTGTAAATTAAACTAAATTTTATGGCAAAAAAATATTTAATACTATTATTCTACAATCAATTAACTACAGTAATCAAGATGTCTCGTCTAGTTTGTCCCTATTATATATTATTTTTAATTTTTATATTCTAATAAAACTAAGTTTATTAGTGGAGATATTTGAAAATATATATTAATATTATGTTAATCGATTGGATTCTTTTGAGTAATAATTGATTAGCAATATAATATGCTCAAAATTAATCAAAATATTACTTTATACATAACTTGAGATCATATGCATGTTACATATAACCTAATTACACTAACATGAAAGCATAGAAGTAGCAATAAAAAAACTTATTTTATTTACAATATTTATAATTTAATTTAATTTTCTTTGGTAAGATATAAAAGTTAAATATTAACTTGTTAATATATACAAAAAAGTATTTTATGTGTAAATTTGCATTACATAAATTGTAATGCATTATTATAAGTTGTTGGTCTTTATTACATATTAGTATTAATAATCATTGAAACTAAATTTTTATTTTTCTTCATATTAATTTTTAAATCTTATGTTTTTTTTAACTATTATTGATAGGTTTCTTCTAAAATATATTACAATATAGATTTAGATTATATTTTAATTTATGACTATTTTAAAAAGATTATTGATTAATTTATGTTCAACTCTAAATAATCTATACTTTTTTTTATGTTGACATGGCTCATTATTTTAATTTTCTTAATATTAGTAAATAGGTTAATAAATTGAATAAATTAAAAGTTTAATACACAAATATAATTTTTTAAATATAAATTTAAGGTAACCTGTTATTTTAAAAAGAAGTTAATTTTTATTTATAAGGAATTAATGATAGAGATTAAAAGTACTTAATCTAATGGCCAATAATAAATCAAGTATTGATACCATATATATTTCCATGGCATAGTAGAAAAATCTTGCTCGTCCACATAATTCCAATTTTGCCTTCCCGCTCACAATTGTTCATCAGTTCTACAGTTGCCGCCAATGGAGGGTCCGTCATTTTATTTCTTTTTCTTTTTTGGGAATGCCGTTCTTTCCTTTCAAGTCTTTACAAATAGAGTATGATGATTCGAATTTACAATTTAAATGTGTGATTGTGAAAATTTTAAACTATTGCATTGCCTCAATTTCTGTTTTTTTTTCATAATTTTTTTTGTATAAATTATATGAAATATTTAAACAAAAGAATAATTTGCAAAATATTTAACAATTTAATATTTTTTTCCTCATACTGCTACTAAAAAAAAGTTTTAGTGATAAAAAATTTGTAATATATATATATATATATAGTTATAAAACATTTGAGATAAAATATATTACCAAATTTATACTATCAATAATTCGTAATAGATTTCATCACAATAAAAATTTATAATTATTTATCAAAAATTTGTGACTTTCGATTACAAATTTATGACCGAAAGTATTAAGAAATAAGATTATTTAAAGAAAAATTTAAAAATGGCATAAAAATTAACATAGAACAAAATGATATCATTTTTTTTATAAATGTTTTTTTATATTTTACAGAACATATAGAACAACATCATTTCATATTATTAATTTACATATGTGGTAAATTAAATGACATCGTATTAGATTATTATTTGGTAACGAAAACGACATTGTTTGTATAAGTGCACAATAAAATCAAAATGTCGTTGTTTGGACTTTTAATTTAGTGACCAAAATGGCATTGTTTCGTTAGATGAACAAGTAAAAAACGTGTGTTTCAAGTATTGCTTGCTAAAATGACATTGTTTCATGGCATATTTATAATGAAAAACATCACTCGACACTTCAACATTTTTCACTCGCCATTTTCTATCCAAATTCGATTGAGCGCAATCAGCATCGAATTCGTTGCAAATTTTGGTGTCAATTGTCATCTTCATCTCTATTTTCGTCTTTTTTGCATACGGTATCTCCAGCAAAGTATTTGAGTGATAAACCCTAATTGTTTTAATCATACTTTTTGTGAGGAAATTGGTTGTGGGTGGTTAAATTATTATAAATTATTTTATTTTATTCTATTGGTTGGTTATTTTATTATGTTGTATGATGTTTTTATTTATTTTTTCTTTTTGAATTTCAAGTGTATTGGTTTTTTTGGTGGGTTTCGAGTGTATTAGACTTTTTTTTTACCAAAGCATGTTATTTTCTTTGTTTTTGAGTTTTTTATCAAGTTAAATATGCATGCATGTGGGTTTTTTGTCGGGTGTGTTGGGTTTTTGTTTGGATTGTGAATCTAACTTTCACTTATATTGTTTTTTTTGTACACGTGGGGTTTGTTAGTCCGTTGTTGTTGATAGAATAAATTTTAGATGTGAATAATTTAAGGGAGAATTGGACCACATTTCCATTGTTAACAAAACAATTTTAAAGATATTCTTGTAAGAGCTGTACCGTAATTTCATCACCAACTCTTTCAACCACCATCAAATCATCAACTTAATCTTTTTATGTCTTCGATCCTATGTAATTTCTTTTTTTACCTTTTCTACTAATATAGTATGTAATGCATAAGGATGACTACGGACTAGCTTTAGAACGAATATCTCCAAATATGTATTCGCATCTGTTTTAAAAATGAAATATTAAATTCTTCTTAAATTTGTTATGAGTTTAAAATTTTATTATCAAATCTGCTCTAACGAATATATACTAACTATTATACTTGCACTGAGTTATTCGTGAATTTTAAGTGAATTTTAAATTATATAATAAATAAAAATAAATTATAATCTTAATTTAATGAAAATTTATAAAATATAGCAATTAAAAGATAGCATGAAAGTTAAAAGGTAATTTCATGAAAGCATTGTTAAAGATCAAGTGAGGGAACGGAGTTTTGCTTAAAAAGTTAGAAGGCAACACAAAAGTTTTAAGTGAAATAAAAACCAACAGAATTTAAAGAACTTACCCTATTGAATGACCAAAATATCAAGATAAATACTTTCTTAAATCCCTAAAGTTGGAATTTCTAAAAATATGGCTTTGTGCCAACTTGCTACCACTAGAATATATGTACACTATCACCAAATATAAAAATAAAAACTAACATTGTTGATGAATTCTATGCAAAATAAAAAATTGGGTACTTCAAGCAAAACTAAATATCAAATGCATTCATGGAAGTAGATAATTGAAATAAGAGCAACCTTCTATTACACATGCATCACACAATATTCAAGAGCGCATACAAAAAAGTTAGAGCATATCCAAAAGAAAAAGTAAGGACCTTTATTCCCAAAGAATACCACTTTTTAAGTACGCCTAGTACATCATAAAAAACTACTCCCTTTAATTCTTTATTCTCAATCAAAAGTGAATGTCAGTCAAGTAGAAAATATTAGGTTCATCTATTCAACACTAAGATTAGAAGCAAATAATAAACAATTATCAAAATTCTTCTCATGTCAATTGTAAGTCAAATAGAAAATATTAGGTTCATCTATTCAACACTAAGATTAGAAGTAAATAATAAACAATTATCAAAATTCTTCTCATGTCAATTGTAACGGTGGGCCAAAAAATACAGAGTTTTGATTACTAACACATATTCTGCAGGCATGAAACAACAAAGAATTCAAAAACTATTTTTAAAAATTAAAATTAAGATTAAAAAGAGAAAAGATAAGAAAGAAATTATTTTAATTTCAGCTTAAGGTGATTATAGAGAAGGGAGAATCAAAGACGGACCTGAAAGTAAAGACGACGGTTTTAACCTTTACGAGATGAAAATGAATGAAATTATTCTTAAGACTTTAACTTAACATTTTTAGGCTACAAGATGCAGCATATTATCTTTTATTTTTTCTTTAAAAAGTAAAAAAAAAATTGTAATAACTGTGGATACTCGTAATGAGTATTCGCAAATTTTTTACCAAATCTATACCCGTACTAAATCCGCTACAGGTGTGAATTTTGAATACCAAACTTATACCAAAAACACTTCATACTTTACAAAATTCTTTCTAATGTGGGCAATTTTGCCATCCCTAATAATGCACTTTGGTTAGGGAACTAGAAATAGAGAGTCCTCAAAAGAAGTCAGAGCTACTTTTATAGAGTTTATTTTTTAGGAAGAGTTGAAAAAAAAAAAAAGAAACAATAAAAGGGCAATCTTTGAAATTTTATTTGAGTCTTAGGATTTGTGTTTTTGGTAAATGGAATACACTTGTAGGTTGTAGTAAGAGTATGTGAAAGTGAATTTACTAAATTAGTTTATCTTTATGACTTCATATGATCTTATTTGCATTTGGTTGCTTGTGCTTTTACTGTTGTGTGTTTTAATCCCCTTCACAATAGTATTTTACTTGTCTTTTACATGATCTCTTTAGTTGTATTGGCTTTATTTTATACCAATAAGAACATGAGACCTTACATCATAAAATGTCCCGCTCATTGTCCTTGGCCAGATTCTTTTATTTACTTACCTAATTGATAAGAACTTATAAAGAGTTTATTGATGAAATATAAGTTTTCAATCATACAGTATGGAGATTCTAGGAATTGGACAAAAATCAAAAGAAATTAAAGAAAAAGGCTTAACGTTGCAATGCCCAGATCCAGTGTCATGACACCAAACTCGAAGACTCTAATATTGTAAGGCTTAGATATAACATGGTGACGCTTAATTAGCAAAAAAATAGGAGTATTTTCCAAGTTTTAGTGTTGTGACACCCTGAAGCCAACATCGCAACGCTTATGTGACAAAAAGAAAATTTACCTATTTTCCTACTATGACTGGAATTTTAAGCAATAGGACTTTAGGGTAATGAAAGCCTGTAAAAAGACCCTTTTAGTAGCCAACAAATGAGAGTAATAAGAGAGAAGTTAAGAGCAAATACAAAATAAATTTTTAAGAGAGATCAAAGCAACATTAAATATTGAAGAGCAAGGATTGAGCATCAAGTAAGAGAGAGAGAGAAGCAATTCAAGGCATCTACCTTGTTTAATTTCTTTTCTTTTCTTATATTTTATGTCTTTGTTAATTATGTCTTTGAATATTTACTTTTGTACGTTTAGATTCATCATGAACAAATTTTCTTTATTTAGGGTTTAACTCTTGAACTTAATATATAGTTGAATTTTATTATCTCTTATTTTATGAACTCAATAAAAGAAGAATTTTTTTATTCTATTTTGTTCTTAATGCTTTCTTTATATTTGGTCAATATATTGATTGTTTAAGGAATCATAATGAACTCGACAGAGGGATTTGCATGTTTTACTTAGGATAGTTTAATATATGATTATAAGATAATAACTATGCATTTCATATAGAATAAAAATATATCTATATGGCATGTATAGCATTAATAGACCTATTCTTAATAATTTTATTTTATTATGATTACTATAGATATATAGGTAATTTTTAGAATGAGATATAGTTATTTGACTATCGATAGAGGCTTATAATAGTAATAAAGATCTACCCAATAATTTATTATTGGGAGATTAAATAAGAGAATGACGAGTCAAATTGTTTTAGCCTTAGTACTCAATTTGTCTTAAGTTTGAACCTGATGCTTGTTCTAGCTTTAGTACTTATAGTTATTTTTAGCATAATTAATATCATAATTATTCTAACTATATATGACCAGTTGTACCTGCTGCATCATTCTAACTTTGATGAATTATTTTCTTTATGTTAACGGGATGACAAACAATAATTCTATAGGAAATATGAGCGATAATAAGTTTGATGGCTTAATGAATATGAGTGATAGACACACTCAGGGTATGAATAAGAAGACAAGTCTTAAAACTACTAAAAATAATAGGAAAATAGTGGTAAGATACAATAAATTTGAGGTGCTAAAAAAGAGATGAGGGTACTGCATTAACAACAACTAGTAGCTTGCTAGTTTAACAATGGATTCCCATTGTGTATAATAGTTGGTGAAATGTACAATCTCAACTGAAGGAATCACTTTGGAAGTGGGTACTGGTAAAACTTCATCACAAGAACTTCATTTTAACTTGTTGTTCTTGAACTGTGTGGTTAAATTTGCATATCATTTAAATTTTTATCATTATTTCTATCTCTTTTTTTTGGTCATCTTAATATCTCATTTAAATTTGTAACATATTTAATGTTGGGTAGCCTCATTTTAAGATTGATCCTTTAGCAAGAAGTAAGTTTTACATTCTATAAGGGTAGCCCATCAAACATTTAGATATCATTTAATAGTTGATTACATCCTACCGCACAAGCACAATAAACAAGCATTGAGAAAGTGATCTATTAAGTAAAAGTAGATAAAACAAGATGATTGAAAAGAGTTTGTGAAATTGAGGTTGACAAATGAATTTATGGTAAGTGAATTAAATCTTATTTTCAGCTTTTGATTCTGTGTTTATTTAATGTTCTTAAAACTTGGTGGTTGTGTGATGATTTTTAGAAAGTTAGGGAAGCTTTTCAAATAAAAAAGAAAGTCTAACAAGTATAATCATAGCTTGGGTTGGAAGGGTTATGTTGGACTTATTGAGGAGATGGTAAAACATTCTTCCAATATAATTATTTTTCATTTATTTCAGTAATTGCTACTAAAATTGAATTCTATATTTTTGACCTTGTTATTATTCGATACTAGATGTTGGAGACTAATTTGTTAGAGACTCAAATTAACAAATCATGACATGGAAGAGAGTAAGAAAAAGACAGAATGGAACCTACAAACTGGAAGCGCTACCAGTAATTTCTAAAATTGTAATTACATTAACTATTGTTTTATGTTTATTATATGAATAAATTTCAGTTCAAACAAAGTGTTACAATCTTCCAATTACACGATTATGTTATTGTTATTATAGGGTGATCTTGAAGCAAGAACGGTGTGGCTAAATTTAAAGGGGATAATTACATTTTGTCTAACTCTTTAGGAAGGAAGACTACTTCTAGCAATTTCTAGGGGATAAGCAAGTAAATCACAACTAATATATATTTTGTTGTGTAATACTAAAGCGCAAGTGTACACTATCGCAATAAGTAATATAAGATGAGTTTAAGTATCATTCCTATAAGGACTTTTTAATCTATTTTTCACTAAGTACTATAATTAGGTCTTCTTACTTTTATCCAAACAAAATAAAACTGAATTTAAATAAACTAATCTAATTTAAAAAAATAACCTAATCAAGATAGAATTAAATTAAACAAGGATTAACCACCAATAATGAATAAACCTACTTTTATTGTTCAAGAAATTTTACATATGCGATATATAAAGCCACAAGTGCAAAGGTCGTGAGCAAGTAATTGATTACCTAAGTTTTATTAGTTTCCGAACTCTATAAAAGTTAAGGTCATGCTTTTCAAGTCCAATAAATGGGTTAATCTTTCTCAAGCATACAACCCACAAGTTTTTATCATCAAATCAATTTCTCAATCAAATTAGAGGCATTAAATTCAAAAAATCACAAATGAATAACAAAAGATATAATCATTAATCAACTAAAAATATCCAAACATAGTTTATGGTAGAGCCACATTAAGCCCTAGAATAAGAAATTTAGCTAATTATAGTCAAACATAAAATTACAATAATCCAAAAGTTTACAAAAGTAATCATGTTTAAAACAACAAAAACTACAAATATAAACTATAAATTAAAGTAAATGAGAGCGGAAAAAGAGAAAATTAGATGAAAATGTCTCTTAAGGTTTTAATCTTCAAGATATCCAAGCTTCAAGGTGCTTTCTCTCTCTAGTTTTATGCCTTCTCCTCTCTTTTAAATGAGGCATTTAGTTCTCTTTTTATAGGCCCCAAATTTAAGGTAAAAATGGTTTTTTTTTTGCATCGATTGGCGTTACGGCACTGGTCACTATTCGTGTGAAGGAAAATATATTTATTGGCCAAGGTTTAGATGTGGTTAACAAAGAAAAAATCATTATTAGGCTCAAAAGTGGGTAATTAAAGGTAAAACTAAACACAGTTAAGTTCAAAAGGCTCAAACGATCCAAACATGACCTAAAATCATTTCCTTGATCATGTGCTATCTAGGACTATGCCTTGAGGGGTAACGAAACAAGTTCGAAAATATGCAAGACTTCTCTATGTCTTTATCAAGCATAAAATTTCTCTAAGTGGCGAATAAACTAAATAATTATAACTTATGTGCTCAATATATTCAAAGAATCACAAATAAAGTAAAAGCTTAATACAAGGATTAAGCATAAGAACAATCACAATGTCTATTATTTTTCAAGAATTATATCTATCACAATTAAGTTCTTATCATTGACTAGTAAACATTATACCAAGCTAAAAAATAAACAGAGCAAAATTGCATAAAACATATAAAAACGAAATACCAAAGTAAAAAAATATAAGTGTAGATAAATAAAGCCGTTTTGATCATATGAAAGTGTTTTTTTGCCCCTAAACCTAAAATATGAATTGTCCTAATGTTAATAGTAAAATTATAAAACTGAAACACTTCCCTGAATGTTGTGTTAAGGCTTTACTCATTGTCCATGTCATTGTTGATAGAGGTTAATATTTCCATCTTTCAAGCTTAATATTTGTTCATTGAAATTAAGATAATTTGGTTTTTTTATGTGTTTTATTGTTATTTTATAGGTTTGGAGTCAATGGAACAAATAAGGATAAAAATCTAAAGAAAACAAGGCAAAACATTAAAAATGATATAGTGATCATGAACAATAACTGTGAATAGTGATCATGCTATAGTAAATTTCGCCCCAGCGGTGAACAGTGTTGCGCTGCAACGATGAACAATAGCTTTGCAGTGGTAAACAGTAAATTAACATTGCGACTTTACTGAAATAAAAAGAAATACAACTCTAAAACTCCAATCAATCCCTATATAAAAGGTCACTTATTTCAGACCTAAAAGAACATACAAACTTAGAGCTCTTTAGAGGTAAGAGAGCAATTAGATCATAATTAGAACAATTTAGAGAGAAAATTTTAAGAGAAGTAAGATATTATTAGCAAATCTTTGGTGTATCAACCAACTGCAAATTGGCGTCTATATTAGTTTGCTTCTGTTTATTTCATATTTATTTTATTTTTCAGCCATAATTCTCTTGTTATCATGAACTAATTTCTTTTTTAGGGTTATTGCTTGAACTCAATATGTGTGCTTAATTGTTGGATCTTTTTAATATTTATTTGGATCCAATTCTTTATTATTCAAATTATTTGTTCTTAATGCTTTATTATATCTGATCAATATTGTGATTGAATTATCAAAACTTTGATAAACTCGAGAGAGACATCATTGTATTTAGACCTTGATAATTTAATATATAATTGTCGGGAAATTTACAAGTTCCAAAATTTAGGATAGAGATATACTTAATTGGCATGTAAGGTCAATAATTCTTATTTTTAACGAATATTGATTTATTGCAATTAATATAGAGATTTAAGTTTTGGGTGCCAATTAAATCTAGGCTGTATGTATGTGTTTTGTGTATTTATTATCCAAATATACGTATAACATACATATATATATATATATATACGCAGTGGAAGTCTAAAAATAAATAATTGATACATTTAAACATATTAATCATATTAATATTAAGATTTAGAACTGTCATCTATGTAAATTTTCAATAAACGTTATTGGAGTCCATCTGAAGTGTATTTTGTTTACAGTTCTAGCAACTAACTGGGTGGGTTTGATTGTCTAGAACAGCTGCTCCAAAATACAGTAGTGGCTTAACACTTAAACCCTAAACTATTTGTTTTATCCTTGATCAACACTTGATCAATAAAATAAAATATTGTAATGCTTTAATGGCCTAAACTTAACGGAGAAGATGATGAATGATGAATTCAACACTTGAATTCAAGTGACAAAGAAACAATTTCTTTTTATTTTTTCTCTTCAATTGGCCAGCCACCAAAATGCATTCCAACCTATTTTGTTTCAATTTTTTACATATATAAAATAAGTCAAATTAACTTTTAATTTGACTTAACCATAGTTACATTTAACTTAGGTTTAATTTAACCTAACTCAAATTAACATTGAACTCAAGTAAGGTTAATACACTTGTCAAACAAGTAATTAATTAAATATTCATTTAATTTAACTCAAGTTAACTTTTAACTATGGTTAAGTTAATTTACTTTTCTACCAAGTAAATAATAAATATTCAACTGACCTAACTCAAGTTAACATTTAACTATAGTTAGGTTAACTTACTTTTCCAACAAATAAATAATTAAATAATTAATTAATCTAACCTTAGTTAATAATTAACCTAGGTTAAGTTAAACATTATTTAATTATTAAATAAATAAATATCTTGAATATTTAATAATTAAATAATTAAATATGTGAAATTATCCTTAAACCCTTATTTGGTTGCTAAGTTATTCTAAAATGGCCCCACCTAGCCACACACTTGAGTAAACTTAACTAAAGGCTCACTATGTGCCACGTGTTATTATTTGATTAGTCAACAATATTTGTTAACTAATTAATATACTTAACTCTTAATTATTGACATGGACACACCCTAAGAGTTGTTCAAATAATTGTTCGATATTTTTTTATTCTATTAAATTAAACAATTCAATCCAGCATGCTGCCTCAGTGTACAACGAGTACACTTCATATTGCCAACTCCCGAGGTCCACGTTTTATTCATTAAATGGAATTATTCTATGAGTCCGTGATCGATGCCCCATGCACACGTCACTATTACAAATCAACATTAAACTATACAAGTTGAGGTCATAACGCATGCATATAGTCCTTTTGTTAATTATATCATGCATGTTCGGGGACATAGATAACCACTGTCATATTTCTATAAGCTCATCCATGAACTTATCTCTAGATTTGTATCTCAATGAACAATATATACAAACCCTTTTGCTATATTGTTTAACTCTGTGAGAAACTCTTTTCTCTGGTTTATTGCTTATGGCCATAAGACTTTTCTGAGATATAATCTCAAAGCATCGGATATAAAACTCTCCTATGTGAGCTGACAAATCCTATATCTATGCACACCAAACTTCATGAGCATCGAATCATACATAGTGACACATAATGGTCAGATCATGAAAGTCCTGACTGAATGCCTGTATGCCTATACGAGTTTCTACTAAGTTCAAGGTCAGTTAAGAACAACCTTCTATACTATACAGATATAGACATACACTAATCTATATCAGAAAGGATTCACTGATAGACCTACATTGGTGAAAATAGATCAAGAATATTGTATTTGAGAGCTTACTTGTATAATGACATTTTCTAGCACCTATTTGTTACTATTTGTAACTATGTAATTATTGGTATATTTTTAGATCTTTGTCCTATTATAGATAAAGTTCTAACTCCTTAGATTTCACTAATTACTACAACTTGCTAACTCTTAGTAGTTATAAATCTCAGTGATGCTAACTCTTAGCCCTAATCTAAACACCTTTAGACCAGATTTGAACTCTTTTAAATCATACAATGTTTGTAGTATTACAAGTATTGTACCATATGATTAATGTAATTAACGATTTAATAAAATATACATTGTATAAATATTAAAATATAAATATGCATATAAATTTTAGGATGGAACGTAAGAACAAACCCTAACAATCTTCCACTTGCTCAAATTCAATTCATAGTAGTATCTAATACCCATAGACTCCATGTATTCCTCAAACTCTTTTGAAGTTAAGATCTTAGTAAGTAGGTATGCTACATTATTTATAGAATCTATGCTACAAATAATTATATCTCTTTTAGCCAAGATCTCTTTAATTACTTAGTATTTCCTCTCCACATGTTTAGATCTTTAGTGTGCTCTTGGCTCCTTAGCTTGTGCCATGGCCTCATTATTATTGCAAAATAATATGATAGGATCCGTCGAACTTGGAACTATTTTGAGCTCGGTGACAAACTTGCGAATCTACACGGCTTCTTTAGCTACTTCTAAGGTGGCTATATACTCTGCCTATGTGGTAAAATCAGTTGTGGACCACTTCTTAGTGCTCTTTCAACTCACAATGATACTGTTGAGAGTTAAGACATACCATAAAATGTAGACTTTCTATCATCCAGGTTAGACTGGAAGTCTGAATCTGTATATCCTCTCACTTGTAAATCACTATCTCCATAAATGCGAAACTTAACCTTTGTACCTTTAAGGTATTTCAGGATATGTTTGACTACCATCCAATGGCTGTTACCTAAATCAGACTGGTACCGGCTAGTAACACTTACAGCTATACTAATGTCTCATACAAATTATAACATACATCAAGCTTCTAACAGCTGATACATATGGTATGTTAGATATTCTAACTCTTTCATCTTTCGTCTGAGGAGACATTCTCCTTGAAAAGAGGAGTATCATGTCTGAAAGGTACATTAACAATCTTACAGTTAGTGAAATTGTATATTTCCAAGACACTATTAATATATGATGATTGGGAGAGTCCTATCAACTTCCTAACTCTATCTTTATAAAGTTATATACCTAGTATATAGGAAGCCTCTTCCAAATTCTTCATGGAGAAGTTTGATTGATTATACCATACTGATATCATTCTCAATGTGATGTAAACCTGACAAAGAAAAGTGAGACCCGACGCTCAATAAGGTTTCATTGCCTAAGGATTGTTCTAATTCAAATTTTAGATAAACAAAAATAAGAACCTTGACCCGTTATCTATAAGAGATAAGAACCAGAGGTATAAGAAGATTGTAGACGGCACATTTATGATAGATAAGAAGTTGTGAGTGATAAATCTGAAAGAACACCACAAGATGAAATCTTGATAAATTCTGAAAAAAAGTTCTCAAAAGAACTTAAGAGAAAAATTTTCACAAATGTTATTTCATGAATTTTGTGATCTTTTAATCCCCATGGTATTTATAGAGGCTGTATGAGATGTCAAGTTACAAATTCAAAGTTTAATTTCAAACTTACAACTACCTTCACACCCAAAAGTATAAAAATACAAGCAATAAAATAAATACAACTTATAGCTACCCTCACACTAAAAAGTCCACAATTACAACTAACACAACAAATTCAATTATAAAATTCAAACAAAATCTCTACTAATTCAACTAGCATGTTCTTAAATCTTGAATTTGAAAAGAAAAGCCTTTAATTCCAACAAAGATGTCAAGCTTCACCTACTTAGTTTCTGACTTTTCTTCTTAACTAAAAGTCTTCAATTCCAACAAAGATATCAAGCTTCACCTACTAAGTGTCTAATTTTCCTTCTTAACTTTCTCTAGAAAGCTAATAAACATGTGCTGTAAAACTTAGAATTCCAAAATTGTCCTTGAAATTGATTTTCTTTCTTGAGCCTTTCACTCCTCTGTTAACGCATTGACAACATTTATTATTTTGAATACTCAATCATAGAAGATTAGTATCTTGACTAAAGCTTGAATTTGATATGTCATCAATTAGCCAAATTATTGCTTCATTCATTTTCTTGGCTCTTGCCATTGTCATTAGACCCCTATTAATGCTCAACAGAGCTTGTAAAGCTTTGGCAGCCTAATTTACATCATAATGACCAGTATATCATCCACATAGAGAATTAAGAAGACTATCATGCTCTCACTAACCTTTTTATATGCATAGGCTTCCTCTTCATTTTTTATGAAACCAGACATCTAATTACCTCTTTAAAATGATGATTCCAGCTTTAGGAGGCGTACTTAAGTCCATAAATGGACTTCTTTAGTCTGTACACTAGACTAGAGGTTTGCTAGACACAAAACCTTCATGTTGTTATATATATATATATCTTCCTCGATATATCCATTTAAGAACACCGTCTTTACATCCATCTTTCATATCTCAAAGTCATAATATACAATAATAGCCAATAAAATTCGAATTGACTTTAACATCACTACTGGTGTAAAGGTCTCCTCATAATCGATCCGAGATCGATGAGCATAACCTTTTGCCACCAGACGGGCCTTGAAGGTCTCTACCTTCTCATCGGGCCCACACTTTCTCTTGTTAATTCATTTATAACTGATAGAAGCTATTCATTTGGGAAGTTCAACCAAGTTCCAAACTTAATTCTAGTGCATAGAGTCTATTTTCGATTTTATAACTTCTTGTTATTTTTCTAAGTCGATGTCGAACATCGCCTCCTTATAGGTTAAATGATTATTTTCTTCTACTAAAAAAACTCAAATTTTAAGGTGGCCTGGACATCTTTTCTGATCATACCTAACAGGTGGCCTGAACATCCTTTCTGACCTACGTAGAGGGTTTGTCAAAGGTATTCTACTCGATTGAGCTTGAGTTTTCATCCCTGGTTCATTAACTTCCTAATTGACTTTATAAACTTCAATATTTCTACAATCCCTACGATTCACAAGAAAACATTTCTCTAGGAAAGTGGCATTACAAGCAACGAACATATTTCGCTCCTCAAGATCATAGAATTGATATTTATTAAATTCTTGGGATACCCAATAAACTGATACTTGTACCCTTGGGTGTAAGTTTATCATGTTGTGTAACTCTTACGTAAGTAGGACAGCCCCAAATCTTAAGATATTTAAGACTATGGTTTGTTTTCTTTCAGTTTCTCAAACAAAGTGGTCAAAATAACTTTGGATGGAACTCTGTTCAATATGTGAGCAGTAGTTTCTAGAGCATAACCCTATAGGTATTCTGAAAGATTAGTAAATTTTATCATTGATCGGACCATTTTTTATAAAGTCTGATTCTTCCTCTCTAAAACACCGCTGTGCTATTGAGTACCTATAGGACTACATTGAACCAGAATTCTATTCTCCTTTAAATAATCTAAAAATTCATTACCCATGTATTCATCGTCTCGATTTGATTGAAGGCACTTAATGTACATGCCAGTTTGTTTCTCTGCTTTAAGTCAAAATTCTTTGAACTTTTCAAAGGTTTTTAATTTTGTTTCATAAGAAACATGTACCCGTATTGTGACAATTCATCGATAAAGGTTATAAAGTATCAAAATCCACTCATTACGATATGATTCATTAGATCGCATACATCAGTATGCACTAGTTCCAATAAATCAGAGGCACAGTGTCCAACACTTGTAAATGAAAATTTTGTCATCTTTTCTTGAATACAAGATTCAGAAATCAGATAAGGCTTTATAGTCAGATTAGGTATATGAATATCTTTAACTAGATGGGTCAGGCTTCTCACACTTATATGACCTAATCTTATGTGCCACATTTTTATATCATTTAATGTTTCGAATCTATATTTATTACTAGAATTAGCTTACACATTCATAACATTTCTAGTTGTATCCAAAATGTAATGCCCATTAATTAACTAACTTTAAGCTAGCAAAATATCATTTACATCATATAAACATAAGGAACAGTTTCTAATATACATATGATAACCTTTACTGTCAAGTACAGGAAGGGATATAATCTGTGTAATAATGTTAGGCACATAATAACAACTATACAATATAACTATTCTATTATAAAAGAGAAGTAAATCAAAATGTCCAACATTTGGACTTGCAAGAAATCACCATTTTCAACTCGCAGCTGTACTTCTCTAGGCTATAGCATTTTAACTTTCCTCAGATCTTGAAACATATTATAGATATGAAAAGGATATGCAGTATCTAATATCCAGCTAAAACAAGCATCAAATGTCAATAATAGTCAAGCATAACTCTGTTCACCTTTTGTTTCTTCTTCCCCTTAGACTTTTCAGAAGCTCTTGGAGTAGAAGATGAAACACTCTAATCCAAGAGATCCGAGCCCCCTTTGTGCAAGTCCTCTTAAGCTATCTTGAACATATTATAAAGATCAGTATAAGTATGGGTATTGAAGTTTATAATGAACTGTGCCAATAACCTGACAACGATTGGAGAATCAAACTATTTCTTAAGTTATTGTTTAGAGATATATTTATAGTCTCAAGCCTCAAAATTAATCCATTTATCTTGAAGACATGAGGACTAACCGAACTGCCCTTATTCAGTCTAGCCTGAAAGAGCGCCTTGGCGACCCTGTAAATCTTGACCTATGGTCAGTCACTAAAGAGCTACTTCAAACGAAGGATGATGTTACTAGCATTATCTATATGGACATGCTCCTACTGTAGCTCAGTAGACATAGAGGGGAGGATGTATGATTTAACTTTTAAATCATCATCCAACTATTTCTGATAACTCTTTCGCTCATTTGGAGTGGCACTATCAGAAACACCTCTAGATAATCTCTGATCAATTGCATATCCAAGCTTTTCTGAATTGAGAACAATTCTTAGATGCATAAGTCAATCTGGGTAATTTTTTACGCCTTTGAGCTGGTGTGCACCCAGTATGGCACCAAGGGGTTGGTTAAGGCCATCAAATCTTTATAAGACAAAATTAATAGGAGATATCAGCGGAATTATTAAATTTCTAATTAAAACGTTTTAAATAATGGGTATAACAATTATATATTTTTCAATTTAAAATGCTCTCTCAGTGCTTTGCATAATCTCTCTAATCTCTCAAATAGGATAATGATAGTTTAAACACTTTAAACTATATAGTAGGAAGTAGACCTCATTGGGATTTTACTTTAACCTCACACTGTAGCAATATTGGCCTTTGTAAATCCAACAAGTAGACAACTCTTGTCAATTGCATCTCATACAACTTTTACCACTGATTCTAAATACACTTTATCCTCACGTTGTAGAAATATTGGGTAATTGTATTCCAAATTAACTTGTCAATAATCCAATATATATTACTCATACTACCCTTATGCTGAAGTAATATTGGGCAATACGTTTGTATATATTTGTCTCATCTCATATTTAACTGACATACTCTGAGCCCTACCAACCAAATCCCTTACTCCAAAGCAATATTGAAAATAGGCTAACGTGATCCGTCTAACACCACATTGATAAGACGGATCATAATAAAATATTATCTCATAATGTAATATCATTCAATCTAATTAAGACAGATTTTGAACACTAGCCCTCATCTCATGGAAAGATAATTTCTCTATCATTTATTTCTATGCAAACACAACTAACCACCATCAGTAGGGCTCCTACTATGTTTATCAACACAGAGAAAAATGAATTTAGTTTATAATGCAGACTAATAATTTTTATCATTGCATCTCATAAACTCCTAAATGTATATTTAATTATTTAAACAATTAAAAAAATTAAATTTTGAGTGAACAGTATCGTGTCGCGGTGCCAACCCATTAGTATTACGGCGTTAGGAGCAATTGAAAACCCCAGTGCCACAGCGCTCACCATCCAGTGCTATGGTATTGGAGCCTAAAAAGCCCCAGGGCGACAGTGCCAATTTCAAAACTGCGGCATCCTAGTGTTTTCCATTTTAGTATACCAATTTTAACACTTGAAGTGTACCATTTAACACTGAGATTTCATCAACAACACATCCAATCACTCAAATTACACCAAAAATAACACAAACAGTGCTTTGATACCATTTTTATGTTCATTGTTCAAATATACATATCTCATACATATACAAGCATAGCGGAAGTATAAAAACAATAATAAACACAATTAATAAGCATTTTAATAACATTAAAATAAATTGAGAAATTTTCACCTACTAAGCCTTTTGATCAAAGAACTGCTGAGTCTGCCAGAAGTATATCTAGTTAACAGTTCTAGTAATCAATTGCAGTGGGCTTGACTGTCTTGAACAGCAGCTTTATTCGAGTATTAGGTCTAACACTTAAACCATAAGCTAATTGTTTATCACTGATCAACTCTTGATCAATAAAACAATTGCTTGTTATGCTTTTAATGGCCAAGCTATGTTGGAGAAGATAAAGAATAATGATTTCAACTATTGAAACCAAAGCAAAAGAAAAACTTTGTTTTCTATTTTTCTTTCTCTCTTGGCCGGCCAAATATATGCATAAAAGAGCCTTTGATTTTTATTTTATTTCATATATATATATTATATTAATCATTAACTTAACCATGGTCAACAATTTATTTTAATACTTAACCATGGTTGGGTCTAGCAAACTTGGCCACTAGTGCACAATGAGTATACTTTATATTTCTGAACCTCTAGGTCTATGCCCGATTTATCAAATGGAACTATTTCATAAGTCCGTGGTCAATGCCCCACACACATGTCACAGATATTACAAATAAGCGCATTAGATCATACAAGTTGAAGTCACAACGCATATGTATAGTCCTTTTGTCATCTATATCCAAGATGTGTGTGGACATAGATTAACACTGTCAAATCCACATAAGCTGATCCGTGATCTCATCTCTAGATTCGCATCTCAATGAAAAATATATGCAAACACCTTTACCATATTGTTCAACCCTGTGGAAAAATCCTTTCTCAAGTTAATTGCTTATGGCTATAAGAATTTTTAAGATACAACCTCGAAGCATCTGAATACACAACTCCCTATGTGAGTTGATGAATCTCATATCTACGCACACTGAACTCTATGAGCATCAATCAATACCCATCGACACGCATCGGTCAGACCATGGAAAGTCTTTGACGTCTGTGGAACCTAAGTATGGTGGATCACTCACAAGTTCATTGTGGTGTTTAGGACAAAGGAGTTGAGATTTATGCTTACGTGTCATCCCATTATATATAAATATCTAATTATAATATTTATATAATTATCATTTCTAATAAAATTGTTAATATTATTAATTATTAAATGGTAAGATGCTTATAATGTTTCGGACATTTTATCATCTGAAGGAGTTCAGATCTGGTTTAAAAGAGTTTAGATCAGTGCTAAGAGTTAGAAAAACTAAAATTTATAAGTGTTAAGAGTTAGCAATCCTAAAAGTTAGCGAAATCTAAGGAGTTAGAGCCTTATCTGAAATGGGACAAAGACCTTAGAATATATTAGTAATGACGTAGCTGAAAAGAATTGTAGATGGTGGTAGAAAATATCATTATGCAAGTATGTACTCAAACACTATGTTCCTGATCTAATTTCATCGATGCAAGTTTATCAGTGAAACCTAATAATATAGATTAGTGTATGTCTATATCTGTATGGTCCAGATGATTAGTCTTAACAAACCATGAGTTTAACAGAAGCTTGTATAGAGATACAGGTATTCGGTGAGGACTGGGTATTGAACAGACTCATGAAGACCTCCAATAGACATCTTATAAAGCCATTAATGAAATGTCTTCCGAGTTAAGTAGTATTCGTGGTCCTTTGATCTGAGCGCCATGGTGGACTTGTGAGTGATCCATCATAATTTGATTCCACACATGTCAGAAACCTTTCATAGTCTTACCAATAGGTATCATTGGGTATAGTCCGATGCTCATGGAGTCTAGTGTACGTAGATATGAGATTCGCCAACTTATATGAGTGAGTTGTATGTTCTAATACTTTGAGATTGTATTTTAAGAAATCTTGTGGCTACAAGTATATACCCTGAGAATATTTTTTATCGGGCTAAATAATATTGCAAAAGTGTTTGTGGATATTGTTTATGAAAATACAAATCTTGAGATAAATTCAAGGTTGGAAAATAGAGATTTGGTGGTGATGATCTATATCTCTGCTCTTTTAGGATATCAATGACGGAGGAATTATATGTATATGTTATAACCTCTACTTGTATGGTATAACTCACTACTTTGTAATATCTATAACGTGTGTATGGGGTGTCGTTCACGAACGTATGGAGGAGTTTCATATGACAAATCAGGCATGGACCTAGCACAATAATAAAAGAAAATAAATAAGTCATTTTTTAATTTTATTTATGTTAATTAATAGTGTTGTAAATTTACTCAATGGATAAACACTAGTTAAAAAAAAATATTGGTGGCCAACAAAATTAATGAGTAGGCCATTTAAGAAATGGTACTGCTGGCCAATGAATGAGATAGGTGTAATAGTTCATGTAAAGGGTTCCATTGAACTCTTACTTGGGCACATAGGTGGTGATAAGGGATAGACAATATAAACTTGCCTTCTTCTATCAGATGCTATGAAAAATATTGTCCTTGATAACCTTGCCAACATCAATGCTCAACTCGGTCATGATCATGTAAAAATCAATGGTGCAGTCCTTAGTCACATTACTGAAATGTGTGATTGGCATAAGTCGTGCCGTAATGAAGTAATGCTAGATCTTTTCATCTTTGTCAATGTATTTTGTTGGGAATTAGATGTGTAAACTCCCAAACATCTAATGGGATATTTTTATATCTTAAAATGAGTGCAAGTATATACTATCGTATGCAAGTAATAAAGGGACAAAAAAGTCAGACGTCGAACTCACATGGATAATTTCTACTTTTTAACCAAATACTAAAATTATGTCTTTCTAGTAATTATTCAGAAAAATAAAAATCTAACAATGAATGTAGAAAATATAAAAGCAATGACACAATGTAAAGAGATTTGGAAGATAACAATATTAAGAAAATCTAGGGTTAATACTATCCCTCAATATGTTTTCCAATGATTAATCATCTAATATTTAATTCCCTTAATCTTTGTTATTGATCAAGACATTAATTATTCATAAGCCTCTTCTAAGGTCATGTAAGTATACCTTAATTTATCAAATACCTATATTCCTATGGTACTTACAATAAATTCAGATTCATTAAGATTAAGTCTTATTGATCATACATGAAAATTAGGTATATTCCTATCTTAATTTGAAACTTGCATATACAACATTGAATGTTACTCTACAATTATGTATCAAATTACCTAAGTTTAAATATAATAATTCCTCTTCCGAGTTTATTAAAAATATTACCAATTCATTCACCATATATTGGTAAGATTTATTGAAGCATTAAGAACAAATAATTTGAATAACAAAGAACTAAGTTTATTAAATATTAAAAAGATATGGCAATTAAGTGCACATATTGAGTTCAAGTATTAATCCTAAAAAGAAAATTTAGTTCATGACTATAAGAGAACAGCGGCAAAAATAATAAGAAATCATGATGCAATCAATAGTAAATTGACATAGATGTCGAATTGCTCTTAATTGCGCTGCCTAAGAAACTCTTGATGCTGAAGAATGCCTTGAATCTCTCTCTATAGTTGGTTTAATTAAGCTCCAATTGCTCTCCAAGACTTGTGTTGTGTGTTCTTGATGTTCTTGGATGATCTCTAAAGGCTGAGGATGTGTGGCCTTTTATAGGGATTGATTTGAGCTTGAAATCTCCAATTCTTGTCGGGTCAGGAATTGCATTGTCATTGGGGCATATGTTAATGTTGCTGGGGCACGGGGCATAAAAGGTCATATTGCTGGAGCGATGAGGGTTTAGTGCTGGATCGTTGGGCTGTCGCTGGTACGATGGTGAGCTAGCGCTGGGGCGATGGACTGCGACTTAAACAGGTTTTTTTCCTGATTTTTTTATTTTAATCATTGTTTTAGTGCTAGGGCGAAAATCCTTGTGGCGTTAGGGTGACAGGTCTATATTTTGAAAAGTTTACATTTTAGTCCTTGCTTTTCGTTCAAGTCCCTATAAATAACAATAATATACATAAATAGCTATTTATTCTCATAATATAATAAAATATCAAAATATAAATATAAAAAAATATATGACAAATATGCCCTTATCAACATCTTCCATTCTACCTCTGCTATGCACAATGTTCAGATAATAGCCTCAAAATTTAGCTTCTTCACTGGCTCATGGTATTCATCATTTTTTATGCTTGCTATATTGAAGAATCGGTTGATGCTAATGCTGTCAATGACTACTCCATTTCCTTGTACTCTTACTCTCAAATTTTTGTACTCAAGGGTGTCAGTGTGGAATTCATGCACCACAGGTAAGACAGCTGCTTAAGTAAGTCATATAACTTTTGCCACCTCTAGTATTGACAATGTTTTCAATGCTTGAAATTTTTTCCTCTAGAAGGTCAAAACCTTTCCTTGGAATGGATGTCTTCTTAACCACATATGATGTTCTGTGGCAGAAAGTGAAATAAACTTGGTGCTGTCAAAATTTGGCAATGCGACAAGAGTTATTCTTAATCTCTTAGGAGTCATTGTTCAATAAAATAGTAACTTTTCTAAAGTTTAATTCTCCATTTTGTAATTTGATTATGACAACACAAATTTGTTCTTGCCATTCTTCAAAATGTAATCCAACTCACTCCAATTATTCAAAATACTCCAAACACTTCAAAATGCCCAAATCAGAATTCAAAACTCCAATCCACAAAGAATTATTTAAACTATAATGCTATCATCACTTTACTAAATATTTTAGTAATATATAGATTAATAGGGAACTAAATTGATACCTTGTAAGAGGAATTCCATCAATTTTAATTTTCAAAGTGACCATTTGAATCCTTGATGAAATTCCTAATTTTGTTTTAATGAAAATGGATGTCGATAGTGGATGATTTTGTGTTTTAGAGGTGTTTCTATGTTGGTTTTGTTGTGAAATTATCATAAGAAGTCAAAATTTGAGTTTTATTTAGAAAGGGTTAAGGAAATTTATAGTTTTGAATTTGGGGAAATGGGCGAAAATGCCCAATTTATACTATTTTTCAAAATAGCGTTGGGACCTGGGAATGAGGGGTAATTTTTCAGTCTTCAGCACTGCAGTATTAGTTTTTGGGCATTGTAATATTGAAGACTCTAACTTGGGCACCGCAATGCTAAGGATACTTTACTTGGATTGCTTTCTAAAACGTGTTTAACTTAATGTCTTCGGTTTATCATAGTGCTTGCTCTTTTATCTTGACTTGGTTAAACAGATGGAGGTCTTTTGGCGATCAATATATCCGCCCTAGTAATGCTTGAGTTGCTGACTATTTATTTTGATATCGCCTTGGATATCTCATCTTTAACTTCAACTACTCCATGAGGAAATAATTGCATCACTTTAAATGGACCAGACCATCGTGATTTCAAAATTTTTAGAAAAAAGCTTAAGGCCGGAATTGAACAATAAGAGTCGTCGTTCAAATTCAAATAAACATTGTAGTATTTTCTTATCATCCCATTTCTTTGCTTTTTCTTTGTACAACTTTGCATTCTCATATACTTTTAAACAGAACTCATCTATTTCATTAAACTGTAGCGAAATTTTTTCACCAGCTACTTGTAGATCAAAATTAAGAGCTTTGATAGCCTAATAGGCTTTATATTCTAACTTAATTGGTAGATGACATGCTTTCCCAAAGACTAAGCGAATGGGATACATTCCAATAGAGGTCTTATATACTGTGCGATAGTCTATGGACACCTTGATCTACCCACTTATCTGTAGATGATATACTATGGTGATTTTATGCTTGATCTCATATTTTTGTAAGAGGGCTAAAAAGTATTTGTTATAGAAGTAAGAACCCTCATCACTAATGATTGATTTTGGGGTGCCATAATGTGTGAAGATATTCTTCTTTAGAAATTTCAAAACCACATTTGCATCATTAGTTGGTAACACCATTACTCCACCCATTTAAAGACATAGTCCATTGTTACAAGGATATATTGATTATTGTATGAGAATATGAAGGGTCCTATGAAATCTATTCCCCACATGTAAAAGATCTTAACTTTCAAGATTTTTTGTAGAGGTATATCGTGTATTTTGGAAATGTTCCCAACTCTTTGGCACTTGTCACACCTAGCAATAAAGAAATGTGCATCTTTAAATAAAGAAGGCCAATAAAAACTAGATTATAATACCTACGCTATTATTTTTTCTCCTTCAAAGTGTCTCTTATATTTTGAAGCGTGGCAGTGATTCAATATGTCCTCAATTTCCTTCTTTGGAATACACCTCCAAATTGATTCACACATTGCTTGAAGAGAAAATGTTCATCCCAAAAATAGAATTTGACATCATATAGAAACTTCTTTCTTTGTTAGAATGTTAGGTTTAGAGGAAGGATGCAACTAATTAAGTAGTTGACATAATAGGCATATCATGGTATGTCTTTGTTCTATGTAACCAAGAGTTGTTCATCTGGGAATGTCTTATTGCTCATTATCTATATTTTTGCCTTGATTTGGTCATTCTAAGCGGGATAAATGATATATGACTTAATTTCTACACCTTTTCTATCTCGAATTTGTAAATTAAACTCTTGTAGAAGTAATATCCACATAATCATCATTGGTTTTTCATCTTTCTTTGTGATTGGATATTTGATAGCTAAATGATGTGTAAATACTGTCTCTTCAACTTTAATAAGATAAGAGTGAAACTTGTCAAAAATAATAAAATAAGAGTGAAACTTGTCAAAGGCGAATACTACTACAAGAAGTTCTTTTTCTGTAGTGGTATAGTTTGATTGATCATCATTCAAGATCTTGCTGGCATAGTATATAGCATGAAAGACCTTGTTCTTTGTTTTCCCCATAACTACTTCTATTACAATGCTGTTGATGTTGTATATAAACTCAAATGGAAAACTTTAATCTGGTGTTACAATGATTGAGGCTGAAATAAACTTTTTCTTGAGTACTTCAAAGGCTTCAATGCATGCTTAATCAAACTTGAACTGCACATCCTTCTCTAATAAGTTGCAGAAGGGTTTGACAATTTTAGAGAAATTCTTGATGAATCATCTATAGAATACGATATGTCCAAAAAAACTTATAACCCCTTTGACATTTGTTTGTGGTGGTAAAATTATTTCTATCTTTGCATGATCTACCTTGATTCCTTTTAAAGAAATCTGATGGTCAATGACTATTCCTTCATTGACCATGAAATAACACTTCTCCTAATTCAACACCAAATTAGTTTCCTTAGATTGTTTTAGCACAAATGCTAAATTATTTAGGCATATGTCAAACGAATCCCCAAAAACTAAAAAATATCCATGAAGACTTCAAGAAATTGCTCTATAATATCAAAAAAATATTGCCATCATACATCTTTGAAAAATGGCAGATGCATTAAATAATCCGAAAGTCATCCTTTAGAAAGCAAATGTTCTATAGGGGCAAGTGAAAATCATCTTCTCTTGGTCTTCTAAGGCTATGAAAATTTAGGTATAGGCTAAATATCCATATAAGAAATAATAACAATCATGCCTAGCGAGTTTATCTAACATTTGATCAATAATGGCAGTGAGAAGTCTTTGTGCATGACTTTGTTGAGCTTATAGTAATCCATGCATACTCTTCATCCGGTTACTGTTATTGTAGAGATTAACTTATTATTTTCATTGGCTACAATATTAACTTTTCCTTTCTTTGGCACACATTAGATTGGACTTATCCATGAACTATCTGAGATAGGGTAAATAGCTCCTGCATCTAGCCACTTTATAATTTCTTTCTTCACCACTTCTTTCATGACAGGATTTAATCTCTATTAATGCTTTATTGATGTCTCATGGCTATCCTCTAATAAGATCTTATGCATGTAAAATGAGGGGCGAATACCTCTAATGTCAGCAATGGTCCATCCTATTACTTGTTTATATTGTCTGAGCACTCTAAGTAATTTTTCTTCTTGTACTTTATCTAAAACTATTGAGATTATCATAAGGAAAGTATAGAAATTTCCAAGTAATGCATACCTCAAATGGATTGGTAAAGGCTTGAGCTCTAATATAGGTGGTTCTTCAATTGAGGGCTTAATGTGTGCATCAATATTTTTTGGTCTCCCCAAAGGCTCAACTTTACATTGGCTCTATCATATCTTATGGTCAGCTCACTTTTTTATACATCAATCAATGTTCTACTTGTGGCTAAGAAAGGTCTTCCAAGGATAATAGGGATCTCTCAGTCTTCCTCCATGTTTGGCCTAATGAAATCTATAGAAAATATAAATTTATCAACTTTCACCAAGACATCTTCAATTATGCCACTTAGATATATGAGCAAGCGATCTGTGAGCTGCAAGGTAACATTTGTTAGCTTGGTCTCCCCCAAATCTAACTTCTTGTAAATAGATAACGATATTAAATTTATGCTTGCTCCTAATCACAAAAAGCTTTTACCAAAGTGTTGACTTCTAATAATGCATAGACTGGTCAAGCTTCCTTAATCTTTGATTTTATAAGGTAGCTTTTTCTGTAAGATTGCACTATATTCTTTTATTAAAGTCACTATTTTAAAATCTACCAATCTTTTTTAATATAATGTACTTCATATAATTGGGCACTTATTTAAGAGCACCTATAAAAGTGGTGTTAATATGAAGTTTTTTGAACACTTCTAGAAATTTAGAGAATTTCTTATCTAGTTTCTACTTATAAAGTCTCTGAGGGAAAGGTGGTGAAGGATTGTATGGTTAGAAGCTATTTTTTTCCACCATTTTTTCTTCTTTTTTGTATTTTTCTTCGAGTAGCGGTCATCTTGAGTTTATTGTTGATGAGGGACTTTGACTCAGCTTCTTGTAATTTCTTTCCACTTTTCAAGTTACGGCCTTGCAACATTCTTTATCACCTTTCAGATTAGCCTTGGTATTATTAAGTAGGGACTTTTATGGGCGACTATTCATAGATGTAACCAACTGAACTATTTGTGTCTCCAAAGTTCTTAAAGATGCTATTTAGTTCTGTAAAATATTAGATTGATTTTGTAAGATTGCATCTATCTGCTTCATGTATTGAATGAAAGTGTCCTGTAAAAATATTTTCTTCTCTTGTTGTTGCTGTAGGTATGTTGAAAATCCTGGAGGATTCATTGGTTTTCAAGACTTCCCTTAGTTGTTATTCTAAGAGAAGTTTGGATGATTCCTCCACCCTAGATTGTAGAAGTTTGGATGGGGATTATTATACTGCCTATTGAAATTCTTAACGTACTGTATTGTTTCCCTACATTAACCATTTAAGTGATTATCACTATAGAAGTCACTAGTGATATTTTGAGCTTTCACTGCATTCACTCATATTGCATCGAATTTCCTTGATAAAAGATTAACTTGAGCTACCAATATAGTGAATTCCTTTATTTCATGTACTCATGCAATATTCCTTGGTGTAACTCCCTCAAATGGTTATTAAGAACTATTGGATGCCATCTCCTCGAGTAAGTCGTATGCCTCATCCGTGGATTTTTTCATCAAAGCACTACCAACAGCTGCCATCTACTATAGTCTACAAGTGTCCTACTAGTCTATTATAGAAAGTTTGAACTAGTAGCCACTTTGATACCCCATGATGTGGGCACTTCCTTAATATGTCCTTGAACTTCTCCTATACTTCATGTGAAGATTCTTCATCAAACTGAACAAAAGAAGTTATGTCATTCCTTATATTGACTGTCTTTGCTAGTGGAAAGATCTTGCCAAAACTTTATGGGTCAAATCATCCTATGTTGCTATAGACTCGAATGGCAACGACATTAACTAGCTTTTAGCTTTTCTTTTAGTGAAAATGGGAATAACTTTAATCTAATTGCATCATCAGAGATACCGTTGTACTTAAAAGTATTGCAAATTTCTAGAAAATTTAAGACATGTTTATTAGGGTCATTGACACGTCCAGAATATAAAAGTTATTCCCAAGTGCAGGATTGTCGAAGTAATAAATAACCCGATGAGAACGGGGTTGATCCATAGGAAAATAGAATTAAAATTATAAATTATAAACACTTTAAAGATAATTAATGCAGTATAAGATGTTTGCAAATATTATTTCAATTAACCAATTCAAATAAAAAGCTAAGGTACGGGGATTCACTCTTGGCATAAGAAGTAAGAATATATTTAACTTTTTATTTTTTTATAACTCAATTGGAATCCTCACACAAAGGAGGTTCCAACCGGAAAATATAGCAATTAAAGTTCATCATCATTTATATATTGATTAGTATTTATTTCTTTAAATTATTATACACCAAATCTTATAAATGGGTTCAAGTATTTATTATGCCAATCTTTATATTTGTCTACAATAAATCAAGACTCCCACTTTACAAGAAAGGTTATATACACCAAATCTTGTAAATGGTTTCAAGAATTTATTGTGCCAAGTATTAAGTTTGTCAATAATAAATCAAGAATCACCATTTTAGAAGAAAGGGTATTAATTCTACAAACAAAATAAATACATCATATATAAGTTTGCATAACTTAAAAATGAAGCATTAAATTCATGAATAAATATTAAACATATCTTATTACCTTGCCAAGAGCTTCACCCTTTCACCTTAGCTTAAAGAAAATTATTTGGACATAATAAAACTAAAGAAAAAGAAAAAAAATGGAAGAATAAATAACATGATTTAATAGTAAACAAGAGAAATAAATTTACAAAGAAATAGATACAAAGGACAAGTATTTTGAACTAAATTCTAACTTTTTAATTATATTCTTTAGGCATAAATAAGCCACCTATTTATAGAAAAACATGGATAAATCGAGACAAATTTGGAGGGAACCACTTGGTTGATGAAAGTCAAGAATGGTGGCAAAATAAATTGCATTCATTATCACTTGGGCACCCACTTGATTATCCAATTTGGAATTGATGTGATCCGAATTAGCTATCACTAAAAACATAAAAGTTGTAGATAAGTCTCTTATCTTTCCAAATTGAGTGATCTCATACGTATTAGATACGTATTTCTATAGTTATGGGCCAAATACTGATAACTGTTTAAACTGGGCCTGTACTACAGATCAATTCTATTCTAGGCCATTTTTCACCCTCTAAACACTCAAATTTCCAATACTTTGTGAAATATAATATATTAGCCTATTGAGTCAGCTCTGCACAAGATCAAGAATCACTTCAATTGGATCTTTAAGTAGAAAGTTATGCCCATTGTACCGAACCTGCCACAAAATAGTTAAAAGATAATTAAGTACAATATTGTAAACATACTTAAGTTAAGAAAATTAAATACACTAGTAATACAAAACAATCATGTAAAACTTTTATTAAATGTGTAATTTCAAGTGTTCATCAGTCATCATTTGGTAATCCACTGAACTGTACAAAGTCCTTCAACATCTGAATTATGTTTAGCATGATTTCAAAATTATTGGCATTAATGGTGGGTTTTCGTACGGTTGAACGAATACTATTTTTCGTAGGTACTATATAATCTCTCAAAGATCTTTATGACTCAACTATAATCGAGATCTGAATTTTTGTAATATGGATATGATCATCCATGTTTGCTACCTAATTATACTTTCGACATAGTTTTCCAAGCGTTCTTTATATTTTACGACTAGAGTAATCAAGTTAACACTTTTTGCTCTTCGCATAAACTATTAAATTTTTTTGCAAAAATAAAAATAAAATTAAATTAAAAGTAAGATAATTTGGTATTAGTATTAGCAAAAAGAATAAATATCAAAGTCCCTAACAATGACAGCAAAAACTTATTGTGTAATATTAAAGTGCAAGTGCACACTATCGCAACAAGTAATATAAGATGAGTTTAAGTATCATTCCTATAAGGACTTTTTAATCTATCTTTCACAAAGTACTAAAATTATGTATTCTTACTTTTATCTAAACAAAATAACACTGAATTTAATTAAACTAATCTAATCTAGGAAAAACATACTAACTAAGATAGAATTAAATTAAACAAGGATTAACCACCAACAATTAATAAACCTAGGGTTATAATTATCCTTTAATACTTTATGTGAACTAGTTATTCTCTTACCTTAATCTATTAATTATAAATTGCTAGGAGATCTTTGATATTATCATAAGCCTTAATCGATGGTCAAGTGACTATATTTACCTTAACAATTATATATAGGTTTATGGTAATCAGATAAGAATAAGATTCATTAAGAATTGATCTATTACTATCATATATGCTATATGAGTTTATGTCTATCTCACATAAAACTTATAACAACTATATTATGATCATATATCAATCTACCTTAAGCTAAACATATCAATCCCTTTATCAAGTTCATTAGGGTTCCTAAGACCATCTAAATAAATCCCTTCAGCAAGCTTATATGATTTCTAAGACCATCTAAATAAATCCCTTCAGCAAGCTCATATGATTTCTAAGACAATCTAAATATTGGCCAAATAGATAGAAAGCATTAATTACAAATAGATTGAAAATTTTAATAGATTGAGTTCATAAAATAAGAGAAAAACTAACTTTAATTACATATTGAGCTCAAAAGTTGCAACCCCAGGTATAAAAATTTAGTTCATGATAATTGAAAGAGTGCTAGAACATAAATCTAAAGACATAATGAAGAAAAAACAAAGGATTTAAGAAAAAAAAGAGAATAAATAAGGAGTACTGCTTGAATCTCCACTTTATTTTTCTAACTTGTTGTGCAAACTTTTCTTCAATCTTTAAATTCTGCTCCAATATCTTTTAAAGCTTGTTCTTCTTTTTTATTTGGCTTGTAGGTAATTGGCTTCAAATATCTTTTATTTATAAGTTTTGTAGCTTCAAATTAGGGCAACTTAGAGTTTAAGGCAAGTTAGGATTTGCTTTTAGTCGCATGGGCGCCACGACCTTGGATTTTAGGTGCAGGGCACTTGTTAGGCGTTGCGGTGTTGAGATCTAAAAAATCCTTCTTTCTAGGGCTAACTTGAGTGCCGCGACACGCGCTGGAGCTAAGGACTTTAGCATTGTAATATTGGGTTGTTGAGCTATGCGGCATTGACCTCCACTTTTGCTTTCCCAAACCTTTTTCATTCGATTTCCAAAATCTTTGCACTACAAGTGATAAAACCTATGAATCTACAATAATGTGCATAAATAGCAAAATAATTGAAATTAATTGAATAAATGTTAAGTTAAGGGAGATAAAAATATTGAACATAGTTAAGCCCTATCATATTTCAACGTACTTGTTGATAAACACTTTTTGGAGACAAAAAGGTTAAAATACGAGAAGAAATTTGCAATAATTTATGCTAAACTAAATGATCTAGAGGAAAAGATCCAAAGAAATAGAAAACTTTTAAAAGCAGTCAGTTCTAAAAAGGTATAAGTTGCCAAGATATAGGATATAGACATTAACTTGGTATATAAAAATCTATTTAGTGTAAGTTAATTTACCAACTCATACTATCAATTCCTTGAATAATTGTAATTCATTGTTTTTGAATAACTAACTTAGTTTCTTTAACATGATGAAAAGACCAAGAAGTTTGAGAAAACACTTAAGAAAACAACCGACAAAACCCCCTACAAGTTATCCCCTCCCAATGATTGGTAAGTTTTATAGCAAACAAATAAGTGCTTATGTTTTGGAGACTTAGTCAAATCAGATTTTTCATGAAACAGTAATAAAAATTTCTAAATTCTTGATTGCTAAACTTTTTCTAATTTTTAAGTAATTTTAAAGTCTTCTGTGACATAAATATGATTTATAATAAGAAATCTTGATTTTTGAGTGGGGCCATATTGGTTCCTTTGTAAAATAGATGACCTTAAGCACAGATATTGTCTCACACTTAGTCATTATGAGCTATCCCAATAGTGGGTTTTTTCTGAGTTATTGTGGTCAATCACACCCCCAAAATGCGTAGAGTCAATTTGGCATATTTTTACTATCCTTATAAGGCACTTTGCCTTCACTCACATAAGCGATGTAGGATATCACAATCACCCACACTTAGGGAACCAATGTCCTCATTGAGAGCAACATCCACACACCTTCGATTAAGCTCCAACTCTAATATAAAATATAAAAGACGGCTTCAAGCACTAATATTATCCTACACTTAGTCTCTAGTTTTATCCAAGTTAGTGTGGTTTATCACACTCCAAAATACATCTAGTTAACTTCGCTTATTTCCACTATCCTTATAAGGCACTTTGCATTCACTCACCCAAGCGATGTGAGATATCACATCCTCTTTCATAGATTAATTTGCAATCCCTTGAGATGTTATATATAAACATAAGTGACAATATGTTTACATGTCTTCTATATATATGTAACATGCTGCCAATACTTCTTAAAGGAAAAAGAATGCCACTTCTAACCCCCGTGGTTAAGGTTTAAGAGAAATAACAGACAATAAGTGAAATATAACTTTGCTCAATACCCAAACTCATGATTTTTAAAACTTTAATGGATAAATATCTTTCCATTAGAGCAAAAAAAAGTCAAATATGAGGATGGAATTTTTGAAAGAGAGTACTACTCCTAGTTACAAAAATAGAACTGTGAGTACGTCATGTACCTAACATCTTTGAACGTAACTTATGTATAGATGCATTTAATGTGAGTAATATTATTTTTTTCATTAATATTTTTGTCTTGCTTTCTTTATGAAGTAATATAACAATGTAACTAATCTTAAATGTTTACCTAGGTCATTATATGAAAAAAGGGAGTCAAAGTTGGCAAATAGATTTAGATTCATCGATCCATTTACAATCTCTTTAGTAGGAAAGTCATCAACAAGGGTAATTTTCAATAAGCACTCATATGCAATTGCTTAAGAATGTGCTAATAACAAGCGATCAATAGTTAATTGGATTCAATTTAAGGCAAAAATACCGCTTCTATACAGCTTTTAACTAAATGCCTCTAACTATTTAAAAACTTAATTTTCTTAAATTACCTCCCAAGCCTTAATTCAACAAGGAACTATCAAATGCAGCCTTTATATCGTGGGGTACATAAGAGATAATATAAATGATGCCACATAAGAGATAAATTTTAAGTTTGTTTGCCAATTAACGCGTGAATGAAAAGTATATATGTTCACTTTATAACTTTAGTATTTCTTGCACTTTATATCATACAACTTCATGGGAAAGATAACATTTACTGAAGAAGAGATGAATGAAGTATGTGTTGAATGGCCATCTTTCGTATCTACTAAAATTTGAGCATAAGGTAGGTTTATAACTTTTGCTATTAACATTTTGCATCTAATTCAATGTTTTTTTGGTCAACTTTGTACTATAAACATAAGCAATTTCTTGAATTTTCTTTTATTACAGATTAGCTTTGGAAGCATATACCATTTTACACAATTAATGTTGTTGGAGTGTGTAATTGTTAGATGTTTGATTGATGTGTTGTGTTGTTATGTTAGCATATAACTTGTAGTCTCCATGCTTTGTTATTGAATTTTTGTGAATTGATGTTGGGTTGGATTTACTTCACTTGGATGTTGGATTTACCTTATTTGTTATTTTTAAATTGTAATATATATATATATATATTAATGATTTAATGTGAATGCCAATTAGTAAAATATTTTTTAATTTTAATGTATGTTAAGTAATATAATATAAATTAATATATATATATATATGAATTTAATTGTATATATTAAAAATAAAACAATTTGCAAACAAAATAGTATAAATCTATGACAAAATATTGATAGACATCTATCACAAAATAGTAATACAAATCTATCACAAAATATTAATATATGAGACTGAATGATTACATTATGCTGTTTAGGGTAATTTCATCATAATGTCATCATGCTTACATCATTATTATATCATCTATCAAATTATGTGCCATGTCAGTTACCACATAAATCTATATGTGTGTGATAATATGCTACATGGCATATATACATGTCATCTACCAAGATTATAAGACATAGATTGGTGATAAAATAAATCTATCATAAAATAAGTCTATCGCAGTTTTGTGATAGAAATGATCTATCACAACTTCCTAGGATGTCTTTAGGTGATAAAATAAATCCATCATAAAAATACAATTTATGATAGATATTATCTATCACCATAACCCTTTTTTCAGTAGTGATATATATTGCAATTAAAGTGGAAACTATTGACCCTGGTTCTCAATTAAAAACTATGAACTGTGGTTAATAGGTGAATTTTTAAGATAATCATTATGTCACTTAAGCTTTACTTTCCCGGATGTCTATCCACATTTGTTGATATTTCCTACCTGTAAACTAGGTTATGATCGCACCAATGGTGATTTTAACAAAGACCTCTGATGTTTAAGTTAGTTGTTTACTTTTTCTGAAAAAAATTTCTTGGCTCTTTTTCCTTATCTAAAAAATCTCTCCCTCCCCCATGAACAACCTTATAGACTCTTCTTTATAGAATTTTTAATAGGTTGGTTATATTACTCACATCTTGAGATAAAGCAGGGGCTTGAAAATTCAAGTGTGGAGTTATTTAACTTAGGACGAGCCCAAATCTTTAGCCAACATGGGGATGGCATTGTCTCTTCTTAAGTTCTTCAATTACAGTGGGTTTATTATTAATGTTTGTAGTTCTTGGCCTTAGTGGTTTGCTTTTCGATAACATCTTTGGAGTGCTTTGTTGTAAGTCGCCGAGAATTGTCTTTGTAATTGATATAATATTTATTGGTATGTAAAATTAAAAAATTTCTGTTTATATAAAAATAAACGCAGCAGAAGTCAGATCGTCTTGTTCATAATTACATATATAGGGATAGAAGATTATCTCAATTCCTCGCTATGGTAGATCTTGAATTGAATGGCTGCAATCTTTTCTACTATCCTCAATCTTCAAACTCAACGCGTGTGGGCGTGTGGATTTTTCTTAATCTCTAAAACCACTAATACCCAAATCTGAGAGAATAGTATTATCTGAATTCTTTTTCCACGTAAGAATACTTAAAAGAATTTTTTTCTAAATGGTTATGGTCACTATTTCTTATTACATACCTCCCATATATATATAAGGATCTCCCTTAGGTATTTAGAATTTGATTAGGATTAGAAAATTAGAGTTTGATTAGGATTTGAGCTAGTAGAGGGACTGCAAGACCTATGGGCTTTCTAGCTCTAACGTAAAAGGCCTAGTCTTTATTATCTCATAATCCACAAATTCTTCTAAGTCAACCCCAGGCTATTCCACTAAAAGCCAAGAGCTGTACTCTAGTAACCCATGTTATAAAATAAAAGCCCATTTAATTAAAATTTCTTTTAATTAAATTAGGCTTGGTCTTTAGACCAATAATAACCACTTAATTGACTCTCTAATTGATGTCCATAATTAAACCTAAGCCTTAAAAAACGTCTTGCCTCATTAATTACGTATTTGCCCTTAAGTCACTGAATGCTCTAATGATCATTTTTAATATATCTATATTTGTAAATAAATTTACAAATAAATATTATTATTCAATAAATAATTTATTGAATAAACTGTGACCACAGATTCTAATGATTAAGTACTGCAAATATCTTAGGTGGATATTAATTATTAGATTCTATCTTGCAAATATATGTTCTTACGACCCATGAAATTATATCTCTAAGCTATTGAGGTTTTGACCGTTTATGTAGATCTCACTCCGTGATAACTCAAAAGATACAACACATGAATGTAAGTTCATTACCTGCTCAAGATTAAGATCAATCAAGCTTATTAAACCTTTTGTGAATTAATATCTACGACATTTAGTTAACCAGATTGAAATTCACAATAGTCTTGTTCAATGTATCATATACATTAGTTTCTCTACTCGAAGTCTCTACTTCGATGATCAAGGTAAATCATCCACTATAAGAAGCAGAAAAAATATAACTTTACATAATAAAATACCATTTTCATTAATGGTTGTGAATATGATTTAATTTATAAAGAATTTGTGATCTATGATTTAATTTATAAAGAATTTGTGATCTATACCCTCTGTATTAGCATCATATGCCTAATACATAAATCACATATTTTATAAATATGAGCTCATCAATGTATGCTCAATTATATGTATGAATAAACTTTATTAATCTAATAAAATGTTATTACACATACTTTAAGGGCATAAAATAACATAAAATGTCTAACAATATTGAGCTAATATGCTTTAAATATGGACATCCTCAAGTGTTGGTTACGCTTGGAATGAAAAATAGGCTCGTTAAGATTTTAAAATAAACCTAAAGAATTTATGCTATTTAATCATCCATAAAGATTATCTCAAGAAATTGAACATCATGATTTTCACAAGATGTAATAACATTAGGAAAAGTACATTGATCCATAATTTGAATTGTTTAAATAAGATTATAGATAAAAACTGTATATTTCTCTCTGAGCCTCCATTAATTTTTTTTTAAAACATAAGTTTTAGAATGACCCTAATTGATGGTATAGACTACTTTTATGGGTAGAGGGAGAATCAACTTTCTTTATCATATTATAATTTACTTTCTATCAAAGTAGAATTCTTGTAAGAAAATGACTCCTCACTTAATAAATTAAATAATTATTTTTATTATATTACATATTAATATAACAATGTAGGTCATAATATATGTTACGTGATCCACAAAATTCTTACATTCTCTCACTTGGCCCTTATAACATATATTTTGTTGAATGGTTTAATATATTAAACACGTATATAAAAAACTATCAACACCATAGCTAAGTGTAATACTAATGAATTTATAATAGTTATATGTTATTATGTGCAACATACTTTCTTTTATGTGCCACAACATTAGCATCCAATTAATATGGTCTATGATTGAGGAGGATAAATAAAAAGGTCCAACAATAATATCTTTGTCATAAACTCTTCTTGTTTCATGCATTCAATCTCATGTGTACACAAATAATTAATAATGGAAACACATCATTGAGCTTAAAGTATCAAACAATAATCATTATATAAATCGATAAATCATCATTCATGTCTAAACCTAAGACCTATTTTTTTGATGTAGTCTTTAAATATCTTTGGTGGTAATCCTTTCATTAATAAATCTGTAATCATCATTTCTATAGTTATATATTCTATTAACATTCTTTGTTTCTAAACTTTTTCTTTAACAACAAAGTATTTTTAAATCCATGTGTTTAGCATCTTTAAACTAATCATTTTTAGAGAAGAAAAAAAACTGTAGAGTTGTCATAATAAATTGTCTGCAGCTTCAAAATAGAGTCAAAAATCTCAATTCCTAAAACAAAGTTCCTCGACCATAATATTAAACAACGACCTCAAACCAAACTACAAACTCAGTTTCTATAGTGGATGAAGCTATGACAAAATGTTTCACAATTTTCCATGAGATTGCTACTTTTGCTAGTAGGAACATATAACCAAAAGTTGACTTTATACTATAGACATTTAACAAAATTCGAATTTGAATAACTAATAACTTCTAAATGATTAAATATGTCAAATGTAAGCATACGATTTTTTGTTTCTTGTAAGTATCTCTACACTTTCATGGTAGCTTTCTAATGATCCATTCATGGATTACTTTGATATTTGCTTATCATATCAACATTAAAGTTGAGGCCTAGTCTTGTGCAAATTTGAACATACATTAAGTTTCCTACTAGAGATGCATAGGGAATATTTTTCATTTGTTTACGCTCCAATTCATTATTTAGATATTGTATGAACCTAAATTTATCTCCCTTTTAGATAGAAGAAACACTTTTAGAATAATTTTTCATTTTAAATCTATCAAGAACTTAATCTATATATATTTTTTGAGAAATAATCTTCGTGACTTATCTCAAAATATTTTAAATCCTATCATATAGGCTGCCTCTGCCATATCTTTTATTTCAAAGTTCTTAAAAAGAAATTTTTAGTTTAACGCAACATACCAAGATCATTAGAAGCAAATAAAATATCATTAACCTACAATATTAGAAATATAAACTTACTCCTACTGACCTTTAGATATGTACATCGATCAATGATATTTTTGTTAAGTTGAAATGAGGTTATAGTACCATGAAAGTTGAGATACCATTGTCAAAAAGCTTGCATAAGTCTGTATATTGACCTTTTTGGTGTGTTTAGTTTCCTTTTCCTTAATTCAGTATACACGCCAAGATCGGTAAAATTTAGATTGGTAGATGATAAGGCGTAATTGTATAAACTATTTTATCTTCCTAACTTGATATTTGTTCAATTTATCTCAATAATTGGGCTATTTATGCGTATTAATGTTGTTTTATAGGTTAAAGCATTATTGGAGCACAAATACCGGAAAACGGACGCAAATCGGAGCATTAGAGATAAAAATACGAATGAGGGCACTGTTGCTACAGTAACACTGTAGCTACAGTACTGCTACAGTACACTGTAGCAACAGTGCAGCGCCGCAGCGCTGTATTTCAGCGCCACGGCGCCGATTGCAGAAACTGAGCGCCGCAGCGCCAAAACGCAGCGCCGCGGCGCCGGGACCTGGGCAACAAGTTTTGACAAGTTCCTGAAAATCAGGAAACCCAAAAGTAACTCAAAATGCGCCCTAATTCCGTGCTCTTACCTATTTAATTGCTCAAAACTTACATTTTGGGGAGGACTCCAGCTGGGACAGCAGCTGGAAACACAAAGAAACACCTAACTTCTAAGTTTGAAGAAATCAAAGAGGAGGGAAGCAAGCTTCAACAACAAAGGCATTTTGACAGGGATGTCTTCTTTTCTTTGATTCTTTACTTGTTGTAAGATGTTTAAGTTACATGTATTGATGGAATTAGCTTTAAGATTGTGTAGTTTAATGATGAGCTAATTTCGTTCATCTAGGATTACATCCTTGAACTCATTATGTGATTGATTTTAGTTCTCTCTTTTATGGTATTAATTCAGCTTTTGATATATTCATTGTGCTTGTGCTTAATGCTATTTGATTACTTGGCCAGTGGTTAAATTGATCTAGAAATGCTTAAATAAACTTGACAAAGGCATTTAGGTATTTAGTCTTAAGCATATTGATGCATGATCATAGTGTAGTACACTTGAGTTTCATATGAGATAGACATATACTCATAAGGCATGTATGGCTCATAAAACTTGTGCTTAATGAATTTTGTTCAATTTATTTATCATAGACATATAGATATTTGATTGGATGGAATAGATTCACTTGACCTGCAAAAGAGGCTTGTGATGTGTTAAGTGTTTTGGTCAATATATCAAGTTGAGAACTAATAAACATCAAAGAGATTCTGTTGAATTTATTTGCATAATGGGGGATAGTTTGTAATCCTAGGATTTCTCATATTGAATATAATTTGTTGGTAATTTAGTTTATCACTTAGCATAATTAAGTTGTTCTTTTACTTGAGTAGTTTAATCATCATACATTAAATCATTTTCTGGATAATAGTAGAAAGACACCATTTCGGTACTTAAACTAGAAAAGATAAATCATTCTCTGTGGGATCGACACTCTACTTATCATATATTACTTGTTGCGACAACGTGCACTTGCGCTAATTTGTGTTATAGAAAACACACAACAGTAGATTCCCAATCTTTACTAATTTTTCTCTGAATGTATGATCTAAAACTTATGCCATAAGAAAGTTGAGTACTTATTGGTTAAACCATATTTAGTTTCAATATTACGATGCAAGGTTAAATGAGTCTCAGCAAATTGGTTATCAAATTTAAATTTGTACAAACCATCACATAAAAGATTATAACCAATAAATTGAGAATTTGTAAGTAAACTAAATATCCATTCCAAAATTTGAAGGAATAACCCTTGTTACCAAGTTTTGATAAAGAAACTAAATTATGAGAAACTAAAAGAAGATAAATATTTGAAGTAAATTTTAATGCAAACTAGTTTCTAAAACTAAACTAAGGTTCTAATGCTCAACTGGAACTTTGACTTGATTCTTTATGAATAAAAAATGCTCATTTGAATTTGTGATTTGGATTATAAGGAACCCCTGCATTGTATTCGAAACATAGGTGGTAGCATATTGATGAGGCAAAGAGTTCAAAATAACTTGTATCAAAAAATTCTTATTCAATTCTATGCCTAAATTTTTAGCCTTGGTACTTTATTTATCATCTCAAGGGTGTGCTCATGCATGCTACATGTACTATCAAATTTCATGATAGTCAAGTTAGCCATTAATGTGCTAGTAAAAGACTTCTCTGCATTTTGAAAGCACTCTTGCACAAATTTTATAAATTCCTTACAACTGCTAGTTTTAAGAAGAGTAGTCCTAATATTATTTGCCATAATCATTCACATAAATATAAGGCTTAATCTATTCAATTTCTTCCAAGCCTTATAGAGAGATTTTTTTATAACATTGTTGTTGTCAGTAAGCGTAAACAAGTTTTTTTTATCTAAGAGTACTACTTCAAGGTCAAGTACACCTAAATGAAACTAAATGTGTTCACACCGGTTTGAGAAATTTAATCCATTAAACATAGGAACATATGAAGCAAGTGAAGGAAGACCAATACGGATGAATAATACAAGCTATAATTGAATATTTCTATATATTAATGCTTTGAGTTTAAATATAAATAAACATAATTTAGATTTAGATACATAATTTAGAAAATAATAAATGTATACCGAAGCATTCCTTTGGGTAGATACTAAAACACGCAACATAATCATGATGCACTTACTTGTCATTATTAGAGAATTATTTATTTGCTAATTAGATCAATATGTTATCTTTGGATATACAATACCAATATAAATTGTATAAATATTAATTATTCCAATTATATTTATTATCAAATAATAAGCAACCATGTTTGGGCGATCTTTCGATATTATATATATACTTATATTTATGTATTTATGTATCATCAAATTATGGGTAAGTGATCACAATATTATATCTATCACATAATTTAATATTTATGGTACTTTTAGTTTAGCCATTTTATTGACTAACAAACTATCATAATATGAATTTCAATTTATATAATACTGAAATATGATATAATATAAATTCTATATAAAATGTGCTTTTTACATAATATAATTGCACCTTCTATATAGATATATATTTGAGTTTCAAATGTCTTCACATAAAATTTCAATGACTATTATGAAATTTAACTTTAAAATTTGCCATATAATATTAAATAAATTGACCTTATCATGAATAATGCGAATGGGTGTCTCTATCTATATATATTATTATAATTTCTTTTATTAGTCATTATGTAAAACCAATAAGTATAATTAAAACTAAGAGAGAGCAATTTCTTATTTATGAAAAATCATGAATTTTCAACCTTGCTCTAATACCATATGTAAAATAAACACTAAGAATTTATGTTATTTAAATATTATCCCTAGAAATTAAAAATCATAATTTTTCATAAGGTGTAATAACATTAAAAAGCATACATTCACAACTTGAAATGTTTGGAGAAGATTATAAATGAAAATTGTGTTTCTCTCTCTTAACCTTCTTTAATTATTTTTTTTAAATGTAAATTTTGAAAAGACCCTAGTTAATGGTATGTACTATTTTTATAGGTAGAGGACCTGATTTTTTTTAATCTTATTATGATTAACTTTTCATCCAAATAGAATCCTTGTAAAAAATGTCTCTTTAAACCTAAAAATATATTAATGATGTGGGTCAAAAATATAGGTTAAATAGACCACAAAATTCTTATAGAGATGCCTTTGAACTGATTTGGGTCCTCACCCAAATAAGAGTTAAACTTGCTGAGATGTTTTCAGGTCGGTGTGAATTATTGGGCCTTTAGGCCCTAGATGAAATCTTGGGCAACAGAAACCCCTGTGCTAAATGAAATCTTGCATTTCATTTGGTATTGTTTCTCGACCTGTGTTTTTTTTTTCAAAGAAGAAAATTTAAAATAGTTTTTTATTTAGATTTTAATTTTAGATGAATTTAGTTTTAATGAAAATATGGGATAAGTCTATTTTCACTTTATCGAAGAAAAAGTGAAAAACAAAACATATTTATGGTTTCTATAAAACGATACTGTACTTTTATACTAATCTATCTATTTATTTACCTATAATAAACCCACACGTTTTTTATTTAATTTTAATTCTCCATTTCAATCTTAATTAAAGTCCCTTATATATATATATATTATTTGGAAATTTATGTTCGACATTAAAAAAGAGAAACAAAATTTGAGTTCTATATATTTTTCATTTAGATATAAATTTTTATATTTTCATATAAGCTATCGGGCAAATTTTTGTTATTATTATTTGTTTCCCCCTTAAATTTCGGAGGCTGAAGATTAAAAGGTCCATAAAAGACTCTTAAATGAATAAAAAGAGATACTCTACTAATCTTATATTGTTTACGATACAAATAATAACAACAATTTCTTGTGGTAACGATATTTTATTAATATTATATTATTTACGACAATGTGTACTTGCGCTTAACTAGAAATGGCATATAAAAAAAACACACTTATGATTTTATGGAGGATTATTTTTATTCTAAAAGGTTGTGCCTTCATGTATATCTGCTGTAATAATAATATTCTATAGTGCATTGAAAAGAGCAAATAAGACTTGATAAAAGTGAATGTAAGTTTATATTGAGTTGAATCATTATAAATTTGGTGTTTAAGTTGTATTTTTATTTATTTATTTTTGTTAATCTACCTCATTCTTAATAATGAACAAATTTAACCATTGATCTTGAATTATACAAAGATTAGCAATTCAAATGATAGCAAAATGTACATGCAGAATTTAAAAAAAAAAGGTAAGGCGACAAAGAGAAGAATCAAACCTAGATCATGGAGAAGGATACTAACTAACGTGTAGCAAGGTAACCACTTAGGCAACCAACCACCATGCTATTATAATGTGAATAATCAAACATAAACTAGCATTATTCATGATTTCATAAAATCAGAAAAAATGTGGGAGGGGAGAAAAGGTCGTTAAGGTACAAACTTGTGATCTTGGCAAGCAACTTAAGTAACATGTGGCAATACAATCGCTGAGGTAGCCAACCACTCTGTTAAAGAAATGAAAAAAGTATATTTAATAGACTGAAGCTACAAGCCACTACTGCCAACTCTCATTACAGCCTCTTCAATTGTCCCTTATTGCTGTTGAACCCGCCATTTGAGTCAACAACCTCCGGTGACATGCAACTAAGTTACATTGCCACCTTTCATTAGAGAAGAAATTCGAAGTCAAGGCAATATATTTTTCAGCTGCCGCCTATTCCATGCCATTTATTTCAAGGCACTATTATTATTATCAATTACTATCTCTATCATTAATAAAATAAGCTACAATCAGATATGTCATATAGCACCATCCACGCTGATGTGCGCAATAATAGTTAAATATAAGTATATATTATCGTAACAAGTAATATAAGAATGAAGTCCAAATATTGTTCCCATAGAGACTTATTTAACCTATTTCTTTAAATTAAGTACTAAAATTAATTATACTTTAACTTTTATCCAGACAAATCAAAATATGAATTGTACCTAATTCTACAAAATTAAACCTAATTTAATTAAAAATCAAGTAAGGGTTAAGTTCACCAATTAAAAGCAATCTAGGTTTTTGACTTATCCCATAATATTTCATTGAATTTATTAACCTCTTAGTTAATCCCTCAATAACAAATTATTGACTAGACTCTAATTACATTATAAGCCTATATCGATGATCGAGTGACTATATTACACCTTAACAATTACCTATATGTCTATGGTAATCCGAATAGAATGCAATTCATTAAGAATAAGTTTAATTATTCCATACATGCTATTTAGGTATAGTTATATCCTACATGGAACTCATAATTGTTACCTTATGATTATATATCAAATTATCTTAGGCTAAACCCATGAATTTCTTTTTCGAGTTCATTAGAGTTCCTTGATCATTTAATATATTGGCCAGATATAATGAAAATATTTAACACAAGATAGAATGAATCAATTTAATATATTAAGTTCATAAACTAAGAGAGTCAATAAAATTCAACTACATATTAGGTTCAAAAATTTAACCCTAGATCAAAAGAGTTTAGTTAATCATGAATTCATGAGTATCAAAGTAATTAATCAAAGACATCATGAACAAGATCATAATGATAAGAAAAGAAGAGAAACTAAACCAAGGCATTCCTTATATTACTTCTCTCTCTCTTGAGTGACGTGCAAGTTTTGATCTTCAATCTTCAAATCTTTATTTTGATCTTTTGTATTTAATGATGTGTTTTTTAACCATAGTTTGCCTTTAATATTCTCTACTTTTGGATATGAAAAATGGTGTTTTTATACGCATTCATAATTCTAGGGACGTGGGGCTCCAAATCTAAGTCAAAATAGGCATCAGAAGATAGGGTTTCTCTTATCGCACGGGTACTACAGCATTGAGGGTTGGGTGCTGAAGTGCTGAGACCTAGAAAAGGTCAGGTGGAGGATGCTGATTAGGCACCATGACACTGGTGGTGGACGCTACGACGCTCAAGTTTCTATCTTGGGCACCGGCTCGCCCATAAGCATTGCAGTGTTAGCTCCTCTATTTTCGTCTGTTTCATGCTTGATTTCTCTAATATCTTCACGCCTTGGGTTGTAAACCTATATATGATTAAAAATGACAAATAAATAGGAAAATACTCTTGATTTAGTACAAATCCTAAGTCTAGGAAGATATAAATAATAGACTTTATAAACCCTATTAGATACCCCTAAACTTACGACTTTGCTCATCATTGAGTAAAATAAAAAAAAACACTCACAAAAATTATTACCGACTCTCAATAAATAAAAACGCAAAACTAAAAACAATACTAGGTTGATTAGATTATCAAAATTATTGTCTCAAAGGTTGTTGAAATGGTACAAGTTTTTTCAGAAATCAATAAACAACTTTTAATAATTCATTATACCATTTATTAAGTTCTTCATTCTCCCTTATAATTAATTACTTGTGTATATGTAATAAGCAAGTAAATAGTCAAATGATACTTATATTTACTCAATAGCTTAAAATAGTACATAAAGAGAATGTCTCGGCATATTTTAATTTATAATAACACTACTATAAGCTTATATTTTATACCACTCTCCACTAATGTAGAAAGACACATGTTTAGAGATCTATTTAGGATTTCAATTAGCTTGTAATGAAAGGCCATGGTCAAGTTTATATTTGTGGATATTGTTTATTTAAACATGTTTTCACTTATAAATTTTTGAAAAATCTTAGTTTTATGTTTATTTATGATTGGCTAAACTCTCTTTCTAGGGTCTTGATGTAGTTCTATAATACCATGTTTGGATGATTTAGTTGATTATTAATAAAGTCTCTCTTAATTTATTTATACTTTTATGTACTTAATGCTTATACTTTGTTAGAAAATGAATTAGTTAATCTACATTTTTTAGTTTTAATGCTCGAAAAAGATTGACCCATTTATTAGATTTGAAAAGCATAACTCTAGTTGTTATTTAGTTCGGAGACTAATAATACTTGGGTAATCACCATAGTTTAATGATTGTATAGATAGACAAATTAGATAGGAATATTAACTTGAAAATGTATACTTAAGATTTCATCTACACTTGGAAAAAAGTAATGAGATTAATTTTTAACCCTTAGATTAATGAATTAACAAGATTAGTTATTATTCACTAAACATGAAGAACATATGAAAATTTGGAGTGAAATCAAGTCCCTAGAACCCCTTTATTATAGATTTCTCACCTTTTAATATTATTAAATTGTTAGTTTAATTCATTTAAATTTTGACAATCAATCTAGAATTAAGTTAGCCCAGATAAAATTAAGTTGTGGACATCTTTAATAATTAACATTAATTTAAATGATCAAACCTCATAGGATAATACTCACTTATTACTTTATTACTTGTTCGCGACCCATGCACTTACGCCTTTATATATGTATGGGTCAATTGTGAAAAAGCTTTTGTTGCCATTATTATTCCTTATATAATAATGCATCAAGTTGTTTTTCTAGAACTCTAATCTACTGCCATGACTAAGAGTTAACTTACCTATTCAGTGCTGAAATTAGCTGCTTATGCTCACAAATTTCCTTAGAAAATCTCTAAAAATGTTTTCGGTTCTAACCTTTTTAGTAATTACCCAAAGCTTATAAATTACCACTCACACCTTGAATGGTATTCGTAGCATTCCAACCCTCTACAATAATATCACGACAACCTATATCATTTGCCCATGCCTCCTCAAAGTGAAATTGACTAGAAGATTTTCTCTACTAGTAAGATTGAGGGAACTACCTAGGGATATAAATCATAAGCAAAAGTGGTATGTGACCAAAGCTCCAAAAGTCTAAGTGTTGGACATATGCATTAGGGAAAATTTTCTACCCAATATTAATTATGAGTAGCTCAATCAAGCCTTTCTTGTATGAATTCCTCACACCTCTTGCCATTGCACTATGTGAAAGAAGAGCCTATAACCCCCGTATCTAAAAGGCCACAATCATTAAATACTTGTAGGATATTATCCAATAAGTATCTTGGTCTAGGACCACCTCCTTCCTTCTCTTTATGATCAAGGATCCTATTGAAATCACCAAAGTAGAGCTAAGATAGAGAAGACATAGCATGTAGAAGACAGAGCAAATTCCAGGTATGAACTCTCTAATTTGCATCCAAGTGTCCATAAAGTCTCGTAAATTGCCAGACTTTAACCCTGTGTGAAACAACATAAACATCAATAGGATATCATGAATAAGATAAGAGATGAACCTCCACATTGGTAGACCACAGTAAGGCGAGGCCACCACTCATTCCTATTCGTTCAACTACAAGCTTCTCAACAAAACCAAACTTTATTTTGAACTCTTTACTTTATTCTTGATGGGAAATAGTTTCTGAGAGGAAAACCAAATTCAGGCAATGGTTTTGGACAAGCTGATACAGGACTCTGAATGTTCCATATTGTCCAAACTCCAAACATTTTAACATAAGCAATTTATTAGTTCCCACAACCTTGTGTCTTCGTAGGATCCGTCGCTATAGTAAGAGATATTTGATTGGAATCACCCTGTACTGCTATAGAACCCTCATCCATTTTTTGAATTGAAGTTGCTGCCTCATCATCCTCAAAATCAAAAGTCAAACTTTGCTTTATGTTGCTTTAACCTTTACCCTGTTTATCAGCCAAACTCATCCACAGTAAAGGTTTAGGTTTTCTTTTGCATATCATAGAAGGATATGTAAACAGAACAAGCAGAGAAGAGAAAACCCCTCGACTGCTTTTGAATTTTTGTTTGGAACCACAATTTACTAAAAGGCTAAGAGGTGTAGTTTTAATTATAATAATATTCTCAATTTCAATTGTAATTGTAAAACTATTTCTAGTTTTAGTTGTAATTCTAATTGTAACTCTAATTACAATTTTAATTGTAATTCTCATTTTAACTTAATTCCATATATTATAATTCAAATTCTCATAATTATTAGTTATAATTAATTTTAGTTGAACTTCTAATTTTAATTTTAATTTTAATTTAATTTAATTCTATTTATAACTTTATTTGAAATTCTCTTATCAGTCACTGTCGTCATTGCGCCCAACGAAATAATGTTGATTTGGATGTTTTTGAATTTTCATTTCCTTTGACTTATTTATTTTGATTGCAATATTGGTTAAGTATCATTAGCCACAAAAATGGCCCAAAAGAGAAAATTTTAAGAATTAGTATTGTACGAGACAAATATACAACTAGCTAGGTGTATGTTACAAATTAGAGCTTAGTCTGGAGTCCTGATTAATTACTCGAATGTTTATTTTGGTGACTAGTTCATGTAATATTAAGTTGATAATTTTTCTGCTAGTTCTTGAGATATCATCCACAACAACCTTAAAAGTAATTTCAATTCATCACACACTTTTATTTATTTATTTTTATAATGTAACAACTTTGAAAAAGATGATGAAGTAGTTTTGAAAAAGAATATAGAAAGAACATTTAAATACTTCTTAGAGAGTTTTATAGGAAATTCTCCGAGTTGACCCAATTAAAAATTGAGAAAGTTATTTTGACCGAGTCAAAATAATTTAAACAATATTAATCAAATATGTTTGTTTTTTCTATTTTACCCTTATTCTAAAATAAAATAAAAAGACAAATTTTTTTCTCTTCCACTGACACTCTTCTCTCTCTCTCTCTCTCTCTCTCTCTCCCTCTCACGGTTAACACACAACAATCTCATTTCACTCATAAATTTAAACTCAACAAATTTTAAATATTGAAGATATAATTGGAGAAAATGGGAGAAATTTGGTAAGTGTATTTTTTAAATTTAAATTTTGTGATTTTGAGTATTTTTATATTTAATTGTTAGAAATGTTTAAAAATGCGTAGATGTAGTATAAAAAATAAGTTAAAAATGTGTGTAAAAGTAAAATGGCCAGAAATGGCAGAATTCGACATTTTTTTGCCTGAGACGTGCCGGCGCATGCGTCTACGCGTTGCTAGTGGCGGGCGATTAGGCTCACGCCGCTTGATACGTGCTCAACGGTGTAGAATGCACCAACCGTGTTAGGCGCACGCCACTTGGCGCGCGCCCAATGGCGTGCACCTAATTAGTATTTTTTTTTCTTGAATTATAATTACTTATGTTACTGATTAGTATTAGCTTGTGAAAATTGATTATAATAACTTATATATAATTTCAGTCCGGCATGTCAACATTACAGTATCAAATCCTGGAGAAGAGGATGGATGATCTTGAAAAAATGATATTTACCAGGATTGATAAAGGTAATGCAGAACTTTTGGCCAAGATTGATAAGGCTGAAGAAAATATCTTGCATTAGATATCTCTCTTGGTGCAATAGTTTAAACCAGCCAAGATCTCCGAGGATGTAGGGCAGAGTATGGTACGTTTTAAACCTAAATTATATTAGGTACAAAGTTTAACAAGTCAATACATTAACTGGTATTGTTTGATTTTGTAGGGTACTAAATTCATGGCTGCTGACTTTTAGACATTTGCTCCTACCAGCGAGTCTCACTATTAGCCATTGGCTTCTGTAGTTGATAGCTCTGCAAGCGTAAAAATTATACGTGCTTCGTTGGGTGAAAACATAAGTAGGTATGGGCACCTTCGCAAGAAGGCAGCAGCTCAAGTCAATCCATATACCAATCCATTAAAACAGCCCGCGAAGAAGAAACTTGTAAAATTGCAAGTAGGACCTACTATTGACATAAACGAGCAGCTGATTCCTATTGATCAAATAAAATACGCTGAGCTTCTGGATTGGATAAAAAACAATGACCAACACAACGGGTTCATTTGGACGAACTCGATCCGAACAACACATGGTTTAATGAGCTACTACAAAACTAGCTTGACGATTCGGTGATGACTTATTTTTACTTTTTTTATTTTGTGAGTTGTCTAATTATATCAAAACTTATACATATTCTTTGTATTTTGCAGCACATAAATGATATTTGAAGGTTTTACGTTTGTGTCAAAGAATATTTTATGACATGTACTTATAGAATTGTACAACTGCAGATGCATATTTCTACGTGAGCTATTATATTACCCGTTTATTGTGCATATAACATTATCATACTGTTGTGTATTTTAACTATTATCTAGTTTAACGAGTATATTTTATTTGTGTTTAGGAGTACATTCGACAAATGTGACAAACGTCCTTCACCGCCAATCCTCCAAACAATAATGAATGGCTCAAAATATTGTTGGCTTATGTACTCGGAACAAAGACCGGGTTACTTGGTGCTAAACCGTGGGCATTAGTTAATAAAGTACTTTTTAAGAATAATAATGACTTTTTACTGTGCATGTAACAACATTAAGTTAAAAATAATACCATAATTATTTTTGTAGGTATATATCCCTCTGAATATCAATCAAGAACATTAGATTGTAGCGCAATTCGACCTTGTTCGATTTACAATCGTTCTTTATGATTCTAACGTGAATGGCCATTCAGATGAGTCTATCATGAAATTTATAGAGCCTCTGTGTGTTACAATGCCTTTGTACCTTCAAAGGTGTATATTTTATCGTTTGAGGGGCATACAAAGCTCAAATATGTTCCTTTGGCCGATGACTCGTATCCGGGAGAATGTGCCTCAACAAGAGGTCGGGAGCGGGGACTGTGGCATCTTCGCTTGTATGTATATTGAATATCTTATGCTAGGTCAGCCATTTGACTCATTCCCTGACATTGGTACCTTTTATAGACAAAAGATGACCGTTGATTTATGGACTGCTGCTTCATAGATATTTAGTACTATAATTTTTTTACATGCATTGATTTGGGTGTATAATTGATATACTATAATTGATTGTGGCCGTTGATTTGGGTGTATGTGTGCGGAAGTGATTTTGTAGTTTGATAGAAGTGTGTTTATTCAATATGGCATGTTTGAGATTGTCCATAATTGATATACTATAATTAATTGTGGCCGTTGATTTAGGTGTATGTGTGCGGAAGTAATTTTGTAATTTGATAGAAGTGTGTTTATTCAATATGGCCGGTTTGGGATTGTCCATATTATAGAGGAGATTCTGTTGAAATTTTGTGAAAATTATCAACATTAATATTAAAGACATGTGTATTAAAATAAAATAATTAAGTATGTAATACAAAGTACAAGTGCATTACAAAATAAGTAAGTATGCAATACAAAGTATAAGTACAATTGCATTATGAAATGAGTGCATTACAAAATAAGTGCACAGAAGTGACGAAGCTTGACTCTCATACATAATTAAGCCTCAGGGTATAACTGTTAGGGTCAGTGCTTACGTGCCATCCTTGAATGTACATATACTTGTGTATTTATACAAGTGTACATTCCCATTAAATCGCTAATACTAATTTATATGGTACTATGCAATGTAACGTTACAGACATTGTAGATCTGAAGGAGTTTGGATCAGATCTAAAGAAATTTAGATAAGGACTCATAGTTAGCCACGCTGAGAGATATAATTGCTAAATGTTAGCACAGCTAAGTATTAATTGGTTATAATATTCAGCAGATCTAAGAGTTAGAGCCTTGTCTGTAATGGGACATAGACTTGGGAGTATACTAGTAACTGCATAGTTGCAAGAGTTACAATCGGATGCCAGAAAATGCTAGTTGCATAAGTATGTTCTTGAATACTTGTCCCTGATCTATATCTGCCGATGCGGGTCTGTCGGTGGATACTTTTAATATAGATCAACATATGTTGTACCTATAGGGTATAGATGGTCGTTCCTAGCCAATTGTGAGCTTGGATCTCGTATTGACATATGGGTATCCAGTTAGGATTAGATATGGGACAGACTCACGAGGGCCTCTGATAGACATCCTATATAAGTTGTCAACGGAGGGTCCTCTCGAATTGAGTAGTATACGTGGCCCTTTGACCTGAGTGCCAAGGTGGGTTTGTAAGTGATCCATTATACTTTGGTTCCACGCATGTCACAGACCTTTCATGGTATGACCGCTAGGTATGGTCCAATGCTTATGGAGTCTGGTGTATACAGATATGAGATCTGTCAGCTTGTATAAAGAGTTCGATATCTAGATGTTTTGAGACTGTATCTCAAAAAATCTTGTGGCCACAAGTATCAATCCCGGGAAAGAGTTCTGTCAGGGTAGAATAATATGGCAAAAGAGTTTACACATATTATTCAGTAAGATATAAGTCTGGAGATAAGATATGGATGAACAAAAAGAGATTTGATGGTGATAATCTATATCCCCGTACATCCAGGATATCATGATGGAAGGACTATACGTATGCGTTGTAACCTCAACTTGCATGGTTCAATGCGCTGATTTGTATATCCGTGACTTGTGCATAGGGCATTACTCACGGACTCATGAAATAGTTCAATTTGACGAATCAGGCATAGGACCTAGGGAGTTCCGCGATATGGAATGTACTTATTGTGCACTGGGGCAGCTTGCCGAATTAAATTGTTTAATCTTGTAATATTTAGCACTACCACGAGAATGCATGTGTGTCTGTATTTAAGTGTTAAATATAATAATTAGTTAATAATTATTATTTACTAATTGTATTATGACACGTGGCGTATTATGGACTCTAAGTTGAGTTTACCTAAGTGTGGAATTTTGTAGGACCTACTAGGGGGTTAACTTGAAAACTATTCATGAGGGACAAAATGATTATTTTTCACTTTGATTATTTAATAGTTAAATAATTAAAATATCTTTCTTTTTATATTATTATTTATATTATATATATATATATAAAGAAAAAGAAAGAGAGGTGGAGGTGTGTTTTGGGGGCATTTTGCCTGAGAGAGAAAAGAAAGAAATAGAGAAGAAAAAAAAAGGGAAAAATAAAACTATTTCATTTTTCTCTAGTCTTCCAATTGGAGCAATTATAAATTGCTTCAAAATTTTCATTTCTTATCCTTTTGGAGAAAAGGATAAAAAACACACACCGACCATTTTGAGAATTAAGAGTTAATCCTGAGCTGAATATATACTATTGTTCTAGCTCACCAAGCCCACCGAGTTGGTGACTAGAACTGCACACGAGTTGGTCTCCATACGGACTCTGAGGAATTACATGTATAACGTTACACGTTATGGTGAGTTTTCTAACATTTCAAATATATTAATGTGATTAATATATTTTATTTATTGTGTTTATTGCAAAATTTACACGTTTCCGCCACGTTAGACAATAGACACAATTGCACATACATACACCCACATACGTATGTTAGATCAAACAAAATGGTATCAGAGCCATTTAGGCTACATTTGTGTGTGGTTTGAGTGAATGGATGCAAAAGACTCGGTGAAAATGGTGCGTTTCAAGTGTTGAAACGGGTGTGCCAAATGAGAGTTCACCGGGCGCTATCGCACTAAGGGGCTGGCGCCACAGCGTTGGGATTTGTCAGCCCAACACTGCAGCACTAAAGGCTTGGTGCCTCGGCGCTGGCGAGCCTGCGCTAGGGCGCGAGTTTCTGGAATTCGTGCCTCAACAATAATGCATCACCACCCTAACGCTAGAGGTTTGACCATGTAGCGCTGAAGTTGTGAGACGTGAGTAGCGCAGCGCTGGAGAGCGCTGCACCAGCGTCTGTTGGCATCGCGACGCTGGGGATTTGACCTATCAGCGCTGCAGCAATGACAAGTGACGCTGCGGCGGTGCACGTTTCACTTTAACGGTATCACATAAACAATGAAATTTTATCTGTTCACTTCTACAGTATTTTTGGAATAGTGTTTTAAACAGTGTTTCAAGAATAATTTTACATGTGTAGATTTATGAGATCCGAGGTTCGACATGGTTGGGGGCGCAGGTAACCTGAGTAATTGTGTGTTGGGACGCCGGTGGCTCTGAGGTATCATTCAACTAGTAAACTAAGGTGTTGATGGGTCCTACACACTATAACAATAGCTTTTTCCCATATTTTTTCAGATCCGTCTGAAGCAAAAAAAAAAGTTAAATATTAGTTTTATATTATACATAATTAAATATCAATAAGGTAAATTTTATAAATGAATATACATCACCGGCTCTGTAAAGGTATAGGGTGTAATATCCAATCCCTATTAGTAGTATTGACGCCTAGATTTCGGTATAGAGCAAATAAGACACCATAGGGTTACTCGATTTTAACCCTATTAGAAATATTCCCTTTATAGTGCACGTGAGAGATATTAGACCTCATTTGATAATTTCACACTCGATTGGTGCGCTGGACGACCCTAGAATATTTTTGGAATTTTTTCTCTATTGGCTTAGAAAAGAAAATCCTAATTTACTACATGAATTTCCATTTAAGGGTTATGAATGGAACAAGCTTTTGTTGAGAAATACAATCCATATATTAAAGAATGGACCAATTAGAAACAATCTCATGGATTGCTAAGTTGGAAACTCTAGTTAGTTCTTTTGACTATTCTAACTAGATAGTTATAAAGAAACCAATTAAATCTTTTCATTTGAACTAATGGCAAATTAGAAGTTTTAAGTTGAAGGGCAAAATGGTCAATTGAGGGAGCACTATATATATGTTAGAAGTGTGTAGAAATTTGAAGAGAGATCAAAAACCAACACTTAGACAAAAAAGAGAGAAATTCGAGCTTCAAAGAGGGGTGCTGCTACAGTGACTATTCAAGTTTTGTTTTCATGATTTTTCATGCTTAATCAAAGCCAAAATAAGGTTACATACCAATCCCTAAGCTCAATTGAAGCCTCAATTAGTGGAAATTCAAGAAAAAGAGGTCAGAAAAGCATTGTTTTATGAGTTTGATAAGTGAGCTTTCAAAAATGCTTAAATTGATGTTCTTATGTGTATTCTTGGCTTAGATTGAGTTGAATTCTAGTTTGGAGCTTAAAGGAGTCATCAATTTGAAGAAATTGGCAAGGTAAGAATTAGGGTTTTGGTGATGTTGTTGTAGAGATTTCAATTGGTTGTAATTAGGGCTTTAGAATGAAATTGGCATGATTTTGTTGTAATTGGAACAAGAAATTGAGAAAAGGAATGTGTTGGAACCAAGGGTGGAATTCTGCCACTTTAGGGAAGTTAGGGATTGAGTGATGTTTTGAATGAATTGTTGTGTGTAAATGGTGCATATTGTAAATTGAATGTATATGTTGATGGAAAAATAAAAAATGAAGATAATGGGACACAATTGTCCATTTTGGAAAGGTGAAGGGCAATTATGTCCAACCAAGATTATAAGGCGTTCAATAATTTTCAGGGCACCGGATGGTGAGATAGGTTAGATTAAATGGCTCCGTAAATAAAAATCGGGAAGTAGTTTACATCCGGGCTTTATATGCCGATTAGGGCATTTAGTAGTTAAATGAGATTCTAGCATTCGATTTGGTTCTAAATGTCATTTATGGCGCATAGGTGAAGATAACCGAGAGCGATAACGGGAGCAGAAATCAGGAGCGAAATTGAGCGTGGAGCGGTCGTGAGTGGAAATCTGCCATTTCTTTTACTTTTCGTTTATTATGTTTTCACATAATGAATATACATGTTTTATGAGCTTTCGATGCATAACCATGATTTATGATCTTGATATATATTCATAGACATGCCTTTACATGTTCGAATTGAGAAACAATTTTAAAATTTCTGCATTCGTTTTTAAGGCCATTGGTACCCTCAGATTATAATGGTGATGATTGTATTAGACCTGGCCGATATATCCCGTGCATATGGGTAGGTCTTGGGGGTGTGTCATTAACTCCGAGAAGTTGGGATGTCGAGTCATGTGAGTCGCTCTATGTGTACGGGGTATTGTCTCGCTATATGCATGCGATGTAGGATTCCGCTGCATAGCCAGTGAGATGTCTTGAGATGTCACTGTGGGTGCTGCTAGTTGAGGTGCCCCGTGACCTACTCACGTGTGTGGTGCTAGTTGAGTCGCTGTGTGGGTATAAAGCTTTAGGGTTACCATTGGTACAGTTTAGAAAGAAAATAGCCGAGCGAGGATTTTACTAGTTTTCGATTTACCGATAGCATTTATGCATTTATATGCACACAATAGTTATTATGTTATACAGATTCTGAATATAATTTTCCAAAGATGTAGATAAAACCCGCTCGGCAAAATTTCAATAGCATATGATGTTAGAAATCGTTTTACAGTTTCACATCAGTTTTAGAAGTATGATTTCTGCATGAACTTTAGAATTTGCTATCTATACATGATGTTATTTTATTGAAATTTTATTTGCACTCACTGAGCTCCTTTAGCTCACCCGTTTTGTGTTTTATATTTTCTGAACCCCTTTCCCAGGTGCAGGTCTCGGTACGCAAGCTGCTGATTCTCCTATTGCCGAGTAGTGGGCCGAATCCGAAGATCATTTTTTGTACATGTAAATGTGCTAAATAGCACCCTTTACTTTATGCATAATAGTTGTAGGCATGTATATTTAGATGTATGTTTTAAACCAAGAAGAAGAGATTTCAATTTTATGATGATCGTTCTTTTTACTTTTATGATTACGCTTATTTGTGATTCAAATGAATAATTGAGTTGTGTTGGATTTGATTTGGAAAGGACCGGAGGTTCGAATTGGTAGAATTGAGATGTATTGGAAATAGAAGTGAAGTTTCTTTGCAGGTTTTATATGGATTTTCTGAAAAACAGGGGAAACTCTGTCCGTTTGTTTTTAAAATTAAGATGTCGTTTTTATGTATGTTACTAGACCTTCTTAGTAGTAACAAGAATTAAAAAGGGGTTCACCTCGCGGAATTTCTCAACTTAACCAGTTAGGTTCGGAGGAACTTCCGTCGGGGTGCCTGGCAGGGCTGCTGGGATCTATAGTAAAGGGTCTCGGGTCGGGTCCTATCATAGGGTTTCGACACGTTTGTCGGTTATGTCTATGTTGTCTACAACGACTACATATATTCTTTGATGGTTCCTCTCTTTGAGATAGAATTTGATTCGTCCGACGTCTGCCTGACTGACGACGTGCTATTGAAGGCTGAATGTCCATATTTTTCAAATACTTTGAGATTATCCAATCTGACGCTTGACCAACCAGAAGTATTGGCTCGCTGTAGGCATAGAATAAAGTCTCAGATGTGTAATAAGTCGAACAAAGATTCGTGCGATAATCTGATGTATCTACATGCGACGAGTGCATAGAAACAAGGTAGTTACCGATAATCAAACTTTCGACAGCTGCATGTTCTTTCGCCAATGTCTACTATCTAGTTTACTCCACCATCTATAACTACAAATCTTAAATCATCAATGAGAGAAATTGTCATTCAACTTACGTCATCGTTATGTTTTATGACTTTATGATGTACTCAGTTCGTTAAGGCATTTGTCATATTTTGTGCTGCCAATCATCTATGGTAAAACCACAATTGCGTTAGCTCCCGCATTCACTCCACCAAATTAGTCACCGGAAGCTTTCTTGCTTCTTTTGCAACTGCATTAATGCTCTCAGCGATATTAGTAGTCATAATATCGTACCTTCTGAAAGCACTAGATGATTGTGCCCATCTCACCGTACCAACATCGTCCTCTAAATACTTCGTTACGTCAGGTCTCATTTGTCGCATCTTGTTTAATTGGTATTGAAAATTAGGGACACGATAAGCCTTGACAGCAGTGAAGTAGGCAGATAGGTGTACCATTTTTTTAGACTTATCTGTTGGTAACTTGTATTTTGTCATCAAAATTTCTTTCAAATGATAGATGCAAAACCCATGATATGCATGAGAAAACATACTCCGTATAGCCCTCTCAATACTGGCATGTCGATCAGATATGAAGACAAGATTCTGATGATCTGCAATAACTCCTCGTAGTTTAATCATAAACCACTCCCAAGAAGTATCCTTTTCTGAGTCAATAATTCTCTAAGCCAATGGAAAAATATGATTGTTTCTATCTTTACAAACGGCCACAAACATTGTACCAAGATAGAACCTTTCAAAAATATTCCGTCCACCGCAATCACCAGTCGGATTGATGAATTAAAACCTCTGATGCAGGGTCCTAAAGTCATAAAAAAATACTTGAAGTAATTATCCGCGTCAGTTTCCAAATGAGTAACCGTATCCAAGTTATTTTGTTGCAACATATAGCTGTATGTAGGAAGTAATCTGAACGAATCCTCTAGAGTACCTCTTATCAATCTTAATGCACGAATCCTCTGGAGCACCTCTTATCAATCTTAATGCACGCTCTCTAGCGTGCCAAGATGTAGTATACGTTATTTGAACAACGAATTATTCACGTATGTCTACTTGAATGTCTTTCGGCTTATAGTTTCTATTGGCGATGTAAACTTATTTTTTATTACTTTAGCAATAATTCGGCTCTTAGTTTGCTGGTGACTATCCCATAATTGACTTAAAACACAAGTGTGCTCTGTATCTACTCACCTAATAATAAAAAAATGTCGCCCTTCTTGATACCGCTTGTAACTCTACTTGCAGTTGTCACCATCGCATTTCAACTCGAAACAATCTTTGGTGGATTTGTAAACTCTAAAGCTCTATTTTCCCTTCAGTGCAACCATACTTATACCTTCATGAATTTCATCTTTATTGTTATATAATTTTCCTACAAATACAACACCAATCCCAGTACAAGACATTTTTTTTCGATACATTCAAGTCAAATGGTGGTATTTCAGGCTGAAACTGAAATGAGTTTTCTACCTTAACCCTTTCTTCTTTACCATAATCATTATCGCCCTCCTCATCATTATCATCATCACCAACATCATTATTTACATCCTAATTCTCTTCATAATAATAATAATAATAATCATCATCATCATTTCTACCATCATCATCAACCTCATAACCATGATTATCATTTTCGTAACATTCCTAATTTTTTTCCCTTATTACTTACATTATATCCAACATCTTCACCAACATCATAGCCAAGATCAACGCCAACATCTCCATATATCTGACTATTATAATATGTGTAACCTCGTTGTTCGTTGAACATTGAAGGAGAACAATGATAATCCTCCAGGGAATTTAGAATATACACAGGAGTTGCCGATGAGAATTGCTTAGCATAACCTTTTTTTTGCTCAATTGGTGCTTCTGCATTACTTTTAGGTCATCGAGCATCTACTATTACACAAAGCCGTGTAACCATATTATTCTATAAGCTCAACCACAATATTGCATCATCGTTATTTTCAAGTGGAATGGGTCTCAACTTTATGGTACTTGAAGGAATCTCAAACTTCAGAGTTACTTTATAATACACTTGATCAACTCGTAGAAGATGACAAATTCTTCTCAACAACTCTTTGTATCTAATATTTTTCGCAACAACCATATGTATATTTTGATATTTAATATATATTTCAAAATCATCGCTACAACTCTCCCATCTTCCCTCAAAATATATAATAGTCGAAATTTGTGACATAATCAACGGCACCTGAAAAAATACAACATAATTTTAATTTAATTATATATAATTAAATTAAAAATAAAATTAAATATATAACTAATTATATATATAAATATATTTTTATTTTAAATATATAAAATAAATAAATAAATTTGGTGGTAGTGCTACGGTGTTGCGATGGTGTGCATGAGCACCTTGTTGCGACCGGTGCTCACGCCTGTTGTGCATGAGTGCCTTGTTACGACTAGCGCACGCACAAGGCGGCGACCAGCAACGGCTACATGTGCAGCCGTGCACAGCAATAACAGCTACATGTGCAATGACGCACCATCTGGGATAATCGAGTTTAATCATCTATTCATTACTTTTCATCCATTACATTTATTTCAATAAATATAAACAATACTATTAATTAAAATAAACAAAAACTTACTAGTTTTTAACTTCAGCTATTCTTCTGAATCTTTGGATCATCGCATCAAAAAATATCTTTAAAATTGACAACAAATTTAAGATTTTGAGTTTTACAAGTGGGTTTAAGAATAAAACGAGAGGAGATGATATTGTGAGGGGTAAAATAAAAGAAAATAATATTTAGAGTTTGGATGGTTTATATATTTAAATAAAATAAATTAAAAAAAAAATTTCTTTGAGCGCATGCATTAGGCGCGCGCCCAACGGCGCACCCAACGCAGCGCCCAAAGTAAAGCGTTGTTGAGCGCATGCCTTAGGCGTGCGCCTAATGCATGCGGCCAAAGTAAAGTGTTGCTGGGCATATGCCTTAAGCGCGAGCCCAACGCATGCACTCAAGGCTATGTATTTTTTTTTAAATAAAATTTTATTTTTAATTTTTTAATTTATTTATAAATAATATTTAATTAATATATAATTATTTATTTTATTTTTTAAATTTATTTATTAAAACAAATCAACTGGGTGCTTGTTGGGCGCGCACCCAGGCATGCGCCCAACAAGTTTTTTTTTTCTTTTTTTATAATTTATATTATTATTTTTTAAAACTATTATTGTTATTATTATAAATAATATCTTTTTATAATTAATTAAAAATATAATTATTTAAAAATTTATGTTATTAATTAATTTATATAAAATAAAATAAAAAATTAAATAACAACAAAAATTTATTAAAATTATAATAAGGATAAAATAATAAACGTCACGTATATTTAGTTAATATAATTTAAAATATTTAACTTTAATAAAAATAAAAATATATTAAATTAATGATCAACCCGAGAAATATTTTGAGTTTTATAGGCAATTGATAAAAAGTTTATTAAATGTTGATTTGATTAGCACTAATAGAAAAGTATAAATAAAATTTTCATTTAAAAAAAAAAAAGAACTTTGTGATAGACTTGGGCTTTGTTCGAGACTTCACATCCGACAACCGAATCAAAGATCATTGGCATCTATTTTTGTTTGCACTTCAGCCATTTACTTTGATGACGCACAATTATTGGTTGAAATAAATAGTTATTTATTTATAATTAATTGTCTTTAATAGTAAATTACATATTTTACTAATATTTACACCAATACGACTTATCATCACAGACTCGTATTACTCCATTATAACTTTTTTGATACTCCACTTTATTTTTTGTTATTAAAATAACTAATTTATTATTGTTATAAATAAATAATAAAAAATGAATGCTAAGAATAACTTAAATATTAAGAAAACTCTAAGAAGTATTTATAAAAATATTAAAAGTGAATGAATTATAAAGTGAACTATATATATATATATATATTTAAATGTGAGAAGGGATAAAATTTACCAATATACCCCCAACGGCCTTTACAACATTCTTCTTTGAATTTTATCACTTTAATTATATTTTATATTGTTAAGAATAAACTTAGTGGGATAAAAACTTAAGCAAAATAAGTACAACTTTGTCATATATAGTAGTAGTGAACGTGCTCAAAACTATTTCATTAAAAATCTTGCTAATAAAATTCAGTAGGATAAAACACGGTCGAAGAGAAAAATGGTATATGCACATTTGTAACTGATGTGATTCTTTTTCTAGAAGAATGTGTTCCCCATGATTAAATGATCCTCCTCAGAATAATATCAATTAATTTGACAATTTATTGAGGCGACTCATACTAACTTTGTGAACTAATTTCTCAAAAGTTGATGTTAGCAGAGATTTGGTGAACAAATGTGAAAAATTTTTAGCAGAGCGTATCTGTTTAACATAAATCACTTACTTTAATGTAATTAATGAGTTTAAAAGAATTTTAGAGAAATATGTTTGGTTCTATCTCATTTGATGTATTCGCCTCTAACTTGAGTAATATAAGTAGCATTATCTTCATATATTTTAGTTTGAATTCTTGTTACAAAAGGTAGGCTGCATATACTCTAAATGTGATGAATGAAAGATTGCAGCCACATGCATTCCCTGCTTGCTTTATATAGTGCTAGAATCTCTAAGTGATTCGAGGAAGTAGCAACAACGGTTTGCTTTGTTAAACGCCATGAGATTGTTGTATTACTGAAAGTAAAATTATATCTCATTTGCAAATGAACTTTATAGGGATTAGATAAGTATCCATCATCTGCATAGCCAATTAAACCCGAATTTTATGTAAGTTCATTAGAATAAAACAGTCCCAAATCTATCATTCTACAAAAGTAACAAAATATATGTTTGACACCATTCCAATGTCGTCGAGTTAGTGTAGAACTAAACCTTACTAATAAACTCATTGCAAAAGCTATATATAGTTTGGTGCATTGGGCTAGATATAATAAAATACCAATTGTATTAAGATATGGTACTTTTGAACCAAGTATTTTCTCATTATCTTCCTTGGGATTGAATATATCCTTTTTGAGATCAAGAGACCGAACAACTATATGGAACTTAACAAATGATCTTTATTTATATTGAATATTCTTAAAATCTTTTTAGTATAAGTAGATTGATGGATAAAAATTTTATTTGATTTGTGCTCGATCTGCAAATAGAGTCAATATTTAGTCTTTCCTGAGTCTTTCATTTCAAATTCTCTTTATAAGTATTCTGCAATCTTTAAGAACTCTTTATGAGTCATGATAAGATTCATATCATCCATATATACAACCATAATGGCAAACCCAAAATCTGACTTCTTTATAAATACACATAGATATATTGGGTCATTAATCTTTTATTGAGTATTCGTTTAGGCGGTTGTATATCATGTACCCAAATTATTTTGATCCATACAAAAATCTTTATAGCTTGGTTGAATACAAATTGCGATTATATGCTTCAAGCATGTTGAATCCTTCAAGAATTTTTATGTGAATATCTGTGTCAAGTGACATATATGTTGGAGCTGGTGCTCACGTGCCATTCCAATATTGTATGAATATTAATTGTTAATATTTATACAATAAACATTTCGAATAAAGATTGTTAATATCATATTAATATGGTAAAATGCTTGTAACATTACAGACATTGTTTGATCTGAAATAGTTCAGATCTGGTTTAAAGGAGTTTAGACCAGAACTAAAAGTTATCAAAGCTGAGAGTTATAAATGCTAATAGTTAGCACTGTTAATAGTTATCAGTTTATAAGAGTCAGCGAGGTCTAAAGAGTTAGAACTTTGTCTATAATGGGACAAAGACCTGAGAGTATACTTGTAATGATATAGTTGCAAAGAGTTGCAATAGGAGCTAAGAAATATCATTATGTAAGTATGTCTCAAATATAATGTTCCTGATCTATGATCATCAATGCGGGTCTATCGGTGAATTCACAATATATAGATTAGTGTATGTCTATATCTGACTGGTTCAGATGGTTGTTCTTAGCTGACCATGAGCTTGGAGCTTGTATAGACATGCGGGTATCCAGTCAGGACTGGATACTGAACAGACTTATGAGGACCCCAATAGATATCCTATGAAACCGTCAAAGGAAGGTCCTCTCGAGTTGAGTAGTAATCGTGGTCCTTTGACCTGAGCGCCACGGTGGTCTTGTGAGTGATCCATCATGCTTTGGTTCCACATATGTCAGAGACCTTTCATGGTCTGACCGCTATGTGTCGCTGGGTATGGTCCGATGCTCATGGAGTCCGGTGTGCGTAGATACGGGATCCATCAGCTTACGTAGGTAAGTTGTATATCCGATGCTCCGAGATTGTATTTCATAAAGTCTTGTGGCCACAAGCATAAACCCGAGAAAAGAGTTTCCCATAGGGTTAAACAATATAGCAAAAGTGTGTTTGCGTATATTGTTTATCGAGATACGAATCTGGAGATAAGATTATGGATGAGCAAATAGGGATTTGACGGTGCTGATCTATATCCCTGCACATCCAGGATATAAATGATGGAAGGATTATACGTATACGTTATGACCTCAACTTGTATGGTCTGACACGCTGATTTGTAATATTCGTAACGTGTGCGTGGGGCATCGATTACGGATTAATGGAACAGTTCCATTTGACAAATCGGGTGTAGACCTAGAGAGTCCCAATATGAAATGTTCTCTTTGAGCACTTGGGCAGTGTACCGTATTGAATTGTTCAATACAGTATAATTCAGCAATTACTAAGGTTACGTTAACTAAAGTATGTGGTTAAATTGGTGGGACCCACTTTAGGTTAACTTGGTAACCGAGTAAGGATATAATAGTAATTTCACTTTATGATTATTTAATTGTTAAATAATTAAAATAAATATTTATTTATTTAATTGTTAAATAAATTAATTTAACATAACTAAGGTTAAAAGTTAACCAAGTGGTTAAGTTAAGTTAACCTTACTTAAAGGTTAAGTAAAGGTTAACCTAACCATGGTTAAGTTAGTTAACTATGGTTAAATTAATTAAATATTTATTAACTTAAAGGTTAAGTTAAAATAATCTAACTAAGGTTAAATGTTAACTAAGGTTAGGTTAAGCCAAATGAAATGCAAATGAAATTCAAATTAGTTTGGAATTAATTCATTTGTATATAAAGTGAAATGAAATTGAAATTCAAAAAAAGGATTTAGTTTTTTAGGTTTTGCATTTTGGGAGCCAATTCAATTTGAGAAATTGAAATTGTTTGTTTTGTGTTTTAAGTGTTAGAACAACAAAACAAATTGAATTAATGGTTACTAAATGTAATAACTAAAAACAAGATTTGTTTTATTTATTCAAGAGTTGAATAAAAGGAAAAACAAATTTAATTAAGTTAAATGGTTTAACTTTGTAAAATGTTTAAGAGTTAAACACAAATGCTGGATTAAGATGCTGCCATTCTAGACAATCAAACCCACCCTTGTTGATTGCTAGAATTGATCAAAGATTCATTTCATGGTGGACTTCAAGAAATTTAATCCAAAGGCTTCATTGGTGATATTTCTCAATCTCGAATTTCAGATTAATCAAATGTTATTTTCTGTGTTCATTATATGTAATCTTCCGCTGTGCACATGTATGTATGAGATATGTATATTGTTTGTATGATGAACACAACCCACATGCAAGAACCCTAAGTAAATTCGCCCAACTATATAACCCAACAATATACAGGTAAGCTGTCATTAGATCCATAAGACACATATCAAGCTTTTTTTAGACTACCAAGCTTATAGAAAATTAAAATATAATTGTGTCCATAACAAGAGAATAAGTTTCATAATGATCAATATTAGGTCTCTACGAGAAACCTTAAGCAACAAGTTTTGCTTTGTATTTGATGACCTCGTTATATTCGTTACGTTTTTGTACGAGTTTGACCTCTTCAGATGTCTGGAATATAAGTCCAAATACTTCACGTTTGGTTAGAAAAGTCAATTCTACTTGAAGTGCTTCTTTCTATTAGAGTTAATCACATCTTTCTTTACATTCATCAATAGTTTATAGCTCAAAAGCATCATTTATAACTTTAATAGCTACTGCAAATGAGAATACATTGTGAACAATTATTTCATTATATTTTTACATTTCTCATAGTGTAAGCATAATTCATAAAAGCATAATTTATACCATTTTTCTCAGTTTTGAATTCTAGTGCCTCTTCTAGGGCTAACTTCTCTTTTGAGACTTTTGTCTTTGGGAACCTATGACTCTTTTAGGACTTATGTCTCTTTTATGAACTTGTATCTCTTCAGGGTCTTATGTTTCCTTAGGGACTATTAAATTATCCAAGATTAGTGATTAAGAGAATGTGGGTTTATTGGCTCAAGTATAATTTTTAACAGGATCTTGATTTTTCACTTTCTTCTTCCATGGAACAATATCTTTTAAACTAAGTGGTCTGCCAAGCTTTTGAAATGCAACAGAAAATTCATTTACTACCTTTTGATTAGATTGTTTTTCAGGAACAATCACCTCGCCTAATGTATTGGCAGCTAATATGTATGACTTGGTTATTTTTTATGTATCTATAAATACATCTACTAATTTATTTGTATTTTTTTGAAGATGAACAATCATTCACACTTTATTTTTACATTCATTTATATGTGGATCCAAATAAGATATAATAGTTCATTTTTAATAAAGTTCATGCCTTACTTTAGGAGGCAATTTTCTTTCCCTTAATGATGAAAATACTATCTTGTCAAAATGACAAATTACAAATCGTCCAATAAATAGATCACCCATAAAGAGTTCAAGATATCTTGTAATTGATGATAAGTTAAAACCATTATAAATTCCCAAGCGATATTAAGGTTCCATTTTAGTGTATTGCAGGGTGATATGATCATTAAGGATTTTACTAATCTATGTTTCTGTGAACATATGGTACAAGATGTTCTACATCAATTCTCCCTAATGACAATAGTCATTAAATTTGTTAGATATAAACTCATCAACATTATTTAAACATATGATTTTAATAAGCTAGTATGAAATTGTGCCTTTAATCTAATTATATGTGCTAACATTCTAGCAAATGTAGTATTTCATATAGATAAAAAATAAATATGTGACTATCATATAGATGCAAAAATTAAAATTATAAATTAGCAAAAAATGTCTACTTAATGAATGAATTTGATCCATAAATATCTCATTGAATCCATTATAAAAATGATGGAGATTTTAAACCAATCTTAAAAGGGATGGGTTAACTATAGGTTTGGCTTGTAAGCAAGTGGTGCAAAACTTCTCATTAGACAACACAATCTTTAGGTTCTTTAATATATGTCTATGAGAATTTTCAATGGTCTTACGCATCATAGTTGATCCTGAAGGACCAAAGTAGTTATATTGGAGTTAGTGTTTACGTGCAATTATAATATTGTATGAATATTACTTGTTTAATATTTATACAATATATATTTCGAATAAAAATTGTTAATTTTATAATTATATGGTTTAATGCTTGTAACACTATAGACTGAAAGAATTCAAATCTGATTTAAAGGAGTTTAGACTAGGGCTAAGAGTTAGTAATGCTAAGAGTTAACACTGTTAAGGGTTAATAGGTTATAAGAGTCAGTGAGATCTAAAGAGTTAGAACATTGTCTATATGGGACAGAGACATGAGAGTATACTAGTAATGACATAGTTATAAAAAGTTGTTATAGGTGCTAGGAAACGTCATTGTGTAAGTATGTCTCAAACATTATATTCTTGATCTATGTTCACCAATGCGGGTCTATCGGTGACTCACTATTCTATATATCAGTGTATGTCTATATCTAACTGGTTCAAATGGTTGTTCTTAGCTGACCATAAGCTTAAAGCTTGTATAGGCATGTGGGTATCTAGTTAGGACTGGATAATGAATAGACTCACGAGGACCCCAATAGATATTCTACGAAGCTGCCAAAGGAATGTCCTCTTGAGTTGAGTAGTATTCATGATCCTTTAACCTAAATACCACGGTGGGCTTGTGAGCAATCTACTATACTTTAATTTCATATATGTCAGAGACCTTTCATGGTCTGACAACTATATGTCGCTAGGTATAGTCTAATGCTCATGGAGTCCAGTGTGCATAGGTACAGGATTCGTCAGCTTACATAGGTAAGTTATATATCCGATACTCCAAGATTGTATTTCATAAAGTCTTGTGGCCACAAGCATAAACCGGAAAAAAGATTATTCCACAGGGTTAAACAATATTACAAAAGTGTTTGTGTATATTGTTTATTGAGATACAAATTTACAGATAAGTTCATGGATGAGCAAATGGGGATTTGACGGTACTGATCTATATCTCCGCACATCTAGGGTATAAATAATGAAAGAATTATACGTATACGTAATGACCTCAACTTGTATGGTCTAACGCGTTAATTGTAATATCCGTAACGTGTGCGTAGGGCATCGATTATAGACTCATAGAATAGTTTTATTTGATGTATCGGGTATGGACCTAAGGAGACTCATAATATGAAATGTATTCTTTGTGCACTTAGGCAGCGTACCGTATTGAATGGTTCAATATAGTAACCTAGTAAGGATATAAAAATAATTTCACTTGATGATTATTTAATTGTTAAATAATTAAAATAAATATTTATTTATTTAATAGTTAAATAAATAATTTAACTTAACTATGGTTAAAAGTTAACTATATAATTAAGTTAAAGTTAACCTTACTTAATCGTTAAGTAAAGATTAACCTAACAATGGTTAAGTTAGTTAACTAGGGTTAGATTATTTAAATGTTTATTTAACTTAAGATTTAAGTTAAACTAATCTAACTAGGATTAAATGTTAACTATAGTTAGGTTAAGTTAAATATAAATTCAAATTAAGTGAAATTAAATGAAATAAAATTCATTAGTATATATTTGCAAATTGAAATAAAATTTAAAGGTTAAGTTTTATTTTTGCTAAGTATTTGGCCAGCCATCAAAGAGAAAGAAATTTTTTTTTCTTATTATTGAATTCAATTGTTGAATTTATAATTAAATTTTCTTTTTATTAGGCTTAAAACCAATTAAGTAAAAATAAGTGTTTGATTTATTGATTAAGTGTTAATCAAAGAAAAATAAAAAAAAACTTAAGTTTAATTTGTTAAACAATTGTTGGATTAACATACTGTTATTCTAGATAATCAATTCCACCATTGTTGATTACTAAGATTGGTTAAAGTTTGCATTTCAGGTGGACTTCAAGCAATTTAATCCAAAGGCTTCATAGGTTAAATTCTTAATCTTGTTTATTAATTTGATTAATATGTAATAATTGTGTTCATTGTAAATTTTTATAATTTCGCTATGCAGATATATGTATATTTTTTATGATGAACACATCCCACGTGCATACATCTTAAAATAATCAACACCTAACAAGTTATGCCATAACACAAATATTTTTTTATTGTTGAACTTCTAGTTCATTACTACGTAACTTTCAATTGAATAATACATACTAGATGATAAGGTAGAAAGCTCTTCAAGTATGAATTTTTTATTTGAGATGTTGGAAGTAATAAAGATATATATATATATATATTTATTCAAAGTCTCAATGTGATATCCATATTAGTGGATATCTTTAATATTAAACAGATTTCTTTTAGATCAGCCTACGTATAAAACTTCACTTATATATATCTCTGTTCTACTTGCTAATAAGAATATTGCTCTTTTAAAGCCTTCAATTAGATCTGTAGAACTTGATATCACTTTTCTTTGAATAATTTTTATCTCGAAAGATAGTGTATGTAACTATTCCAATCAGCTAAATAAGTATCCCAACCTTTTCAAAGTAGACAATTCATTTTTAAAAGTTATTCATTGCATAAAAGTTTATGATAGATATCAAAATGATAAAAGTCACATTTTATTCATAAAAGACATAACATGAAAATTTTAATTAAAGCTTAATAATTAGTGTTCCGTTCTTTATGCTAAAAGAGATTTGAGATATTTATATAAGTATGACTTTAGGATCTTGAGTCAACAATGAGATTTGTCTTCATATTTTATTCCTTTACTTTGATAGATGCCTTATAATGCATATAATAATAACAAGTATTTTTCATGATATTTAGGACATTTATTCTCTTACCATTATATTTGTTTTAGTGTTTATGCCTTATTTTAGTATTTTCCTATTCTTTGGTATTTTATGGCTACTACAAGGGCGGTAATCTCACCGTTCCCCTTTCTATGATCACATCTAACTTTGTTATGAGTTTTTGAATTCACTTCAGGCAATGACTGAGAACCAGTTAGATGTAATTCAAATGTTTTTAATAAGAGTTCATTATTTTGTTCAGTAAGTAAAAGACATGAGACTAATTATTAATATTGTTAATCACAAAACTATTGCTATAGGACAACATTGAGACATGAAAAGTAGAGAATGTCATCCCTAACATGTTTGATCTTGCAATTTTCTCACCACACAATTTCAGCTGTGAGGTAACTGTGAACAAAGCAAATTGTATTCAGTAATAATTCTAAGATCATACAATCTCATATTAACTTACTCATGTCTTGTTCTTAGAAGGAATACATCTTTTTTATGATCACTTGTTTTCTTTTTAAATTTTTTCAGAGGATCTGTAGGTTATCTATTGTCAAATATTGAGCTTTCAAACTCTTATGTAGGTGATGATGAAAGAAAATTATAACTATTGACTTGTCCTACGGGACACATTATTTTCTTTTTCAATTGTCTTTTCTAAAACATTAGTTTAAAAGTACATTTTAGCACCCAATACCCATAATAGGTAATTTTTTAGAGGCATTAAGTATGGGGTTCGTAAATTTATAAGAGAGATTTTTAGGGGCTTTGAATATAAAGAAGGGAATTAAATTTAATTTGATGAAATATAAATATTATTCAACAAATTTATAATGTAAAACATAAATATCAAAAGTAATATTTAGGAGGCATGACCTTCCATATACATAAAATAACCACAATTAAGAGGTAAAGCCTTCCATGTAGCAGTAGTTATAAGAATGCATAACCTTTTATAGATTGATAATAATAAAGTGGCACAGTCTTCCATATATTTATTATAATGAGGAGGCATAACATTCTAATATTGATAGTAATTAAAATAAACAATTAAAAAATTATAATATAAAACTTCAGGTTTTAATATAAAACTTTAAGTTCTAAATTAATGAGATTAGTTATTAGAACTTTAGGTTCTGACTTATTGATTTGTTCTGCATACTTCAAGTTACAAATAAAAAATTTGAATTTAAAAGAATAGACATAATATAAATACAGATAACTGATGTAGAATATTATCCTTATTTTCTGATGTAGAAGATCTAAATAAATGGTAACAAAAAAGTATACTCATAAGGATTATATTATACAATTATTTAAACACAATACAAATAATAGTGAAATATAAATGAAAATATGTAAAATAAAATAAAGTCAATAACTTAGTATGAAAGTTAAGAACTGAACTTACTTGAAAATTATGTTGATAACGTGTTACAAATAGATAATAAAAAGCGAGGGCTAAGGATAACTCAAATACTAAGAAAACTCTAGAAAGTATTATAGCATTTATGGAAATATCAGAAGTGAATGAATTATAAGGAGAACTATACACATATTTATACAAGAGAAAGGGGTTGAAATTTACCAATATGCCGCTCCACCGCCTTTACAACAATCGCGACTTTTTTACCACTGTGTATTTATTATAATCCATAACTTCTATAGTCTTTTTCATCACTACTTAATACTTGAAACTTTGAACCAATCAGCTTTTTTAAAAGGTAAATTCATTAATAAAAAAGACATTACAATAGAAAAGCATTAATCTACACTTTGGCTTGAGAAATCATGAGCCATTTTGACTAACTTGTGTGTCAAGATAATTTTTGTTCTAGGAATGTGTCTAATAAAGTGTTGAAAGCTATCCTTCAACTGATTGCAGATATTTTAATCACCCATCTAATTCATGTTAGAGAACTAAGATCTCCTCTGACAAGACTCATTATATCACTAATATCTGATTTAATAACATAGCTCTTGAGATTCAATTCTGATGCCACTTGGACACCAAAACGAATTGCTTTTGCTTTAGCCATTTTCACATTTACCTAGGATGTACTTATTGCCACTGCCATAGCCACTGGGTCTCCTTCATTTGTGCTTATTGTTGCCCCTAATCCAGCATCTACATTTATTCAGCACCAGCCTCTTGGAATTGTTTCTTGACTTGCTTTGTCCTTGATTTGGATATGCTGTCATGAGCCGTGTTAAGATGTAATATGAGTAGTATATGTATCATCGTAGGCTTCTATTCTAGTTACCAGCTGGTCTGGATGTTCTTCCTTTACTTGCATTCAATAGTTGTTCCTATCTTTCCAAATTTCACATAGCAACATTAATACTTCTATAAATTATTTGCTAGTTGTGTTGGCTGAGATAATCTATAAGACATACCAGAGGTCTTTCCTCTCCATCCCTTATAGTAGTTTAGCATATTCGGTGCATTTTCACACCCTTCTAGCCTTGCAAAAGACAAACATATAAAATATTGATTCTATCCCTTTATAGCATCGAGTGCAGATTAATGTGACATTAATTTTCTTCTTATCCAGGGCTGATCTTGTTGGAAGCAGGTTATTCAAAGCCTTCCATAAAAAGACTTTAACTTTGAAATGAAACTTGACTACCCCAAATGCTTTTCCACTACTAGTTTGGCCCTTCTGAAGATTCAGGATTTACTTTAAGCTCTTTTTAAGTGCAATATAATACCCCACTTTTCACAGAATATTCCTCTCTTTAGTTATAATGCCAGCAAATGGAGTCTTCCGCCTCTGTTTTAGAGATAGGAATGCATTTGATCAATTCAACATCCTCCTCCAAAAAGTTCTCCTTTAAGAGCTCTATGTTCCATTGCTTCCCTTCACTAATTAAGATCTCCACTCTACTATCATCAGGGAATTTTACTAGGAAATAGGGCTGAATGTGATTTCTTAGGAATCCATCTATTACTATATACATTCACCATTCTTCCATTACTAATGATCCATTTAATTCCTTTACTCAATAGTTGCCTACCTCATAGAATGCTCCTCTATACACATGAAAGATTACTCCCTAACTTGGCTCCTATGAATTAGTCATGCTTGTAATATCTAGCCTTCAAGAGCTTGGCTATCAAAGAGTTTAAGTTTTAGACTAACCTCTAGCATTGCTTAGCCAGTAAAGTTTGGTTAAATAAGCCTAGCCCTTTATTACTCTTGCTTTGGCTCACTTGTTCCAACTAGCCCAATGTATCTTCTTGTGAGTTTCTGTTGTTCCCCACCAGAATTTGGAAAGTTATTTTTTGATCTTCTCACATAAGCTAATAGGAATTTTAACACACTCATAGCATAGTGGGAATTGCTTGTGCTACTGCCTTAATCAATCAACACCTCCATTCCACCACTAGAAAATAGCTTCTCCTGCAATTCACTAACATCCCTTATTACTTTTAACTTGATTTCATTAAAGAACATCCTCTTATTTCTCCCTATACATAATGGTAATTCAAGATACTTTTAATGAAGTAAAACTCCTTTTAAGCTAAAAATTTCTTAAAAGGCTTTAGGTTGGTGACCCGAAATGTTAGGTATGACAAACATAGAGGATTTCGCAAAGTTGAAAAGATGCCTAAAAGCCATTGCAAAGCTGTTAAGAACCTCTTTAAAGTTATTGCAATCCTGAGTATTTACCTTGGTGAAAACTAGACTATTATTTGCAAATAGTAGATGGGAAATGGAGACTGAATTACTAAATTTGATGCCTCTCGCCAATTTTGATTCTTCTATCTGGTTTAACAAAGAGGAAAAAGCTTCTGCATAGATGAAAAATAAGTAAGGAGATTAGGGGCAGCCTTACCTCAATCCCTTTGAAGCTTGGAAGTTGCCTCTGATTTCCCTATTCACAATGACTGAGAATGAAGTAGTTATAACACATCTCATAGTTAAATCAATCCAGTTCTTACTAAATTCTGGCCTGTGAATAATATCCCTTAAAAAGCTCTATTCTACCTTATCATAAGCGTGATTAAGATCTAATTTCAGTGCTACATAACCGTCTTTCCCTTCTTTTTACTCTAAATTTTATAAAGGCATTCATAACCTGAAATTATATTATCACTAATTAACCTATTTGGGAGGAAGGTAGACTGATTGGTGATATGATATAGAGCACATGGTATGTTTTATTTTATTTACTATAGTTTTAGCTATGATTCTATAACTGAGCATAAGCTTATTGGTATGAAATCAGTGGTCTTTTGAGGGGTTGGATGTTTTTTATATCAAAGCAATGTAAGTATAGTTGATGAGAGTAAGACTACCTTGGTGATTCAAAATATTAAGGCAAGTGGTAATAGTGTCTTCTGCTACTTCTTACTAGTGTTTTTGATAAAATCCAGTAGATAAGCTATCAGGACCTGGTGCCTTGCATAGGTGCAGTTGCCAGACAACTTTGATTACTTCCTTAGAAAAGATCTCTCCAGGTCCTCGTTCATTTCCTTGGACATTCTGACTTGCAACCCTTGAAGACCTTTCTTTCTACTATGTCTAGATGGGTTTGTTGAAGTGAATATTTTTTCAAAATATTTGTAGAACACATCAACAACCCCCTGCTGATCAGTTCCCATACTCTCTGTTTAGTCATGACCCTTTTGATTTCATTTCTTCTCTTCCTCTTAGAAGCCACATCATGTAAATATATGGTTTTCCTGTCTCCTTCTCTCATCCATATCACTTTGGCTTATTGTCTCCGGTAAATTTCACCTTCATGATATATATTATAAATATGCTTTTCAACCTTAAAATCTCATTTTTATTCTCATATTATTGGTGCTTTTTTTGTAGAGCTTAAGTTTCCCTATTAGCTCATTGAAGGCCTTCCTCCGGCCACCAAATTCCATCTTGCTCTACTCTGTTAAGCCCCTCTTCACTTTTTCAATCTTTTCCACAAAACAATCAATAGGCCTTTCCTCCATATTTACATTTGTACCATTAGTCTTTGACAATTTCAACACACTTTCCATAAGAGTTCAATATCTCCTCATAATGGAACCAGGATGTGTTGCTCCTTCCTTTGAGAAGCCATTTATTATCTTCCTATGCCTCAAAATATATTGGACAGTGGTCTGAGCTCGTAGACATTAGATGCTGCACTTGATACCTACAATATAATCTTATTCAATCTTCATTACAGAGATATCTATCCAATCGCTCCTTTACCAGGTTCAGCTATATCTTTTATTCAATCAAGTGTATGGGAATCAATTCCATCCCATATCTACCAATCTAGAATTCTCCGCTGCCATTCAAAATTCCTTAATAGCTTCAATACTTTTCGGCTGCCCCCCCCTCAATTTTTTTTCTTAGTAGTCTAGAATTTCTTTAAAGTCACCTACACACATCGAGGGAAGTTAGAATAAACTTGACAACCTCTTTATAAGTTTCCATGTATGCTTCTTATTAACTACTTCAGAAAGGACATAAATGTATGTGAATCTCCTTTTTCTTGATTTCCCATCACAAATTGAAGAGTCAATGTGACACCTGCTCAAGGAAAGAATCCGAAGGTCAATATCATCTCCCCAAAGCAAAGCTAATCCCCCACTAAGACCTTCTCTACCTACTGCTAGACAATTATTAAATGAAGTTTCATACTCACTTGTTGCATTTGAAATTCAAACAATTTGGTTTCACACAAAAATACTACATTTAGTTTTATTTCTTGGAGAATTTTATTGACTGCTATAGAAGTCCTGGGGTTTCCCAAATTATGGGCATTCCAACTTACTATCTTCATGGCTCTTTGTACAGTTGGTCTCCAGCCACCGTCGATTTACTGCTTCCAAACACCACTTCCACTCCTTTCTCGCCACTATTAGTTAAATTTGGTTTATCTTGAGAGGAAATTTTATTTTTATTTTTGTTTTTGTTTGTTTTTGTTCTTTTTTTTTGCTTTGTCGGCAATCCTCATCCTCATCCTCATCACTAAGTGACCTTTTCCCTAACATGGGCTGAGGACCACTAAATTTGCCCTCCCCACAAACTCTAGCTAAGTACTTACATTTCTTCTTTGAATGCTCGGATTGGATTGCATTTGACCCAGCTCCTGACAGCTCATCAACTCTATTTTCATCATCACTTCCCTAGCCCATAGTTTTTTTTGGATAAGCCCCTTTTCATTTGACCTCCAATTCTTTCCCTCTTAAGTGCCAATTTTCTCGCCTCATTTTCTTCTCCATCTCTATCCTCATAAATGTGCCAGGTACCTATATCTCCTTTTCTGGAAAACTTCCTTCAACTAGCTCCATCCCTATTGTATGTTCTATCACATTAATTTGCATTGGGAATTTAATCAATAAATTTGGGTTGCTTGTATCTAATCTCTATAAACTTTTATCAGCAACATTTTTCTGGACTAATACCTTATGCCCCACGATTTCTCCTTCCCTGGAGTCTTGATCATATGTCTCTTTGTTCTTCTTACAAGACTTTTTTCTATCTTGCTAGTTCTCCGATCTTTCCTGCTCACATTTACTCCCCAAATGCAAACCCTCATCCCCTAATTCTTTTTCTTATGTCCCTTAACGTCTGATTTTTTCTTATGTTTTTCTTGTTGGAATTCTAAGCATTTTCTGTGTATGATTAATCCTATCACAAAAGTTATTGAAATTCGTACCTACGTATCTTTTATTTATATATAAATATTTATATTAATATTATTATTTTATTAAATTGATAATTATATTTTATATATAATAAGATACTTATAATATTTCAAACATTATATTATTTAAAAGAGTTTAAATTTGATCTAAATAAATTTAAATTAGTGTTAAGAATTAGCAACGTTAAGGGTTATAAATGTTAAGAGTTGATACTGATAAAAATTATTAAGTTATAAGAGTCAGTAATATATAAAGAGTTAAAGTCTTGACTAAAATTAGACACAAATTTGAGAATATATTAGTAATGATATAATTACAAATAGTACTAAAATATCATTGTGCAAATATGTTCTCAAATATTATATTCTTGATTTATCTTCACTGATGCTGGTCTGTTAGTGAATACTTTAATAAATATATAGATCTGTGTATGTCTATATATGAATGGACCAGATGATTAGTCTTAGCAGACCATGAGTTTAATAGAAGCTTATATAGAGATACAGGTATTCAGTAAGAACTGAATACTGAACAAACTCACAAAAACCTCTAATAAACATCTCATAAAAGTCGTCAATAGAGGGTCTTTTGAGTTGAGTAGTATTCGTGGTTCTTTGACCTGAGTGTCACGGTGGGCTTGTGAGTGATCCACTATACTTTGGTTCTACACATGTCAGAAACCTTTCATGGTCTGATCGCTGAGTGTCACTGAGTATGGTCTGATGCTTATAGAGTTCGGTGTAAATAGATATGGGATCTATCAGCTCATTTGGGTGAGTAATATATCATAATGCTCTAAGTTTGTATTTCAGAAAGTCTTATGACCATAAGCAATAATTCTCAGAAAAAGAGTTTAAGCCTAGGGATAAATAATATCACAAAAGTGTTTGAAAATATTATTTATTGAAATACAATTCTAGAGATAAGTTTTCGGTTGGGCATATGAAGATTTGACGGTGTTGATCTATATCTCCGCTCTACCCGAATATAAGTGATGGATGGATTATACAAATATGTTATAATCTCAACTTGTATGGTCTAACGCATCACTTTGTAATATCCGTAACGTGTGTGTTGGGCATCGTTCATGCACGTATGGAGGAGTTCTTTATGATAATTTGGACGTTGACCTAAAGAGTCTCAAAATATAAAGTGTACTCGTTGTGCACTAGGACAGCATTATGGATTGAACAGTTCTATCCTAGAAATTCCTGTTAGGGTCGGTACTTACGTGCCATCCCTGAATGTACATATACTTGTGTATTTATACAAGTGTACATTCCCATTAAATCGTTAATACAAATTTATATGGTACTATACAATGTAACGTTACAGACATTGTAGATCTGAAGGAGTTCAGATCAGATCTAAAGGAGTTTAGATAAGGGCTCATTGTTAACCACGCTGAGAGATATAAATGTTAAATTTTAGCACAGCTAAGTGTTAGTTGGTTATAATATTTAGCAGATCCAAGAGTTGGAGCCTTGTCTATAATGAGACATAAACCTGAGAATATACTAGTAACTGCATAGTTACAATCGGGTGCTAAGAAATACTAGTTACGCAAGTATGTTCTCAAATAATTGTCCCTGATCTATTTCTGCCGATGCGAGTCTGTCAATGGATACCTTTATATATAGATCAACATATGTCGTACTTATAAGGTATAGATAGGCGTTCCTAGCCAACCGTGAGCTTAGAGCTCGTATTGACATATGGGTATTCAGTTAGGACTGAATTTGGGACAAACTCATGAAAGCCTCCGATAGACATTCAATGTAAGTCATCAACGGATGGTCCTCTCGAGTTGAGTAGTGTACGTGGTCCTTTAACTTGAGTGCCACAGTGGGCTTGTAAGTGATCCACCATACATTGGTTCCACGCATGTCACAGACCTTTTATGGTGTAACCGCTGGGTGTCGCTGAGTATGGTCCGATGCTTATGGAGTCCAGTGCATATAGATATGGGATCCATCAGCTCCCATATGGAGTTAGATATCCAGATGCTTCGAGATTGTATCTCAGAAAGTCTTGTGGCCACAAGTAATCATCCCGGGAAAGAGTTTCGCTAGGATCAAACAATATGACAAAATAGTTTGCACATATTATTTTGTGATATATTAGTCTGGAGATAAGACATGAATGAGCACTAGGGGATTTGATGGTGATAATCTATATCCCCGCACATCCAGGATATCATGACGAAAGGACTATACGTGTGCGTTGTAATCTTAGCTTGCATGGTTCAACGCACTGATTTATAATATCCGTGACGTGTGCATGGGGCATTGCTCACGGACTCATGAAATAGTTCTATTTGACAAATCGGCCGTAGGACCTAGGGAGTCCTGCGATATGGAGTGTACTCGTTGTGCACTGGGGCAGCGTGCCGAATTAAATTATTTAATTCAGCAATATTTAGCACTTTCACAGAAATACGTGCGTGTCTGTATTTAAGTGTTAAATATAATAATTAGTTAATAATTATTATTTACTAATTGTATAATGACACGTGGTACATTGTGGACCATCAGTTGAGTTTATCCAAGTGCGAGATTTGGTGGGATCCATTAGGGGTAGACTTGGTAACTATTTATGAAGGGCAAAATAATTATTTCACACTTTGATGATTTAATTATTAAATAATTAAAATATCTTTCTTTTTATATTATATAATATATTATTATATTATATTATTTATTATATAATATATTATTATATTATATAATATTGTATTATATGATTTTTATATATAATAATATTTTCTTTTTAGGTGCCAAATAGTTGGCACCCATTATGTAATATTATTATTATTATTAATAATATTTTATATTATATAATAATTTTATTATATATATATATATAAATAGAAGAGAGAAAGAAATTGAAATGAGATTTTGTGTGTGTGGGCATTTAGCCCGTGAGGGATACAAAGAGAATTGGAAGAAAAAAAATAGAGAAAAATAAAATTATTATTTTTTTGTTTATGCTTCCAATTGAAGTAATGCTAGATTGCTTCTAATTGAAGCAACTCTCTATTTTTTATTTTTTTAGAGAAAAAAATGAAAAATACACACCACCTATTTTGGGGATTAAGAGTTAATCCTATGCTGGATATCGAACTGTTGTTCTAGATCACCAAGCTCACTGAGTTGGTTACTAGAACTGCACACGAGTTGGTCTTCATACGGACTTCGAGAAAATACGTGTATAACATTATACGTTATGGTGAGTTTTTTAACCTTTCTAATATATTAATGTGATTAATATATTTATTTATTGTGTTTATTGCATGTTTCACGCTTCCGTTGGATTTAAATTCGTATATGATACGTATTTAGGCAATAGACACAATTGTATATGCAATACACCCAAAACTACATATATTAGATCCGCGACCAACAAAAATGGCATCAAAGTCATTTAAGGCTTATTTGGTTATGGTTTGAGTAAATGAATGCAAACGACCCAGTGCAAATGCCGCGTTTCAAGTGTTGAAATGGGTATGCTATAGGGGTGCACTGGGTGCTGTAGCGCCAATGGGCTGGGGCAGCAGCATTAGGGGTTTGACCTCCCAGCATTGCAACGATGACATTTGGCATCACAGTGATGTACTGTTCACTTGAACAATACACATATGAGCAGTATAGTTTTACTATTCATAGCTACAGTATTTTTGTGAATAGTTACAGTAATTTTGAACAGTATTTCAAAATTAATTTTGCATGTGTAGATTTATGAGATGTAGTGATAAAAGTTATCAGTCTACATTGTAAATCGAGGTTTATGAGTTGCAGTGATAAAGAGTTATCGTTCTGCATTATAAATCTGAATTAATTTTTCTGTGCTGGTAACCACAATGGGAGCCCTATTGGTTGGGGTTAGTTGTGCTTACATAGAAAATTAATTTATTGAGAATCACCTTTCCTAGGAATATGGAGACCATAGGATATAAAAATATCTCTTAATCAGATTGAAGAATATTATATTATGAGATAATATTTTATTCTGATCCGTCTTGTCAATACGATGTTAGACGAGTCACTTCAGCCTTTTCCTAATATTGCTACAGCGTGAGGGACTTGGTCGGTTGGGCTTGGACTATACCGATTAAATATGAGATGAGGCAAATATATGCGAAAGTATTACCCAATTTTGTTACAGCGTAAGGGTAGTATCGGTAGCATATATTTGATCATTGACAAGTTAATCTGGAATACACTTATCCAATATTGTTATAGCGTGATGATAAGGTGTATTTAGGATCAAGGGGTAAGAGTTGCATGAGATGCAATTGACAAATGTTGTTTACCTGTTAGGTTTATAAAGGCCAATATTGCTACAGCGTGAGGTCCGAGTAAATTTCAATGGGATCTACTTCCCGATGTATAGTTTAAAAAGGTTTAAACTATCGTCTTCCCATTTGAGAGATTACCGGAATTATGTAAAGCAGTGGGAGGGCATTTTAAATCGAAAATGTATAATTAGTATACTCATGATTTAAAACATTCTATTAGCGATTTAATGACCATTCCGCTCACATCTCTCGTTAATTTTGGCCTGTCAATAATAATGGCCACTACGAACCAGTTGGTGTGCATAGTTGATGCAATCCAGCTATAGGGTACTAAGAATTACTCTGACTGGCGGATGAATCTTATAAGTGTTCTGGATTAAGATAATACCTATCTAGAGGATTGAGTAGAGAAAGTGTGACCCTCTTTGCTTAAGGTACTTCATCTTTTACTCCAAGTATATCTGATGAGACCAGATGTGTGAGGAGAAAAAGATGAGGCAGATACTCAGCACAAATCCTCAGAGGCAATATTTATCTAAAGATCAACAATAGAACATATAGATAGAAAGTGTTTCACTATAGTAAGGTTGGGTAGTGAAAATCCCTCCACCCTAGAAGCCTTATAAAAGTCAGAAAGACTCTCACATATTTGTGTTTAACAAACATAAATATTTCTAGGGCATATAATGCTAGTTCAAGCTGGGTATGAGATACTATATGTCCATTTCATATCTGCAAAATGTTGCAGGAAATAAGAGAGACTAGAATGAAACAGCTTGTAGAAGAAAAGTTAAGAGTAAGAAATGGTGATTTCTTGCAAGTCCAAGTTGTTGGGTAGCTTGACTTACTTCTAGTATGCAATACAATAGTTGTATTATAATAAGTATGATGTTTTATTAACTGAATGTCAGTTAATAAATGGATATTATATATAATTAGAAATGTCCGTAGATCAAAATCCTTAAATGATACGGAGCTGTAGCAAGTAAGTTAGGTTATATAAGCGTGAGACGCTTATCCGTCTGGTTAATGATGGTTGGATTCCTAATCTGATTATAAAGACTTAACCAGTTTATAAATAATGTATTCATGGAGATAATCAAACATACAAGAATGTATGTCACATCCCTTTGATTAGATCGAGGAAGTGAATATATCAACAGCAAGTTTTTTTATTTGTTTAAGGAAGAATGAAATTCTCACTCATTATAGTCCTCTGGGTAACCCATAATATAAGGATGTTTAAGAAAAGAGGAATCAGACTTTATTAGATATGGTCTGATTGATAATGAGTATTACCGATCTATATCTGTGAAAATATGCACCAAATACAACTGCTTATTAAGTAGAGGTCCATCAGAAGCTATTCCTTCTATTTCGTATGAGATACAGAAAGGAAGGAAGCCGTATCTTAAATAGTTAAGACTTGGGGTTGTCCTACTTACGTAAGAGTTACGCAACAGGGTATCTTGTTTTATAATAGTTACTCAATAGGATAAAACAACACCTAAAAGGTATATGTATAGGTTCATTGTGTATCTTGTTAATACAATAAGATACTAATTCTATGATTCAAAGAATCGAAGTGTGTTCGTTTCTCAGTTTACCACTATTTTAGAGAAAGAGTTTCTTATGAATAATGGGAATCATAAAAAGATTGAGTTTGGTGAAGTCAATCTATAAATAAATCAGTAAACCAAGGATGAGAACTCAGGCTCAATTTAGTAGTGACCTTTTAGCATACTTTCAAAGGGTTGGAAATGATGTCTAGGTCACATTTTAGGTATAGTTGATGCTTGGATGTGAACTTGGAGTTTTATTGGTAGAAGAAAATCATTCTTGTCATACAAGCAGTCGATGTTAGACATCGATTCGGGAAGTAATAAGAAGTTATGAAAATAATAATTGACTCTATGCATCAGAATCAAGTCTAGAACTTGGTTAAGCTACCCGTTGAAATTGTTCTCATTGGTTGTAAAGGGTTTACAAAGAGGTGGTGGGATCCAGATGGAAGGTAGAGACCTTCTAGGCTTTATATTGGTCTAGAAAGGTAATCTTTAATGATTTGGGATCAAATAAAAGGAAAGCTTTAGACCAGTAATGATGTTAAAGTCAATTAGTATATTATTGACTATTGCAGCATATTATGACTTTAAAGTTTGACAGATGGATGTAAAGAAGGAATTTCGGAATGAATATCTCGAGTAAGAGATATTCATGGAACAGCTTGAAGGTTTTACGTCTAGCTAGATTTCTAGTCTAGTGTGCATGAAAGGTCAATGGAAGCATGATAGTCTTCTTGATGCTATTTGTTGATGATATACTGGTCATTGAAATGATGACAGTATGTTATAATGGGTCAGAAGAGATTCGTAAGAATTTCTGCATAAAAGATTTAAGAGAGGCTTCCTTTATACTAGGTATAAAGCTTTATAGAGATAGAGTTAGGAAGTTGATAGGACTCTCCTAAATCATTTCACATTAATAGCATCTAAAAGGGTACGGTTTGTTAACTATGAGATAGTTAACGTATCTTTTGGACCTGGTGTTCATCTTTCAAAGAGAGTGTCTCTTCAGATGAAAGATGAGAAAGTTAGAGTGTCTGACACATTAGATACATCATTTCTTCAAAGCTTGATGTATGTTGTGATGTGTTTGAGACCTGAGATTAGTTTGGCTGTAAGAGTTACGAGCTGAGTTTAGTCTGATTCGGGTGACCACCATTTGATGGTAGTCAAATATATCCTGAGGTACCTATAGGGTACAAAGGATAAGTTTCTCAAGTATGGAGAAAATAACTTACAAATAAGAAGATGCATGGAGTTAGACTTTTAGTTTGACCTAGATGATAGAGAGTTTACATCCGAGAATATGCTCATTCTCATTAGTACTAAATGAGTTGAAATTGTACCAAACCGGGATTCACTGCTGATTAATAAGTACACAGCGGAAGTGGCAGTAAAGATTCGTAGATTTGTCGCTGGTCTTAGAAGAGTTCCAACACAGATGGATCATATCACATAAGTTTGTGATAAAAATAAAGTCATTGTATAAGCCAACCTGCCAAGAGGACATCAGTACTCTAATTATGTTGAGAGGAGTCTCACATGACTTGAGAGATCTTGGTTAAAGAAGATGTGATTATTTGTAGAAGTATTCTATAAATAATTTAGCGGACCCACTTTTTAAGGCCATGACTTTAAAAGTATTTATGAAACACGTAGAATTGATGTGTATGAGATACCATTTGTTGGCAGTGGATCTAAGGCACGTGGGTGTATGTATGTGCTATTGTGTTTATTGCCTAAATACATATCAAATACATATTTAACTCTGATGGAAGCATAAAACTTGCAATAAATACAATAAATAAAAATATTAATCGTATTAATATATTTATAGGATAGAGAACTCACCTCAACGTGTAACGTTATACACGTATTTTTTTTGAAATTTCCATGGAGACCAACTAGCGGGCAGTTATAATCACTAATACAGTGGGCTTGGTGAGCTAGAACAGCAGCCCGATATCCAACACGGGATTAACTCTTAGTCCCCAAAATGGTCGGTGTGTATTTTTCATCATTTTCTCCAAAAGGATAAGAAATGGAGAATTTGAAGCAATCTACTATTACTTCAATTTAAAGCATAAAAAAAAATGAAACAATTTTATATTTCTTTATTTTTTTCTTTTTTTTTCTTCTTCTTCTCCATTTCTCTTCTCTGCTTCTCTCAGCACATTACACACACCAAAATCACAATTCATCTTAGGTTGCCCAGCCTGATGGATACCAACCTCAAACTCGTTAGGTATATATGGATGAGATTTCGGGTTTAAAGGAGGAGAGGTACATCCTGCGCCTGGGTGTGTTAGGGCGCCAACACCTTGGCATATCCTGGTGGATCCCAGGTGACCGCTAGGGTAGGCCCTACACACTTTGACAAAAAAATCAGCCTTTTTATCAGAGTGTACAGAAGCCCACACAAACTCCTTAATATCCATTAGAGAAGAAGATGAAAAATTGGCGCACTCTACATACTCAACTCAAATTACATGCACCCTTAAGAAATTAAACCTCCACTCCATTTTTATAAAATTTTTATAAGCTATCAGAAATTCATCTTTATACCCATCAAATTAACCGGCCTATAAATGACAAGTACCTATCAAGACTAAAGTTGAAGTAGGTCACCCAGATACAGACGGACTGTATTCATAGCCTTTTCGTTTGTAAATTGTTTTGTTCTCTTTTTATTCAATAGACAATGTTTGTATATATATATGTAACTAGCAGTCAATTTCTTCAAAGTGGGCTGCTGCCCCTTCTACTGCAGGAATCTTTTAAGCAATGTGTTTGAACTCAGTGCACAAATGATAAAACTCACTTGGACTCGGCATACATGCATTTATGTAAAATGATTTGTGACTCAGAAAACTATTTCGCGTGGTGAATAATTAAATCAAAAGTTTCCGAAATTAAAGAAAATAAAAGAAAGTGAGTATTCATATTCCCTTTCTGACGCTAAGAAGTTTTCAAATACAATATGGAAAGACTATATGAAATGTCAAATTTGTAATATATACTATTGACTAATAAAATTGAAATGATGATTTATAATATTTGAACATAGATTTCTGACATGCATCTCGCTAAATTAAAAGACTATGTTATTCAATTATCAATTTGGTAAATATGTAAAACTTTCACTGTTAAAAAATTATGAATTTAAAGCATAAAAAGGCATTCAATTTAATAAGAAATCAATTTAAAATTATACAACGCTGTAAAAAAATTTAAATATGAATTTTCAACATCCTAAATTCACAATATGTCAATGTTATGAGTTAAGGTTTTACTATTAAATTTAAAAAATTAACCTATTAAATAGAGTAATTTTTTTATTTATAAATTTAAATATATATTATTTTTTAATTAATGTAAGACACCAACTTATTTAATAATTTTTCTTTTAATAAAATAATAAATTCATTCATATTTTAATTATTAAAGTTTAATTCTGATATTATTTATTGATAAAACTTCAGCTTATAAAAAATTATTATAAAATTTAAATATTTAAATTAAAAGATTAATTAATGATTCTCTTATTTATAAATTTAAATATTAATTTTTTTTATAATTAATGTGAGATATTAACTCACTCAACACAATTTAAATTAAAATATTAATGATACGGTATATATTAAATATACGAGGGAAGAGTTGACTTTTTTGGGGGCTCGGGGATGAAAGGGACCACAATTTCTAGTGGATTTGGACTTTAAAAAAAGTATGAGAAAATTCCAAACTAAGTAATTAATAAATTCTAATGAGTTAAGAAAGCCGTGCGTGATTTCTCCTTAACCAAATTAAAAGATAGCTCAACATCAATTATTTTATCTCTCAAAAGCTTTGCTAGTTATGTGTAAACAAACCAACACCACTAAATCCTATAAAGTAAGTAACCATCTACTTTTTTATTTATTTATCTTTATTTTCCATTGGGTTGGTTTGTTTTTGCAAATTCATTTATCAAAAAGGTGGGCGTGCAAATGCACGATCCGAGCTTGTCTCATTTCAGCCATATATTTTTACAAAAGGTAGGAGCTCGTGCGTTCCAACTGACACGTGTCGATAAATGATCGCCATTAGCGGAGCTTTCTCGTGGGAAAGTAAAAAGCAAATGGCTAGGATAGGGTAAGGACAATGGCTGCCACTAACACTAATTAGTTAATGGAGTTCTTATCTCACAGGACACTGATGCGTGTCTAATTCACCAAACTTTAGAGGATTCTTTTATAAATTTTCATTTTTAGAAACATTTCGAAGATGAGGTGCCAAATTCATAATAATTTAAATGCCTGTCGGCATTTTATTGGATGACGTAAATTTTTTGGAGGCTTAATTTAAAGACGTCTTCCTCCATTTAACTAATTAAAGTCCTACATGTGAATAGATGAAAATGAAGAAAGTGTTAAAAAATTGAGGAGGGACGTAGGGTCACCGTTAAAATAAAATTTAAAAAAATAATAAAAATAAAAATAAGATAAACATAAAATTATGGTTCGGCTTTTAATCTATGTCTACGGGTGAAGATAGAAAATTTTTTTATTATTAAAAATAGAAAATATAAGTATTGTAGTGTTTTAACTTTACAACCCACAACTCCAATATACCCAATTTTCTCAAATCATTCAAAAACTCTCTCAAAACTTTTGAAATTCTCTCTAATTTTCATTCGAAAATAAATTACTAAACTCTCCTATTTATAGAGAGAGTTTAGCATGGTGGACAGCCAAGAAATGACTGTCCACCATTGCTAGCACATTGCTGGCACACAGTGCCAGCTATCAGCATTTCTTCCAGTTGGAGATTTGATTGAGAATCAATTCAGTCTCTACACCATTCTTTCTTTTTCGCCAAAGTCATGTTGCCTACGTGTCTGCTAGGCCATGTAAGGACCTGCACCATACAAACTTGTTGGTATTGGTGGGCTTGGTCAACACATCTGCTAGGTTATCATCTGTATGAATTTTTTTTATATCCACACTTTCATCTTCTACCACTTCACAAACAAAGTGATATTGAACACTTATGTGCTTCGTTCTTGAATAAAAAGCTGGATTTCTTGCAATGTATAAAGCACTCTGACTATCACAAAATAATTCAACTTTCTCTTGCTTGTGACCGATGTAATATCCAATCCCTATTAGTAGTATTGGCGCCTAGATTTCGGTATAGAACAAATAAGACACCGTAGGGTTACTCGATTTTAACCCTATTAGAAATATTTTCTTTATAGTGCACGTGAGAGATATCAGACCTAATTTGATAATTTCACACTTGATCGGTGCGCCGGACGACCTTAGAATATTTTTAGAATTTTTCTCTATTGGCTTGGAAAAGAAAATTCTAATTTACTACATGAATTTCCATTTAAGGGTTATGAATGGAACAAGCCTTTGTTGAGAAACATAATCCATATATTAGAGAATGGACCAATTAGAAGAAATCTCATGGATTGCCAAGTTGGAAGTTCTAGTTAGTTCTTTGAACTATTCTAACTAAATAGTTACAAATGAACTAATTACATAATTAGTTTTTAACTAATGGCAAATTAGAAGTTTTAAGTAAGTTGAAGGGCAAAATGGTAAATTGAGGGAGCACTATATATATGTTAGAAGTGTGTAGAAATTTGAAGAGAGATCAAAACCAACACTTAGCCAAAAAAAGAGAGAAATTCGAGCTTCAAAGAGGGTGCTGCTACAGTGACTATTCAAGTTTTTTTTTTCATGATTTTTCATATGTAATCAAGCCAAATTAAGGTTACAAACCAATCCCTAAGCTCAATTGAAGTCTCTATTAGTGGAAATTCAAGAAAAAGAGGTAAGAAAAGCATCTTTTAAAAGTTTGATAAGTGAGAATTCAAGAATGTGTTAATTGATGTTCTTATGTGTATTCTTGGCTTAGATTGAGTTAAATTCTAGTTTGGAGCTTGAAGGAGTCATCAATTTGAAGAAATTGGCAAGGTGAGAATTAGGGTTTTTGGTGATTTTGTTGTAGAGATTTCAATTGATTGTAATTAGGGCTTTAGAATGAAATTGGCATGATTTTGTTGTAATTAGAACAAGAAATTGAGAAAAGGAATGTGTTGGAACCTAGGGTGAAATTCTGCCACTTTAGGGAAGTTAGGAATTGAGTGGTGTTTTGATTGAATTGTTGTGTGTAAATGATGCATTTTGTGAATGGAATGTATATGGTTAATGAAAAATCCAAAAATGAAGAAAATGGGACATAATTATCCATGTTGAAAAGGTGAAGGGCAAGTATGTCCAATCAAATGATAAGGTGTTCAATAATTTTCAGGGCGCCGGATGGTGAGTTAGTTTCGATTATGGCTCCGTAACTAAAATCGGGAAGTAGTTTACCTTCGGGCTTTGTATGCCGATTAGGGCATTTAGTAGTTAAATGAGATTCTAGTGTTCGATTTGGTTCTAAATGTCATTTATGGCGCGTAGGTGAGGATAACCGAGAGCGTTAACGGGAGCAGGAATCGGGAGCGAAATTGAGCGCGGAACGGTTGTGAGTGAAAATCTGCCATTTCTTTTACTTTTCGGTTATTATGTTTTCGCACAATGACTATGTATGTTTTATGAGCTTTCGATGCATAAACATGATTTATGATCTTGATATATTCATAGACATGCTTTTACATGATCGATTTGTGAAACAGTTTGAAAATTACTGCAATTGTTTTAAGGCCATTGATACCATCAAATTATAGTGGTGATGATTGTATTAGACCCGGCCGGTATATCCCGTGCACATGGGCAGGTCTTGGGGGTGTGTCACTAACTCCGGGAAGTCGGGATGTCGAGTCATGTGAGTCGCTCTATGTGTACGGGATATTGTCTCGCTATATGCACGCGATGTAGGATTCCGCTGCGTAGCCAGTGAGATGTCTTGAGATGTCACTGTGAGTGCTGCTAGTTGAGGTGCCCTGTGACCTACTCACGTATGCAGTGCTAGTTGAGTCGCTGCGTGGGTATAGAGCTTTAGGGTTACCATTGGTACAATTTAGAAAGAAAATGGCTGAGCGAGAATTTTACTAGTTTTCGAGTTACCGATAGTATTTATGCATTTATATGCACACAGCAGTTATTATGTTATACAGATTCTGAATATAGTTTTCCAAAGATGTAGATAAAACCCGCTCGGCAAGATTTCATTAGCATATGATATTAGAAACCGTTTTACAATTTTACATCCATTTTAGAAGCATAATTTCTGCATGTATTTTAGAAATTGCTATCTTTGTATAATATTCTTGTAATTGAATTCTCATTTACACTCACTGAGCTCATTTAGCTCACTCGTTTTATGTTTTATGTTTTAAACCCCTTCCCCAGGTGCAGGTCTCGGAACGCAAGCTGCTGATTCTCCTATCGCCGAGTAGTGGGCCGAATCCAAAGATAATTTTTGTACATGTAAATGTGCTAATAGCACTCTTTACTTTATGCATAATAATTGTAGGCATGTATATTTGTAAGTATGTGTTGAATCAAGAAGAAGAAATTTCCAGTTTATGATGATCGTTTTTACTTTTTATGATTATGCTTATTTTGTGATTTACACGAAATAATTGAGTTGTGTTGGATTTGATTTGAAAAGGACCGGAGGTCCGAATTGGTAGAATTGAGATGTGTTGGAATTAGAAGTGAAATTTCTTTGCAGGTTTATATGGATTTTCCAAAAAATAGGGGAAACTCTGTCCGTTTGTTTTTAAAACTAAAAAGTAGTTTTCATATATATTACTAGATCTTCTTAGTAGTAACAAGAATTAAAAAGGGGTTCGCCTCGCGGAATTTCTTAACTTACCCAGTTAGGTTCGGAGGAACTTCCGTCGGGGTGCCCGGCAGGGCCGCTGGGATCTATAGTAGAGGGTCTCGGGTCGGGTCCTGTCAACCGAGCTCCTCCAATAATCTTTGCATCCAAATTGCTTCATTATAAGCTTGTGTAGCTGCCATATATTCTGCTTCTGTAGTAGATAATGCCACAAAAGTTTACAGTTTCGAAACCCAGCTTACAGCTCTTTCTGCAAGTCTAAACACATAGCCAGTAGTGGATTTTCTTTTATCAAGGTCTCCTGCAAAATCTGAATCCACATAGCCTTTAACAATAAAATCTGATCCTCCGTAACATAAAGCAACATCTGAGGTACCCTTAATGTATCTAAGGATCCTTCTAACACAACCCCAATGCTCTCTACCAGGATTCGTCATGTATCTACTAACTGCTCCCACTACTTGTGTAATGTCTGGTCTAGTACAAATCATAGTGAACATTAAAATTCCCACTGCTGATGCATACGATACTCGAGACATCTCCTTCTTCTCTACTTCTTTGCTACGACATATCTTAGAGGATAACTTGAAATTAATAGGGAGTGGGGTACTAATTGGCTTACAATCTTGCATGTTGAAGCACAACAAGATTTCTTTAAGTAGTTCTTCTGAGAAAGCCAAATCTTCATGTTACTTCTATCTCGGTGAATTTGCATCCCTAGAATCTTGTTTGCTGGTCCCAAGTCCTTCATATCAAATTCCCTAGCTAACTGTGCCTTCAATTCTTGGACTCGATCTTTGTTGGGGCCTGCCACCAACATGTCATCCACGTACAACAGTAAAATAATGAAATCATTATCATCTGCAAACCTTTTGTAGTATGTACAATGGTCTGAACTAAGTCTGTTGTATCCAAGGCTGATGATATAAGAATCAAATCTCTTGTACCAACACCTCGGCGCCTGTTTGAAACCGTACAGAGATTTGTTCAACCTGCAAACCAAGTTCTCTTTTCCTTCTTCTTTAAAACCTTCTGGTTGGAGCATATAAATTCCTTATTCAAGTTCTCCATGAAGAAAAGCTGTCTTTATATCTAGCTGCTCTAGATGTAAGTCAAATGTAGCACATATTGCCAGGACTATTCTGACTGCCATGAGTCGAACTACAGGGAAAAATATCATATTAAAGTCAATACCTTCTTTCTGAGCATAACCTTTCACCACCAATCTCGCACGATACCGCTCCACTTGGTCATTGCCATCCTGTTTAATCTTGTAGATCCATTTGTTTTCAATGGCTTTTCTTCCACGTAGTAGTGCAACCAGCTCCCATATTTTGTTCTTATGCAAGGCTTTAATCTTTTCTTGCATTGCTGTCATCCATAGAGAAACATCTTGACTTTTAGAAGTCTCTTGGAAAGTTGTTGGCTCTCCATCCGCTGTTAGAAGGCAGTATGCAACATAAGCCTCTATGATATACTCCGAGTGCCATAATGGTGGTCGTCTCTCACGAGTTGATCGACGATCATCTGTAGCCTCAAACTCTACTGGTTCTTGTTCTTCATGCTTTGATGCTACTTCAAAAGAATCTGAATCTTCTTGTACTTGATTATTTTCCATTTGTACTATTGTAGTCTCTGAATTTTCCTTCACTGTGCTATCATCTTTATCATTCCTTTGCAGTTTATCTTCTGCAAATATCACATCTCTGCTGATGACGATATTGTGGATAGTGGGATCCCACAGGCGATACCCTTTGACTCCATCAACATATCCCAAGAAAAGAAATTTTCTGGATTTTGGATCTAGCTTCGTTGTTTCTTCGGGATTATACATCACGTACACAGGACTTTCAAATGTATGAAGGCGAGAATAATCAACTTGTTTCCCAGTCCATATCTCCATCGGTGTCTTCAACTCGATTGCTGTTGATGGTGACCGATTTACTCAGCTCAAAATGTCTTGGCTAAACCTGCAGTTCTTAACATAGCTCTTGTTCTCTCCAACAAGGTTTTGTTCATCCGCTCTACTAATCCATTCTACTGAGGCATGTAAGCTGTGCTGAATTGCCGCTTGATGCCTTCTTGTTAACAGAATGCAATAAAATCCTCACCAGTATATTCTCGTCCATTATCTGTCCTTAAACACTTGATCTTCTTTTCTGATTCAAGTTCTACCCGCACTCTGAATATTCTGAAAGCTTCAAACACATATGACTTCTTTTTGATTGGATACAACCAACATCTCCTAGAGTAATCATCTATAATTGATACAAAATATCTCGCTCCCCCTAAGGATATCACCGGTGCTTGCTAAACATCAGAGTGGACTAATTCTAGAATTTTTTTACTTGTAGAACTGGATGTGCTGAACTTTAATCTATGCTGCTTACTTGTGACACAGTGCTCACAGAAAGGTAAATGAACCGATTTGAGCCTAAGAAGTAAATTTTGATCAGAGAGAATCTTCAAATCTCGTTCTGACATATGGCCCAGTTTGCGATGCCACATTATCGTTGACTCTTCTGTTGAACTAGTTGATGCAACAGATGCATCTCATTCCTACAGTGTTTCTCCATTAAGCATGTACAAATTTGCAGCTACCTTTTCTGCCTTCATTATTATAAGCGCGCCTTTGAGAATTTTCATTATCCATTTTCAATTTGGGTTTTACACCCAGTGTTATCTAATTATCCCAATGACAAAAGATTCTTCTTGAGGCCTTTCACATGTCGCACCTCCTGGATAATATGAACAGTACCATCATACATCTTCATCTTGATGAATCCTATTCCAGCGATTTCTAAAGCATGATCGTTTCCCATATATACAGATCCTCCAGTGGTAGGTTTATATTGATGGAACCATTTTCTCTTAGAGGTCATGTGTCATGTAGCTCCAGAATTCATGAGCCATACATCAGAGAACCGTTTTTTGCTTTCAACAATTGTTGCTGCCTCGCTGTATAAAATTTCACCATCATCTGAGGTGCTTGCAATATTCCCTTGCTGTTTGTCCTCTGCACTTTTCTTCAATCCCCAGCAATCCTTCTTCAGATGGCCTTTCTTGCCACAATGGTAGCACTTGACGTTCTTCTTACTTCTGGATTTGGGTCTACCATGATTTTGACTCTCATTGGGGCCACGTTCTGTTAATCTACCTCTTATCATTGTCAAAGCTTTTTCTTGCTGCGAACATTCCTGTTTGTCTTCTTTATTTTTTCATCTTCGTTCTTCTCCCAACACAGCAGCTGTAACATCATCGAAGACTAAGAAATCCGTTAGGATATTATTCATCAAATTGATGATGAGTTGATCATACAAATCTGGTAGGCTTTGAAGTAAAATCTCCGCTCGTTCACCTGCCTCTATTTTATGCCCCAAAGAAGTGAGTTGAGAAAATAGAGTATTTAACGTGTTGATGTGCTCTGTCACTGAAGTGGATTCTGCCATTCGAAGAGTATACAATCTCCCTTTTAAGAAGATTTTATTATGCAAAGATTTGGCCTCATACAATTTTATGAGAGTATCCCAGATCTCTTTTGCTGTATTCTTTTCCGCCACACTGGATAGCACATTATCAACAAGTGCTAGATGCAGATCAGTAACTGCATTATTGTCAATCTCATTCCACTTGATATCATCAGTGATACCAGCGGGCCTTTCATCAATTGCTTCTAAACACTTGTTTTTCCTTAAAATCGCCTTTATTTTTATTTTTCACAATGTAAAATTACCTCCATTGAACTTCTCAACTTCGTATTTTGCCACCATTGCTTTTCACCACGAATTGCCTTCTGCTAGGATCGGCTCCCACTGTTTCACATGAACAGTACCCGTATGTATGAACAGTGCCTGTATATGTAAATAGTAATTGTATACGTGAATAGTGACCTCATTCAACCAGAAGCTCTGATACCACTTGTTAGGAAATTGAGGGGTGATGCAGCGTCACAGTTAAAGTAAAATTGAGAAAAATAATGAAAATAAAAATAAGACAAACACAAGATTACGTGGTTCGACTTTTAGCCTACGTCCACGGGTGAAGACAAAAGAATCTTTTACTATTAGAAATGAAAAATACAAGTATTGTAGTATTTTAGTCTTACAACCCAAAACTTCAATACACCCAATTCTCTCAAATCACTCAAAAACTCTCTCTAATTTTCATTAGAAAATAAATTGCTAAACTCTCCCATTTATAAGGAGAGTTTAGCATGGTGGACAGCCAAAAAATGACTTTCCACCATTGCTGGCACATTGCTGGCACCGTGTGCCAACAATTATGTAGCTGGTACACGGTGCCAGCTCTCCACCTAACAATGTCTTTCGCCCGGATCGGCCCGCTGAGGCGGGCCTTGGATTCAAAAAGAGGGGCAGTGCCCCACCTCCGATTCACGAAATAAGTAATATAACGTTAAAAGTAGTGGTATTTCACTTTCGCCTTTTGGCTCCCACTTATACTACACCTCTCAAGTCATTTCACAAAGTCGAATTAGATTCAAGCTTAACAGGGTCTACCAGCAGAAAGGTCAAAGCCAATTGCCATCAGAAACAGCGTGCATGGCCCCAAATTTATATTAATTTTATCTTATTTGGCTGAGCACTTCAATTCTTGATCCAAAATGTCATTTAACGTTTGGTTGGTCGGGCATAAGTTTATAATTTTATGGTTTGGTTGGTCAGGCATAAGTTAATAATTTCATGGGCTCAAGACTTGTCGACAAAGGAAACCCCCTTTTGTATCACTTTTAATAGAAATTACATGAGTTGAATGTCGTCTTAATGGGAAAATGCTTAAGTCACGAAGATGGAAATTTCTTGCATAGCTTGATTGGTTGAAGATTAGAAAAATAGGAAGAGCTAACAAGCTTGTGCCACAGTTGGATCGTCAATCTCATATATGGCAATTGATAGCTCTAACTTGGGACGGCAATTTGAGACATGATCAATAACTATGATATGAAGACAATTTGATTAATTCTATTTGCAATATGTTTTTAGTTTAATTTAATTAACTGTAGTTATGTCTTGGTCGCCTACCAAGAGATTGATATTATAAGTAGCAATATAGCTTTCAATAATCCAAGGATATGGTTAAAAATATTTATCTTCGAAAAGGGGAAGAATTTCTTTAAAAAAAAATTGTCTTTCATATTGGTAAAATATCCAAAGGAATGAATTCATATTGGTAAAAAAAATTATTCTCTCTAAAGTTGTCTTTCACATTACCATGGTGAAAAACTATAAGTTTCTCAATTTAAATGGAGACCTTAGGATTTATCTGTGGCCGCATACTTAAAAGGTCATTTGGGTGAGATTTGTAAAATTAGGATTCTCTTTTCATTTCAGTTATACGTATACTTAAAACTTATTGGATAGAATTTGCAAATTAGAATCATCTTCTAAAGTGGGATTTGCGAGTTTGGATCGTCTCTTAATTTAAACTCTCCCGAACTTTTAAAAATTTTGGTTAGATTTATAAATTAGAAACTTCTCCTACTTTGAACTCTAATTTGTTTTTAAATATCTTGTGTTTCACGTTCAGGTTAATAATAATAATATATCTCCTAAGGTTTTAATGATCATGTATCAAATATTTATTAGTAATAGAGTATGATTAGTATTTAATTACTTTCAAATTATTATTTAGGAATCCACTAATCACAAAATCTTGTACTTTTGTTGAAAGAAGAGGTTAAATCAGGAGAGAATCTTGGCCTGAAATTTGTATCTTCGCAAGTGAAATTTTACGTGCATGTTCGTAGTTAATTAGTTTGAGATTGAACTCTAAAAAGTAGCTTGACCCAGCTTGCTTTTATTAACCTAAAGTTTCCTTTTATTAACTTGTTATAACTATAGAGAAGTGCTTTTTCATATAAAAAAAATTACCGATTTAGCTCATCGATTTACTCAGGCAATTCATATCTTTTTCTAAATACTTTAGTTAGGCCCTGACATTAAAAGACTAACGTGTAAAATGCAATTTTTTAACACATTAAGGTAATTTTAATAGTTTATTATAATTAAATATATTAATTTACTTTGCTGCTCTTGAAAAATGCCTTAAATTGTTTTTTTTAAGAAGCCTGAGTATTTAAAAATATTAAAATTAATTGAGTAATTTAACAAAACTTTAAAAACTAAACTAACATCTCCCGTAAAATCTAAACAACTTCAACCCCCCCCCTCCCCTCTCTTTAATTTTATGTGAATTTGGATATTTGACATACACCCTAATGTTATAAGTACAACAAGAAGTAACTATCGACCTGTTGAGAGTTTCTTGCCAAGCACGAGGTAAAATGTCCTCATTTTTGGAAACAATTTATCCGCATTCTTGGTTCCCTTTGTTAGTTATGACTTGTAACCTACATGTTTATTTTTCTATTGTTGTTTGAATCACTTACACATCTATCGCTTAAGAATATTCACTCATATCTTACATTATAAGATTTCTATAGATCAATATGCGATTAGATAAATCTTAATCGACTACCTTTTAAGTATTTTTAGAAACCTCAATTTGTATTCAAACGCCACAAAATCAAATAAAAAAAGACAATAGAATGATCAGTCCAAATCACGAAATACTGAAGTCCTCTAATTTTTCATATTTTTAGAAACTCTATACTCTTAACAGTTATAACAATAAAAATTTCAAATCAAAATAATACTTTGCTCCCCAAATTTTTAATAAATAAACTTTTCACCAGTTTCATACATGTAGTTCTTATAGAGATTAAATTTACATATTGTTAGGGTAATAATAGTGACATATGAGCCTCTTCCAAAAGGTTATATAGCCATTTAGGGTCGTGTTTTAAAAAGTTACTCAATCCAAATGAGAATTATTTTATTGTGTTTAGTAAGAGTTCGAGTCCATCAACACTCAATATCCAAAACGTGGGATTGATTAGATGTGGCTCACCTAAAGACCTATGTAACCATTAAGGTCCACTATCAAAAGACACACCAGCAAGACATTGTCATTCTCCGCATTACTATTGAGCCTTACTGTTAAAGGACACATCAACATGACTATGGCAATCTTCAAGTCAACATTGAGCCCCACTGATGATAATATTTTATATATATTATTTTGAATTCTTAAACTTAATAATTATTCAATTTGAATAAGAATATATAATTTTTTTTGTGTGTTATATTATTTTATAGGTTTTAAGTTAACGGAGCTATGTAGAATAGCAATTCAAGGAAAACATGCAAATTTGATAAAACAAAGGATCAAAATGTAAATAATGAATAGTAAAATAATTAGTTTTGTGAATAGTACTATCATAGTTACTACACATGAGTAGTGGCTCCTCGCCTAGGCTCTAAAAAACTTAGTTCCTAATGCCTAGGTGCCAATTCAAGCCCCCTTGGCAGAATGCTTGGCACCTAGGCATTGATAGCATCTCAAATTCATTTTAAAGTTTGTGCTTTAATTTTCAAGCCCATTTTTTAGGCTTATAAAAAGGAGATGAAAAGCCTTTTGTCAACGGGAAGGAGTACAAAATTAGAGAGAGAATTAGAAGATTTTAAAGATAGAAAGCACTTTAGAGCTTGAATTCTTGAAGATTTTTTATGATTAAAGCCCTCCAAAAAGACATCTCCACTAGTTTTCTCTATTTCCTTTCTTGTTTACTTTAATTTAAAGTTTATATTTGTAACTTGTGTTGCTTTAAACATGGTTATTCTTATGGTTTTTTGGATTATTGTAATTGTGATCGAACATAGTTAGATAAAATACTTATTTTAGGGGCTTGATGTAGCTTTACATTATACCATAATTGTATATTTTTAGGCGATTAATGATTATTTCTTGTATTATTCATTTGTTTATTTCGGATTTATTGTTTCTAATTTGAATGAGAGATTGATTAGATGATTTAGACTTATAGGTTATATACTTGGGAAAGATTAACCTATTTGTTGAACTTAAAAAGCATGACCTTAGCTTTTATTGAGTTAGAAAGTTAGTAAAACTTGGGCAATCATTTGAGAATTGCTTAATAAATGTATGGATAGATAAGTTAGATAAGGATATCAACTTACATATATATGCATAATGACTCATTTGACGCTCAGGATAGGTAATGAGATTAATATTAACCTATCAATTAATTAAACAACAAGAATAGTTGTTAATCACTAAAACTTGAAGAACATAGAAAAAGTAGAGTGAAATCAAGACCCTAGGACCCTTTATCAATAGATTCCTCACCTCCGTAAATTGTTAAATTATCAGTTTAAGTATCTTTAATTTTCTTAATCAACTTAGAATTATAATTAGCCTAGATTAAATTAGGTTGTTAATGCCATAATAGTTAGCATTAATTTAGAAGATCAATAATTGTAGGAATGATATTTCTTATTATTTTATTACTTACTTACGACCCGTGCATTTGCAGTTTAAGTTGCGTATGTTAGTTTTGTGAACACGCATCATACTTCACCAAGAGAGCATCACTACTGGATAGCTGGATAAGAAATAAGGTTTTAGGTTAGGAATCATGAGGGGTCATTGTTGTATCTCCATGTCAATATGTCTAATATATACTCTGTCCTTTTATGGACAGAGAGATAACTGACATGTCTAGAATATAAGAGTTTATTCTTAAATACAAGATTGTCAAAGTAATAAATAACCCAATGAGAATGGGATCGATCCATAGGAAAGTGGAACTAAAGTTATTAAAGTATAAATAATCTCAAAAGAAATAAAGCAATAAAGATACAGATAATGATATAAATAATCAATTAAAAATGGATGCTAAGGTTAGGGGATCCACTTTTTTATATGAAATAAGATACATTGAAATCTATTTTATCATTTAATTGGAATCCTCATACAAAGGAGATTCCAATCGGAAGATATAATAAATATAGTTCGTTCTAATTTATATATTAATTTGAATTCATTTATTTTAATTATCATACGCTAAATCATATAAATGGGTTCAAGTATTTATTATATCAATTAATATCCTTGTCTACAACAAATCAAGACTCACACTTTATAAGAAATGATATCTATGCTAAATCTTGTAAATAGGATCTAGGATTTATTGTACCAGCTATAAAGATTGTCTATAATAAATCAAGTAACACTACTTTACAAGAAATGGTATCAATATTGTAAAAAAATAAATACATCATATATAAATTTAAGAGAGAAGTACTGATAGACCCCTTTAATTTGGCCTAAATGCCTAAAACACCCATTTATTTTAAAAAATAATTTAGAGACCCCCATTCATTAGTATTTACTGTTTCTTTTGACAGAATCCTTTTTAATAGCCCGAAATTATAATTTTACCATTGTATTGTTACACGTGCATTTAATAAAAATTTAATTAGTTAAAAAAATTTATTTTGTCCTTATTTATTTACGAAAAACTAAAAATACCCTCACCTCCTTCAATCTTTGTTTTTCTCTCTAAAAAGAACTATTCTTCTCACCCAAAAAAAATGTTCTTCGATATTTGGCTCACCCTTGATCATTTTGCACTCAGTTTAATGCATCAAAATTAATTTGGTGGTGAGATTATTATAGAGTTCTTCTTTTACCCTGTCTGAATCTTATTCCTTCAAGTTGTTATTAGAAGCTAATATATCACACACATGTATGCACATAATTTCACCTTTTTTTTTTTAGTTTTTTGGGCTTTTGGAATTTAAATGCTAGTTCCAAGATATCTATATTATTTTTAACAAGCAGCCTCAAATGTCATCTATCTCTCCCTTGAGAGTTACATTCAATGAGTTGTAATGAGTGTTGCTTAAAATGAGTGGAAAAGCTTTTGCTAGAGGTCATACACAAAACATTGATCCAAAGGTTTGCTTGTAAAGGACTGTATTACTTACTTATTTCTGTTACCCTTCTTTCATATAGTTTTTAAAGAATAATTTTTCTTTGAAAATAGATTGCAATGGCCATTACCAGACAGGTTGCATCGATGACTTGCCTTGGCATTGAGGTTATTTTTTGACACTGCCATTAGTTTTACTATTTACAATTTTTTTTGTTTTTGGAGAAAGAACAATTTTTTTTAAAGAGAAATGATTTCAGAAGTAATTCTTTAATAACCTAAGTTAAAAAAATGATTAAAACCAAATAATTTTAAAATCATACCTCGATAATAAAGCAAACTCATTAATAATAATAATAATAATAATAATAATAATATATTAAATACATTTTTTGCTCACTACTTCTATAATCTCTTTAGTCTTCCCAAGGTAGGATCTACAAAAGACACAAAATTTTGTGAATATACGAGCTGAGATTTTTGACATTATTGCATTTACTCTAAACTTTAAATGATTTTGAGTTTGTATAAAGATGCAGAAGTAAAGCAATGCATTTATAGAACCTAGAACGGTGCTACAATTATAAAGCTATATGGGAGGTTGGTTATTTTTAGCAAAGAAGATTAAATTTTAAATGCAAAATTTTCAAAAAGAATGCTAATGTGTATATGCACAGGTAGTTGTGATTATGTTTCACATCTTCCTTTAATTTTACGTTCAGTAATAGCTTAAATGCCTTTTATGGGTCGGAGATAGGCTTCCCATTCAAATTAGTTTTTAGAAATTGAAAAACAGGATCATTTATAGTCAAATTCTCAAGACTGTACAGCTCATGTTCCTTCTAAAATTTATCTCATAAATCAAGAATGGCAATATACATATATCCATTAGGATGCGTCTCAAGAGTAGATAAGATATTATCTAAAGACTTCTTACTCAGGCTACCTTAATGAATTGAATTTTATCTTCGCAATTTATAGCTACTATTCTTAAAGTGTGGTAATATATGTTACAAGTCATGTGTGCACACTTCTAAAAAATAGTTAATCTTTTTGCCCTTCCCTTTTTTCTTTGTAAAAGAGCTTTTACCCAATTTAGGCATGTAGAAAATTAATGAGTCTAAAAACTCATTTGCCATTTAGACCTTAGCATCAATTAACTAATGTACATCAACAGGTATGTTCATAAGCATTAATAATTGTAATATTTCACATCTCGCTTGGTAAATTTTCTTTAAGGCATTTTGAGACAAAGATGGAAAACATCTTTTCAAATTTAGCCAAATGTTATCCATTTTTAAAGAAAGGAGAATAAGAGAAGATGGTGATCTTTTTTTTTGGTATAAGTTATTATAAAAAACTAACAAAACTGACTTTAAATGCCACGAAGTACCGTTATCTACGAATTAACTGGATATTGAACAAGATTAAAAACACATAAAGATACAAAACTATCCTGCAAGTACAAAAAAACAAATAAAGTTGGAAGAAGAAAAAATTTATATATATAAATATGTACAACAAATATCATTTGGTCTCATAACAAGTGTTAGATAAGGACACAAATTCTTCTTGAAAAACTTGGTCTCTAGAAATGATTTGTCATTGCCTATTTACCTTGAACACATTGCCATTTTTAAGACTTTCAATGTCAATTGCTCTATAAGAATACAAATGATTCACAACAATAGAGCCACTCCATCATGATATTATTTTTTCATGGAATATGTGAAGTTGAGAATTATAAAGTAGGACATCGACCAACTTTAAATGTCTTTATTTTAATTTTTTATCATGAAGCCTTGGTTTTAGCTTTATGAATTTTCAAATTCTTATATGCATTTTTTCTCAACTTTTCAAGTTTATTTATTTGTAATTTACTTATCTGTCCAATATTATCAAGGTTTGAGTTGAAAGTTTTAATGAGCCAGTAGGCTTTATGCTCAAGTTCTACATGCAAGTGATAAGGTTTTCCAGAAGCTAACCTATAAGAAGATATACCCAATGAAGTTTTAAAAACAGTTCAATAAGCCCAAAGTACATTATTAAGTCTCAAAGACCAATCTTTACGATTTGGATTTAAAGTCTTTTCTAAAATTTATTTTATCTCCCTATTAAATAGTTCAACTTGTCCGCTTGTCTAAAAAATAATAAAGGGTGGTAACTGTTGGAGCTGGTGCTCACGTGCCATTCCAATATTGTATGAATATTAATTGTTAATATTTATACAATAAACATTTCGAATAAAGATTGTTAATATCATATTAATATGGTAAAATGCTTGTAACATTACAGACATTGTTTGATCTGAAATAGTTCAGATCTGGTTTAAAGGAGTTTAGACCAGAACTAATAGTTATCAAAGCTGAGAGTTATAAATGCTAATAGTTAGCACTGTTAATAGTTATCAGTTTATAAGAGTCAGCGAGGTCTAAAGAGTTAGAACTTTGTCTATAATGGGACAAAGACCTGAGAGTATACTTGTAATGATATAATTGCAAAGAGTTGCAATAGGAGCTAAGAAATATCATTATGTAAGTATGTCTCAAATATAATGTTCCTGATCTATGATCATCAATGCGGGTCTATCGGTGAATTCACAATATATATATATTAGTGTATGTCTATATCTGACTAGTTCAGATGGTTGTTCTTAGCTGACCATGAGCTTAGAGCTTGTATAGACATGCGGGTATCCAGTCAGGACTGGATACTGAACAGACTTATGAGGACCCCAATAGATATCCTATGAAACCGTCAAAGGAAGGTCCTATCGAGTTGAGTAGTAATCGTGGTCCTTTGACCTGAGCGCCACGGTAGTCTTGTGAGTGATCCATCATGCTTTGGTTCCACATATGTCAGAGACCTTTCATGGTCTGACCGCTATGTGTCGCTGGGTATGGTCCGATGCTCATAGAGTCCGGTGTGCGTAGATACGGGATCCATCAGCTTACGTAGGTAAGTTGTATATCCGATGCTCCGAGATTGTATTTCATAAAGTCTTGTGGCCACAAGCATAAACCCGAGAAAAGAGTTTCCCATAGGGTTAAACAATATAGCAAAAATGTTTGCGTATATTGTTTATCGAGATACGAATCTGGAGATAAGATTATTGGATGAGCAAATGGGGATTTGATGGTGCTGATCTATATCCCCGCACATCCAGGGTATAAATGATGGAAGGATTATACGTATACGTTATGACCTCAACTTGTATGGTCTGACACGCTGATTTGTAATATTCGTAATGTGTGCGTGGGGCATCGATTACGGATTAATGGAATAGTTCCATTTGACAAATCGGGTGTAGACCTAGAGAGTCCCAATATGAAATGTACTCTTTGAGCACTTGGGCAGTGTACCGTATTGAATTGTTCAATACAGTATAATTCAGCAATTACTAAGGTTACGTTAACTAAAGTATATGGTTAAATGGTGGGACCCACTTTAGGTTAACTTGGTAACCGAGTAAGGATATAATAGTAATTTCACTTTATGATTATTTAATTGTTAAATAATTAAAATAAATATTTATTTGTTTAATTGTTAAATAAATGATTTAACTTAACTAAGGTTAAAAGTTAACCATAAGGTTAAGTTAGTTAACTTTACTTAATGGTTAAGTAAAGGTTAACCTAACCATGGTTAAGTTAGTTAACTATGGTTAAATTAATTAAATATTTATTAACTTAAAGGTTAAGTTAAAGTAATCTAACTATGGTTAAATGTTAACTAAGGTTAGGTTAAGTCAAATGAAATGCAAATGAAATTCAAATTAGTTTGGAATTTATGCATTAGTATATAAAGTGAAATGAAATTGAAATTCATAAAGAATTTTTGAAATTGGTTTTAGATTTTAGGTTTTGCATTTTGGGAGCCAATTCAATTTGAGAAATTGAAATTGTTTGTTTTGTGTTTTAAGTGTTAAAACAACAAAACAAACTAGATAAATGGTTACTAAATGTAATAACTAAAAACAAGATTTGTTTTATTTATTCAAGAGTTGAATAAAAGGAAAAATAAATTTGATTAAGTTAAATTGTTTAACTTTGAAAATGTTTAAGAGTTAAACATATATGCTGGATTAAGATGCTGCCATTCTAGACAATCAAACCCACCCTTGTTGATTGCTAGAATTGATCAAAGATTCATTTCATGGTGGACTTCAAAGAAAATTAATCCAAAGGCTTTATTGGTGATATTTCTCAATTTCGAATTTCAATTTAATCAAATGTTATTTTCTGTGTTCATTATATTTAATCTTCCGCTGTGCACATGTATGTATGAGATATGTATATTGTTTGTAAGATGAACACAACCCACATGCAATTACCCTAAGTTTTATTTGTACCCAACCCAAATAACCCAACAATTGGTATCAGAGCAATTTTGTGTTGTTATGGGTGGTTTTTTAGTGTTAGCAAAGTGTTGGCTAAGTTGTAGGACAAGTTCCGGAGCTGTTGGGATGCATTTTAAGGGTTAAAAATGCAAACCAGTGAAAAACAGCACCTGGAACGCTGCAGCGCTAAGGTCCAGCGTGGCAGCGTTCATATGAACGCTGGAGCGCTGGGTGTATGACGCCCCAGCGATGGATAAGCGTAGGGGCGCTAGGTGTCTGGCGCCCTAGCGCGGGAAGCACTGCTTCCAGCACCCCAGCGCTGGTAAGACAGCGCCGCAGCGCTGAGGCTTGTGAAGCCCTAGCGCGGCAGCGCTATAAGACCAGCGCCGCAGCGTTCTTACACTAAAAAAAAAAAAAAAAAAAAAAAAAAAAAGTAAAATATTTTTATTTTACGCATGTGGGGGTTTATGAGATGTAATAATAATGGTTATTAGTTTACATGATAAACCAAGAAAATAATTTTTTTTTATTTATTTATTTTTGTAATCACAATGGGGGCCCCACTGGTGGGGGTTAGTTGTGCTTGTACAGAAATGAATAATTGATTGAGAATAACCTCTCATATGATGAGAGCATATAATATGAAAGCCTGTTATTAAAATCTCTCTTAATTAGATTGAAATTTATTATATTATTTGATAATATTTTAAATGGTCCGTCTTGTCAATACGGTGTGAGATGGGTCACTATGGTCTTTCCCAATATTGCTTTAGCGTGAGGGATTTGGTCGGTGTGACTTGGTCTAATACTGGTAAAACATGAGATGAATCAAATATATGCGAACATATTATCCAATATTGCTTTAGCGTGAGGATAGTGTCAGTAACATATATTTGAGCATTGACGAGTTAATCTGAAATACAGTTACCCAATATTGCTTTAGCGTGTGGGTAATGTGTATTTAGGATCAGCAGTAAGAGTTGTATGAGATACAATTGACAAGAGTTGTCTACTTGTTGGATTTATAAAGGCCAATATTGCTTTAGCGTGAGGCTGGAGTAAAACCCTAATGGGATCCACTTCCCGCTGTGTAGTTTAAAATATTATACTATCTTATCCCGTTTGAGAGATTAAAGGGATTAAGTAAAGCAGTGGGAGGGCGTTTTTAGATTAAAAAATGTATAACAGTTATACCCATGATCTAAAGCGTAATTTATTAACAATAAGAAATGTACTGCTACGCATCTCCTATTTTGTCTTATAGAGATAAGATATTTGTCTTATAGAGATAAAATATTTGTCTTATAGAGATAAGATACTTGTCTTATAGAGATAAGATGAGTACGAGCAATCCGTTAGTAATCTTGATTAAAATACCAATAACTATAGGGTACTGAATAAAATTTTTAAGACTTACTTAAGAATCTAAGAATAGTTCTAGATTCAGTAATATTTGATATTACTAAACCACAAAAAGAGAAAAGTCATAATGGAAAGTGTTTCCACCGTAATAAGGTTTAAAATAGTAAATGTTACTATTCATCACACCTTGACTAAAGAAAGATTGACCTATCAGATATCTATTTGACCAAACATTAACATTTCATTAGCATTTGATGTTAACTTAGCAAAGGTATGAGATACCGCTTGTTATTCTCATATCTATAAGATGTTACATGATTTGAGAAATGCTTGATTACTAAGAAATGAGAAGTTCAGCTTCACATAAGTAATGGAGATTTCCTATATGTGGTAGCTGTTAAGATTTCAAAGTTACTTCTTATTTATGGTAACATTAATGTTGTATAATTGCTATTTTGAGCCAAACAATATTAGGTAAATCATATCACTCCCTGTAGTTGACAGAGAGGGTTATCATAAAAATATTGGAAATAGTTCCTTGTGATAAAGATAATGATTTACTAACTGAATGTCAGTTAATGAATGGCTGTTATATCTTATATACAACAAGAAATGTCATATGTGTAAAGGTGAACAGAATAAATAGTATTTCAGTAACTTAAATAATAATGAATAGTGGTATATATAAGATTAGGTCATGTAGTCGTGAGACGACTATCGTAGCTGGTTAAGGATGGTTAGATATTTGATCTGACTATAGTACATTGACTAGTTTATGAATTATGAATTCAAGAGAATATGGCCGAATCTTTATGTAGGTGTAAGACGCCAAACCACTGGTTTATTGGATCTGGTACATATAGATGTATTTAGTCCAATAAATCTTACTGTTATAAATGATTTCGATACTTCATTGTCTTTATAGTGATTGTCGCTATATAGACATGTGTTTCTAGGAAACGCAGGTCAGAATAATTTCGAAGTGTTCAAAATGTTCTAACAATGAAAGTAAAGAAACAAACTCTTATGTATATTGAGTGCTTTCGATTAGATCGAAGTAATTTATACATAATTAGTAAATTCACAAATTATTTAACTAGAATATGATTCTCTCTCAGCATAGTCCTCCAGATACTCCTCAACATAAAGATGTTTAGGAAATGAGGAATCAGACTATATTAGATACAATCTGATTGATATTGAGAATCCCTGATCTTCTAAAATATCTATGAGGTTATACTTTAGCATCTGCTACTCACTTATTAAATAATTCCATAATCATTCCTACTACTTTGTATGAGATATAGACTAAAAGGGAAACGAGCCTTAAGTATGTTAAGACTTGGTGTTATTCTGCTTTCATAAGAGTTATGCAACAGAATAAACTTGTATCCGACGGTACAAGTATTGGTTCATTTAGTATCCCAAGTGTATAATGGGATACCAATTCTATAATTCAAATGAACGAAATATGTTCGTTTCTCATAATGTCACATTCCTAGAGAAAGAGTTTCTCATGAATTGTGGAGATTATAGAAAGATTGAACTTGATGAAGTCAATCTAAATATAGATGAACCAACGATGGAATTTTAATTTTAAATGAGTGAAATACCTTTAACACATTAAGTTCATAGGTCCAAAAGGATATCAAAGCCATCATTTAGGTATGTTTGATACTTGAAGGTGCCCTTGATATTTTCTTAGTTAAAGAAAAGGATCCTTTAACTTATGAAGAGACGATGTTTGACATCGATTCGGGAAAATGACAAGATACTATAAAATTCTGAAATTGACTCAACGCATGACAATTAAGTCTAGGACTTAGTTGTGCTTCTTGTAGAAACTGTTTCTATTTGCAGTAAATCAGTTTACGCAGCGGAAGCAGTGTGGGCCCTATCTGAAAGAATGGTCCTTCATGGCCTGACTGATGTTGAAAGGTTACACTCAGAGATCTAGGATCAATAATGAGAAAACCTTTTTCATCAGTAACCATGCTAAAGTCAATTTAGATTTTGTTGATGACAAGATACCATCAAATTTGAATTTGACTCAACGCATGACAATTAAGTCTAGGACTTAGTTGAGCTTCCTGTAGAAACTGTTTCTATTAGCAGTAAATCAGTTTACGCAGCGGAAGCAGTGAGGGCCTTATCTGAAGGAATGGTCCTTCATGGCTTGACTGATGTTGAAAGGTTACACTCAGAGATCTAGGATCAATAATGAGGAAACCTTTTTCATCAGTAACCATGCTAAAGTCAATTTGGATTTAGTTGATGATAAGATACCATAAAATTTGAATTTGGCTCTAAGTATGACAATTAAGTCTAGGACTTAATTGTGCTTCCTGTAGAAATTGTTTCTATCAGCAGTAAATCAGTTTACGCAGCGGAAGCAAAATAAGCCCTATTTGAAGGAATAGTCCTTCATAGCCTGACTGATGTTGAAAGGTTATACTCAAAGATCTAGGATCAGAAATGAGGAAACCTTTTTCATCAGTAACCATACCAAAGTCAATTTGGATTTTGTTGGCTATTGTTGTATATTATGATTATGGGACTGGCTAATGGATGTAAATAAGCTGTTCTGGGAAGTATATCTCGAGTAAGAGATATGCAGAGAATAACTTGATGTTTTTGCATCCAAGCCTAACTTCTAATATAATGTGCAAACTAAGGAAGTCCATTTATGGACTTAAGTAGTTTTTCCCGAAGCTGGAATCTTTGTTTATATGATGAAATTAGAAAGTCTGGTTTTATCAAGAATAAAGAGGAAGCGTGTGTTCAGAAAGGGCAGTGGGAGTATAATTATCTTTTTAGTTCTCTAAAGTGGAAAATATATACTCAATATTGAAAACGATGATTAGAGTATAGCAAGTAAATCAGATAAGTGTTATCTATGTAAAGAACTTCTTCATACAAGATTTGAGAGAGACTTCATGTATACTAGGTATAAAGCTTTATAGAGATATAGCTAAGGAGTTAATAAGACTCTCTCAATAATCGTACATAGACTAAGTCCATGAAAAGGTACAACTTAATTGACTGTGAGACAGTTAAAGTCCTTTTTAGACATGGCAATCATCTTTCTTAGAGGAAGTGTCCTCGGGAAGAAGATGAGAGAGTTAGAGTGTCTAACGTCTTAGATGCATTAGCTAGAAATAGATAAATGCATACAGTCTCATGTACGATATCTGGATTTAGATGGTTGTAAGTGTTACAAACTGGTATCTGTTTAATCCAGATCACGACCATTAAATGGTTGTGAAACATATCTGAAATATACTTGAGAAGTATAGAGGATAAGTTTATAAAATATGGAGAAAGTTTCTTACAAAAGAAGGGACACACATATTCAGACTTACGTCTGATCTGAATGGTAGAAAGTCTACATTTAGTTATGTGTTTCTCTATATCAGTACCGGAACTAGTTAAATGTGTATTAATAAATGTTCATAGCTAATTCTGCCTTGGAGGTAGAATGTGTTGCGGCTTGAGAAGCTAGCAAGAGACGTACTATGGATATTCAAGATAATTGTAGAGCTTTGAATAGTTCTAAACTCAGTGGATCTTATCCCACTATATTACAAATTAACGGTGATTGCTTAAGCCAAGAAGCCCCCTAAGCCTAAACTCTTATAGTGTTTGAGAAACACGTGGAGTGTATTGGTATGAGATACCAGTACGTATGGCACTGAAGCAAGTGGGAGTTTGTTGGAGCTGGTGCTCACGTGCCATTCCAATATTGTATGAATATTAATTGTTAATATTTATACAATAAACATTTCGAATAAAGATTGTTAATATCATATTAATATGGTAAAATGCTTGTAACATTACAGACATTGTTTGATCTGAAATAGTTCAGATCTGGTTTAAAGGAGTTTAGACCAGAACTAATAGTTATCAAAGCTGAGAGTTATAAATGCTAATAGTTAGCACTGTTAATAGTTATCAGTTTATAAGAGTCAGCGAGGTCTAAAGAGTTAGAACTTTGTCTATAATAGGACAAAGACCTGAGAGTATACTTGTAATGATATAGTTGCAAAGAGTTGCAATAGGAGCTAAGAAATATCATTATGTAAGTATGTCTCAAATATAATGTTCCTGATCTATGATCATCAATGCGGGTCTATCGGTGAATTCACAATATATAGATTAGTGTATGTCTATATCTGACTAGTTCAGATGGTTGTTCTTAGCTGACCATGAGCTTAGAGCTTGTATAGACATGCGGGTATCCAGTCAGGACTGGATACTGAACAGACTTATGAGGACCCCAATAGATATCCTATGAAACCGTCAAAGGAAGGTCCTCTCGAGTTGAGTAGTAATCGTGGTCCTTTGACCTGAGCGCCACGGTGGTCTTGTGAGTGATCCATCATGCTTTGGTTCCACATATGTCAGAGACCTTTCATGGTTTGACCGCTATGTGTCGCTGGGTATGGTCCGATGCTCATAGAGTCCAGTGTGCGTAGATACGGGATCCATCAGCTTACGTAGGTAAGTTGTATATCTGATGCTCCGAGATTGTATTTCATAAAGTCTTGTGGCCACAAGCATAAACCCGGGAAAAGAGTTTCCCACAGGGTTAAACAATATAGCAAAAATGTTTGCGTATATTGTTTATCGAGATACGAATCTGGAGATAAGATTATTGGATGAGCAAATGGGGATTTGATGGTGCTGATCTATATCCCCGCACATCCAGGGTATAAATGATGGAAGGATTATACGTATACGTTATGACCTCAACTTGTATGGTCTGACACGCTGATTTGTAATATTCGTAATGTGTGCGTGGGGCATCGATTACGGATTAATGGAATAGTTCCATTTAACAAATCGGGTGTAGACCTAGAGAGTCCCAATATGAAATGTACTCTTTGAGCACTTGGGCAGTGTACCGTATTGAATTGTTCAATACAGTATAATTCAGCAATTACTAAGGTTACGTTAACTAAAGTATATGGTTAAATAGTGGGACCCACTTTAGGTTAACTTGGTAACCGAGTAAGGATATAATAGTAATTTCACTTTATGATTATTTAATTGTTAAATAATTAAAATAAATATTTATTTGTTTAATTGTTAAATAAATGATTTAACTTAACTAAGGTTAAAAGTTAACCATAAGGTTAAGTTAGTTAACTTTACTTAATGGTTAAGTAAAGGTTAACCTAACCATGGTTAAGTTAGTTAACTATGGTTAAATTAATTAAATATTTATTAACTTAAAGGTTAAGTTAAAGTAATCTAACTATGGTTAAATGTTAACTAAGGTTAAGTTAAGTCAAATGAAATGCAAATGAAATTTAAATTAGTTTGGAATTTATGCATTAGTATATAAAGTGAAATGAAATTGAAATTCATAAAGAATTTTTGAAATTGGTTTTAGATTTTAGGTTTTGCATTTTGGGAGCCAATTCAATTTGAGAAATTAAAATTGTTTGTTTTGTGTTTTAAGTGTTAAAACAACAAAACAAACTAGATAAATGGTTACTAAATGTAATAACTAAAAACAAGATTTGTTTTATTTATTCAAGAGTTGAATAAAAGGAAAAATAAATTTGATTAAGTTAAATTGTTTAACTTTGAAAATGTTTAAGAGTTAAACATATATGCTGGATTAAGATGCTGCCATTCTAGACAATCAAACCCACCCTTGTTGATTGCTAGAATTGATCAAAGATTCATTTCATGGTGGACTTCAAAGAAAATTAATCCAAAGGCTTTATTGGTGATATTTCTCAATTTCGAATTTCAATTTAATCAAATGTTATTTTCTGTGTTCATTATATTTAATCTTCCGTTGTGCACATGTATGTATGAGATATGTATATTGTTTGTAAGATGAACACAACCCACATGCAATTACCCTAAGTTTTATTTGTACCCAACCCAAATAACCCAACAGTAACTTTGTGAGTAATTTTATATTTTTTTTTATTGGTGTTTCAAATGACCTGTTACAAAAGTGCTTACCCTCATCACTTATAATAACTTGGGGATTCCAAATCGACTTTAGATATTTTTCTTTAAAACTTTCACGACTTTTTTGTGGCTATTGATCCGACATAGAATGGCCTCAATCTATTTTAAGACATAACCTATTGTGACTAATCTATTATCAAAGCCCCCTTTTTAGTAGTGTTTGACACTCTTAAGTCTACTCAAATGATATATCTATTGTTAAGAGATTACAAAGAGGTTTAGATATAACATTAAATTTTTTTAATAAACCTCTTATAAAATCTAACATGTCTTAAAAAGGAGCGAACTTCCCTAACTATTTTTGGTGAGGCAAATGGGCAATTAGTTTGAATTTTGCCTTATCCACGTCAATTCCTTTAGAAGACACTACATGTCCCAAAATAATTTCAAAAGTGACATTGTAATGACATTTTTTTCAATTCAACACAAAACCGCTTTCTTCACATCTTTTTAAGACATTTCTCAAGTTTTAAGACAATTGATAAAAGAATTTCCAAACACAGGTAAATCATCCATGAAAACTTCTAAATTCTTTCTTTTTCACTATGGGTATAAAAGCCCTTACTTGAGCACTTTGCTACTAAGCATCCTAACAATTTGGCTTGACTGGGGTATAAACCAAAAAGAGAAAACATTTGGTAATCAGCTCAATATTCCATATCACCCTGACTTCCCCACTTATCATAATGTTTTAAGCTAAAACACCTACTCTCTACTTACCTATAGAAAGTTCTTATATCAAGAGTACAGGGAATTCCACTACTTCAACTAGATCTCAAATTGATTTAGGAAGGCAATTTCATCCTAAGAAACTGACTTCAAATAAAAGAGCATTTTATCAATAATCTTTCTTTTGCCTACTTACTCAACCATGTCACTAAAAATGCTTAACATACATCTTTGAAATGTTACTGGGCATTACAAAGTCCAAATGACATTATTCTAAAAGCAAAGGTCCCAAATAGGCATGTGAAGGTCGTCTTTTCTTAGTCCTCTAGTGCAATAGTGATTTGGTAGTAGCCAGAATAGCCATCTAGAAAGTAGTAATAGGGGTGTTTCGCTACTCTATCTAAAATTTGGTTAGGGAATAATAAAGAAAAATAGTATTTTTTAGTACAAGAGTTCAACTTCATATAATCTATGTACATCCTTTAACTAGATGTGACTTAGGTTTGTATTAACTCACTTTTTTATTTTTAATGACTGTTATTCTAGTTTTTTTAGTACTACTTGAGTAAGACTTACCTACTTACTATTTCAAACAGGATAGATGATTCCTACTTTAAGCAGTTTGAGAACTTTAACTCTCACTACCCCTTTCATATGTGGGTTTAATCTCCTTTGAAGTTGTTGAAAAGTTTTGGCATTATCCTTTAAGTGTATTATGTGTGTCTCAATCAAAGGATTAATGCTTTTTTTTATGTCTTTTAAAGTCCATCATATTGCATTTTTATGCATTTTCAATAATTCAAGTAACTTACCTTCCTATTCGTTTGCGAGTGTAAAAGAAATTATCACTAGTTAAGTTTCTTTCTCTCCAATAAATGCATATTTCAATATTTCAGTTAATGGTTTCAAATTTGACTTTAGAGTTTCCTCTTACTTATTCTCCTTTTCTCCTAATTCTTCAAACTTTAGTTTCTATACTTTATTTTCAATTACCTATGCATAGTCAAGTAAAGAGCATATATTAGAGATTTCAGGATCTAATTGCATATCTTACTCAAATGAATTCATTAAATAAATTTTTAAAGGATCAGTAAAACTCCCTTTTTAAAAACGATCTTCCACAATGGTTTCAATTATATTGGCTGCTTCACTTTCATCTGCCTCCTTATATAATTGCTTACACATATTGACAACATTAACTCTAATGTCATGTTCCTAAATGAAATCTTTATTACACCATTCCTACAATTAATCAAAGCATAAGAAGTTGCTAAAAATGGACACCTTAAGATAACAGGAATTAGATTGTATCCTTTAACAAGTTCTATATCAAAGACAATAAAATCCATAAGATATATGAATTTATCAACTTGAACTAACATATCTTCCATTATCCCTCTTGGCACTTTTATTGATCTATTGACAAACAAAAGAGTTACAGAACTTAGTTTTAACTCACCGAGATTGAGTTATTGATAGATTGAATATGGAAGTAAATTCACACTTGCACTGAGATCAAGTAAGGCTTGTTCAATTTTATGGCTTCCAATAATGCATAAAATTATAAGACAACCAGGATTTTTGTATTTCAAAGCATTATTGTTCTAAAGAATATCACTTACATGTTCAGCTAAAAATACTTTCTTTTTCACATCCAATTTTCTTTGTACCGTACATAAATCATTAAAAAATTTAACATAAGAGGGAACCTGTTTAATAGCATCCAACAAAGAAATATTAACTTTTACCTCTTTGAAGATTTAAAAAATTACAAGATTGTGATTCAACTTACTAACATTACGTAAGACGTGAGGAAATGGTGATTACGTAAGACGTGAGGAAATGGTGATGTAGGTAACGGTTTGGTGTTTTCTTCACAAGGTGTAGGTTCAACACTTTCTTTAACCTTATAGATCGATTCATTATTTTCATGAGGTTTGGGAATGTGTTTTTCAACAACCTTACCATTTCTATGAGTAATGACAACTTTAACTTGATCTATGTGTTAGCTTCCTGATTTACATGCATTTGAGTTATGTTGTCTTTTAGGATTTAGTTGTGGTTAAGAAAGAGAGTTTTTTTTTTTCTCATGAATACTCAGTGCAGATGCAAATTTAACAATAATAACTTTCAAATTGGCCAAGGTTTGAGCACTTTGAAAATTAATAAACTCTTGCATTTCAATAAATACTCTTGCATTTCAATAAATGCATGCAAAGTGTCTTCAAGAGTTTTCTCAGGAAGAAGGACATATGGTGTATAACCCTGAGAGTTTTGAAAGTTTTAGTGTGCCTGAAAAGGTAGTTGTGAAGACTGTGCTTGAGTGTCATTCCCCTAACTGAAAGTTTGGTGATTTCTCCAACTAGGATTATAGTTTTTAAATATGGGTTATGGTTTGGCCTCTTGTACGTGTTTAGAACATTGGCTTGTTCATGGAGGCATTCCCTAAATCCAAGCAAAGTTGGGTAATCATTGGTAGAATGATCATGGGTTTCACATATGCGACACAAAATTTCTTAAACAAAATTTAGTTGACCATTTATTTTTCATTTGTAAGGTTTCGACTTTTCTAACTAAGGATGCTAATTTGACTTAAAGATCATAATCTTCCCTAAGGTGGTAAAGTTTCCCACTAGATGTAGTGGTTTACATTTTGCTTGGTACCTTGCGGTACTAATAGTGTCCTAATATTTAGCAATTTTTGCTAGTAAGTCTAAGTAGTCCGTTACCTCTTCTGGGTCTTTATCATTAAATGTTCCATGACACATCATTTCTATTATTGGTCTAACTTGGGGTGTTAAACCCTCATAGAAATTTGAGACTAATCTCCAGGTCTCAAAGCCATGATGGAGATAGGGATTAAGTAGTTCATTATACCTATCCTAACACCGGCAAAGGGTTTCTTCTGGTTTTTAAGCAAAATATAGTGATTTGTCTTTTGAAAGAATGTGTACTATGAGAGGGAACTTTTTTTTAAAAAAATATTATTCTTGCATCACATCCCATGAAGAAATGGATCTTAGCCTAAGATTTTGTAGCTATGTTTTAGCATTATCTTTTAAGGAAAAGGGAAAAAGTTTAATTCGAATTATGTTAATGCTATAATTTAGGCCATTATATGTGTTACATACTTCTTCAAATTCTCTTAGATGTAGATAAGGATTCTTTTCATCTAAGCCTGAAAAGTGGGTAAAGGTTGGATAATGGTCGGTTTAAAATTAAAATGAATTGCATCTAGAGGAAACATTTAGCAAGATGGTGCACCAGTTCGTATGGGGTTCATGCAGTCTCTAAGTGTCTTAGGTCGGTTATGGTCATTGTGTTGGGACTTGTTGTCCCCTAGGTCTATAAGTTTATCAATTTTATTATCGGTCATGATGTGTTTAGTAAAGGATAAAAAGATGATCGAGAATCAAATAAATTATCAAAGAAAGTTCTGAAATTACCTTTCACCAAATGATGAGACTTAAAATCTCAAAACCAACAACTCATACAAAGAAAGAAAGCAAAATGCAACAATAATAAATATTATAAATAAGAGAAAAAAAATGAAATAAAAGCAAATTAGCTGGCAAGGCTAAGAATAAAATAAAGTTTATATGAATAATTAAAAGTTAGATTAGGATAATAAAAGGTTAGTAAACATAGGGTATATGGTTAAGTAGAACTAACCATAATAAAACAAGAATAACAAATGAAGAATAATTAAAGTAAAACAAGATAAAAGGCTTAGCCTTCTATGAAACAAAACAAATTATCTAAGTTAATTTCATTTCTCTAGTTACGTTGCCAAAAACTTGACATGTATAGTATATAGGAGTATATTCTTAAGTGAAGAATTGTCAAAATAATAAATAACATAAGGAAGTGAAATTAAAGTTATACAAGTATAAATACTCTCAAAAGAAATAAAGTAGTAAAGATACTAATAATGAAATAAAATGGATGCTAAGGTTAAGGGATCTACTTTTAGTATATAAAATACAATATATTCAAATCTCTTTCATAATTCAATTGAAATCTTTACACAAAGTTGGTTCCAATCAAAAGATATAATAAATATAGTTCCTTCTAATTTATATATTAATTTGCATTCATCTCTTTTAATTATTATATGCTAAATCTTGTAAATGGGTTCAAGTATTTATTATTTCAATTATTATACTTATCTACAATAAATCAAGACTCCTATTTTACATACCAAATCTTGTAAAAGGGTTCTAGGATTTATTGTACTAGCTACAAGAAATGGTATCAATACCGCCAAAAAAAAAAATCATATATAAATTTAATTATCTTAAGAATGTAACATTAAGTTCTAAATTAAGAGTTTAGATATATCTTATTACCTTATCAAGAGTTTCACTCTTTCACCTTAACAAAATAAAAATTATACAATCATGATGAAATTAAAAGAAAGAAATGAAAGAAGAGATAACATAAATTTTATCTAGTAGATGAAAGAAATTAATAGTACAAAAAGAAAACAATACAAAATAAAAGTGTTAAAACTAAAATTTAGCTCTCATTTACCTCTAATCTAGCTTTGTTGGGCATAAGGAAGCCATATATTTATAAAAACACTTGAAGGGTACAAATAAAAAAAGAAGGCTAACCCTTTAATGGGTTGTTAACAATTTAAGACTTATTTCATGTGCTAAATTTGATCTGTTCACTTATCATCAAAAGCAGCCAAATTTGATTCATATGCCAATAGTAAAGTTGCAGATATTTGTTTTGGCTTTTAGAATAGGTAAAAACGTACGTATTGAATATGTATTTCTCAAGTTATGGGCAAAATATTGAAGCTTGCTCGGACGTAGCTTGTATTGTAGTCAGGGTCCTCTTCGAAGCCACTTTTCACCCTCTTAAGTGTTTGAATTACAAAATGTTAATGAACTCTAATATTGTTGTATATAAAATTAGCTCTTCACAAGTTCAAGAATTACTTTAATTGGATTCCTTGATAGAATGTTATGCTCAATTTATCGAACTTGCACTAAAATAGTTAAGAACTTAATTATGTATAATATTAAAAATAAGATCAAGTTAAGGAGGTTAATAACACTAGTAATGCAAAATGATGATAAAAGATGTATAATTTTAAGTGTTCATCACTAAGAGTTGTCTAAAGTTATGAATATAGCCAATAATATAGTTCCGTGCTCAGAAACAATGACTTACCATTTGAGAAAAATCAAAGCCTAAAAAATGATCGCATCAACTCCTTAAAAGTAAAGAAAAACATGAATCCCCATCAAAGAAAACTGTGTGGAAGAGAAAGTTTCTTCTCACAAATGAACTTAGGGATATCAAGTTACCAAGGGTATTTAAGATGCCTAATCTCCCTACTTAAAGTGGGACAACAGACCTTCATCGTTATATTGACCAGGTAATGGATTTGTCGTCAATTGCAGGCCTCTGACAAAGACAGATGTGCTGACTATTCCATGTCAACTTAGACGAATAAGCTCTTTTATGGTAAAAAAGTTCGAGGCAGAGAATGTTCTCATCTTTTATTGGTTGATTAAGAAATTCATCAAGCAATTTCTAAGAGCCTATGAGAAGGCCAAAGATCCTTAGCAGCTGTAATAACTCAAACAAAGACACTCTGAAAGCTTGAGGGATTTTATGCAAAGATATAACAAAGAAGTGATTCACCTTGGTATATTTGACATACCAGTTACATTAGATTAAAAGACAAACTTAAGGTGAACTATTTTTGGCAGTGTTTATCAAAGTACCCGTCTGCTACTTATACAATAACCCATAAGCAGACCCCTCGTTATATAAAGATCGAAGAAGAAGAGGCCGATAAGAAGGCAAATGAAGTAGATGTATGAGGAAAAAGCAAGGAGCGAGAATATAGAAAATCCTCCCCACAAAAAAATAGCTCTAGAAAGAAGAAAGAAGACCCCCCAAAGAATCACTAAGTTCTCATAAAAAGATTCACCTTAAGATAATGAAAAGGAACAAGTGAAGAAGTCTCCTCATAGAATGGCCAAAATTCAAGAGAAAAACTACATTCCAACGATGGTTCTATAGACCAAGATATTTAAGGCCATAAAACATAGAGGTCTACTCGAAGAGCCCACACTTATTCGATCACTTCCCTTTAAAAGAAGTGAAAAGAAAAAATACGAGTTCCTCAAAGGCTACAATCACACTACCAATGAATTTATACGTCTAAAATCCTAAAGTAATCAGGTAATGAGGAATAAATACCTCAAGAAATTTAGAGCTAATTTGGGGCAAAAAAACAAAAAAGCAAGACAGCGAAAATCAAGAGTACGAGAACTCCTAAGTACGAGAAATGACTTTAATCATCTCAAAGGCAAGACTTTGGTAAGGTAATCGAACAAGCAGAGAAAAAACTATTCTTGGCATTCATTGGTAGAACACCAGATGATGTATAACATCATAGGTTTCAAGAAGCCATGAGTACACTTTATCCTAATAATGTTCACAAATGAGGACACTAAAGACACAAGTTACCTACATGATGATTCAGTGGTTGTGACAATTCATATAGCAAGAATGAAAGTAGATAAGGTATTTGTTGACACATAGAGCTCAATAAACTTGATATTCAAGGACACACTCACCGAGCTCGGTATTAAAGACCTCAAAATGTAGCGTATACAAACTCTAATCTACAAATTAAGAGATAGTTATCTGATAGCCCTAGGAGTAGTCACCCTTCTAGTATCAATAAGAGAAAAATCTTACAGCAAAATAATGATTACCAATTTCATGGTTGTTAGCCAACCCTTTTCGTACAAGGCGATATTAAGGAGGCCCTTCATAATCAACTCCAATGTCATCTTATCCATACACTATCTAAAACTCAACTTTCTTTCAAGAGAAGGAATAAGGATCCTAAGAGGTGACCAAAAGACAGCTGTTACACGACCACATCTAAGAGAACTTTATGTGTCACCACTATAGATCCATGAGAGGAAAGCAAAGTCAAATCCCTAGAGTCCGTAAGTGACCTACTCTCAATACCTACTTATACCAACAAAACAAAAAATTTCATGAGGATGGGATCGTATCAAAAGCAAAGAGAAAAAGAAAGATTGGTTTCTTTAATAAGAGAGTTCTTCGATATCTTTATCTGGCCACACAAAGACATGCCAATGATAGATCTAGCACTCATATCACATATACAGGCAATTGATCCATCTTATATACTAGTTAACCAAAATATAAGAATGTCCAATCAAAAGGAAAACGAAGCCATAACATTGAAAGTTGAAAAACTCTTGACGACATGATTTGTCCAAAAAGTCCATTATCCCAAATGGTTAGCTAATGTCATCATGGTAAATAATCAAATAAAAAATGGAGAATATATATAGTCTTTACAGATCTAAACAAAGCCTGCCTGAGAGTTAGCTCTCACAGTAAAAAATTAACCAGCTTATAGGCTCTATAGCTGGGCACACTCTCTTAAGTTTTATAGATGTTTTCTCTAGATATAACCAAATTAAGAATGTTCCCACCGTATTAGAAAAAGACTTGTTTTATCACTCATGGGGGAACACACTGTTATAAAGTCATGTCGTTCAAACTCAAGAATATAGGGGCCACTTATCAAAGACTCATCAACAAAATTTTCAAACCATTAATCAGTAAAAGCATGAAAGTCTATGTGGACGACATGATTGCCAAGTCAGAACAAATAGAACAACATATTGAAGACCTTAAGGAAACTTTTAAAATCTTAAGGGAGCATAACATGAAACTAAACTCAGAGAAGTGTGCTTTTGGGATCCAATCAATAAAATGCTTGGCTTTCTAGTAAGCCAAAGAGAAATAGAGGCTAACCTAAAAAAAGTTTGAGTATTTTTTTAAATGAAGTGCCCAAGCACTATCAAAGAAATACAGAGGCTTATAGGCTGAATAACTACCCATAGCAAATTTATTTCAAAAGCTACTCACAAATATTTTGAATTTTTTCAAGCTATTAAGAGAAATGACAAGACAAGGTGAACCCCATAGTATGAGAAAGCTTTTTAAAAGCTGGAGGACTTAGCACAACTATTCTACCTCGTTGTACCCAAAATTATAGATCACCTGAGCAGTAAGTGCAACACTGGTTAAAGAAGAAGAAAATGTTCAAAGACTTGTATACTTCACTAGAAAAGCATTCACTGATCTCGGGACACGATATACACCATTAAAGAAACTAGCCTTAGCGTTAGTAATAACTGGACAAAAATTAAGGCCTTATTACTATGCTGACATTATCATCGTCTTCACCAACCAGCCCTTTAATACAAATACTTCACAACCCATACCTCTACGGACGACTCGTGAGTAGGAAATAGAGCTTAGTGAGTTTGACATACAAAGGATGCCATTGAAGCCCAAGCCCTTACTGACTTCATTGTAGAATGTATATACGATGAGGAAACCATAGAGGCCATCGAGAGTGAAGGGTTTGTGAACACCCAAGAAGAAGAAAGTGGCCATGAAACTCTCACTTGGATACTTTTATTGATGGATGAAACTAGTAAAATCCTCGTTAGCCTCAAAGAAAATGAACTCAGTTATGCAGTCAAATTTGGCTTCTTAGTAACTAATAACGAAGCTAAATACGAAGCCCTCTTTACTGGATTATAAGTTGCACAAGTACTTCTCACCCAAAGAGTTCTGATTAAGAGTGATTCATAGCTCATTGTTAATCAAGCCAACAAAAAATATTAAGCCTGATGAGACCGTATAGCTGTATACTTAAAAGCTGTAGATACCAAGAAGCAGCTTGAGGAAGTGGTCATAGAATAGACACAATAAGAAGAAAATTGTAGAGTAAACAACATAGCACGAATACCCTCAATCAAAGAAACTTAGATACCGCGATTAATGCCCCTTGAATTCACCTCTAAACTCAGTATAGAAGTGAAAGAACTGAAAGATGTAATGTAGGTTGACCTAGAACTTAGCTGGATAGACCCCATAAAAAACTATATAGAGAATGGTGTTTTACCATTAGATAAAAAAAAAGCATGAAAGTTAAAGTATCGAGTAGCTTGGTGCACTATCATTAACACATCCTTTATCAAAAAAATATTTTCTCTCTATTATCTATGATGTCTGATGCCTAAAGCAACTGAGTACGTGCTTTGAAAAATACATGAAGGTGTTTGTGAGAATTATTCCAGAATTAATTCCCTTGCTTATAAAGCCGATAGAATGGGGTATTATTACTCTACCACTTTCAACGATGTAAGGAAGTTTATTAAAAATGTAATGCATGTAAAAAATATGCAAACTACATCCATGCTCCCTAAAAAATCTAAAGACAATAAACATCCATTAACCTTTCATACAGTGGGGGCTCGACCTGATCGTAGCCTACCTTGAGGAAAAAGGTCAGCCAAATATGCTATCGTCATAGTAGAATATATCACTAAAATAATTAAGGTCGAACCCTTGGCCAATATCATAGCAGAAAGGACACAAGACTTTATTTGGAGAAACTTAGTCTATAGATTTTGGATACCTTATACCATCATCACTAACTACGACAAATAATTTGACAATAGGAACTTTAAAGAATTTTGCTCATAACTCAAAATTCGACTCCTGTTTGCCTTATCTAATAAGCTCATCAAAAAGCTATTGAAAAAGAATCTGACCAAAAAAGGAAAGATCTTAGGTTGAAGAGTTACCTAAAGTCATATAGAGCCTCTAACCACCAATAAAATAACAGCTAGAGAAGCCCTTTTCTCTTTAGCCTTCGGTTGCAAAGTTGTGATTCAAAAGTAGGAGTGCCTCCTCACAAAATTCAATACTTTGATGAAGAAAAGAACGAAGAACTTATAAGAGGTAACTTGGATCTCATCAAACAAAGAAGGAATGCACCTAAAGATTAATAAGCTGTCTATCAACAAAAAATTGCTCGATACTACAACAAATGTGTACAAGCATTAGAGTTCCAAGACTGAGACCTGGTCCAAAAAAAAGTCCTACCAAATATGAGGAACCTTATAGACGGGGCCCTCAAACCCAATTAAGAAAGGGCTTTACAAAGTTTCCAAAAGATTTCGACTAAGTGTCTATGAACTCAAACACACAAATGGAATAATTATAGGAAGCCATGTAATGCTAAGCTCTTAAAGAAATATTGTCTATAGTTTGTTGTATTATTAAGAAGAGCAATTTTATATATAAAAATTGCTCTTTAAAAAAAAACAAAACTTCGTCACAATTGTAATGCATCTATACCCTCAGAAAGTTAAAGCAATTATGTCTAAAAAATATTCTTTGTAATTATTAACAAGCAAAAGTTCGTACAAAATAAATGAGAAAAATAACAGAAAAGACAAAATTAAGAAGGGGGAGTTTGATCTTTAGGAGTATTTGAAAGCATCACTCTCTTAAGAAGCACTTTCATCATTTGTGACATGTATAGCATCCTCTAGCCACTGACGATTAATGTTAGGATATATGACCTTGAAGAGTTTCACACAATTCTTGATGCCTTCACAACATCATTACATAAAGCACACTCTTTAACCTAATCGATCAGGTCTTTCTCAAATTTATTAGTTAGAGCCTCAGCCTCTTTTGCCTGAGCACATAGTCGAGCTAACTCCTCCTCAAGGGCCATTGATAGATCCTTCAAAGTAGTCACTTAACTCTTTAGATACTTAACCTTCCTCTTTAATCTAAAAACCCTACTAGAGACAGTACTCATGATAAGGGCAAATTTGTCATATATTTTCTCATGTTTTTATTATTAATATTTTATACTTTTTATAAGAATAGATGGCTATTTATGTGCATTATTGTTATTTATAGGGACTTGAACAAAATTTAAAGAAAGAATGCAAAAGGAGCGAAAACAGGGACTAAAATGCAAAATTTTCAAAATTTGAGTCCAGCGCCCCCGCGCCACAAGGATTATCGCCCCAACTCTGGAATAGTGATTGAAATAAGAAAAATGACCTGCTTAAGTCACGTATAGCGCCCCAGCGCCGAAAGTCACCGCGCAAGCGACACTCCAGAGCCCCAGCGCTATCATCCCACCGCTCCAGCGGTGAAGGCTTTTTCACTTGTCACCCCAGCAACAACTGCATAGCGCGCCAGCGGTAGTGCGAGTCCTAATCCAACGAGAATTGAGATTTTCAAGCTCATATCAATCCTTATAAAAAGTCACTCGTTCCCAGCCTTCAAGAAGGAATCCAAGATGACCCAAGAGCACCAAGAATACAGAGCACGAGTCTTGGAGAGCAATAGGAGGTTAATTGAAGCAACTTTAGAGAGAGATACAAGACGTTCTTCGGCATCAAGAGAATCTAGAGCAACATCAATCAAGAGTAATTCGACGTCTACATCAGTTTGTAATTGATTGTATCATATTTTATTTTTATTTTTACTGCTGTTCTCTTGTAACCATGAGTTAAACTTATTTTCTAGGGTTAATACTTGAACTCAATATGTATGCTTGATTGTCATATCTTTCGAATATTTAATAAACTTCGTTCTTTGATATTCAAATTACTTGATTTTAATGCTTCAATATATCTGGCCAATATATGGTGAATGAGTTGGTAATATTATTGATAAACTCGGAAGAGGAATCATAATATTTAGACCTAGGTAATTTGATGCATGATTGTAGAGTAGCATTCAATGTTTCATATGCAAGTTTCAACTTAGGATAGGAATATACCTAGTTGGCATGTATGATCAATAAGACCTAATCTTAATGAACCTTAGTTTATTACAAGTACCATAGGAATATAAGTATTTGGCAAATTATGGTATACTTGCATAACCTTGGAAGAGGCTTGTGAATACATTAGCGTCTTGATCAATAATAAAGACTAAGTGAGTTAAATATTAGAGGATTAATCATTAGAAAGCATATTGAGGGATAATATTAATCCTAGGTTTTCTCTACAGTGCTATCACCTAATTTTCTTTACATTGTGTTTTTACTTTATATTTATTACATTCATTCTTAGATTTTTATCTTTCTGAATAATTATTAGGAAGACATAATTTTAATAATTGGTTGAAAAGAAGAAATTATCCCTGTGGGTTCGACATCCGACTTATTTAGTCTCTTTATTACTTGCATACGATAGTGTATACTTGCACTTAATTTTATGATATAGAAATATCGCATCAACTCCCAGCAGCCTTTGTTAGACAAATCCTTCTCAAGCGCTCAAGCTCCAAGGAATAACTTCTAACTATCGTCGCTCCAGTAGGCATCTCGTGAAGCTTTACCACTAAAGATCTGACATCCTTCTCTTTGAGATGATATCACACCTTAGTTTAGCTAGAGGTTTGATTCCATCATAAATCAAACCAAGAATAGAATGTAGACAGAGTGACAAGCTATATATTGCTTAAAGAAAGACAATGAGGAAGAAAATAGAGTCAATACAGAAACGGACCATTTGACCAAAGTAAAGAAATAAGAGAAGGAAGTTACATCAAGAGTACTTGTTAAAGATATTTGAAAAGTAGTAAGAACATCCCAGTTCAACATCTGTGGAGTTTGAGAAGGTCTCACTAAACACCCAGTCTTCTTAAAGAGATGAAGCAAATAATGGTACTTGCCTCAAAATACAACAAGGAAGACATCTGAAGACATCACAGGATAATTTCCTGCAACCAGTTCATGAATTGCATCCCAGTCCACTAGCTCCTGTCCATAAGGCCTTAAGTCTGGCTTAAAAGGCTTTACTAGATGTTTTCCCCATCTCCTTTGTAGTGGAAAACCTCCAAAAAAATAAACCCAGAGGTACCTTGACCTGGATTGATTGGTGAAGACTCGTCACAATCAGGAACAGAATGTGTTCCATAACCATAAGTAATAGAGCGACCACGACTGATAAATGGTGATTAATCCTACTAGCTTTTATCCTTACCTCTTGGCACTCGAACGAATGGGCGATCAATAAAAGAATCCCTAGGACAACTACATTTATGACTTCCATCACCTTCTTTCATATCTTTTAAGAAGAAAATAGTGCATATCAATACTAAAAACAATGTAAGTTAAAGAGACAAAGCACATATTTTTCTAAAAGACAACTCACCTGTGTTATTTTTCCTCGCAAATAGAATCTCCTCACCATCATTTAGGTCAAGTTTCACTCTCACAATACCTTTTGAGTAACGAGGGTTAGCTTAGTTTAACATAATTCCTAAAAAAAGAGAAGCTATTAGAAACAAGAATTAAGAACCAAAGAAAACCTAAAGACATCTTTAATAAGAAGGTTCTAAGAGGAACGAAACCTCCAAAAAATACAAAAAAGAGCCACCTATAAATAGAGAAAAATGGATAAGAAAGAAATTACCCCAAGACAAAGAGGTAAACCAAAGAAGAAAGCTCGCGAAAAAAGGTGAAAAAAGACGCAGCACTATCTTAGCACACAAAGCAAGATAAAAGATAGATTGTGAAGAATTTAAAAAATTATTGTCTTTATATATAACAAAACCTACAGGCTTTTAAAAAGACCTAATAGTATATTTAATCTAATAGACCAGGATGAATCCTATTTAAAAAAGGGTTTCCTTAAAATAAAAAGGAAAATAAAATGCTTATAATCACTAAGGAATCCAAATGACCTTTAAGAGGCCACATTAATAAGGTTATGCTAAAACATGCATCATTGATAAAAAGTAAAAAGCACGAAAGGAAGGCATTTAATGAAAAATGAACTAATAACAAAATAGACAAGGCCCAACTTAAAGGCTACTTAAATACACTATAGCCTCTAAAGGAAAGTCAAAGACATTAGGAAAATAAGATTAGACCAAAGTCAGAAAGACTATTGACCACTTTACCAATAAACACTCTACCAAAAAAAAAAGTGGATGACACTGCAATTAACTCTTGGTGATCTTAAGAAATTAAGGAGTTTATACAAGTGTTGATCAGAGATTCAATAAAATTGTAGCAAAACAGTTAATTAGCAATACAGTCCACAGTATCAAAAGTACAAAGAGCAATGTAAAAATGAAAAAAGAGTTCATTATACAAGAATGGAAAACGGAAAGAAAATGAGTAAGCAATAAAAGGGCTATGATGATTTTTAGCGGTAGCAATGAAGGCAGCAGAGGCATTATTAACTAAGGGAATAGTCCAAGAACTAGCAAGGTCTTGAGTATAAGAACCTCAAATGGTTAAGGCACAATAAAGAGCAACAACCTCTACTTTAGTCTCCTTTAGAGGCATGAAGAGCTCTTGCACCAAAGAGAGGTCCAATTCGACGTAATAAGCCTTAATGATATCTAGCAATTGAGTGAGAACCTCAGACACCTGTTTATCAACTAGAAGACTAGAGAACTCTAATTATCTTTCTAGTCATTTAGTGTTCCTTCATAAAGTACTATTCTTCTAAGAGACCTTGACATGCTCCTACAACTCCTTCGTTTCGCCTCGAGCATGGCAACTTTGCTTTTTCGTAAGAGCAACCTTAGCTTCAGTTACCTTTATTTGCATTTGTCCTCTCCTCAGAATGCTTCAACTTGGCGAGGCAAGAATTTAGCTCACACTCAATAGCCTCTGTATGCTTTATGCTCTTTTTCAAGGATTTCTCAGTACTAGTGGCTTAGCCTCAGTAATCGTTACTTGATAAAAATCAGTCACCACCTTATAGATGTCACAGTGATGACTGGTAAAGATAACTAATCCCTATAAATAACAAGAAGAAAAAAAAAACAGCCATTGCAAAAATAGAAGGAATAAAAAACAAAAAAAATAATGAAGAAATATGAAGATGTTACCTCCAGATGTACACAATAACATAAGACACAGTCTACAAAGTATTGCACATCAGCACTGGTGCAGCATAATTCTTAGGCAATGCCTTTTCTGCTTTCCTCAAGAGAGGTAACATGTGTTCATATCTCTCCCTCTTTGAAAAGTTAAGATCAATCAATTGAAGAGACCTTAGTCAATGCCTCGACCAGGGCCTTAGAGTCGAATACCTATAAAGAGCCTTTATGTTGGCTCCCCCGTACTAAATCAAGGAGGTGGAGAAATCCTACTTGCAAAATGAGGAGAAAGAGAAGTCTTTATAACTTGGAGAGGCGAACTCTCATGGATAGGAGAAAAGATGACCTTAGGCCATTTTTCAGAAGCCAATAGAGTACTAGCAGTTAAAGCACTAGTAGAAAACTCTCATAAGCCCTTTATCTTCAAATTAAGAAGATTACAAACTAGCATCTTTTTCTTCCTTACAGAAGAAAGAGAAGGTTTAACATTAGAAAAAAAACCTTTTCTCACTCTTCTCTATGGTAGCAAAAGAAGAAGTTCACACGTCAACACTCACTGAAATAGATACTATCTAAAATCAAGAAAGCAAAAAAAATTCACCTTTGCTCTAAGAGTCAAAAAAGCCTATATGAATATAAATATCTTTGATACGACCTTAGAAAATGAGATTATCCTAGGAGTTCAACTCTTTGGAAGAACCTCGTGAATGCAAGAGGTGCTCGAACATGACCCTAGTCGAAATAAGACCGTAAACAAAGGGATTAGAAAACATAAACAAAAGAAGTAACACCACTAAACAATAACGAATTCAAGAAACAAATAACCTTTCTTAGAAAATATACTAAGATATGGTCGAGGACTATAAGGACCTGCATAAACCTACCCCCAATATATGTTTCTACTTTACATTCTTAGAGGGCAGGTCCCTTACTAGAGTAGCCCTCTTCTTCTTATCATACACTTTCAGATAGTCAAAACTCTTTTGTGACTCAGAGTTGGCTCTCGTTTAGAAAAGGCTTTGTAACTAGTGAAAGTAGGGACCTTTGAGATTTTCCTTGCTCCACATGACATACAACCCTACCAAGACCTTTAATCCACTTAAATTCAATTTATACAGGACAAGGTTTAAGTGAGACAACATGTCTATGAAGAAGGACTTAAGCGGTAGCCTCAGCTCAAACTCAGAAACCTTAAATTTAGAGCTACATCCTCATTCGATAGCGAGTTAACGAATTCATCTTCTTAGGGGACCCTTAAAGTAACGAAATTAATAATCTTCATCCTCTTTCGCAACTCAATAAGTACTGCCTTAGTTATACTAGAATGATGATTTAGAGGATAGTTTAATTCATAAAGAGCATCACCCATACTTAGAATGACAGATTTTTTCTTTGGCCTACTTAACTAATTAGACATTTCTCTAGGCCCTATAGGGGTCCTAGAAGATAACTGCATCCTAGAAGACCATTCGGAAGTTATTCCCTTTACTGTGCTCTCCTTAAAAATAAAAGCCTTATTTGGCACATTAAGTCCTTGAGCACCATCATTAACCATTCATTGGGCTGAGGTACTCTCAGTACTAGACATCTCTCTAAGAAACATGAATCTTGACCAGAGATATCCTAAGGTTCTTTACAAAAGACACGATCTTACACTTAGAAAAGATCTAAAAATATAAAGCTTATAAAGAAAGTTCCTAAGAAGATATGTCTACATACAAAAAAAAACTACAAAGAGACTCTAAAGGATGATTAGAACATTAAGAAAGAATGGACAAAATAAATAAAAATAGAGCTAAAAAGGAAGCACTTACTAGCAAATAAGGTCAGAAATCAAAGCCACTTAAAAAAAGTGAAGATGCGAAGAAAAAGTTCGTTTTTGAATCACAAAGATAAAACACTATTTAGAAAACAAAAACAAAAAGTGAAAAAAATGAAGAACCACACAGCTAAATATACTGCCAACTAAAGAGAGATTTTAATCATTGATTCAAAATTCAAAAATCGAGAACAAGGTTAACGAACAACTCTTTAGTTAAACCCTACTATCGACATTCAACTCTGTAGATTACAACACATAACCATCCAAATGGAATAAACTACTTATTATAACTGCAAGACTATGACAAACTTTTTGAGGAGTTGCAGAGAATTGAATGCAATAAAAGGAAAAATAGACCTACAAATTGCATAACATTAAAAGTGGACTTATAAAGTACTCACTCACAATCCACCTGGTAGAAAGAGTAATTACAATAGGGCCTAAGAAACGAAAACATTGATCGAGTATAAAGCAAAACACGAGTAGCTCTATCCAAGGATACTATCTATAAAGTTTCTAGTGTCAAATAAGTTATCATTAAAAACTGAGGGATCCTTATTCCTCCCTGGATTTCGATAAACTAGGTCCAAGGTCTTTAATGCATTAATGTCCTCGAATCCAGGTACCTTCTTCGAGCTAGTCAAAACATTAGCCCATGGGCTACCTATTATGTTAGTCTCACAAAGGAGTGAAAACGGAGTCCATACCTTTTGAGCTAGTTAGGAAAATAGTCTACAAGCTACCCTATTCTATCAGTCGCATAATAGAAAACTGCAATCGTTTTGGGTTGGTCAGAGCACTGGTCTACATACTACTCTGCTCAGTCAGATCCACCATCCGTATAGTCAAAAAGAACAATAGTCAAATACCGAATATCATGTTCAAAAAAGCCATATTTGAGGAGATATAACTCCCACTCAAATCGAGCAGGGAAAGGTTTGAAATTAACCTCCTCGAATAATTAAAACGTTGGACTTAACTTATAAGAAGAATATAGAGTTGTGGATAAAGTTAAGCTTATTAGGGAAAGAATCTCTAAAAAGAAATTTTAGCAAAATTCTAAAAAATAAAATTTAAAAAAGGGCAAATTTACAAAGATACACTCATTAAAATGAACTCAAAAAGCTACGAGTGAATCCCAAATTGTCACCCTATAAATAAAGAATGAAATTAGCACCAAAGCCACAATAACAAAAAGAAGCTAATAAAGCATATAAACATACAAATATATTCTAAACACACAAAGAAATTATATTGAGCACAAAGTCAGTTATTCGTATCGAATAATTTGCTCATCTCTCTTATTTTGTTGCCTTATTTTATTTTTTTCGGGTCTTTGCTGACTTAGACATCAGAGTACCTACGCTGGAAGACCTCCGATGCGGCCTCACGTGTTCTCTTTGATTTCAAGATCCTCGTCGAACATTATTCTTATGAAGGAGCAACCAGTTTTTCAATCCCATCTTTGCCATCAAAATTAAGCTTCCCAAGTAAAAATAAATCTATCTCATTACTCTTGAGTTACTAAATTTTGGGTCAACACTATTATAACTTTTTGAATTCATGCTTGAAGAAGTCATTTAAATTATAAAAATATTTTTGTTTTCATAGTTGTATTTTTACATATTAAAAAATGATATCAATTATAAAAATTGAAAAAAAAAATAGTTTGTCATTACTACTTACAGCAATAAAATAGCAAACCTTAACCATTAAAGCCTACAAAATTAAAACCTAAAACTACAAATATATCCTTATAAATCTTGACTCGTTCTACAAAATCTTTCTTCGTCATTCAGCACAATCTAATATGATTGTCTAAAATCTTTATTGAGTGTTTTGCTTCAAATTAATTGTTTAATTTTATTTACTATTCTCTAGACAATTAATTTCATACAAACAAAATTGATAAATCAAACTCGTTATGACCATTATGATTTGGTGAACTTTCTCGGTCTAACGAGTTTAAAGCATTAATGGATATGTAAAATTTCATTTTTACCCTTAAGTATGTAATATGTTTGAATGAACCTTTATAATCCCTATAAATGCAAAAAAAACAAATATAATGAAAAACTATACTCAAATCTCACATAAATTTGTTTACTTTTCTTTTGAAATAAACTGGATTCGTAAAAAGCAAATTATGAATAAAAACCATATCCAACAAAACAACCAATTAACATCCTAAAGTATTTCTAATCACGTTCTAAAAAAGCATTGTGGCAAAATCTTTTGTTTATCATCATCTTTGTCAATTTTTTAATTATTAATAATTGTAATATCATTGTTTAAAAATCATTAATATTAAATTTTAAGGCTACTGATAAAATATTAAAAACATTATTGGAATGCTTTACAAGATAACTCTGTTGAGGTTTGCTCGAACTTACTTCTCTAACAATAAGAAATATAAAAAACCTTGTAATAGAGACTATCTCAAATAAAGATCTCTACTCTTATTAAGAATGGAGAGTGTTATGCTCAAGTAAGAGATACCAAAATAGCTCTCATGTAAAAAGGATCAAAACATTCTTCACATGGGAGGGACAAATTACTCTCGTGTAAGAGGGAAACATAAAATACACCACCACTATTCTAACATCCATTCTATAAATACTCAAGCATTCATCAATGGGAATACAACAAAAATATGACATTTTTCCTTCTTTCTAAATCTCTACATAATATCATAGTATCTTCTGGGTTAATCTTTTGCCTCCACCAAATCGCTGCACAACGGTCAACCGAAGCCGTGGCTAAGTAAGGGCTGCTATGCAATAACCAAATAAGTTCATGAACAATTCTTTCTTTTATTTCTTTCTCTTTTCTTTTAAATTTTAAGCAACAGTTAATTTTTTAACACTATATTTAATTCCTTTCTATTAATATGTATCTTTCTCCTATAAATAATGCGTGTGAACAGTAACCATAAATAGAACTTATGAACAGTTGTACTGCCAATGACCATAAACAATACCCCATGACTTGGAATTCAACAAACTTTTTATCATCCTTACACCAACAATTCTCTCTTTAAAAAATACTTTCATTCTTTGTCTCTGTAGGTTACTTCTATTCTGTTATAGAATTAAATTCTTATAAACTATATCTCTTCCTTCTATTCTATTATGGGATTAAACTCCTATAAATTATCTCTCTTTCCTTGTATTATGCTTTAGGATTAAATTAATATAAACTACCTCTTTCCCCTTCCATTCTTAAACGAGTCTTTTATTTTTACTTTTTTTAAGAATTAATCTCGTTCTATTCTCAAATGAGACTTTTACTTTTCTACTTTATTAAATGGTTAATCGTCTTTCATTTCCAAATGTTACTTTTACTTTTTTACTTTATTTTAAGGGTTAATTCCCTTCTATTCCCAAATGAGTCTTTATTTTTGCTTTATTTCTATTTTGAAACTAGTTTTTATTTTCTATTTTCTTTTAAGATTTTCGCTTTTATTTCTCAAATTTTTTTTCCTTTCTACAACTTTATTTTTCTTCTTCTAATTTCAAAATTCTTCAAGCTTAATAATCAGAGCTAGTTTTTGACTTCCTTTTCCATCTTCAATTTTTTTGGGTTACTATTCAATAATTTCTTCTTGGTTACTGTTCAATGAAAAAGAATCATAGTGATACAAATTTCTTCAATTTCTTCTGGTTACTGTTCAATGATTTATTTTAGGTTCAATTATTTCTTCTCTTAACAAGATGGCTTCTTCTGCATACTCAATTTCTCTTCTTGAAGAATAAGATTGGACTTTTTTCTCAAACCTTCTACTTTTGACAAACAAGATTGGATTCTCCTCTCGGAGCTCCATCTTGCAAGGGCATGATAAAAAAAAAATCAAAAGATTTAGTTTAATTTAAATTTATTTGTTTTATGAATGACCCTTTTTGACTTTTTAACATATTAATTCTATTTTTCTTTTTAAGTTTATCTTTCAACTATTTTGATTTATTCTTATTAGGTTTATTTTTCCTGTTTTGGCTTATTCCTATTAGATTTATTTCCCTTTTAAGTTTACATTTTTTCTATTTTGGTTTATTGTAAACTCTATAAATACTCAAGCATTCATCAATGAAAATACAACAAGTAATGCAATATATTCTTTCTCTCTAAATCTCTACATGAAAAGCTTGTTTCTTTGTGCGAAGGTTGTGATAGAGATTTCTTTTGATCACCGGCCAGTTTACCTTTAGTTATGTCTACCTATTAAACCTAATGGTATCCGACAACAGAAGAAACATAGGCTTTGTTTTGAACCAGGTTGGCTACAGGACCTTAATTGTAAGAAAATTGTGCAACATAACTAGTATTAACACAAGCTAATCTGTCTTGTCAACATAAGTAATCATTATCATATTGTGTGATTGGCATGTCAACTATGGGGTGTTGTTCTTGGATGCATTCACAAGCTCAGAAGTGAAATTGATTTACCAACTTCAGCTCCTAACAACTTGGTAGATTCAGCTAGGCTGCAGTTAATGAAGATAGAGTTGCAATGACTACTGAAAAATGAAGAGGTGCATTGATTTCAAGGGGCAAGGGTTCATTGCCTTCTGTGGAGGGATCTTAATACTAAATTTTTTTCATGGTCGAACTTCTACAAGAAAAGCCAAAAATGAAATCTTCGTGCTTTTTGCCAATTTGATGAGTGGTGTGAGTCATTTAGTGGTTCATTTGATATTATTTTGGTACACTTTAAGGCTTTGTTTCAATCAATTCATCCGTCTGTAGTTAAGTTTTCAATCTTAGATTTCGAGTACTCAATATGTTTGGCTTAATGCCCCATTCATGGCCAAGGAGATTTGGATGACCTTATTTGATATAAGATTTAAAGCCCTAAGATTCGATGATTTTCATGTGATCTTATATCAATAATTTTGGGATATTGTCAGGGTAGATGTGGTTAATTTTTTTTTGGGAGTTTTAAATGAGGGTCGGTTATTAACACCAATTAATTTAACTTCGGTGTTATTACTACCTAAGACCGATTCACCAACTCAGTTTTCACAATTTTAACCTATTAGTTTTTGTAATGTCCTGTATAAGATTGTAAGCAATGTATTGGCTAATAGGATAAAATCAATTTTACCAGCTCTTATCTCACTTACTCAAAGTGCTTTTGTTCCTAGCTGGTTGATCTCTAATATTATTATCACCATGTTCAAGTTAATGCATTCTCTGAAGCGTAGATGGAATGGTAAGTTGGAATATTTGGCACTAAAATTGGATATGAATAAAGCATATAATAGGGTAGAATGCAATTTTTTATTGGCAATGATGAAGCAAATAGGTTTTACTAAGAGGTGGCAGCAACTAGTATTGGGTTGTCTTAGTACAATTCTAATTTTTTTTTTGTGAATGGTTCACCAACTAGTTAGGTGATTCTCTCTCGAGGATTATGTCAGGGGGATTTACTTAAGGATCTTTCTCCATATGTTTTTCTTATTTATACTAAGGGTCTCTTTTCTCTTTTGTAGCAAGCAGAAATAAGTAAGAAAATTTATGGATTTTCATGTTCTCTTAGGGTACATGTGTTACCCATCTATTTTTTTAAAGATGACTTGTTGGTTTTTTTGTCGATCCACCATTGTGTAGCTCTTAAGCGAGTTTTGGATGAGTATGAATGATTTTTTGGATAGCAAGTAAATTTTTCTAAATCCTTAGTTAGTCTAAATGTTATTAATGATTTACGATTTCAATTGCTGGATATTTTATGTATGAAGACTGATTCTATGTCACGTGGTGCGTATTATGGGCTCCCTGCATTCATTAGATTAAATAAGAGAGTAGTATTTTAGAGGTGTCTTCTGTTATAGTAGTGTCAGTAATTATCCATCGCTAGTTAAGCAGTATTAATTAAATTAGTAGCTCAGACAATTCTTATTGATAAGAATCACCATTATTTGATTCTTAATATCATATACAAATATTCAAAAATGATTTGTTGAATAAGAAATGGAAAACAAAATTAATTGTGTCAATCAATCATGTAATTATATTTATTTTTTTCTTTCTTTTTCTTCTTTCGATTTTATATATAAATAAAGTCTTTCTAAATATCATAAAAATAAGAGCTATAGTTTTAATTTTGTCTATATTATTATTATTTTTTCATGATATTAAAAAAGATTTGAATCTGTTTTAAGAGTCGTCTAGTATTTAAATTAAAATAAACACCATGTGATGATGGGCTGCTGTGAAAAGGGTTCTGGAATATGTTAGATTAGTTTTGGAGTGAGCTTAAGCAACAACAAAAAAGAGAGAAGAAGAGGAAAAGAAAACAAATTCACGATGAGGGGATAAAAAAAATTCTTTGAAGTGGGAAAATTTCTTTAATAAGTTTGAAAGAGATTCTTATGACATGTTCATATAAAAGAAAATTCATGACAAGATTATAGGAAAAATATTCATGACAAGATTATAAGAAAATTTTAAAATAAGATTAGAAGAAACTTGCTGCTAAGATTTACAATATCAAGCTGAGATTCTAAAAACTTTCTATCGCCGGCTTGAAGGAGGATAATAAGAATCATTATTGATTCTTAATATCACATGCAAGTATTCAAAAATGATTTATTGAATAAGAAATAGAAAACACAATTAATTGTGTCAATTAATCATAATTAGTCAAATATTTCCAAAATCATGTTATTATATTTATTTCTTTCTTTCCTTTTCTTCTTTCAATTTTAAGCATAAATAAAAGCCTTTCTAAGGCTCATATGAAAAAGAGCGATATTTTTAATTTTGTCTATATTATTATTTTTCTTTACTTATATATGCAATGTTTATGTTTAAACTTTTCGCCTTAATTTTTGGTCGATTGACTCAACTTATCCGCTCATTTTGGGGGGTACTAAAGATGGCACAAAAAAGGTTTACTAGTTACGATGAGATTCCCTAACAATGCCACACTATTTTACAGGATTAGGATTTAAAGATTTCACTCTTTTTAATAAAGCATTGTTAGCTAAGTAAGGTTGGCAACTCATGACTTCTTCTAATACACTGGGCTACAAAATTTTAGAAGTAAATATTTCCCAAATGCACTTTTATGTCCACATCTGTTTGCATCAAAAGTTCTTTGGTTTAGCATAGCCTTTTATAGCGTTGAGAACTTTTGAGTAGTGATGTATGGTGGCAGTTAGGTTATGGATCCTCCATGTAGCTTGCAAAAAAGGAGTTGGTGTCCAAGATGGTTCAGGTTTTGTTCATTTAGTTGCTACTAAGGTCTTGCTAGGTGGTTTTGATCCTTTTGTTGCTGAGTGTTTGGCCATTTTAGAGGGTTTATTGCTTGTTAAAGATGTTGGTCTATTAGGTAATTGGAATGAAATTGATTGTTTACAAGCAGTTGTTGCATTAATTCACAGTTCTTCCACGATATTGAAGGTAACATATTGGTTGCTATTGTTTAACTTTTGGATGAACTTGGGGATGTTCGATCCAATTTTGTCCGTAGAAAATGGAATATAGTAGTTTTTTTTTTTTGGCTAAGTAAGTGAATTGTATTAATTGTTCTATGGTTTGGGAAGTTTTGTTTTTAACACCTCGTTTTCTTAGTCTTTACATTCAAGCTGATATAGCTACTATTTCTACTTAATAAATTTTTATTCTATATTGTCAAAACAATGAGATAGCCACTTTTTCATACTCAATAAAATTTTATTCTATGTTGTCAACAAAATATTTCATTGGCCTTAAGCCTTTTTTTTTTCCTTTTTCTTTTCTCTCACTCTTTTCTTTTTCCTTTTGATGTTTGATTAGATGTCTATAGAAAGTATAAAGAAACAAAATTATAATAGATCTAAATTTACCTAACATTTTAATAAATATATATGCATGTCCTAAATTGTGTGACCTTCTTCACATATATTTGAATTGTTAATAGATCCAATATACTTTTTACAGCATGCATATGGGTAAGAGTCCAGTAATGCTTCGGAGAATCTCTCACATTTAATATAAAAAATAATTATTATGTTGGAAAAAAATTAAGTGACACTTTCCTCACTCACAAAAGTCCAATTTCGCCTTTACGCCCAACTTTCTTTATGAGCATTCTAACTCAAAAAGGACCACCTCAACTTACTGAGTATGAGTCTAGACACATGAACATCTATAACTCAAACTAGAAAGGCTATTGAGTGAGACCTACGCTAGGACACAGTCACTATTTAGTACTGTTGTCAGCGAACACATTATTGGAGATAAGTCACCAATCACGTCATCATTGGGCCCACTAACAAGTACACATGTTAGCAATATTCAAGCTCTACCATATCAGCATCAAGTTTCATCAATGGTCTAACTAGAGCCACGTCATCTAATGTTGGACCTAAGAATAAGGTCCAATGAGGGAAATCTCTAAAGATTCAATAGCAAGCCTCCATGTCAGCAAGTAACAAGCCTTTGTCCCCTGCTGACACACAGATCAAGCTATTTGAAGGAGTTGAGATAATCAAACACTTATTCTATTGGGCTTAGAGGGATAGAGTTTGTCGATCACTCAGTGGTCCTAATCCACCTAACCAAGCAGACTACTACAAAAGACACCATATTAGAAAGATACCTACTACTATAAACATCAGAGGGGCAATTATCCATATGTCCTACTGAGTTAGTTCTCAAAACTGTCCCTCATAATAAGAACGGTTCTCCAATTATATATCACAATTTGTCACCCTTGAGAGGTAATCTCCAAGCGGGCTCCATTCATGGTTAAGGCTTATCTCAAATTTTGAATAAAGGTATGAAAAAAATTCAAAACTAAGACAACAATTCTAGTAAGAGAAAATTCTCTCAATCTTCTCTCTAAACTCTCTATTTTCTATAAGGACGAAAACTCTAGGGATAAAATAACCACTAAGCCGCAATCTAACTTAAATGTCGGATATCACTGGCCATTCCACCGACACTTGCCACTTGCCTCATGTTTCTTATATTCCTCAAGTCTCCTAAGGCAGCCTAGCTCAAAATTGGTCCTTATCTCAATTCTCACTCAATATCGATTCCAACACTACTAAATTAGAGGTCCAAACCCAACTCTTGGCACCGAAATGCCCAATAGCTCAGATTTTTCCTTATTCTGCACTTCTCACACATTTGGGTAAGCCTCTGACAGAAAATCATCCTTAAAAATCTGTCATCATCTATGAAGTTTTTTAGAAAAGCCTACTTTAAGACGCCTTGTCAAATTCAACCAGCCAAGGGTTTGTAAAGACCCTCCATTATGTTTACAATGTTAAGGAAACTAGTTTTTGATCAGAAACCCATCTATTAAGAAAGTAGTTAAGGATTTAGAAGGACTTGTATAGTCCTTAAACACGTTAGGGGAACACCTAAAGGTTGCTCAATGGTCTATTCGATAAAGACACTTTTAGCACCGATAAGCATCTTTAAGAGTTCACTCATGAGTGTGTCGAATGATGATCAGTATAGTTAGAGACTGAAAAATAATAGAGACGAAAACCTGTGGGCTTACTCAACCAACTTATGCTCGCTCTTTTCATGACCAACTTAGGAGCCATAGCTCTTGGGAGCCCAACAAAATAGGCTAGTTAGCAAGAGTAAATCTATCTATATTTCTAATAAAGAGCTTAAATCTATCGTTGAGAGTAGGTTAAAAAGCTTCAAAGAGGGGGCCGAAGTAACCTTTCAAATGAGACCTTCAAGACTCACTCAATGTCAAATGCCAAATCCTCAAAAAAGGAAAACGACATTAAGGTAGACAATACAGCAGCTAAATGCCTTACAAAAATTAACAAGTTTAAACAAGATCTTAAAGATATTCACCGAATGAAGGATGTTGTAATAGGTTTCTTTTCTATGGGGGATACCATATCTCCCTTCACCAAAGATATTAGGAATGCGCCCCTACCTTGTAAGTTAAGGATGCCTCAGCTCATGAATTATAATGGTAAGACTGGCTGATAGCTCACTTAGAGCTCTATAGAGACCATATTCTAGTCTAGGGTATGAAAGAGGATACAATGTGTTGCATATTCTCTCACACTCTGTGTGGAATAACTTGAGCTTAGTTTTGAAGCTTGGACCTTATATCAATTTGCAACTTTGACTAATTATCTGAGGCCTGTCTTCTAGTTCTAGTATGCACGAGATAGGCCAAGGACCCTTCCATTCTGATATATGTTAGAAAAAGAGAGTTTGAGTCCCTCGAAGACTTCATTTAGAGTTTCTACAAAGAGGTTATTGATATAGGCATTTTTTGTGCTAAGGAAACACTCATAAACTTTTAAAAAAATATCGGGCTTGAGAATTTATGGTTTTCTTTCCAAGAGTTAGAATAAAACACTATGGTAAGGCCTATGCCCGAGCCTTAAAGTAGATTGAGATAGATGAGAAGTCCCTAGTGAAGAGGCAAGAAGAAAAAAGAAATAGCTCTCAACTTAAAGAGAGACCAAAGAGAGCTGAACTAACCTTGATGCCACCACCTGTGCCTATGAGACATCGGTAGCGAAAGAACCCAACTCCCTTGAGGTCACCTCTCTTACTGCCTAAGTTTAACAAGGCAAGCCCACAGCAAACCATGAAGGTGTCACAATTCCAGTTCTACACCCTACTAAGCACCTTTTGAGAAAATATATTTTTTGCCATTAGAAATAAAGAATTGCTTCATAAGCCCATAACCATAAAAAGAATCCTATGATCGAAGGAGTAAGTAAAAATATTATGATTTCCATAAAATGTGGCCACCATACCACTAAATGCTTCGAATTGTAGGAGTATATTAAGGCCTTAATAAAAAAATAACCTATTGAAGGAGTTCCTAAGTGAGGTGAGGAATGCTTAGTGAGAGTCAGACAGTGATCAAGAACATAAGCATAAGGGTGAATGAAGTATGTCTGAGAAGCCCAAGTTGAAGAACATCCCTAAGGTCAATGTGATCTCTAAATGTACAACTAGAATAGGAGCCTCCAAAAGTGTAGTGAGAAACTTTGCTCGAGAAACAACATGAGACATTATTGAAGGAATGCAAATGCACGTTACTCACCATGCACCTCTTGAGTCGATTCCCTCATATACTCTGATTATACTCACTAAGGATGACTATCAAGAGTTATGTTTGTCCAAGATAATGCTCATGTAGTCACCCTGAAAATAGGCACCAGTAAGGCTGCTCATGTGATGGTAGACACTGTGAGCTCAGTAGAGGTGCTATATAAAGATGCACAAGATAGGGATTAAGTGCCCTAAGCTATCATATATTTCCAGTCCATTGTATGGTGTTTAAGGACAATGTGATGCCCCTCGGATCCATCACCCTTCTTATCTTTATTGGTAGTGCTCCAAACTCTATAGTCCTTATGATTGACTTTCTGGTTGTAGATCAACATAATGCCTATGATATGATCTTGGGTTAAACCTTTTTTATAGTAACCCGAGCTATTATCTTCATGTATCACCTAGTGATGAAGATCACAGTAAATAGAGAGGTAGTCACTATAAAAAGTGATCAAAAGCAGCTAAAAAATGCTATGCAATTATTGTGAAGCAAAGTTACTAGATTGCCACACTTAACGTGAGAGAAAAGAGTGAGCAGAAGCGGGATGAGATCACTAAAGAACTTATCTCAGTATCTATCTCCTTGAGTGATCTGAGTAAGGCTATCAAGATAGGTAAGCTCTAACCACCTTTAAGGGAGAATTAATAAGTGCATTTTATACATTATATTATATCTCTTCTAAACTTGATAATTGTTTAATGTAACTGAGAATACATCACTTTGTATGTGTATTAATTTTATTTTCTAGGTTTTAAATTAATGAAGCTATTTGGAATGGAAATTCACAGAAAATAAATATAAACAAATACGCTACAGTACCAATGAACAAAGGTGATGAATAGTAGAGGTGCTACAATAACTTGGTACAGTACCAAGGTATTACAGTGCTTGGCCTTTAGGCGCCTAAAAGTGGCACCCAGGCACCAAATCGGGCAGAATGCTTAGCCCCAGCACTAAACGATGGTCCCTAAGCGTCATTACCTATTTTATTACCCATGTTCTTGCCCTAATTTAAAGCCTATAAATACTATTTAACCACTTCTCACATTATCAAACGAAAAAACAAAATAGAGAGAGAAATTAGAGTTTTTAGTGAGAGAAACACCATTGAAGCTTGGATTAAGGGAGATGAGTGAATATTGAAGGCTTCCAAGGGCTTCTTAAACTAATTCCTTCTTTCTCTCTAACTCTTTAACATTTAATTCATGTTTGTGATTGTGATTTGTGTTAATTTGAACATGAGTACTTTTGTTAATATTTGGATTGATGTATTTGGGTATTTTATTATAGATTGCTAGATTATATGTTCTAGGATTTGATGGAACTCTATTGAATAAAATTAGCACCTAGGCACCAAATCGGGTAGAATGCTTGGCCCCCAAGCACCAAAAAGTGGTGCCTAAATGCCATCACCTATTTTATTAGCCATGTTTTTGCCTTAATTCAAAGCCTATAAATACTAATTTTTAGCCACTTCTCACATTATCAAAGGAAAAAATAAAATAGAGAGAGAATTTAGAGTTTTTAGTGAGAGAAACACCATTGAAGCTTAGATTGAGGGAGATTATTGAAGGTTGAAGGCTGCCAAGGGCTTTTCAAACTAGTTCATTCTTTCTCTCTAACTCTTTCACATTAATTCATGTTTATGATTTGTGTTAATTTGAACATTAGTACTTTTGTGAATATTTTGGATTGATGTATTTGGGTATTTTCTTATGGATTGCTAGATTATATGTTCTAGGACTTGATGGAACTCGATTGAACAAAATTAGCACCCAAGCACTAAATCAGACAGAATGCTTGACCCCCAAGCACAAAAAAGTGGTGCCTAAACGCCATCACCTATTTTATTAGCCATGTTCTTGCCTTAATTTGAAGCCTACAAATACTAATTTTTAGCCACTTGTCACATTACCAAAGGGAAAAATAAAATAGAGAGAGAATTTAGAGTTTTTAGTGAGAGAAACACCATTGAAGCTTGAATTGAAGGAGAGTATTGAAGATTAAAGGCTACCAAGGGCTTCTCAAACTAGTTCCTTCTTCATCTCTAACTCTTTCACATTAATTCATGTTTATGATTTGTGTTAATTTGAACATTAGTACTTTTGTGAATATTTGGATTGATGTATTTGGGTATTTTCTTATGGATTGCTAAATTATATGTTCTAGGGCTTAATGAAACTCTATTGAACAATATGTGTTGATGTTGTTATGTGATTAATGACTATTTTGTGTTATTCATTTAAACTTTGTTTTGTCTTTAATGCTTCTAATTGCATTGAAAAATGAATTGGGTGATTTAAACAAATTGAGTTTTCACTTAAGAAAGTCTAACCCATATGTTGGTTGTAAAAAGCATAGCTTTGGGTTTGTTGAGTTAAAAGACTAATGAACTTAGCATAATCATATTAGGGTAGCTTAATGCATGTATGTATAACGGGTTAGATAGGGATATCAACCTAATTGTATATATATATAGGGTCTCATTCGACATTCGGAAGAGGTATTGAGAGTAATCGTACACCCTTGACTAGTGAATGCATAAAATTAGTTATTAGTCACTAATGATAAATATCATAAAAACAATAGAGGGAAATCAAGTCTCTAGAACCCATTTTCATAGAACTCTCATATCTTTAATTTATCAAGTTATTTAATTTTAAGTAGTTTTAATTCTATAATTCAACTTATCATATAGATTAGCCTATATAAAGTTAGGTTACCAATATCGCAGTACCTAGCTTTAATTTAGGACACAATCCTTATGGGAACGATACTCACTCATCACTTTATCACTTGCTCATAACTCGTGCTCTTGCGGTTATAATTCGCATGTGTATAATTTTACAAACAAGTTTTTAGCACCGTTATCGGGGATTGTAGATTTTGAATTTATGCTAATATTGTGGATATGTAACTTGATTTTAATTTAAGTGTTTTATTTTTCTTTATTCTTTTTAGTTGTGGTTTTATTTTGGTTGTTTAAAGGTGTATGAGAAAAGCTCGTAGATTATAGCTTTTTCCTTTTGATTTGAAAGTTAAGCGTACTTTTTGAAGGTTTAGGAGAGAAAGAAGAGATCAATCTCAAGTTATGGTCGATGAAGTCAACAACAACCAACAACCATGGGCATTGAGGAACTATTTTAGGCTTGTGGTTAATGAGAACTATTCAAGGATTCGGTGCTAAGTAATTCAAGCCAATAATTTTGAATTGAAGCTGGCCCTTATTAACATAGTTCAATAAAATCAATGTGGGGGATTGCCAACCAAAGACCTGAATGTGCACCTTACAATATTCTTGGAGGTTTGTGATACTATCTGTTGGGATTTGTGCTCAAATGCCATCCCGTTATTGTATGAATATTTTATTTTGTGATATTTATACAGTTTATTATTTGTTAAATTGCTAATTACTATTATTAAATAGTTCAATGCTTGTGACGCTACAGACATTATATGATTTGAAGGAGTTCAAATTTGGTCTAAAGAAGTTTAGATCAATACCAAGAGTTAGAATCACTGAAAATTATAAATGCTAAAGAGTTAGCATCTTATATTAATCAGTGAAGTCTAAAAGTTAGAATCTTGTCTGTGATGGTACAGAGACCTGAGAATACATTAGTAATAACATAGTTGCAATAAGAGCTAAGAAATGTTATTATACAAGTCTATTCTAAAATTATATATTCCTAGTCTTAATTCACCAATGCAGGTCTATCGGTGGAATTCTTTTACATAGATCAGTGTATACTATACCTAGATGGTTATTCTTAGCTAACCATAGACTTACTGAAAGTTCGTATAGTATACAGGTGTTCTGTAAGGACTGAATAGAGTCAACGAGGACCCCAATAGACATCCTATGAAGTCGTCAATGGAAGGTTCTCTCGAGTTGAGTAGTATACGTGGTCCTTGACCTGAGTACCATAGTGGGCTTGTAAGTGATCCACTTTTACATAGATCAGTGTATACTATACCTAGATGGTTATTCTTAGCTAACCATAGACTTACTGAAAGTTCGTATAGTATACAGGTGTTCTGTAAGGACTGAATAGAGTCAACGAGGACCCCAATAGACATCCTATGAAGTCGTCAATGGAAGGTTCTCTCGAGTTGAGTAGTATACGTGGTCCTTGACCTGAGTACCATAGTGGGCTTGTAAGTGATCCATTATGCTTTTGTTTCACACATGTCACAGACCTTTCATGGTATGACCACTGGGTGTCACTGGGTATGGTCCGATGCTTATGGAGTTTAGTGTGTACAGATATGGAATCTGTCAGCTTACATGGATGAGTTAATATATCTGGATGCTCAGAGACTGTAACTTAGAAAGTCTTATGTTCATAAGCAACGGACCCAGGAAAAGAGTTTCCTACGGGGTTAAACAATATTATAAAAGTGTTTGCATATATTGTTTATTAAGATACATGTCTGGAGATAAGTTCACGGATGAGCACATAGGGATTTAACAGTAGTGATCTATATCTTTACTCTTCCAGGATATAATTGGCAAAAGGATTATACGTATGTGCTATGACCTCAACTTATATGGTCTACTACACTGATTTGTCATATCCGTGACTTGTGCATGGGGTATCGATCTCGGACTCACAGAACAGTTCTGTTTGAAAAATAGGGAGTGGACCTAGAGAGTCTCATAATCTGAAGTGTACTCGTTGTGCATTGGGGCAGCGTAACGGATTGAATAGTTCGATCTAGAAAATTTCAACGGACCGGACATTTACTTCGGTTTTCCTCCGGTCATACACGTGTCAAGACTTAAGAGTTAAGTACATCAATTAGTTAACAATTAGTTGTTAACCAATGGGATGTTGACACATTGCACATGTGGGCCAATTATTGTTTGATTTAAAAATTACCAAAATGACCTTATTTCTTGGACAAATAATATCATTATTTTATTCATTAAAATATTTATTGAATAAAATAATAATAATAAATATGATATTATATAAATTGAAATCAAACAATTAATTTATTATTTAAATTGGCATGTGTTTCTACCATGATTTAATATGATTAAATCATTTGTTTAATATTTATTAAATAATAAGATAAGGTTAAATGGGTGACATTTGTTAATGGTAGGCCTTAAGATGTTTATTGATGAGAAAGTGTTTTCTTATTTGGCCTAGATTAAGGCTAAGTTCATTTAAATGATATTCTATTTTGTTTTGTTTTAATTTGATTTATTGTAAGATAATAATAAACAAAAACTAATGGCAAACATAATGGATGCCATTAGGTGAAAAAATGAAAGATAATAATAAACAAAATATTAATGGCAAACATAATGGTTGTCATTAGGTGAAAAAATGAAAGATAATAATAAACAAATAAAATAGCAATTAGTTGCTCAACTAACCATTAAAAATTTGTGCAAGGGGTTAAGTAAATGGAAAAGAGAATTTTGAAAGGCTAAGTGTTAGAAATTCTCTCAAGTATTGAGAGCAAAAACACCTCTTCCATTTTTCCTTCTATTTTTGGTCACCTATATTACAAGGTAGAAACAAGGATTCAAGAGTTGAATCTTTTCCTAGCTTCCTCAAGCCTACCTGTTAAGGAACTAGAATTATGAATGGGTTACTTCAAGACGGGTACTCCGGTTTGATAATATACCAAAGGCTTGACAATGTATTATTTCTCAATCTTGAAGTATTTTATATTTATGAGATAACATATAATGTTTACTTGTGTTTATCATTATGAATTTTGTATTCCGCTCATCCGTTGCGCATGTATGTATGAGATACATATACTATATTTGAATGATAGACACAAACCCACATGCATGCACCTTAGATTTAAAATCACTCACACTATCAAGTTAAATGGAGTCACAGATGATTCCATTTGCCTATGCTTATTCCCTTCCTCTCTTAGGGATAAGGCAAGGCGATGACTTCAATCATTGTAATCGAAAAGTATCACAATATGGGAAGAGCTTGCTCAATGGCTCCTTATCACATTTTTTCCACCATCTAAGACTTTGTAGGGAGATAGTATAATTTAGGCAATTGGATTTCGAGCCTTTTTATGAAGCTTGGGAGCGGTTTAAGGACCTTATTCGGAGATGCCCCCCACGTGAGTACCAAGATTGGTTCTAAGTACAAATCTTCTACAATTAACTAAATGAGAAAATAAAAACTATTATAGATATAGCGGCGGGTAGTACATTGTTGTCAAAAATCGTGGAAGAAGCTCAAACTTTGTTGGAAGAGATGGCATGCAATAATTACCAATGGCCTAATGAGAGATTAATTGTGAGGAAGGCCGTTGGAGTACATGAAATTGATCTAATTGTTGCATTTTCGACTCAAGTTTCAACATTGATAAATCAAGTTTCTACACTCTATACTAGAGAGTCTTCTTCAAACAAGAATCCAATAACAATTACTAGTGTGTCTTATACTAGTGAGGGTGGTAAGTCGGAGCATATGCAATATATCGACAACATAAATTTCAATTATCGAAATAACAACATGCCACCTCATATGGCTACATATTATCATTTTGGGCTTAAAAACTATGAGAACCTCTTCTATAGTCCAAGAAATGCTTTGCAGCCTTCACAAGGGATTAATCAACCAATAATTGAGAAGAAGTCTTCACTAGAAGATATTTTAAGAATCCTTATTATTAAGATTAAAGAGAGTTTTAGCAAAGATGAAGCTTGGCTTGATAATATAAAGGCACATTGCAACATGAGTGCCACTATGAAGTCACTAGAGAAGCAAGTTGGCCAAATTTCCAATGAATTTAAAGGTTAATCTTCTTGAAAATTTTCAAGTAACACGGAGACCAACTCAAGAGAGCATTGCAACAATATCACTCTTAAGAGTGATATGGTAGTAGAAACTTCAAAGAAAAATAGGGTTTAAGGTGAAGAAAAAAAAGTTGTTGAGCCATCTAAGATGAATCACAAACCCAACTCCATTTCCATCTTGGACAATCCTCCTATCATTACCCCACCATTACCTTATCCTCAACACTTGTACAAAAAAAAGTTAGATGATCAACCCTTCATTATCCTTGACAACTTTAAAAAAATTCTTTTATGGATGTCATGAAGTAAAAGGCAAACTATATGAAGTTCATAAAGGAAGTAATATTGAAGAAGAGAAAGTTAGATGACTATGAAACAGAGAGGCTAATGGAGGAATGTAGTGCAATCCTTCAAAGAAAGTTACCTCAAAAAATGAAGGATTTGGGTAGCTTGACTATCCCTTGCATTAGTGGAGAGACCACTTTTGAGAAAGCTTTTGTAACCTTGGAGCAAGCATCAATTTCATGCCCATGTCCATTTAAAACAAGTTGGGTCTTGGTAAGGTGAAGCCCACTGCGATTTCTTTGTAATTAGTAGATATATCTCTCACCTATCCATTAGGTATCATCGAACATGTGTTGGTGAAAATGGATAAATTCATCTACCAGTAGATTTTATTATTTTAGATATAAAGAAAGACTATAAAGTTCCAATAATTCTTGGTCAGCCATTCTTAGCTACTGAAAAGGTTCTTATAGACATAGAGAGATGAGAGATGAAAATGAAAGTGTAAGAGGAGACAATCACCTTCAAGGTCTTTAAAGAAGTTAAATTGCTAATAGAGAAGGACGAATGTTTTAGAATAGAGGGAATGTACCTAAGTAATGAGTAACAACCCTTACAAGTCAAGAAGATGGATGATGTTCATCCCTAAATAAAATAGAAGTTAATAAGGCATAAGGTGAAAAGAAAGAAGAGGCGTGGCTTACATTTTAAAGAGAAGTTTAGATACATTGGTCAAGAAAGCTCTTTTATTCATTATCTTTTAAAATCTTTGCCGAAAAGGCAAGTTAAACTGGTTAGAGTCCATTATGAGAACTTTGATCAAAGAGTTTGGGAAGCTTAAGAAGATAAATGTTGACATCCATACACCTCAACATGCTTTTGACATCTATTTTGATCCCCCGTGAAACCAAAAGACGTCAAGCCAAATACGTTAAATCAAGCACTTCTTGGGAGGCAACCCAAGTAAATTTTAATTTTTAATTTCAATCTTATTTTTTAATATTTTTTTTATTATTTCTTGTAGTGTGTTAAAACAGTAAGTCAGCACTTTATAAAGCATCAAAAAATGAAGAAAGTAGAGCCAACAAGGTATAACCCAATAGAGCTCAAAATAAAAGTCAAGCAAATTGAGGGCTTTGAGCTCTAACTCAAGCAACAACTTTAGCGCCAAGATTTGAGCACTACCGTACTAAGACATTGACTATAAGGGAAGTCTCTTTTACTCATTCTCATTTTTGTCATTGTGGATAATGTAAACTTTAATTTTGGGGGTGGGAAATACTATTCAGTGTTCATTTATCGTGTTTAATCATCTTTACTTTTTATAACTGTTGTTTTTAGTTGTTGTGTCATGCATGCAAATTTATTTTTCATTTTCACCTTTAGTTGTGGATTGGTTGAATGATAGTAGTCAATGATATGAAATAAAAACATGAATTCAAATTCTACTTTCTTTTGGAAACAATAAATGTTGTGATTGTTTACTTGGTAATTTAGGACAAGTTCGACTTCACTTTATGACCACTTGATATTTTGAGTACGTAGCTAGAATCATTTAGTTTTTATACTTAGAATAGTTGTATGCAAAATAAGAATAATTAGGGTCTCAAAAACACACTAGAACTTGTTTGAGCATCACTCAAGGTGAAATCCTAAGGCATGCGTAATTGAGTATATGATTTTAGGCAATCTTTAGAATGATTGACCCTTTCAAGGCAACATTTGTATAGTTTTACCCTTAGTCACCCTCGTCGAGCCTAATACCTGCTTTATTTTGCTAACCATATCATTATCTTAGCCTTTATTTTATTATCCTTTATAGTACCCATCATACCATTAGTATAACACTCATTTTATAGAGTTGTGAGAACTTTTGAAAATATAGGGGTGGATTAAAGAATGGTTATAGATTTGGTTATAAATTTTAGTTATTCTATCATGAAAAGTTTATGTTTAGGGGTATAATGACTTTTATATGTTTATTTTAAAAAAAATTAAAAAAAATAAAACAAAAATCCCAAAATAATTGGAAGAAAAAAAAATGAATGAAGAATCAGTTGCTATACTCATAACTTAAAAAAAGAACAACAAAATAGTAAGGGAATCAAAGAAATAAGTTTGGGGGAAATTGGGTAGAATCTGTTTGTGTAATCTTTAGAGGAATGTGTGTTTATGGTATGAGTTGAGCCAAAATTGATCCATTTTATCCTACCCTTACCTTAGCCATGCATTATAAGCTAACTAAAGTCTTATTTGATCCTTGATTATATGTGTGCCTACATTAGTAGAGAGTGATGCGAAAAACAAGCATATAAAATGTTAATTAAATTTAAAAAAAACTCATAGAGACCATTTCATTATTTTGTGTGCATAAACTAATTTGAGTGCACGTGATTGATGATTTTAGCTATTCACACACACATCAAGTAAGTTAATTGTGGGTTAGAATAAGTGTTGGATTAATATGTTGAACGACTATAATGTTTAGACTTTCTTTGAGGATAGTAGTTATGAGAAATTTTTGAGACAAATTATTCATCATTTTCCAGCCCAATATTGTGTCTTATTATAATTTGTTGTCATTTTTAGCTTTTAATTGTGAGATGTGCTTTCTTACTAAAGGACGAGCAAGTATTTAAGTTTGGGAGAATTTGATAAGTGCATTTTATACATTATATTGTATCTCTTCTAAACTTGATAATTGCTTAATTTAAATAAAAATATATAGTTTTTTATATGTGTTAATTTCATTTTGTAGGTTTCAAGTTAATGAAGCTATTTAGAATGAAAATTCAAATAAAAAAAGCAAAAAAACAAATATGCTACAGTGCCGATGACCAATGGATGTGCTATAGTACCGGGACAGTGCTGAGGTACTACAGTGCTCAGCCCCTAAGTGCCAAAAAGTGGCACCTAAGTGCCAAATCGAGTAGAATGCTTGGCACTCGGGCACCAAAAAGTGGCACCCAGGTGCCACCACCTATTTTATTAGCCATATTCTTGCCCTAATTTAAATCATATAAATACTATCATTTAGCCACTTCTCATATTATCAAAGGGGAGCACGAAATAGAGAGAGAATTAAGAGTTTTTAGTGAGAGAAACATCATTGAAGCTTGGATTGAGGGATATTATTGAAGATTGAAGGCTTCTAAGGCTTCTCTAACTAGTTCCTTCTTTCTCTCTAACTCTTTTGCATTTAGTTCAAGTTTGTGATTGTTATTTGTGTTATTTTGAACATGAGTACTTTTGTAAAGATTTAGATTGATGTGTTTGGGTATTTTCTTATGGATTGCTAGATTATGTATTCTAGGACTTGATGATTTTCTATTGAACAATATATGTTGATGTTGTTATGTGATTAATAACCATTTCGTGTTATTCATTTATATTTTGTTTTATGTACTTAATACTTCTAATTGCATTGGAAAATGATTGGGATGATCTAAACAAATTGGGTTTGTACTTAAGAGAGTCTAACCCATATGTTGGTTGTAAAAAGCATAGCTTTGAGTTTGTTGAGTTGGAAGACTAATGAACTTAGCGTAATCATATAAGAGTAGCTTTATGCATGTATGTATAATGGGTTAGATAGGGATATCATCCTAATTGTATATGCTTATGGTCTCATTTGATACTCGAAAGATATAATAAGACTAATCGTATACCATTGACTAGTGAATGCATAAGATTGGTTATTAGTCACTAATGATAGAAAGCATAGAAACAATAGAAGGAAATCAAGTCCCTATAACCTATTTCTATTGAACTCTAATATCTTTAGTTTACCAAGTAATTTAGTTTTAAGCATTTTTAATTTTATAAATCAACTTATCATTTAGATTAGCTTAGACAAAGTTAAGTTGCCAACATCACAGTACTTAGCATCGATTTAGGGCATAATCTTTGTAGGAACGATACTCACTCATCATTTTATTACTTGCTCACAACCTATGTATTTGCGGTTACAATTCGTATGTGTATAATTTTACGAATAAGTATACAGATGTTTTTTGTTTTGTCTTATGAGGATATGCTCGAGATTGATCCAAAACTAGCATATCACAGCTAAATATATATCCTAGCCGCAAATTAGTCAAGCAGAATAGAAGGTTTTTCATCCAAGAAATGAACAAAGCTATTGAGGCTGAGGTGGACAGACCACTCAGTGCCGACTTTATCCAAGAGGCTGGGTTTTTAAAGTTATACTAGTAATGAAGGAAAATGAGAAATGATGCATGTTCAATGGCTTCACTGACCTCAATAAAATCAATCCTGAAGACAACTTCTTTATGCCCCGAATAGATCAACCGGTTGATGCAACCTTAAGGCACGAGCTCCTAAGCTTCAATGACATCTTCTTAGGCTACAACCAAATTAGGATGTATGGCCCGAGTAAGGATAAGACCAACTTTATCACCCAAAGAGGCCTATATTGCTATAAGGCAATGCTTAAGATGATAAAAATACTCGTAAACCCCTTAAAACACACCTGCATCGGGAATGATTTGGTAAAGCTGGAAGCGGGTTTGGTATACAACATGAAAACTTGTAGCAGATTCGGTACGGGTACAGGTTCAATATAAAATTCACGGATATTGTTATGGGTATCTGTATACTGGTAAATATTGTATTTTACTTTTTTTAGAGAAAAATAATTTTTTTTAATAATTTAAAGTTAAAACTTAAAATGTAATAATTTAAAGTTATTACTAATTTACTTTTCTAAGGTTAAGCACCTAAACTTCCTCTACTCTGCAGCCATCTCCTTCACTGTAGCAAATTTTAGATTTTTTCACTCTCATCTTCTTCTCAATTATTCGATTTGTTTTGTTTGTCTTATAATTTTAATTAATGGATGATTTTATTATAATTTTTGTATTATTAATTTTTTTTAAAAGACAGTTTTGGTTTTTTTACAAAATTTGTTTAATTTTATCTTATTGATATCTATTATGTTTTCATATAATAACTTTTTCTTATTATGTAAAATATTTTGATTTTTTTTATACTGTTGTCATCAATTTTTAATGTTTTCTTATTGAGCAGATAGAGATTGGTAACAACTTATTATTTTCAACAAGTGATGAAAACTCCATGCTAGTACTGCAAATGAATTTCCAACAATGAAAGTTAAGATGGATTCATTCCAAACACCAACGACACTTTAAAAACTTACAAGTAATATGGGTTTAATTGCTATATTTTGATTGATAATATTTTTAAATTAATGATATGATTATAAATTTATAATTGCTATATTTATAAATTTTTATTTAAATTAAGCTTATTATTTTATTTTTTATTATATAAATCTAAAACCTACTTAACATCTGCGGATAACCCGTTGCAGGTTTGGTAGTGAGTAAAAACCCGCTAAAGCGAATTAAGTAATGAAACTCTAAAACTACAACAGATTTGGGAAAGATTTAATATTTTATTTTTCAAGTAGATGCGGGGTACGAGTTTAGGGGTATTTGTCCCAAACCTGGTCCATTGCCATCTCTACGGGTTCTGGTATTTTATTTTTCAAGGAGATATGAGTATGGGTTTAGGGGTATTCGTCCCAAACCCAGTTCACTACCATCCTTAGGCAATGCCTTTTAGGCTCAAGAACGTTGAAGCCACATACTAGCACTTAGTGAACAAGCAAATTCGGAGAATATTATAGCAATAAGGAAAATAAAGATTCCTAAGACAGTTAAAGACATACAGAGATTTGCTAGACTAGTGGTCGTACTGAGCAAGTTCATCTCTAAGGTTGCTAGTCATTGCCAACCTTTTTTCAAAGTTTTGAAGGCTAAAAAGAAAGTCAGAACTCTTGAGTGTGAGGAGGACTTTAAAATTTTAAAGCATTATTTGGAGGAGGCTTCCTTGCTCACTAGTCTACAACCTAGTGTTGTATTATTCATGTACTTAGTTATGTTCGAAACTGTAACCAGCTTAGTATTGGTGAAGAAGGAAGACGATGGAGTTTAGAGGCCAATCTACTGCATCATTAAAGCTTTAGTCAATGCCGAGAAGAGATATCAATCTACTGAAAAGTATGTGTTGGCTATGATTGAAGTGGCAAGGATGCTGCATCCTCACTTTTAAGCCTAGACATTATAATGCTAACTATTTTGCCACTAAGACAGATTCTTTAAAAGATAGATGTGTCTGGATGACTAATGAAATTGTCATACAAGCTAAGTGAGTTGAACATCACTTACAAGCTAACCCATTTGGATGGTAAATAAGTGAAGTACCCCTGAAATGCAGCTCAACTTCATAAGTATTATCAATGAATGGCAGACATATCTATTTTCCACTTTGTTTTTTTTTTTCCAAACTTTTTCTAGTTGTTATCTCCAACCTTTTCGCAGAGCTCAATGATACTTTCAACAAGCCTAATTGTGTGTGTTAATTCTAGAAGTCCTTGTAGATAGAGTAGGTCCTTTTGACTGCCATTGCATAACAACTCCTTACCATCTTTTGATCTTCAAACATAACACCTATCCCCTTTTCCACTGGGAACTTAAGCTTTAGGTAATGTATGGAGAGAGTTGAATTGGCATTTCTCATGATAGGCTGCCAAAGTATAATTTTGTGTAGGAAGGGCTGATCGACCACCACAAAGCTAATCATGATAAGTTTAACATAGGACCTTCCTCTAAGGTCATGGGTAGATTCACTAACCTAAGAGGCATAACCTAGCTATCCTTAAACCCTTGTAGGGGTGTTTGTGTTCCCTTTATTTCCAGATCCTTAATGTTTATCTCATCTTAGGTCTTCTTAAAAATGATGTCAATCAAGCTCATTGGATCAACAAACACTTGATTTACCTCTATGCTAATCACCTGCATCGTGACTACTAGCACATCGTCATATAGGTAGCTTACCTTTCTGGTATCCTCCTCAATGAGCATAATGAGAACCTTTTGCATCTGTAATTTTTTAGCAACTGAGATATTACACATCATTTGGTGTCCTACCATAGAATACCTTAAATAATTTTTCCTCTATTGGTTAAAGTCTTTTCTAGTATTGGTCCTCCCTAGATGATCATAGTAAATTTTGGTTGGGTCAAAGGGATGAACCTATGAATCTGGGCTACCTAGGGCTAGGTCTTCATTTTCTTATACCTCGAATTTGTTCCTGATTTCTTCAGGCCAATATGATCTATCTAGCTATGAAAATAATTAATCTGAGGAGTCTGTCCTCGAATATTTGGTAATCCAAAATGGGGTTCTCTCTCCTTCTTTAGGGAACCTCATTATTAAGGATCTTGATCTTTTTATGTCCTGAGGTCAAGTATGCCATCGAGTGACATCATTTGATGACATTTTCTTTGTTTCCTCCTCTTCTTTAATAGAGATGTACTTAGGTGCCTCATTGTAGGTAGACACTTAGCTTAGGACATGGGTCTCATAAAGGTAATATAAAAAGTGATTCAATTTTAACTCAGCCTTCAAAGCTTTCAAAGCGATTGGCTAGATCATCTCCCTCTAAAATCTTTGCAAGTACTCCCTCAGGCTCTTAGTTTGCCCTTATTTGATTTCTTTACATTGTTAGGGATTTTATGAAGTATCTTAATACCTACAAAATATTGCGCAAATTCATTAGCGGGCTGGCTATAGGAAGAGATGCTACTTTACTTTAAACTTAGATACTAGAGGAGAGTGATGGATAACAAATCTGTGATATTATCCACATAATGGTTGGGGTTTAATACTCCTTTATATGTAGGGAGGCTGGGTAATCTGAACCTCACTGAAAGCTCCATATATCTCAACTTATGTCACAATATTTTAACCATTGGTTAATGGTCAAAATGACCGTTGATCAAACAGTCACATTTTTTAACTGTGGTTGCCTATAAAATGGCACCCATGGTCCCCCCAAATGCCAACTCTCCTTCTACTCTCTCAAATCTCTCTTAAATTATTTCAACTCTTTTTCAAAAGTATAATCTCTAAAAATTACTTCCTTATTTTTCAATTTTCATTTATTCAATTATAAATTTCAACACTCAAATTTATTATCTATACAATGGTAAGTTTCAAACTTCAAATAAATTTGAAAAATTTCCAATGCCATCCCAAATTTGTAATAGTCAATCTACTTCCATAACTAAAAATATTGAAAGTATTAGGAAACCAAAAAGAGGTCAAACATCAAATGTTTAAAATTATTTCATACTAGAGACTCATATAGTTTTTGAAAAAATAAAAGAGAAAACTATAAGTTTTGTGGTAAAGCAATAGAAGGCAAAAGTGGAGGTGGCACCGGGCATTTGAATCAACATTCTAAGGTATGTTTGCCGAAATATAGTCCAAATAAATCAACTCAAGTTGAACTTGCCTAAAGTGTTCTTGAAGAAAATCATTTCACATTCTACTATAATCAACAGTGCATGCATTCTGGATTAGCTAGATACATTGCAACTAATGAACATCCTCTCTCACTCGAGGAAGATAAAAGGTATGAAAATTTTATAAGAAGTTACATTCAATACAACTTCTCTCATGTTCCAAGAAATACTGTTAAAAATGATATTTTCACAGCATATCATCAAATTAAACAAAAACTAATTGATGAAATCTCACAATTTAAATGAGTGTTTGCTGTTACTTTTGATTGTTGGACGGGTGCTAATAATTTGTGCTGTATTTATGTTAAGCTGTATTATATTGATAATGAATAGTTATTTCTTTTCATGGACTAGAATATCCATACATAGCTAATGTTGTTTTTAATTCTTTAATAAATATTTTGAGAGAAATTTAAATTCTTGAGAAACTTATTAATATTACTTTTTGATCATGCAAGTACAAATACTGCTGCTATAGATTTATTTTCAATTCAATTAAAACTTGCATGTGGTTCAAGTTTTTTTTCATTTGAGGTACATTGTATTTTTGCCCTTACTCGGTAGTTTTGCAGTAGATTTTTTTGGATGTTTTCTAAGAATCAATGCAAGACGTTTTCTTGATTAAAAAATAAATAAAATTATGTTTTCTTTCACAACCGAAAAACTATCCTCTGATGAATTGTATACTCATTGGAATTATACCAATGAACAAAATAAGAAAAACGTTTATAAATCAAAGGAGCGTTGGTCAGACTTACTTAATAGGGGAGATGCCTCTGAAAATAACATACCCAATATTAGAGGGGCATCAATGGCACATTGTAACTGAATGTGATCCAAAGAACACATGATGGAGCTATCACAATAGTGGATCTTGGCCAATTCTACTATGGCTATTGGCAGCATTTATCATATTCTTAATTTAATTGTTCAAGATATTTAAATATAATTATTTTTCAAATTAAACAAATTTGAATAGCAATAAAATATATTGCTTCATCATCTTCTAGATGATAAGAATTTAAAGTTCTATTGAATAATTGTAAAATGGATAGTAAAAGGTTCAAACTTGATGTGAAAATTCATTAAAATATATGATGGTAAAATCTTGTGTTAATTTTAGTGATTATATAACATATTATTATAATGATAAAATGAAAAAAATCTATACTAACTAACAATGATTGGGAAAATTCATTTTACTATATGAATTTTTTTGAAGTATTTAATGATGCCACATTAGCATATTTATGTGTGAATCAACCTTTATTTTTCACTGCTTTAACTCATAAATAAAATATTAGTTATATTTTTATTAAATATAGAGATAATACTATATTTTCTAATATTTGAACGGTTATGGAGATTAAATTTTAAAAATATTGGAATAAAATTTTTAAGTTATTTATTTATTCAGCTCTAATGGATCTCATAATTAATTGGTTCGGTGTAAAAAATTTAATTGTTGGGATCTTAAAAAATTTAAACTCTATATCTTTTATGATTTTAACCAAATTTACAACTTTATTACACAATTATTTATTTTTTATGAAAATAAATTTGGTTCAACTATAGATATAGAAAAAATAAATTAGCAACATGTTTCTGATTAGGCTGCTTTGACTATATTTTTAAAAGGTAAAGGAAATATTGGTTCTAGTTTGGTATTTCTACTATTTTTGAATTAAAAACAATTATTGATACTAACTACTCTTTTATGTTGAGTACAGAACAATAAAGAGAATTTGATATTTTGTTATGTGAAAATCAAAAGAAATAGTTTACCATATATTATCCATCATAACTGAGTCTACTAACACCTTCGGTGTCAACTGTAGCATCGAAATCTACTTTTAGCATAGGGGGTAGGATATTAGACAAAAAGCAATTAAGATTGGCATCAAAAACTTTGGAAGCTTTAATGTATGTAAAAGATTGAAAAGATGCAAACTGAAAGTAAAATTGGTAAGAATACATGATTAGATATTTTTAAAACTTTGCGATTTGATCATTATAATTTAGAAATTTTTTATTAATTTATTAAAAAAAGATTAAATTTAGAAATGATATATAGTTCAATAGATAGCAACTTAGTTGGGATATATTGTAACTATATTAATATAAATTTGACCCTTTATTTTTGTATTTATATACAATAATTTCAAATTTGAAATAATATCAATATATTTTTATTTATAATGGAATTACAAATTCAATTATTAATTTATGATTATAACACAATTTCTATCCAATATAATCTTAAATGTTATTACAATTAATAATTTTAATTATTATTATAATATTTATAATTGTAAATAAAATATTATAAGAAAAATAATGATAAATATTTAAAAATAATTTAATTATTTAAACAAAATTAAATATTTAAAAAAATAAAAATTTTGCATAACCCATCATGGGCTCATGTTGGCACAGCACTCTGGGCCATAGATAGCAACCCAAGCATGTGGCCTAGTATGACACGGCTACTTGGGTTATGGGGTACTAGCCCACAGCACGATTCTCTAAACCCTCTCTTCTGGATTCTCTTTTGTTTCCGTATACCTCATGGTTCTCCTCTCCTCTTACCTCAACATATAGTTCGAGTCCCAAACTTGGAATTGGTCTTGTTCTCCTCTAACATGGTTATACCTCGACCCATTCGTTGATTAGTTATGGTACTCATTGTATTTCATCCTTTGTACCTTCTCATGTATTTCTAATTGGTGGTCTATTTTGTACGTTTAGTCGCTCAGGTTTAGGGAACCCATCCTGCTAATCCATTTCTCAATGCCCCTGCACCCCATCTATCTCCTTATGTTGCTTTAGGATTTCAACTAACAGCTTCTTCATCTCTTCCTTTTTTTCTCTCAACATTTGCAACTCTTCTTCGACTCCTCCTTGTAACGAAGTTTTAGCTTGTGCCATTGCATTTTCTTGAGGATTTGCCTATCGAACCCTATTATTGCACTCCTAGTACTCCATCAGCCGTTGGTTTAGGTGATTCTTAGTGGTACTTCGTGACTAGTTTGCCATCTTAGTTTTGGTGAACGTCTCTAAGGCTTTTTGTTTCATTTTCAATAAACAACGCTAAAATCTATTGACAAGAAAATTTAGTTCTTTGAGCCAATGAATTTTGAATTTTTTTTAAAAAGAAATAAACTTAGGCTTGCTTGATTGGGTTGTACTGAAAAATGAGCTTGAACCTCAATAATTCTAATTTTCCAACAAAAAATATAACAACTTTATGATCTCGCCAATGATTGTTTCGACAAAGGTCATTTGATGCCTAAAATAGTGATTCTGTCAAAGAAAAGAGTCACTTAGAAATTTTTTTTGTAAGAAAATTTTCATAACCCTTAGTGGTTATCTAACTACCTCTTATATAGTCGATTCTTATCATTCTATTTCAAGGATCCAAGTCAAGACATTATGTGATTAGACTAATCTTTATCTCAAGACTCGCTCTTACTTTATGAGAAGGGTATTTTGACTAATCTCATAATTCTTGAGATCTTAAGAGTTTTAGAATCGTAGAATCAACCGGCACTCATGATCTTGGGACCGCTTCGAGATTACTGAAAAGCCTCACTTCCTTGCGACTATTACCTCCCGAGCTCCCTATTCAAAAGTTGGCCTTGGGCATGGTCTCACATACATCTTCCCATTTCTTGGGAGAACAATTAACAAACTGTTTTACATAAATTAGTGTAATACTATTATATAAACATTTCTCTGGTTCAAACATTTATATGCGGACAGGAATTGGGCCCATTGCAAAGTAACATTGTGTAATTACAAAACAACGTATTACTAAGAGCTAAGTTTAAGGTCATATTTTGTAAAATACGGACGTCTATGCTAGAGTCCTGTTAGTTGTACTATTACCAAGTCATGATGTATATTTGATTTTACTCCATTTTATTTTCCTGCATCAATTTTGTTTCGACACTTTTATTATATTGACTATAGCTTAGATTGTATTAAAAAGTTAAGAAATTGATAATTTAGTCTTTGAAGTTTAGTTAAATTACTCAATCAAAATTTATATCATGTCCTTAAAGATTTTGATTAGTTACAATTGTTAAAAAAGTTATGTCTAAAACATAATTTTTGAGAGGATTAAGGTAGGTTTCATTAAATATGGGATCATTTACTATGCATAGACATATAAATTTACTTTAATTTATTTTTTTAATAGTCAAGATTAATGTGGACATTTAAAAAAAATATAAGAATTAACTGAATAATTCAACAAAATTTTAGGAACTAAGCTAATATTTTACGAAATTTTTTTGTATGGATACTATATATAATATCACACTATGATAAATTATAAAAAAGCATTTATGGTACTATTTATAACGAAATATAGATAAATGCACAGTGTCCAATAACAAAATATAAACTCTAAAACAAATTTGTCCACTAACAACATTTCAGGACTACCCACCTAAATAGGCCAAACTTATCCTGGGCCAGTCTCATATATAATAATTCCCACAAACCAAAGTGGAAAAACTCATGCTGCATATTTTATTGTCCCCCACATAGAATTGCTAAAAGCTCTATACGCACGTACGTCACTACAAACGATCGAGTGATCATCATATATCACAAATCCTCCTTAAATTCCCACTCTCCACCAAAGGGGAAGAAAAAACAACACCAATACCATTAACCATTTGATGATAATGCCTAAAGAAAGCACAGAGAGCTCTGTGGCAACTTCTCCTTCAACACAATCAAATTGGTGGGATCTTCATCATCATCATCATCATGCTAGCTCGCTTTCTGCTTCTTGGACTAATTCAAGTAGCCCTTGGCACCAACAAAACCCTAATTCCAACTCGTCGTGCGAGGAGGAAGTTTCAATCTCCACATCATTTACTTATGCCTCTAATCAGTCAGGACTTACAGTTGAGTCTGTGCACCGGCTTGTGGAACCCGCCGCTTCTTCCAGTGAGTTGATGGGAGAACATGCTCCGGATAATCATCAGCTTTGGAGCCATGTCTTACTGTAAGTTTATAATTGTTCAAGATAATATATAAAGTTGATACATGAAAATAAGTTTTACTAGCAGCCTAGCTTAGCCTTTTTTTTGGGGGGGGGGGGGGGGGGGGGGGGGGGGGGGGGTCTCTATATATGTTAAATTTTGCTGGGTGTAAAGAAGAGTATCTCTTTTGGCGAAAAGAGAAAAAGGAGAATAGGGGTAGGTATGCAAAGAGAGGCCTGGAATTTAGTGGTTTGGTTTCTGAGAAAGTCTTCAGTATGGTTAATATACCTTTAGAAAATTGTTGTCATGATTAATAATCATGATAAAATTGTTTTAAGCCGTGTGCCCATATATATTTAAAACAGTTATGATAAAGTCAATACACAAATGATAACAATTATTACCATGCTGTATTCAACTTAATGTTGAAGGCTTCCTTGTTTTTTTCAAAACAGAACCAATCAATTATTTAATTAACTCATATTTATTCTATATTTTTTTCTGTCATTTACTAAAGAAAAGTCTTATGGGGACTTAAGGATTTACCTAACAAGAATTTTAACTCATATTTCTTGTGCAGAAGTGATGGAAGCGATGGAGATATGCAAAACAATATGGATGTTGGAGAAAATTTGCTCGATCCGCTGTCGTCTAAGAGCATATCAACTGGGATTTTCGATCCTGCCTACGACTACTTGAAGAAAATGGACTCCAACTGGGAATTCACAAATTCTTCATCCTTCAATAGTTTTGAAAAGCAATTAAATGGGTTTAATGAAAGCTTGACTGAAAATGATAGGCTAAACAAGCTGTCAAATTTGGTCAGCCATTGGTCTATTGCTCCCCCAGACCCAGAATTCAGTCGCCACTTTAATCCTCAATCATGTGATATATCTTTGAGTTCTTCACTTGATCAGTATAATTCACAGGCCAGTATTTCTCGTGTGAAGCAAAGTTTCACTAATACCGCATCTAGTGGGACAACTATAAGAAATTCATCAGGGCCTTTTACATATTATGGTCATGATTTGAAGGTGGAAGATGAACCAGCACCATCATTTTTTAGAAAACCATTCAACAGTAATGGCCTTGGATATCATGTTGGTTTGAACAGTTCTTCAATGGTGGAAGGTGACAACAGATACTACTATGGAATTTCCAAATCTCAATGCTCAAGTGGTAGAAATTTTGCAGATGCGATCACTCTTAATGGTCTGTTGACTAAGCCACTAATTGATATTCATGTTCCTAAAACCTACTTTAAGTCATTGAATCTATCCGACAAGAAGCAAGGGATTACAACTTCTCCGCCGGTACGTTATAATAAACTTGTTGACCCTTATTAAATTCACCATTATCTCTTTTTATTTTATTTTTAAATTTTTTTTTGTCTTCTCTTTTTTCCCTTAAATTAGATTTGCATGAGCTGGGGATAGGATTCTCTTTGATTTATAATTTTTAAAGATATAGCAGATGTTGTTATTTTTTTAATTAAATTTTTTAGTACTTGATCAGGGTTCTTTTGACGCATGGTAAGAATTTTACAGAGCCACAATTTGAGTTGAGTTTATTATGACCTCAAATTTTAAGGCGGCCTAATAAATGTTAAGTCTGCCTTCATATAAGATTTTTCACTATTAGATATTTAAAAGTGGGAACCACCAAATTACTAAGTGTTCCCTGAGCAAATAGAATTTTGTAATTAATAGTTAATTAAAATAATACAAACAAAAAACAATTGATCTTAAGTTGCATATTAAAAATACCTTACAAATGTCAAAAAACAATTTGTAAGTTGAAATATGAAACTATAGAAGGAGAATGTGTATGATTTTTTATGTATGAAAATTAAAAATAAATATGATTTTAGTCTTTGATTTTATAAATATTTATTAATTTAGTCTTTATTTTTTTAATATATATTATGTTAATTTTTGTAAAAATATTTTTTATAATTTTTTATTATTATTTTACTCTTAAACAATTATCATTTTCATGTTACATGGATTAACATAGTATATATTAAATAAGTGAAGATTATATTGATATATATTTATAAAATTAATTACTAAAATAACATTTTTCCTTAAAACTTTATCAAAGCCTCAACAAAGTCTTTTGCATCACATGAGTTTCAGCTTACTAACGCGACATAGAACATGCAGATCGCAAGAGCAAGTGGTAAGAATCGTGGAACTTCGAATGAAGGAAAGAAGAAAAGGCCTGAAGAAACTTCAGAGGGTGTTGTGAAAAAACCCAAAACGGAGAGTTCAACAGCTTCATCTGCAAAGGTACGTAAAGTAGAATAAGAATATTGAAAAAGACTCATATTTTTTACTTTGGACAGAAACTTCTTTTACTAATTTAATAAATGCAGGCACCAAAAGTCAAGCTTGCGGACAAGATCACGGCCCTTCAGCAAATTGTGTCGCCCTTTGGAAAGGTTAATTAATACAAAGAGCTATCAGACACCATTTTGTCTTTTATGAACTTTTTTTCCTTTTCCTTTCCATCTTTCATTTCTAATTTCTGTTTTATTTGTATGACTTCGACGAATTTCAGACGGACACGGCCTCCGTGCTATACGAAGCAATTGGATACATAAAGTTTCTACAAGAACAAGTTCAGGTGATATTATCTTGCATTCAAATCTGCCTCTCAAGAATAAAATACAAATTTACATGAGGACCTCTTTCAGTTTCATTAGTCCCCTTTATACCTTGGCATTTAACAACTATCACACCTTTTTTTTTTTTTTTGGGGTTTCTGTTTCTGCAGCTGCTGAGTAATCCTTATATGAAGTCTAATTCCCACAAGGTAAGCAATGCTAATCAACATTGTTTATGACCAAAGTGAAAGGTTTATCGTGAACATGGGAGTATGAGAATACATAATACATACTGTTAAAAATTGATTCTTGGTACTAAATTCAGGATCCATGGGGAGGGCTTGACAGGAAAGACAAGGGAGATGCAAAGCTTGATCTTAGGAGCAGAGGGCTTTGTTTAGTTCCAGTTTCGTGTACTCCTAAAGTCTATCATGAGAACACAGGATCAGACTACTGGACACCGGCATACAGAGGATGTTTATACAGATGAAGAAATTAGAAATGCTTTTTAACATTATCTTTATAATGTATTTTCTATAAACAAACAATGTATCTATAAATCTTGTGAACTACATATATAGCAGAAGCCTGCGCATGCATGCATATGGCATCAAAATATATAGCTGTACATAGCATACCTCCTGCTCCCCCCATATTGACGTGTGTAATGATGGTAAGGTACATTTAGCCAAGAATTTTTTCCTCCATTTTTGCTATTGGTGCAATGGAGGTTGCCGAGAGGTGTATGATAAAAGAAAACGTGTAGCTTTATGAAGAAAACCAAATTAAAATTAGAGAAATAATATTTCTATTTTCTAATATGGTATATTTAATTCTATTCAAATAGAGTAAATACATTCAAATCCTAATAAAATATATGAAATAGTACAATAAAATTAAAATAAAATTTTAATAAAATTAATCTTATAAAAATAAGATAACTAAATTAGACTTAAACACGATTTCGACCCTTAATTTTTGTACATCAATCCCCTTAAATTTAAGAAAACCCAAAAAAAAAATTTATCCTTGTGATTTGGGGGAAGAAATAAATTGAATTGAAATGAAAATACACCAGTCACCACTCACTTTTTAAAAATTACTAAGACTCCCTTTACAGTACTGTATTGATTATCAACTTTTTTTATAAAAAATTTATTTATTTATTTACGTTTTCATCCTGCTGACAAATGATAACCTGATACCACAATTTTGTGAAAGTTCCAGTTTAAATGCCTTTGGTAAAAAAAATAAATATTTTTTATTGCTGTAGATTGATGATCTTTCTCTTTTTTTTTTTAATGTTTTATATGTTAAAATTATAATACACCATATACAAATGATTTTGTATAAACTAATTTGACTTACAAGTATTGATCCATATGATTCGTTTTAATTTATTTCATTTATTTTTATATCATATCCGATCAATTCTTATATGTTACATTACTTCCTATAAAAAACATTTATATGTCTAATAGTGATAATGTTCAAACTACGAAAAAAAAAGACTAAATTAAAGTCTGCAATGATTAAATCCACTGAAATTTTCCAGCCGAACACACCCAACTCAATTTTATGCACTCTTAAGCTCTGCCATTTCTCCTAAATTTTTTCTAAGTTTCTAATATTTTGTTTAATACTAATGTAATGAAAGTCCATACTATCATAAATAAATAATATAATAAAAAATAAATAATATAATAAAAGTAGAGTAACAATTTTTGATGACTTATTATTATAATTTATTAAAAATTAACCTATACCAATTCTTAATTTATTCAAACAACTGATTAAAAGGTGCATAATTAATAAAATTAAAAATAAAAAAAGAGTCGAAGTCGAATTTGTGATTTCGCTGATAAAAATAAGTATAGGGTTCCAATCTTCGCTATACATTTCACCTAAATTATCAATTCCCCTCTTTGAATTAATTATTCAACTATAATCAATCAAGAATCTTAAATTACCTACAAACCTCTTCCGATGGTTAAGCAAGAATATTATTTTTAATCAAGTTACTATAATCCTATGTGAATTAAATTAAGAAATAATTTGTTAAGCCTTTTTATTAATTGCATATGTCATGAAAGTATATTCCTATCTTACTCAACTCATTATAAACAATAATTATATCTTATTTTATCTATGACTAAACTTAAATTCTCCTTTTCAAATTTATAAAGGTTACCTAATTAATTTGAATAGTGATCAGGCATCTAAAAAACTTTGAACGCAAGATAAAATAAATAACTCAATTAATGGATAATATGAATCAAAGAGGTAAAAATAATTTAAAATATATGTAGAGATCCAATTGAAACCCTAGAAAAGAAGTTTAGTTCATGATGAAATATAAAGTTCTAGAGCATAATAAAATTAATATCATAGAATTCATAGAAAATTAGAAGATAAAGAATAAAGAAAAAAAATTATATTGTTGTGATCATCAATCTTTTTGCCCTCTTGATTCTCCCAAAAGTTGCTCAAAACTCTCAAGGAGTTATTATCTCTTTTACTCTCTGATGCGATATTTTTTTATCTTAAAATTAAGTGTAAGTATACACTATCGTATGCAAGTAATAAAAGAACAAAAGAGTCGGATGTCAAACCCACAATGATAATTTCTACCTTTCAACCAAGTACTAAAATTATGTCTTTCTAATAATTATTCAGAAAAATAAAAATCTAAGAATGAATATAGAAAATATAAAAGTAATGACATAATGTAAAGAGATTTTGGTGATAGTAATATAGAGAAAACTTAGGATCAATACTATTCCTCAATATGTTTTCTAATAATTAATCCTCTAATATTTAACTTCTTTAGTCTTTGTTATTGATCAAGAAACTAATATATTCACAAGACTCTTCCAAGGTCATGCAAGTATACCTTAATTTACTAAATACCTATATTCCTATGGTACTTGTAATAAATTAAGATTCATTAAGATTAAGTTTTGTTGATCATGCATGCCATTTAGGTATATTCCTATCCTAAATTGAAACTTGCATATACAACATTGAATGTTACTCTACAATCATGCATCATATTACCTAGGTCAAAATATCATAATTCCTCTTTTGAGTTTATCCAAAATATTACCAATTCGTTCAACATATATTGACCAGATATATTGAAGCATTAAGAACAAGTAATTTAAATAACAAAGAACTAAGTTTGTTAAATATTAAAAAGATATGGCAATTAAGCGCTCATATTGAGTTCAAGTATTCACCTTAGAAAGAAAATTTAGTTCATGGCTACAAGAGAACAGTAGCAAAAATAATAAGAAATCATGATACAATCAATAGTAAACCGATATAGACGTCGAATTGCTCTTAATTGCGTTGCCTAAGAAACTCTTAATACCGATGAACGCCTTGAATCTCTTTGTGATTGCTTCAATTAAACTTCAATTGATCTCTAAGACTTGTGCTCTGTATTCTTGATGGTTTTCGATGCTCTTGGGTGATTTTTAAAGTCTGGGAACGAGTGACCTTTTATAGGGATTGATATGAGCTTGAAAATCTCAATTCTCATCAGATCAGGACTCGCACTATCGCCGGGGTGCTACGTTGTTATCGCTGAGGCGCTGCATGTAAAAGGCCTCACTGCTGGAGCAATGAGGTGTTAGCATTGGAGCGCTGGCCTGTCGCTGGTGCGATGGAGAGATGACGTTGGGGTTCTAAACTGCAACTTAAATAGGTCGTCTTTTCTGATTTTCTTATTTCGATCATTGTTTCAGCGCTGGGGTGAAAATTCTTGTGGCGCCAGGGTGACAAATCCATACTTTAAATTTCATTCAAGTCCCTATAAATAACAATAATGCACACAAATAGTCATTTATTCTCATAAAATAATAAAATATCAAAATAAAAATATAAGAAAATATATAACAAATATGCCCTTATCACTCTCCCTCTCTCTTCTCTTAAAATTGACTTTTTGGTCTTTTATTTATAAGTTTTCGTCTTCAAATTAATGCAAAACTTCAAATACAGGTTAAACTCAAATTTTCATATTCAACATCCATCGTCCAATGCCCCGGCCTTGACTTCTTGGTACCGCAATGCTTAGTTTTTGCCTATTTTGACTTTTTTTTTGTGTTCTAGCATTATGGTGCTGAGCATTATAGAGGTTACTATAGGAAATTTGAAATTTTTGCTTTGTTTTATTTGAATATTTATCTCAAATAGCTTCATTGACTTCAAACTTATAAAATAACAATAAATTGCATAAAAAGACTAAAATTCACTCTTAAAATGAATAAATGCTAAGGTTATGAAAGCATAAATAATAATAAGTATAAAAATGCCCATTAAACTCCCTCAAACTTAACAATTTGCTTGTTCAAGAGCAAAAAACAAATTATAAATTATAAAAAAACAAATAAACAATGGGTTGATTGATGCTTAACAATGTGTGTCAAAGATTGTATATAAGTCACAATTCTTAAGAAACTTTTAACAATGTGTGTGTGTGTGTATGTGTGTGTGTGTGTGTGTAGGTCATTCTCATTAGTTATTTACACTCGGATTAGTTTATACTTATAACAATTCGATAAATTTGTCTCTAAAAGAATTTTTATTTATAATTCATATGCTTACTTTTCATATCACTCTCTATTAATATAGATGCACATATAATCAATAATCAAATAGGTTTTATTAAGCTTATAATGCATGGCTTAAAGTGCAGGCAGAATAAAACGGATAAATTTTGTCTTAATTCACACTATAAATACACATTCTTGTTCTTGAAACATCCCTATCTTTAATCAATTTTCTCAAAGATCCTACAAACGTATTTCATAATTTTTGTCTACTTTGTTGCTCATTAATTTTTTTCCCTTTTTCTAAGTTAAAAGTATAGTAAACTTTTGTCTACTTTTTCTTTTCTTTTTTTTTTTTAAAAAAACAATCATTCGTTTTTTAATGAACAAGCCAATATTCCACTAAACTTAAATTTTACAATCTCTTTTTTAAATAATAAAAGTCTACAACTGCTCTTCATTCAATTTTTTCTTTTTATAAATATCCCCATAACTATCTAACAAGATCATTATGCTTATGGTGTGAAGGGTGTTATGAAGAAAATGTTAACATGTTTTAAAGTGTATGCATGTAATTGTGTACATATTAAAAAATAATTACATGTATCAAAATACACAATTTTTGCAGCGGAATTTATCATGTAATCAACATATACACATGTACTTAAATTCTTAACAACTTAAGAATATAGAAAACATACATTTGAAGACCTCCAATGAAGATTTCAAATTCGGATTTCTTAGCTCCAACTTTGAGCTCACCTTGAAGTGCACTTATGTTGAATTTTAGTTCACAACAATCCGGTGGGATTGTGAAGCTAGAATAGCAGTAATATAATCTCCAGTAACAAGGTTTGTATTACTTGAAAGAAAAATAAGAAGAATTTATTTTTCTTTCCCTTTAGTTTCTCACAAGTCTTTGTTCAATGAAAAACTCTCTCAAAACCAACTCTTTTTTTTCCTCTCCTCTCTATACATGAAATTAATTCACACACTTGTTAACACAAATGAAACCCAACCATTTTTAGTGCTTTCAACACTTCACAAGTGCTCTACCAAAATTAGATTAAGTGGCCAACTACCAAAATAATTTTTGGTGGCCATTTTAATGATTTAATAAAATTAACCATTAATTATAAAATGGTGCTCCACTTAATTTAATTTATGTTTCTTAAATTAGGTATGTCTTCCATTTATGAATAAAATAACAAATAAATAAAATTATATTTTATTTATTTAAATAATATCTATGTAATTATTCAAAAATTATTTGAATAATTAATATTTACCTTATTTGATTTTACTAATATGGTTAATTGGTGAATTTATGAAAAAAAAATTATGTCACTTGCTAACACTCTTATCAACTAATTAGATGATATACTTAACATTTAAGTCTAGATAAGTGCACAACCCGAGGAACCTTAAAACATATTTTTGGTTTGCTAGAATTTCTAGGATGGAACTGTTCAATCCATTATGCTGCCCCAGTGCACAACGAGTATATTTTATATTATGAGACTCTTTAGATCCACGCCCGAATTGTCATATAGAACTCCTCCATATGTCCGTGAACGATGCCCTACACACACGTTACAGATATTATAAAGCGGCGCTTTAGACCATATAAGCTAAGGTTATAACATATTCATATAATCCCTCTATTATTTATATTCGGATAGAGTGGAGATATAGATCAACACCGCCAAATCTCCATATGCCCGACCGAAAGTTTATCTCTAGAATTTTCTTTAAATAAATAATATTCCCAAACACTTTTATAATATTATTTATCCCTAGGGTTAACTCTTTTCCTAGGAATTACTGCTATGGCCATAAGACTTTCTGAAATATAATCTTAGAGTATTATGATATAATACTCACCCAAATGAGCTTATGGATCCCATATCTATGCACACCAGACTCCATGAGCATCAGATCATACCCAGCGACACCCATCAGTCAGACTATGAAAGGTTTTTGACATGTGTGAAACAAAAGTATGATGGATCACTTACAAGCCCACCGTGGCACTCAGGTCAAAGGACCACGAATACTACTCAACTCGAAAGACCCTCTATTCACAGTTTTACAGGATATCTATTAGAGATCTTTGTGAGTCTGTTCAGTATTCAATCCTTACTGAATACCTATATCTCTATACAAGCTTCTACTAAACTCATGGTTTGCTAAGACTAACCATCTGGACCATCCAGATATAGATATACACTGATTTATATATTTATTAAAGTATTCACTGACAGACCAGTATCAGTGAAGATAGATCGGGAACATAATATTTGAGAACATATTTGCATAATAATATTTTTTAGCACTATTTACAACTCTTTACAACTACGTCATTACTAATATATTCTCAAGTCTTTGTCCCATTTCAGATAAGGCTCTAACTCTTTAGATATCGCTGACTCTTATAACCTGATAACTCTTTTCAGTGCCAACTCTTAGCATTTATAACTCTCAGTGTTACTAATTCTTAGCGCTGATCTAAACTCATTTGGACCAGATATGAACTCTTTCAGATCGTACAATGTCTGAAACATTACAAGTATCTTATCATATATAAAATATAATTAGTGATTTAAGAAATAATAATACTAGTATAAATATTAAACAAATATTCATATATAAAAGGATGGTACGTAAACACAAATTTCAATAGAAAAATGTATTCAAAGGCTGAAGTAAAAATATGTTTAACAAAGAAAAATAGTCATTAGGCTCAAAAAGGATAACAAAGATAATAAAATATAAATGTAGGGTCAAAAGATCCAAATGATCCAAACATGGCCTAAAATTATTTCCTTAATTATGTGCGACCTAGGATTTTGTTTTGAGTGGTAATCAAAGAAATTCTAGAATGTGTGAGACTATATATGTCCTTGTTATGCATAAACATTCTCCACGTAGCAAACAAACAAAACAATCATAACTTATGTTCTCAATATGTTCAAGGAATCACAAATAAGGCAAAAACTTGATACAATGATCAAACATAAGAACAAATGCAATATCTACCATTTCTTAAAAATCATATCAATCACAATCAAGTTCTTATCATTTACTAGTAAATATCACACCAAACTTAAGATTGACATTATCCTTAATAGAAATTGATAAAAATAGAATACTTCCCTAATAGTAGATACATGCTCACTCATCTGCCATGTCAGTTGAATCATTATCCTCGTTGTTATCTTTGTCCGCAATCTATGGTTGGGGAGCTAGCTAAATTAGTGTGACTTAGTGTTATGTCACTAAGACTTGAAAATTAGGGCTCTTTTTCCATCTTTTGGAGTTACAGCTTTAAGGTTTTAATTTTATGGGTGCCACAGCCTTGCATCTTGGTCTTGCAGTGTTAACTTGTTGAGTTTCTTTTTATATTACTAAATAACAACCAAAATGAAAAAAACATTACTTGAGTTATCTCCTAAGAAGCTCTTGATTTAACACCATCGGCTTAACGCCTTCCTTTCTTTATGTTGGATTGTTTAGAGTGACGAAGGACTTTACTCAATCAATCTCTCATTTATGATATTGCCTGAGACGTTTGTCCATAGCTTTGAAGGTCCTCTTGGAACTCCCATCCTTGACATTTTAGCTCTATAAAATTTCTCAAAAGAAGTGGCCTTGATCATCTTATTCTAAGTTTTCCCAAAAAGAGTTTCAATTTTGAACGAAAAAGAAAACCCTATCGGCCTAGTTTGCATTTTTGCTATATAATCTTCTTATCAAGCCTCTTTATAGATTTCCCTTGATACAATTTTGCTTTCTTACTAGCTTTGAATACAATTTATTTGTTTCATGTAAGCGTAAAAGGTGTCTTTCTTCAACTGCGTACACTATGTCAATTATGGAACAATTTTTAAATTCCCATGAAAAAATCATTGCTTTAAAAACTTTAAATGTCACCTCTTAGTCTTGAACTCTTATTGTATGCTCTCATTTTTGCACATCTATAAGTGCTATGCCCGTAGCCAAGAATAGTCTTCTGAAGATAATTGAAATCTCATGATCCTCCTCTATATCAAGAACAATGAAATCTGCTAAGCAGATAAATTTGTCCACCTTTACCAGCACATCTTGTATTATGCCCCTAGGATAGATGATTGATCTATTAGTAAGATACAATGTAACATTTGTTGGCTTCACTTCCCTTAATTCCAGCTTCTTGTAGATGGACAGCGATACTAAATTAATACTAGCTCCCAAGTCACATAGAGTTTTACTAAAGAATTAGTTTCCAATGCTATATGGAATAGTGAAGCTTTCTAGATCTTTGAGCTTTAGAGGTAATTTTTTCTGTAGAAGAGTGTAGCACTCCTCTGTTAAGGCTATTATCTTCAAATCTCTTAATCTTATTTTCTTTTACAAGATGTCCTCTATAAACTTAACATAACTAGGAATCTACTTTAAGGCATCAGCGAAATATATATAGATATGCAAATTCTTGAATAACTATAAAAACTTGGAGAACTACTTTTTAAGTTTTTTCTTGTGAAGAAGTTAGAGAAATGGCGGTGGTCAATTGTATGGACTAAGTCGCTCTTTTTCATTGCATCTTTCTTATTTTCTTGAGCTTTCTATTTTCTTCATTTTTCAATTAATCTTCAAGAGGTCTTTTCTTTGACTAAGGTTTCTTAGTAGCATCCAGTAACTCTTTCTCACTCTTTGAAGTGATTGGCTTGCAATATTCTTTACCTCCCATTGGATTGACTTCATGTTGCTTGAAAGAAATCCCTGTGGCCAATTTTTTATAGATGTGGTTAATTGTCCTACTTAAGTCTCTAAAGTTAATAGAGAAGAAACTTGGCTATGGAAAAACGTTGTTTGACTTTGTAAAAGTTCATTTCTCTGATTCATATACTACATAAACATTTATTCTAAAGTCCGTTTCTTCTCATGTTGAGGTGTGGATTGTGATGGAAATCCATAAAGACTTATAAGCTTCAAAGATTGTCCTTGATCATTGCTCCATAAGAAGATCAAATAATTTCTCTACTCTGGGTTGTAAACTCGACATTAGAAGGGCATTGGTTACTCACTACAAATGAACTATGCTTAGCATCAACACTTAATCATGCTTTTTAAGCAAAGCATTAACTTGTGTGGTTAGAAATGCAATGGCTTCTAATTTATTAATACTTGTAAGCCTTTTTAGATTCATCCTCTCTAACAACCACTTATAATTATTTGCTACCATCTCTTCCAATAACTCGAATGCTTCATTAGTAAATTTTCCCATCAAAGCACCACCCGCTAATGTATCTACTATGGTTCTATAGTGTCCCATTAACTGATTGTAAAACGTTTACACCAGCAACCACTTCAAAATCCTATTATGTGAACATCTCTTTATCAATTCTTTATAGTTCTCCCAAGCCTCACAAAGGGATTCATTATCAAACTGCACAAATAAAGTGATGTCATTTCTTAGTTTAGTCTAATTTGCTGGAGGAAAGAAATTTGCAATGAACTTTTGAGCTAAGGTTTCCTAGGTAGTGATTAGTGTAGTTGGCAATGAATTCAACTAACTTTTCACTTTATCTTGAAGTGAGAAAGGGATATTTTGATGGTGAATTCTATCATCTGAAGCCTCATTATGCTTAAAAGTATCACAAATCTCCAAAAATAAATCATGATATATTGATTTGGATCATCATTTGACAAACCCTTAAACTATACTGTGCTCTGAATCTGAATAACAACTAGTTTAATCTTAAACTTATTGGCTTGAATGGTAGGTCTTTGAATGATTGAACTGATGCCATCAGGTAATGGTAATACATAATTACACAACGGCCTTTCATCGCTACATCAGCTTGATCTCTCATAATTGGTGCGGATTTCACTGATGATTCCTTGTTCTACAAATTTCCTTAAGGTCATATTTATTTAAAGGTCAAATGTAATAGATTCAAAGCTTTTAATATGTCTTATGCATGATAGAGGTGTACCTAAGATAAACAAAACTAAATTAAGAGTTTGATTTAAATCTGATTGATATTAATAGTAGCAAAAAAAAAAATAACAAATCAACTCCAAGATAATAACGCTAAAAATTTGTGTTTAATTAGAACGCAAGTGCACTCTATCATAAATAAGTAATATAATGAGAATAAAGTATTGTTCCTATGAGTACTTGTTATTATAATTTGTTAAGTACTAACTTATAGTAGTTCTCAATTTATCCAAACGATTGATAAAATGTGCAAAATTAATAAAATTAGAAATAAAAATAAAAAGGAATAAAAGATAACACAAGTTGGAGTAGAATTTATGATTTCAACAATAAAGATAAGCCTAGGGTTCTAAACAACACTCTATAATTCACTTAAATTACTAATTCTCCTCTTTGAATTAATTATTCAACTAGAATTGTCAACTAAGAATCCTGAATTACCTACAAGCCTACTCCCTTGGTCAAGTAAGAATATTTTTTTTAATCAACTCACTATATTCCTATATGAATTAAATTAAGAAAGAATTCATTAAGCCTAGGTTCTCCTTAATGATTGCATTGTCATGTAAGTATATTTTTATCTTACATAAACTCATTATAATGAATGATTATATGCTATTATATCTATGGCTAAACCTAAAATCCCTTTTCTAAGTACATAAAGGTTACCTAATCAATCTAGATGGTGATAAAAAAATGATCACATTTATATAAGTATGTAGAAGCTTGTGTAGAAAAGGATGTGTATCTGCCTTCATGGCGCAAAACCTATAAAACATGTCTATGTTATCCCTTGATGCCTAAAAGTTTATAGAAGCCTTCACAGTATTGTTCCAATGTAATATGCCTTCACTATGTCATTCTTGTAAAGAAGCCTTCATCACATGGTCTTCATGTAAGATGTCCTATTTATGTTATCCCCATAAGAGAAGCCTTCTTGGCGTTGTCCCTACGAAGAAGCTTGCATGGCGAAGTCCCTATACCAAAAATTGTTATGATGAAGACCTACAAGAATAAGCTTGCAAAAAAAAAAAAAAAGCCTATATAAAGATGTAGTGAAGTTACAATAAGGTATATATGTAAAGGCTCAAATACAATCATGATGTATAAGTAAAGCATCACTAGAAATAGTTGAACATGTTTGCCACAAATAGCTCAACACAATCTTTGATAACATAATCCAAGTCACAAAGGGCAAGGTCATTCAAGATACAAAGGAAAGAAAGGTATTACCCATCTCACTTTGAATACATATTCCTTATAACATAGGCAATACCAAAAGTAATATAGAGAACAAGGGAATTGATACATGCCACGAAAGAGTCATATGTCAACCTTGGCCATAACATGCTCACATAGCACAAGTCAGCTGAGGTAAAAGCCCTCAAGCATAAGAGGCATAACAGAACTAGCTATATCAATGATATTATTGTGAGTAGCAAGACATACATGTCATAAACAGCCTAATAAAACCTTAGATACTTACAAAAGCATGAAGACACCCCTATGTACAAATAAGAAGCCATAATAGTGGTCATCCTACCACAAGCAAATTAACCAATGCTTGGGATAACATGATCCAAGTCATAAGGTTCAAAGGCACCTAAAAACATGAAAAGAAAATGTATTATCCTTCACACTCCATTATTTTTTAAACAGAAAAACAAATATGCAAAACTAAGTATAAAAATAAGGTACACACAAGATAAGGCATTAGTTCATATGATACTAAGGTCAGACACCTCTTTCAAACTCTATGTAACATGCACTTATTTAATAGGTGCCAAATGCTGCACAAGATTAAGTGTATACTATATATATACCCAACTTGCTTATAATGCAACAAAAATAAGTGTAGGAGGAATTATAAAAAGTCAACAGAACACATGTATATGTTCTAACTTTCTCAAACAGGTGTAAGCCATTAGATAGACCATAGCTAAAAAAGGCTATCCAAGTTTGATGCAAGCAATTCAAACAAAAAAAAATTTAAATAGCCTAATCCAAGTTACAAAAAGCCCAAACTAGATAGGGTAACTAACTTATCAGTCATTTAACAGTCAGGAGCTTTTAGTTGTACAAATGCCTCAAATAGGCCCATTAAGGTTGTGCACTCAGCAACCCTGCCACAATATAATTATGGTTAGACAATAGCATGAACTGAACAAGTAATAGTTTGACCATGCCTCAAGGCCAGAAGAAGGCCACACTTATTCAAAAATCATATTAGTATTGGTCGCCTCCCACCTTTAGCTTAAAAGGTAATACAAGCTAATGCAATTAGAAGTATAAAGGTATGACATCAAACTTAGGGTCTCCGAATAGACATAAAAGTAACAGAAAGTTAGAAAACCCTCACAAAACTCATCATTTCATTCTTTAGAAACACTTAGACAAATAGCACATGCACAATATACTCCATTTCAAAAATATATAAAAAAATATATATACATTGTGCCAAATGCTAAATGCTAACAAAAAATGCAAGGAATTCTAGCAAGAATTACATCTTTATAGCCATTTTACTGATGTCTAGAGAAAGGGAATTATCCTATTCAACATTAGCCTTGTCCACATAATAGCCAATTTGGATTAGATTAGCACGAGATTTCTTCAAACTCTTAATTTTAGGTTGAAGTACAGTAAGGTTAACTTAAACCTTGGTAATTATAGTGTCCAAGTCCTTAAAGTGATCATTCCTCCTTTGCATGAAGCCTTATGCAATCTAAGCAAGTTTATCTATATGTTTGGTCAATCTAAGCAAGTTTATCTATATGTTTGGTTAATTCCTCTACGATAAAGCCCACTCTACTAACATTCTCTCATACCCTTTTCTATGATTTGAGTAACCTAGTGGAAAATCGTACCATTTTTGCTGAAATCATACCGTATATCATAATTTTAATCTATTCCACAAATATGCATTTAAAATTTAGCATCAGGGAATACCTACCACTAAAGTCTATAATATTCTTCAGAGTTCTCTCTAGCAAAGGTACAACTTTATGAGGATAGAACATTCTTAGAAATTTTTCTTAGCTCTACTATACTCATGCAATGAGGCCAAAAATTTCGTACATAGGTCTGGATTATTATAGGCAACACAAAAATTGTCTAAAAGGGTTTCTTGAGCAATAATAGGAATCTCATGGGTAGTAGTAGCAATTTAAGTAGAAATGAAGTAAAATTCTCTTTAGGAAAGAATTTTTTTTTTTTAAATGTAGGTAATACTTACACATATGCAATTGCTTGAGAAAGCAAAATAGAAAAAGAAAGGCAATACATTTGTTCTAATAGGTTTAAAAAAAAGGATTTAAGCTTCTCAATAGATGTTGTAGGCAAGGTTTTATTAACAAGCTCAACCACAGAAGTTCCTTCACTATATGGAAGAGAAATTATAGAACAAGAAAGCACACCATAAGCATTCATCGCCCATAATATATGACAAAGAAAACACAAAGAATAAAGAGCAACTACTAAGTAGAAGGGGAAGAGCCATGCTGCGTCTTAAGAGATGGCTCATCGCTTTTCTGTATAAATAATGAAAGTATGATTATAAGACCTTAAGAATTGAAGAGACAAAAAAGAAGGAAAGACAAGCCATAATGTGTATACAACTAAGTACAGTTTTTTTTCAAGCCAACTCACCAAACACCTCCACTTCACTCACTTTTTTTCTAGCTAAGTATAGTTTTCGCGCCTCTATACAACTAAGAGAGGCTGTAGACTTCTGCTTAAGGAGTATTGTACCTTATTGGGTAGCCATTCCAAAAGGGCCTTAACAAGAAAGGATTTAACAATAGCAACATGAAACTCAAGGCCCTTATAGCCATTAACTACATTTAGTATTTGCTTACAATTTAATTCAACTTATTGGCAAACTTCTTCTAATCCCACTTTGATGAGCTTTAATAAATGTGAAGTCTCCTATTGACTAACAGAAAGAGTGAGTAAATCCTTTAAATGTAGTCAACGACATAAAAATACGTGTCATTATAATTTTAAATTAGATATATACCTAAGAAATTGGGCATTCTCTCTTACCCAAAGAAGCATTGACACTAACATAATGCTTCGTTTTAGTTTCTATTAATTTTAGTAAAATTGTGCATGCATGCGATTATGTAACCATTCAAATATAAAACGCATGTTATACACACAGTGCTCAGTGAAATTGAAATCTAATTTCTATTTCAACAATTATACACTGAATTTAAGTCTGTTACAATAATAGAAACTTACCTTTGAAGACTTTTGGTGTTGAATCAATTTACAAGTCTCACCCTGAAGTAGATTTGTGAGCAATTGTAATTCTCAACGCTGGTAAGACTACAAAATCTAGAATGGTAGCCTTAAAGTTTAGCAACTGGTTTGTCACTAACTCTTGTTGTCTTTCTCAATTTAGTTGAAAATTGGACTAAAAAGAAAATGCAACTCTTTCACCTTTCTTCCTCTTTGGCCAAATTCCACACTCAATGTAAACGATTTGCATTGTTTAAATATGCTTTACTTTGGTCTCTTGACACTTTTCATTTCTTTGCCAAATGTCACCATTCATAAGCCATGCAATAAGCTATTTGTTACCATTTAATTGTTTAAAAATAATTGTTAACTAATTAAATAATAAGCTTAACTCTTAAGCCTTGAAAAGTGTACTTCTTGAGAGATCTTAAAATTAATCATTCTTTCTAAAAATTTCTCAAATCAAACTCTTCAACTCAGTTTGCTATCTTAGTGCTCAACGAGTACATTTCATATTGTGAGACTCTCTAGGTTCACACATGTTTATCTTATAAAACACTTCCATAAGTCTGTAAACAATGTCTTACACACATATTATGGATATTACAAAATAACGTGCTGAACCATGCAATTAAAGGTTAAGGAAATTTGTATAAATCCTCCGTCATCTATATCTCGGAAGATCGGAGATATAGATCATTATTGTCAAATCTCTATATGCTTGCCATGAACTTATTTCTAGATTTATATTTTTATAAATAATATCTGGAAACACTTTGTGATTTTGTTTAACCATATGAAAAAAACTCTTTTTAGGGTTTATGCTTATGACCACAAGACTTCGTGAAATACAATCTTGAAGTATCAGAATATACAACTCACTCATATGAGTTTATGGATCCCATATCTACACACACTGGAATCCATTAGCATCAAACCATACCCAACGACATCTAAATGTCAGACCATGAAAGATCTCTGACATACATGAAATGAAAGCATTGTGGATCAATTACGAATCCACCGTGGCGCTCAGGTCAAATGACCATGAATATTACTCAACTTGAAAAACGTTTCATTAACGGCTCTATGGGATATCTATTAGAGGTCTTTGTGAGTCTGTTCAATATCCAGTCCTCATTGAATACCTACATGCCTATACAAGCTTCCGCTAAACTCACGGTTTGCTAAGACTAATCGTTTGGACAATCAATATATAGATACACACTGATCCGAAAGATATACCAATTAAACCGTGTGGGCAATCATAGATTATGAATAATATTTTTTAGATCTAAAAGATATACCAATCGACCCATGTGGGCAACTATAGATTATGAATAATATTTTTTAGAACAAATTATATAATGACATCTATTAGAACCATTTGCAACTTCTTGTAACTATGTCATTACTAGCATATTCTTAGGTTTTTGTCCCATTTCAGACAAGGTTCTAACTCTTAGAATAGCACACTTAGCGCTGACCTAAACTCTTTAGATCAATGTTTGGAAATCCACAAGCTTAGTACTATAGATAAATGTTAACGATATAATAAAATGTATATTGTATAAATATTAAATAAATATTCATATAAAATAGAATGGGACGTGAGCATAATTTTTAACAATTTTCTCCTCTTTAGAGAAAGCAATATCCTCGACTATAGAGGAACCTCCTACCTGAGGTTCCTTTATCAATCGATGACTCATTTTAGTGGTGAAAGCTAGGGAGTACGATGCTTCATAGGAATTTAAATGTAGGAGAACAGATATTAGAAGTGCCCATGTTACTGAGCCTTCTGCACTGATGATCTCTCACTTGTTTCTTTCTTGCTTGCCATAAGAACTATCTTTTCTGAGCTAATGACTCTGCTCATGCAATTGAAGATAACAGTACATGGCATGTGGGCCTTGCTAGCCATACTGATAATCAAACCAAAACTTAGTTTCAATTTGTCATCCCTATCAACGTTTGGGGCTAAGTCAAGTTCTCCGCCTTACTCCTGCAAAATTCCGCAAATGATGTTAGATAGGTTTTCCAATATGCTTCAAAGTCAGGCAAAACTTTCCCAGCACAACTGAGGCTAGTCACTTCCAAGCTCATGTCCTCCAAATGCTTGGACTCACTTAATTGAAATCTATAAAAATCTAATCATTAGTTTGTTAAAATTTTGAGTTATCTTCACAAGGGTGGGGTAACCTTGGTTAAGGTCAAGCTACTTCAAAACATTATCTAGATGATATAATACTAGAATGAACTCCATGTTTTTATTCAAGTATGACAAGAAACCATGATCAATAGTTATTAAGTATTTAGCCAAAACAAAAGAACCGTCATTGCAAAATAAAGGATAAAAGTGACAAGCATCATTCTCAGCAAAATTATAAAGATCGAGAACCTGAAACAACTCTAAAAAGGACATCTATGCCCTAAAGTTAAAGCTATCCATATCATCCAAAAAGAAGAGAATGTTCTCAGTATAAAACAAATTCTGTAGCCAACAAACCCTAACCAGCAACACTGTAGGATCAAAGCTTCCTCCACTAAAGTAGAACCTGTCTTCTTAATTTGGCAATCCTCATAAGCTTTGAAGGAGCCTTATAGTAACCTGTGAATCATTCCTAGAAGAAGGCTTGGAGAAAATTTATAGCTACAAGAATATCTATTATAAATTTTACATTGCCACAAACTTTAACATGTTAAATATCATCAAGCTGTTTTTATACAAGGGCAAAAAAATGAGTTAAATAGAAAGAACCTCCTACTAAGTGAATGACTAGAGGAAATAGCCTATTCTAAATATGATCAGGGATCTAGTAACAAAATAAAATTTTGTTTAGCTATAATGCTATCATGGCCTCAATCTGACATCCAAAAGCATAGTAATCCTCTCGTCTCAAACGACATCCCTGCACATGGGCATAAAATTGCTTCAACCAGCTTGTAAACGTCGACCTGGGTGCAGAACTAATCTTCTTCAAGAAAGCCTCCAAATTTTTCTGAATATGCAACTTACAAGAAGATAATTCAACAGAACAAACATCAACTTCACTTAAAATCGACAAACCTGTAATGGCAACCACGCCTTAAAGTGTCAGAGTAAACTTCCTCTAAGTTGTCACAATGGAGTGAGAATTTAAACTCCCTCATAATATTTCACCTCATGGAAGACAAAGAAGCAATTTTCAAATTTTTGTTCTTTAGCGGAGACCAACAAATAAAAATCACTTTCAAATTTAACATGTGAACTACAATAGTTTAAATTCTTATTTCATGATTTGGTCTTTCTCATTCCAAGCCAACCACTATGTTGTCACATAATCAAGGCTAATAAAAATCACTTTCAAATTTAACATGTGAACTACAATAGCTTAAATTCTTATTTCATGATTTGGTCTTTCTCATTCCAAGCCAATCACTATGTTGTTACATAATAAAGTAATTATTCATATTTATTGAAAATTTTGTCTTTCATGAACATATGAAGCACATCGAAATTTGATTATCATTTTGTTTACAAGAAGCATATATGATTTCATTGTGATAGAACATAAACACTTTGGAGAACTATTCTAATGGTCCTAAGTTAGTATTTATTTTTAAAATCAGGGACTAAAATGACATTTTCCTTATTGGAGACATTAGATTATCAGATAATTGAAATATTTAAAATTAATTATTCATAATTTTAAATAAATTGTATATTTTGATAGATTATTGGATTGATTGTTCATAGCTATTCAAGCTATTACGTATATTTGTATTTTTCTCCTTAATTATTTTGTTGTAAAGCAATATGATGCGTTGTTTTTGGCTTCAATGTTAATTTTCCTGTAAAGTAACGAAAAATGTCTTTCGGTGTTTTTGAATCTTTAGATAGCTATCCTATATAGTTCAAATGGTGGATGTTACAAAACTAAAGAAATTCATTAGACAAAACGGTTACCAATTATCCAATTAACCATTTCATAGTAGTTGATGTCACCATCACAATGCAACACAGCCATTTTAGAGCCAATTATGAATAATTACCTCCCATATGAAGAGAAACAATGCATTATTCTTTACCTTAATGAAAATATGAATAATGCTACACTTTTCAAATTATATTTAAAATTTTGAATTTTAAATTAAAATATTAAGTAATTATTAAATAATAAAATAATGTTAATTTTAAAATTACCCATTGAATAATGGTACACTTCTTAAATCATATCTCAAATGACTATTGGGTGACAAACAGTGTAAAATATAATTTTATAAATTACAAAAATTTAGGATACTGTTTAAAATTTTTAGGATTATACAACATTGTTTACATGCAGCACATGTATATACGTGGCTATTAATGGTAGTTATGATTGTCATTGCCCGATATGGGAAACGACTCATTTTTGGCGATGGTGTTGCACTAATCAATTTAAGTAGTTTAGGTCATTTTGTTAACTTTGTACAATCTTTCTTTGAATTTATAAATTAGGTTTGACAATTTTAACTATTCATCCCCCTTATAGGAGCACTAATGTCCTTTATATCAAGATTCCACCAATCAAAAGAAAAAAAAAATCACAAAACTGATTATCCAATCTATTTGCAATAGAGGATAAATGGAGAACTTTATGGTAGTTATTGACATTTGGATCCTCTTAATGGGGTCATGCACGCTTAACTGAAAGGAGTAAAATTGACTACCCACATGAAATCTAAAAGAAACTATATGCCTTGCAAAAACATTGACAACTCACCGATGGCATAATCCTTACTCCCGGGATGAAACAGTTCTTGCAACACTAGTTGTCATTTTCATGTGTAACAAAAATATATTTTGGGTTGTCTAGAACGTCAACCTTCTAAAGGAAATCCAATTCACTATCTTGATACGTAACTTAGTGCATAAGCACTTCTTAGAAGTTGGCGGCTAGTTGACAGGTGAAAGTGGTAGCAAAACACGAGAGAATGCTACTAGCTGATCAATTCTCCAAAAGACGATATATATTTCCTTAAAACTGAACATTCATAAAACGATCACGTACTCGAGGAAGCCACTATTGTGGTAAATGATTGCACTGAAAAATTGAATGATCTTTTCGTAAAGAAGGACCGGTTAAAGAACAAGCTTACTTAGATAGCGCGCCTGAAAGCTGAAAAGGCCTTTGTGACTGGGTTTCAGGAGGCATTGAAGTCAGCAAGGGAACGAGATTATGAAAACTCTGAGACATTTGACCGTCACGTGCACTTGGAACGAGGCGAGTATAATGATTTTTATTATATTAATGAAGGATACTGATTTCTTGTTTAGATGAACTTTGCTACTAATTAATTAGTAATCATTGTTGAGATTATTCTATTTTTTTTTTTTTTTTTTGAAGGGGGGAATACAAATTTATCAACATTTCCGCACCACCTGGGGGGGAGGGGGGGTCGAACCCAGGTGGGGATGTGAGTCCTTGGGGGGCTCAGCCAACTTGGCTGAGCCCCCATGCTCGTTGAGATTATTCTATTAACAAGTGTGTGTGGTAAAATTATTATTGGAATTCGATATGCTTTAGTACAAGAAAGAAATTGTTAGATATAAGTTTATTATCAATGCCTTTAAAGTATGAGTTATAATAATATTTTTTGATTTAATAAAATTGATTTATTTATTTATTATTTTAATTATAAACTCGTATTTATAAAATATATTATTTAAGTATTAAGTATGAGATGCTATAGAAAGATGTAAATCATAAGCTTTTTTATAAATAAAAGAAGGTTCATGGTTGTTAATGGAATGGGCGCTTAGTATGTAAGTCTATAGTTTTTGTTTTTACCTTTATAATGAATAATTTATTTTAATAATTAAGGTAGAGATTTTAAGTATAAAAAAAAATTAATGTATTTGATATATTAAAGTAGATTGTGATAAATTTTGATATAGTTAAAAAAATATCATTGATATTATTTTATATAAGTTTCAATAAACTTAATTGTTCCTAATCTTAAGCAGATAATGAACTTGCATATATATATATATATATATATATATATATATATTGAGTTATCGCGAAATGAAATGAAATTAATTGTTAAAATTTTGATGACTTAAACATATGATTTAATGGGTTATAGGAATGTTCGATGACTTGTGGGTAAATAATATTCATTTAAACTGTTTGCAGTACTTAATCCTTTAAATTTGTGATAACAGATTATTTAATAAATTATTTGTTGAATAATAATATTTATTTATAAATTTATTTGTAAATTTATTTAAAAATATAGACATATTAAGAAATGATCAATAGAGCATTTAATGATTTAAGGGTAAATAACTAATTAAAAATGTAAGACTTTTTTTTCTAGTCTAAATTTAATTATGGAGATAAAAAAAAATTGATTAAGTAATTATTATTAGTTTAAAATCAAACTTAGTTTAATTAAAAGGGTTTTAAGTAAAATAGGTTTTATTTATTTATTTACATTAGTTACAAGAGTGTAACTTTAGGCTTTTAGTGGAGAAGTTTGGAATTAATTTAGGCCCAAACAATTGCCTTGAGGATTGTACAAGTCTTGCCCTCACTATAGGCCAAAAATTAAATACACTTAATTTTTAATTTTTAAAGTGTTAAAATACTTGTTGACCTATATGATCATACAAATTTTAATTTTTATTATAACAAACCAACAATTAATTTTATTATTTTTAAGCTATTTGGTGTTCTTGCAATTATTTTTGAAGGAACTAATTATTTAATAGGACTTCAAGTGGCATTTGGTTTCATGAAGATAATTTGAAAATCAAGACAAACTTTAGAGCTAGTTTTTTTGGTATATTTAAGTTATATTAATCGTGTATAATTTTGTTAATGTTTTAGGAGCTCTACATTAATTAGTGAACCATCAGGTTATTCACTTGTTTTCATCATAAGAAAAGATGTTTTACTTTAAAAAAAAAAAGTGGACAAATTTTATAAAACCGAACTTGAAAAATATTTTTAAAAATTTTGTCCAAAGGCAAACCAGTTCGTTGATTTGACCAAAGTAATTTAGTGGTTTGAAACTACTAAGCCGATTTAAAATCACCTTAGTAACCAGTTTAAGGCTGAAAGGTGTTTGTCTTCTACAACAAAACCAATTGGCGGTTTTGGTAAAAGTAATTTGGTGGTTTAACCACCGGATTAGTTTGTTAACCTTTTTTCATATCGGTTCAAAGCTCGTACCCAATTTGCCAATCATTTTGAAAACAATTTTAAGTCGGGATGAAAAAACAATTGTCATATTTTAAATAGTATCAATAAGTTAATTGGTTTACAAAGCACCAAACCTATTTGGTTTGCAAAACAACCATCTCTCAATGGCTAATTTTTTAGATTTCTATAAATCAAGACCTATTTTAACTCAAAACAAAGTCTTTCAACATAGAAACTTGCTTATAGGAAAAAAAAGCCCTCAAAACCTATATAATCATATATAGTCTAAGTGTTTCACTTGTTAATCTACTCTCTCTTAGGAGTGCTTTATTATATTAATCCTTTTCTAATAATGTTTTTTAAATTATCTATATTATTTACTGTCACTCAACTTGTGGGTGATTTGGGTTCTTCATTTTATGAGTCTATTGACTCTCATAAAATTAAGACTATAACACCATTCCTTCAAGTGAGGTTCTTCTAGTAGAAACTTTATCATATTTGACTTAAGGCATGGACATAGACCATTTGGAGTGTTGGACCAAGTTAAAATACTATGTTTGTTCTCACTTAATTGTTTTTTTATACATATTTATTGAATCCATTTTGGGCTATTTACTTATGCTTTATTATTACATAAATTGTTCATAATTATATTTTTAGAAAATAGACCCAATTCATCCCCTCTTTGGTTGACTAAACTAGAATCTTAAACCTTACAACAAGTTGGTTTCTGAGTGCCGACTAAACCTTTGCAATGAATGAGTAAATACTCAACTCTCAAAGTGTTTTTCAAAACCACATAAAAAAACATAATACAAAAGATAATTTAAATACATATGATTTAAATTCCAAATGAGTGAATATGAAGATTTAAGCACTCTTAATAGTATATGATTGAAGGTGTAAGCACAATGGAGCTCAAAGATGTTGAAATGCGATGGTGTGATCTACTATGAGTTGTCTTGAATGAAATATTTATAGAGAAATGAGAAACTTAGCCATGGGATCTTGTTTTTAGTCATTATAGCACTTAGAAATTGGTTTGACATTTTTAGTAAACTCCCAAACTGCCTTTAGGAAAACAACATATAACCATTGATTGATCAAACTAGCTTGGCGCTTTACAAACTGAAGTAACAAGTTTAGATTAGGTATGATGTATAACATATTGACTAAAACTAATTTTCAAAGTTATACTTTGAACCAGGGTAAAAGGCAAATCAACTTAGCCATTTAACTACTAAACTACTTTATCCAAAATTAGTTAACCACTTTGCACTTTTTATGTTTTGCATGCAGGAATAATTTGGCCATAACTTATTATAAAAACTCTAAATTAACTTCCGTAAAATTCTTTGGTAAGCTAACTTAATTTTCTTTTAGTCACTATAAACTTATTTTCAAATTCTTTCTAATGTATTGTCAGTATAATTTATAAAATGCCCTTCTATTTTATTAAAATGTCATCCTTAAGTAAACTTATCTTTATTGTCTAACAATTTTAAAACTTTTCACTTTGGTCTAGAATAATTTTTTTCTTTATTGTGTAGAATCATCAAAATCTTTAAGGTCTTCTAGGCTAACACCCTTTTACGTATTTTTATTTTTTAAACCAAAGAAAGAGAAATAGATTACTCCTAATTTTGTCAAAATCTATAGTATTACATTAGGAGATCCACATGCCCACATGTATGATTTGAAGAATGAGAATAATAAACAATGTTGCATCCAATCAACTCAAGTTTAACAACCAATGAATTTAGTTAGTTCTCTAACCATATACATATAATTATTGGTAAAAAGATTTGACTTCCACTTTATTTTATATAAGAAGAAAATGTTAATGATTGGTATAAAAGCTAAGTTGTTTGATATGACATGTATAGTTTATTTTAATTATGTATGGTTGTGATTATTTATTTTGGTACTAATTGCATCAAATTTATTCTTATGTTATTTTTTATTAATTTTATGATAAATGGTTTCGCCCTTGTCTATGGTTAGAGATTTATTTGTTGTTATTTCTATAAATATATCAAGCGGGAGTGGCAAAATTATGTGATAATTTTCCCTCTTTTGGTGTATAAATGTGATGCAAACTATTCATGGTGTAGGAAGTTATGTTAAATCATTTTTCATTATATTATGAATTTTTTGAATGGGAAATTAAGAACTATAAATTTTCATAAAATGCAAGATAAAAATACAATCTGAGTTAAAACGGGCAAGTAAAGTCGTGTGTTTTAATCACAAGGCCCATGGCATCATGATCTGGTGGTGGTTCTATTGGAGTCAGGGTTACGTGGTAGTTCAATATTGTATAAATATTAATTATTAATATTTATACAATAAATATTTCAAATAATCATTAGTATTAAATATGTATATAGTACAATACTTATAACGTTACAGACATTGTATGATTTGGAGGTGTTCAAATTCATCTGAAGGAGTTCAGATCTGGTTTAAAATGGTTTAGACCAGTGCTAAGAGTTAGCAATGTTGAGAATTATAAATGTTAATAGTTAGCACTACTAAAGAGTTACCAGGTTATAAAGAGTTAGCAATGTTGAGAATTATAAATGTTAATAGTTAGCACTACTAAAGAGTTACCAGGTTATAAAGAGTCAACAATATCTAAGGAGTTAGAGCCTTGTCTGAAACGAGACAAAAACCTAAGGGTATACTAGTAATGATATAGTTGTAAAGAGTTGTAATAGGTGCTAAGATGTCGTTATGCTAGTATGTTCTCAAACTCTATATTCCTGAACTATTTTATCGATGTGAGTCTGTCGGTGAATCCTTTTTATATAGACCAGTGTATGTCTATATCTATAGGATACAAATGATTGTTCTTAACTGATCATGAGCTTATAACTCGTATAGGCATGTGGGTATTCAGTCAATACTAGATACTAAATAGACTTACAAGGACACCAATAGACATCTTGTAAAGCCGTCAATGGTGAATTCTCTAGAGTTAAGTAGTATGCATTTTTTTTTTCTTGAGCGCCACGGTGGCCTTATAAGTGATTCATCATACTTTGGTTCTACGAATATTATAGACCTTTCATGGTCTGACCATTATGTATCATTAGGTATGATTTGATACTTATGGAGTTCGGTGTGCTTAGATATCAGATCTGTCAGCTCCTATAAAAGAGTTGCATATCTAGATGCTGTAAGAATTGTATTTTATGAAATCTTTTGGCCAAAAGTACAAAACTCCAAAAAAGAGTTTTTCGTAGGGTTAAACAATATCACAAAGGAGTTTACGGATATTATTTTTCGAAATACAAATCTTGAGATAAGTTCACGGTTGAGTATATGGGAATTTGACGATGTTGATCTATATCCTCGCTCTTCCAGGATATAGGTGACGGCAAGATTATACGTATGCGCTTTAACCTCAGCTTGTATAATCTAATGCACTAATTTGTAATATCCATGACATGTGCGTGGGGCATCAGTCACAGCCACATGAAATAGTTCTATTTGACAAATCGGGCGTGGACTTAGAGAGTTTCGCAACATAAAGTGTACTCGTTGTGCACTAGGGCAGCGTACTGGATTAAATTGTTCAATCTAATAATTTCCAACAAAACTAAATATTTGTTTCAAGAACTCTCGGGGTATGTTCATATCAAGACTTAAGTATTAAGTACATTAATTAGTTGATAATTATTATTAATCTATTAAATGTTGACACGTGACTTATAGTAAGTCTTCAGTTGAATTTACTCAAATATATAATAAGGTGAAACTCACTTTAAGTTAACTTGAAGACTAAGTAAAATAATGACTTCTTTAGTAAGTTTTGATTTATTGTTATTTAATTATTAAATAATATAAAATTAAACTTTAGATCTAAGACTTTAAAAGGAATTAATTCAATTCATTTGTAAGGGGTTTAAAAAAATTGTGCTCTTGGCAAAATACTAATCGGTCATTTCTTTTATTACTGTTAAATGAAAATTGTTTTCATTATTTAATGAATCTTAATGGTTAAGAATTCTTTTATTAGTTGACATGTGTTCCAAATGAATAATTTATTAACAAAAAAGCTTTTGTCTTGCCTTTTGTATAAAAGATGGCCGGCTATTTCATTTAGAGGAAGGGGAATGGAAAATTTTTGGTTTTTGCCGTTGGCAAAGAGATGGGTTCGGCAACCTCTAGACAAGTCTTGTCTCGAGGTTGTCGAACCCATCTCTTGAAAAAAAAAAATATTCATCTTCTTCTTTTCCATTTAGACCGGTCACAATTGGAATAGTGATATTATTTTTATTATTCACTTGTTGAACAAAGATATAAATAATTGATTACTTTAAAATAAATATATTAGTTAAATTGTTTAACTAATATTTATAGTTTAAATGTTAAATTAGAAATTAAAAGTTAATCTTAGGGTTTAAAAATTAAATCAGTACTAAAAATAAAATTGTTATTTTAATAATTTTAGTGCACCACGTTGGGTCCTAAAATTACTAACGGGTCTATTTTAAGCGATACTCTAACTTATACCGTTTTAAAGGTTTGTAAGATAATTATTCTCAAATTTAGTATTAATATGATTAATAAATGTTTAATTTTATTAGCGTAATGAAATGTAAAGTTTATCATGTTTATTATTTAAAAAATTAGAATTCCAATTTTCGTTGCGAATATATAATGTATGAAATACACGTATGTGTCTTTATAAACAATGGGCACGCGCATAAACATACACACACCTAATAATATACGATTTTTAGCTCACTCAATAGGTGCATATAACCATTATTTATTAATCATATAAACCCCACGTACTATTGGTGGTGTGTTATTCTTATCATGGGTTGATAAGGTGCTAAAGTTATTGCAAATGTGTGGTGGTGCAGCATTGTGCGTGCTTTATTTTATTTTTTATTTTTTTGTTCTTTATGTTTTCTATTCTTTCTAATTATCTTATTTTGTTTGAGATAATCTTCTCAAAGTCTTAGGTTGGTAGATTGATGACACATCAATTATAAGAAATAGAAGTATAATTTCCATTAATACAATCTTTAAGGAATGATTTATGTTGTAATTGTTAACATGATATCTTAGAAACATTTCTTTCTTATTTTGTGACCGCTCAAACTTTTGAGCACTAATTAGAATCATATGTTATTTTCTTACTTAGAGGACATTTATGCATAATAAGAACATTTAAACTCTCAAGTTAAAAAAAAACTCTAAAACTTGTTTGAATATACTCGAGATAAAATCCCAAGCACACATGATCTTATTTTTATGACCGTTTGAACTTTTGAGCATTAGTTAGAATCATATAGTTATTTTCTTACTTAGAGGATATTTATGTATAATAAGAACACTTAAAAGTCTTAATAAAAAAAACTCTAAAACTTGTTTAAATATTACTCGAGGCAAAATCCTAGTGCACATATGATTAGGAAAAATGATTACAAGCCTTGTTTGAATCATATGAGCCTACCTTTAGATATTTTATACATAGTCACCCTTTTGAACCTAATTAACTATTTTTCTTTGTTAACTACAAAAGTACACTCCAATTAAGATTTTTTATCCCTTATAAAACCTATCACACTATAGCATATCACTATAAGAAATTTGGTTTTTACCTACAAAACTTGAGCCACGAATTTTGTTTTTTGTAGCGTATAGTGATATTCAGCCACGAAATGAATTTCGTGGCCAAATGTATTACGTTTAGCCACGAATTAAACTTTGTGGCCAAATGTGTTACATTTAGCAACGAAATTAACCTTTGTCACCAAATGAGTTGACATTTAACCACGAAACTATAATTCGTGATTAAATGTTACTACATTTTACCATAAATTAAAGTTTCGTGGCCGAATATCACTATATTTAGCCATGAAATGAACCTTCATGACTAAATGTAGTAACGTTTATCCATAACCTTCAATTCGTGGCTAAATTTAGTGACTTTTAACCACGAAGTTTGAATTTATGGTTGAATATAGTGATATTTAGCCATGAAAACTTAATTTGTGGCCAAATGTGGAGATTTTTAGCCATAAAATATGAATTTGTGGCTAGAAAGTAACATTATTTAGCCACAACTCTTTAATTCGTGGCCAATACTTTTCTCTAGAAAACTTTTTTATTTCCCGCCAAAATTTTCACTTCCCGCGTAACTAGTAGCCATAAACATTTTGTAGCTAAAGTAGTTAGTCACTAATATTTTCATCATCTCATGTTTATCAAGTACAGTCTAAATTATATTGACCAATCTCGTACACTTTAGTAATATTGAAAAAGACCAAGGTTACCCTTCTAATACCGTATTGATAAGACAGACCATGCATAACACTTTCTTAAAATAAAATACATTTTAAATCTGATTAAGAGAGATTTTGAAACTTATTCGCATCTCATGAGGATATGATATATAATCAAACATTTTATTTTATGCAAGCACAACTAACCTGACCAGTAGGGCTCCCATTGTGGTTAACAATGCAAACAAATGGCCACTGTTTATATTGCAATGATATAACATATATATAGTATAATAGAAACATCATATGCAAGAGAATGCAAAATAGAGGTAACTGCTTTGAATGGCGTGGTGTTATAAATTAGAACGCCCCAGCATGACAATTTGCCACTACCTCAACATTATCTCATAATACCCCAGCATGACAAATTGCAACACCTCTACAAAATCTAGTGCTTGGAACATACCAGTGCCAGAAGTGAACGGCCCAACGATAAGTTGGTGTCACTAATACCTCAACATTAGACACATAACACTTATGTGTTCATTCTGATGCTTCGAATGCCTTAACGTTCATTCTGATGCTTCGACCACCCTAACATTACACATCTAATGTCCAGACGTTATTCAACCACTATGAACGCCCTTAAGCCAAGCATGCAATGCCCTATGTATTCCCTTAAACAAAGACCTGGTTTTACACTTTTAACACTTAAAATTGCAGAACCCATTGTTCATGGGAATCCCAAACAACTCAAACAAAATCCATTAACCCAGAAAAGCACATAAACTTGGCTTTAATACCGTTGTTGTTACTAGTACCTCATGGGTGCATTAATGTGATGATGTGTTCATTGAATAATTAATGCATGTCATTTATACATTGTGTAGTGGAATTGAAATCTATTTCCTATTCAATAAACACATACAGAATTACAGTATGTTACATTAACAGTTTTAAAAACCTATACTAGAAGCCTTTCGGTGAAGATTTGAATTCTTGAGTCTCACATCAAAGTGTAATTACAAACAATTCTAGTCCTCAATGCCAAAGGGATTGCAGGAGCTAGAATGGTAGCATTATCTTGATTTTCAGCAGGATCAAATTGTTCAACACTTGAACTTTCTCTTTATTTTGGCTAAAATGTAAAACCATGACTTCAATGTAACGATTGCATTTCTTTCCTTATATATGGTCGAAGTAAGCAAATGGGAACCTATTTGCAACATTTAGAAATTTTATTTCCTTTAGTCAATGAACACTTGACACTTGTCCTTCAAGCATCACATGTACTAAGCCAAGTGTCTATATCTTTTTTCATACATGATGTCATTTATCACACAAATGGTCATGCATGAATACCATGTGTCAACTTTCCATTAGTTAACTACTTTAACTAATAAAATATGGGTTTAACACTTAAACTTTGACATGTGTGTTTCTTGAGAGATCCTGAAATAATTTCTGCTTTTTCATTTATGTTTAATCAAAGGACAATCACTATAGTCCCTTTGTTACAAAAGTAGGTCTATGAAGATCAAATGAGACTACAAAAAGAGAGATCAAAAGAAAGAGAGTGAAGAAAAGAAAAAAAAATAAAAATTAGGAAGAGAAAAAAAATAAGACCGAGAAAAATGAGAGAAAATCAAACTTCTATGCAAAAATGAGTGAAACAAAAAGACCGGTGTTTTTAAACCAGCCAATGATTGTACTTTTATATAAAGAAGCGTATTTAAACACTAACTAACTTGACTCGTCACTGCATAGTTTAGTTATTTCTCTTTTGCAGGAGTTTGATGATGTCTTTTCCGAAGAGATTCCACCTGGTTTACCTCCTATTCGAGAAATTGAACATCAAATCAATTTCATGCCCGGTGCTTCAATTCCAAATCGACTAGCCTATCGAAGCAATCTCGATGAGGCAAAGGAGCTGCAAAGGCAGGTTAGTGAATTGATAAAAAAAAGGGTATGTAAGGGAAAGTATGAGTCTGTGCGCTGTGCCAGTGATTTTAGTTTTTAAAAAAGATAGATCGTGGAGAATGTGCATTGATTGCCGAACAATTAATAATATAACGGTAAAGTATTGTCATCATATTTCCTGTGTATATGATATGTTAGATGAGCTGCATGGGGCTTATGTATTTTCTAAGATTGATTTAAAGAGTGGGTATCATTAAATAAGAATAAAAGAGGGCGATGAAAGGAAAACTACTTTTAAAATGAAATGCAGCTTATATGAGTGGTTAGTTATGCCATTTGGATTAACTAATGCACCAAGAACTTTTATACGATTAATGAACCATGTCTTGTGTGCTTTCATAGGCAGGTTTGTTGTTGTTTATTTTGATGATATTCTCATTTATAGCAAAAACTTGGATGATAATGTTATACATTTAAAATCAGTTTCAGATGTACTTAGAAAAGGGAAGTTATTTGCTAACTTAAAGAAGTGCACTTTTTGCATCGATGAGCTTGTGTTTCTTGATTTTTTCGTTAGTGCACAAGGAATACATGTTGACGAAGAGAAGATCCACACGATTTAAGAATGGCCAAGTCCTACAAGTGTAGGTAATGTTCGTATTTTTCATGGGCTCGCTAATTTTTACAAGAGGTTCATGAAAGACTTTAGCAGTATGATGCTTGTGTATTAAGCTATCAAGAAAAATGTTGGATTTAAATTGGGAGACAAATAAGAGAAGGCATTCCAATTGATCAAGGAAAAATTAACTCATGCTCATTTACTTGTTTTGCCTGGTTTTACTAAAACCTTTGAAATTGAATGTGGTGCTTCAAGTATGGGTATAGATTCAGTTCTTATGCAAGGAAGAAGACTAATAGCATATTTTAGTAAGAAATTAAGTGGGGCAGTCTTAAATTATCCTACTTATGATAAAGAATTTTATGTATTGATTCGAGCATTAGAAATATGGCAACACTACCTTTGGCCTAAAGAGTTTGTGATTCACACTAATCATGAGTCTTTAAAATATTTGAAGGGCCAACATAAGTTGAATAGGAGACATGCAAAATGGGTGGAATTTATTGAGACATTCTCATATGTCATCCAATACAAACAAGGTAAGGAAAACATCGTTGCCGATGCATTTTCTCGAAGGTATGCATTAATTTTTACTCTTGATGCAAAATTACTTGGTCTTGAGCATATTAAACAATTGTATCCTCTAGATCATGATTTTTGTGAAGAGTTTTAGACGTGTGAGAAAAATGCAGTTGGTAAGTTCTTTAGGCATGAGGGCTTCTTGTTTCAAGAAAATATATTGTGTGTGTCAAATTGCTCTTTGCGTGATTTGTTAGTAAGGGAATCCCATGGTGTAGGGTTAATAAGACACTTTTGAGTCACTAAAACCTTAGTTGTTTTGCAAGAACACATCTATTGGCCATATATGAAAAGAGATGTCGAGAGAATTTGTGGTAGATGTGTTACATGTAGGCAAGCAAAATCCCGAGCACAACCTCATGGTTTGTACATGCTACTGCCTATTCCCAATGAGTCTTGGATTGATATTTTGATGGACTTTATGTTAGGTTTTCCTAGGTCTAAACGTGGTAGGGATTCAATTTTTGTGGTTGTGGATAGATTTTCTAAGATGGCACATTTCATTCAATGTCACAAAAATGGTGATGCTTCACTTGTTGCTGATTTATTCTTTAGAGAAATTGTAAGATTACATGGTATGTCTAGAATAATAGTTTCAGATAGAGATGCTAAGTTCTTGAGTTACTTTTGGAAGACTTTATGGTGTAAGTTAGGAACTAAATTATTATTTTCTACTACTTGTCACCTACAAAGTGATGGTTAAACTGAAGTAGTAAATAAGACTTTGTCTACTTTGTTGAGGGCTATAATTAAAAAGAACATCAAAACTTGAAAAGAATGTTTACCACATATTGAGTTTGCTTATAATTATACTATTCATTCTACTAAGTTTTTACCATTTAAAATTATTTATGGTTTTAATTTTTTTAACTCCATTGGACTTAATGCCATTACCTTTGTCTGATCGTGCTAACTTAGATGGAAAGAAAAATACTAAATTTGTTAAGCAGATACATTAGAAAGCAAAACTCAACATTAAGAGAAGGATGGAGCAGTATGCAAAACAAGCTAATAAAGAGCGTCGACAGCCAATTTTTGAACCCAGAGATTGGTTTTGGTTGTATATGCAGAAAGAAAGATTTTTGGCACAAAGGCGATCTAAGTTACTTCCAATAGGAGATGGACATTTTTAAGTCCTTGAGCGCATCGATGACAATGCATATAAGTTGGATTTGCCAGGTGAGTACAATATTAGTTAATGTTACTGATTTAAGTCCTTTTGATGTAGGTGATGATTTGAGGACAAATCCTTTTCAAAAATAGGGGAATGATGAGGGCACGACTAATAAATGAAATGCAAAACCTATTCAAGTTTCAGTTTTTCCGGTTACAAGGGCTCGAGCTAAAAGGTTCAAAAAAACTCTCAATGGACTGATTCAAAATATTTGGGTAAAGGTAAATTCATAAGGGTGCAAGAAAAATATTCCACGTGTTCCATAAAGTTAGATTCCCATGATTCAAGTTTTTGAATAATCTAGAAGAAATTTCTTAGATCACAAAGTGGATGAAATTATAAGAGTTTTCTAAATTGGTAATTACCCAAGTTTGACTTATCAAGTGTTAAAGAATAATGGAAACAGTAGCCCATTTGAGCAACCCATTTGGCTAGAAGCTTTTAAGAGCCTACAATAAACATTTATGATAGTAGTTATAATATTTGAAATAAAGCCTTAGTTGTTGGTGGTTGATAGTTAGTTAAAGTTTGTAGCTGCATTTATTGTTGTAATTGCAAAGTTTGAAAAAATTAGTTAAAAGTCATGTTGGTAGTAGTTGGTAATTACTAGTCTTTTAAGTTGTCATTTAATATTGTAATAAATGCTAGCATCCCAAATGTTCACTATAAATACATAAGGGATAATAAAAAAGCATTCAGCAATTTGATTAAAAAAAATCTCTTTGGTTCTTTTAGAACTCTTTGAACTTATCGGAATAATTTTCGTGGCATTCTCCTTCGACTTATCAATCAATCATTCCATAATTGATTATATGTCTTCATTATACCAAGGTTATTGCTTCAATATAAGTAGCGAGTTACGGTTTCATACAAATCTATTTTTAGACGATCTTGGAGTCCTTCTTTATCCATAGCTTTAATCAAATTCTTGGTGTGGATCGTATAAATTGGTATCAGAACTTGGCACTAGTTACAGGTTTGCCTATCTTTATATTTAATATATATATATATATATATTGCAATTCAATTCTTGTAATTCTTATTTCAATTTTACATCTGAAGTTCTTTGTCGATTCCACAAACTTAAATGTCTTACTCCAAAAAAAAAAACAATCTACTTTTCAAAATTATATCGGATTGAACCATTTGACCTAGTCCACTACCCCAATGCTCAACAAATATATTTCATATTGTGAGACTCTATAGGTTCACATCTGTTTATCTTATGAAACTTTTTTAAAAGTCCATAAACATCGCCTTACGTACACGTTACGAATATATTATTTAATCTTATAAAAAAGTTCTATATGCTTGAACCACACAAGTTGAGGTCAACTATAGACATAATCCTTCCGTTACCTATATCCCAGAAGAGCAAAGACATAGATCGTCATTGTCAAATCTCTATATGCTTCATCATGTACGTATCTTTAGAATTTTATTTTCGTAAACAATATCCGTAAACTCTTTTGCTATATTGTTTACTCTTATAAAAAAACTCTATTCCAAGGTTTATACTTATGGCCACAAGAATTCTTAAGATACAATCTCGGAGCATCAAGATATAAAACTCACTTATATAACCTGACAAATCCTATATCTACGCACATCGAACTCATGCGAATTAGACCATACCCAATAATACCCAAAGGTAAGACTATAAAAAGTCTCTGATATGTATGGAATCAAAGTATGGTAAATCACTTACAAGCCCACCATAGTGCTCAAGTCAAAGGACTGCAAATACTACACAACCCGAGAAAATCCTCAATTGACTACTCTATGGGATGTCTATTGGAGGTTCTCATAAGTCTGCTTAGTATCCAATCCTTAGTGAATACTTGTATACTCATACAAGTTTTCACTAAGCCTACGATTTGCTAAGACTAACCGTCTGAACAATTAAGATATAGATATACACTGATCTGAAAAAGGTATACCAATTGACCCATGTCGACAACTATAGATCAAAAACGATATTTTCGAGAGATATACTATATAGTGACATTTTTTAGCACTGTTTATAGTTCCATGTAGCTATGTTATTTTTAATATATTTATAGGTCTTTGTCCCATTTAAGAAAAGGTTTTAACTCTTAGAATGATTAATCTTAGTATTGACTTAAACTCCTTTTGGTTAGATTTAAATTACTTTAGATCTATAATATCTGAAAAGTAACAAACTTAGTATAATATAATTAAATATTAATGGTTTATTAAAAAATTTATTTTATAAGTATTAAATAATAAATATTTATAAAAAAAATATTAAAATGGCACGTAACCACTATCTTCGTCATAAAAGTACTAGAGAAGTGGTCTAAATTCACCACCCTAGTGACAATTTTAATTTGTCTTTCAAGTTATTTTTTAGCTAAGGTTTTAAATTGGAGAAAATGGAATAGGTTTCTGATTTGGCAGTCAAGGGATATACCCAAGTATATCTGGTATATTCATCTAGAAAGCTGATGTAATATTTATTGCCTTTAGTTGATTTAATGGTAACTAATCCCCAAAGATCAAGGAGGACTAGTTCTTAGAGTTTCTTTAATATAGTGGCTGAGATGCTATGATATAACTTATGTGCTTTACCATATTGACACTGAGAACAAAAACTAAGATTGAAAAATGGTTTTAATTTCACTTTATTAAATTGAGGGACACCTTTATAAGCTTTTATGACATGTTTAATGACATTTTGATTACGATGACTTAACTTTATATGAAGTAATTTGAATTGACTTAAAGACTTTTTAGTTCCTAATTCTAGACTTTAAATAGACTCTAAACCATCTTGGAAAAAAGTTTCTTTATTAACTTTAGTTGAAAAGGAAAATGGATTGTTATACACCTTTAAAAGAGAAGAGTCTTTAGCTAGCAATCAATATAATCCATTTTAATATAACCTTCTAGTAACATCATTCCCTGCTTCTTGTTCTTAATAAACCAATAATTTTTTATGGAATCTAATGGAAATAAGATTGTCAAATACTAATTTAGATACGCTAATGGTATTTTTTTTTTTAAATTTAAGGAACAAAGAGAGAATAATTTAAAGAAATTCTTGTGTATAGTGCTTGACAGGTAATGAAACTATAGCAATAAGAGATATGTGTAACTTGTTACAATTACCTACTATCATTTTTTCATTGCCTTTGTATTCATATCTAGTGTTGAAGTTGGCAAGATCATTTATCAAATGGTTGGTGGCTCCACTGTCAACATACTAACTCTAATTTATAGAACTATCTGACACAACTATATAAGTTACTAGTATGTTAAAAATTTTAGCTCGTGGACCAATGTAGTTGTCATTGAACATATGTCAGTAGTTTATAGTAGTGTGTCTTATTTTTCCACAAATTTGGAATACAGGCTTATTACTGTGAATAACCTTGTTACTATTAAGATATCTGCCACTAAAGGTTTTTCCTCTGCCTCTACCTTGAGTAAAATTGCCTTTCCTCCATTATTTTTTTTTTTTTTTTTGCCTAAGATGTAGAAGAAAATGAGCAGAAGGATTGCCTTGAGCAACATTTACTTGTATATTTAAAGTTGAGTGTATAGTTAATGATCAGTTCTACTTAAGAAGCATGGCATACCACAATTGCAAAAGAGGTAATTTATTTCTAAAAGTGATATTTAACACTATAAAATTAAAATTATAACCAAATCTAGTTCAGATGTATAGAATCAAATCATAATCATTAACTAAATTCCTTGCAGCAGCCAAGTAGTCAGCTATAGTTTTCATTTTTGTTAAGAAATTACTTACTGGCATTACTCATTTTTTTAGTAGTCTGAAGTTGCATATAAAGTTTCAAAACTCTTATCTTACTTTTGATTGATACGAGAAAGCCTTTCTATAGCAATTTAGAGTTTAAAGGAGTGACACAATCACTATTGTGCCCAAGATACTTTCTATCATAGTTGATAAAAGCCAACTAAGCAAGAGCTAATCTTGCTTCATCCAAGACACATATTTTAGATTGGGTGTTGTTGTGACATTGTCTTTCTAATTTATTGTGATAAGAACTGAATCAGGCTTTTTTTAGTGTCATTGACAAACTCCTCTAGGTCATGATCGCAAATGGCTAGAAGAATTTGAGATTTTTGATAAGGGTTCATTAAGTCTAATATTTTTATCTTCCAAACTTAATATTTGTTCGTAGAAATTAAGATTATTTGACTTTTGATGTATATTATTATTTTATTTATAGGTTTAGAGTTAATGTAGCAAATAAGGTCGAAACTCTAATAAAAATAAGCCAAAAACATCAAATGCTACAATACATGCTACAGTGAATTGCTACAGTAATATGCTACAATAGTGTCTTAGCGCCGCAGCGCGCATGACAGAGAATAGTAACTCGTAAGCAGTAATTTAAAGATATAAATCTATAAATAGAAGGTCAAAAATTCTAAAATAGAAAGGAGAAGAAAGAGGCAAAAACTTAGAGAAAGAATTCACAACACAATATCAAAGCCAAATATTGAAGAACCAAGATCAAAATTCAAGTCAAGATTGAGATTCTGCATTTGATCTAAATGCTATTGAGTTGTTTTAAAGCATGTTTAGATCGTCTTTAATTTATCCCACAATTGGTATCGGAGCCAAATATGCCTCTATTTGAATGAAATGCAATCTAAGGATTTTAAGTTTTGGCCGAATTTTGTTTTGATTGAAACTTGTTATTTTGACAATGTTTGATGCAAAATTATATTAGAAATTATTATAAAATTGAATTTCGAGCAGTTTGCAGTTTAAAATGTTGAAATTAGAGTTAAAATGAGAGAGATATAATCAAATTTCAGAAACGGGTCTGTAACATGGTCACGACCCGACTAGGTTGAAGATTATTGGTCATGTAATTAGAATCATTTATATGCTACAAATTGATTTGTATGTACAATTTATTGTTTTTATGCAATTTGAAATTATGTTCATATTTTTAAATAATGCTATTGTTGCATACTATTATATGAACTATTAATTGAATAAAATGTTCAGTGATCTATATAATTTTAATTATTTAGAAAGTAGCTATAGCATCTTTAATTATGCAAAATTATATATTAAGTAATTTAGAATCACATATAGAAAAATTATATTAATTGTGGTTAATTATATTTAATATAATAAATCTTATCCCACAAATTTTTTTCATATATTTACATGATTAATTACAATGGAATATCAAATTATATTTCCTAATTTATTCACATGGATTAGGAAAAAGAACATAATTTGATAGTTTTATCATAAAGATAGATAAATCTTGTAGTAACCAGTATCCACAATCGGTAAAAATAAGTATTTATATATATATATATAAATATACATATTTTATTTGTATGTGGGTGATACTTGATTTATGTATTATTATTAGTAGTGTTTGTATAGGTTAAGGACATACTATTAGTATTGGATTTATTTGCAAGACTTTAGATTTATTTTAAAGAACAAATTGTAATACTTTGAAAGTTTTAGGGATAAATTTGTAATACTAAACATTAGCCTCTTAGTATAAAAATACACTTTTGAAATTTTAATTCACTCATTTTGGTCGAGCAACCTTTTTTAAAGTGAGAAAAGAGAAAAAGAAAGGGGAGAGAAAGAAAAGAAGAAGAAGAAAAAGAAGAAGAAAGTTAGAATTTAAGCATTAAGAGGTATATTATAACCTTTTCTTAATTTCTTGGTGTTAAATTAGTTAATTCTTTTAAGTTTTGATTTTTATAAATATGTACAATTGAGTATTTGATGTGTATTTCGTAAGATATTGTGAGAATTGATGATAATCTATGTAGATAGCGTGATAAATCATGATGAATTGCAGAATTTCTATTTGATAGTCTCTTGATCCAGGAATTTTATAAATTGTTGTGATTCGATTCTAGTTATGAATTTTGAGTATATAAAATTAGACATGTTTTTAATCATTTGAGATTTTGAATCGATTGAAAATTCCAGAAATTGAATTTGTAGTGAATTTACCAAAATGACCCTAAAATTCTAGAAATTTCCTGTGTTAACAGTATGATACAGAGACAAACAATTTTTGATCCACTGAATGATTTTCAAAAATTACGAATTTATAGAATATGATAAGTTTATATGTCTTATATGATATACTCAGAATTGAGAATTTAGATCAATGTGGTTAAATTGTTATAATATTTTAAAGAGTGTCAGCTCATTGCAGTATTTGATTAACAGATTTTTAAAGTTATAGTTAAAATAATTTTAAAATACTTTTAGCAGTGATTTTGAAGTAAAATATTTATCATGAATTGCGATATGTGTTAAGAATAATTCTGTGGTAGTTTTATAATTTTTGAGTTAATATATAATTTTATAAAATTGGGAGATTGAATACTATTTAGTAAATATCTTGATCCTATTAAGTTAGCAGTTTGGATTCGATGGTGTTTATGGAATGATTTGTGTAGGAATTATGATATAATATTCATATATAAGTAGGATATATGAGTAAAGAATGATATATTTTGATTTTAGAGTAATTGCACATCATTTGATGTATAAGAAAATTTTGTTAAGTGTAAGTAGTCAGAATGATAAGTTTTGAGAAATCAAGTAATTAGACCAATTCGATGTAATAAGTGCAATATGTGTAATTTTGTAAGCTATTTAAAATGTTTTGTATGAATGTTGAGGCTCATGAAAGAATTAATCTTTATTGATAGGTTAAGGAGATTTAAGCCTTGTAGCTGAAAGTGCTAAGAGGTAAGTATACTAGATCTTTTATTGAAATCACAATAAGCATAGTAATTATTTATGTATGATTTTGTAAATGTACTTAGAAATATGTTTATGTTATGCTAAAGTATATTTGATATGAAATGTGAAAGACATATGTTTATGAATGTGAGCATTGACATTGAGCATGAACATACATGTGTTTTTGAAAGTGAGCTTTCAAAATAAGATGTGTTTAACAAAGAAAGCTTTTGAAGTGTAATATGTCCATGAGAAATATTTATGTTTTGAGGGTGCTTGAACTCATTGTTGACTTAGTAGCCATTTTATGTGATTTATGGAGCTTTTATGTGTGACTTTTCTTTCGGGATTGGTATATGTTATGTGTTCCGTATGTATGGAGGATCCTATTGGTACCTAAAGGAAGAGTGAGTTATCACATTTGTGTGGTGGCGTATTGGTGCATGTGAGAGAACTCACCGATGATTAGGGTGAGGGTTTGACTTTTACCTTTGATATGAGCATTATATATGTGTAATTTAAAACCCCACTTGTACTATTCCTCTCATACGGTATGTCATATACGAGTGACATTTGGCTTATTATGTGATATGTGATATGTAAGTTCTACTAAGTAGTAGTTGAGTGATGGTATTCTTATTATATATTTTGAAAGAATGTGTAAGTGCTTACATGATATGTGATTTGATAAGATTATGATTTTGATTTATCATAGTATATCATACATATGCATTGTGTACATATATGAATTTGTATTTGATATATGAAAAACTAGTATACTTACTGAGTTTTATACTCATTATAGTTTATGGTGATTTTAGGTAAATAAGGTACATGTGTACTTAACGGATTTGGCAAGGCTCTTACTGTCCCTTGGGTTTCCTAAGTTGCTAGGTTGCTAAGTGTTTCATTTGTGTTAATAGTTTAAGATATTTGATTTGTCCCTATTGAATAAATACTTATGTATTACTTTTTAGTGTGTGGTTGTATTTGGTTTAAGTTTCACCAAGTGTGGTTATGAGTTGATTTTAAGTAAGAATTTACAATGAATCTATTTTGGACTTCCGGTAACAAAGTTGTTACTGGTGACGTAGTAGAGTGCTAATCTCTGAAAAAACTTTGTGTATCTTCAGTTTACTAATTGCCCCAGTCATAATTCAATTGTTAAAATTTTGAAAATAAAATTGAGTTGAATGTTTAAATAATATTGAATAAGTGTAAGTTATGTTATGTGTCAGATCTTTTGGATCTGGGGCGTGACAAATCTAATTGAATTAGAATTTTAGTCCACATACAAGTTTAATGTAACTAGATTCATATTTTTAAACAAGTTTATACACTGGTAAAGTATAATAAATGTTTAGTAGTCTCAAATTTAATTTATAAACATCTATATTTAATTTATGCAGTCATGCAACCGATAAAGTTTTCTAATTCCAAATGTGATATTCCTAAACTGAATGGTGATAACTATAAAGTTTGGAAGAAAAGAATCCTTCTTTATTTATAGTGGATGGACATAGATTATGCTATATAAAAAAAGAATCACCTACAATTACAAAAACTAGCACTTCAGCTAATATTAATCTTTTTAAACGATGAAAGCGATCTAATCGCCTTAGTATGATGTTCATAAAGACCAAAATCTGTGCTAGTTTATATGGTTAAGTTGAACAGCATGATAATGTTCAGGCATTACTGAAAGTTATTGATGAGCAATTTGAAACTTTAGATAAAGCACTTGCCAGCACCCTAGTTATGAAGTTTTCATCTTTAAGGCTTACAATATTAGAAGTATGCATGAGCACATCATACAAAATAAGAGATATAGTGGCTTAGCTTAAAACTTTAGAGGTTGAGATGTCTAAGTTTTTCTTGGTGCACTATATATTAAACACTCTTCCACATCAATATATACCTTTTAAAATCTCTTACAACACACGTAAGGATAAATAGTCACTTAATAAATTTATAGCCATGTGTGTTCAAGAGGAAATAAGGCTAGTGTTGAAATTAAGTGGATGTGCTCTTATGATAAAATAATGAAAGAATAAAGATAAAGCCAAACAGAAAGAAAAAGGTAAAATGCTTCTTTAGCCTGTTCAGTATGACATTAAAAAGGAATCCAAGTACTTCTTTTGTAAAAAGAAAAGGCACATGAAGAATGATTGCCCAAAGTTTCAAAGTTGGCTTAAGAAGAAAGATAATCCAATATCGTTTGTTTATTATAAATTTTATATGGTTGATATTATTTATAACACATGGTAGATTGATTTTGGTTCTACAATTCATATTTCCAAATTCTTACAGGATATGCAAAATCTAAAGAAGCCAATGGGAAGTGAACAATGCATTTATTTTGGAAACGAGATGTGTTCACACGTGAAGGCAATTGGGATATGCAATTTAGTTTTATCTAATAGTTTTATTTTATATTTAGAAAAGACTTTTTATATTTTTTAGTTTTTCTAAAAATTTAATTTTAGTTTCAAAACTTGTACCTTTAGATCATTCCTTTAACTTTTAGAGACATCCTTTAGTTTATTTTATAAATTTATCTTATTGGGAATGATATAATGTCTGATGGTATTTTCTCGATTAATTTGTAAAATAATATTGCTCATAATGCTATGCATGTTCACACTAGCACTAAACGGTGTGTTATCAATGAAGACTCCTTTATATTGTGGCACCGAAGATTGGAACATATCTCCATTAAAAGAATTAAGAGATTAGTAAATGATGGAGTACTTAATACTCTGGATTTTACTAATTTTAACACTTGTGTGGACTGAATTAAGGAAAAACAGACCAACAAGTCTAAGAAAGATGCTAAGAGGAGCACTAACATATTAGAGATCATACAATCAGACATTTGTAGTCCAAACATAAACTCGTATGGTCAAAAATACTACATCTCTTTCATAGATGATTACTCACGATATATCTCTACTTGTTTCATAATAAGAACAAAGCATTTGATGCCTTTAAGGTGTTTAAGGTTGAAGTAGAGAAACAATGTGTAAAGCAAAGTAAGATCGCGAGAACAGATAAAGGTAGGGAATACTATAATAGATACATTGAGGATTGATAAGCACTTGATCCATTTACAAAGTTTCTTCAAGAGCATGTAATAGTTGCCCAATACATCATGCTTAGTTCTCTAGACCAAAATAGTGTAGCAGAAAGAAGAAACTGAACATTATTGGACATGGTACAGAGTATGCTTAGAAGCTCTAATATTTTTAAATCCTTATAGATTGAAGCTCTAAAAATGACAGTGTATATATTAAATAGAGTTCCAATCAAGGCTGTTTTAGAGACACCATTTGAGTTATAGTAATAGAGGAAACCGAGTTTATCACATATATGCATTTAGGGATATCCATTTGAAATAAGAGTTTACAACCCACAAGAGAAGAAACTAGACCCTATGACCATTAGTGGGTGTTTTATTGGATATGATGAAAGGTTTAAAAGTTACAAATTCTACTATCCATCTCACAGCACTAGGTTTGTGGATTAAGAAATACAAATTTTTTTAAAATGACTTAATTAGTGAAAGTGATCAATTCCAGAACATCGTTTTTAAGAATGATCCTACAGATTCTCAACTTTTCACTTCAAGCAGTAGATTGATTGTTATTCATAACACCTCTCAAGTTCAAATGGGTGTTGTGCAACCAATTATTGAAGATCCATAAACTGCTAATAATAATCCATTAATCAAATCGTTTAAGAAATACCAGAGATGGTTAAACAACTAATTAAATAACAACTTCTCAGGAGAGTGTTGGCACAACATTAAGAAGATCTACTAGACTAAGGAGATTAGCAATCCTTAGTGATTACATTGTATATCTGCAAGAATTTGATTATAATATTGGAGCAAAAAAAGTTCTTAAAACGTTTTCACAAGCTATGGGTTGCAAAGAATCATATTTATAGTACGATGCTATAAAAGATGAGATGAATTATATGGTATCTGACAGGGTTTGGGATCTTGTTAAGTTGCCTGATGGTGCAAAAGCCATTAAATGTAAATGGGTTTTTAAAACCAAAGAAAAACTTATTGGGCAACATCGAAAGATATAAAGTAAGACTCGTTACTAAAGAATTCACTCAAAAAGAGGAAATTGACTACAATAAGATATTTTCTCCTTTATCCAAGAAATTTTTTTTTAAAATTATTATAGTATTAGCTGCTCATTTTGACTTAGAGCTGTAACAAATAGATGTGAAAATAGCTTTTTTTGAATGGAGATCTAAAAGAAGAGGTTTATATTAAACAACTAAGAGAATTTTCCTCTAATAATGGTGAGCATTTTGGTATACAAGCTCAAAAAATCTATATATGGATTGAAACAAGCCTTCCGCCAGTGGTATTTGAAATTTTATGAGGTTATCTCTTCATTTAAATTTGTAGAGGACATCACGGATCAATTTATACACCAAAAGTTTAGTGGAAATAAGATTTGTTCTTTATTCTATATGTGGATGATATTTTACTTCAACTAATGATAAGGGTTTGCTACATGAGGTGAAATAATTTATCCCTGAAAACTTTGACATGAAGGATATGGGTGATGTATCTTATATCATTGGCATTAAGATTTATAGAGATAAATTTTGAGGACTTTTGGGTCTATCTCAAGAAACCTGTATCAATAAAGTTTTAGAGAGATTTTAGATGAAAGATTATTCATCGAGTATAGCTCCTACTATGAAGGGTAACAGGTTTAACTTGAACTAGTGCTAAAAAATGATCTTAAAAGGGAACAAATGACCAATATTCCATATGCTTTTGCTATTGGAAGCATTATGTATGCTCATGTCTGTACAAGGCCTAACACTGTATTTGCTATAGGAATATTAGGAAGATATCAGAGTAATCCAGGTATAAACCACTAGAGAGCTACAAAAAAGGTGATGAAGTACCTTCGAGGAACCAAAAATTATATGTTTATGTATAGACGGACTGATAATTTAGAAGTAATTGACTACTTGGATTTGGACTTTGTTGGCCATGTTGATTCACGTAAATTAACATATGGATATATCTTTATATTAGCTAGTGGAGCTGTATCTTGAAGGAGTACAAAGCAGACTTTTATTGCAACTTCTACTATAAAGGCTGAGTTTGTTTCGTGTTTTGAGGCTACTTTGCATGGTGTTTGGTTAAAGAGTTTCATTTCTGGGCTTAGAATTATGGATTCAATTTTTAGGCCATTGAAGATATACTGCGACAATTCAACTGCTATTTTTATGGTTAAAAACAATAAGAGTAGAAGTCGAAGTAAATATATCGACATCAAGTATTTAGCTATAAGGGAATGTGTTAAAGAAAAAAAAGTGGTTATTGAACACATTAGCACGAAATTGATGATTACTAATCCTTTTACAAAAGGCATGCTACCATTGAAATTAAAGGATCATGTAGACAAAATGGGATTTGGTTTCTTTGTATTATTTTCATTATTTGGACGAATTATATTTGTTATGAAACTCTTTTTATGTTATGATATTTTTTCATAATTGATTCTTAATTGTGTACATATTTGTTAACTTAAGAAGTATCATTAATGTTTGGACCAAGGATAAATATATTATTTATTCATTAAGTGATATGGGTTAATGTTAAGAAACATATTGCATTGTGATACATGGAAGATAATACTCATCTTCAAAGAATTTATTGCCATGATTCATGTATTTTGTTTCTTGCTATGGTAAATGAAGGAATACGTGGATCAAGTGGGAGAATGTTAAAATTATTCAACTCATGTAGAAGGTGGTCCATGATTCCATCATTTTAGGAACACAGAAGTTAACTACCCATGGTTCCACCATTTTAGGATATAAGATTAGGAAATTAACCACCCATGATCAAGAACAACTGCCATGATTAAAACAACTACCCATTTTTAGCAGGTAACCTCCCATGATCAAGAATATGGGAGTAACATTTGCGATGGACAAATTCCTATAAATAAAGCCTTTAATTAGGCCCCTAAAGCCATCAATCTCAATTCAGTTGCAAAACACCATCACATTTGTAGGAAGCTTTAATGGTAAAAGGTATGTCAAAATTAATTTTTAATTCCGCATTTGATCTAAATGCTATTTAGTTATTTTAAAGCATGTTTAGATCGTCTTTAGTTTATCCCACACAAATCAGACTTTTTTGCAAGTCAGAGTTATAACTCTACCAAACCCTTGCTTACTGTACTTTAAAAACATAACTAAAGTAAGGTTATATCACATAGACTCTTAAAATACCAATTTTTTTTAAAAAAAATTTGAGGTGTAATTAACTTTTGTTTTAAAAGAAAAACGTAAACCAATTTCTCCACATTTCTAATATAAAAGTTTTTACCAACCAAACATGGCCAAATATCATTGGTTCGCACTTGGCATTTGGTTGAATCACCTTTTCTTTTTTTAAATTGTTCCCACTCATTAATATCTATTATTATCGTGTTAAAAATTCTTTTTTGACTCTCTTTCTACACCGAAGTAGAACAAAGCAAAGTAAAAAGCGAAGAAACCTTCTTAACTACCTCACTCACTAGGTTTAAGCGTAGATAAAAAATGTAAAATTCTATTTTCAAATTATAGTTTTGTTCTTAAATTATAGAAGTAAAAATTAATGCTATAGAAAAAGTGTCCTAGATAGGTGAAATTATGGATGTAGAGCATCTTATTAAATTCTGCAGTTCATTAAAGATCTTAGAGGAGAAAATAAGGCTATTGAAATAGTAAGATTTGAAACATTAAGAGGAAGTTATGACTTCACGGTGTCTAATAGAAAAGGCATTATCCACTAAAGCAGTTAATAGAAAAGCATTTAAACTCACAATACAACAAGTATTGAGTCTTATAGGGTTAAGATAGATTAAGAGTTTAGGTGGGAATAAATTCTTATGCCACTTTGAAGTAGAGGAAGACAAAATAAAGGTGCTAGCTTTTGAACCTTGATATTTGAACAAATCCTTGATTATGTTAACTAAAGTGTTTGGGTTAGGAGATAACAAAATAGAATTCCACTATACTTGTTATAGATACAGTTCATAATGTCCTTGTTATTTGTATACATACAACAACAATTCGAATGCGTAGAAATAAAGTTGACACAGTTTATGAGGTTGATTTGGATGATAGAAGATGATGTGTTGAAAAAATTGCTAAAATTAGAAATAAGATGGACATCAAAAGGCCTTTAAGAAGATATGTCAAGGTAAGAGTGCAATGGATGTTGGAGGAAGCAATACTACTGATTCTCTATGAAACATTTCCAAAATTTGTTATTATTGTAGATAGATTGGTCCTTCACAATAGAATGTATGGTTAAACATCAACTAAAGCAAGTGAATAATGAAGGGCTAGATAGTGAAGGACAAGAGGAAACAAGAGAAATAAAAATGGTTTATAGGGCATTAATGAGGGCTAGAACTATTAAAGAGAAATTGAGGATGTCAAGAAAAAAAGAAGAGAAGTCGAGGTAGGGGAAATAAGGAACGAAAGAACTAAGTTAAAGAAACTTTGCAGAGGAAGTTAGTGGTGTAAGTAAAACAGTGCAAAAAGAAGATTGACCTAAATTTAGAAGTTCGACCCGAAATGGAGAGAAACCTAAAATTAAACCCAGGTGAAAAGTATACACCATCTTCAAGAATATAGGGAAAAAAGACTGAGACATTAAGCATCATTAATAAGTGATAATAGTATAATGGCAATAGTATTTTAGCACTCTAACTTGGGTATTTTGCTTTAATCTATTAATATTTGGCTATTTATTTATGTTTTTAATCTTAAATAGGTGCATGAAGGACAATGTGATACATAAGATCAAACGGGAGGCGATTTGGGCGAGAAACGAGCGATATGCGCTCGAAAAACGAAAGCAGCGCAACATGTGGTTAGACGCCGCAGCGCCCAAATCAGTGAATGAGCACTTCAGCACCCGTCGACTAATTAGCGATCTTTCTTGCTCGTGCCTAGTGCCACACCGCCCGTACGAATGCTTAAATACTTCTCTCAACTCTCCTATTAGGGATTTGAAGCTCCTCGGGCTTAGGGTTTCTTATAGCAACAAAAATACTCTTTTGAGGCAAAAATAGGGAGACTTAGCAAGAAGGAAAATGCAAGCAACAAATACATATTCAAGTCAAGAGATCAAAGTGAATTTATTGAAGATTAAAGAATTAACTCTTGAGCATTCAAGTCAAGAGGAAGGAGAACAACTCAGGACGTCATTTGTGTTATTTTCTTCCTTAACTTTAAAAGATGATTTTGCTCATGATATTTTCATATTTTTGCTTTCATACTCTTGTGTAAGAATGAGCTAAATACTTTTGATCTAAGGTTAGATGTTCTTGAACCTAGTATGTAATTGAATTTTTTAAACTCTTAGTTATGAACTTATATCCTTTAATTGATTCAATCTATCTGTGCTTAATGCTTTCATTATACTTTATCACTATTTTGATTGTTTAGGAACCGTGATAACGTTGACAAAAGGATTCATGTGTTTAGTCTGTGGCAGATTGATACATGATCATAGGGTAACATCTCTGAGTTCCATCTAGGATAGACATATACATAGGTGGCATATATGGTTTGATTACACTTATTTTTAATAAGTTGCATCTTATTCGGATTACCATAGACATATAGGTAATTGTTAGGGTGTGATATTATCATCTGATTGTCGACAGAAGCTTATGATGAAATCAATGTTTAGCCAATCAATTGATAGTAAGGGAATAACTAAGGAGTTAAAGAATTCAATGAAAAACTAGGGGATGCATCAAAACCCTAGATTACTTATCAAACTAGTGAATTTTATCTTAGAGTGCTTGTAATATTTAATTAGGTTTAATTTGATAGCAATAGTATAGTTAGTTAAACTCTTTCAGAAGTTAGTTTAGATAAAGGTAAAATAGAGTAATTTTAATAATCGATTAATGAAATAGAAACAATAGTCTCTGTGGGATTGATAATCTGGACTTAGTCCTATATTACTTGGTATGAAAGCGTGCACTTGCACTAGGATATTAAATCACACATCAAGTTTTTGGTACCGTTGTTGGAGATTATTTTATTTATTCTTAAATCGATACTAATACCATATTATCTTACTTTCACTTCAAATTTTATTTTATTTTATTATTATTATTATTCTTTTTCCGTTCTAGTTACTATTTTTATTTTTTATTTTGACAATTCATGCGAAGAACCAAAAGTGAAGATTTAACGTCTTTTGATCTTGAGATTGAAAGAACATTTCGAAGACTTTGTCGAGAACACCATTAAAACAGAAATATGGCAGAGAATCACAACAATATCAATAATTCAGTGTTTGAGCCTACGAATCCACAAAGATTACTGAGGGATTATGCTGTTCCTACAACAGAAGGCATTCAGTCTAGTATTCGGTGCCCCACTATTAATGCAAACAACTTTAAGGTCAAGTCAAGTACTATTTAGATGCTTAAGGAGTTTGTGCAATTCAGTGGAGCTTTTAATGAGATCCCAATATGCATATCGTGAATTTCTTAGAGATTTATGATAGATTCAAGTTCAATGGGGTTTCAGATGATACCATCAGGTTGCGACTATTTCGTTCTCATTAAGGGATAAGGCCAAGAGTTGGTTGATGTTATTACCATCAGGATCCATATTAACGTAGGATGACCTAGCACAGAAGTTTTTAGCAAATTTTTTCCCACTAGCTAAGACAGCTAAGATGAGGAATAAAATTACCTCATTTGTACAGATTAAAGGTAAGTCATTATACAAGGCATAGGAGCAATTCAAGGACATGTTGAGGAAATGTCCCCATTATAGAGTTCCTAAATGGTTATTAGTCCAGACGTTCTATAATGGGCTAGTAGGTCATTTAAGGATAATTGTCGATGTCGCTGCTGGAGGAGCTCTGATGAACAAGTCCACAAATGAAGTATGTGAGTTACTGAAAGAGATGACATCTAATAGTTATCAATGGCTTGCTGAAAGAGTTACACCAAGGAAGGTTGCTGGAGTTTTTGAGATTGATGCATTCAATGCATTAGCTACATAGATCAACATTTTAACCAAGAGATTTAATTCTATGAATACTGTCAAGACCCAAAATGCAACTTGTGACTTCTATGGTGATAATCAAATGAATGGCCAACGCATAGAGTCAACAAACTATGTGGGGAACTATAATAGATAGCAGAATAATCCACATTCAAATTATTATAATCTGAACTTGAGGAATCATCCTAATTTTTCTTGGGGTGGCAACCAAGGCAACAACTTAAACCTAACCTACCCAAACGTATACTTAACCTACCTGGATTTCATCCTCCATAAGAGAATAAATTAACATTGGAAGATATATTTATGCAATATATGCTATCTTACAAAACCATTCTGCATCGTTGAAAACTTTAGAGACTCAAATTGGGCAACTTACTGCAGCACTGAATAATAGACCTTAAGAGACTTTACCAAGCAACACTGAAGCCAATCCAAGAAGGGATAAGGAGCAATGCAAACCTGTCTCTTTTAGAAGTGGCAAAGAGTTGTAGTCAAACAATGCAGAAGTGGAGAAAAGTGTAGAATGTGATTAAGAAAACAGTGCAGAAAAGTGCAGAATTTACTGCAGAACATGATGTGTAGCAGCAGAAAACAGTAAAATAATGCAGAAAAATTCAAATGCACTAGTATAAACCAGTAAAGCTTAGTAGAAACTTGCAGTTCAGCCTCCTTATCCACCTCCACCATTTCTAAGAGGCTACAAAAACAAAAGTTGGACAAGTAGTTTTTGAAGTTTTTAGATGTCTTTAAGAAACTCCACATTAACATATTTTTTACGGATGCTTTGGAACAAATGCCAAGTTATGTAAAGTTTATGAAGGACATCTTATCAAAGAAAATTAGACTAGCTGAGTATGAAACCATAGAACTCACTGAAAAATGTAGCGCAATATTACAAAAGAAATTAGGACTAAAATTGAAAAATCCAAGCAGTTTCACTATACCATGTATTATCGGGGAGAAATTCTTTGGCAGAGCATCATGTGATTTAAGCGCTAGCATTTACCTAATGCAATTATCCATCTATAATAAGTTAAGTTTGAGGGAGGTTAAACCTACTAATGTCACCTTACAATTGGCCGACCGCTCACTCAAGTATCCAAGGGGCATTGTTGAAGATGTTTTGGTGAAGGTTGACAAGTTCATCTTTTTGGTAGACTTTATAGTGTTGGATATGGAATATGATTGTGAGGTACCTATCATACTAGGAAGACCATTCTTAGCCACAAGAACTCTTATTGATGTGCAAAAAAGGGAATTAACTATGAGGGTGCAAAATCAAGAAGTAACATTCAATGTCTTCAAAGCCATGAGAGGGCTAAGTAAGAAAAAGGAATGTATAAGCATTGATGTTATTGATAGAGAAGTACAGGATATTTTCAACAAAAATAGCATGAAAGATTCTCTAAAAGATGCATTGGTAAATGAAGTTGAGGTAGAGAGAAGTGAAGCTCGAGAGTATCTATAAGCCTTAAGCCTTTCTCTAAGATTTGACAGATTTAAGATGAAAGCTGAACCTCTAGATAGACCAGAAGGCTTGCAAACTCATATTAAGCCTTCTATTGAAGAACCTCATAAACTAGAGTTAAAACCACTACCGAGTCACTTAAGGTATGCATTTCTTAGCGAATCTTTTACTTTGCCAATAATAATTTCTACACAACTTGATGAATCACGGGTAGAAAAATTATTGAGGGTTTTAAGAGATCATAAGAAAGCTATAGGATGATTTGCGGACATTAAGGGAATCAGTCCCTCTTTTTGCATGCATAAAATTCTATTAGAGGAATGGCACAAGGCTACAATTCAGTAGCAAATGGGCTTAAATCCAGTAATAAAAGATGTAGTAAAGAATGAGATTATTAAGTGGCGAGATGCATGGATTATCTACCCTGTTTCTGATAGCTCGTGGGTAAGTCCGGTGCAATGTGTACAAAAAAAATGAGGGATCACTGTAGTGGCAAATGAGAATAATGATTTAATCCCCACTAAAACTATCATGGGTTGGAGGATATGTAGACTATCAAAAGCTAAATAAAGCCACCCACAAGGATTATTTTCCTTTACCCTTCATCGATCAAATGCTGAATAGATTAGCAGGACATGATTATTATTACTTCTTGGATGGATATTCTGGCTAGAATCAAATTGTAATTGCTCATGAAGATCAAGAAAAGACCACGTTCACCTGCCCATATGGTACATTTTCCTTCTGGAGGATGCTATTCGAACTATACAATATGATGTCCAATTTAATGACCTAGCACAAGTGCACGCTTTTTGTATCAAGTAATATAGGACTAAGTCCAGATTATCGATCCCACAGAGACTATTATTTCTATTTTCTTCAATTGAATACTAAAATTACTCTACTTTACATTTATCCAGACTAGCTTCAATGATGGAGTTTAACTAACTAAATTATTGCTATCAAATTGAACCTAATTAAAATATTATAAATACTTAAAGATAGAATTCACTAAATTGATAGGTAATCTAGGGTGTCAACGTATCTCCTATTAGTTCACTAAACCCTTTAACCCCTTAGTTATTCCCTTACTATCAATTGATTGGCTAAACATTAATTTCATCATAAGCTTCTGTCGACAATCAGATGATAATATCACACCTTAACAATTACCTATATGTCTATGGTAATCCGAATAAGATGCAACTTATTAAGAATAAGTGTAATCAAACCATATATGCCACCTATGTATATGTCTATCCTAGATGAAACTCATAGATGTTACCCTATAATCATGTATCAATCTACCATAGGCTAAACACATGATTCCTTTCGTCAAAGTTATCATGGTTCCTAAACAATCAAAATAGTGATCAAGTATAATTAAAGCATTAAGCATAGATAGATTGAATCAATTAAAGGATAAAAGTTCATAACTAAGAGATTAAAAGAATCAATTACATAGTAGGTTCAATAACGTCTAACCCTAGATTAAAAGAAATTAGCTCATATTCAAAACAAGAATATCAAAGAAAAAGTATGAAAATATAATAAACGAAATCATCTCTTAAAAGTAAGGAATAAAACAAAACAAATGATGCCCTGAGTTGTTCTTCTTCCTCTTGTCTTAATTGCTTAAGAGTTGATTCTCCAATCTTCAATTTTTAATAACTTCACCTTGATCTCTTGGCTTGAATGTGTGTTTGTTTCTTGTAATATTCTCCTTGCTAAGTCTCTATATTTTTATCTCAAAAGAGTGTTTTTGTTGCTATGAGAAACCCTAGGCACGAGGAGCTTCGAATCCCCCTTCAATAGGAAAGTTTAGAAGGGTATTTAAACATCCGCACGGGTGCCATGACACTGGGCATGAGCTTAGGTCTATCAAGATGTCGATGAGCACCGTGGCGCTGGGTGCTGAACACTGCAGCGCTCACTCGCTGTTCTGGGCGCTATGGCGCCCAGCCACTTGCTGCTGCGCTACTTTCGTATTTTGAGCGTAACTTTTTTGTTTGATGTCCGATTTGCCTCTCGTTTGTTCCTATGCATCACATTATTCATCATGCATCTGTTTATGGATAGAAAACACAATTAAATAGTCAAATACTTATGATTTGGGGCAAAATACAAAAGTTAGGTACAAATCCTACTAGTGCTTTTATACCCCTATCAAATACCCCAAACTTAAGACTTTGCTCGTCCTCTACCAAAACGAAGAAAAAAATTTGTAATTTATTCATGACTCAAAAAATAAAAATTAAAAACTAAAAACAAGCTCAGGTTGATTAGATGATCAATATCGTTGTCTCAAAAGCTGCGAAAAATAGCACAAGACTCTTTAGAAATCAATAAACAACTTTCAACAATCCGTATACCATTGATCAAGTACTTCATTCTCCCTTATTAATGATCATTTTGTGTGTGTGTAATAAGCAAGTAATTAGCTAAATAGAACATAGATTTATTCAATACTTAAGAAAGTACATAAAGATAATATCTCGGTATAGTTTCAATTATAACACTACCATAAGCTTGCTTTTCATCCTACTCTCCACTAATGTAGAAATACACATGTTTAGGGATCTATTTAGGACTTTATTAGCTTGTAATGTACGGCTAAGGTAAAGGTGGGTTATAAAGATATAAATAAAGTGTAAATTACACCATTAACACTTAGACTTTACTCAAAAACCTCTTGATTCCTTCTCCTCCTTGATTATTCATCTCTTCCCAAAAACTTATGCTATTTCCATTTTTCTTTTAATCCCTTTTACAGAGAATTTCTTCTTTTTCTTAAGCTGGGGCTATTATGCATTTAAACATTTCTTTTTTTTTTTTTGTCCCCCCAAACTTAGAATGATATGTACATTCAAGACTTATTACTTTTTATTGCAGTACCCTTCTTTCATACATCCACAACCTTCTTCATTTTAAAAATATTTCTAAGTAAACTCAAGGTTTATGGTGTTACCGTAGATTTTAGGGTAAGTAAACTCAAAGTCTTTAAGCTTGTAATGTGGTTAGATAGAAAAAATAAGTAATTAGGCTCAAACAGGGTGACTAGGGATAAATATACATATAAAGTAGGCTCGAAAAGGCTCAAACGGTCCAAAGATGGTCCAATGTCATTTTTCTAAGCATGTGAATTCTAGGATTTCGCCTCAAGTAGTAATCAAGCAAGTTCTAGAGTATTGGTTTTCGAGACTGTGGTGTACTAGTTAAGCATGAATAACTCTAAGCAAAAAATTCAACTAATACATGCTTATTTTAATGTACTCAAGAATAAGTGATCAAAAATAAGCTTGAATTCAATCCAAAAATCATGATATAAGAATTATATCAAGCCTCTATTATTTCCTAAAGGCTTCTGAAAATAAATTCAGCTAATATTTTATTTCTTATCATGGACTAATGATCATCATCTCAACTAAAACTTAACAACCTAAAAAAATTTACTTCACAAGACAACCAACCAATATAAGCAGCAAAATAAACACAAGAAAGTGTGTTTTCCACCCCCAAACTTAAATTAGACATTGTCCTCAATGTCTAAAAATAAATTTAAAAGTAAGAGAAACTCCCCTGGTAGCTGAAGTTGAAGCAGTGCAGCGTTGTGTTCTGTTGAATGTGAATGCGGTTCTCTTTGCTTCCAACGCTTGAACTTGCTCATGCTGCTTCATTGAATGCTTGAATTGCTAATTTATTCCTACAAAGAAAATAAACTAACATAACTAAAATTGAAAATAAGCTAATAAAAACAAAATTTTACTTGGGTTGCCTTTCAATAAGCGCTTGATTTAACATCGTCGGCTTGACGGGGCTCTTTCTACTCTTTATGGAGGATAATCATTAATAGTAGAAGCATCTTTGTATGTAAGCTTACTAGGCCTCCGCTCATTTGGCTTCCACATTTTTGCACTTAGACCTCGGGCAGCAACTTATTCTTCTTTCCCGTGCTTATCCGAAAAGACTTAAATCTTAGACTGGTGAAGTGTTTCTCTTGTGGCATTTTCTTCTATCCTCTCATCAAACTGCTGCTTCTTCTCCTTCTATGCCTTAACACATTCTCTTTAATGTGAGGGTTTAATATCTCCATGTCTTTGAGTTTTTTAGTGTTTAGGTGCACCACATCAATATTACAACAATCTTCACCTTCAGCTGGCAATTTAATTTCCTTGAAGACTTTAAATGTTGTAGTGTCATCTTTTATCCTCATGATCATCTCCCCTTTTTGAACATTAATAATCGTATATCCTGTAGCTAAAAAGGGTCTTCCAAGGATGATAGGGATTTCTTTATCTTCTTCCATATCTAGAACAATGAAATCGGCAAGAAAGATGAATTTATCCACCTTTACCAGCACGTCTTCAATAATTTCCTTCGGGTAGGCGAAAAAGCGATCAGCAAGTTAAAGTGTGATATTGGCCAATTTTGCTTCTCTCAAACCTAGCTTGTTGTAGACGGAAAAGGGCATGAGATTAATGCTTGCTCCTAGATCGCATAGAGCTCTACCAAGATCATAATTGCCAATGGAGCACGGTATGGTAAATCTCCTGGGATTTTTGAGCTTAGGAGGTAGCGTTTTCTGAATAATAGCGCTACACTCTTCTGTCAATGCCACTGTCTTATAATCCTCCAGTTTCATTTTCTTGGCAAAAATGTTCTTCATGAACTTAACGTAACTAGGCATTTGTTCAAGTGCATCTATAAAAGGGAGATTAATATGTAATTTCTTAAAAACATCAAGAAATTTAGAGAATTGCTTATCTAATCTCTTATTTTGCAATCTCTGTGGAAATGGTAGAGGAGGTGTGAATGATTCCTAGGGCTATTTTTGCACATTTTCTGCACTTCCTTCTCCTCTATACTTGGTTGTGGTGGTATAGATGTGTTTTCTTGTAATATCTCACCACACCTCAAGTTGATGGCTTGGCATAACTCTACATTCTCTTTTGGATTTATCTCAGTATCGATTGGTAAAGTGCCATGAGGTCTCCTATTAATTGCAGCAGCAAGTTGTCGCATTTGAACCTCTAAATTCTTCAAAGATGTGAATGATTCAGTAGGATGGCATCATTGGACTTCATATATTGCATAAATATGTCTTCCGATGTCGGCTTCTTTTCTTGTGGTAGTGGAAATCCTGAGGGATTCATTGGTCTAAATAGCTTCTCTTGGTTGTAATGCCAAAAGAAGTTAGGATGATATCTCCACCTTAGATTGTAAGAATTTGATTGTGGGATAGGTTATTGATGATTGAAATTGCCCACATAATTTGCCACTTTCATGCACCGCCCATTCATGTGGTTATCACCACAAAAGTCGCATATCACTTATCGAGTTTTGACGGCATTCACTGTATCAAACTTCTTGGATAATGAATTAATTTGTGCTGCCAATGCATTGAATGCGTCAATCTCATATATACCAGTAACTCTCTTGGGTGTAACTTTCTCTGGTGGCCATTGGTAACTATTTGATGCCATCTCTTCTAATAAATCATAAGCCTCATCTGTAGACTTATTTATTAAAGCTCCTCCAGCAGCGGCATCTACAATAGTTCTAAAATGGCCTACTAATCCCTTATAGAACGTTTGGACTAATAGCCATTTAGGGACTCCATGATGAGGATACTCCTCAACATGTCCTTGAAGTGCTCTCATGCCTCATACAATGACTCTCCATCAATCTAACTGAATGAGGTGATGTCATTCCTCATCTTTGCTGTCTTTACTGGTGGAAAGAACTTGGTTAAAAACTTCTATGCTAAATCTTTCCACGTTGATATGGATCCTGACGGCAATGACATTCTCTCTTATTATTATATTATATTATATTATATATATTATTATTATATTTGGGTGCCAAATAGTTGGCACCCATTATATTAGTATATTATTATTATTATTATACTATATTATATATTAATATTTTATTTTATATATATAAAGAGAGAGAAGGAGAAGTGTGTGTGGTTTTTGGGTGTGTCGAGAAAAAGAAGAGAAATGGATAAAGAAGAAGAAAGAAAGAAAGAAAAAAGAAGAAGAAAAAATATATAGGAAAAAATGAAATTGTTTCAGTTTTCTCTATGGTGTCATGGAAGCAATTATGAATTGCTTCATTCTCTATTTCTCATCC